>CP126193.1:6790129-8148155 GCA_030272155.1 Tetradesmus obliquus | reverse complement strand
CTAAACCCTAAACCCTAAACCCTAAACCTAAACCCTAAACCCTAAACCCTAAACCCTAAACCCTAAACCCTAAACCCTAAACCCTAAACCCTAAACCCTAAACCCTAAACCCTAAACCCTAAACCCTAAACCCTAAACCCTAAACCCTAAACCCTAAACCCTAAACCCTAAACCCTAAACCCTAAACCCTAAACCCTAAACCCTAAACCCTAAACCCTAAACCCTAAACCCTAAACCTAAAAACCTAAACCCTAAACCCTAAACCCTAAACCCTAAACCCTAAACCCTAAACCCTAAACCCTAAACCCTAAACCCTAAACCCTAAACCTAAACCCTAAACCCTAAACCCTAAACCCTAAACCCTAGAGACCCTAACCCTAAACCCTAAACCCTAGCTGCATCACACCACCAGGATTGCTAATGGGCCTGCTCCATTCAAGCACCCAATCACTCCTCACAGGCATGGCATCTTCCAGGGTGAAGAACAAGTTGTTCTGCAGCTGCTGTGGGTATAATGTTGGTCCATAGGTGGCATGGCACCACTTTAGGTAGTCTCCTGTGTCTCCTGTGGGCGGAGCTGGTGGCATATTGTTGTGTGACTGTGTAGCAAGGTTCAAGAGCATCACCAGCACCAAGGCAACCAGCATCCTGCATGCAAACCAGCACACACTTGGTCGGAATGTGCATATTTGCTGCCTACATTTGAGGCTAATGTTCCACCGAGTAGAGCAGGTCAGATGCTGCAAGTGAGTGGTGTCCTGAAAAGAGCAGATCATGGGCTCTCTGGCTAGCTATGGAATGCCTCCATCCAATGAGTGTAGCCAAAGATATGAACTTTTGAAGTTTGCATACCTAAATGGCCTGCTACTGCAGTGCCTGCTACTGCATATGTGCACACTTAGGCAAATTTCACAACATGCACAGCCCCTCACACTTCGAAAATAGTATTTTATAACCAATATATACATTACAAGCAATTGGTGACAGCCATGGACTCCTTTGTGGTCATAGGAACACCAACAGCAGCAGCTGCAGGTGCAAGGGCTGCAGTAGTGAGGAGTGGAGCTAGCATGGCATCAGTGCTTGCTTTCAGTGAGTAGCATGAAGTACACAGAGTGCTTGGCTTCACATGAAAAACTAGGCATGCACACACCACTACATGTACATTGAGTTGAGCATGCAAGCTTCATGCAGTTCACATGGCACCTTGCTTTTTATTGCTTTGTAAAACAGCCCATTTCTCAGTGGAGAGAGGGGGGGTGTAGGTTGTCCTAAAACCTAAACCTAAAACCTAAAACCTAAACCCTAAACCTAAACCTAAAGCCTAAAGCCTAAAGCCTAAAGCCTAAAGCCACTGGACTGTACTTCTGGAAGAGCAAGCTTTGAACAGGGCAGTGGGTGCAGCAGGTTGGAGCACTACGGTTCTTTTAACTGGGCGG
Source organism: Tetradesmus obliquus (assembly GCA_030272155.1). NCBI lineage: Eukaryota > Viridiplantae > Chlorophyta > Chlorophyceae > Sphaeropleales > Scenedesmaceae > Tetradesmus > Tetradesmus obliquus. The sequence continues at coordinate 8,146,716 of CP126193.1, read as the reverse complement.
CTCGCAGTGCATGAAGCAGCGCATCTGCAGGCACACAGAACATCGCTGCTGTACCGCCGATACAGCTGGGAGTCATTGCACCTTGTTTGTATGCATCTGGTGGCTTAGTTTGTGAGATGAATCACTAGGATGGCGATGGATGAAGCAGGTGCCAGCTTCACAGGATATCCCTCACTGTGCACTTGTAGCAGCAAATCTGTATGTGTGCCAAATGTCGCCGCCATGCCGCTGATACAGCTGGCACAAACAGCAGTCTGTTTGTATGCCACAGGACTGTACTTCTGGAAGAGCAAGCTTTGAACAGGGCAGTGGGTGCAGCAGGTTGGAGCACTACGGTTCTTTGAACTGGGCGGCTCGAAGTGCATATGAAGCAGCGCATCTGCAGGCACACAGAACATCGCTGCTGTACCGCCGATACAGCTGGGAGTCATTGCACCTTGTTTGTATGCATCTGGTGGCTTAGTTTATGAGATGAATCACTAGGATGGCGATGGATGAAGCAGCTGCCAGCTTCACAGGATTTCCCTCACTGTGCACTTGCAGCAGCAAATCTGTATGTGTGCCAAATGTCGCCGCCATGCCGCTGATACAGCTGGCACAAACAGCAGTCTGTTTGTATGCCACAGGACTGTACTTCTGGAAGAGCAAGCTTTGAACAGGGCAGTGGGTGCAGCAGGTTGGAGTACTACGGTTCTTTGAACTGGGCGGCTCATTGTGCATGTAAGGTGTAAGATAGAAAGCAGTAAGTTTTCATAGATGTCGTTGTTTTCGAGATTGTTCTAGTCGCTTCGAGTGAGTTGTCGAATGATGTAAGGTGTAAGATAGAAAGCAGTAAGTTTTCATAGATGTCGTTGTTTTCGAGATTGTTCTAGTCGCTTCGAGTGAGTTGTCGAATGATCTAGGCTGGTCGCGAATGTACAAGGGTTCTCTGGATCTCTCCGGAGATGGTATGATGTAGGTTTGCAGGATGCTTCTAGTATTGTTAACTCTGGATGTTTCTATTGAGTATACTATTTTGGAGACGACTATATATAGGGGTGCGATTTCAGTACTAATCATGAAGAAGTGTTCGATGGCCACAGTTGTTCAGCTTCTCCTCTGTAACTAACTGGAATACTCTCTGTCTCCGGTCTACATCGATTCAGTTAGTATCCAGTCTAGTTCGCAGAAGGGTTCTGATCCTGTGCCTTCGATTGACAGTAGTTGTAAAACGCCGCAGTTGTGGTAGCTGAGACTGTGCATGCCGGGAAAGTACAATCCGGCAAAGGAGAAGCCTAAGGTCCAGTTGTTGCGTCCTGCAGCTGGTGGTGTGCTGCGAAGCGAGGAGGGAGGGGTCTACGCGCCTGTGACCCCTGTGCGACACTTCAGCAAGCCGCGTGCTGTTCCTCACGTCCTTCAGCCCATCGATAAGGCCCGCAAGCGTCGTTTCCTGAAGAAGGTGCGTCGCGACATCTTCATCAAGCTCAAGCCTGCACCCATCGTGCCCTATCGCCACAAGCTTCCTGCTCCTGGTAACCTTACCTACGAGCAGATCCTCAAGCGAGCAGAGGGGCTGAGTAAGCGTGAGCAGCAGGCTAAGCAGCAGCGCATTCGCCAGGAGTTGATTAGGCGTCTGAGTCTGGCAAAGCAGTCTGTGCAGCCAGCAGCAGCTTGTGTTACAGTAGCAGCGAGTGCTGTTCGTGGCTCTCCTGTGTGTGGTGTTGATCGGGTGCCTTGTGGTATTAGGTATTCTGAGTATTCTAGTGAGTCTGATTGTGATACCGTGAGCTCTGTGTGCTCACCTGTGGCAGCAGACGATTGTGAGTCGAGTTGTTAGGTTATCGACTCGAGTTGTTCAGTGAGCTGTATTGTTGTGTATCGTCTTGTGAGCAGTGTTTATTGTTCTAGATTGTTCTAGTTTGATCTAGAGCAATCGAATGGTGTTCGACAGTATTGAGAGTCTCGAGATTTGTAGTTTGAAAGTCGTGGAGGTTTCTAGACGATTCTTGCGTAACACAAGGATCAATTGATTTGTGTAGTTGTTGTGGGTCCAGATACTTCTTGACTATTCTGGTATCTTCTGGTGTGTAGAAGTCTCTAGTATTTTCCAGTGTCTTCTAGTGTGTTCTGGTATCTTCTGTTGTTCCCGTGTTATCTCATCACTGCTCAGTGGTGTGTGACCATGACTACTGTGCCCATGCCTACGCCGCTCAATTTGGAGCAGGCACAGCAGGCAATTGGTGAATTGGTTGCTAAGGTGCAGCAGTTGGAGCAGCAGATAGTTGGTTTTCAGCTTGGTGCAGCGGCTGCGACTGCTAGTACATCTACTCAGCGGCTGAAGCTTCCAAAGCCGCCTGAGACAAATGGCACCAACCCCAGTGCCATCAACTGGTGCTACAAGATGGAGACATACCTTCAGGCCCAAAACACGGACCTGAACCTGCCCAGCACAGTCACCTATGCAGCCAGTTTCCTGAAGGATTCTGCGCTGAACTGGTGGCTGCGCTGCCAGCAGGAGGTGGCAGCAGGCAAGCGGCAGCCTTTTGCAAACTGGGCTGTTTTCAAGAGGGAGTTCATCGACATGTTCACCCCGGTGAAGCCAGATTACGACGCACGCAACAAGCTGGACCGTTTGGTGCAGACACGCAGTGTGTTTGACTATGCATCACGCTTCAACACGCTGATGCTGGAGCTGCCCAACATGGACGAGACCGACCGCGTACACTTCTTCATCAAGGGCCTCAAGCCAGAGATCCGCATGCACGTGACTCTGCGCAAGCCTGCTACGCTGCACGAGGCAGTTGAGCTGGCCATCCAGGCGGATGGTTTGCTGTGGAGTATGCACAAGGGGCGCAAGCCCCCGAGCTACCCCCAGCGGCCCAACTTCTTGGTGCAGAGGCAGAATGTGGACTCTAGTCCCACACCCATGGAGCTGGGCAGCATGGAGTCGGAGGAGAGTGGTCAGGCGGAGTTCAACTATGTGCAGGGGAAGCGCAAGACCATCAAGTGCTTCTACTGCCAGCGCGCCGGCCACAGGGCTGCTGACTGCCGCAAGAGGATGAGTGACGAGAAGAAGAAGCGGGAAGCGCAGCCCGCAACGCAGCAGCAGCGGCAGTTCCAGGGCAAGGGAGACAAGCCGCCAGGCCGTCGCTCAACAAACTGAGTGGCGCGCTTGATGGTCTGGGTCAGTCAACGCGCGCCGAGTCGGCATCACCCCCGACGCCTGATGACCCATGTGACCAGGTAGAGGGCAGTGAACCCCGAGTTCAACCAGCGGCCCTGGGAAAAGCGGGTACCCGTCGGAGGCGGTTGAGGGACCGTGAGATCTGGTTGCTCGATGCAGCTGTAATGACTCAGTTGCTGGACGACTACGGGCCGTCCTCTGTAGACGCCTGCGCTGGTCCTAATACCGCTCAGGCCAAGAAGTTCTACACTGGCTACCGGACCTTCCGCGAGGCCAATGTCAGCGGCAAGTCTGTATGGCTGAACGCGCCCTTCCGCCGCGCTGGGTTGTTCTTGCGGCACTACCTGGAGTGCAAGAGCAAGGCCCCGGAGAGCACTAGTGGGGTCTTCCTTGTGCCAAAGTGGGATCGCGCACCTTGGTGGGGTTTAACCAAGGGCATGACTGTGGTGAAGGAGTTCTCAGTGGGCACCACAGGCATTCTACGCAGTCCGCCCATGCGTCCTGGTGAGGACTGGGTGGAGATGCCACCGCTGAAGTGGCCATTGGTGGTGCTACGTGATGAGCCTGTGGTGGGCGAGACACAGGCCGCCGCAAGCGTAGGCGCCGTGGTTGAGCAACGAGGACGTTGCTCTCAGAAGAGGGGGCATGATGTAAGGTGTAAGATAGAAAGCAGTAAGTTTTCATAGATGTCGTTGTTTTCGAGATTGTTCTAGTCGCTTCGAGTGAGTTGTCGAATGATCTAGGCTGGTCGCGAATGTACAAGGGTTCTCTGGATCTCTCCGGAGATGGTATGATGTAGGTTTGCAGGATGCTTCTAGTATTGTTAACTCTGGATGTTTCTATTGAGTATACTATTTTGGAGACGACTATATATAGGGGTGCGATTTCAGTACTAATCATGAAGAAGTGTTCGATGGCCACAGTTGTTCAGCTTCTCCTCTGTAACTAACTGGAATACTCTCTGTCTCCGGTCTACATCGATTCAGTTAGTATCCAGTCTAGTTCGCAGAAGGGTTCTGATCCTGTGCCTTCGATTGACAGTAGTTGTAAAACGCCGCAGTGCATATGAAGCAGCGCATCTGCAGGCACACAGAACATCGCTGCTGTACCGCCGATACAGCTGGGAGTCATTGCACCATGTTTGTATGCATCTGGTGGCTTAGTTTGTGAGATGAATCACTAAGATGGCGATGGATGAAGCAGGTGCCAGCTTCACAGGATATCCCTCACTGTGCACTTGTAGCAGCAAATCTGTGTGTGTGCCAAACGTCGCCGTCATGCCGCCGAAACAGCTGGCACAAACAGCAGTCTGTTTGTATGCCACTGGACTGTACTTCTGGAAGAGCAAGCTTTGAACAGGGCAGTTGGTGCAGCAGGTTGGAGCACTACGGTTCTTTTAACTGGGCGGCTCATTGTGCATAGAAAGCAGCGCATCTGCAGGCACACAGAACATCGCTGCTGTACCGCCGATACAGCTGGGAGTCATTGCACCATGTTTGTATGCATCTGGTGGCTTAGTTTGTGAGATGAATCACTAGGATGGCGATGGATAAAGCAGGTGCCAGCTTCACAGGATTTCCCTCACTGTGCACTTGCAGCAGCAAATCTGTGTGTGTGCCAAACGTCGCCGTCATGCCGCCGATACAGCTGGCACAAACAGCAGTCTGTTTGTATGCCACTGGACTGTACTTCTGGAAGAGCAAGCTTTGAACAGGGCAGTGGGTGCAGCAGGTTGGAGCACTACGGTTCTTTTAACTGGGCGGCTCGCAGTGCATATGAAGCAGCGCATCTGCAGGCACACAGAACATCGCTGCTGTACCGCCGATACAGCTGGGAGTCATTGCACCTTGTTTGTATGCATCTGGTGGCTTAGTTTGTGAGATGAATCACTAGGATGGCGATGGATGAAGCAGGTGCCAGCTTCACAGGATATCCCTCACTGTGCACTTGTAGCAGCAAATCTGTATGTGTGCCAAATGTCGCCGCCATGCCGCTGATACAGCTGGCACAAACAGCAGTCTGTTTGTATGCCACAGGACTGTACTTCTGGAACAGCAAGCTTTGAACAGGGCAGTGGGTGCAGCAGGTTGGAGTACTACGGTTCTTTTTACTGGGCGGCTCGCAGTGCATATGAAGCAGCGCATCTGCAGGCACACAGAACATCGCTGCTGTACCGCCGATACAGCTGGGAGTCATTGCACCTTGTTTGTATGCATCTGGTGGCTTAGTTTGTGAGATGAATCACTAGGATGGCGATGGATGAAGCAGGTGCCAGCTTCACAGGATATCCCTCACTGTGCACTTGTAGCAGCAAATCTGTATGTGTGCCAAATGTCGCCGCCATGCCGCTGATACAGCTGGCACAAACAGCAGTCTGTTTGTATGCCACAGGACTGTACTTCTGGAAGAGCAAGCTTTGAACAGGGCAGTGGGTGCAGCAGGTTGGAGTACTACGGTTCTTTGAACTGGGCGGCTCGCAGTGCATATGAAGCAGCGCATCTGCAGGCACACAGAACATCGCTGCTGTACCGCCGATACAGCTGGGAGTCATTGCACCATGTTTGTATGCAGCTAGTGGCTTAGTTTGTGAGATGAATTGCTAGGATGGCGATGGATGAAGCAGGTGCCAGCTTCACAGGATTTCCCTCACTGTGCACTTGTAGCAGCAAATCTGTGTGTGTGCCAAACGTCGCCGTCATGCCGCCGAAACAGCTGGCACAAACAGCAGTCTGTTTGTATGCCACTGGACTGTACTTCTGGAAGAGCAAGCTTTGAACAGGGCAGTGGGTGCAGCAGGTTGGAGCACTACGGTTCTTTTAACTGGGCGGCTCATTGTGCATAGGAAGCAGCGCATCTGCAGGCACACAGAACATCGCTGCTGTACCGCCGATACAGCTGGGAGTCATTGCACCATGTTTGTATGCATCTGGTGGCTTAGTTTGTGAGATGAATCACTAGGATGGCGATGGATGAAGCAGGTGCCAGCTTCACAGGATTTCCCTCACTGTGCACTTGTAGCAGCAAATCTGTGTGTGTGCCAAACGTCGCCGTCATGCCGCCGATACAGCTGGCACAAACAGCAGTCTGTTTGTATGCCACTGGACTGTACTTCTGGAAGAGCAAGCTTTGAACATGGCAGTGGGTGCAGCAGGTTGGAGCACTACGGTTCTTTTAACTTGGCGGCTCGCAGTGCATATGAAGCAGCGCATCTGCAGGCACACAGAACATCGCTGCTGTACCGCCGATACAGCTGGGAGTCATTGCACCATGTTTGTATGCATCTGGTGGCTTAGTTTGTGAGATGAATCACTAGGATGGCGATGGATGAAGCAGGTGCCAGCTTCACAGGATTTCCCTCACTGTGCACTTGCAGCAGCAGATCTGTATGTGTGCCAAACGCCGCCGCCATGCCGCCGATACAGCTGGCACAAACAGCAGTCTGTTTGTATGCCACTGGACTGTGCTTCTGGAAGAGCAAGCTTTGGACAGGGCAGTGGGTGCAGCAGGTTGGAGCACTACGGTTCTTTGAACTGGGCGGCTCATTGTGCATAGGAAGCAGCGCATCTGCAGGCACACAGAACATCGCTGCTGTACCGCCGATACAGCTGGGGAGTCATTGCACCATGTTTGTATGCATCTGGTGGCTTAGTTTGTGAGATGAATCACTAGGATGGCGATGGATGAAGCAGGTGCCAGCTTCACAGGATATCCCTCACTGTGCACTTGTAGCAGCAAATCTGTATGTGTGCCAAATGTCGCCGCCATGCCGCTGATACAGCTGGCACAAACAGCAGTCTGTTTGTATGCCACAGGACTGTACTTCTGGAAGAGCAAGCTTTGAACAGGGCAGTGGGTGCAGCAGGTTGGAGTACTACGGTTCTTTTTACTGGGCGGCTCGCAGTGCATATGAAGCAGCGCATCTGCAGGCACACAGAACATCGCTGCTGTACCGCCGATACAGCTGGGAGTCATTGCACCATGTTTGTATGCATCTGGTGGCTTAGTTTGTGAGATGAATCGCTAGGATGGCGATGGATGAAGCAGGTGCCAGCTTCACAGGATTTCCCTCACTGTGCACTTGTAGCAGCAAATCTGTGTGTGTGCCAAACGTCGCCGTCATGCCGCCGCAACAGCTGGCACAAACAGCAGTCTGTTTGTATGCCACTGGACTGTACTTCTGGAAGAGCAAGCTTTGAACAGGGCAGTTGGTGCAGCAGGTTGGAGCACTACGGTTCTTTTAACTGGGCGGCTCATTGTGCATAGGAAGCAGCGCATCTGCAGGCACACAGAACATCGCTGCTGTACCGCCGATACAGCTGGGAGTCATTGCACCATGTTTGTATGCATCTGGTGGCTTAGTTTGTGAGATGAATCACTAGGATGGCGATGGATGAAGCAGGTGCCAGCTTCACAGGATTTCCCTCACTGTGCACTTGTAGCAGCAAATCTGTGTGTGTGCCAAACGTCGCCGTCATGCCGCCGATACAGCTGGCACAAATAGCAGTCTGTTTGTATGCCACTGGACTGTACTTCTGGAAGAGCAAGCTTTGAACATGGCAGTGGGTGCAGCAGGTTGGAGCACTACGGTTCTTTTAACTTGGCGGCTCGCAGTGCATATGAAGCAGCGCATCTGCAGGCGCACAGAACATCGCTGCTGTGCCGCCGATACAGCTGAGAGTCATTGCACCATGTTTGTATGCATCTGGTGGCTTAGTTTGTGAGATGAATCACTAGGATGGCGATGGATGAAGCAGGTGCCAGCTTCACAGGATTTCCCTCACTGTGCACTTGCAGCAGCAAATCTGTGTGTGTGCCAAACGTCGCCGTCATGCCGCCGATACAGCTGGCACAAACAGCAGTCTGTTTGTATGCCACTGGACTGTACTTCTGGAAGAGCAAGCTTTGAACAGGGCAGTTGGTGCAGCAGGTTGGAGCACTACGGTTCTTTTAATTGGGCGGCTCATTGTGCATAGGAAGCAGCGCGTCTGCAGGCACACAGAACATCGCTGTTGTACCGCCGATACAGCTGGGAGTCATTGCACCTTGTTTGTATGCAGCTAGTGGCTTAGTTTGTGAGATGAATCTCTAGGATGGCGATGGATGAAGCAGGTGCCAGCTTCACAGGATTTCCCTCACTGTGCACTTGCAGCAGCAGATCTGTATGTGTGCCAAACGTCGCCGCCATGCCGCCGATACAGCTGGCAGAAACAGCAGTCTGTTTGTATGCCACTGGACTGTACTTTTGGAAGAGCAAGCTTTGAACAAGGCAGTGGGTGCAGCAGGTTGGAGCACTACGGTTCTTTTAACTGGGCGGCTCGCAGTGCATATGAAGCAGCGCTTCTGCAGGCGCACAGAACATCGCTGCTGTACCGCCGATACAGCTGGGAGTCATTGCACCTTGTTTGTATGCATCTGGTGGCTTAGTTTGTGAGATGAATCACTAGGATGGCGATGGATGAAGCAGCTGCCAGCTTCACATGATTTCCCTCACTGTGCACTTGCAGCAGCAGATCTGTATGTGTGCCAAACGCCGCCGCCATGCCGCCGATACAGCTGGCACAAACAGCAGTCTGTTTGTATGCCACTGGACTGTGCTTCTGGAAGAGCAAGCTTTGGACAGGGCAGTGGGTGCAGCAGGTTGGAGCACTACGGTTCTTTGAACTGGGCGGCTCATTGTGCATAGGAAGCAGCGCATCTGCAGGCACACAGAACATCGCTGCTGTACCGCCGATACAGCTGGGAGTCATTGCACCTTGTTTGTATGCATCTGGTGGCTTAGTTTATGAGATGAATCACTAGGATGGCGATGGATGAAGCAGCTGCCAGCTTCACAGGATTTCCCTCACTGTGCACTTGCAGCAGCAAATCTGTGTGTGTGCCAAACGTCGCCGTCATGCCGCAAACAGCTGGCACAAACAGCAGTCTGTTTGTATGCCACTGGACTGTACTTCTGAAGGAGCAAGCATTGAACAGGGCAGTTGGTGCAGCAGGTTGGAGCACTACGGTTCTTTGAACGGGGCGGCCCGCAGAGCATATGAAACAGCGCATCTGCAGGCACACAGAACATCGCTGTTGTACCGCCGATACAGCTGGGAGTCATTGCACCTTGTTTGTATGCAGCTAGTGGCTTAGTTTGTGAGATGAATCTCTAGGATGGCGATGGATGAAGCAGGTGCCAGCTTCACAGGATTTCCCTCACTGTGCACTTGCAGCAGCAGATCTGTATGTGTGCCAAACGTCGCCGCCATGCCGCCGATACAGCTGGCAGAAACAGCAGTCTGTTTGTATGCCACTGGACTGTACTTTTGGAAGAGCAAGCTTTGAACAAGGCAGTGGGTGCAGCAGGTTGGAGCACTACGGTTCTTTTAACTGGGCGGCTCGCAGTGCATATGAAGCAGCGCTTCTGCAGGCGCACAGAACATCGCTGCTGTACCGCCGATACAGCTGGGAGTCATTGCACCTTGTTTGTATGCATCTGGTGGCTTAGTTTGTGAGATGAATCACTAGGATGGCGATGGATGAAGCAGCTGCCAGCTTCACATGATTTCCCTCACTGTGCACTTGCAGCAGCAGATCTGTATGTGTGCCAAACGCCGCCGCCATGCCGCCGATACAGCTGGCACAAACAGCAGTCTGTTTGTATGCCACTGGACTGTGCTTCTGGAAGAGCAAGCTTTGGACAGGGCAGTGGGTGCAGCAGGTTGGAGCACTACGGTTCTTTGAACTGGGCGGCTCATTGTGCATAGGAAGCAGCGCATCTGCAGGCACACAGAACATCGCTGCTGTACCGCCGATACAGCTGGGAGTCATTGCACCATGTTTGTATGCATCTGGTGGCTTAGTTTGTGAGATGAATCACTAGGATGGCGATGGATGAAGCAGGTGCCAGCTTCACAGGATATCCCTCACTGTGCACTTGTAGCAGCAAATCTGTATGTGTGCCAAATGTCGCCGCCATGCCGCTGATACAGCTGGCACAAACAGCAGTCTGTTTGTATGCCACAGGACTGTACTTCTGGAAGAGCAAGCTTTGAACAGGGCAGTGGGTGCAGCAGGTTGGAGTACTACGGTTCTTTGAACTGGGCGGCTCATTGTGCATATGAAGCAGCGCATCTGCAGGCACACAGAACATCGCTGCTGTACCGCCGATACAGCTGGGAGTCATTGCACCATGTTTGTATGCATCTGGTGGCTTAGTTTGTGAGATGAATCGCTAGGATGGCGATGGATGAAGCAGGTGCCAGCTTCACAGGATTTCCCTCACTGTGCACTTGTAGCAGCAAATCTGTGTGTGTGCCAAACGTCGCCGTCATGCCGCCGATACAGCTGGCACAAACAGCAGTCTGTTTGTATGCCACTGGACTGTACTTCTGGAAGAGCAAGCTTTGAACAGGGCAGTGGGTGCAGCAGGTTGGAGCACTACGGTTCTTTTAACTGGGCGGCTCATTGTGCATAGGAAGCAGCGCATCTGCAGGCACACAGAACATCGCTGCTGTACCGCCGATACAGCTGGGAGTCATTGCACCATGTTTGTATGCATCTGGTGGCTTAGTTTGTGAGATGAATCACTAGGATGGCGATGGATGAAGCAGGTGCCAGCTTCACAGGATTTCCCTCACTGTGCACTTGTAGCAGCAAATCTGTGTGTGTGCCAAACGTCGCCGTCATGCCGCCGATACAGCTGGCACAAATAGCAGTCTGTTTGTATGCCACTGGACTGTACTTCTGGAAGAGCAAGCTTTGAACATGGCAGTGGGTGCAGCAGGTTGGAGCACTACGGTTCTTTTAACTTGGCGGCTCGCAGTGCATATGAAGCAGCGCATCTGCAGGCGCACAGAACATCGCTGCTGTGCCGCCGATACAGCTGAGAGTCATTGCACCATGTTTGTATGCATCTGGTGGCTTAGTTTGTGAGATGAATCACTAGGATGGCGATGGATGAAGCAGGTGCCAGCTTCACAGGATTTCCCTCACTGTGCACTTGCAGCAGCAAATCTGTGTGTGTGCCAAACGTCGCCGTCATGCCGCCGATACAGCTGGCACAAACAGCAGTCTGTTTGTATGCCACTGGACTGTACTTCTGGAAGAGCAAGCTTTGAACAGGGCAGTTGGTGCAGCAGGTTGGAGCGCTACGGTTCTTTTAATTGGGCGGCTCATTGTGCATAGGAAGCAGCGCGTCTGCAGGCACACAGAACATCGCTGTTGTACCGCCGATACAGCTGGGAGTCATTGCACCTTGTTTGTATGCAGCTAGTGGCTTAGTTTGTGAGATGAATCTCTAGGATGGCGATGGATGAAGCAGGTGCCAGCTTCACAGGATTTCCCTCACTGTGCACTTGCAGCAGCAGATCTGTATGTGTGCCAAACGTCGCCGCCATGCCGCCGATACAGCTGGCAGAAACAGCAGTCTGTTTGTATGCCACTGGACTGTACTTTTGGAAGAGCAAGCTTTGAACAAGGCAGTGGGTGCAGCAGGTTGGAGCACTACGGTTCTTTTAACTGGGCGGCTCGCAGTGCATATGAAGCAGCGCTTCTGCAGGCGCACAGAACATCGCTGCTGTACCGCCGATACAGCTGGGAGTCATTGCACCTTGTTTGTATGCATCTGGTGGCTTAGTTTGTGAGATGAATCACTAGGATGGCGATGGATGAAGCAGGTGCCAGCTTCACATGATTTCCCTCACTGTGCACTTGCAGCAGCAGATCTGTATGTGTGCCAAACGCCGCCGCCATGCCGCCGATACAGCTGGCACAAACAGCAGTCTGTTTGTATGCCACTGGACTGTGCTTCTGGAAGAGCAAGCTTTGGACAGGGCAGTGGGTGCAGCAGGTTGGAGCACTACGGTTCGTTGAACTGGGCGGCTCATTGTGCATAGGAAGCAGCGCATCTGCAGGCACACAGAACATCGCTGCTGTACCGCCGATACAGCTGGGAGTCATTGCACCTTGTTTGTATGCATCTGGTGGCTTAGTTTGTGAGATGAATCACTAGGATGGCGATGGATAAAGCAGGTGCCAGCTTCACAGGATTTCCCTCACTGTGCACTTGCAGCAGCAAATCTGTGTGTGTGCCAAACGTCGCCGTCATGCCGCCGATACAGCTGGCACAAACAGCAGTCTGTTTGTATGCCACTGGACTGTACTTCTGGAAGAGCAAGCTTTGAACAGGGCAGTGGGTGCAGCAGGTTGGAGCACTACGGTTCTTTTAACTGGGCGGCTCATTGTGCATAGGAAGCAGCGCATCTGCAGGCACACAGAACATCGCTGCTGTACCGCCGATACAGCTGGGAGTCATTGCACCATGTTTGTATGCATCTGGTGGCTTAGTTTGTGAGATGAATCACTAGGATGGCGATGGATGAAGCAGGTGCCAGCTTCACAGGATTTCCCTCACTGTGCACTTGTAGCAGCAAATCTGTGTGTGTGCCAAACGTCGCCGTCATGCCGCCGATACAGCTGGCACAAATAGCAGTCTGTTTGTATGCCACTGGACTGTACTTCTGGAAGAGCAAGCTTTGAACATGGCAGTGGGTGCAGCAGGTTGGAGCACTACGGTTCTTTTAACTTGGCGGCTCGCAGTGCATATGAAGCAGCGCATCTGCAGGCGCACAGAACATCGCTGCTGTGCCGCCGATACAGCTGAGAGTCATTGCACCATGTTTGTATGCATCTGGTGGCTTAGTTTGTGAGATGAATCACTAGGATGGCGATGGATGAAGCAGGTGCCAGCTTCACAGGATTTCCCTCACTGTGCACTTGCAGCAGCAAATCTGTGTGTGTGCCAAACGTCGCCGTCATGCCGCCGATACAGCTGGCACAAACAGCAGTCTGTTTGTATGCCACTGGACTGTACTTCTGGAAGAGCAAGCTTTGAACAGGGCAGTTGGTGCAGCAGGTTGGAGCACTACGGTTCTTTTAATTGGGCGGCTCATTGTGCATAGGAAGCAGCGCGTCTGCAGGCACACAGAACATCGCTGTTGTACCGCCGATACAGCTGGGAGTCATTGCACCTTGTTTGTATGCAGCTAGTGGCTTAGTTTGTGAGATGAATCTCTAGGATGGCGATGGATGAAGCAGGTGCCAGCTTCACAGGATTTCCCTCACTGTGCACTTGCAGCAGCAGATCTGTATGTGTGCCAAACGTCGCCGCCATGCCGCCGATACAGCTGGCAGAAACAGCAGTCTGTTTGTATGCCACTGGACTGTACTTTTGGAAGAGCAAGCTTTGAACAAGGCAGTGGGTGCAGCAGGTTGGAGCACTACGGTTCTTTTAACTGGGCGGCTCGCAGTGCATATGAAGCAGCGCTTCTGCAGGCGCACAGAACATCGCTGCTGTACCGCCGATACAGCTGGGAGTCATTGCACCTTGTTTGTATGCATCTGGTGGCTTAGTTTGTGAGATGAATCACTAGGATGGCGATGGATGAAGCAGGTGCCAGCTTCACATGATTTCCCTCACTGTGCACTTGCAGCAGCAGATCTGTATGTGTGCCAAACGCCGCCGCCATGCCGCCGATACAGCTGGCACAAACAGCAGTCTGTTTGTATGCCACTGGACTGTACTTCTGGAAGAGCAAGCTTTGAACAGGGCAGTTGGTGCAGCAGGTTGGAGCACTACGGTTCTTTTAATTGGGCGGCTCATTGTGCATAGGAAGCAGCGCGTCTGCAGGCACACAGAACATCGCTGTTGTACCGCCGATACAGCTGGGAGTCATTGCACCTTGTTTGTATGCAGCTAGTGGCTTAGTTTGTGAGATGAATCTCTAGGATGGCGATGGATGAAGCAGGTGCCAGCTTCACAGGATTTCCCTCACTGTGCACTTGCAGCAGCAGATCTGTATGTGTGCCAAACGTCGCCGCCATGCCGCCGATACAGCTGGCAGAAACAGCAGTCTGTTTGTATGCCACTGGACTGTACTTTTGGAAGAGCAAGCTTTGAACAAGGCAGTGGGTGCAGCAGGTTGGAGCACTACGGTTCTTTTAACTGGGCGGCTCGCAGTGCATATGAAGCAGCGCTTCTGCAGGCGCACAGAACATCGCTGCTGTACCGCCGATACAGCTGGGAGTCATTGCACCTTGTTTGTATGCATCTGGTGGCTTAGTTTGTGAGATGAATCACTAGGATGGCGATGGATGAAGCAGGTGCCAGCTTCACATGATTTCCCTCACTGTGCACTTGCAGCAGCAGATCTGTATGTGTGCCAAACGCCGCCGCCATGCCGCCGATACAGCTGGCACAAACAGCAGTCTGTTTGTATGCCACTGGACTGTGCTTCTGGAAGAGCAAGCTTTGGACAGGGCAGTGGGTGCAGCAGGTTGGAGCACTACGGTTCGTTGAACTGGGCGGCTCATTGTGCATAGGAAGCAGCGCATCTGCAGGCACACAGAACATCGCTGCTGTACCGCCGATACAGCTGGGAGTCATTGCACCTTGTTTGTATGCATCTGGTGGCTTAGTTTGTGAGATGAATCACTAGGATGGCGATGGATAAAGCAGGTGCCAGCTTCACAGGATTTCCCTCACTGTGCACTTGCAGCAGCAAATCTGTGTGTGTGCCAAACGTCGCCGTCATGCCGCCAATACAGCTGGCACAAACAGCAGTCTGTTTGTATGCCACTGGACTGTACTTCTGAAGGAGCAAGCATTGAACAGGGCAGTTGGTGCAGCAGGTTGGAGCACTACGGTTCTTTGAACGGGGCGGCCCGCAGAGCATATGAAACAGCGCATCTGCAGGCACACAGAACATCGCTGTTGTACCGCCGATACAGCTGGGAGTCATTGCACCTTGTTTGTATGCAGCTAGTGGCTTAGTTTGTGAGATGAATCTCTAGGATGGCGATGGATGAAGCAGGTGCCAGCTTCACAGGATTTCCCTCACTGTGCACTTGCAGCAGCAGATCTGTATGTGTGCCAAACGTCGCCGCCATGCCGCCGATACAGCTGGCAGAAACAGCAGTCTGTTTGTATGCCACTGGACTGTACTTTTGGAAGAGCAAGCTTTGAACAAGGCAGTGGGTGCAGCAGGTTGGAGCACTACGGTTCTTTTAACTGGGCGGCTCGCAGTGCATATGAAGCAGCGCTTCTGCAGGCGCACAGAACATCGTTGCTGTACCGCCGATACAGCTGGGAGTCATTGCACCTTGTTTGTATGCATCTGGTGGCTTAGTTTGTGAGATGAATCACTAGGATGGCGATGGATGAAGCAGCTGCCAGCTTCACATGATTTCCCTCACTGTGCACTTGCAGCAGCAGATCTGTATGTGTGCCAAACGCCGCCGCCATGCCGCCGATACAGCTGGCACAAACAGCAGTCTGTTTGTATGCCACTGGACTGTGCTTCTGGAAGAGCAAGCTTTGGACAGGGCAGTGGGTGCAGCAGGTTGGAGCACTACGGTTCTTTGAACTGGGCGGCTCATTGTGCATAGGAAGCAGCGCATCTGCAGGCACACAGAACATCGCTGCTGTACCGCCGATACAGCTGGGAGTCATTGCACCTTGTTTGTATGCATCTGGTGGCTTAGTTTGTGAGATGAATCACTAGGATGGCGATGGATGAAGCAGGTGCCAGCTTCACAGGATATCCCTCACTGTGCACTTGTAGCAGCAAATCTGTATGTGTGCCAAATGTCGCCGCCATGCCGCTGATACAGCTGGCACAAACAGCAGTCTGTTTGTATGCCACAGGACTGTACTTCTGGAAGAGCAAGCTTTGAACAGGGCAGTGGGTGCAGCAGGTTAAAGTACTACGGTTCTTTGAACTGGGCGGCTCATTGTGCATATGAAGCAGCGCATCTGCAGGCACACAGAACATCGCTGCTGTACCGCCGATACAGCTGGGAGTCATTGCACCATGTTTGTATGCATCTGGTGGCTTAGTTTGTGAGATGAATCGCTAGGATGGCGATGGATGAAGCAGGTGCCAGCTTCACAGGATTTCCCTCACTGTGCACTTGTAGCAGCAAATCTGTGTGTGTGCCAAACGTCGCCGTCATGCCGCCGATACAGCTGGCACAAACAGCAGTCTGTTTGTATGCCACTGGACTGTACTTCTGGAAGAGCAAGCTTTGAACAGGGCAGTGGGTGCAGCAGGTTGGAGCACTACGGTTCTTTTAACTGGGCGGCTCATTGTGCATAGGAAGCAGCGCATCTGCAGGCACACAGAACATCGCTGCTGTACCGCCGATACAGCTGGGAGTCATTGCACCATGTTTGTATGCATCTGGTGGCTTAGTTTGTGAGATGAATCACTAGGATGGCGATGGATGAAGCAGGTGCCAGCTTCACAGGATTTCCCTCACTGTGCACTTGTAGCAGCAAATCTGTGTGTGTGCCAAACGTCGCCGTCATGCCGCCGATACAGCTGGCACAAATAGCAGTCTGTTTGTATGCCACTGGACTGTACTTCTGGAAGAGCAAGCTTTGAACATAGCAGTGGGTGCAGCAGGTTGGAGCACTACGGTTCTTTTAACTTGGCGGCTCGCAGTGCATATGAAGCAGCGCATCTGCAGGCGCACAGAACATCGCTGCTGTGCCGCCGATACAGCTGAGAGTCATTGCACCATGTTTGTATGCATCTGGTGGCTTAGTTTGTGAGATGAATCACTAGGATGGCGATGGATGAAGCAGGTGCCAGCTTCACAGGATTTCCCTCACTGTGCACTTGCAGCAGCAAATCTGTGTGTGTGCCAAACGTCGCCGTCATGCCGCCGATACAGCTGGCACAAACAGCAGTCTGTTTGTATGCCACTGGACTGTACTTCTGGAAGAGCAAGCTTTGAACAGGGCAGTTGGTGCAGCAGGTTGGAGCACTACGGTTCTTTTAATTGGGCGGCTCATTGTGCATAGGAAGCAGCGCGTCTGCAGGCACACAGAACATCGCTGTTGTACCGCCGATACAGCTGGGAGTCATTGCACCTTGTTTGTATGCAGCTAGTGGCTTAGTTTGTGAGATGAATCTCTAGGATGGCGATGGATGAAGCAGGTGCCAGCTTCACAGGATTTCCCTCACTGTGCACTTGCAGCAGCAGATCTGTATGTGTGCCAAACGTCGCCGCCATGCCGCCGATACAGCTGGCAGAAACAGCAGTCTGTTTGTATGCCACTGGACTGTACTTTTGGAAGAGCAAGCTTTGAACAAGGCAGTGGGTGCAGCAGGTTGGAGCACTACGGTTCTTTTAACTGGGCGGCTCGCAGTGCATATGAAGCAGCGCTTCTGCAGGCGCACAGAACATCGCTGCTGTACCGCCGATACAGCTGGGAGTCATTGCACCTTGTTTGTATGCATCTGGTGGCTTAGTTTGTGAGATGAATCACTAGGATGGCGATGGATGAAGCAGGTGCCAGCTTCACATGATTTCCCTCACTGTGCACTTGCAGCAGCAGATCTGTATGTGTGCCAAACGCCGCCGCCATGCCGCCGATACAGCTGGCACAAACAGCAGTCTGTTTGTATGCCACTGGACTGTACTTCTGGAAGAGCAAGCTTTGGACAGGGCAGTGGGTGCAGCAGGTTGGAGCACTACGGTTCTTTGAACTGGGCGGCTCATTGTGCATAGGAAGCAGCGCATCTGCAGGCACACAGAACATCGCTGTTGTACCGCCGATACAGCTGGGAGTCATTGCACCTTGTTTGTATGCATCTGGTGGCTTAGTTTATGAGATGAATCACTAGGATGGCGATGGATGAAGCAGCTGCCAGATTCACAGGATTTCCCTCACTGTGCACTTGCAGCAGCAAATCTGTGTGTGTGCCAAACGTCGCCGTCATGCCGCAAACAGCTGGCACAAACAGCAGTCTGTTTGTATGCCACTGGACTGTACTTCTGAAGGAGCAAGCATTGAACAGGGCAGTTGGTGCAGCAGGTTGGAGCACTACGGTTCTTTGAACGGGGCGGCCCGCAGAGCATATGAAACAGCGCATCTGCAGGCGCACAGAACATCGCTGTTGTGCCGCCGATACAGCTGAGAGTCATTGCACCATGTTTGTATGCATCTGGTGGCTTAGTTTGTGAAATGAATCACTAGGACGGCGATGGATGAAGCAGGTGCCAGCTTCACAGGAATTCCCTCACTGTGCACTTGTAGCAGCAAATCTGTGTGTGTGCCAAACGTCGCCGTCATGCCGCCGATACAGCTGGCACAAACAGCAGTCTGTTTGTATGCCACTGGACTGTACTTCTGGAAGAGCAAGCTTTGAACAGGGCAGTTGGTGCAGCAGGTTGGAGCACTACGGTTCTTGTGTTTTCTTGGCGGTCAGTGTTGGTAGTTTGCCTACGGCTGGCTTACACTAGCTAGTGGTTGAGGCCGGTCTAGTGCTGCGAGTGTGTTCGTCACGGAGCTCTTGATCGAGATACGTTTCTTTACGAGTTGAGAGTAGATCATGCCGGCTGGTACGCGGTCTAAGGCCAATGAGCCTCCGCCCCCCCCTCCAGCTCCGGCTGCTAAGAAGAGGAAGGCAGCGCCGAAGAAGCGCCAGGCTTCTGAGGAGGAGGAGTTTGAGATAGTTAAGGAGAAGCGGGCTTCCCTGGACGAGGCAGCGGGCGAGGTGGCGAAGCAGCTGGACAAGGGGTCACCTGCTCAGTTTGCTAAGGCTGTCGCGGCCATGGAGAAGGCCACGAAGGCGCTGGAGCAGAAGGAGAAGAAGCTGCCCGTGCCCAAGTCCGAGCAGGGCAAGGCCATCTACACCGCGCTGGCTGAGCTGAAGGACGCAGAGCCGGAGGATCGCGGTGAGTGATGATTTAACTCAGTAGCAGCGATGTATTGGTTTTATGTGTCGGGCAGCATGTGATAGTTCGGGAGCAGGCGGGTTTTTTTGGAGGTTCAGCCAGGGAGCAGTGGTGCTGGTTGTCAGCCAGCACACTGCCTGTACAGCAACGCTGAGGTCACTGGCTCGGTCATGACCTTCAGGTTGCGGGTAAGGAGTGTCTGGGCTGGGACAGCAGGCAGGTGGCAGGCTTGCGCATGGCCGGAACAGCAACGCTGGTGCCTGTGGCGAAGCCAGGGCAGGCAGGTTGCGGGTTCCTGGCGTGGCAAGGTCGTGCACGCTAGTTAAAATGGGCTGCGCACTGCTGGGACAGCAACGCTGGGACCAGTGGCTTAGCCATGGTAGCCAGGTTGCGGGTCAAGCGTGGCAGGTCCTGTGTTTATCAGTGAGCTGGCGGTGCAGCTGCAGTAGTGTAGCTGGCAGTGCAGGTAGTGGCTAGAGCAGTAGCAGGGGGGGTGGCTTATTGCCTGGGGCACTGCAGGATTACAGTAAGCCGCGGTGCTGAGTTGCAGGGCATGATCACGGTGCCCTAGGATGGTGCACGGCGGTGTGATAATTCTGCGCTGCGCTGCCCTCCCTGCTGCTGCTGCTGCTGCTGCTGCTGCTGCTGCTGCTGCTGCTGCTGCTGCTGTGTCATGCTGCTTGATGGGCGGGCCCTGGTGGGTTTGTGCCTGAATAGTGGCCATCATCGAGGAGATGCAGCTCGCAGTGGTGGCGCTGGAGAAGTTTCAGGTGCCTGAGCACATGAAGAAGCACGGGGCCGCCATCATGGCGTGTGCCCGTGACCAGGCTGGTTACCAGGGCGCTACAGTAGACAAGGTAGCAACTGCTGTCAGGAAGTACGTGGCTGAGATGTCACGTGATGAGCGTGAGCTGGGGCCGGTAGCCATCGCTGCTGGCCCGGGCAGGGCGGCAGCAGCAGGTGGCAGGGCGGCGCCGCCGGCTCAGTATGGGGGGCAGCAGCAGCAGCGTCAGCAGCTGGCAGTGGCGCCGCCGCCGCCGCCGCCCTACATGGGCCTGCAGCAGCAGCCCTACATGGGCCTGCCGCAGCAGCCCTACATGGGCCTGCCGCAGCAGCAGCGCCCCAGGGGCCCCTGCAACCACTGCAATGAGCGGGGCCATCTGGCGCGTGAGTGCTGGAACACCTCCATGGGCCCCCCCCCTGGCACCTTTCAGGGCATCAACGAGCGCCGCGCCAGGGAGGGTATGCCGCCGCTGCCCAAGGTGGCCGCGGGCCCATGGCCGGCGCTGCCGGCGCCGTAGTTAGCTGCGGTGGGCAGCC
Source organism: Tetradesmus obliquus (assembly GCA_030272155.1). NCBI lineage: Eukaryota > Viridiplantae > Chlorophyta > Chlorophyceae > Sphaeropleales > Scenedesmaceae > Tetradesmus > Tetradesmus obliquus. The sequence goes on along the minus strand of CP126193.1, from coordinate 8,126,507 downwards.
AGGTGTCAGTCGGATGCAGCACGTGCTGTGGGCAGGGGGCTGCAGGGCGGCTGGCACTTGCGATGTGTCAGTTACTGTAGCACCTGGCATGTGGCGCATGGCTGGCGGTGCAGGGGATAGCAGCATTGTCTTGTCTAGTGTGCTTGTTTTGTACACGACGTGTACTGGTTGTACACTGGTAGGGCGGCGGCGCTGGGCGTGAGCAGTTGGAGTTGGGGCAGGGTGCCACTGTTGCTGTTTTGTGGCCAGACTGCATGCCTGTTTGCTGGGTGTGTTAGCGATTCACAAGGGTGCAGATTGGCTGACTGTGCTGCCGGTATCAGAGCTGTTGGCGGGGTGCCGGCTGTTGTGCACTGCATGGCAGGACATGAGGAGACAGTACCAGCAGGGCGCTGGTTGTGTGCGGTTACATGCTGGGGATGTTGCGGTACGCGCGGCAGGTTGTTTCACAGGCTGGTGTGACAAAGCATTGGGTAGTGTGGTGCTTTGGTCCAAGTCCGGATTAGATGCCGGAGCCTGCGGGAACGGCAGGCTGCTGAGCACTGCTACATGAGGGCTGTGCTGACCTGCGTGTGGTAACTGTCGATGTTGCCTTGCAGGAGTGTCTGCTTCCACCAAGTATGCGCAGAAGGCGCAGTCGATGAGCGGTAGTAGGCCGGTGATAGCACCAGTGTCAGATTCGTCTCACTTGGGTGTGGCACAGAGTGCCGTAGCTGCAGTGGTTGATGCAATGGCAGCAAATGGCCAGAGGCCCGCAGCTGTGCCACTGGCACCTAGAAAACTCGTGGATGGGGCCGTGTGGAACGCGATGCAACCAGCCGAGCTGGTGCAGGCTGCTGCACAGCTGTATCCTACAGGTGCCACAGCTACCTGCGTGCGATATGCTGCACCTGACCTGTGCTGGGCCCAGCCTCTGTCTGCAGAGCAGCTGGCCAGGTGGTATAAGGCCCCAGCAGTTGAGTTCAAGGCTGGCATGGGTTTCGATAACAAATGGCTGTGGGCGGAGTTGGCAGGCTCCAACACGGAGGTGTGGAAGTGGGTGGTGCACGGGTACAGCGAGTATGTGCCTGGGTTCGACACCCTGCCCACCATTGTTCGTGCGAACAATAAGAATACGGGAGGCAAGAATGAGAGTTTTGTGGAGGCAGCGGTGGCGGATCTGGTCGGTGTGGGGGCGGTGCGTGAAGTTACGCATCTGCAGCACGATCCTAGTGTAGTGCGGGCGATCTGCCCTTTGACGGTGGCTGTGCAGGCCTCGGGCAAACAGCGTTTGTGCTGGAATGGCCGGCCTGTGAACGAGTACATACCACAGAACTCGTTCAAGATGGAGCATGCTGAGGTAGCTGCTCGCATGATGCGTAAGGGTGATTACATGATGGTGCTCGATATGAAGGCGGGGTATCACCAGGCGCCAGTAAAACCGGAGTTTCGCAGACTGTTGTGCTTTGCATGGCAGGGCAAGGTGTACCAGTGGCAGGTGATGCCTTTTGGGCTGTCTACTGCACCTAGGGCTTACAGCAAGCTCGCGAGGTGCCTGCTGAAGCGCTGGCGCGCCATGGGGATCCGCTGTGGCAACTACATTGACGATTTCATATTCTTTGCTGCATCGGTTGAGGAGGCAGAGCGTGTTCGTGCGCTGGTGTTGCGTGATTTGTCGGACCTGGGGTGGTACATCAGCCCGGGCAAATGCATGTTGCAGCCGGGCACAATGGTGGAGTACCTGGGGCTGGTGTTCTGCTCGCTGCCGGAGCCGCATGTCCGGGTACCGCATCACAAGTTGCAGCGTGCGCAGGCGTTGTTCCAGGGTGCACTGCGCAAGGCTGCAGCTGTGGGCCCTGAGGGGGTGGCAGCTGGCAAGGTGCGCACGACAGGGCACACGCTGGCTGCAGCCCTGGGGTTCCTGCAGTCTCTGCGGCTGGCTGTCGCGGTGGTACCGCTGTTCACGCGGGAGCTGTATGCGTGCCTGAATACGCTGCCGCGTGTGGGGGAGAGGGGGTATGCGTGCTTTGAGTATGGCAGCACGGTGGTGCTTTCGGAGGGCGCCCTGGAGGAGTGCAAGTTCTGGCGAGCATGCACAGTGCGATGGAATGGGTTTGTGGTGCGGCCAGTGGCGATCTCGCGGGTGATCTACACTGATGGTTGTGGGGATGGCTTTGGGGCGATGGTGCACAGAGTGCTGAATCGCCTGGTTGAGCCTGCCGACATGGCGGTGGCTGGGTCTTGGGAGTTGGAGGCCTCTGAGGACTCTGTGTACACAGAGTTGGAGGGGTTGTGGCGGTCTGTGTTGGCCGCGGGGTCGGCGCTGGCGGGACAGGCAGTGTTGCATCGCACTGATAGCATCTCCACATACGCCGTGGTGCGTAACGGGGGTTCCTCGCGCAGCCCGCGGCTGACGGCGGTTGTGCGGCGGCTGCTGGTGTACTGCATGGCGTTTGACATCACATTTGCTTCGCAGTATGTGGGGTCGGGTGTGATCATCCGCTCCGGGGCGGATCTGCTGTCCAGGAGTGCAGATGTGTCAGACGGGTGCAAGCTCAACCCCGTGCTGTTTGCGAAGCTGTGGCGGCTGTGGGGCCCCTTCACAGCTGACATGTTCGCTTCGTCAGCGACAGTTCAGGCAGCGCCGGGGGCTGCCGCGCTGCCGTACTGGTCGATGTTAGCAGATGGGTTTTCAGCGGGAGTGGATGCGCTGACGGCGCGCTGGAATGATGGGGGAGTGCGTTACGCGTTCCCGCCTGTGAAGCTGGTGGGTGACGTTGTGCAGCTAGTGCTAGAGCAGCGTGCACGCGCGGTGCTTGTGCTGCCGCGCTGGGAGGCGCAGTGGTGGTGGCCCGTGGTGTTGGCGCACGCAGTGATGCCGCCTGTGCCGCTGGCGCGCATCCACGCGCCCAACGTGGAGGGGCCGCTGTTTGTGCAGGGTAGGAAGGGGTTGCTGACGCACCCGCTGGGGAAGGGCTTTGCATGCCCTGAGTCGGTTGTGTGGGTGGCGGTGCTGGTGCACGGTTGAGGTGGGGGTGTGTCTAGGAGGGCTTGCGTGGAGGCTGTGACTGTACTCTTGGGGTAATACTCTTGTAACCACCTTCATACTGTCTTCCGGCGTAAGCCAGTGTGAGGTCAGAGCAGAGCTCTGAGCACTCGCTAATGTATCACTCTGGGGAGCGATAGTGTAGCTGAGTGACAATCATGCCTTTGTCCTAAGTTTACCTGTAGACAAAGGCACCTTGTCACGATAGCGGAACATGAGCACCCTACCCTGCTGTTGCAGGGGTTTAGGGTGCCACATTGTGGCTGCTAGTGACAGCAGCCTTAGGCAGCGGTGTGGCACCGCTGTAGTTACTTGTGTTTTCTTGGCGGTCAGTGTTGGTAGTTTGCCTACGGCTGGCTTACACTAGCTAGTGGTTGATCGCCCACCCACCCGCCCCTTTGTTTCTCATGTTGTTGCCTGCTGGTTTTGTTTTTTGCTGCTTTGTTGCTGACGGCAGCGGTGCTGACCTATCAGGCACGCCACCAGGGGCGGCGGCGGGCAGCGCGGCAGCCCGTGCCTGTGGAGGCCTGGGCGAGTGAGTACGTGCAGCAGCTGCGGGGTGATTGGCAGCAGTTTCTGCGGAAGGATCTGGAGGAGTCCACGCACAGGGCCTATAGCTGGCACGAGCGTCAGTACCTGCAGTTCTGTGCAGTTGCTGGGGTGGAGGCAGTGCCGGATGCGGAGGTGCTGGCGCAGTTTGTGGTGGGACGGGCGCAGCATGGGTATGCTATCTCCACCATTGAGCAGGGTGTGTATGCTGTGGCGCGCTGGGCGCTTGAGAGGGGGGTGGAAGGGCTTGCTTCGCAGCTAGTGGTGCGCAGGGCGCTGAAGGTGGCAGCTAAGCTGGCGGTGCCAGGCGGGCAGAAGCTGCCGCTGGACCGGCGGGATCTGCGTGCAGTGGTTGCTGTTCTGCGGCAGCAGGGGCAGCAGCACTTCATCGCTGTGCGGGATGCAGCGCTGTTCCTGCTGGGGTGGGCAGGCATGTTCCGCAGCTCGGAGCTGGTGGGGATTGATTGGGATGATCTGCGGGCTGTTGGTCAGCGTGGTGTGCTGATCTTTGTGCCGCGGTCCAAGACGGATCAGGCTGGTGAGGGCGCGTGGGTGTTCATCTCTGCGTGTGATGCGGAGGAGCAGATGTGCCCAGTGAGGGCGCTGCTGCGCCTGCGGCAGCTGGCCCCGCGGGATGTGCAGGGTGAGCCAGTGGGCCCGGTGTTCAGGGCCCTGCCGGACAGGCCGCGCCGGCTGAGCAAGGGGACGGTGGGCATTCGGCTGCACAAGTGGCTGAAGCAGGCGCAGGTGCAGGACTTTGACCTGTATGCAGCGCACTCGCTGCGGCGGGGTGGCGCTACCTGGGCTGTGCGGAGTGGTGTGCCGGTGCGGCAGGTCATGGTGATGGGTCGGTGGAGGTCGGATGTTGTGCGGGAGTACCTGTACCACAGCCCTGCTGAGCTGCTGGAGGCTTCCCGCCAGCAGCAGCAGGGGTGATTGCTGGTGATGTGGGGTTGCCGATTTTGAGGGTTGTGTGCTGCTGTTCTGGGTTATCTTTGTATAACTCTCACCTTTGCCTTGTCTGTTGTAGTTCTTTTTCTTTTTGATTGCAGGTGTGCGCCTCGGTCATCCCGCCCAACCCGGAGACACAACGTGCCTGACCCAGCTCCGTCACCAGCAGCTTGGGTGACGGTGTCAGTGCATGTTGACGCGGCGTTTAAAAATCGCAGATCTTTTGGCTGGTTTCGATCTGCGTGCTGCTTGTCTCTTTGGGTTGGTGTCGTGGTTTGGTGACGTAGCGCTGCACCTTGCGATTGGTGATGTCTTGATGAGGTTGGCATAGATAGGCCTCAATCGCTAGTTTTGGTTGCCCACGCACAAACATACTTCCGCATCCGGCACTGCCTCCACCCCAGCAACTGCACAGAACTGCAGGTACTGACGCTCGTGCCAGCTATAGGCCCTGTGCGTGGACTCCTCCAGATCCTTCCGCAGAAACTGCTGCCAATCACCCCGCAGCTGCTGCACGTACTCACTCGCCCAGGCCTCCACAGGCACGGGCTGCCGCGCTGCCCGCCGCCGCCCCTGGTGGCGCGCCTGATAGGTCAGCACCGCTGCCGTCAGCAACAAAGCAGCAAAAAACAAAACCAGCAGGCAACAACATGAGAAACAAAGGGGCGGATGGGTGGGCGATCAACCACTAGCTAGTGTAAGCCAGCCGTAGGCAAACTACCAACACTGACCGCCAAGAAAACACAAGTAACTACAGCGGTGCCACACCGCTGCCTAAGGCTGCTGTCACTAGCAGCCACAATGTGGCACCCTAAACCCCTGCAACAGCAGGGTAGGGTGCTCATGTTCCGCTATCGTGACAAGGTGCCTTTGTCTACAGGTAAACTTAGGACAAAGGCATGATTTTAATTGGGCGGCTCATTGTGCATAGGAAGCAGCGCGTCTGCAGGCACACAGAACATCGCTGTTGTACCGCCGATACAGCTGGGAGTCATTGCACCTTGTTTGTATGCAGCTAGTGGCTTAGTTTGTGAGATGAATCTCTAGGATGGCGATGGATGAAGCAGGTGCCAGCTTCACAGGATTTCCCTCACTGTGCACTTGCAGCAGCAGATCTGTATGTGTGCCAAACGTCGCCGTCATGCCGCCGATACAGCTGGCACAAACAGCAGTCTGTTTGTATGCCACTGGACTGTACTTCTGGAAGAGCAAGCTTTGAACAAGGCAGTGGGTGCAGCAGGTTGGAGCACTACGGTTCTTTTAACTGGGCGGCAGGCAGTGCGCGCTATAGACATCAAGATTACATAAGTTTCATCAGACATGTAAGGCATTGGTATTGGTATTGGTGTTGGTAAGCAGAGGACCTAAACTGGCGGCAAACGGAAGCTGATCTTGCCATGGTGGGAGGCGCAGTGGTGGTTGCCGCTGGTGCTGGCATGGGCGGTGATGCTCGCCGGTACCGCTGGCGGGCGTTTAGGTTCTTGGCGAGGAGGGGCCGATGTTTGTGCCGGGCAAGAACAACCTACCAACGCGCCCGATCCAAAGGCCTTTGCATGCCCAGAGGTGTGCACAGGGACGCCGATAGGCAAGCAGTGGGATAAATGCTGGGTGCACCGAGCGCAGCTCATGGGGCTGGGTTGTGGCGCCTACGGCGGTTGGCTGTGCAAGATGCGCGCGGTGGCCATGTTGGGCATGTGTTCCCTGCGTGCAAGGGCAAACAGCAGCGCCCGCACGACACCAGTGTGGGGTGCGCATGCGCAAGGCGCTGGAGGCGGTTGGGGTGCAGAACTGGGATCTGTATGCAGCGCACTCGTTGCGCAGGGGCGGAGCTACCTCGGCAATGCAGCAAGGGGTGACAGTACGGCAGATCATGTTGATGGCGCGTTGGAGTCCGTAGTGCGGCAATACTTGTACCACAGCCCGGCAGAACTGCTGCGGGCGCACCGCCAGCAGCAGCAAGGTTGAATGGCCATGGTGTGTGAAGATGAGCGCGTGTGAGGGGCGAAAATGCGGCGGAGCAGTTAACCATGGTATGTGGTCTTGTACCATAGCCCATCACTGTTGCCGGCGCCCCGCCAGCAGCAGCAAGGTTGCGCAAGAGCAATGCATGCATGGTCATGGTGTGTGAAAATCGGCGCGTGTACGGGGTGGAAATCTGGCAGAGCACTTAACCCTGGTATGTGGTGAAGCTTGATCATTTCTTGCAGGAGTGTTCATCGATCATCCAACCTGAAGACACAACGGGCCCGGCCCAACCTTGCTGCCAGCAGCTTGGGTGGCAGTGTAGGCGCATGTTGAAGCAACGGATGAAAATCGCATATTCTTGGCTGGTTTAGATCTGCGTGTTGCATACATTACATTACATTACATTACATTACATTACATTACATGCTCCACTCAACGAGGAGTGGGAACCCCAGTCAGGAGCCAACGAGAGGCTCATAGGGGGAGGAAACATCGAAGAACAACTCATCATCGTCCAAACCGTCAGACGAAAATCGCAGAAAAAAAACTCATCAGCATCATCAATAGCTTGAGCAAAAGTCTGAGATGACAGAAGGACCTCAGGACCTCAGTTGCTTGTCTTGTGGTTGTGGATTGAGTGGGTGAAAATTGCGCTATCATCATGCCTGTGATTTTGCTATCATGTCTTTATGAGGTTGGTTGAGAACGGCCTCAATTGCTAGTTTTGGTTGCCACACCCACAACAGTATTGTTGTAACCACCTACACAAAGTCTTCTCGCGTAAGCCATAGTGAGGTAAGAGCGTAGCTCTGAGTACTCACATGTCTATCGCTCTAGGGAGTGATAGTGTGATCAAGTGACAATGGTTGGTCAGCATGCACATTTTGGAAGTTACAAAAGTAACCAAGCCCGTTGGATGCAATCACTCCTACAAACGTGGAAATTTTCTCGTTCAAGCATCATCATGTGCGTAGTCCAAGAAGACACGCAAGTGACATAGTCGATCATGGGAAGAGAATAGATATCTCACCAAGCCAAATACAATGCACGTAATGTCGTGACACATGATGAATTGACAAAACCCCTATTTTGGGGACTGTCAAAACAGTGTTTGTATTTTTCAGATCGATTTTGTCAAATTTAAGCATATGATAGATGATAGATGATAATTTTTCGGACTGTCAATGTGTATTATTCATTATAAGTAAGATTGCAAAATAGCGGCGAAAAGCCCAAAATTTCCCCCAGTTTGCAACAATGGTAACTCACTGAGTTGCTTTTCAACAAAAGCAGTGAAGGGTTGGTAGGTACGGTCTTACAGCAGAAAATTGACAAAACATGGTTTTTTTGGGTGTCAAATGTTCATTTAAAGGTATTTTGAGCCCTGTCAAAAGTCAAAGAAAAAATGGTCAAAAATTGCTGTCAAATCTTTTAAAATGAAATAATTTTCCGGGCTGTCAAATCATCAAGCGTTACTACGGTATTGCACGTGATTTGGAGGACCACAATTTACAAGTGACAAGGCACAAAGGGCTGGTGTTGCATATAATCATGCATGCAACACGTGCCACGGGCTCAAGCAAAACCCCCGCCGTGCCTGAAGTTAGAGGAGAATAAGGCGGGTTATGCATGTCCCAGCTTATGGGCATCATGGTGGTTGCGTAACGGCATTTAATCAAGCAAAACTAATTAAGACACCATGACGCACAACACAACAGACATTGTAAAGTATACATACACTCGCGCACATTGAACATCAACAACACATGCACGCTGTCACTATGCAGCGTGCTTAGCTTGAAGTTTATTTATGGCAAGCCTTGTAACTCTTGCCAGATCACACGGTGAACCGATTGGTTCTCAACATGTCCAGGTTGGGACCCCACCACCACCAAAATGGGAGCTTCGACGGTGATGCTAGCTTCAGTGTCGCCAGCATCTTGTCGGTCACATCCATTGCCAGAGACTTGAGTAACACAACAGCAAAGGATGATGGAACTTGTGCGGCCACCATCCCACCACCGCATACTGCAAGTCTACATGACAAGCAAGTGGAGCAAGACTCAATAAAAGCAGCCATTGCCATGCGCTCCAAATCTCCACAACAGGCCAAGATAGCAACGCTTGTTGCCGTGCGTTCTGCGGCTTTGACAACTCGAGCGTCGGCGCCGTTGGTAGGTGGCTTGGGTAGCTTGAACGGTATCTTGCGCAGCCAGGTGTTGAGGTACCTGCACGGAGGACAAAGGCAAAATACGTGTTGTGAGTCCTCATCAACAAGACTAGCGAGCGTTGTGCTAACAGACACACAAACACGCAAATTGGTTGGCGCCGTGCCTCTGCACATGGACACATTTGGATGCAACAGGTTGCCAGGATACCAGCTGCCACAAGCATGCTATATTAAAGCGTGGTTGTCAGCAAGAATTGCTCGTTCCATGCAACTTGAAAGCAAGCAACGCGCGTAATGTGTTCATGCAGCGCTAACAATGATGACAGTGCTACTCACCCAGTTCTCCGGCACTCCTCCAGCATGTCCATACGCCATGAAGCCAGTGCAGGGAAAGCCACCAACAATGAATCTGCAAGGTCCACCGATTGCTCAAGTCCTAGCAAGGCCCGTTGCACCGAAGGCTTTTGGCCCAGCACAAGTGCATCCAATGCCACACCAAACAAGGCACGTTGCACACAAGATGACAACACCGGTGTGCCATTCAATGCACCACCAGCAACATGTGATTGCAATTTGTCTTGGGTGCTTGCGTGCAAGCCAGTGCACTTCACCCACTGCGCAGCCGCAGCCTCTAGTGGGTCTGAAGCTGACAACGCAGCAAGCAGAACGGGATCACTGGAAAGGGCTGCAATCACCACCAGCGGGAGTTGTTGCAGGTCTAGTCCAACAAAAGTGCAAGCTTCATCGCAGGGTTGAACAAAAGAGAGGATACCCACGGGCCCCGGCATCAAAGTCACAGACTCCACAGGCAAGCACGCGTCGAGTGTTGTCTCCATAGTGTGGAGCAACGACGTGCAGAGTTGTGCATCTTGGATGGTGTTGGTTGTGCTGCACCAATACCGCACACAACCAGAGTGCGTGCATGCAGCACTGCCTCCAAGGTCATGCAGTGGCAATAAGGAGTTCACCACGGTCATTGGTGGCGCCTCGGCTACAGAGCACAACATGACCCATTGTTGCTCATAGTGCTCACACTGCGCATCATGCCGATGGCAAGGCAACATTGCCACAACAGGTGTGGGTGATGCAAGCGATGTTATCCCAAGATCAGCCATGCTGCCCTCAGATGCCACGACAGGGAGACATGGTGATACTTGTTGTTGTGTGAGGAAATCCAGGCAGCTAGGAAGACATGTGACGACTCCACCACTCAAAGCCGCACAATACGGCAGTGGCTGAAGGACAACATCACATGCACCGCTCCTACGCATGGTGCTGTCGTTGTCAACGTCAGGCCCCATGGCCATTTGCGCCAATGCCCTCAAGGTTTCCTCCTTGTTTTCAAGCAGGTGATATGAAAGCAAGCACCGCAAGAGTGGCAGTAGCTGATGCTGGTTGTACTTCAAAGCGTTGCGCACAGAATCTTGCAATACAACAATCAAAGGTTGTTGCGACTGATGCTCGCGCTTGCTGTGAACAAGGTGCAGTTGTGTCAGCAGTAACCGCACATGTGCTGGCACGCTGATGTCGATGCTATTATGGCCATGCAGCAGCTTGGATGCGTGTTGTTGCAGCACGGCGCGCTGCTGCTTGCATTCTTGCAGCTGCCCTTCAATGCTGCTTAAGGCCATGCGCAACCCATCTACCCTGACCCCGGCAAAGACACGCTGCAACGGCCGCTCCACACACTCATATGTGTGGCATAAGCGGTGTTGCACAAGAATGGCGCGCAGCGGTGGCATCAGAGCACGCGCTAGCAACGCTGTCCGAGCTGCAGAGGCAAGGATACCCTCCATCACAGGTACAGACAACCTAAAGCTGTTGCTCAGCACCAACGCCTGTGCTGCATGCATCACATCCGCCTCAGGGCTCATATGTTGTTGCTTCTCGTCACTATATTGTTGCTGCTGAGCTTGCTCTGCTAGCTGCTCCAAAGCCCGTGGTTGCCACAACAAAAAAGCCACACACGGGTCGTCCACCGTCAGCCTGCAATGCACGCCTACTGCGGCCAGTGCTGCAATTGCAGCTGCAGAGCCACAACACGTTGCAGTGCGGGTGGCGTCCTCAAAAACTGCCTTGACGACAGTCCAAATGCGCCGGCTGACAGCATCCTCACCGGGCGGGCTGCAGCTTGGTAGGTGTAGCACAGCTGCCTCCTTGTCTGCCCAGCACAAGACCAAGTGGGTAGGGCGCGGGCAGTGGAGGGTGTTGCAAGGAGGCAAACCGACATCGCCTGTGGTATCTCCAGCAGTGTCGAATATCCGCTGCATGGTGCCACTAGATGCAGGGCACCCTGGCACATTGCACTGTCGCTGGTCCGCCACTACTGCAAAAGCAAAACTTGGCTGCAGTTGCCAGGCATCAAGCAGTTGTTGCAGCAAAGGGTCATCCTGCCGCGCCTGCACTTGATGCACTGCAGCCTGGCCGCTGAGAGGTCGCACGAGAGAAAATGCATCCACCTGCAATGCAGAAAGACAATACACGCGGCCAAAGTGTCAGTGCACTCCATGTGCGATGATAGGCGGCATCACCCTTTCAGGTGGTGGTCCAGCAAAAGATGAACACAAGACATGCAATTTGCAGAACCGCTGCAAAGCTGCAGGAGGCTGACAAACGCACTGCTTGGAACCTTCACCACAGAAGCTATTGCTGGTCCAATGTGTGTGGTGCCGCTGACCACAGCAGCTCCGCCCACCTGAGTGCCACCCAGCTCTGCGTCAGCAGCCTTTGCTGTCGCAGCAAGCACAGCATGTTGCCGTGCTGCTGCTAGCAGGGACTTGGCAGCGCGCGCCACTAGAGCGTTGGTGCCGTAGCCGCCCAGACCTTGTTGTTTCCTAGTGCAGCAGAAAACGGCAACATGAACATATGACAGATTATGTGCAGCGGACAGAAACCTAAAACGCAGAGGATGTGCAAAGCCAAGCACAGTCTTACTCAAGGCAACAGTTGTGTTGTGTGACACTTCATCTGCTGTGCTTGCAAAGCTCTCTCTCTCTGGGCATCATGGAAGCAGGCTGCTGCACCAAGGAATCATGCTGCAGCTTACTTCTTGTCATTGTCTTTTCGCTTCAACGGGTTGGCGGGCAGCTTGGCTGCTAGTGCAGCGGTTATCTCACTCTCAGCTGCACACACCAGCAGCTCAGGGCGCAGGTAGCCAGCGGCATGGAGGGCGGCTGCGTGCGAAGGCTGCATGCCAGACACCTGCAGCAGGGCAAGCACAGCAGAATATTGCAAGAGAACCGTCTGTGTGCAAGCAGCACATGCACATGCACAACCATAGAGATGTTATATGCCGTGGCTAGCCATGTGAACCAGAAACATGTCCATCATATGTTGCGACATGTCGCATTGAGACTTTGACACCACGAGAGGTGCTACTCCCGCTGCGCAGCTCACCTCCATGAGTGGCAGCAGCTCGGGCCGCACTCCTGCAGCCGCTTGAGCAGACAAGGGCGCAAGCAGCGCCTCCAGTTGCCACCAGCCAGCATTGCTTGCTAATAGGGCGGCCATGGCTGCAGTTTTGGACACCTCTGCCTGCCATTGCTGCATCTGGCCGCGCGTGATCCCTGCAGTCGATATACATGCCAGAACAATCAGCAAACGGCAATGCCGACACACATAACATCAAAAAGCTGCATATAGTGTTGTTGATACCCTGAGCGGTGATGCAGCGAGTGCACGAGCCCAAGCAGCTGCTGAAGCACAGGTGCAGCAAGCGCGCAAAAACAACAGCATCGACAACTGCTGCCAATATTTTTGAGCCGCAGGACCATGTCAGCCCCATGAGCCCGGCGCCTCTGCTTGGTAGCCATGCCCAGTGCAGCACCACGTGGCTCCTCACCTGCCTTGGTGAGGCCATTGGGCTGGCCCCAGGCACCCTCCAGGCTGTGCACGCATGAGGCGTCGCCCACCACCATGTCCAGCAGCACAGCGCCAGCCAGGCGCGCGTGCTTGGCGTCCGTGGCGGCGTCGCCCCTCATGCCAGCGATGCGGCGGTCGATGTAGGACAGCTGCACGCCCGCCACATCTGCAACGCGCCTGTATATGAAGCAAGTGCGCAACAGCGGCAGCAGCAGCAGCAGCAGCAGCAACAGCAGCAGCAAAAGCACCCACGTCAACACCCTGTTCAGCAACAGTGCACTGGTTGCAGCACGTAAAAGGACACGCATGCTTGTCTGCGCAAGCAGTTCACGCACAGAAGCGCATGCACACCGCTGTGCACGCACTTGTGCGCGGCGGTGAAGTCCTTGGTGAGGCGCGCCCATGCGTTCCAGTCATAGATGGCAAAAAGCGGGTCGGGCTGCAGCATGAACAGCAGGTGCAGGTGCCCGCCAAGCACCAGGCAGGACATGAGGTTGGACATCCTGCTGTGCAGCAGCAGGCCCAGGTCTGGCGGCAGCATGCTGGCCACCACAGCCTCGCCCAGCGGCGTCAGCTCCCAGGCGCTGGGCCGCGAGGGGCCCTCAGGCTTCAGGCTCAGCAGCCGGCGGGCGCGCAGCGCGGTCAGCGCAGAGCGCGCAGCATCAGCCAGGTCTGCAAACGGCAGCTGGTGGTAGGACAGCGTGCTCCTGCGAGGGCAGCAGCAAGCACCGCGCAGCATGCAGGTGAGCAATGCATGCTGCTCGCATGCCAGGCAGTACTGTGCCAACGCAGCTTGCAACATGGCAGGCAATAAGCAGGGCGAGACAACACTGAGCAGCATGCTCTCCTGCGCCTGGCAGCAGCCTGGATGTAACAGCACTGCATGCTCTGCAATGCATGCACTGCCACTGCTGCTCCTGACAGCCTGGCTGCCTCACTGGGCGCAACTCACTGCAGCAGGCTCAGCACGCTCGGCCCTGTACCGACAAGCCCAGCAGCCACGGCATGCAGCAGCAGCTGCTGCAGGCTGGGCTGTGCATTGCGCTCAGGGCCTGGCAGTGGTGCTGCAGCAGGCTGGGGCTGCGGGGGGCCGCTGCCAGCGGCTTGGCCGCCGCTGCCGCTGGGCTGCCCCATGCTGGCAGCGGGCTGCTGGCTGGGCTGTGCCACCAGCTGCGAGCACAGCGCTGCAGCAAGGACAGACAGCGACAGCGCATGTGCCACAGCTAAGAAGGATAGTGAGAAGGCATGGGTCGCTATGAAAAGGTGTGGCACAGCCTGAACAGGACAGTAAATACAGTGCAGCAGCCACTCATATAGCCCAATTGCAGCTGCGGTTGAGGAGCATGTACGAGTGCACAGCCAGCAGCTGCAGCTGCTGCTGCGCGCTCACCTGGCAGTGGCGCTGACATGAGTGCGCACACTGCCGCCCACTGGCCGCTGGTGGCTGAGCCTGCCGCGCCCTGGCCCATCAGGAACGACTCGCCTACAGGGGACTGGCCTGCGGGCAACGCAGCACACGTATGACGTCTTGATGCAGTCATGCAAACGCAAAGCCTTCATGCAGCACATTCTTGACTCAACCCAAAAAAATGGATGCCTCAGGAGGGAATCGCGGGCCTACAAGCCGTAACCACGCAGTGCACTGTTCAAACCCAAGTCACCAAGCCCGGCAGGGTCAACCAGGCCAGTGACCTGACAGTGTGCTACACTGCGTCAGTGAATTTTGGGCATACATCATGACCGCCACTTGCAGGCCAGTGCCTTCACACACTGCCACCCAGCACACAATTCCCAACATGCACAGCAATCAACCTGATCAAGCAGCCGTACAGGAGCCCCCACCCGCCGCCGCTCACCTGCGCGCCCCGCCCGGCCCACCATCTGCAGGTACTGCGCACGCCCCACGGGGCCCGCGCCCTGCCATAGGCTGCGTAGGATGACGCGCCGCGCGGGCAGGTTGACGCCCGCGGCCAGTGTGGAGGTGGCGGTCAGCGCCAGCAGCGCGCCGCTGCGGTAGCCCGCCTCCACCACGCCCCGCTCCTGGTGCGTGAGCCCCGCATGGTGGTACGCCACGCCAGCGGCTGAGCACAGCAGCAGGCGCAGATGCAGACGGCGGCGTAGGCAGCGCATGAGGGCAGCAGTTGCAGGTGTGACCTCACCCACTGCTCCGATGGCATAGGTAGGCAAATGCAGGCTTGCCATACAACCGCTAGGCACTGGCGTGTGCAGCCATGGTGCATGCGCCATCATTAGACAAAACTCGTGCATTTAATGCTCCTACACACTGCTCTGTAAAAGGTAACACGCCATGGAACATGCTGTGCAGACCGCGTGGCGTCACTTGATCGGCATGACGGCAAACATTCCACCTGGCAACACGCACTGACGGCAGCTCTGGCGCATGCATGCATGCATCACAGCAAGCGGCGGGAGCAGCGCTGCTGCATCTGCGTGCCTGCACACCATGCACGCCTCACCCATCATGCACGCCTCACCCATCATGCGCTCCAGCTCCGCGTTGACCCCGCCCGCCAGCGCCACGCGCAGCTCCGCCACCAGCTCAGCGCGCGCCGCAGCCTGCGCAGCTGAGGGCGGCCCCACCAGCCGGCCCAGCTCGCCCGCCAGCATGGCCGCGCAGCTCTGCGCCGCTGCCCTGCCCGCGCAGAACACCAGCACGCTGTGCGACTCCACCACCACCTCCGCCACCAGGGCCAGCAGTGCGTCCCTGTCAGACTTGCCCTGCACAGGCAGCCTGCAGTGCACGTGCGGTGACGCAGCACAGCAGCAGCAGCAGCAGCAGCAGCAGCAGAGCGGAACCTTGATATGAAGGTGGCCCAGCAACAGGCGGCCAACAGCCAAGGTGTTGTTTGCACAACAACCAACGGCATGCACAGGTACCAAGCTTCCCTTCACAACTTGCGCGTGCATGCTGTCCATGCTGAGCACACGTGGTTTTAACGTGCGTCCCACCTGCGCTGCTCCACCAGCGGCCAGCCATTGGCATCAGAGCCGCCTCCTGCAAGCAGCGGAGGGCAGGCACCATCGTCAGCATCATCGAGGCGGGCCAACCAAGGTGTGGTGCCTGGGCCACTGCCACAACTCGCTGTGCATGTGCCTGCACAAACATTTTGCTGAGCAGCAGCCCATGCACGAGTACAGCCAGCTGCTTCAATGCCCTTCTCAGATATTGCCTGTGTTGACCTCAAGGGCAGCATTTGTCACTGGCATTGTGTGCTGCTGTGCCTGTCGGCTGCTGCGGCTGCAGCCGGTGCGCTGCTCACCGCTGGTCTGGCCCGCCTTGGCGTACACGGTGCCGCCAAACACGGCGTGCTCGCTTAGCGGCACGGGCCTGAAGTTGGTGAGGAAGAGGTGCCCACCCAGCCACGCGCTGAGGCTGTCCAGGCCGCTCATGGTGGCGCTCATGGCCACCACCTGCACACTGCAGCGGCCCCTGCACGCCACCAGCTTGCTCAGCAGCATCTCCAGCGCGGCGCCCCTGCAGCGCAGGCAGCACGCAGCAGGCGACCACGGCATTAGAGCTGCTGCAGCTTGCTACACTATTGCCGGCCATTGCTGTCTGCATGCAAGCAATCGGCCGGCCACACGCACAGCTGCTGCGGTTGTCTACTAGCAGACCATGCATAGGCATGCACAGCACAGCACAACATGCACAGGTGCGGTGCCCAGCAGCAGAGCTGTACGCACACACAGGCAGCCGCTGTGTGCGCTGCCACACTGTGGGCTGCCTGTGTGGCCAGCTGTTATTGAGCCTGGCAGTTGCTGCGCTGCCACATCATGCGCCGCCCCAGCCTGTGCCTGTGCGCTGCGCTGTGCTGCGGCCGCGCCCTGCCGCGCGTCTGGCTCACCTGTGCGGGTCTGCCAGCATGTGCGCCTCGTCCACCACCACGGACACCAGCTCGTGCAGGCGCTGCTCCTGGATGAGGTGGTTGATGGCCATGTTGGCCTTCTCAATGCTGCAAATGGCGATGCGCTCACTCTGCAGCAGCAGCAGCAGCAGCAGCAGTAGTGTAAGGATGCTGAGGTGTTCCAGCTTGAAGTCAAGCAGCAAGTAACGACCAGGGCAAAGGGCGTACAGCTGCGAAAGATCATGTTTGGCCTCAGAAAGCACTGCACTGCGTTGCAGGTCAGCCTGACAGTCCTTGTGTGTAAGATACGACACTCCTGCAAGGCCCAGCAGTGCTGCTGTGCTCACCACGCATCATGCACTCCTACACATCATCAGACGGCACACTGCTGCTCCAGAAGACGCAAAGAGCAACCAGCAGCTCCATGTATTGTCAGGACAACAAGGGAGCTGTCAGACACACAGCGCAAGCTTGCGCATATGCACAAGCAAGCACTGCTGCTGCTGTTGGGGACGCTGCAGCTGCAGCAGCTGCTGGCGGCGCGTGCCGGCTGCGCACCTTGCCGGCCAGCGGCGTGCCCTGCTCCTCGCCCTTGTAGCCGGTCACGCGCCACTTCATGCCCTCCAGCAGCAGCGACAGGTGCGCCGTCTTCTCCGCCACGATGCTGAGGTAGGGCAGCACCAGCAGCCCCCGCGGCAGCGCACCCGCCTGCCTGTGGCTGCCCTGCTGGGCCTGATGCAGCGCCTTCTGCGCCTGGTGCATGCGCGACAGCATCACCACCTCCGCAACCAGGCTCTTGCCACCTGCAGCGCATGCAGGTTGCCACAGATCAGCCACAGGCATGCAGATCTGTGAGCAGCATCCGCTACAGCATGCAACACTTGCGGCTGCAGGCTGCAGGGGGCCGTGGGGCGCAGCAATGGCTGTGGCAACTGCATGCCTTACCTGAAGTAGGAGCGCAGTACACCAGGTTGTTGCCTGCCGCAGCACACTCCAGAGCTGCCGCCTGCCATGGGTACAGCTCTGTCAAGCCCTTGCTTGCAAAGGCGGCAAGCACTGGCTTTGGCAAGCCCCAGTGCGACAGCAGCAGCTTCTCACACTGCTGGTGACTGTCCGGCTTAGCCATTATAAGCTGCTAGCAGAACTTTTGTAGGCTAGCTGGCGCTGCTGAGTGCTGCTCCAAGATGGCATGTCAGCAAAGAAACAGGCCTGTAGTGCTGCTGCTGGTGGTGCTGGTGCTTCCAAACGCGCGGCAGAGCTGCATGTTTCTGCGCTTAAATCACTCTCAGAAGCAACGAATATTCACTGCAAGCGATTGCGGGTCGTGTCACTGTGTTTGCAGACAGCTGCGTCCAGCACAGGCGGAACAGTGCTGTTCGGATGATCGGACGAATGCAGACAAAAGGCTGGTTCCACGATCTCTTTCAACCACGCCTTTGATAGCAAGTTTGTTTCCCGACTCTTTAAACGTTTGCAAACAGGGCATAGGGATGTGTCGAGTGATCACTGGTAACACTTTTCAAATTTTGTGAACTTGCCACGTTGGGTTCTGCTACGCTGTGACGTGTAGGCCGTCCGCAGCCAAGAGGATTGACTGACTCAAACGCGCCCAAGCAGCTGGGAGTCGCAACACCCGCTGGCTTGCAGGCTGCTGCTGAGCCTGAGATGCCGCTGCCATTGCAATTGCTGCTGCTTGCACCAGCCATGCCAGGCTGCCACTGGCCGCTGCTCGTGGCTGCTAGGCGCTGTACTGGCAGTCAGACCTTGTACTGCTGCTAAAATTGCCGCGATTGCAAGCATTGCATTCACGCGCGTGAGACACTGTGGCAGGGATGCTTCACGGAACGTGGCGGCACCGTGTGGTGACCTTGCTTGCATGGCAGCCCACTCCAAACGCTAGGAGAGGCTGGGCTGGTGCTCCCTGATCCAGCAACGCGATTACGCACAGTATGCTGTCATCTGGGCTCCGCACGTGCGGGTGCACCGTACTCTCTTGCATGCCCCTGCTCGCATGGAAGAAGTGATGCCCCAAGTGCCCTAGGAAACAGGTGCCACCCCACAATACGCTCAGCACAACGCGTACGATGTGTGGCTGCATGTTGTTGCCAACAGTGTTTTCGTGATTACATCCTCCCTCTGAGAAGCACCTGTTTGAAAAACACATACAACTCCATAACAACTCTGCAAACTCCAAGTTAACAACCTGTGTGCATCAACATGCTATACAAGCTCCGGGGGTGGCTGCCGTGGGTGCCAAAACAATGAGCACCCAGATTCAGATGCAGGTGGAGTCCAATTGTAAAACCAAAACTTGCCAAGCTGAGTTTGGCGCACAAAGAAAATTTGCAGCAGTTCAAACCATGCCATGCAGCCCCAGCCCAGCAGCTGCACTGGCTCGACAGAATCGCTGTGATCCGGAAGTATCCCCACACTTGCCCGCAACCGCCACGTGACAGCCGCGCACGTGGCAGCTGCGTAAACATTAGCCATGCTGCACTGCAAAATGTTAAGCTGCCAGTCATGCAGGCGGTTGCAAGAGCAACTGCATAGCCCAAGAACCGGTGCAAAGGCCGGCTGCTGTACTATTGTGCCCATAGCGTGCACACAAACATCACTGAGCGGTTGCCTGCTGAACTGTTTGCCCCATCATCTGCTGCATCCAACAACCGCCTCAGCGACAGCAAAGCGCTCCACGCCATGGGCAGAGGCGGCGCCGGCAATATGTGAAATGCTACGGCACGCGGGCGTGACATGATGTGCTGCCACAAGTGCCAGCAATTTCTTCTGCATGCAATCAGCGACCCCTGCATGTTCCCTGGCAGTCAATCGCAACAGCCATGACCAGAGCAACTCCTCCAGTCAAAACCGCATTACCACAATCAGAAACAGAGCTGGCACACAGCAGCACGAGCTGCGCGAGTGCTGCCCGCTGACCAGGTGCCCCAGCCTGGCCGTGCGCCTCAGGCCTGCGCGGTGGCCTCGCTGCCTGCCTTGGCTGCCTTGGCCGCCTCGCGCTCCGCCTGCTTGCGCTTTTCCCGCTCCAGGAAGTCGCGCATCATCTCCTGCAGCAGCAGCAGCAGCAGCAGCAGCAGCAGCAGCAGCAGCAGCAGCAGCAGCAGCAGCAGTTGAGTCCGTACACTTGCAGAACGGCGGCCTGCGCTGCTCCCAACGCCAGCACTGCTTTTCACATGCGCCTTGCACCACCCATCAAACCATGCGCTGCAGGCACGCATCACGCTCAGCATACCAGGCAGCAACCCAGCCCTGCACCTGAACACAACAAGTGCAGCACAAGGAACCGGCTGAGGACCACTTCACACCACAAGCACGGCTGCAGTACCCAGCGCGACAGCCCAGGCCTGCCAGCACCGCCGCATCCAGCGCTGCAGCCCAGCCCCGCCCCCCGCCGCACCTTTGCTGAGCTGAGCTTGGACAGCACGCCCTTGTACATGAGCAGGTCCTTGTTCACGGAGGCGGGCTTCACGCCCACAGCCTTGACCAGCTTCTCCAGCGCGGCAGGCTCCTTGGCGCCAGTCAGCTCCAGCAGCCTGGCGGGACGCGGCACGCGGCAGGCGGCAGCACAGCAGGGCTGTCAGCACACGGAACCATGCGCAGACAGGCCAGCACAGCAGCACAGCAGCACATCCGCCAACTGCACAGCCATGGCCACGCTGCCCTCCACAGCAACGCTGCAGTGCTAATACAGAACAGAGCCACAAATAGCCATAGACAGCAGCAGGAGCAGGAGCAGCAACAGCAGCAGCAGCGCGCACCTGAACAGGCCCACGGCGAAGAAGCGGTTGTACGCAAACTTGCCCGACTCTGTTGATGCGGCCACGGCTGCCAGGGCCTGCTGCAGCTCGTTGCCGGACGCGTCGGGCACCAGGCCGTCGGGGCTGCCCAGGCTGCGCGCCTGCGCCTCCAGCTGCTCAGCGTCAGCCTGACAGCAGCAGCACGGCACGCAGGCGGCAGCAGCCGGCAACGTGTCAGCGTGGCTGTAGTGCTACACGCTGCACACTCGCAGACTGATGCACAGGCACTCCTTCACTGTGGCCTGGAGTGAACCTCAGCTGGCCGACACATTGCATACCCCAAAGCATGCATCTGGGTCATTGCCATATGTCGAAGAACAGCAGACATGCTGGCTGCCCACCCCGGCACCCGCATGCCCCTGCGCACCCTGTACTGCGAGGGGTCCTCGCCGATGGCGTTGACGTACGCGCCAAACAGCGCAGCCTTGTCCCCAGCGTCAAAGCCGTCCAGGATCTGGTCAAACACGCTCACAAAGCCCAGCGCATACACCTGCAGCCAGCAGCACCACACCGCATTGCCATACGTTAGCAGGCAACAGGCAGGCTGGCGCCAAGCATGCCGGTTCAGCGCACAGATGGCTGAGTCGGCCCCGTGACGCTAGTAACCCGCACACCCATGCAATTACAATCATGGCAGCACCACAATCCAATCAAAGTCAACCTGCATGTTAGCTTGCACATTGTGCCAAATGCACACCACAGGCGTGCAGCACACCACAGCGCGTTTGCGCATACACACGCTGCAGCTGCTCCCACACGTCTTCAGCTGCGTCCGTGGTGTGTTCCGGTCATCCTTCAGCCTGTGTGCGCATGCACTCACCGCATTGTACTGGTAGTTGATGCCATACCGGATGAAGTGCTGCTGCACCAGCAGCTCCTGCAGCACTGTGTTGTAGATGGCCGGAATCGGCCGGGTGTACGCCTCGATGAAGTTGCGCTTGGTCTCTGCCACAGTGGGTGGCGAGAAAGCTGCAGGCAGGCCAGCAAGCGCTTGGATCAATTAACGCACCACTCCTGACGAAGACAACGCCCACAGCCTTGTTGGTGCCGCGCCAGAGAAGGTATGTGGACAGAATGATTGCCGCACCTGCTTTCACCACGACGGCACGCCTGCAGCTGCGTGGCTGGCTTGCAGGGCCCGCGGCCTTGCAACCCGACGTAGTGCTCCTCAGCGCACACGGCCGTGCATTGGATGCTAGGGACGCTCTCACACTACTGCTGCGGTCACAACGTGCGCTAGGGCACATGCTCGCACGCTCTGCTGCTCTGTGGAGTGCCTGCATGTTTGATGTGTGGTGTTGGAAGCAGATAGACGATCGTTGAACTAATTACAATTTGGTTTCAGTGTCAAACGTATTGTCCAGCTTGCTTAAACAACTGGTACCCGGCTGTGAGTGCGCTATGAGCACAAACTTTGGGCGTGTGTTACATGGCGGCAACCATCACACCATCCCGAACACTGTAACTCACCATAACTACACACAGTATATTTATAAAAACAATATCTCCGACGGTGCTCGTTGTTGCACGCAGTACACTAGCCGTGGACACCTAGTTGTGGCGGGCAGCACACTGCTGTGTGGGGCCCCTGCCACCAGGGGCCTTGTATGTCCACATGCCGGCAGCTGCTGCAGCCACGTCAGCTGCTAGCATTATCATCTGCAGCAAAGATTTATACTCTGCACCCATTTGTATATGAAGCATGCCAGAGAACCAAATGAGGCTGCCACTCAGCTGCCATGGCCCGTCACATGCGGCCTGGCACGCCGTGATGGCATGCTTGCGCTGTACCAACTTGGTTTGGGCCAAACTTGCAGAGCAACGTGAGCACGAGTGATGAAATTGTAACGTGTAATTCTCCTGGAAATCTGCGATTCTGCACATGTCTACGTTGATGCATGGTGTGCGTGATTTGATGTGTGATGCACTCAGTGGCAGGCTGCAGCTGGGCCAGCTGCAGGGACGCGCCAGAGGAGCTACTAGGCTGGGCCCGCCAACAATACTTCGTCTTTGTGTCGTGTGGCTAAAGTGTGTAAAAGCAGCTCATCTAAGGCACTGAAAGAGAAAGGTTGTGCAGCCCTCTTGTTGTCAAGCTGTGTGGTGTGCTGACGTCAACATGTCACATGAAGAGTCTTCATGCCACCCTAGATGGTGGAGTCCACCACTTGCGTCACGTCCACCGGGCAGCTTGGACTCTCATGAGACCGCAAACCAGAGAGCCTATCGCACGGTGCTGCTGCTTTTTACTTGACAATATGTAGTTGCTGATCACCAGCGACGGTCATGTTCACAGCGTTGACTTGGTGGTTCCAGAGATGACGAGCCATTTATTAAACATTTTGCCACCTACATGTGCACTCAAGGCACATGCTGTGAGCCTTGGCCATGTGTTCATGGCCACCTAGTGGAAAGAAAATCACGCACATCGAGCCTTGGGAGCTACATGCAGTGGCTGCGTTGTGACATTCACGCTGACGCAGCACTTTCCAGCGCTTGTCACAAAGCCAGCCATGCAATCATGGTTCATCAGGCGTGCATCAGCTGAGATTGCAAAGGAAGCGCCACCTACAACCAGTGGTTGAAGCCTGGCGCTCTCACCAGTGCTTAGCCAAGACCTGTCATGACAGTCAGGTGCTGCTGTTCAGCACCGTGACAGGCTCTGTCGGACCACTGACAATGTCAGCTGCTGTGCCAAGGCTGAGTATTCTAGCAGCCTGCAGGCACTTCAGCTGAAGCACTGCCTTACTAAAAATGACAAAAGCCAAACACTTTGCAGGAGTCGCCCTGCACACATTTATAGGTTGTGCAGCTGGTGCAGCAGCACCAACTGTCACACCCTGACGAACTCTGTCCGGTGGAGTGCTGTCAGCACAACAATTTGGGGGCAATGCCTGTTCAAGATGAGCACGAGGATGTGTCTTATCAAGGCTGCTGCGCATCACACCAGATGTCAGCACAGCAAAGCTGCCAGCAACACTAGGACGGGAGCACATGTTGATGCATGCAGTTATGCTGGTGTGGTACTGCTTTGTAGACACACTCACAAGTCCTGCGCACTTCAAGCATCCAGGCTGCTGAGCCTCATCACAAACAGCAGGGCAATGCAGTTCTGCAGTCCTGCCAAAGCACAGCTCTGCCGCCCATGCAAACGCATGCATCTGCAGCTGCCACAGAAGCAACCTCCTCCCAACCGTAACTGCTGCCAGGGCAGTAGGCAACGCTATGCTGGCATGCCCATTGCTGCGAGCTGAGGCTCAGCAGTAATAATATTTCAACTGCATTGTCAGCTGCGCAAACAGTAGGCAATAATCACAACGTGCACCTGACGGCAAAATCGCCATGAGTGGCCTGCTACAAAACCTGGGGCAAGCTGCTTCATGTGCACCAGGTGCACCAGATGCACATCAGCAGGCAAACAGAGCATGCATCCACATCATTGGTTGGAGTGCTATCGTCAACCTATCTGCTGCTTCTGCCTGAAACCCCGCTTGTATGCCGCCATGCAGCAGGCACACTGCCGGCCACCCACATGCTGCCTGCGCCAGGCAGGTCATGTGTCCTGGATGCAGGCTCAGCGTGCACTGCATACAGCACCACTCACACCTCAGGCACACCTCAGCACACAGCGCGACGCTTCTGCCAGAAGCAAACCTCCACCATATAGCACACTGCAATTTGGCATGACAGCATCAACAGCAGCAGGCATGCGCAGTCAGCACACAACTTTCCAAGCTGCAGGGAGTTCACTTTGAACCTGCCACACCATGCGCCACACCGTGCGCGACCCAAAGCAAACTTGTATTGTGGACAGATCGTACTTCAAAGACAACAGTGTGCATGGGCACAGGCTATGTGCCCTCACACCTCACTATGCTGAGGTGCTAACCCACTGGCAGGGCAGCCGTATCTATTAACATCAGCAAAATCGTACTCAAGTCGTTTCTTGCAACAACCTGCAGGCAGCCTCAGGGAAAGCATAGGCTGCGCACGCAGCTGCTTGCTGTGCTTGCGCCAAGGCCGGCATCAGTCAGGCACAGGCCTGTGTACACCTGGCTGCAGACCCGCCCTGTTTGCTATGCTACACTTTGAACCCACACCTCATCATTGTAAAACAGCTGCCAGCTAATAGACAAAGAAGTCGCTGCAAACGTAACCAGACGGCACACACTGGATCTCAGGCAACCCAGGCTATCTGTTGTGGGTGCTGCTACAGTGCGTGGGATGCTGCCATGCTGTGGCACTTGGGACGCATGCGGTGCTGCTGCAATCGACTCGAACAGGAGCTGATCATTTGCTGTCCCCGCCTCAGACTCACCGGGTGCTGCCTACAGCACCTGCTACTTATGCTGGAGGAGGGCGTCGTGCTGATGCTGCTGCTGCTGCAGCAGCTGCTGGGTTTGCCGCCCGGATTGCCGCCTGAATGGCCTGGGTGCCTCCCGGCGGCAGCGAAACCGCGAGGCTGCCTGCGAGCGCCTGCCCGGGGCCCACCGCAACCCGTGAGGAGCCGCCGTTGCTGGTGCGGCTGATGAGGCCCACAGCCACGGCGTTGGCCAGCGCGTTGCCTGGGTTGACGGGGCTGTCCGCGGTGGCGGCAGCGGTGGAGTCTGCCACCAGGCCGCTGGAGAAGGCGTTGGCCACGGCGTCAGAGACGCAGTCGATGCAGCCCGTGCCCGCAGCTGAGATGGCGTTGGCCTCGCCGTGGAACAGCCCCAGCCCTGCTGCGGCAGCGCGGCTCTGCACGTCCCCTGTGGGCGTGGCACCCGAGGAGGTGGCGCGCGCGATGCTGTTCACGCCCGCCAGCGAAAGCGCGCCAGCCAGCGACTGCGCATTGCCGTCACGTGTCTGGCCGGAGGACGCCGCCGTTGACTGCGCCTGGATGAGCCCCACAGCAGCAGACAGCGCCCCTGAGGCCACGCTGCCTGCAGTGGTGCCTGCGCTGGAGGCGGTGGTGGCCTTGCCCTCCAGCACGCCCAGGCCGTACGCCTGCGCCACACTGCCTGCGTTGCCGGTGCCGCTCACAGCTGATGACGCCGCTGACGCATCCGAGTTGGCCGACACCACGCCTGACCAGCCCGTGGACAGCGCAGTGCCGTCGGTGGTGATTCCCGTGGAGGTGGCCACGCCCCTGCCCTGCAGCGCGGAGCCGGAGAAGGCGCTGCCCACTGACAGCGCATTGCCGGTGGTGGTCTTGGCCAAGGAGGCGCCCTGCGACTCTGACGCCACGCCGCCCACTGCCTGGCTGGCGCTCAGGCTTGCCGCGGGCCCCGTGGCTGTTGTGGCTGTGGTGGAGGACACAGCAGAGTTCTGCACGCCCACCACGCTGGTGGAGATGCCGTACGACAGCGCGGGCCCGGTGTCTGTCTTGGCGATGGTGTTGGTCACCACCGCGCCGCGCTGCTGCGCCACCGCCACACCCACATTGCCCGCGGAGGCGGTGTACTCTGATGTGACCGCGGTCACGTCCTGGTCCAGCTCCACCTCGCCGTAGCCGTTGCCCAGCTCAAACGCGCCAGCAGTGGCGGAGCCTTGCACGGCGGTAGCGGCCACAGTGCCACCGATGCGTATGTCGCGGTTGGGCGACAGCCCGATGTTGACCTGGCCTGCCTGGCTGTTGCCGCGGCCGTAGTTGGTGGCCACCACTGCGTTGCCCGGGTTGGACAACTCGTCCCAGTAGTCGCCCAGGTAGATGTCGCCGTTCTCCGCGTACGCCACGTTGAGCCCGCCAGCCACGGAGTTGCCCACGGCCGTGCGCGCTTGCGCCAGCCCCACCGTGGTGGAGCCCGCGTTGGCCGACTTGACCAGCTGGATGTTGCCAGCCTGCGCAGCACCCACGTCGGTGAAGGCGCGGTTGTCGGCGCGCGCGATGCTGCCCGTGTCCACCAGGAAGTAGGCGTCGCGCCGCAGCCCGTTGCGCAGGTGCTCGCGCGGGATGAGGCCCTCCGAGGACAGCATGTGCAGCACGCCCGAGGTGGAGGAGCCAAAGTTGGCGCGCGCGCGGTTGCGGCTGAACACCGCGGTCTGGCTGCCCTTGAGGTTGAAGCGGCTGCCCATGATGGCGTTGCCGGGCGCCATGTACCAGCGCCCGCTGCGCGTCTCCCCGCGCGCGTCGCCCACCACCAGGTTCTTGCCCTCCGCGTCCACATTGATCAGGTTGACCGCCTGGCCCTGGCCCGCGCTCACGTCCTGCGCCATGAACACCAGCACTGGGTTGGTCAGCTTGTTGGTGGGCTCAAAGGGCGCGGTGGACACGGCGCGGTAGTCGGACTTGGCCAGCGTGGCGCCGTACTGCAGCCCAGGGTAGGCGTTGGCACGCGTGCGCGCCAGGATGCCCGTGGCGCCCGGGCTCTCCACGTTGGCGCCCGACAGCGCGATGGCTGGCGCCAGCTTGGCGTTGGAGATGGACTGCAGCCGCGCGATGCCTGCAGGGAACTGCGTGCCCAGCACGATGGAGGCGTTGGAGATGGTCTTGAAGCGCCAGCCGTTGGGGTTGTCAAACTTGGGGTTGGGGTAGCTGGCGATGGCGTTGGCCAGCGCCTGCCCCGCGGGGAAGGCGGCCTTGGGGGCGTATACGGTGGCGTTGACGTACACGGTCTTGTTGGCGGGGTCCACGGGCAGCACCGCGGGCGGCGGCTCCTCCCATGGCGCCTGCGCCAGCTGGCGGGACGCTGCCAGGCGCGCGACTGCAGGGAGGCGGCAGTAAGCATGGACGGCCGGCAACAGCAGCAAGGTCATCACGCGTGGTAACAAGCACTGCCATGCTGAGCTCCACAATCTGGTGCTGTGCCGCCACCAAGACGAGCGTAACACAACCACTTGGCTGGCGGCGGGTTCGCTGCAGCCGAGGAGCAGTTGTCTGCTGTCAACAGCTGATGTATGTGCTGCAGCTGCAGCTGCCGTTCTACCCAATGAGATGCATGCTGTGTCCTACCAAATGCTGCGATGATAAACTGAGGCAGCTGGTGTGGCTCGTGTGAGCTGTTGCTGCAGCTTTGTGTTTGTACTGCAGCATCACATGAAAGCAGCTGTCGCTAGTTTTGAAAGCAGTCCTGTAAGCTCTTGTGGTCAAGCTGTGCAGCTTGATTTTGCACATGGCTTCTGCTGCACCTAAGACCTGCCTACTATGTCTTGCTTGTGCGCTGGCACAGAGCCGCAGCCCGGCAGCTGGTGTTACTGGTGTGACCACAGCTGCTGTTGTCAGGTGCCATCTGCATGCTGCTGCAAGACACAAAACTGCCGCCACCTTGCCCATGCACTGCTTGCGACTGCTCATGGTGCTGGCACAATGCTGTTCTGCCACTGCATTTCTTGGAGGTGTGAATGTGGGTGTTAAGCCAGCTGACACTGCCTGATGCTGCTCAAATGCACACTGCACAAAACGCTATTGCTGAGCTGCAAGTTACATCTGTAGGTTGGCAGTGCTACAATTGCTGATAGCTATCACACCAAGACAGTTTGCATGCTGGTCATCCGCTGCAGGTATCTGTGCATTGCCATTGCCAGTGCTAGCCATGCCCTGAATGCAGCCAGCCTGCCTGCTGTGCAGTACTCACGGGAAGCAAGAACGATCCATAGAAGGGCTTGGCAGGAAGGTTGAAGACAAGCCCTAAGTTCCAAATGGCTGTTTCGTTGCGGCGCCCTGCCCAGCATCGCCTTCCATCTAATCATGCTGGCTCCCGCTTCTGTACAGCCGTGCTAAGGGCGCGCGCGCGTTGAGCAGGGTGCTGCGCAGCCGGCATAAGCTCATATCTCTATAATCTAAACTTGCAAAGTGTTAGACTATTGTTCACCAAGCTAGTGGCCATGCCCTTGCTGAGCTTTCTCTGCCGCGGTTACCCAGCAGACGCAACACACGCGGAATGCTGCACGTTTCTATCGACGAGATTGTCTCCAGCCACATAGAGATTTTCGCGGGTGTTCAGCCGAGGAAGTTTGCTGCAGGTGGCGGGCACAGGGCACAGCGATGGGGACGAGGGACAGCGACAGGACAGATGCGTGCGACCTTTAGCAACCATATCTCAAAAAGTGCTTACATCATATTGTTCAGCCGGAGGCACTGCTGTCGCCAGGTACAGCAGGTGACAGGTCATACACACTTGTCACATGTTACAGGAAGCAGTGAGCTTGGGGCCCCTTGCAGTGAGCACGGCAGGTCCAAAGGACACATGCCAGAAGCACAACAAGAACTAAGCATCATATTTTTGTGACTGGCTGGCTATCTGAACACACAGCCATGAGAGAAAATGCAGATAATCAGTCAGTGATATGCCTCACCAAGTCTCACCAGACTCTCCTGGCATACACGACAGTATGTGTTCTATTAGTTTAGGATGCTGCCACTGAGCATACACACACGCCTTCACCCTCGAGCAGCTTGCCAGCAGCTGGCTGCTCTGCAACGGTTGGCTGTGACACCACAGGCCTCTGCATCCTTGGCATGAAGCACAACCCAAAACACTGCTCCGCGTGCCACAGCTGACAAGAGAGCATTCTGCACTCTGGAAGCTGGCAACATCCACCAGTGATTAACATACTTTAAACAACAGCATCTTCGTACATTCGGCATTGCCCAAATCCATGCAAGCGGCACATCCAGCAAGGGGGGAATGCAGCGCCAGCCACCCTAGCCTGCTGCACACATGTGCCGGGCCAGACGGTGAGCCGGGAGTCCCGCAGACAAACAACAGGCTGCGCACACGGGCGTGTGGGGTTGCAGCAATACAGTTTTCTAGGAGGTGATGCATACCCGACGGCATGCAGACAGTTTTTTAAGGATCACTTGACCGCGTCACCGGCACGTCCCTTTCCACCCTTCATCACAATACAGAGACCACCTCGCACATGCCAGCAGCAGCATGCATGATGGAAGTGCTGGCACCAGCAACATGAGGGTGCAACAAAAAGGGGCTGCAGCCATACCAGAGCTGGTAGTGCTGAGCTTCAAGTGACGCATGCTGTCAAGAGGCCACTGAAGGGCAATACAGCAGGCAACAGCAATGTGTAGCAATGCGCCAAAAGCCCACACGCTTCATGTAGGCGGGTGCCTGTCCGTCAAGCCAACACCAAGGCTGCTCAATACCGCTTGCCGGTTGCGCACGTCAAGCGGTGCTGTGCAGCCTCAACCAAGCCCGCAAGCATCGGGAAACAGGCGCGATAGTGGACTGCAGAGTCTGGC
Organism: Tetradesmus obliquus; assembly: GCA_030272155.1. Classification (NCBI taxonomy): domain Eukaryota; kingdom Viridiplantae; phylum Chlorophyta; class Chlorophyceae; order Sphaeropleales; family Scenedesmaceae; genus Tetradesmus; species Tetradesmus obliquus. The sequence goes on along the minus strand of CP126193.1, from coordinate 8,097,136 downwards.
TGAGCAGCAAAGCAGAATCAAGCAGGCCCCATGCACAAAACAGTCGCAGATACATGTGCAAAGGTGCCTTTTTCGCCACAGGAAAGGACAGCTCCCGATGGCGGGCCACAAACACAGCAGAGGCATGCCTCAGCACGCGCAAGGCGGTGACAGGCACATGTACGCAACTGCCCAGACCTCCGCCTGCCACATGTGAGCAGCCAAAACATCTTGGTGGCAGCCTGCGCGACTGACGACGGCACCGGGCCCAAACTGCTTGCACAATGACATCAGCGGAACTGCTTGCACATGACAGCCCACCACACGCTGCACCGACGTCTGCGCGGTACGCGCCACTTGGCGGCGCCACTTGCAGGACCCGCCGCCCCAAGTGATGAGCAGCTGGCCGCCGCACGATGCACGCTCTGCCACTGCACCAGGCAGCAAATACGGGGACAGGGCCAAACGGAGGGCATATGCCAATACACCAATACCTGCAAGGGGCCTGATACCAGTTGCGTGACCGTCAATGGCTTGCTGTGCTGGTTGTGTCAAGTATTGCACACAACAGCACCACAGCACAGCACATGATGGTGCACGTGTGAAGGTACCAATACATTGAGAGCCTAGCCCATAGCTGTGTATGCACCACAGCATGCAGGCAACATATACATGTTTGTGCAAGCCAAGAGACCATCTCGCAAAGTGCAGAGCTCAGCTTGCACACACGATATCTGGTAACCTTGCACGAGCTCACTCTGTGAGCAGCAGCAAGGCACAAGCAACCCATGAGCTTGCCGCAACCGGCTAGCGATGGATGGCGCAGCGATGGCGAATAGTGCAGGACCATGCGCAACACAAGACTACCGGGCAGCCAACACGCACACGGCTGGCCCGCCTGCTGCAGCAAATAGCTGGTTATTGCTGCTGCCCTATCCGCGCCAGCACCTGCTGCTGCTGCTCCTGCGCCTGCCCCTGCGCGTGGCTGGCGGAGCAGGTGCAGCCGCTGCTGCCCTCCAGCACCGCACACAGCTGCGCCTCCCCGCCCGGCGGCAGCGCCGGGTAGCCTGTGCGCGGCAGCTTCACGCCGCCCGCCTTGAAGGCCTCCCACTTGGCGCGCGTGTCGCCCAGCCACGGCAGCGCCAGCCGGTAGAAGGCCGGCGCCGCGGGCCGGAACGCCTCCAGCGTGGGCAGCATGAAGCGCTCGATGAAGAACAGCTGCGCGGCGGGCATGCACACCTTGGCCTCATTGCACATGTCGCTCACGGCCAGCCCGCAGCTGGCCTCCCGGCGGCCCTGCAGCAGCAGCAGCAGCAGCAGCAGCAGGCAGCGCATGTGTTGTGTAAGCATCACAGAGAGTGCACCCTTGGCGTCCAGCACTACCAGGCAGGATATGATGGCAGCTCTGCAGCCGGAAACCCTTCACATGGCTGCTTCTGCACAAGCACGACGCACACAAACAATAGCCATCTTGCAGATGCAACACACCCAAACAGCCACACTCCCCGCATGCCGTGCCCGCCGCGCCCAGGCCGCCTCACCTGCTGCAGGAACTCTGTGACCACCCACTCGGCCCAGGTCAGCGCCAGGTGCCAGGGCCTGCTGGGGTTGGCCAGGTCGGCCAGGTGCACCAGCATCTGGAACAGCAGGCTGCGCTGCTCCAGGCTGGCCCAGGTGGCCACGTCGGGCGCGGACGCCAGCTCGTCCTCAAAGGCCTTGAGCAGCTTGAAGTGCACGTCCATGTCCGTGGACAGCACCATGTCCAGCACCAGCTTGCGCACCTGGGGCACAGCAGCAGCAGCAGCAGCAGGCACAATGAGTGAGTAACAGTGAGTAACAGAGGACGGTAGGCTGACAACCTGATGCACAGCCGCGAAAAGACACGATCAGGAGTGCAGCCGAGAGGTGGTCAGTCAGTACCACAGCAAGGGGTGCCAAGGGCCAACGGCAGCTGAACCTGCAGCATCTGTGCTTGCGCCCTACACCAATAATCTCGGCCGCCCGCACAGCGCCGTAAGACGTTGGTTGCAGGACAATGTGCACACACCAGCAACAGCAGACAACGACGGCTGTGTGCTGTGGGCAAGCATCTCTGCTGCCTGGCAGCGCCGCCCCACCTGCTCGTACTCTGCCGGCGAGAAGTGTGCGAACAGGTTGAGCCCCGGCTCCTCGGCCGCCAGCGTGAAGGCCAGGCTGGCGTGCATGTTCTCGTTCACGCTGCGGTCGTTGTACTTGAGCGCGTGCTTGTCGCGGCTGCGCACCAGGAACGCGTTGTTCACGCCGGGGTGGCCCAGGTCGTGCACCGCGGACGCCAGGATGATGGCGAAGCGCTCCAGCTTGGCCAGGCCGCCGCCGGGCGAGCCGCCAGACGCTGCCAGCGGCTGCGGGGGCTGCGCCGGGTTGCCAGCAGCAGCGCTGGGCGGCGCTTGCGCTGCTGCAACTGCTGCTGTCGCTGCAGCCTTTGCATGTGGCAGTGTGCAGCACGCAAAGGCATTCGCTAGCTTGCTGCCCACGGCGCCGCCACCAACGTTGCAGCAGCTGCTGCAGCAGCTGCTGCTGCTGCTGGCACTGCCGTCGCTGCTCCCGTAGCGCAGCCGGGCGTCCAGCGCGCACATGATGACACCTGCTGTCTGCGTAACATCTGCTGCATGCGTGTTGTTGTGGTAAGGGTTCGGCTTGTACATCGACTCCACACGCGTCAGATAAGCCTCCACTACTGGCCTGTCCAGCAACCACCCGTCCTGCAGGCACAAAACAAGGGCATAGTAAACAAACAGCAGTAGCAGCAGCACGGCGCAGCTGGCCGTGAGCTCTACAATGACTTGCCATAATAAGCCGCACTTGATCATGGCTGGACAATCATGCTGCAACGCCTCAGAACAGCAAAACCACTATCCTGTATGTTGTGAATGCTGCTTGTGATGAACTGCTTGTGCCACATGTGAGCATGAACAACAGCGCCCCTACTGCTGCTGCTGCTACTGCTAGCAGACCTCTGTGGCCAGCAAGTGCTGCTCGAACTGCTACAGCTGCAACAGAGAACTTCAGCCGCGTGCTGCTCAAGGTGTGACGGCAGCTCATGGCCTGTCCGTTGCTGTGCACCCCATCCTCACCAGCAAGCCCTGGTCCTGAAGCAGGGCCATGGTGACATTGTACAGCGGCTTGCCCTTTACGCTCTGTGCGAAGTCAAACACATTGAAGTCCCACCGATACACCTGCGCGGCCAGCAATATGGCTCAGCATGCTGCTGCCGTGGAAGGCCCCCAAACGCAAGAGTCCCCTTGCGTGGTGATAGCTTACCTGTGTCTTCGCTGCCATGGGCTCCAGCTTGTCTAAATCATAAATGTGGCAGTTTGTATGCACGTGAGACTGTTCATCCTTCAGGTGCTGGTGAGTCTCTGTGCAAACTGCTGCAGCCATGCAGCTCGCCCTTCCGGAGCTGCAGCAGCTCTTTCTACGCTCACTGCTGGTAACACGTTTCCTCGCTAGAACTGCTGCTCATTTTCACAAAGGCCGCTTGTGCTGTCTGTACCTTGCGCTGAGCAACAGCGTGAGGATACACGAGAATAAATGCACAAACTTGCTTATCTCTACAACACCGGTGTGCGTCCACTTGTTGAGGGGTCTGAGGGGCGTAGGGTATATATTACAGTCACTGTGCGAAGCTGTGGCAACTTAGCGCCGGACCACGTTCATAACAGCGGCCAGTGCAACATCGTATCTGTGCACGAACCAGCGCGTGAGACTGCCCGTGATCAGATGCACATGCAGCACTGGCCGCTGTGCCTCCTTTCAGCAATTGTTTTCCGGCCTGTGGCAGACATATCAGCGTACTACTTATAAGTGTGATTATCCTTATCGACTTCGTCCCTGTGTAGCTGATGAGGCAATTGACAAGGAGGCCACAGCACTGTCACTGCTAAGATTACCTGCCAGGCAGTGAGTACCTGTGTCATCATCAAGGCCAGGGCTGTTTGACGTCAAGGTGCAGTGGTCTCACGGGCATCCTTACAGCAGCAGCTGATTGTGTCTCCGTATGCCTTACTAGAAAGAGAAACGCTGCAGCATGCCACCAGCCAGCGTCAGGCCTCGCCGAGGCTCAGCCACCTACACAGCAGCCTGCCATCCAGTGCTTTCCAGTGTGTCGAGCATGGCGCATCGCTGAGTACCTCACAGTTATATGCTCGGTGGTTTTGTGCCTTGCACCAGACAGTGGTGATTTATATGCAAGACACGATGCACAAATGCCTAAAACTTTCTTATCACAAATGCATCCTGAAGCACACCTTGTACCTCGAGTGCAAGTTGCATGGGATGGTGGGCGCAGGGCCAGCCACACCAGTGCAGCGTGCGCGTGTCCAGCGCAGTGGATGCACGCCGCATGCGGCAGTGCTGCGGCAGCGTCGTGTGCTGAGTGCTGGCCAGGCTAGAACACGCATGCGTAACATGCATTTACTGTACAAATCCATCAATTCACGTGTGCCATAGAAGAACGACTGCAAGCTACTCAGCACCACACTGCCCGAACGACACCTCTATGTGGGGAGCCAATGAGAGCACGCCGTCTGCGCAGCCGCCCATGGTGGCTGCAGGTGCCGTGCACCTGGCCTAAGCCAACCTGGGCAGCCCTGGCATGGTGGGGGCGGCTGCTGCCCCAGGCACATGCATGGCCACATGTACACACGCACAGCACTGGCATGCACACCTCACCAGCAGCGCCTCCGCAGTCAGGGCTGGCTGACCGCCAATCACAACGTGTTGCCAGTGCAGGTCAATGAAGCTGATGGTGTCTGTACACAAAAGCTAGTCGTACAATCAACAGTCCTACATCTGCCGCCTTCAAAGCCTGGGTAATGTAACATATATATAGCAACATACGAAGGAGCGCACACGTGTGATGCAGCTGCATGCCACCCACATCAACAGGCCGGTGCCCGCTCCCGCTGGCAGCAGCTCCCGCTGGCAGCAGCTGCAGCTGTAAGCCGGGCCTGCCGGTCATGCGGCAAGCCACCGCCTGGACTCGAGGCTCGCTGCCAGAGCATCAGTTGTGCAGATCCCTGCGGTCTGCACCCAGCACCCACGTGCGCTTGGTGCACGCGGCACCAGCCACAGCACTGTAAGCCCTACATAGTGATGCAGAGGTGCCAGCATGTGCCATACATCAGTTTGGCAGCACGCTAGGCTCACTGTACAACTGCCTGCCTGCAAATCCCAGCAGCAAGCAGATGCACATGAGTATCCGCACCTTTGCCTAGCAAGGGGCACACATCAATCATCCCCTGCAATGCACTAAGTTCACCAGCCACAAGTTTTTTGTTTTGGTTTGTATAGCATATTTTGTCAGCAGTGAAACCTCACAGGTACCCACCAATACTGCAGACTGAACAATCGGCGTGATTGCAGCATCATCAAATGATCAACACACAGCTGCACAACAGCATAGCTGGCCATGCTCACCACCACGCAATAACAGCATCAACAAACAGTTTGTGAAGGGCTTTTGCAATGTAGCCAAGCCCGCATGCAGAGCGACCCTGCATGCCATGCCCACATGCAGCTGCTCTTGCGGCCTGATGCAGAGGCGCGACCAAAGAAGTGGTGCAGTCACAGCACCCACTGCATGACAATACAGTATCAAATCCGCGGCAACACACACACACAATGACTACACAGCCCCACTACAGTTCAAGAAAGCCTGGGTTGCTCACTCGGCGTTTTACCATTGGTGTGGTAATACCAACTCATCCAGTGCCAACCACCTGCCCCACACACAGCCCAGCCACCTGCCGCGCCAACCTCCAGCAGGTGGTCAGGCTGCGGCATGGCGGCCATCATCCACAACAGCATGCGCGCTCTCTGTCCCAACAGCCGCCTCCCACCGCCTGCAGCCTGCCGGGCGCGCCCCGCCTCAGCGCGTGCGCAGCTGCTCCCTCCAGCTGCCCACCGCGCTGGCCACGCGACCCTGGCCCTCGCCCAGGCTGCCCAGCCGCGCAAACAGCCGCTCCTCGGGCGGCAGCGCAGCGCTGGCGTCGCCCTTGACCAGCTCCAGCAGCGGCGCGTCCTCAGCCTCGCCCTCACCCCAGCCGGCCCCGCCCTTGCCGCCGGTGCCGCTGCCCAGCCGGCGCAGCCCACTCAGCAGCCGCGCAGGACCAGCCTGCCGGCCGCCAACCTGAGAGGTGCTGCGCTGCACAGCATAGCTTGGCTGGCTGGGGCCGCTGCTGCTGCTGCTGCTGCTGCTGCTGCTGGGGTCCGCGCTCAGGTGCTGCAGGCCGCTGAACGTGACGCCGTAGGCTGCGGCTGGGGCAGGCTCCAGCAGCCGCGCGCGCATGTGGTCGGTGGGCGCGCCGCCGCTGCTGCTGCTCCTGCTGCCCTGGTAGCTGAGGCCGTAGGCAGCAGGCGGCGGCGGGGAGAACAGCTTGAAGTTGCGCGGCCGCGGCGGCTGCTCGGCCCAGGTGTGCTCCCCAGGCGCGAGCGGGTTGATGTCGCCGTTGATGCCAGCGTAGCTCACGCCGTACGCGGCGGCAGGCGGCGGCGGCAGCGGCCGCAGCCTGAAGCTGCTGGTGGTGGTGGCGGCAGGGCGCGGCGGCGCCATGCTGCTGCTGCTGCCTGCGCCGCCGCTGCTGGTGGCTGCGCCCCCCTCCGAGGTGGCTGGGCTGGGCGAGCGTGGCGCCAGGCCCGCATACGGCACGCCATACGAGGCGCGCGGGTATGCTGGCATGGCGCCCGCGGGATGGCTGCTGCTGTAGGCGTCACTGTCGCTGCCGCCCCTGCTGCCAGCACGGCTTAGTGATGCAACACCACGCGGTGAAATTGTCGATGACGCCATCTGCTGCTGCTGCTGCTCAAACATCGCCATCTGCTGCTTGAAGCGGCAGCGGCGCTCAGCATCCTTGTGTGCTGCCAGCAGCTTGCAGGCTGCACGGCGACGCCACGCTGCCTGCAGGACCACTGCAGCATGGTGCAGCGCAGTGTACTGCCTCACGCACACCTGCAGCCGCCACACCCTGCTGTTGTGCTGCTCCCGCTCCCGCCAGATGCCCTGGATGACGCGGGCTGCTGCCTCTGCTGCGGCGTCGCAGCGGAAGGCGCCATTACGTGCACGCCGCTGCCGCCGCCACTGCCGCTGTATGCACACTGCTGCCCGGTGCTGCTGCAGCTGCCCTGCAAACTGCTGCCGCACCAGCAGGCCGCGCCACGCCGCCTGCAGCGCCAGCGCGCCAGCCAGCTCAGCCGCGCAGCGCCGCCGCACAGCCTGCCCGCGCCACGCAGACTGAATGGCAGTGGCTGCTGCCTGCCGCTGCTGCTCCAGCATCCGCCGGTACGCAGCACGAGCAGCTGCTCCGCGCGCTGCGCACTGCAGCACCAGCGCTGCCTGCTGCAGCTGCAGGTATGCGCCGCGAGCGCGGGCGCGCCGCCAGGCCGCCTGGATGCGCGTTGCGGCGCGGTTGCGACGCACCTCAGCTGCCCTGCGCCTGCCGATCATGCCCCGCACGCCTGCCTGCAGCACCAGGATAGCTGCGCGCTTGGCTGCGTACTGCCGCCGAGCTGCGTGTCCGCGCCACGCCGCCTGGATCTTGGTTGCTGCGCGGCCCAGTGCCACTGTGTGCAGCTTGTTGAGCAGCGCCGACTGGTGCGCCTTGAGGAACACCTTGCTGCTGCCCACCTGCAGGAGGGACGCAACAGCACAGCATGGGCCAAGTGAGAGCCAGGGTTGTGGTGGTGCAGCATGAGCATGCTGCCACGTCTGCACATGGCACCCGCTGCTCCATTGTGGGACGCATTCCATGTGCACACACGCCAAGGTCACCGCTGACACAGGGCAACAAGTCTTGACAAGCTCAAGTGACAGGTTGAACACAGTGGTGATAACACAGTGGTGATAAGCTGTTCCTGCTGCTGGTCGTCTCTACGCCTGTGTTGCTTCGGGCTCACGCGCAGCCCACCAACAGCAGCGCCCCCCCCCCCCCTCCCCCCCCCCCCCCCCCCCACCTGGTAGTCCACGCCCTCAGCCATGCCGCAGCCAGCCAGCAGCTGCCTGCAGGCTGCCGCTGCAGCCGCTGCATCGCCGCTGGCTGCCGCCTGCCGCCCCGCAGGGTAGAGCTGCCAGAACTGCCGCAGGAAGTCGGCAAAGCTGCGGCGGAAGGGGTAGCCTGCGGGTGGGGCAGGGCGCAGCAGCGGGCAGCAGCAGGTGAGACGACCAACCACAAGCGAGTGAGCAGGCTGCTTGGCTGCTGCGCGCAGTTGCCGCCAGGCTGCCAGCTTGTGCTCCGCATGCAGGCAACATGATGCAGCTGCACACACCCCTGCAGCCTGCCCCAGCCATTCCACCTCACCTGCCACGCTGATGCGCACTGCCTCCATGACGCCGCCGCACTTGAGCTGGTGCAGCGCGTAGGCGTCGTCCAGGCGGCTGGGCGTGCTGGCGGCGTTGGGCTTGATGCAGCGCACGTAGTGCGGCTCCAGCTGCTGCAGCAGCGCCATGAGCTCGCCCAGCTGGCGCTTGAAGTGGCTGCACACGCTCACAAACTGGAAGGCCTTCAGCGACCTGCCGCCCAGCACGCCCTGCAGCAGGCACAAGGCACACACGCTTCAGGCAAGCCCCATCCACCATGTGCTTCATGTGCTGACCTACCAGCCCTGTGCATGCGTGGCGGCTGCAGCCACTTCCCTCAGCTTGCTGGCGGTGCTGCTGTGCGGCTTGCTGCTGCCGTGCGCGGCTCACCTTGCCGTTCTGGGGTGCCGCTGCGGGCTCCGGCTCAGTGCCGCCAAACAGCTGCGCCAGCAGGCCCAGGTCTGCTCCCCCCAGCAGGCTGGCGTGCTCGGCCACCAGGAAGTCCTTGTTCTTGTCCAGGAAGTTGTCCAGCGAGTAGGAGACGGGCCCGGCATAGTGCTGCAGCGTGAACGCGCTGGTGCTGCGCTTGGTGCGCGAGAAGCGCGCAGACGAGTTGATGTCGGGCGCAGCAAACAGCTTGTCGGCAAGGTCCTGCAATGCAGAAGGCAGGGCATGAACAAGCGGCCACAGTAATCAAGAAGGCGCCCGGGCAGTGCAGCAGAACTGGCGTCACCAGACGCGGTGACGCTGGCGTGCTTCCTCAATGTGCTAACAGCAGCGCTGAGTGCACCACAAGAGGACAAACTACCGTGTCCCAATGTGTCAGAGCAGCAAAATACAACACAGAATAGCTGTAGCTGGCAAAGCTGCCACTGGCAGCTTGTGGGCCACAATTTGTGGCACATTGTAGAGATTGTAGGGTGGGTGCTGCCGTAGCAGGACAGTTATAGTAGAATGCCGCACCGTAACAAAGGCGGTTTCGTAAGCCCCAGCAGACAATGCCGAGAACCAAAGCAGCTTGGTGCTGCCCGGCCTAAGCACAACAGAGCCCACTCGCTCGCCGAGCTGACGCCAAGGCGATGCAACCATGATGAATCAGCACTTGAGGACAAAACATTGGGGAAATCGTGGACGAACAAACGTGCACGAACCACTCTCCAGTGAAATACACGGGAATATCGCAGGAACAGCGCGCCATGCCGCTCCTAATTGATAAACCTAATCGATCGCGTAGCGATCCCCGGCCATTCAGCGGCCACACGCGTGTCACTCAAAAAATAAACACAAATAAAACCGCATAACTCCTGATTCTGGCCGATATCACGAGCCGTCCTTGGCTAACCCAGCAACAGTACTGCCACTTTCACACCCGTGGGACCTTTCCTGCCAAGAAGCCTCCACACGCGGCAGCTCCCGCCAAAACTTTGAACACAATTGTAAGGGATCGTCTCACCTTGTATGTTGCTGTGGGGAACCTGCACTGCTCGTCCAGCAGGTCCACCACGCCCAGCCTGCCCTCGATGAGGTCCAGCACGTCCTGGTTGTCCACAAACTCGATGTAGCTCCAGTCGATGCCCTCAGCCTCGTACTCAGCCTGTGCACATTGACAGTATCAGCAGCAGCAGCAGCAGCAGCAGCAGCAGCAGAAGCGAGACACTAGTGTCAGCATCACAGCGCCGCATGACCACCGCAACCCCCAACCCAACACGCCCTAGCATTTACTTGAGCACGCACATGCAAGCAAGAAGCAAGCAAGCAGCAGTCAACAAACCAATCCCTGCCAACCTTGATATATTCAGACAAATCCTGCTGCTGCCACATTGTGAGCTTTGCACGGCATTGATCTTTGTGTCCAGTCCACTAAGAAACGCAGCATGCGCCTGCAACACACTGCCGTCGCCATGCACAGGCCGCGCAGCCGCACCTGAACCCACTTGAACACGTGCTGGTTGAAGTGCTGCTGCAGCTTCTCGTTGGCCAGGTTGATGCAGAACTGCTCCAGGTCGTTGAACTGGAACGACTCAAAGCCGTAGATGTCCAGCAGCCCGATGCTGGCCGCGGCAGCGGGGTCCTGCCCAATGCTGCTGTTGATGCGGCCCACCAGCCAGTCAAACAGCCGCGCATACACCACCTTGACCAGCGCGTCGCGGTTGCTGCACGCGCCGCGCGGCTCCAGCGGGCTGGTGATGGGGCCGTCGGGCGTCACACGCGTGCGGCTGCCCAGCGCACGCGCCAGCCCCGCCACCTCCACGCCCATCAGCCACGCAGCAGCGGCCAGCGCGGCAGGCGACGCCGGCCCGGGCGCCAGCGGGCAGCCGCCAGCGCCAGCTGCTGCTGCTGCCGCCTCCGCTGTGCCGTTGCAGAGCCCCTCCGGCGCGGCGCTGCTGCCGCCGTGTGGCGCGTCCTGCCAGGCCACGTTGCCCAGGTGCAGCAGCGCTGCCAGGATGCGGAACACGTCCTCCTGCTGCTGCGGTGTGATGCCGATCAGGCTCATGGCGTGGCGCGTGTGGCCAAACTCCGCGGCATTGTCCACGCCCGGCAGCTCGTAGACGCCGCTCTGGTTGAGGTAGGCGAAGCTGCTGGGCGGCGCCAGCAGCCAGCGCTGCGCCTCCTCGGGGCTGGCGCCAGCCAGCAGCTGCGGGAGCAAGCAACAAAGCCATGCGGCAGCATGCAAGCAGCATCAGCACCTAGAACACATACACCATTGATACCAGCGTACCTCAAGCAGCAATTACGCTGGGCATTTGTAGTTTCATCTCTTGCATGTGCGCGACTGCCGGCAAATACCCAAAACCTGATTTTGCAGCGGCTGACACTGCTGCTGCTGCTGCTGCATCAATTGTTGCTACTACCACTACCACTACTACTGCTGCCGCTGCCGCTGCCGCTGCCACTGCTGCTGCCGCTGCCCACCTGGTAGAAGATGTGGTAGTTGCGCTCGCCCGGGTTGAGGTGCACCAGCCTGCTGCGCTCCAGCAGGTAGGTGTGGATGGCGGCGCCGCTGATGCTGCCGGCCGCGTTGAAGTGCAGCTGCACGTACTTGCCGAAGCGGCTGCTGTTGTCGTTGCGCACCGTCTTGGCGTTGCCAAAGGCCTCCAGCAGCGGGTTGCTCTCCAGCACCTTCTGCTCGATGCTGCTGCTGGCCGCAGCCTGCGCCTCAGCCGCGCCCAGGTCCCAGGCTGAGGCCTTGAAGCCGCCCAGGTAGGCCAGGTAGCGCATGATGAGCTTGCTGGTCTCAGTCTTGCCAGCACCAGACTCGCCAGTCACCTGGCCGGCAGCGGCAGTGGAAGCAGGCCACAGCAGAAGAACATGTCAGTTGCAAACGTCAGCGCTGAAACACAGACGGGTTGATGTAGTGCTACCACACTGCACCTGTTGGCTGCCGTGGCTGGCTCGCATGCCCAGGCAGTGCACTGCTGCTGCCTTAATACTAGCTGTGTCCTAGGTTACCAAGTTGCTTTGCTCTGATACACTTATTGCTGCTACCGCTCTTGCTGCTGCTGCTGCCGCTCTGCTGCTGCTGCTGCTGCTGCCTGCTAATCATGCCCTGATCCAGCATGCAGTGCTGCGCTGCGAGCCGCCCCCACACCATCACCGCCACCATCCGGCCGGCTCACCAGTATGGCCTGCCCCCTGCCCTCTGCGCGCATCTTGCGGTACGCGGCGCTGGCCACCGCGTACACATGCGGCGCGCGGCCGGCCTGCTGCCCGCTGCTGTATGCGTCCATGACTGCCTTGGTGTACAGGTCCGGCAGCGCCCTGAAGGGGTTGACGGCGATGAGGATGCTGCCGGTGTAGGTGTAGATGGCGTCACCCGCGTAACGCTGCTTCAGGTTCCACAGCACGCCCGGCTCGTGCAGGAAGGACAGGTCGGTCATGTCCTGGTCGGGTGAGGGGCAGCAGCAGCAGCAGCAGCAGCAGCAGCAGGCGCGGCAGGGCAGGCAGGCTAAGCTGCAAGCAGGCGGGCGAGGCACGCGGCATGTGCAGCGCATGCAGCTGCGGGCATGTGCAGTGCCATGCAGTGCTGCATGGTGTGGTGCCGCTAATGCTGCATGACTAAGCACCAGGCGAGGGAGTTTGCAGCGCAAGCACCTGTCACTCGCAGCAGGCAACTGGTACTGCATGCAGCCCCCTCAATGTCGTCACATGCTGCTGGCAGCTGCCACGTCATGCTGCCTGCCGTGCATTGCTCACCTCCACAGGCTCCTCGTCCTTGTTCTGCAGGGGCGCCTCTGCTGGCGGCACCCTGCGCTCGCCTGCTGCTGTGGAGACCACCAGCAGGCCCCCCTCCAAGGCCTTGACCACTCCCTTGACCCATGCAGCTTCTGGGTGTGCCACCCACACAGCTGTGCCTTCATGGTGCACAGAGTCGTGTGCCCCCATGCTGCTGCTACTGTTGGACAACCTGGTGTGTTGCCGCTGTCCTGATGCTCTGAACGTCACAACAAGCAGCCGATCAATCACATCGTATAGTAGTTCTGATGCTCAATGGCTGTGCGGGCCTGTAAATTCAAGCGTCACGTCCAGCAGTTGCAAAGAGCTAAAGCAGCTAAGCAGGGCGAAAGCAGACGTGGAAGCGGCTGCTATACCAAATCAATTACAGATGAACCCCCACGTGCGTACAGTCTCAGCCCGTCACACAGAGATAGGAGCCGAGGAGTCAGCCGAGGCATCAGCTCTGAATGCGTGCGATCCAGCACAGACAGCTGTCAATTACAATGCTTCATGCCATCTTAAGCCAATGTATGTTGAATATTGAATGTTCACATCCCGTGGTTTGTTATTGTCGGAGCTTGTACACTTGCTTGGCTTTCATACCACCCATCACAGAGCGCGACGCCTTGTTGAAAGCTGAAAATATAGACTTTTGGAACGTCACAAGAAGCTCGGGTGAACAAGGCCCTCTATGCCTTGAAGCTGCAGCAAAACGAAGCAAGTCATCTCTGCCCGCATGACATGTACAGCTGAGGCCACCGGCCTGCCAGCATAAAATTGGTACAACGTGCAAGCAGGTCAATCATTACAGGTCGATCATTGCATGCAACATAATGCGTACTCACATAGCAAGAAGGGGCCCCCCAAGACCAGCATGGCTACTTCAACTTGAATGTTGTGGTGCTGCTGCTCCTCCTACTTGTTCTAGTATTACCTGCCAGGTTGGTGAGCCAGCAGCTCCGCTGCCGATCCACCAACAGCACCCACTTGCCGAAAACAAGTCAGCCTTGGCTTCTTTCTGTCTGACATGACAGCAAACAAGCACCTGGCGCACAGCCAGCGCAGAACACAGCCAGCCTGATACAAACTACTTTTGGCGAACACTGTGCGCCGCACACAGGCGGCGTCTGGCAGAGTAGAGCATCAATACATGCATTGCTCATCATCATCATCATCATCATCAATACATGCATTGCTCATCATCATCATCATCATCATCATCAATACATGCATTGCTGTGTGAACAGATCATGCATGCACACTTAGGCAGAAACCGTCAAGTAATGCCATGCATGTACTGCAGTGCCATAAATGTTGGCAGCGATATGTGCCGTCCTTGGTATCTGTGTTGCTGGCAGCTATGCCTACACCTGAAGCCAGAGAGCTGGCGACACCACCACCTGCCCTGCGTAAGCGCTTTAAGCCGCCCAAGCGGGCACAACCGATGCAAGACAACACTGACGACAACTGCCTACTCCCGAGCATGCCATTGACGCCACAACCACAGCAACAAACGCACCATGGCTCACAAGTCTCCGCACCCACATTGTCTGCCGCCCCTCTCCACCCTCCCTCCGTCCCCTCTGTTCCCCCAAACATATGCTGACACCATTGTGTCATCCCGGTTTCTTCCGCGAGCGCGCCTGCAGCGCAGGCGCAGGGCTCAGGCGTAGGGCTTGAGGTCTGTCTTGGCGCGCTCCACGGTCAGGCGGTAGCCGTTGATGCTGGTGCGGTCCAGCCGGCGGATGCACTGCAGCGGCAGCCGGGCGCAGCAGCAACAGCGGGAGCAGCAGCAGCAGCAGCAGCAGCAGCAGCAGCAGCAGCAGCAGCGTCAGTCTCACCCTCGGTACAGTGTCATGAGCGAACATGGTACTATCTGTGCTGGCATGCGGTGTGCACGGCCTGCCGCAAGCACATTGAACCGGCTGCCTTGCTGCATGCAGTTCGCGTCCTGCTGGCTGCAGCAGCAGCAGCAGCAGCAGGAGCAGCAGCAGCCAAACGCGCCTCCTTATACCCACACGCACGCACACACAATCACTGCTGCCGCCGCACCTCGTCCACCTCCTCCTCGCGCGCCATGGCCACGAAGCCGAAGCCCTTGCAGCGGCCCGTGAAGCGGTCGCGGTTGAGCCGGATGTCCACGATGCGCCCGTAGCGCCCAAACATGGCCTCAAGGTCCTGCCGGGGTGGGGGGCAGGACGGGTGTGGGAACCAGGGTCAGCGCGCAGCCAGGGGCAGGGCGGGATGGGGTGCAGCGCAAGGAGGCGCAGGGGCCAGGCATGCCACGGCACACATTGGCGAGTGTGGGGTGGGGTGGGATAGGGGAACAGGGCAGGGATGCGCCACAGGAACTGACTTCGCGGTAGGCCGGGGTGAGGTGCTGGCTACGTTGGAAGGCGGCGGGGGGGGGGGGGGGGGGGGGGGGGGGGGGCAGCTGCAGGGCAAGGCTTGCAGCGCAACTGGTGGTGGTCGTGTGGGGGCACCAGGCTTGAGCGGCGCAAGGTGTGGGTTGTGTGGGTGGCACCGCAACGGCGCAGAGGCTGCTGCTGTAAGGGCGAGTTTTGCTGCTGTGTGGCTGGCTGGTGAAAGGGCTGCTGCGTACGGACGCAAGGTTGCTGACTTGCAGTGGCGATGGGTTGCCGGTGGCTGTGCCGCTGGATGCACGTGGGACCCCACAGGTCAGGGAGGGATGTGGCACCGAAGGCGTGGATGCACATGCTGAAGGGTGGTGGGCAAGAGCACACGGGCTGGTGCTGGTGCTGTGGGCAGGTCTGCCGCACCCCTGCTCACCACTGGCATGCTGGCAAGGAGCACACGGCAGCTGCAGCTAGCTGGTGTTGCTGGCAGGCACGTCGCCTTGCCTGCACACCAGCTGCCTGCTGCTGCAGTGCCTGGCCCGCACGCCAGCGGTGTCAGGGGGGGCTGGGGGCATGGCAGGGATCGGGTACATCGGGATGGGCGCAGCGGTTACGCTGACATGGTGTGGCAGGGGGATCGGGGGCTGCCTGGGCACCTGTGGGGCTGGGGCCTTGACACGCGGCAGGCAGGCAACAGCACAACACACTAGCGGGCACGCAAGACTCATGCACAACTGTCTGTGCCCGCAGTGCTGGGGGGTGCGGCCAAGCGTGCCAGGGGCTGCCCTGGGCGCACCTGCCTGCACCCACCAACACTGCCACGCCTGTGCACCACAAGCAGCAGCGCAAGAGCACAACTGCAACGACAAGCAAAGAAAGCACAGATAAGCACAACAGCACACCACAGGCAGCAGGCACAAAGGCAGCGCAGAGCAGAGCAGGACACACACAGGGCAGGACATGGGGGTGGAGGAGGTGATGTCTGTGGCTCTGGTGCTGAAGGTGGCTGGAGCTTGGACAATGCCGCGCGTCAGGAGGGTTTGGGGGTTTGGGTGGGGTTTTGGGTTTTGTGTAGTGGGGGCAGGAGGGGCAACAGGGCGGGGCGTTCGACTGGGCAGGTGATGCTGGCTGGGCGGTGCGCTGGGCGGTGAGCCTGGCGGTGCGTTCTTGGCTGATACCGGTGCACTGCCTGGTGGCGTGGTTGCAGCAGGAGGGCAAGCTAGGCAGGCCTCGCAACAACGTGCTGCCGCCGGGACAGGCATGGGCAGGGCAGCGCGGTGCCGGGCAGCTCTGCTGGTGTGGGGCAGGCGCGGGTGCCACAGCCACGCAGCGCAGCAAGCCACAGTTGCTGGTGTGTGGTGGTGAGAATGCACAGGGGCCCTACTAGCCGACTGCAGCACACACGGCATGCACGCATGGCACAGCAAACAGTCATGCCGCTGGCGCTGGCCTGGCCCACCTGCTCGTGCGCCGTGGGCCCCAGCCCCGCCACAAACATGGTCAGCTCCTTGGGGGGCGCGCCCTTGGGAGGGCCGCCGCCTCCCCTGCAGGACAGCAGCATCGCGGCAGCGCAGGTGAGACGGCCGGTAAAACAAGCGCAGGCATGCACCGCCAAGCAAGACCAAGCACATTGCATGAGCAAGCATGCGCCCGTCCTGCATGCTACCCTTGCTGTGTGCTGCAGTGCCTACAAGCGATGGACTGCAGGTGTACACGCAGCGTACAGCAGTTGCCACCGCTGCAAGCCAGCACGCCCCGCACATGCTGGCACCGCGCCCTGCTGCGCTGCCGGGGGTCTCACCTGGGCGGTGGGCCGTCGCGCCTGCCCCTGCTGCGGCTGCGGCTGCGGCTGTAGCGGCGCCTGCTGTCCCTGTCCCTGTCGCGCCTCTCATAGCGGTCCCTGCACGCAGCAGGGCACAGCAGCAGCGGGCGGCAGCTTGTGAGGATGCAACAGCAGCCAGCTGGGCCACAAACTCTGTGACTGAATGCTGTATGGACGAGGTGCTGCGCCATCACAGCATGCTGGAAACGCACTCACAACACCAAGCTCAACTGACACCAGCCACTTCACAACACAAAGCACTCAACGCTAAGGTGCTTCCAACACGCAGGAGCTAGTTGCCCCAACACCACATGCACCCGCTCCCTCACCTGCTGCGCGAGCGTGAGCGGTAGCGCCTGTCGCGGTCCCTGCTGCGCGACCGTGGGCGCCTGCACAGGCAGCAGCAGCAGCAGCAGCGGCAGCAGCAGAGACATTTAATAATCGGGCAAGGTGACCCATGATGCTCCGCCATGTGGGTGTGCACATAATCAGTTACGATGCACTGCTGCTAAGCGCCGTGTGTTCTGCTGGATGTCCTGCAGCCCTTACACACTGCCACTGCTATTACACTGCCACTGGTATGCACAGGGCACTGCGTCAAAAGGACAAGCACGAGGGCAGGCACATGGACGACTAGGCAAGGCAACAGCAGCAGCACAGCTGCAGCAGCACGCAGCGTGCCAGCCAGCGAGCAAAGGGCGCCGCACCTGTCCCTGTCGCGCCGCTCCCTGCTCCTGCTGCGCTCCCGCCTGTCCCTGTCGCGGCTGCGGCTGGGGCTGCGGCTGCGGCGCCGCTCCCTGCTGCGCTCACGCTCCCTGCTGCCGCCGCGCCGCTCCTCCCCGTTTGCTGCCGGCTCATCGTCTTGCTGCTGCTGCTGCTGCTCATCGCCCATCTCCTGCTGCTGCTCTCCACCCAGCTGCTCGTCCTCACGGTGCCCTGCACCCTCCTCATCCCCATCTGCTGGCTCTGCCTGCTCATCATAGGCTCCCTGGCCTCCATCCCCATCAGCATCTAGCTGCTCCCTGTCAGCCTCATCCTCGTCCTGCGCAGCGTCGTCGTGCTGATCCTCGTAGTCTACATCATCCTGGTCCTGCCACAACACAAGGTGTGCACAGGACAACGTGGTGGGCGCGAGGCACGACAGCACCGATGACTACACAGGCGCAGACGTACATCGCCACGCTCTGGCAGCGCGTAAGCAATCACCGCATCCAAGATGTTGCTGGATCATGATATACGAGGAACGCTGGCTTACCTCAGGCTGCAGGTGCTCCTCCTCCCTCTCCTCAGAGCCAGAGCTCATGGTGCCGGACCTTCTATTACTATCAAAGCAAGCTTTATGTTTTCAAATGCTCGAATAAGGTCGAAGCCCTCGGAAAGCGAGCCGCAGCGGTTACCGTGGCAATGCCAAGCAGATCACAGCTCGTCAAGCAGCTGATGGTGTGCAAACAGTGGAAGAGTGTTTCAGCAACAGTACGCTAATCACGCTGTCAGCGTCAGACGCGGGAGTCTCGAACCCTGGGTGCAACCTGCCAGTGTTATTTGGCAACAGTGCAAGTACACCCCATTTGAGGGGACAGCTTTCCTACATGTCGTGGGTCCACCAGCAGCCTGTTGCTCCAGAAAACTTTACAAATCTTTAAGATTGCAGGTTGTGGAACTGTGATCCTTCGTCTGACACTGCTTAGGACTGGCCTGCCACCGTCAGCTGCTGTACTGCATTTGGCTGCATACTACAGCATGTGATTGATCTCTGTTGTATAGGTGTTGAGCAAAGACTGCTGCTGGACCATAGCGCTCTGTGAGCCAGGGCTCACACCGGCAGCCTGACAACATGCGGGCTCAGGGCTGAGCTGGAGCAGCGCACTGCAGCGCTGCGCGTGATCTGCAGCAGGCAGCGCAGCGGCCACTCGGCCTAGGCAGCAGCAGCAGCATGAGCTTGTTGCGGCAGTCCAAGCTGAGCCTGCCGCCTGACCTGGCGGCGCTGAACCAGGCGCTGGATGAGGAGCCAGGCGAGGCCAGGTGGGGTGGGGGGGGGGGGGGGGCACATGCACGCGGCAAGGCTGCTGCTCTGGCACACCCTGTGCAGGTGTGTGCTGCATGCCACTGACAGCGATGAAGCTGCAGCAGCGGTGTCGAAGCAGCAGCTGTGCCAGGTGTTGTGAGCATGCTGGCCTGCGGAAGGGTTGTCGCGCACAGCAGCCTGGCAGCCAAGCGTTGCCCGGTGCTGAGCCGGAGCGCCTGCAGCAGCGCCAGCTTTGCAGGAATGCATGGAAGCAGCGTGCTGCGCAGCACAGCTGGCAGCCTGCTGCTCAGACGGCCCTCCTGCCTGTCCTGCCCCTCTGCTGCAGGGAGAAGAAGAGCGGCGTGTTTGGTGCGGCGCGCAGCAAGAGCAAGCGCAAGATGCGCGCCCCGGAGGCCTCCAGCACAGGTGACCGCCAGCACCAGCACGCAGCAGCAGCAGCAGCACGCACCACCACCCCCAGTTGCAACAGCACGAACATAGCCCAGATTGCGCTTGTTGTGTCAGAGCAGACGATGCTGTCAGCCGACTGCAGCCCTGCTGCGCCTGATTGCGCTGGCGCACCGAGTAGCTCCTAGCCTCTGCTGTGCCCATGCCCTGCTCCCACACATGCCCACCCCCTCCCGCCTGCCCCCCCAGAGCTGGCCAAGCTGCTGGGCAACCGCACGCGTGCGCTGCTGGCGTTTGAGCAGCCCGGCTTTGAGCCCTCCTCCTTCATGGCGGGCTACCTGGGGCAGCTGGGTGAGAAGGCCATCGCCAACGCGCGGCGCGACCTGGGCGCACTGCTGGCCACATGCACCGAGGAGGTGAGCGGGGGGAGGGGAGGGGACAGGTGCTGGGAGCAGCGCTGCCTTGCTGCATGGGTGTTGTCCGACTGAGCTGTAGCGTCGTTGAACATATTGCAGGGCTAAAACTGTGCTTGCCCTGATGCCCCTTCTTCTTGCTGCTGCTGCTGCTGCCAGGTGGAGAGCGTGGTGCAGGCGCACCACCAGCGCTTCCTGCAGGCCTGCGCAGGCGTGGAGGCGCTGGAGGACCAGGTGGGGGGCCTGGGGGGGGGGGGGGGGCAGGGGGTGCAGGCTGTAGGCTGGCTCCAGCAGCAGCAAGCGCAGCCAGCTCAACAACATGCATGGCAAGACAGCTGTGCAGCAAGCTGTGATGAGAGAAGCTGCAATGGCAGCAGCAGCAGCAGACTGTTCCTGCAAGCATTGCCGCGCCAGAGTGATGCCGTGCAGTGATGCCGCCTACCATGCCAGCCAGCTGCCACACGTCGCGCCCACCTACCTGTAGGCCACTGCTGCCACTGCCATCACCCTGGCACGCCCCTCACGCCTGCGCTGCCTCCTGCTGCTGCCTGCTGCCTGCTGCTGCTGCGGCCAGGTGGCGCTGCTGCGCAACTACACCAACGGCCTCACCGCGCTGGTGGGCAGCCTCAAGGCGGCACTCAGCATGAAGGCGGAGCGGCACACGCAGGCCAGGGCAGGCGGCTGGCTGCCCCCGCAGGTGGGCACTGATGCCGCGCAGCAGCAGCACAGCTGCAGGAGCTGCTGAGCACAGCTGCTGCCTGCTGTTGATTGGTGTCTTCGGTGTCAAACAGGCATCGGCAAACGCAGTACAACTGCAATGTATGCAGCAAACGACCACCTGACCAAACTCCGCGCATGGCAGCGACCTGCTGGCTGCAGCGTCCTGCAACATGGCAGCCTTCAATGCCATGACTCATTGGCATTGCAGACAAATTTGACCCAACTTGCTGCTGCTGCTGCTGCTGCCTGCTGCCCCCAGGCTGGGCTGCCGTCCTCGCCTGTGGCCGCCTCCTGTGCGTTGGTGCCTGATGAGGAGGACGCGGGCGGCGCCCTGAGCAGCATTGAGGCAGACATGGAGCTCATGCTGCAGGTGGGGGGCTGGCGGTGGGAGGGGGGGGGGGGGCGGTACGTGCGCCTGCATTGAGGACATAACCAGGGGGGCACATAACCAGGGGGGCACATGTGACGCCACACAACACACGCTATGCGCAGCAGCAGCTTGTGTGCAAGCTGTTAGCGCCCCTCATCGCCCCCGCGACTGTGCGGTGCAGCTCCAACCTGCTGCCTGCCCTGCCTGGCCCCCACCCACCACACCCCCACCACCCTGCAGGAGCTTGACCTGGCGTCTGCCGCGCGCGACCTGCCTGCCGCGGTGTCCTGGCTGCGCGTGGCTGAGGGTGTGGGGGCGCTGCTGGACCGTGACGCGCCCAGCCTGGTGATGGAGGTGCCAGACTTCCCGGGGTGGCGCCACAGCTACGACGCCGCGGTGGGCCTGCGCAAGCAGCGCCTGGTGAGGACCAGGGGGGGGAGGGGGCGGGCAGGCTGCATGACAGGCTGGTACCACTCTCTTTGGCGCTTGCCCAGCAGTTGCCAGGCACTGCTCCTGGCATGGCCATGTGGCCCTGCACCGCACGATCGGCTGACAGGCCGTGAAGCACAGCCAGGCATGATGGCCCTCCACTGCCCTGCCACTTCCCTCCTCGCAACCTTGTGCCCTGCTGCCTCTGCCTCTGCTCCCCCCCCCCCCCTCCAGGTGGCTGCGCTGCAGCGGCAGCTGTCTGACGCCAACGCCTCGCCCCCTGAGATCCGCGCCTCCACGGCTGCGCTGGCCGACCTTGTGGGCGAGGCGGGGGCCCTGGGTGCCATGCTGGGCTGCTACAGCGCCAAGGTGGGCCGCAGCCAGGCGCTGCTGCTCAAGCAGCACGCGGCAGGTGAGGGGCCAGGGGCACAGCACCAGAGAGCAGCGCTCAGGCTGTGCGGGCTGCGCAGCGAAACTGAGCTTTTGTTGTTGTGCCTGCGCATTGCGTCAAAATGCTGTTACACGGGCATCTCATATGGGTGCATGTGCTGTAATGGCCTGCAGTCAACATACAATTTCAATTATTTGACTTGGTATGCACACCCAGGCACGCACAGCTCCTCATCACTCATCACTCATCACTCACTGTGACAGCAACTGACACGCCGCTGCCTCTCTCAACCCCCGCCTCCACCCCCCCTAAGGCTCCGACCCCGACAGCCTGGAGTTTGCTGGGGGCCTGCTGCAGCGCACGCTGCTGGAGGTGGCTGCCGCCGCTGACGACCTGGTGGCGCTGTTTGGCGTGGCGCAGCGCGAGCCAGCCAGCCTCTTCGCAGTGTGGGCGGCACGACAGGTGGGGCGGATGGGCTGCACGGCATGTTGCTGGCAGGCTGGGGCAGCGCAGTGAGCAGCAGCAGCTGCTTGGCATACGGGCTGGTGCATTGGTGATGCAGGCACGCTTGCTCAGCCGTGAGCCACCAGTTCATGGGCCATGCAGACTGGCGCCTGGGGCTGCTGGGGTGCAGCAGTTGCCTGGGCTTATCAGGGCCTGTGCTGGGGGACACTGGGGGCTCAACACGCTGCTGTTGCTGCTGCTGCTGCCTCTGCTGCTGCTGCTGACGCTGCCAGGCACGTGGAGCTGCCAGCATACTGTTGCGGCATGTGCTGACTGCTGCGGCGGCAGCCAGCACTGGTCTGCACGCCACAGTGCAGGTGAGGCACGGGGCAGCGCCAGCAGCGCGGATCATACGGCCACATTTGCAGGTGTTAAACATGCGCTAGCAGCCTCGCAATCTCCACAGGTGACTCAGCCGCTTGTCACCGCTGATACCTGCCTGTGACCTGCGCTGCTGCTGCTGCTGCTGCTGCTGCTGCTGCTGCTGCCGTGCCAGGTGGTGTCCATGGCGCTGGTGCAGTGCTCCATGCTGGAGGCCAGCCACGCCATCAGCCTGGGCGCAACACTCGTGACAGAGCTGTGGGGCTGCGTGGACGGTGAGGCGCGCCCGCACCACACGCAGGCGGCTGGTTGCAGCACCTGCTGGACGCTTCAAGTCTGCGCGCGACACGATGCAGCTTGTGTTTCCCTGCGTATGCAGTGCACGCGTGCTTGCAGCAGTGCTTCCAGGTTCCGCATGTGCATTGCTGACTGAAAGGCTGCTGCCGCGCCCACACACACCTGTTTGTCCCTGCCCCCCACTGTTCCCCCGCAGGCAGCCTGCGCCGCCACCTGAAGCGCTTCAGTGAGGAGCTGCGCATGGCTGCCACTGAGGAGGTCAACAGCCTGGTGGCGGCAGCGCTGGCGGCAGGGGGCACCTCAGCGGTGCAGGTAGGTGGGGGCGGCCAGCAGCAGCGCCTGCCAGGGGGCTGCAGCAACGCTGTGGTGGTTGGTGACAACACGTAGTACAAGAGCTGGCAGGGTCTTGTCTTAGCAGCACAGAGTGCAGCGCAAAGGCTGCAGTGCATCCATGCAGTGTCCGCGTTCTGCCGCGGCCATTCCCAGCGCTGCCTGCCTGTGCTCAGCAGCTCCGCTGCTCACCTGCTGCCGTGCTGTGTCCCCCCAGGTGCCCAGCCAGCTGGTGGCGTGCAGCAGCCTGGTGCGTGAGGTGGGGCTGCTGGCGGAGGTGCTGGCGCCCCTGGCTGGCGCAGCGCCCAAGCTGGGGGCCACCTTCAGGGCGGCGCTCACGGCGATGTTCTGCGCCGCAAGCCAGGTGCGGCGGAAGCACAGCCAGGCAGCGCTGGCTGGTGGCAGGGCGGCCTGTCATGCGGGTGCATCGACTGCCAACGCGCGGCTGGGAGGGGCATGCTTGCTTCTTTTCCCAGACCCTCCCTTCCCGAGTCATGCGTGGCAGCCAGCAGGCAGTGTGCAGCCAGTGTGCATGCTGCTTGCTTGAGCATCTACCTCAGTGCACCGACCATGAGGCACGTCATACAGCTGCACTCAGCACTCGCTGCCCTCACCCCCCCCCCCCCCCCCCCCGCAGACCATCGGCTTCACGCTGCGCAGCCACCTGGAGGCGTCCTCCCCCGAGGCAGCGCCCGGGCTGGCCCCGCTGCTGCCTGGCCTGATGGAGGTGCTGGCGGGGCTCATTGAGGACGGACTGCCAGCAGCAGCGGCGCCCCTGGCGGCAGCAGCGGGGCCTGTGGTGGATGTGCGGGCCATGGACCGCGCGCTGCAGGCGCTGTACAGGGAGGCCAGCAGCGGCAGCAGGAGCGGCAGGGGTAAGGAAGGAGGCAAGGCGGCGGCGCCCACTGCAGCGGCAGCAGCGGCTGGGCCTGACGCTGGCAAGGGTGCTGCTGCGGGTGCAAAAGAGGCTGGCAGCTGACGGCTGGATGTGAGCTGGCACAGCTATGAATTCAACAGCATCTCAAGTGTGTCTTCACAAAAGCCAGCGTTGGGTGAGGTTCTGTGGCGCCCACCACTGCAGTGGTATGTATGCAATCGGCAACTTTCTTTATATGGTAGTGAGCCAGCTGGTTTCCTTAGCACGGCTGCCATGGCCCTTTTTGTTACATGGCCATGGCCATTGCTTCTTCTGAACTGCTTCTGCTGTCTGACTGGAATGTACTCGACTTGGAGTTGACTCGGAATCAGTGCACCGGCGCCACTGGCGTCATTGCTACGGCTTTATTGTGGACATGATTATAATGAGTGCCAACTGTGGCAGCTGCGCTGGTGCACATGCTGGCACTGCTACTGCATGTGGCGCAGCATGTGCAGACGTGCGCAGTTGACTGTAGACAACGTCGTCTGCTGTGCCTGGCACTTGCAACTGTGCTGCCTGTGCAGCCAGCTGACATCGCCTCCATGCATGGCGCAGAGCACCTGCTGCTGCACCTTTGAAGACTATTGTCGGCCACAGCAACCTTTGTCTGCGCAGTACGATTGCAGTGCTGCTCTTGCATTGTGCTCCGACTGCCACTGAGGTGGCAAACAAGGCCTTGCTTTGCTTTTGCTGAGGTGAAGGTGAAGCGGTTTGTGTCGGATGATGCTTGGGGTTCTGTTAGGTTACTGGTGTCTAGGTTCATTGCTGGTTTTCTTGAAAAGGCTTGGGGTGTGCGTAATGCTTGCAAACACGAGGGTGTAGTTGCCGCTCCATTGGGGCGCGGGGCCGATGGCGTTGATGCTATGGCTTGATGAGTAACATGATGATGATGATGAAGGCCTTGCTTTCCTGTGCCTCCAGTATTTGCAGTCCATGACAGCCATATGTATAGCTTGTGCTTGTACAGGCTCACGCGCTCGTCAATTGAATATGTAACCAAATGTATTGGCCAAATTCATTGAGTGACTGGGTCTGTGGTGCTGGGCTGTCACTTGCCGAAGATTCTCAAAACATGTACACCATGCGCTACTTACACACCACCCAAGTCTCTCATCAAACGGCGCACCCACTGCACACCGCACGTCCGTATAACAAGCCACAAGAAGGCGGCTAAAGCAGTTGCAGCACAGCAGCAGCACAGCCGCCAGGGGCTCCTTGGTCAGCCTGACCAGCCCTCCCGTATGCTGCCCTCCACCAGCCCAGGCCACGCCTGCTGCGTTAGACCAGCCAGCTGCTGCTGCACCTGCCCCGCCTCGCCCAGCAGCTGCCCCGCCCAGGCGGCGCCCTGCGCCTGCGTGGGCGCGGGCGGCAGCAGCAGGCCCGCGCCCATGGCAGCAAACACGGCTGACACGCTCACGCCGCAGCTGCCTGGCCTGAAAGCTGCTGCTGCTGCTGGCGCCTCACTTGCGTCTTCGCCCAGCTCCCCACTGCCGGGTGCACTGCCGACAGCCCCACAGCTGCTGCCCGCAAGCCACACAGTATCAGTTGTTGCCTGGCTGCTGCCGCCAGAGCTGCTGCTGTCGTTGCCTCTGTTGCTGTGTGCGGCCTGCCTCGCCCCCTTGGCCCTCAGCACGCCAGAGCCAGCCAGGGCCGCCTGCTGCGGGGCCTGAGCCTGAACGCAGCAGCAGCGCCAGCGCCACACGCAGTCAGCTGCAGACGTCGTACATGACATGACCAGCAGATGTACAGTCAGGTCGCTTGCACGACAAGTTGCAACACAAGCCAGCAGCGCGATGGCGAATGCATTGCATCATGCATGCACAGGCCCAGCCAGCAGGCACACCGCCCACCAGTGCTGCCGCCAGTGCCGCCTCCAGCGGGCCGAACAGCTCCGCTGCTGCCACCACTTCTGCTGGGCTGATGGGCAGATCGTTGAAGCTCTGCAGGGACGGGAACCTGCAGCAGCAGCAGCAGCAGCAGCAGCAGGATGGTTACAGCATAACAGTTGGTCGTGCCTCAAAACTGCCTGCAACAGCACTGACACATAGGCGCGCTGGTCATGTCACCAACCAGCCGCAGCAACAGGCTCAGCTGGCAGCAGTGGTGCAGTCCCCCTCCCCCCCCCCCCCTCCCCTCCCCCCCCCCCCCCCCCCCGCCCCTTCCGCGCCCCACCTGAAGGCCACGTAGGGCCGCAGCAGCACCAGCCCCGCCAGGGAGCAGCCACCCACTGCCAGGTGGCGCAGGCCCGGCAGGCGCAGCAGCGGGTGCAGCTGCGGCAGGCTGGCCAGGCCGGCCAGGTGCTGCAGCGCCAGGCTGGACAGACGCGGCAGGCCGCACAGCAGCGGCATGCAGGCGCACACCTGCGCGGCAACCAGCAGCAAGCAGGCATTGACTCGTAAATGAGCATGCCAGGCAGCCTGAGCTGCACATGAGCCAGCAGCTTTGCACCCAGTGACGGCACCCCGCTCATGCTGCTGAGGCGGCCCACAGCTCAGGGTGTGCTGCTAGGCTGCTAGGTTGAGCAGGCAGTGCTGCAGGTGCGCAAAGCCGCCACCTTGCTGTGCAGGTGTGGCCACAGCTCAGGATGTGCTGCTGTAGTTCTGAGCAGGCAGTGCAGCAGTGCCTCACCTTGCTGTAGGCCATGCTGTCCAGGGTGAGGTGGCTCACGTGGGCCAGCGCCTCCCCGCGCAGGCAGGCCAGCGCAGGCGCACCACTCAGCAGCAGCCTGCTGCCAGTGAGCGTCACGCCGGGGGCGGCAGGCGCAGCGGGGGGCGGCGTCACCGCGCTGGGCCCGGCCTGGCGCCGCCTGCTGGCGGCAGCAGAGGGTTGGACAGCACTCGTTCAAGATAGTGTGGCGTGAGGCACAGTCATCCGAATGCTTACATGCAACATACAAACTCTCTGTCAGCAGGAACAGTAGCAATGCCTGAACGCCGCCTGAGCAAACTGTTGATAAAGGCACATGCGCTCCAAGCCGGATTCGCAACCCAAGCCGTGGCGTGCCTCACCTGCCACTGCCCACCACTGCCTGCCTGGCCTGCAGGTAGCGCGCCTCCAGCTCAGCAGTGCTGATGGTAGCCCCGGCGCCAGCAGCAGCAGCAGCAGCAGTGTACTCATCGTGATCATAATCATCCTCATCACCAGCACCAGCGCCAGCAGGCATGAACACACCAGCGGTGCCGTACTGCTGTGGGCAGCCTTCTGCTGCTGCTGCTGCGCCAGGCAGCATGACGCCGCACGCCACTGCGGCAAACGCCAGCGGGCCCTGGTACCGCTCAGCTGGCGCAAGCACACAGCCTGCTGCTGCTGCTGCTGCTGCCAGCTGCTGCCCTGGTGTGGCCTGTGGTGCTGCTGTGGGGGCTGCAGCTCCTGCGCCAGGGCCAGGTTGTGCGCGTGCTGCTGCTGCAGCTGCCAGCTGCACTGTTGCAGCTGTGGAGTCATGCTGCTGCAAAGGCTGCTGCTGCTCTGCTGCGTCATGAGTGAAGCTGTGCTCACTGCTGTTGTCACTGCTGCTGTCGTCGCCTGAGCATGGCAGCACTGTCGGCTCCTGGGCCAGCTCACAGGCATCACCACCAGCAGCAGCAGTGTCTGCGGAGTGTGCTGTTGCTGCACCAGGCCTGTCATGTTCACCAGCAGGCAGTGTTGGTGCGCCAGCAGCGCGTGCTGCTGCAAAGGCTGCATACGCTGCCAGGCTGCCTGGGCCCCTTGCAGCCCTAATGGCCCCAGGCCGGCTGCTGCTGCTGCTGCTGCTGCTGCTGGCATGCAGTGCCACGTCATCAGCTGAGTAAGGGTGCAGTTTTGCAGCGATGCTCAGCTTCGAGCATGCGTCAGCCTGCTGCTGCTGCTGCTGCTGCTGCTGCAGAGATCCCAAATGCCGCAGCTTGCGGACGCTGCTGCTGTCTGTGTCTGGTGCTGCTCCTGCGGACACCTCTGCCTCGCTGCTGATGTGCCCAGCTTGCAGCTGGTGACCCACACAAACGTTGCGTTCAACATCACCGGCATCAGCAGCAGGTGCGTCTTCCACCGCACGGGGAGCCTCAAGTGCAGCAGGCAGCTCCATGCTCCCACCTGCTGCTGGGCTCGCTGCGTTGACAAGCGCTAAGCTGCTGCCCCAGGCCTGGTTTGCCTGCTGCCCGCCTCGCTGCTGGGCTTCATGGGCCTGCACCAGCCCTTGCTGCTGCTGCTGCTGCTGCTGCTGCAGTTTGTGCCGCGCCTGCAAGGGCTGCCCCTGCACCTGCATCGTGCCTGCAGCCAGCTCAGCACTGCCGGCTGCAGCCAGTAGCGCCACCTGCTGCACCAGCAGCCGATCATCAGCATGTGCACCTGCCACGCCCTGCCGCTGCTGCTGCTGTTGATACCCTTGCAAAGCACCTGGTATCTGCTGCTGCTCTGTGCTCAGCTGTTGCTGCCATTGCTGCAGCTTTTTCTCTGCCAGCCCCATCCCCAGCAGCGTACTCACTGTCACCTCGCTGTTGCCTGCACCAGCGCCAGCAGCAACAACAGCGCCACCAGCAGCCGCAGCTGTGCCGCCGCGTGCTGCTGCGCTGGCCTTGACTGCGCTGGTGAGCATGGCCCCACGCTCGCTGGGGCTGACTACCTGGCCGTCCAGCAGCAGCAGCGAGGGAGGGCAGCAGCACAGCAGCTCCGCCCTGCTGCTGCTGCCACCGCGCTGCTGCCAGGGGTTGCCCTCCAGGCTCAGCTCAGCCAGGCAGGGCAGGCCACGCAGCGGCAGCAGCGCGCCAGGCTGAGACAGCAGGTTATGTGCCAGTGACAGCCGCACCAGGCTTGTCGGCAGGCAGCCGCTGCTGCTGCTGCTGTCGCTGATGCAGTCGCCCTGTTGCTCATCAGTTGCTAGCTGCGCTGCTGCTGCTGCTGGCTGCAGGCTGGCCAGCGCGTTCCTCCTCAGGTTGAGCGCGGTGAGCTGGCTGAGCCTCCCCAGGCGTGGCAGCTGGCTCAGCCTGTTGGCTGCCGCGTTGAGCTCCCGCAGGCGCGTCAGTGCTGCCAGCTGGGCCAGGCTGGCCAGCCAGTTGGCGTGCAAGTCCAGCAGCGTGAGGCGGCTCAGGCCCTGCACGGCAGCAGCGCAGCGCCAGGAGCTGTTATAACATGTGCACAAAACATCAGACAGGCATCTGAAGAAGCAGACACATGAACACCAGCACAGTGGCTGGTTTGCAACTTTCACCACGAGCACACAGCACAGCCAGCTGCGTTAGCGCGCTGACCCCAACTCAGCCATGGCTTGCCACGCAGCCCCTGCCGCTTGCTGCCGCACCGTGATGTGGTCCAGGGCGGCCTCCGTCAGCCTGTTGCGTGCCAGGCGCAGCTCCACCAGCCGCGGCAGGGCGGCCAGCCCCGCCAGCTCAGCCAGGCGGTTGCGGGATGCGTCCAGCCTGCTGAGCTGCGCCAGGCCTGACAGGTGGCCCGGCAGCAGCGCGGGCAGCGCGTTGCCCACCAGTGCCAGGCGGCGCAGCTGCGCCTCACCCTGCAAGGCAGCATTTTTTGAGGGGGGGGGGGGAGGAGGCTGCTGTGGGTGCAGCCTGAGGGGCCGCAGCATGCAGCAGCTGCGCAGGGAACATATCATGGCCCACTACAGGTTGCGCCGACTGCTGTAAACACATGCAAAACAAACATGCATGATCTGCATACACGACACTCTGCGGTCAAACGACATGGCATGTGTAGTCACACAGAGCGCATGAGCTGCTGTGCCTGTGCAGTGTCCAGGCTGCAGTAGCCAGCTGCCCAGGCTGCAGCATGCTAGTGTGGCCGTGCCCACCTCCAGCATGCAACACTCCTGCAGGCCACAGCTGCTGACATCCAGAACATCCGGATCCGTTTGTGTGGTGTCTATGGCCCGGCAGACAACCAGCGGAGCACAGCTGAGCAGCACCAGGCCTTTGCCCTGCAGTGCTGCCTCTGTAGCAGCAAGAGCAGCTGCATCCTCTGCTTGCTGCTCTGCTGGAATCCCAGCTGCACCGTCAGTCCGATCCATCAGCTGTGAACAGGTTCAGTACATACTAGTCTGGCTGCTTGTGTGGGTACCGGACAACAGTCCAGTTTCAAAGATTCAGCAACAGCTGAGACCAAACAGCGGGCACCTGCAGCCGAATCAAAGACAATTGCTTTGATTGGCAGGTCTTTTTTGCAAGAACGACGAGTTGAAGGCACGTACAAGCAATGAACGGGGAGTAACATTTTGCAAAGCCCGCCCAAAGGCAGCCAAAGGGGTGCAGCATATGACTGTATGTTTCCAATCGCACCATATTCAATTTCCCATAAGCACGGTATCTAAAGCTTTTGAACACAAAGCGAACGTGCAACGGCTCCTGCCCAGTGCAGGGCAATTGCAGCCACAGGCAACACACTTGGTGTACAATCGAAAGCTGGCTCTCATTCTGGGCCTGCGCCCATTCATTTCTTCATTCGCTGCAACCAGGCGCTTGTGTCACCGCAGTATCTGCCTGGTGACATTTGCAACATCTGGTGACAGCAGAAGCACCAGCTCCAGCAGCAGCAGTGGCAGTGACAGCAGCAGTGCTGCTGCAACTCCCCCGACAGCTGCCAGCAGGCGCAGGCCGTCCAAGCGCAGCAGCATGAGCTCGCCAGCGCCCAAGCGCAAGGCAGATGGCGCGGCAGCAGGCACAAGCCGCACCAGCAAAAAGCCAGCAGCAGCAGCAGCGCCAGCAGCAGCGCCTGCGGGCCAGCTGGTGAACCCCAAGCGTGTGCGCATGCTCAAGGAGGGCCAGCAGGGCCCAGGCCCCGTCATCTACTGGTGAGGCGGCGCTGGCCATGCTGCCGTCTGATTAGGGATGCAGCGGATGCCCATGGGGAGTCGTGCAGCAACAGCTGGCATGCGCGTGAAGGTGTGGCGGACACTGCATGTCTGCTGCGGTCACGACCACCTACAGTAGCAGCATTGGTGCCAACCGGTGCTCAATAGAGATGAAGCGCGGCTTGCAGTTTCCTTGCCTGCAAACATTTGCCACATGCTGCTGCTGCTGCGTGGCCCAGGATGTCGCGCGACCAGCGCATGCGTGACAACTGGGCGCTGCTGTACGCACTGGAGAAGGCCGCAGAAACAGCCGCGCCAGTGGCGGTGGCCTTCAACCTGGTGCGTGTCGCGCAGGCAGAGGGGCGGCGGGCGGCAGTGCTGCAGCTGCAGCCGCAGCTCCTGCTGAACTGCTGCTGGCAGCAGGCGCAGCGTGCAGCAGAGAGCAGCAATGACAACTTGCGCAGCAGTAGTCAGGGGGTGCTGACTGTACCAGCCTCTGTCATGTGGCCAGAAGGCAAGGCGCCTGGCACCGACATGTGGCGCTGCTGCTGCTGCTGCTGCCTCCCCCCCCCCCCCCCCCCCCCCCCCCCCGCCAGGTGCCGGCCTTCCTGGGTGCGGGTGCGCGCCAGTTTGTGTTCATGCTCAAGGGCCTGCAGGAGCTGGCACCACGCCTGACGGCGGCAGGCATCCCCTTCTTCCTGCTGCAGGTGCGGTGCGGCAGCAGCAGCAGCAGCAGCAGCAGCAGCAGCATTTGGGTGGATGATCTTATCAGTGGTGGTGGCTGATGCTGTGGCAGTATATGCAGTGGTCTGCTCACAGTAGCTGGCAGCAGTAGCCATCAACCGCAGCAACAAACGCATCGTGTGTACCCCCATTTTATCAGCCATAACTGCAGCTCACTGCAGCCCTGCCCTCATCACAGCACTGCTGCTGCCCCACACGTCACCAACAGCCACCACCTCCCCCACCCCTCCACACGTCACCAACAGCCACCACCTCCCCCACCCCTCCACCACACCCCGCAGGGTGAGCCTGGGGAGACGCTGCCGCAGCTGGTGGCTGACACTGGTGCGGGGCTGCTGGTGACAGACTACAGCCCGCTGCGCCTGGGGCGCACCTGGAAGCAGCAGGTGCGGCGGGGCAGGGCGCAAGCTGGCTGCGTGCATAACCGTGCATAAGCAGAAGATGTGTGGTGTGAAGTTTTGCAAACATGCAAGCAAGTGCTCTGCACATTCGCCCAAAATTACTGTTGCCCTGCCTGCAACCTGCCCCCCCCCCTGGGCACCTGCTGCAGGTGTCTGCTGCCGTGGCTGTGCCAGTGGCCGAGGTTGACGCGCACAACGTGGTGCCGGTGTGGGTGGCCAGCGACAAGCGCGAGTACGCGGCGCGCACCATACGCCCCAAGATACAGGCCAAGCTGCCAGAGTTCCTGCGCGAGTACCCGCCACAGCCGCGCCCCGCGCCCTGGGGGGAGGCCCTGCCACAGCCGCCACCCATCGACTGGGAGGTGGGGGGGGGGGGGGGGGCGAGGAGGCGGGCAGTGCATTCAGGTTTGGGGCTCAGGCAGCAGTGGCGGGTGCTGTTGGTGTCCATGCACACAGGGCAAGGCCGACATGCCTGCTGGTGCAGCTCATGACAGCTGAGGCCGCAACCGGCAGCTGCATCACCCACCGCTCAGCCATGTGCCTGCCTGTGCATGCTGAGCGTGCCTGCCCCCCCTCATTCACACCCCTGCTGCTGCTGCTGCTGCTGCTGTTGCTGCTGCTGCTGCCACCAGGCGCTGCTGGCTGAGGTGCGTGCGCGTGGCGCTGCCGTGCCCGAGGTGTCCTGGGCGGTGCCTGGCGAAGACGCGGGTGCTGCCGCGCTCATGGGCGGGCCGGCCTCCTTCCTGAGCCCTGCACGGCTGGCGCTGTACGCCACGCAGCGCAACGACCCGGGCGTGCCCCAGGTGAGGCACGGGCCCGCTGCACCGTGGCTTGCAGCTGCTGCTGCGCTGGGGTGCACGTACGGCTCACATGTG
The DNA here is from genome assembly GCA_030272155.1 of Tetradesmus obliquus. Taxonomy (NCBI): domain Eukaryota; kingdom Viridiplantae; phylum Chlorophyta; class Chlorophyceae; order Sphaeropleales; family Scenedesmaceae; genus Tetradesmus; species Tetradesmus obliquus. Next base: position 8,064,532 of record CP126193.1, on the reverse strand, counting down.
TCATGACGCTGCCTGCGCTGCTGCGGCCTGGTGAGCTGCGCTTTCATTGTCTGAGTCCCTGCCTGGTGTGCGCTTCCACCCCTGCAGGCGCTGTCCAACCTGTCTCCCTGGCTGCACTTTGGGCAGCTGGCCCCTCAGCGTGCCGCGCTGGAGGCTGCCAAGTTGCGGGGGAAGCACAGGGAGAGCGTGGAGGGCTTCCTGGAGGAGCTGGTGCGTTTGGTCAGGCTTTTAAGTGGCAGCTCCGAGTGTATTGGTATGGTGTACGCCAGGCATTTGGGCATGGTCAGCAGCTGTGGGGCCAGACGCTACTGCTCTGTGATGTGATGTGCATGCGGGTTCCAGCACATACCTTTCATGCCTTGCATCGCAACGCTGCGCCTGGCCTGATCTGCTGCCGTGCTGCGCGTGTCACTGCTGCACCAGGTCATCCGCCGCGAGCTGAGTGACAACTACTGCCACCACTGCCCCGACACCTATGACAGCCTGGATGCCTGCTACGACTGGGCGCGGCAGACGCTGCGGGACCACGCCGGAGACAAGCGCGAGTTTGTGTACACACGGTGCGGGCCCAGGGGGTGGGGGTGTTCGAGAGGGAGGGCTGCTAGCGCTGCACTTGCTGCGACGTGAGTTCATGCTGAGCACAGCAGCATGCAGCAGCATTGCACTGGCTGGACAGGTTGGATTGGTGCTGGAAATGCATTCAGTGGAGGCCTCTTCAGCACTGCCTGACAACCCCTGCCACCTGCTGCTGTGCTGTGCCCTGCCCTGGCCTGCTGCTGCTGCCGCAGTGCCCAGCTGGAGGCTGCGTCCACGCATGACGAGCTGTGGAACGCTGCGCAGCTGGAGATGGTGCACCGCGGCAAGATGCACGGCTTCATGCGCATGTACTGGGCCAAGAAGATACTGGAGTGGACCGCAAGGTGGGGGGCGGGGTGTTACATGGTCGGTGAAGCTGCTCTGCAGGCGCAGTCAGCAGCTAAGTCGATGTGATGTGGTTGTGCTGAACGTGTCTTGTGCTTCTCAACTGGTTCGCCTATAACGCGCACACCGCAAGTGTACATCACCGCTGTGCCGCAGTCTCCCAGTCCAGCCCAGCCCCAGTCTCCCTCACCGCTGCCCCTGCTGCTGCTGCCTCCCTGCTGCTGCCCCCACCCCACCCACCACGCAGCCCCGAGGAGGCGCTGGCTGCCTGCATCTACCTCAACGACAAGTACTTCCTGGACGGGCGCGACCCCAACGGCTACGTGGGCTGCATGTGGAGCATAGGCGGGCTGCACGACCAGGTGGGAGGGGGGGGCGGGGGTGAGGCTGCGGCAGGGGCAGGGCATTGGCCTCGCATACGCAGCAGCAGCCCAGGCTGCAGTCAGCACCCGCATGAGCTGGCTTCCCAGGGCAGCTGGAGATGTGCTGTGCGGCAAGGCATCTGCAAGAAACGCTGCGCTGCGCAGTAAGGCTGTGATGGTGCAGAGTTGTGGTTTGTGCGAGTGGCGCAGCCCCTGACCGCCTGCTGCCTGCTGCTGCTGCCTGCTGCTGCTGCATGCTGCTGCTGCCTGCTGCTGCCTTCTGCATGCTGCCTGCCGCAGGGCTGGGGGGAGCGGCCAGTGTTTGGCAAGATCCGCTACATGAACTACGCAGGTGCGGCGCGGCGGGCTTATGTGCGGGCTGTGCTTGGGGCCTGGCCAGGCAGCAGGTAGCTGCCGCAACAGGGACGTAGCGCTGACAGCGGTGGTTGCACCGTCAGGCTGGAGCGCAGCTGCTGCCGCATTCCCTGCCTGTCGTAACACCTGTGTTGGTGGCCACGCTGCTGCTGTCTTGCTTGCTGCTGGGGTGGCGCCTGGGGCAGGAGCCACACGTCTCTGCCTGCCCACAGCAGCACGTAGAGTAGTGCTGTGCTGACAAGCGTGCGGTGCGCCTGCCGTTGCTGCTGCTGCTGCTGCAGGCTGCAAGCGCAAGTTTGACATCGCCAAGTATGTGTCATGGGTGAACAAGGAGGTGCGGGCGGGCCAGGCGGGTAGCAGCTGCAGATCATGCTGGGTGAACATGCAGGGCCGAGAGACATGCATTTTGCCATGCTGCCGCAGCTGTTGAGGAAGTGTTGAACGGCTGCATCTACGGCATGGTGCTGATGCTGCTGCCGCCTGGTGTGCTGCAGGTGGCAGCCATCAAGCGTGAGCAGGCTGCAGGCAGCAGCAGCCAAGCAGCAGCAGCAGCAGGCGGCGCTGCTGCAGCCAGCCCCCCTGTCGCTGCCGTGTTCACCAAGGCAGCGGCTGCAGCTGCAGCCAAGAAGGCTGCACGGAAGAAGTAGCCGGCCTGGAGGGTGGGGGCACGCGCGCTGGCCTGAGGCGGCAGGCAAGTGGCAAGCTTGCCGTGCACGTGGCAGTGATGCTGTTGGGGATGTTGGGGCTGTTGCTGATGCTGCTTGCTGGTGATGTGTGTGCAGCACTTGCTCAGCGTTGCGGTTTGTGGTGACAGGCCCTCATCAGCAGCAGGGTGTGGGGCGTGGCTTGGCTGGCGCGCAGCTGGTGACAGCGTAGGTGGCGCAGCCGGGCTCCTGTGCATGCTTGAGTGCGATGCCGTGTGAGCCGAGTACTGCAGCGGCTATCAGCTACAGCTGGCATAGTTGCAAGCAAGATTTCATTCTGTTGGGGTATCATTTGGTGTCCAACATGCACGTGACGCCATTTTGCTGCACATCTTGCGTAGCAAGGTTGCGCCAACGTGTGACATTTCATGACCCCAGCGTATGACAACCGTTGGGCCAGCACCGCTGGTCAGTACATGGCAGCTGTTTGAGGACTTGAGACGCCTAACATGTTGCACTGGAGGGTGCGCAGTCTGCTGACTTTGACATGACTGCCATGGTGCTGTTGACAGAGAGATTGCAATTGTTCAGCGCAGTGGTTGAGGAATGCTTTGTTGTGCCAGTTGCGATGTCTGGGTGGAGCAGGGGTTTGCGGGTTAGCTGCTGGGCAACCACTGGCTTGCTCGGCAATGCATGAAAGCACCCGATACAGCAGTGCCCCTCACCCGATACAGCAGTGCCCCTCACGGGACCGTACAAGGCATGTGCCTTTGCTTCAGGAGGGGGCTTGGGGGTGGCAATGTTGCTGGTGTGATGCTGATGCTCAGATGCCAGCAGAAGCAGTGCCTCTCGGACATTGCTTTGCAGAGTCGCTGGGTAGCGCTGTTTGTTGTCTGGAGCCAACTGCTTCGAGCCAACAGCTGCTTTGTGCAAAGGCAAGCATGCGCAGTGTGCCGTTTTGTGAGCGGCCTGTGTGTGCTGATGCTGGATTGTGTAAGAAGAGGCTGTTGTTTCACTTCTGGCGTGCACCAATGATGTGCACGTGTATGTGTAGTACATTGCCAGCCAAGCATGTGTGTCTCGCTGTCAGCGGCCTGCAGATGCCACACCTGTAGCGCTGCCGCCAGCTGTGTGGGCTGCCAGTCACTGGTCCGACTGGGAGTCCCAGTGGGACAGGTGCCCTGTCCAGCCTGTGCAGGCACATACATCATTCAGTAATAAATTACTTGACTGCTACGTTGCGTTACATACTATGTAAGTACTCCACTCAACCAAGGACTGGGACACCCAATTCAATTCCTAAGTTGGGAAGGTGACTGTCACATGGGTTTAGTAGTGTAGGAATCGCGGAATTACACAACCATGGTGAATGAGCAGCAAGCTACTAGCCCTGAGGGCAGGCCCGCCTGTGCAGCCCTGCAGAGCTGCCGCATGCGCATCGGCTGCCGTGGTGAGACGTCCTTGCTGACCGCTGCAGCTGCAGCTGCCGCCATCAGCGCCAACACCATACGCCATGCAATGGGTGTGCGCCAAGCACGTGGTGCGCTCAAAGCCAGCATGGTGCCTCTCAGCATGCAATGCCACGGCAGGTGTGGACATCTGCGCATCAAATGATAACGTGCATGGTGCCCAACTGGAGTGCAGCGCCACAGGAAAAAGGTTGAAAGCAGTGCCGGTGGTCTGGCAATTCAAGGTCACGGGCAACGTTAATAGAGTCATATGAATACTATGCATAGTACAAACTAGCTAGTGTTTGCGCACAACAGGCGCGCAGCATGGAGGCTGCTCAACGCAGTCAGCAGCAGCCGCAAAGGTGCTTCCCACGACGAAAGTGCAAGCTACTATTCGCAAAAATTTGCGAGTCTTGTTCTGGGGAGCTGGGTTGGCCTGATGCACAACATGCTTGCTGGCCGCAGCCTCGTTGTGCCATGCGCTGGTGCAGCCACAGAATGCAAATCATGATGGAATGGCGTGTCGTTTGGGACTTGGTGAGCAAGGCCCAGATGCTACTGCAGTTGCTGGTTGGCGCTGCAGCACCAGTCAACTGGAGGCTGTGTGCAGCTGCAGGGCGTAGTGCACAGCCACGGCAAGGAACGAACACAATGGAACACAACATCAAGGTACAGCAGGCGTGTGCGTGCTGTGCTCGTGTGCCATCGCATTTGAGCGCGCTGTGCCTGCTGTGGTGGCACAACAATCACACAATGCGGACCGAATGCACGAGCGTTCAAACAAATCAGACAGAACGGCCTACGCCCAGGACCCGCCCCACACGGCTGCAGCCGCTGCACGTGCTCAGCTTGGGCAGGGCATCAGGCGGCAGCATGCAGCGACGGCCCACCACTACTCAACACACAGGGCTGTACCAGAAGCGCCACAAATTTCAACATTCTTGCCAGATCACGAATATTTACATCGTCGGAACACCTTGTCAGAACACACGGCGCTGCAGGGCACCCTGCAACAGAGCCGACATATTTTACTGCCGTTGCAAACCGCAAAATGCCTATTGCCAGGCAAGACAGACAGAGACGCGGCGCCTGCTGCGCTGCAGCACTTCACGCCACACGCCTGAGAGCTGCGCGAACCGGCGGCCAAACAATGAACGCACGCTGGCGTGATCGATGCGCCAGCGGCTGAATGGGCGCCGCATTCACAGCAAGCGCTTGAATACACTTAGAGAGATGTTTGAAATTTAAACTAGTGTCTGGGTCACAGGCAGGGCTGCACAGCATCTGCAGCAACCTGCTGTGCGCCGCCACCGAGCAAGCCAGGCAGCAAGCCAGGCAGAAAGCCAGGCAGCCCGCAGCTGCTTGCAGGAAAACGTAACACGCGCCTCCTGCGGCGGCAGCTGCGGCTGCTGCTGCTGCCGCTGCTGCTCCCACTGCTGCTTCTGCTGGTGCTGGCGTCTGCTGGCTGCACCTGGCGCCAGCGTGCCTCAACCGCCGCAGCGCGCCGCAGCGCGCCGCGCGTGCTCAGCCGAAGAGCGTGACCTCGTAGTAGATGCGGCGCACGCTGATCACGTGCTGGTTGGACATGCCCGTGAAGAACACGCGCTGCCGCGCGTCGGGGTACAGGATGGTGCCGGGCGGGAAGTCGTAGGGCTGCGTGTTGTCGGGGATGCACGGCAGCGTGATGCTGCGCGTGACGCCGCGGCTGTTCTGCACGTTGAGCGTCAGCAGCTGCGGATGCAGAACGGCAGATGCAGCGGGGCAGCGCATGAGCAGCGCGTGGTGGAAGGTGCAGCTGCAGCAGCAGGCCAGGCTAATACACTGGAGACAGTAATCAGGCCACACAATGCATGATGATGCCGCAGCTGCTGCAGCACTGCAGACAAGCACCACTGCCCTGCCGCTCACAATATTCAGCATCTGCGCCCACTTGCGCCGCAGGCAAGCCAGCACTCCTCTCGCAACAACAGCAGCCCGCCCCCCCATCCTTATCAGCGCACCTGCGTGCAGTCCTCCACTGGCGCCACGATGTCAAACTGCAGCTGCGTCAGGCGCAGCTCCCCCCTGAACCCTGTGGGCTCCAGCAGCACCTCGGGGCCCACGATGGGCACGCTGCTCAGCACGTCGTACGTGAAGCACTGCATGAACACCAGCCCAGTCACCTCAATCGCCAGGCTGGTGGCCTGCGTGCACGCCGCCTGCGTGGGGTACACGCGCACGCGCACGGGGCTGCTCTGGCAGCTGCCCTGCCCGGCAGGGTTGACCGTCCACACCGCGTTGGCAGGGTCGCGCCCGTCGCCCCACACCACCAGGTTGTTGGCCGTGGTGCTCAGGTAGTCCGTGCACTGCTGGCTGATGGGAGGAGGAGGCGTGCGCGGCGGTGGGGGCGGCGGCGGGGGCGGCGGCGGCGCGCAGGAGCAGGCCGGGCAGGGGCTGGGCGAGGGGCAGGCGCGGGGCGGCGGCGGCGGTGGGCTGCGGGTGGTGGGCCCGCTGGGTGGGCAGCGTGGGCAGGGTGGCGGCGGCGGGGGGCGCGGGCAGGGGCTGCTGCCTGGCGGGCCTGCGGGGCAGGGGCTGGGCGGCGGGCAGGTGCCTCCGCCTCCGCTGCTGCAGCCCGTGTCTGTTGAGGTTTTGCAGAACTTGGCGTCGCTGATGCGCTGCCTCCTGCTGGTGGCGCTGCGGAAGCTGGCGCAGAGCAGCTCCCAGAGGCAGCAAGGTGAGAGGCGCGGGATGGCTGTGTCCAGCCAGGCCTTGGCATCAGGGGTGCCGCTGTAGCTGATGCGAGCCAGGTAGCGCGCACCCTGCAGCAGCGGCGGAGACAGCAGCGGCGACAGCAGCAGGTGGCGTGAGGGACTGATCTGCGTGAGTGCACACATATGGAATGCGAGGCACATCTGCACACCGCATGCGCTGCAAGCAGGTGCGCTGTTGCTGCTGCCTCTGCCCTTCGCTGCAGTATACGATCTCGCGATCTCACTCATCGCCAGCTGCTGCCAGTGCTGTTGCTGCTGCTGCAGCTGCTGGCTTCCAAGTGTGGCCATATGCTGCCGCGCTGCAGTATGCCACACGCGCAGCAGGCACGCAGTGGCCACATGCACATGCAGCGCAAAAGGATGCGGCTCGGCAGCTGGGCGCAAGGCACAGCGCTCACTGCAGAGGGCATGCGGATATAGCGCTGTTGTCGGATGGCGCAGCAGCAATGGCAAGCTCAGGCGCAGCAGCACATGCTGCTCTGTGTGTACCTTGACTGCCTCCCCAGCGCCACCCGCGTACATGCAGCTGTATACAACCATGACCTGCCACCCTGCTGCGCAGGCCTGCACAGCACCCCCTCCCCCCTCCCCTCATCGAGCCGCTCACCGAGCCTCCCTGGCCTGGCGTGCAGGTCACGTCCACCACCAGGCTGGCCGCGCGCACCCCCGGCAGCGTCATCACGTTGCTCTTCACGTTGATGCCCAGGCTGCGGATGCCCGCGGGCTCACACGCGTCAGTGTCGCCCACCAGGTTGTTGGCCAGCACGCTAAACACGCCATCACCGCCACCGTTGCCATCAGGCGGGGGCGGCGGCGCGGGCGGGGTGCCTGGGGGCAGCGGCCCGGGCGTGCCGCCCCCACCGCCACCGGGGCGTGGTGAGCGGCGTGGCTTGGGCCAGGGCCAGAAGCCGCAGTTGGGGTTGGTGCGGGCTAGGGGCCCCCTGCAGTCGGGGTCTGCTGTGTACTGGCCGCTAGGTTGTACTGAGGCTTCTTGCTGCTGTTGCTGCCCCTGCTGCTGTAGCTGCTGCTGTACTTGCTGCTGCTGCTGCTGCTGTGCACTGTTGCTGTTGCCGCCTTCTACTGTTTGTTGTGATCTTGCTACAGCCTCCTGCATGGTTTCCGTTACAAGCTCCTGCGCCAGGCCGATGCTGAGCTGCGAGAGCAGCAGCAGGTGGCACAGCAGCAGCCCTGCTGCTGATCTGCGACCCCTCATCCTCCGGAAAGCGCGCAAATTTAATCAATGTATCTAGTTAACTGCCGACATGTAGATGCGGCTGCCTGAGGGCTGCTGCTGCTGCAGGCCGGGAACGGGTGTTGAAGCGGACAAGGCTGTACAGCAGCAAAGGACCTCGTATACACAGTATAGTAACTTATATAAGCACATTCAAGGCCACGTTGCGGTCGATGCAGCGGAATTTCAGTGTGCTGCGTGCTGGTAAAAGAAACGGATCAATGCTCAACAACAATGTCTGTGTGATTAGCCACCAACAATGTCCTTTGCTTGCTGTCATGGCGCGTCTGGCTTCTGGGCTACTTCTGCTATGTGAATAACAGGTGATGTTCTGCCTGAAGATGAGTGAGACCACGCCAAAGTGCCCCGGTGACGCGTTGTCCCGAGCTGCATGCGAGGGCTTGAAGTATGTTAGCTTCTTTTGCAGAATGATGCATGATATCTTGGTTCACTTCCGGCCCTGGCACGCGTGCTTGCACCGGTTCCCCTTGTGTACGCACGTTTGTTGCTGCTGACCAGCCCGTGAGCGCACGTACCTCCGCTAATTGTCGCATGCCTGCATGAACGCTTTACAGCCAGCAAGCAATTGCATGCACGGCACCGCAGCCATACTAGGGAGGACTTCCCAAAGGGCCCATCACAGAACATATGCCATCCACTACCATGCACAGCCCTCAGGGCAGAGTGCAGTACACCGAAAACATCACACACAAAATGTTCCATCCACGGCCAGGCAGAGCCGCCCGAGGCCACCCATGCGGCTGCCCACCACATGCCATGCGCTGCTGCTGCTGACTCATGATGGACCGCCCTGAATCTCACTGGAGCACCTGGCAGATTGGCTGCCCTGAGCAGCACTGTATGTGGCGCGCCAGATGCTGACACTGCGCAAAGAAACTGAAACACTTTCAAATCACCAGGCTGCCGCTGCTGCTGCCGCTGCACCACGTCACGCAAGCAATGCAAATTGACTGAGGTTTGTCACGCACACATTGGCTTGGGGTTGTGCCACAGGGTTGCAGAGCCCTCGGCAGCTGCAAGCCCCCCCAGGGCGCCACGGCCACCCGCAGCTGCCGCCTGCAGCCCGCCTCCCCAGCCGCCTGCCAGGCCAAGCCAGCCTGCTGCCGGCTGCTGTGGGACTGCACCTGCCACACACCACCTGATGACTCATCTGATGAGGCAAATGCATCGCCAGCGGCCGCACACCTCACCATACTGCACCGCTGGGCTGCCCCTGGGGCGTCACCCCGCCCGCGCATCACACGCACAGCGCGCGCAGCACGCTGCCGCCCAGCCCCAGCCCCACCGCGCTGCCCAGGCCGTAGCCCAGGCTGCTCACCAGCACCGCAGGCACCAGCAGACCCGGCCAGCCCTTGGCCGCGGCCATGCCTGCCACAGTGGAGGGGCCTGGGGGGCAGGGGGGGGGGATGTGTGGCAGCAGCAGCGGCAGGCAGCAGCAAGGTGACTTGGGTGGAGCAGGGTGAGGGCTTGCCTGCACTACGGCCCTGTCCTGCGCTGCTGCTGAGGGGAGCAAGTGGAGCACGATGCTGCAGCAAGGACAGCTGCTGCGTGCTGCAGCGTGACCTGCACACACTGCACCAGCAGCCCCAGGCACCCTGCCAGCCGTGAGCTGCTGCTGCATGACCAGGCCTGGCCAGCCGCAGCACACAGCATCATGCACACAGCATTATGATAACGCAATTGTGATCTCTATGTATATAACGTGTGCCTGCCACAGCCACCATGCCAGTGCTGCCAGTGCTGCCTGCCTCCCCCTGCCCCCCCGGCCCGCCCTCACCTCCTATGTTGGCGTTGCTGGCCAGCAGCAGCTCCTTGCGGCTGAAGCCAGCCAGCCGGCCCAGCCCCAGCAGCAGGCCCAGGTGCGCGCCCAGCGCCAGCGCGCTCCACGCAAACAGCACAGGGGCCGTGGCCAGCACCAGCCGGATGTCCGCGCTGCTGCCAACAGCGGCAAAGAACACCTGCAGCAGGAGCGCATGAAGCATGGCACATGGCACATGGCACAGGAGTTGCAGCAAAGGAAACATGCTGCTGCATGCAGGTGCTTGGCTATTGTGGTGCCAGCTCCTTGCCCGCCTGCGGTGCTGTGTGCTGCCCTCCCACCCCCCTCCCCCCTCAGGCCTCCCACCTGCATCAGCATCAGCGCCAGGCCCTCGCCCGAGGCGGCCAGGGGCGCCAGCAGCCGCGGCGCCGCACTAGCAGCCGCCAGCGACAGCGCCGTGATGGCGCTCAGCGCCTGGCTGGGTGCGCCCGCCAGCTGCGCTATGCTGCTGCCCAGGTGGGCGATGGTGGCGGCCAGGGCCAGCGCCATCATGCCCGCATACACCTGGTGGTGTGGTGGTGGTGGTGGGTGGGGGTGGGGTGGGGGGGCAGGAAACAGCAGCAGCAGCAGCAGGGCAGGGAGGGCGGTGAGGGTGAGCGCAGCACCTATGGAGGTGGTGGCGGTGAGCAGCAGTCTGCATGGCTGCTGCAGGCAGTGAGCTGGCAGCCGTGTGATGCAGGCGCAGCCTGCTGCCATCATGCCATGCATGATGCAGCTGCGCACAGCGCCAGCCAGCCAGGACGCATCACCGCCATCAAGTGTCACCACTTGCTGCGTGGCCCCACTCACGTTGATGTTGCGGCCACCCACACCACCATGGCCCCCACTGCTGCTGCTGCTGCTGCTGCCTGCTGCCGCTGGCTGCGGTGACCCTGCTGCTGCTGCTGGCTGCTGGTCCGGCTGCTGCTCCCCTGCTTGCTGCTGCTCTGCTTGCTGCTGCTGCTGCTGCTGCTGCTGCTGCTGTGCCTCTGGCGGTATGTTCCTCGCCAGGCTGTAGATGCCCACGAAGTAGAGAGTGAGGATGAGGTCGTCAGCAGCCAGGCCAGCGCCAAAGGTGGACGGGGACACACCCAGCGACTCAGCCACAGCCTGCAAAAGGAGGGGGGGGGGGGGGGGGGGGGAGGGAAAGTGGGGTGAGTGCGGCAAGGCAGCAGCCAGGCCAGTGACGCGCAAGGCGAGCGTCCCGAGCAGCTGCTGCTCATATGCACCACCATACGGCTGGGCCTACCGTGCCTAGTCACACGCAGCCAGCCACGGTCCTTCTGATGCATGCAGCACTGCTACCAACTGCTGCCTCAAGACGAACAGTGAGGCGAACTGTCACCACTCCAGCCCCTCCCCCCGCACCATGTAGTTCACGGCGCCGCCGATGTGCCGTGCCGTGAGCGCGGCCGCGATCTTCCAGCCCTCCTCCCCCAGGGCAGTCAGCGGGCACAGCGCCATGGCCGCCATGCTGCCCGCTGCTGTGGCCGCACTGCCCAGCAGGAAGGCAGCCAGCAGGGGGCCCGTCTCCGCCAGGATGCGGCGCATGTTGGCTCCCAGCAGCAGCAGCGGCACCGCCAGCGGCAGCAGGAACTTGAAGACTGTGTCTGCCTCAGCGGGGTGGGGCGGCATGTAGCCCGCGTTGGCCAGGAACATGCCTGGGGGGGGGGGGGGCGGGAAGGGAAGGACGGTGCAGGCCACATTGCGTGAAGCAAAAGAGAGGCTGAGAGGCGGGAAATGATGGTTGGGGGCAGCCGGGGTGTCAGCAGAGGTTGTCTTGCCCAAGGAGGCGCTGCTGCTGGGCACAGCTTACGCATCTGCTTCTGACACATTCAAAGAAATTCTGTACTGGTGATGCTGCAGGGGTGACGAAGCGCATACCATACACAGCACCTGCTAGCAAGTCTGCTGCTGCTGCTGCTGCTGCTGCTGCTGCTGCTGCTGCTGCTACATGTCTGCCTGCTGCTGCTGCTTCCTCCCCCCCCCCCCCCCCCCCCCCCCCCTTCACCCGCCAGTGTCGCCACCAGTGCGCCTGACAGCTCCCTGCCCAGCCGTGTGCGCTCACTCCACATGCCAAACGCGCCAGCTGCAACCAGCCCCACCCACACACCCCAGGGGCCAACAGCGGGCCACAGGCATGGCAGCAGCAGTGACGACCCGCCCGGCAGCGGCAGGCACCAGGCTGCAGGGGCGGCCGCAGCAGCTGCAGCGATGACTGCTGTCTCAGCTGCTGCCTGCAGCTGCTGGCAGTGCCGCCTGCGCCATGGCCGCCTGGTGCTGGCTGTGCTGCGATGGGCTATGCTGAAGATTGCTGGAGGCCTGCTGCTGGCATGTGGTGTCGGCCTGTGCTGCTGTGGGAGGTGGCGTAACTGGCGAGCGCTGTAGCAGCAGTTCATTGTGGTGTTTGAACAGCAACAGGCTGGTCACTGTTGGAACATTTTGCAATTGCAGGGATTGCTCCAGCAAACGTCCTTTGATTGCAATCGCCAGCTAACGCTGCTTGTATGCTTATGGCGGCTGTGTTGCTGGTGCTTGTGTTCCTTTTGCTGCTGTTACTGTTGCTGTTGCTGTTGCTGCTGCTGTCTGTTGTGCGCACAGTAGTTGCAGAAACCTAACGTGAAACACACTTTGCTGTTGTTGTAGGGATTGAGTGAGCAGCACAATCTGGCGAGCAACCCTTTATGGGCTGTCAAAGTGTTGTGGTGTTCTGGCACTAGGGTTCGAGGCTGACGCACGCCAGAAGCACGGTCATACGCCACCAACCAACCTTGACGCTTCAACTCGACCTGCTCCAAAGTTTCTCATCACTGCGACACGGCTGCGACAATCAAACAACGCCAACTGCAAGTCGAGTGACTCACGGCATCATGACGCTCTCTGGGCTGCAGAAGCAGGTGAGATCGCATGACGACGGCGTAAAAACGATTGATATTGTTTCAGCATCAGGACATGCTGTTAGTCAACGACAAGATCAGGGTTCAAGAAGCACAGGAGCAGCAGCAGCAGCAGCTACTGGCTTCATGCATGTGCTGCTCTGCTGCTGCTGTCTAAACGCACTTGTGCATTTTATGGCGCCAGTGTGCAGCAGCCGCCCGACTATCCCTGCTCAGCCCTGAAACAACAAACAAGCTCATTGCCGTCGATGCTGCTGCCGCAGGTGCTGTCCCTGTACCGCAGCGTGCTGCGTGCTGCGCGGCAGCACCCCGCCAGCCGACTTGACGTGACAGCCTATGCGCGGCACAGCATTGAACAGCACCGGCAGCTGAGCAGGACGCGCGAGGTGCTGCGCATTGAGCACCTGCTGCGCAAGGGGGCCAAGCAGCTGGAGGCGCTGCGCAGCGCTGACTTTGCGGGCTTCACGTGGCAGCAGCAGCGTTGAGGCGTGGCTGCTTGCAGCAGCAGCCAGCCAGCCAGCCAGCCAGCCAGCCAGTTAGCTCACCAGCCAGCGGGCAGGGCGCAGCAGCACGCGTGCTTGCATGCAGGGGGCTCTGGCGAGCAGCTTGTGTAGAACCATTGCAGAGGCAAGGACCCTCGCAGGCCTGCTCAGGCCCCAGCCCTGCCACCCTTCATACAATGCAGCACAGCCGGTCAACATGCACCACCGCAACAGCTGGACAATCCAGTCGGCTCCTTATCAATCAGCTGCAGGAGCAGCAACAGTACTCATGCTCGCCTCAGGCCGCTGCGCCGGGCACCACCCGCGGCGCTGGCCCATGCATGATGCGCGCCTTGATGGCAGGTGAGAGCACATGGCGGGCGCAGTGCGCCGCGTGAGCTTGCTGAAGTAGCAGCAGTGCAGCTTGGCAGGGCAGCCTCATCAACTGTAACACGTGATGGCCCCGGCCACAGCAGCCGCACAGGCTGCCGCACGTCCATGAGGGCTGATGCGTCAAGTGCATGGCTGGTGTGAGCATGAGGCTGGCTGCCTGCCTTGCTCACAGGCTGCGTGCCATGGCGCTGCCCTGCCCTGCCCTGCTGCTGTTTTGCAGCCTTATCCGCAGCAACGCAGCAACAGGCGGCCGCTGGCTGGCTGCCATGCAGGCTGAGCGGCAGCTGCATGCTGGGCCAGTATGCCTCACATGGAGCGGTGCTCAGCCTGCAACAACAGCTGGCCCCTGCAGCACTCAGCACCTTGCCACGGTGCTCGGTGTGTGTCGTGCATGGGCAGTTGGCGCAGTTGGGGGCAGTTGGGGGCCTGTTGCGGGTGCTGTGGCAAAGCAACAGGGCAGCACTGCTGCCAGCAGCAGGGTGGTGCCAGCCAGCCTGAGCGCAGAGCAGTGGCAGACAGTGTCATACGTCTAGCGGGCACCAGTATTGAAAAACATACAGCGTGTATGTGTGTGTCTATGTTGCAAGAAGGGGCTTGTTCTGCGGAGTTGTTTGCTGCCCTGGAGAATGGTGCAGGCAAGCAGGTTGAAAATGGGAGTGTGTTGTTCGGAACCCTGCCAAGGTTTCAAGCTTGTAACACATTGCCGGTGTTGTTGCTGGCCAGTGCAGGAGGATCTGGCGTTGGTATGGCTGACTAGCTTGAAGACGCACGCTTGCCATAGCCGACGAGTGCGTAGTTTCCTGCAACCCAGTTGTACCTGCAATGCAGCAGTAGTACTGGAAGCAGCTGTTGCGACAGATAGCAGCACCGTACTTGGAGTACTTGAATTAGTTTTCGGCTAACTAGTAGACTCCTCGCGCATAGAAGGACGCTTCATCGAACGCTAGCGAGAAGCACAGGCGGGTGCAGGCTGGTACGCAGGCGGGCGGAGCCATGCATGCTGCTGTAGAAGCCCTCGAGCAGTATTGCATTCGTATATAGGATTTTATCACGCAGTTGGTCTGATCGGACAGCAGCATCGCCTGTCCTGCATGTAAAGCAGCAGTAGTGCTGCTGTTCTGCTGCTGCTGCCAGCAAGCAAACCCAGGTCGCTGTGTATGCTCACTTTGGGCTTGAACCTGAACAATACGTTCATCCTGCAGAATCTACAGCGGCTGCTACTGGTACAAGCTTGCTGGTGCAGCAGCAGTAGCTGCGGTTGCCGCCATGGCGCCTGATGTGCGTGCCATCGTGCACGGCGTCCTGGGCAGCCATGGTGACGAGACCATACTGGACTACATCGTGGGTGAGGGATGTTGGAACCAGCAGCAGCAGCAACAAGAGCAGCAGCAGCAGCAGCAGCAGCGGCGGCAACAGCCTGGACGCTGGAGAACACCTCAACACGCTTCTGCTGGCGCATGCGGCGTCACAGGGGTGCTGCTCACCCAAGCATGCACTCTGCCGCGACAGATTGTGTAATGTGCATGAATTGTGCTGGCTGCCAGCTGACAGCTTGCTGGCCTGCGACACAACAACAGAGGCACCAGCGAGTGTGACCAGTGCCACAGATTTCACTGCGCAGGCTCTGTTGACTGTTTGTCGACCCTTCTCCTGCACGCTGTGTGCTGTCCTGCTGCTGCTGATGCTGCCAGGCGTGCTGGAGGACGAGCACTACGAGCATGGCGATGGCGGGCAGGACACCTACGAGCACCTGGGGCCCATCCTGGTGAGGCGGCGGCAGCAGCAGCAGCGGCAGCAGCAGCAGTGTTTTCGAGAGAGGCACGGATTGTGGTACTTATGCAGACGTGCTTGGCGGCTGTGCGCCACTGCTGGCGAAGCACGGGCTGAATTGTGCCAAGCAGCTTGCAACATAATGCACCAGCAGCAAGTCGTATTGCTCAACTTCGCAGCGTGCAGGTGCTGTGGCACCAGACCCTCAGGCCCTGCACCCTCACCCACCCTCCTGCCGGCTGCCGCCGCTGCTGCTGCTGCTGCTGCTGCTGCCTGTCAGGTTGACTCTGGCTGCTGCGCCAATGATGAGGAGGCAAGGGAGGCATGCAGGCAGCTGGCAGCACGGCTGGGTGAGCAGCAGCAGCAGCAGGGGCAGGCGTGCAGCCAGCAGCAAATGTCGGTACTGGTACTGGTACTGGTACTGGTATGACAGCGGCAGCTGCAGCGCGCTGTTGCTGCTTGCAGAGGCGCTCAAGCAGCCACAGGGGCTGCAACGCATGCATCACGCAATGCCTCCATCAGCGCAGCAGCGGCGGTAGCGGCAGCAGGAAGGAGTGCGCCCCAGCGTCCTGCATCTTGCTGTGCACCTGTGCGTGGTGGTGAAATATGCCAGCGATCGCAGCTGCAGCCTTGTCTCCCCTAGTCCACCCACTGCTGCTGCTACTGCTGCCTGTCTCTGCTGCCTGCCAGAGGCTGGTGAGGCTGAGGCGGCCCCGCCTGCTGGCGCGTTTGGCAAGGCGCTGGCCAGCGGCCCGGTGCTGCTGGCTGACGCGGACACGCGCCAGCTGCTGACGCAGCAGCTCAAGAGCGGGCGCGACCTCATCCAGACGCCCTTCGGCAACCTGCCACAGATCAGCGAGAAGGTGCGGCTGGGGGGGGGGGGGTGGCCTGGCTGCAGGCCAGGCAGCAGCTGACGCGTGCTGCAGCTGCGGGTTGTGTGCAGTGCATGGCTGAGGCCTGCTGAGGCCTGCTGACACACTGGCCGGGCTGGCTGGCCTGAGAGGTAGCCTGGCAGCAGGCCTGAGTGGTGCATGGCTGCTGCTTGTTGGAAGAGTGGCACTGGGCAAGGACGGAGAGCCGCACTGTCACAGCATGGCAGCTGCTGTCATGCGCTCACACGGACCTCGTGTATCGCCTGCTGCTGCTGCTGCTGCTGCTACTGGCAGGACCGTCAAAAGCTGGAGAAGGCTCGCGTGAAGGAGGAGGCGGCAGCACGCGCTGCCTTTGAGGCGCACCAGAAGCAGGCGGCAGCAGCAACCAAGGGCAAGAAGCCCACCATACAGCGCAACGCGTGAGCAGCGGCTCTCGCTATGCATGCCACTGCTGAGCAGTAGTTGGTCTCCCAGGCCGCAGCGCCTGGCTAGCAGCAGCGTACGCCATACCACGCCAAACAGCAGCAGCAGCAGCTGCCAGCACAGCAACATGTGCATCTGTGGCACAGCATGCAGCAGTAGCCCAGTCTGTCTGCCCTGCCCTGTACCGCATGTTGCTGTCGCCGCGTCAACTCCTGACCAGTGCCTGCTGCTGCTGCCTGCTGCACTCGCTGCACGCCACCTGCCTGCGCACCTGCCTGCACCATCAATCATCAGTGGTGGCGGGGGCCCTCGTGACATCCACCTGGAGAACTTCTGTGTGAGCAACGGGGGCCGTGAGCTGGTGGTGGACGCCAGCGTCAGCCTGGCAGTGGGGCGCCGCTACGGGCTCATAGGCCGCAACGGCACAGGTGGGGGAAGGGGTGTGTGGGCGATATATGAATTTGGACGTATGTGAAGGTGGCTGGTTGCCACGGTGTTGGTGCCAGCCTTGGTGGGGCCTGGGGCACGGGGCAGGCGCTGGCTGGGCTGCAGCTGGTGCATGGTTAGTGGGGGTTGCAGGGCCGCTGAGCCTGTGCTGCCGTGCCTGTGGTGGGGCTGTGCCTGGTGCTGAGGTGTGCTGCTGCGGCTGCACCCGGGTGCATGGCCGTGCCATGTGCGGCGGATGCCAGCTGACACAGCATGATGTGACCATATTGTTCCTGCTGCCTCCCCCCCCCCCCCCCCCCCCCCAGGCAAGACCACCTTTCTGCGTGCGCTGTCCAGCCGCGAGATCCCCGGGCTCCCCCCCTCCTGCCAGGTGCTGCACGTGGAGCAGGAGGTGGTGGGGGACGACACGCCAGTGCTGCAGGTGCGGCTGGGGGGATTGAGGGTGGGTAGGGGGTTGAGGGGCGGGGGCAATTGCAGCCAGCTGCATGGCAGGCGGCAGTGCAGGCCAGGTGCATGGCCCTGCAGCTGCAAGACGGCCAGGAGTACGGGCCTGCCAGCCGCTGGCACCTGCAGCATGACCAGCTGCCATTCATACTCTGACCGCTGCAGACATTGCCATTGGCCTGCTTGTCAGCCCAAGGATGGTGCGGCAGCTGGCTGAGCAGTGGCTGGTGCATGCAACGGCGCTGCTGCACATATTCTTCCATATGCACTGTGCTGTAGCACCTCCTTGCACTCACCACCCACAGACACTCAGCTGTCCTGCCGGCCCCTGCACCCTGCCCTTGCCTGCGCTGCTCCCCCTCCCCCGCCCCCCCCCCCCCTGGCATCAGGTGGTGCTTGAGTGTGACACTGAGCGCTCCGAGCTGCTGGCTGAGGAGGCGCAGCTCATGGCGGCACTGGGCCTGGTGAGTCTGGCGGGGCTAAACCCTGAAACCCTGGACCCCCTTAGGCGGGGGGAGGGGGAGTGTACACATTGCTACCCCGCGCGCGACCCTGCTGTTGTGGCATGCTGGCATGTTGGGATGTGTGCATGCTTGGTTGATGTGCATGCTTGGTTGATGTGCTGCTTCACGGCTAGCTGTACGTGGGCATGCAAGCTTTGCGGTGCGGTTGGCACAGCTGTGCTGCGGCTAAACCAATTCAACGCTGCTGCTGCCATGCTGCTGTGGCCTTGCAGGACAAGCGCAGCACACCAGCAGCGGGCGAGGCAGCAGACGGTGTAGCAGCACTTAGCTTAGAGCAGCAGCAGCAGCCCGTAGCAGACAACAAGCAGCAGCAGCAGACAGCAGCAGCAGACAAGCAGCAAGCAGCAACAGCAGCACCAGCAGCAGGTGCTGCCGTCTCCGCCAAGGAGGCAGCACTGTCAGCACGCCTGCAGCAGGTGAGCAGCGGGACGCGCGCTGCGTGGTGGTGGCTGACGTGCAGCTCCCCTGTGCGCCACATGTTGTGTGTGCACTTCATGCTTGCGCCACTGTTTGCTTTTTGCATTTCAACCCTCTGTAGTGGTCGGCCTCAACACCTGTGGTAGGCGCTGCAGGGTAAGTGCAGCGTCACCGGTCCCCTGCACGCCTGGCGCACTGCCTCACCCCCCTACTGCCTCTCCCCCCCCCCCTCCAGGTGTGGAAGCGGCTGGTTGAGATTGACGCTGATGGCGCCGAGTCGCGTGCCGCGGCCATCCTGGCTGGGCTGTCCTTTGAGCCGGGCGACATGGCCCGCCCCACGCGCACCTTCAGCGGGGGCTGGCGCATGCGCGTGAGCCTGGCGCGCGCACTGTTTGTGGAGCCCGACCTGCTGCTGCTGGATGAGCCCACCAACCACCTGGACCTGCACGCAGGTGGGGTGGGGGGGGGCGCGGGGGTGTCGCAGCAGGCCAGCTGGCTTGCATGTTCTGTGTGTGTTGCACTGCTCCTTTGCTTGACGTTGCAGAAGGTGTCTTGTGCGCAGCATCCCTCTCTTACGCTAGCTGGGATCCCTTCTCCTGCTCACTTACGCCTGGGCCTGCTTGCAACGTGCCTCCCCCCCCCCCCCCCTTTGCCGCC
This sequence comes from Tetradesmus obliquus, assembly GCA_030272155.1. NCBI lineage: Eukaryota > Viridiplantae > Chlorophyta > Chlorophyceae > Sphaeropleales > Scenedesmaceae > Tetradesmus > Tetradesmus obliquus. The sequence goes on along the minus strand of CP126193.1, from coordinate 8,045,653 downwards.
CCTCAGTGCTGTGGCTGGAGCAGTACCTGTGCCGCTGGCCCAAGACGCTGCTGGTGGTCAGCCACGCACGCGAGTTCCTCAACGCGGTCTGCACAGACGTGCTGCACCTGCACAGCAGGTGGGCGCGCCAGGTGGCTGCCAGCAGCGGGCAGCGGCTGCCAGCTCAGTGGCCATCATTACTGGCAGGTTGTTGGGTGACATCAACATGCAGATGTCTGCATATACCTGAGCTCGCCTTTTACATATCACATGCCAGTGCAGCAACACCTGTGCGTGCCCTGCAGTGTGCCAGCCGGTCTCTATGCCAGCCAGCAGCCCTGCTGCCAGCACCCTCACCACCACCACCACCGCTCTCTACCACCACCCCTCTCCACTCCCCTTAGATCCATCGCCACCTACCGCGGCAACTACGACGTGTTTGTCAAGACCGCGGAGGAGCGCCTGCGCAACGCCACCAAGGCGGCAGAGGCGCAGGCAGCCAAGCGCGCACACGTGCAGGTGGGGGCGTGTTTGCAAGCGTGAGGCTGTGCAGTGGGTTGCTGGCTGAGGGGCATGTGGCTCGCAGTGTGCTGCGCTGCTGAAGGTCAGGTCAGGTTAGCTTGCCGTGCTGCTGGTACCGTTGATACTGCAGCGTACGTCTGATATCAGACGTACCACCATCGATGGTGGTTGCCAGAGCAGTGTGCCCCCATCTCAAAGTGGGCTCCTGAACGTCACAAGCCGGTGCGGTGCCAACATCACACATCAACACGTTCCTATTGCCCATGCCTCTCCCCCCCCCCCCCCCCCAGGCGTTCATTGACAAGTTCCGCTACAACGCCAAGCGCGCCAGCCTGGTGCAGTCACGCATCAAGGCGCTGGAGCGCATGGCAGAGGTGCAGGTGAGGGGACCGCTGGCATACCCTACAGCAGCCAGCGCGGGCAGGCAGGCAGGCAGCGTGGCGCGAATGGCATGAAGCCTGGGGTTAGGACTCGCAGCTGCACGCTCTTGCTTGGCTGCTGGCTGCTCAGCAGCTTTGCCTGCAAGCAACACACATACACACGCGTGTATCGAATGACGGCCCCACCCTCACCCCCTTCAACCCCCCCCCCCCCCCCAGGTCACTGAGAAGGACCCCGAGTACGTGTTCAACTTCCCTGAGCCGCAGCTGGCGGGGCTGTCCCCGCCCATCCTGGGCTTCCACGACGTGGACTTCAACTACGCGGGGGGGCCCACGCTGTTCAGGGGGCTCAACTTCGGGCTGGTGAGGGGGGGGGGAGCGCATGTGCATGAAGGGGGGGCGGGGAGCGCATGTGCATGAAGGGGGGGGGGGAGCGCATGTGCATGAAGGGGGGGGGGGGGAGCGCATGTGCATGAAGGGGGGGGGGGGGGGGAGCGCATGTGCATGAAGGGGGGGGGGGGGGAGCGCATGTGCATGAAGGGGGGGGGGGGGAGCGCATGTGCATGAAGGGGGGGGGGGGAGCGCATGTGCATGAAGGGGGGGGGGGGGGGGGAGCGCATGTGCATGAAGGGGGGGCGGGGAGCGCATGTGCATGAAGGGGGGGGGGGAGCGCATGTGCATGAAGGGGGGGGGGGGGAGCGCATGTGCATGAAGGGGGGGGGGGGGGGGGGAGCGCATGTGCATGAAGGGGGGGGGGGGGGGGGAGCGCATGTGCATGAAGGGGGGGGGGGAGCGCATGTGCATGAAGGGGGGGGGGGGGGGAGCGCATGTGCATGAAGGGGGGGGGGGGGGGAGCGCATGTGCATGAAGGGGGGGGGGGGAGCGCATGTGCATGAAGGGGGGGGGGGGGGGAGCGCATGTGCATGAAGGGGGGGGGGGGAGCGCATGTGCATGAAGGGGGGGGGGGGGAGCGCATGTGCATGAAGGGGGGGGGGGGGGGGGGAGCGCATGTGCATGAAGGGGGGGGGGGAGCGCATGTGCATGAAGGGGGGGGGGGGGGAGCGCATGTGCATGAAGGGGGGGGGGGGGGAGCGCATGTGCATGAAGGGGGGGGGGGGAGCGCATGTGCATGAAGGGGGGGGGGGGGGAGCGCATGTGCATGAAGGGGGGGGGGGGAGCGCATGTGCATGAAGGGGGGGGGGGGGGAGCGCATGTGCATGAAGGGGGGGGGGGGGGGGGGGAGCGCATGTGCATGAAGGGGGGGGGGGGGGAGCGCATGTGCATGAAGGGGGGGGGGGGGGAGCGCATGTGCATGAAGGGGGGGGGGGGAGCGCATGTGCATGAAGGGGGGGGGGGGGGAGCGCATGTGCATGAAGGGGGGGGGGGGGGAGCGCATGTGCATGAAGGGGGGGGGGGGGGAGCGCATGTGCATGAAGGGGGGGGGGGGGGGGAGCGCATGTGCATGAAGGGGGGGGGGGGGGGGAGCGCATGTGCATGAAGGGGGGGGGGGGAGCGCATGTGCATGAAGGGGGGGGGGGGGGAGCGCATGTGCATGAAGGGGGGGGGGGGGGGGGGAGCGCATGTGCATGAAGGGGGGGGGGGGGAGCGCATGTGCATGAAGGGGGGGGGGGGGGAGCGCATGTGCATGAAGGGGGGGGGGGGGGGGAGCGCATGTGCATGAAGCGCATGTGCATGCAGCACAGGCACACTCGCTTCTGGCTGCTCCCTGCATTGCAGCCACTGCAAGCGTTTTACTACCACAGCTTGTTAAACATCAGACCAGCCGATGCACAGCCTCAAATCCTCTGCCTGTGCCTCTTCATCCCTTGCTGTGGCCACACTCAACGCCTGCTGCCCCAAACCCCCCTCCTGCAACAGGACCTTGAGAGCCGTGCCGCCATCGTGGGCCCCAACGGCATAGGCAAGTCCACGCTGCTGGGGCTGATTAGTGGCGCACTGGAGCCGGTGAAGGGACACATCACACGCAACCCCAAGGTGGGGGGGGGGCAGCGCCAGCCCCTGCAGCGGCTACATAGCTGCGTTGCTGCATGTCTGCCTGCGTTTGTGTACATCAATGGTGCAACATGTTGCACATGCGGCAGCATCTGCAGCGTGATCGGCAGCAACCCTGCAGGCACGTGGAGCACAGGATGCCGTTGCTGATCCGCGACAGATGCTGACTGCCGGTGCTGTCCCCCCCACCCCCACCCCCCCTCCGCCCCCAATCACCAGGTGCGCATGGCCACCTTCAGCCAGCACCACGTGGACGGCATGGACCTGGCCCTCAACGCACTGCAGGTGAGGGGGGCAGGGAGCACGCAGGCAGCACGCAAGGCAGCGCAGCCACACGCCGCTTCCAGCGTAGCGGCCCAGCTAGAGCTGCACAGGCGTGAAGCAGACCCGTGTATGGTTGGTGTGCATGTGCACCAGCAGCACCCACATGTCTTTGCGCAAGCAAACTCCAATTGCCTGCTTGCCGGTTGATCATGCGCTCACACCCTAGTCCTCTGCTCTATCTTGATCATGCGCTCACACCCTAGTCCTCTGCTCTATCTTTAAGCTGACAGCCCTCAAACCCCCCTCTGTGTTTGATCCCCCCCCCCCCCCCCACACACACACACACACCCAGGTGATGCTGCGGAGCTACCCCGACCTCAAGGAGCAGGAGGCGCGGCAGCACCTGGGCAGCTTCGGGTTGAGCGGCCCGCTGGCGCTGCAGCCGCTGTACACGCTGTCGGGGGGGCAGAAGAGCAGGGTGGCCTTCGCCAAGGTGGGCGGCATGCTGGCCTGTTGTTCTGTGGAGGTGAAAGAGCGGAGGGCGTTGCTGTGTCGCAAAGTGGAAGTTCTGCTTGTTGTGCATGTGGCAGGCAGGCAGGGCAGCAGCAGCGGCGGTGGCGCGGGTGAGGCAGCAGCAGCCGCGCCTGCACTGACGTGACAGACAGCTGAGCCGAGTACCAGAGCTGCTGCTCTGTCGCTACGCCGCTCTAGCACATGCGCAGCAACCACCAGGTGGTGCTGGCTGGCAGCATCACTCCTGCACAGCCGCTGTGCCTGCTCACGCAGCTCCCACATCACAACCCTGCTGCCTGCAGCGTGCTGTTGCAACCTGTACACAAGGCAACAGCAGCGCGTCATCGCCATGTGCTGACATGCCACACCTGCACCTGCCACACCTGCTGCTGTTGCTGCCTTCCTCCCTCCCGTCCCCCCCAGCTGACCTTCACCAAGCCGCACATCCTGCTGCTGGACGAGCCCTCCAACCACCTGGACATAGACGCAGTGGACGCACTCATTGAGGGCCTGGCGCTGTTCAGGGGGGGCGTGCTCATGGTGCGCTGTTCAGGGGGGGCGTGCTCATGGTGCGCTGTTCAGGGGAGGGGTGCTCATGGTGCGCTGTTCAGGGGGGGCGTGCTCATGGTGCGGCACGGCTGGCCGGGTGTGTGCTGCACTGCTGCAGCTGGGTGCGGGGCAGGTCAACAGCCATGACCATCCGCCTTTCTGTCCTTCGCTATCTTTCTGCAGCCATCGCTGTAACGTGCCCTTGCACGCAGAGCTTGCTGTTGCTGCCTTCACCCCAGTGCATGGCCATCTGCCCTCCTTGCTGTTTATCTGCATTCTGCTGCTGCTGCTGCTGCTGGCCAGGTGAGCCACGACCAGTACCTGATCGAGTCCACCGTGGACGAGCTGTGGTGCTGCGAGGGAGGCCAGGTGAGGGGGGGGCGGGCAGTTGGGGGGTGCTGCGCGCAAGCTGTGCAGCTGCACAGGGTGGTGTGTGCCTGGGTTGGTGCCAGACAAGATCAGCACAGCGGGCGGCGATGGCATGCAGTTCCTGCTGCTGCAGGCGCAGTCACAGCTGGTGAAGTTGCGCATGCTGCACATTGCCAATGATGTGCACGCAGCTCTAGCTGCCATGTAATGCATGTAGCTGTCATGATTTTCACCTTTACAAATGCTGACAATGCCCTGCTCACTGCCGTGCCTGCTGTCCGCTCTGCGCTGCCGCGCCAGGTGGTGCCCTTCCACGGCACCTTTGATGACTACAAGAAGCGGCTAAGGGGCCTGGCCAAGCACTGAGCAGCAGCAGCAGCAGCAGTGGCTACAGGCTAGCAGCTTGTGAGTGCAGGCGTGGTGTCACTGCTGGAGGCACTGTTGGTGACCGGAGTTGTGCAGCAGTGCTGGTATGCAGTTGCTGCCAGCGCCTGAGCCAAGACCAGATCTGGCCAGCTGTCTGCTTTGCCAGGCTGAGAGCAGCAGCAGCAGCAGCAGCAGTGGTTGCCCGGGACGGCAGAGGAGCTGGCATGGTCGTTGCAGGTGGCAGCAGACAGGGCTGCTGTATGTTCTGGCGGCAGCATGCGCAAGAGTGCAGCAGTGGGTTGCAAAACCCTAGTGCCTCGGCATGTGCGCTGGGTGGGGTCTAAGCTTAATGTGATGCATGCCTGCTTGCACGTATCACAGCGCCCGTGTTATGTGCAGTGCTGTGTGCCTCATTGTACAGCTGTGCATATTTGTGTGGAGGGCCAAGGCCCACAACTGTAAAGCCGAGAGTTCACTTCTGCATATACAAGCTGTTTCAAATCTGAGCGAATACCATTTGAAGTGATCTTTTCGGCTATGACCAGCTGATTATCACGTCAGCAGCTGGCCCCAGCAGGCTATGAGCAGTGAGCAGGTGGCCAAGGTGGTGGTCGTCTTCCAGGCAGCTGGTGGTGCGCCCCTGCTCAAGCAAGACAAAGTTAAGATATCAGTAGACAGCCATTTCTCGAAGGTGGTGGCCTTTCTGCGGAAGCAGCTGCACAGCGACAGCGTGTTTGTGTACCTGCGGAACGCCTTCTGCCCCGCACTGGACGAGCAGCTGGGCGTGCTGACCAAGGCCTATGGCACAGACGGCAAGCTGCACGTCAGCTACGCTCTGACGCCGGCCTGGGGCTGAGCAGTGCAGGAACAGCAGCAGTACAACACCACCACCATCAGCAGCAGCAGCAGCAGCAGCAGCAGCAGTAGCAGCAGGTCACCAGCAACAGGGCATTAGCAACAACAGCCAGTCTTTTCCTGCTTGCTTGATTACATTCCCTGGTACACTACCGCACGGTGCAAGCTTGCGGCACACAGCCGTACATTGCAGCAGCTGCGGGGCGTTCTAGTCACTCCTGCAAAGGGCGCCAGGCACGCCACAGCACACACCTGCAGCTGCGCAACAAGCCAGCCAGGTACCAGCAGCATCACCACCACCACCACCACCACCAGCAGCAGCAGTTGCCATGGCAGCGCCAGCAGCAGGTGCCAGCGGTGCAGAGCTGCTGACGCAGCTGCAGGACCAGCTGGACGGCGTCTCAGCAACGCTCATGCACTCGCTGGGCGTCATGCAGCGCGACGCGCCGCCAGTGGCAGCGCCTGGCGGGCCGCCGCTGGCTGCTGCTGAGCCCGTGCCCGGCTTTGACGTGGCGGCGCATGCGGCGCGCATGGCGGGCGAGATCACGCAGCAGGTGCAGGCCACGGAGGCCCTGCTGCAGCTGCTGCCCTATGGCCTGGGCTGTAGCAGCAGCAGCAGCGGCCAGGAGGGGCAGGGCGGCTTCACTGCTGAGGTGCGGCAGCTGCAGCAGCAGCACGCGGAGGTGTCGCAGCAGCTGGCGGCAGCTGTTGGGCAGGCGGAGGGTGAGCTGCTGCAGCTGCAGGCGCTGTACGCGGCGCTGGCCAAGGCAAAACTGCAGGCACAGGCGCAGGCCAGCCAGGGGTGATTGTGGCCTGCTGGCGTGGTGGCAGCATCGTGTGCATGGGGCACTGCACATAGTGGCAGCATCGTGGGCATGGGGCACTGCACATAGTGGCAGCATCGTGTGCATGGGGCACTGCACATAGTGGCTGGGCCAGGGCTGGGTGCTAGCGGCAGTGGGCAGCAGCTGCAGGAGCTGCTGTGTTGTCATACTGCCTGGGCGTGGGGGCAGTGGCATGCAGCCGGGTGCATAACCCACTGACTTGTGTTCAAAAAGGGTTTTAGCCTGTCTTATGATGTTGAATGTCAAGAGCATCGACCTCACTGACGCAGACCCTGTGCTAGCAAGCATATCTGATGCCTGTTGGTTGTCGGAGCTGCAAGGGCCCAATGTCATTCCAGCTGTGGCAGCTGGCTCGCTTGCTATTAGCTGGCATCCACCAGCAGCTGTTCCTTTTTACGAGATTCTGCTCACTTGGAGCAACCTGTTTGCTGGGGTCTGCATTGCAAGGCATGTGCATCAAGCTGTCTGCACGATGGCAGCCACAGTCTGGCACCTGGTCTGCAAGCTGATTCAAGTTGTGCAGGCTACAAACCCGTCAAGCATCCTGTTTGGCGCTGATCGCGTCAGAGGCATGTTCCGACTTGGTTGACAGCATGTTTGCGTTGCGTGTGGCGACCCAGTGGTGGTTCACCGAAGGTGTAAGCCAGATGACACTCTGCACACTTTCCCGCCCAACACCTAAGGACAACTGCCGGGAGCAGTAGTGGTGGGCATTGCTGATGTGGTGTGCACGCAACATCAATTGTTTTTTTCTGCTGCGGTTAAGGCTAGCCAGCTGCTTCACTTCGTTTCCACACGTCGATCCCTCGCGCCGTGTGCCAACTACGACAGCATTGACGCGGCTGTGCTAGCCAGCCTCATAAGAAGAAATGATGAATAATATACACTGCTGAATCAACAGGCATCATGATGTCCGCCTCTGCGCTGCGTATGGTGCTCTGCTGCATAGTCGTTGCTGCTGCGTTGGGCGGGCAGCCAGCCTTCGATGCAGCTGATATAGGCAGCTCCTTTGTCAAGCAGCAAGTTCATTTGCCGATCCGGCGTGGAGGCGAATGGATTGTGCAGCTGCCCAAGGGCTCACATGCAGCCAGCATCACTGATGGCCCCACCAGCAGCGACCTGTTTGTGTGCACGCTGGTCAAGTCAGCAGTGTACCACGTCAACCTGGCCACCAACAGCACACAGCTGATCTACCAGGACACCAGCAGCGACCCGCTGCCCATCAACGGTTGTGCTTTTGACAAGAAGCACCTCGCGCTGTGGGCGTCAGGCTCCATCAGCGGCATCGCACGCGTCATCTACCTGCAGCCAGCAACCGGCAGCAGCAGCAGCGGCAGCGGCAGCGGTAGCGGCAGCGGGTTCGGCAGCGCCTACACCGTCAAGGGCGTGCTTGATGTGCAGGTGGTCAAGGGCGAGCCGTGCCGCCCCATGCAGCCCTGCAGCTACCTGCTCAACGAAATTGCTGTGGGTGAGGCCCACGTGTTCATCACAGACAGCTTCAGGCCGCAGCTGTACGCACTGCCACGTGACCTGGCTGCCTTCCGCGGCCAGCAGCAGCAGCCGGTGACGTCAGTGCCTGTGGTGTCGTTGCCGCTTGGCCCCTCCTTCCACTGCCCCGGGCCCTGCATGGCTCCCTGGAGTGAGAAGGCCAACGGCGTGGCTGTGGTGGACAACAGCACGCTGCTGCTGTCACACTGGTGAGGAAGGGGGGTGCGGGCAGCGCAGGAGCTAGCATGTTGTTGGATCAATCAATCGACAGGATCAGCCATGCTCTTGTCAATTACAAACAATATGCAACAGCAGTGTGCTGCAGGGATCTTTGTGCTCTCGTGACACTGTCAAAGCTCCACAGCAGCAGCAACAGCGCCTGCCTGACCCCCTTGCCTTGCTGCGGCCTGCTGCCTGCAGGGGCCGCGGCAACATGTTCAAGGTGGCGCTGGACGGCCTGAGGGTCAAGAGCGTCACTGAGATCCAGCTGCCCAAGGTCAACGGCGCCAAGGTGTGGGCGGACGGCTTCAGCATGGCGGGCGGGGCCAGCACCATCGCTTGGCTGGGCAGCAACTTTGGCAGCGCGGTGCTGCGCCTGGACTTTGCCCCGGATTACAGCAGCGCAACTGTGGGCTGCCTCATCCAGCCTGCGCAGTACAGCGTGCCCACGCGCACCGCGCTGGCTGGCGGCAGGGTGTGGGTGGCCAACAGCCACTACCTGCGCTGCGTGCCGCTGCTGATGGACTGCAGCAGCCAGCCGTACGAGGTCATCGGCGTGGACCCTGCGGTTGCATGTGCTTAGGCTAGCTATAGCAGTGGCGTGTAGGCCGGCAGGGTAGGTTTAGGAGAAAGTCGGGTTCTTGGTGTTATATGGGGCATGCATGATCAGCGGCATGGGCCACGGCCTTCTGCAGCTGCACCATTTGTGGCCAGCATCCAAGCCTGAGGATCTAAAGTTCAGGAGCTGAAAGGTTGCTGTGTACCTAGTAGGTTGCGTGACAGAAAGGGTGGCGTGTCTAAAAATGGTTGTTGGGCGTGGAGATGTTGAGCCTCGTCCCAAGCTACTGTTCTGCGTTGCCGTGTTGTGAACTCATGCAATTGGCACGCATCCCAGCGTACAGCTGACGGATTCAGGTGGGTCTGCTTGCAAAAGGTTTGTGGACTGCTGTCAGCAGTGGCAGAAGGGTTGCGGAATGTGCTCAGCAGTGAAGCTCAAAGCCAGGACTTGTCACTTTGTTACACTGTCATACGTACGACATTTACGTGCATGATGTAAGACATCACATCAGAACGAGATGTGTTCAACGGCAGCCGTTCACGCAGGTGTCTGGCCCTGCCCAGCCCACCAAAACAGGCAGGCCAACAGCAACTCCTAGTGAATATAGATTCTGTAATCAAGGTGTTTTAACAAAACACACCATCACGGCGTGAAGGACTGCAACTCAAAACACACACGCATGCCACGCAACCTCGCAGGCAGCTGCCCAGCAGACACACCCACGCGCTTGTCACATTGCTCTGCATGCAGAGCACATATGGGCCCTGTACAGTCAAGGCCCAACAGATGCACTGCTGTACGGTGCTGTGGCCTGACGCTCAGCTGCATCAGCGCCGGCCAGCCAACAAGAACCACGCAACACCATGGTGCCACCTTTTGCTAGTGTACAGATGACATAAACTCAACCACTGGCAGCCGCCGCCCACACCTTGCTGCACGCACCCCAGGCAACAAGCCAGCAAGGAGCACAGCAGCGACTGCCACCTCTGGGCGACAGTGGCAGCCAATTCTAGAGTAGAGGCAGGGAGTTTCTCTCGTGCAGAGACCGCTGCTCTGCATGCACGCCTGCCAGCCACAACAGCAGCACCCCCTGGCCACGATTTGGACAAACCGTAGCAGGACAGCTTAACACTAGTGCATGCCCCCAGGGGGCAGCACGGCAGACTCACTGCCGCCACAGCCAGCCGCCGTGCCCGGCAACACTGCCGCCCAGCAGGAACAGACTGTAAAGCTACGCCCCCTCATACGCTTGCTGCTAGCTGCTAATCAATCGCCAGGAGCCACAAACAACACATACTCCGTGCATGGCTGCACATCCTACGCTAGCAGCAGCTGACCGCTAGTCTGGGGCTTGCATCTAGGATGTCAAAAACAGGGTAGGCTGCTGCTCAATAAGCAGGGAGAGCTGCCGCTGCGGTGCGTCTGGGGCCAGTGCCGCACCAGGAGCCCCCAGGCAGCAATGTAGGTATCACAAGGCGCGGGCACTGCAATACAACCTATGGCGCTGCACATGCTGCGGCCCCACTGAAATAGCAGAAAATTGGCCACTAGCCAGTGTGGCAGCCACATACGCATCAACAACTCAGCAGAAATGACATGCCCCTGATGGTGTGTGTCTGGTTGTGGCAAGGCACACAGCTGCACACTCAACAATGTAAAACGCAAACAAATGAGTAAGCCATTCCCCAGCTGCTGCTGCAACACGCCACTCACGCCTATGCGCATGATTGCTCTGCTTGCTGCTGGGCCGCGTGGCACCACACCACACACCGCATGGCCCCAGCTAGTAAGCATCACTACGCGTGCCTGCTCTGCCTGCTGCTGAGCCGCATAGAGGAGCACCATGCTGCCTGCTCGCCTGCCTGCCACATGCCCCTGCCCCCCTCAGTAGGCGTCGTACACGCCGCTCATGCTGTAGCCGCGCAGCCGCGCGCGCTCGCCCCACACCTGCGCCTGCTCTGGGTCGGCCTTGCAGCCGTAGCCCTCCGCATACATCTGCGCCAGCAGCGCCTGCTGCTTCACGTCTCCGCGCCGCGCCTCGCTGAGCGTCTCGTTAAACCAGCGCTTGACCGCGTCAGCAACCACCAGCTTCAGCGGCACGCGCACGGGGCCCGCGCTGTCGCTGCTGTCACTGTCTGACGCAGACAGCTCGGACGCGCCCACCGCCAGCTGCGACTGCGCGGCCTGCGCCGAGTGGAAGCCCGCCAGCTGCTGCTGCTGCTGCTGCTGCTGGGTTGCGGCGAGAGGCTGCTGCTTGAAGGCTGCTAGCGCGCTGGAGAACTGCTGGTCGGCCTGCAGCGCTGCGTGGGGCTGACTGCGCAGGTGCCAGGGGGCTGCGGCAGCAGCAGCAGCAGCAGCAGCAGCAGCAGGCAGCAGCGTGCGCAGCCCAGTGTCAACAGCACAGGTAAGGAGTAGCATTGATGGCTTCAGAACCTTATTTGAACGTTGCCAACGCAGGACAGCAATAAGATGCGAGGCTGCTTGAGTGCATGCAGAAAGAGGCCGGGGGTGTTGCATCACTAGCAGGCTGCAGCAGCCCGCCACTGCAGCTCACCTGGGGCAGCCTGGACGCCGCCGAACTCCATGTGTTTGATGATACGGCTTGATGTGCGTCCCCTAGTGGTGTGGAACGCTTGAACACAGCTTGAACGGGCGCACAGAAGCCGCATTTAGCACTGCGACAACAACATCAGAGCGTACGGGGCCGCTTCGGCCGCTAATCACCACTATAATGGTTCAAAAGCTTTCAGTCGCTGTAGCTCTGCAGAAATGAACAAAATACGCTGTGGGATAAACCAAAAAGTAAATGGCCCTCCGAAAATCGCAGCTACAACACAACTCTCGCAAAATCTATGAGCAACATCAACCTTAAGCACGCGACATGAGTTCCGTGGGGCCCATGCACTTCAAATTTCGCCCTTCTGGAATGACTAGTCAGGTGACATGGCACTAACAACACAGTTTCTTCGAGAACTGACGACAAGGAGTCTGTGAAGCTACTGTTCGACAATTGATCTTGGTGTGGCAGGGCTCCGGGAAGGGAACGCGAGTAGCACAGCTCACAACTGAAAGCTTGGATCGAACATGTGGTTGCTTAAGCCACGATGATGGTTTGTTATAGCCATGAACTGATTTTCGAATCACAGCATGTACTTTGCTTACAGCTGGCCGCGCGTGCTCAGCACCTCGGGTGGTACTGGCCAGTTCCTTAGTTTGCACCTTGATCACACATACTTCATAGCTGTTTCGGAATGGTCTGTTCAAGTATGGAGCGGAGGCCAGATTCGGCTGCGCCTGGGTCAGCACATGCTGTCTCAGCAGGAGGTGCAGCAGTACGGACAGCATGTGGCAGCCTGCTGGTGCCCAGAGCGCAGCAGCCTGGCTGTGCTGGTGAGCTGCTGTGCGTCAGTTGTAGCTCTGCAAGTGCTGGCAAGCCCTGCAGCTGCTCATGCAGCGATCCAGCGGGACCCATTTCACAAACCAACAACTGCTTATTCACCTCCACCCGGTTGCACGCCAGCAGCAGCAAGCATACTGCCCGACATGCCACTTGTGACTGATCCTCAGCATCAGCTGCACCAGCAGCAGGTGCAGCAGCATGCCAAGCTTGCATTGCTGCTGTTTGACCAGCATCTGTCAGCATGCACGCCTCCCTGCACATGACACTCCCCCTGCCGACGCCCCCTGCAGACCAGCGGGGGCTGGCTGCTGCTGTACGGCCTGCACAGCAGCAAGCAGCCCGTGCTGCCAGCCAGCGGCAGCCACAGCAGCGGCGCAGAGCAGCTGGCGGCGCTGCGCGTGACAGACGTGTACATCAAGCACGCGCTGGCCTGCAGCCACGGCGCAGCCCCCACCTGCCTGGCCTGTGACAGCGCCAGCATCCTCATCGGCTACAGCGACGGCTGCCTGGGCAGTGCCAGTTGGCTGGGCAAGGTGCGGCGGGGCTGCGGCAGCAGCACACAGGCAGCAGTAGGGCCATCGCTGTGCCTTAGTTTGTAAGTGTACGAAGATGATGAAGCAGCAGCAGAGCCAGGCTGGCGGGTTGCTGGGCGGGCTGCCAGGGCGATGCAGCGGGGCGTGCAGCCAGGCGCCAGGCGGTGTGCGCGGCCAGCAGCAGATGCTGCGTGCTGCAGCTGGCCGACAGCGATGCAGCAAATGTGCAACCACGTGCAGCGGCTGTCTTCCGCAAGGCTTGACGTGCAACTGCTGTTCACCACAACAGCATGTGAGCAGCTTGGTGTCTGTGCTGCTGCTGTGTGCCCGCTGTGTGCTGCCACTGCAGATGCGCTCGGAGCTGTACGACCTGCTGTCAGAAGCACTTGAGCAGCAGCAGCAGCCAGGGCCGGAGCTGCAGCAGCAGCAGCAGCAGCAGCAAGCAGCTGTACATAGCCAAGAAGGCGTACCTCAGCAACCACAACAGCAACAGCAGCAGCAGCTGCCGGACTGTGCTGTGTGCCACATGCACTACTGCGAGGCCAGCAGGCTGCTGGGGGCCGTGTTTGGTGACGGCTCAGCGGCGCTGTTCAGCCCGGGGCATGTGGGCAGCTTGCTGGGGGCCAGCCTGGACTTCAGGCGCTGGCTGGCGGGGCCGGCAGCAAGGTGCGTGCGGTGCGCAGCGCAGCAGGGGGTCGGGGGCTGGCCAGCAACGGCCTGACTGAGGCTGCGTGTGCTGCAGCAGCAACAGTGGCAGTGCTGCGTAGTCCTGCAATCTGCACCCCCAGCCAACTGCAGTTGCAAGATGTGCAACTGCTGCAGAGCTGCTGCCAGCTGTCGCTGACTGTTGCCTGAATCTTGTGCAATCCATCTGCTGTGTTGCTGTGTCTGCTGCGGATGCTGTGCTGCCGCAGGGCCACGCGCGTGCAGGTGGGCGCACAGGCGCAGCTCATTGCGCTGGGCACAGCCAGCGGCGCAGTGCACCTGCTGCGCCTGCACCCGGCCCCGCCAGCTGCATCACCAGACCCCACCGCAGCAGCCGTCGTTAGGAGCAGCAGCAGCAGCTTGTCGGCGGCTGCGGCAGCAGCAGCAGTCGCGCAGATCCGGCGGCAGTCCTCCACCGGCCTGCCTGGCCAAGGGCTGGGGTGCGGCCAGCTGGCGGGTGTGCCGGCTGAGCAACTGGCGCGCAGCTTGGAGCTAGGCGACTGGGGCCATACGCCACAGCAGACTGGCGGCGTGGCCTCACTCGCCTGGGCCCCTGACTGCCGCGCGCTGGCTGTAGGGTTTGGCAGGCAGGGGCTGGCGCTGTGGACGCCCTCCGGCTGCCGGCTGCTGTGCACGCTGCGGCAGCCCGCGCCTGAGACGCCGCGCGGCAGCGCCGCCAGCGGCAGGCGGCCCAGCGAGGCTGCTGGCAACAGCAGCAGCAGCCCGGCTGCTGCTGAGGCGGGTGGTGCACATGAAGCAGCGCCAGCAGACATGCACAGCAGCAGAGGTGTATCTAGTGAGCAGCAGCCGCAGCAGCTGCCGCAGGTATGTGTGGACGGCGCCGTGGACTGTGTGGCGTGGGGCGTGGCAGGCTACCAGCTCATGCTGGCCAGCCGCCTGCCCGGCAGCAGCAGCAGCGGCAGCAGCAGCTTGTACGAGCTGAGCCTTGCCAAAAGCCTGCGTCACCACCACCGCGTGTCTCACGCCGTGGCTGCTGGCGGCGGGTCTGCCGGGCTGGGCGTGGCGCAGCTGGGCGAGGAGCTGCACGTGCTGCAGGTAATGGGGGGGGCGGGGGACGAGGGGACAACAGGGAAGGGGCCACAGCAGGTCATGCTTTTGTCGGGTCAGCACTGAGCAGCTGGGCGAGGAACTGCATTTGCTGCAGGTGAACAGGGGGGGCTGGGGGCGCCGGGGCCCATGCAACACAGCAGGTTATGTTCTTGGGGTGCTCAGCAGTGTGCAGCAAGGGAGGATGAGTTTCTGCTGTGAAGGGCGCAGGGGTGGCAGCATCAACCCACGTGGCTTGTCTACTGCCTGGCCTTGTGCCAGCGCCCTTGACGACAATTATCTCTGCCTGTTGCGTATTTCAGGGACTTGAACCACCTGTCCTGCTGTGTGCTGCTGCTGCTGCTGCCGTCTGTGTGTGCACAGGCAGCAGACCGGCTGCTGCTGGTGACGGAGGCGCTCACTGGCAGCGGGCCAGGCAGCAGCTTCGCCGCAGCAGGCAGCATGGCAGGTCACGACCCCGCTGACGCAGCAGCAGGCAGCGGCAGCGACCTGCACGTGCACCACGTGCCGCTGCCTGCGGCCTACCTGGCGGCAGCCTGGCCGCTGCAGCATGTGGCGGTGAGCGCGTGTGGCGCGGACATTGCTGCTGCGGGGCGGCAGGGCCTGGCGCTGTTCAACAGGCGGCAGGAGAAGTGGCGCCTGTTCGGCGACGTGTCCCAGGTGGGCGTTGCGTGCGCGGATGCTGTGTTCGCGACATGGCGATCAACAGCAGCTGGCTGAGGCGGGCAGTGGCTCACCCTGCAGGGGCCAGCAGCAGCAGCACTGGCACCCGTGTTGATTGTGGTGCCCTGCCTAGTCAAGCGCTGCATGTTTGTGCAGCTTCCCTTGTGAGGTCTGCATGTCCTGGTGCTCCTGCGTCACCACGCGCTGCCTGCTGCTGCTGCTGCTGCTGCTGCTGCTGCTGCTCTGCGTGTACCTTGCAGGAGCGGCGCGTGTCGTGTGTGGGGCTGGGCTGGCTGTCAGGCTTTGTGGTGGCGTGCTCCTGCTCACCACTCACTGGCAGCAGCGACGCAGCCAGCAGCGCGGCGGCAGCAGCAGCAGCGTCCGCGGCGGCTGCAGCAGCCGCTGTTGCGGCAGCTGCGGGCTCTGGCGTGGACCTGAGCCGCGGCCTGGGTGCTGGCTTCAAGTGCCAGCTGCTGCTGTTCCCGCGCGGCCACCTGGACTTGTCAGCAGTGGCTGCGTCATACACACTCAGCAAGGTGCGCGTGTACAGCACGCAGGCACACGGTGCCGGTGTCTTGGCATGCCGTGCTGAGCCAATGGTCCAGCGCAGCAGAGCTGGCAGCATTGGCAGATGCCGTGTTGTGCGCCTGGTTCAGGTGGTCGTGCGCACCTCCTGCCCAGCAGCTGTGCCCTGCTGCCTTGCTCTTGCCTTTCTGAGGCTCAGGCAATGCACTGCGCTGCGCCATGCCTTGCCCCCCCTTGCAGGTGCCGCTGGCCATGGACTGCACCGAGCAGCACATCCTCATCGCCTCAGCGCCGCTGCAGCTGCTGGTGCTGCAGCTGGAGGGGCCACCCGCAGCAGCAGCAGCAGCAGGAAGTACCGCGCTGCTGCCGGCTGGGCGGGGCCTGGCTGGTGGCTCCTTGGGTCAGCGGCGGCTGGTTGCTGTGCGTGAGCTGTGCATGTTCAATGTGGGCCGGCCCGTGGCTGAGGTGGCGCTGGTGTCACCTGCAGCAGCAGACATGGCCAAGCGCGTGATGAGAGGTGCGCGGGTGCTGCAGCAAGTCGCCTCATGTGGTCAGTTGAAGGGCTGCCTGCGCGGCTGCTGCTGTTTGTGCTTGCAGTGGGGCTGAGTCAGCCAAGCTCGCGGCCTGTGCTGCATCATGCACTGCTGCCAAGGCTGCTGCTCACTACAGCTTGCGTCCTCCTGCCTGCCCTGCCTGCAGGCTATGACAACATGCGCCCAAGCAGCGCCAGCGCACGCGCCAGCAGCAGCAGCAGTGCTAGCGCCAGCCCGTGCCACGCTGTGCTGCTGCGCTGGGGTGGGCTGATGAGTGTGCTGGACCTGGCCAGGGGCGCAGAGCTGGTGCTGGCTGACGAGGTGCGGCGCGGTGGCCAGCTGCAGCACCAAGCTTTGATACTTTGCAGCAATTGTGACTTTGGTACACCATAAGATATACAGCGTGGCAGGCCCAGGGACCTAGGGCCTAGGTGGGCTAGGA
Organism: Tetradesmus obliquus; assembly: GCA_030272155.1. Taxonomy (NCBI): domain Eukaryota; kingdom Viridiplantae; phylum Chlorophyta; class Chlorophyceae; order Sphaeropleales; family Scenedesmaceae; genus Tetradesmus; species Tetradesmus obliquus. Next base: position 8,028,863 of record CP126193.1, on the reverse strand, counting down.
GCAGGCTGCAGGATCAGGCTGGCCCACAGCAGCAGCTGCATTATGGCGTGCATGTGCCCTGACTAGCATGTGTGCTTGCGCGGTGTGAAGCACCTATGTCGCTGTGATATCAGCGCTCAGCGATCAGCCCGGCTGCACAATGAGTTCACAATTCCTGCATCGCTGCTGCCGCCTGCTGCGTGCTGCTGCCAGGTGGAGAGCTTCTGGCTGTCAGACACGCTGGCTGTGGCGCCAGCAGCAGCAGGGCCCAGCAGCAGCAGGGCGGGCAGCGCCAGCGCCAGCGCACCCCACAGCAGGAGCAGCAGCATACACAACCTGGCAGGGCTGGCCAGCAGCAGCGAGGCAGGCACAGCAGCAGCAGCAGCAGGTACAGCAGCAGCAGAGGCTGGTGCGTCTGGGCTGGTTGCCGCGTGGGAGGCTGCCACTGCTGCCAGCAGCAGCGTGGAGGCTGGGCCCACGGGCGGCTCTGAAGGTGCGGCGGGGCTGCGCAGCACACAGCCCTGTACTAGGCGCACCTGTACTTCAGCATGGTTGGCCATGCGCAGGCACACGTGCACATCAACACGTAGCAGTCATACACGGTCATACGCTCGCTCACACAAGCACACACAAGCGCGTGCACCCATCCATGACCTGCACACACACACAACGCCCTCGCCACACACACTCCTCCCGCCCCACCCCACTGAAAACAAAATGCAGGCCTGCTGGCGGCCAGCCCCCCCGAGGTGGTGGAGATGCCCTGGTGGGCCTACGGGCCCATCGGCATGCAGCTCTGGTTCCCCTCACTGGTCACGGCAGCACTGGCAGCGCCCGCAGCCAGCAGCAGCACGGGCCAGCTGCTGCGAGGCCAGGGCTCACTGCCCGCAGCGCTGTCCCCGCACAGTCAGCAGGGCGGCCGGCTCAGCAGCACCGGCAGCGGCAGCCTGGCAGGGCTAACGCCGCGCGTGTCGAGCCTGGTGCTGAATGCTGCAGGAGGCGCGGCAGCAGCAGCAGCGAGTGGGGCAGCTGGCACGCCTGGCAGCAGCAGCAGCCGCCGGGCCGCCATGCCGCCGCTGTCGCCACTGTCTGCTGCTGCCGGCATCAAGCACGCGCAGTCCGCGCCCGTGCTCTCAGACGAGCACCAGCAGCAGCAGCTCCTGCAGCTGCAGCAGCAGCAGCTGCTGGCGCATGCCGCAGGCCCTGCTGCTGCGCTGCTGCTGGATGACGCGAATAACGCACTCAGCAGCAGCGGCGGCGGCCCCCCCAGCAGCACTGAGATGGAGCTGGAGTTTGACCGTGAGGTGTACCCCATAGGCGTGTCGCTGGCTGACGCGAGCATCGTGGGCGTCACGCAGCGCGTGCTGCGGCCCGCAGCGGGGGCAGGGCTGCTGCAGGTGAGGCTGCAGGCCGACTTGAAGCTCTGCTGCTGCTGCTGCTGCTGCTGTGCTGTTGGAGTATGCTGCCGTTGTCACAGTGTGTGCATGTGCCAGCTCAGCTGCAATGGTGCACCTCGGGTGCTGCTGCTGTTGCTGCAGCAGCAGCTTGTTACAGGCTGTGCCCAGGCCTTCTTATACAATGTCAGTGCTTTCACTGCTTTAACTGCACATCACTGCTCTATCTGTGCATGCCGTTGCCATTGATTGTGCTCATTCCCTCCCTTGAACGGCGGCACTTTCATTGCTGACACTGATCCACATCACTGCTTCTTCTGTGCGTGCCACTGCCGCTGCTGCAGCCTTCCTCTCCAAAGCGGCGCAGCAGCACAGGCGCAGCAGCAGCCACCAAGCAGCAGCAGCAGCAGCTGGCGGCGCGTGCGCTACCGCTGCCGTGCTTCCTGCCGGTGCCTGAGTCTCAGCCGGTGCTGCCGGCGCTGCTGCGGCGGCTGCTGCAGCAGGGTGCGCTACCTGAGGCGCTTGCCCTGGCGCAGCGCCACGAAGGCGGCCCCCACTTCAGGCGCTCCCTGGAGTGGCTGCTGTTCACTGCTCTGGACATGGAGGCCGGCAAGTGCAAGGCGCTGCCAGCGGGGCAGCAGCACGGCAGCAGCAGCAGCAGCGGCTGGGGACAGCAGGCGGTGCCTGGCGGCGCTGCGGTGGCTGGGCTGCACCCGGCTGCGTTTTGTGGAGTGCTGGGCAGGCAGGGCAAGGTGCGGCGCGGTCAACAGAGGAGAGCAGAGTGCCGCGGTGTGCGCAGCAACAGCTTTTTGCGTCTGCCACAATGTGCTGCTTGGCTTGCACAACAGCACATGCTATTTGCATCTGTGGTACTGCCTACACTATGTGCACCTTGGCCATCTCACTTGTGCTTTGCTCCACCCCTGCGTGCTGCTGCTGCCCCCACCCCCTGCAGGGCTGGCAGGGCCACCCGGAGCGCCACCTGCTGCCTGTCCCCGTGACGCCGCTGCTGTCATCTGCTGTTGAGCTGGTGCTGAGCTTCAGCCCCGCCTGCTGGGACGTGGTGGTCAGCGTGGCGCGCAAGACGGATGCCAGCCTGTGGCCCGCGCTGTTCTCCGCTGTGGGCAGCCCCGCGGCGCTGCTGGCGCTGCTGCTGGAGGCGGGAGCGCTGCCCAGCGCGGCATGCTTCCTCATCGTGGTGGACAGGTGGGCGTGTGTGGGTCTCGGGGGGATCGGCTAGCGCGTGCGCGGCACTATGCAAAACCCAGCTGTTGTCTGTCATACAGATGCTTGGCCGTCAGCAGCCGCAGTGTGTGGGTGTGCCTCAAGACTTGAGCGTGGCATCTTCGGCACTGCTGCACTTGCCACTGCCAACAGCCTGAGCAGTGGCTGTGCTGCCATACACTCTGTGTGCGCAGCTCCGTGCTGCCATCCTGTCGACGCCGCTGCTGCTGCACGCTGGAGGGTGCCGCCCTCACGCCATGCTACTTCCTGCAGCCTCACCCTGCTGCCCGTGATACAGCTAGGTAGCTGTACTGTAGCACACGCACTGCACGTTGCTCGCCCTGCGCTGACCCTGTCTGCTGCTGCACCACCATCACCGCCTTCATCTGTCGGCCAGGCTGGAGGGTGCTGACCTGGCGCAGCGCTATGCACTGAGCCTGGTGGGCACTGCGCTGCGGCGTGGGCAGTTCTTCCTGGTGGCGGAGATCCTGCGCTTCCTCATCCCTCCACGGGAGTCCAGCTCAGGCGCGGTGCAGTGGGGCCCTGCGGGGCCACCGCCAGCAACACAGTCGGCAGCAGCAGTAGCAGCAGCAGATACAGCAGGCAATGGCAGTGTTCAGCAGCAGCAGCCTGAAAAGTCAAATGCTGCCGCAGCTGGCAGCAGCAACAGCGGCTGGTTCGGCTGGCTGTGGGGCGGCAGCAGCAGCAGTGCCGGGCAGCAACAGCAACAGCAACAGCAGCAGCACAACACAGCAGCAGGTAGCTCTCCCAAGCCCTCTGGGGCCAGCCTGTCAGCAGCCGGCCACTACAGGCAGAGCTTGGCTGGCGGCGCCGCCAATGGAGACTGGCCAGGACTGTACAGCAGCGCGAGCACGGCTGCTGCTGCTGCTGCTGCTGGTGTTGATGGCGGCGTTGGCGGCGGGTTTGCGCCTGGCGCTGACGCGTGCCGCGTGGTGGCTGAGAAGGGCTGGGCTCTGCTGGGGCAGGTGCGGCTGGGCTGACTGCGGGGCACGGCTGCCAGCAGGGGGGGGCAGGGGTGGGGTGTATGTTGCTGGTGGTGTGTGCTGTGCAGGCTTGTGTAGGGGAGGTGTGCAGCAGGCTGCACGCCCCGGCTAGACAGGGTGGGATGTGCGGTGCAGCTGCCATGATGTGCACAGTAGCTGCCACCAGTGCTTGTTGAGCGTGGCGCCTGCCAACTTGCATAGGTGCTGGCCCTGTTGAGATGGGAGAGATGCCATGGCTGCTTTGCAGCATCTGGTCTGCACAGACAGCCACTCACTCACTCTGCTGTGCTGCGCCCCGCCCCACCCCGCCCCTCTGCATCATGTGTGCCTGCAGGGCAAGCTGTGTGCGCTGGTGCAGCTGGCTCACAGCATGAGCTTCCTCACAGGGGGTCTGGCAGGCATCATGGCGGCATACAGGCCAGCAGCAGCAGCAGCTGCAGCCAGCCAGGCCCCACCTGGCGCCAGCAAGTCTGCCATGCTGGAGGCAGCAGCCACACCACACGCAGCCGCTGCTGCTGCCGCTGCTGCTCGGCCGTCTGAGCTGAGTGTCAGTTCGCTGATGGGGGCTGTGGCTGTGGCTGTTGACGAGCTGCCTGTGTGGGAGAGCCCAGAGGTGGAGCAGGTGGGGCGGGGCAGGGGCAGGCGCACTGCTGCAGGGACATGTACAGCAGCTTGCACAGCAGCAATAGCATACTTGACGTGGCTGGCAGGATGCAGTTCACTGCAGGCTCGATGCGCTCGCTGCCGCTTTGGTGTTCACCTGTGCCTGGTGTGGGGGCTGCACGTGCTGCTGGAACTACGATCACCATTGGTTACTCTGAGCTCATGTCACTCATGTGTGCTGCTGCTGCTGCTGCTGCTGCCGCTGCTGCTGCTGTGCCATCAGGATGCGGGCGTGCTGCTGGAGCTGGTGTCAGCGCTGGGCCTGCAGCGCTGGGCCATCGCACTGGCAGTGCTGCTGGTGGACAGCACGCAGCTGGCGCCCTTTGCTGCTGCGCATCCAGCGCTGTGGGCCGAGTTCTGCCAGCAGCTGCGGCAGCAGCCCGAGCTGTACTTCCTGCATGAGGTGGTGGGGGCGCTGGCTGCAGCAGGGCAGCAGCTGAGCGCGGCAGAGGAGGAGCAGCAGCAGCAGCAGCTGCTGCTGGAGGAGCAAGCGCAGCAAGCAGCAGCAGCAGGCGGGCCCGGGGGCGATCCTCAGGTGCTGCTGCTGGATGCGGGAGGGCTCACCGTGCGCACAGGCAGGGAGGCTGTTATTTGAATGAGTCGGCTAATCAAGCAGCCTCAGCGGCACGCTGGCTGATGGTTAGCATGATGATGACAGGCGCGCTGGCTAGCTGTGTGTGTCTGTAGGTGTGCGATGACGGATGCAGTGCGAACAGTGACATGTTGATTGCGGCCCGTCCATCTATCACGTTCACTTGCCTTGTTTAACATGCTTTGCAGAATCCAGGTTCACAGGCGTTGATACCTGGGGCAGCTATGTGTGCATATGTACAGCTGTGCACAGCGCGCGCCATTGACGTCTCAGCGCAGTGCTACAGGCACCAACTTGGGTGCTTGTGCATTGAGGGCCGCCTGAAGCATGATGGTTGTCATGACCTGCCAGGGCGGTCACATTAGCACCGTCTACGTGCCTGGGCCAGGAACATACATGTATGTTAACATACTCTGTACAGAGTCTGAACGGGCATGTGTGCGTGGATTTAGCTGCTTTCAAAGCACTTCTAGGCGCTGGCATTCTTTCAACCATTACCAATACCAAAGTATGGGACGGACCCACCTCAGGCACAAGCCCAGCGAGCCGATCTACCGCTCTTTCAGCTCTGCAAGCCACGTATGTGTATTCATCAACCGAAACAGCACTGCTGATGATCGCACTGTTCTTGCTAGCACACCCACAAAACACCTGTAACATCATGTGAACATGACAGTCAACAACACAGCTGGCCTGCTGCTGCTGCCGTTGCTCCATTAAGGCAGCCAGCTCACTGCAGCGCCCAACCTGCTGCGGGCAGCTGGCGAAGCACTGCCGTGCATAAGAGGCTGCCAGACCGCTCAGCAGTGGCCAGCAGCCATCGCACATCTTTCTTGCTCAGGTGCTGCGCTGCCGGCAGCTTGCACAGCAACTGTGTGCACTCCTCGCTGCCTCGCATCACAGCCGCCTCAAGCGCTGCTGCCACTTGCTTGCTGCTGAGCAGCTCGGCTGGTGGCAGCTCGCACAGCTCCTCCATCGTATTTGACAGGCACCACAGCGCAGCCACCCGCAGCGCCTCCCCTGTGAGCTCAGCACTCAGCTGCTGCTCGTCATCCAACCAGTCAAAGAGCACCTCGATACAACGCCAATGCTTGAACTCTTTCAGGTGCTGCGCCTGTATGCTGCTGCTGAGCTCCACTCCCTCTGGGAGGGTCGACAGCGCCTCTTGAATTATCTCGTTGGCGGCGCTGGCAGCCGCTCCCAGAAGCTGTGACACGCTCCCACTGCTGAGGGGATGGGCTGCTGGCAGCTGACGCAGCGCCTCCATGCATTCAGCCTTGCCTTGCTGCAGCGCCGCCACCAGCAGCCCTGCTGCCTCAGCGTCACTTATCTGCGCCGCTGCCGGCAGCTCGCAGAGCTCTTCTGTACCTACACAGCTGGCCCAGGCAGGCTCCTTGGCGGCTGCTGTCAACAGCTGCAGCAGCTGCTCGCCGCTGATGTCCTGCGCTGCTGGCAAGCGGGCCAGGTTGCTGACCAGTCCGCTGTCGCCTTTCCGTATGTCTAGCAGCATTCTCTGCACGGGGTCCCGGGGCTGGAGCTGCACTGCGGCTGGCAGCCTGCTCAGCAGCCTCATCACATGGTCCTGGAAGGTGCAGCTGCTCTGCGCGTCACGGCATGCCCGCAGCAGCCGCAAGATGCTGCTGCAGCTCAGCTGCTGCGCTGCCGGCAGTGCAAAGATGCTTGCCATGCAAGCCACAAGCTCTTGGGAGAGGTGACTCTCCCAGTATGAGCTGCTTCCGTATGTCACCAGGAATACTGCCAGCAGCGCTACCACGTGCTCGCCTGTCATCTGCTGTGCCCCTGCAAGCCTGCACAGCCGCGCTGCATACGCATATTCTTTGTGCTGTGCAGCGGCCAGTAGCAGCTTGCAGACTGAATCACCTTTAAACTGCGCTGCTGCAGGCAAATCACACAGGGTGCTCACAAAGCCTGCATGGCCGCCATCCTTAATCATCCCACACAGCACTGGCGCAAGCGTGGGTGCGTCGACGTGCTGCAGCACTGCTGCCCGCTGCATCATGCCCTGCACCACCTCTGCATGCTGCCTGGTGGCTGCAGTCACCAACAGCTTCCTTGCAAACTCTGGCTCGAGGGCCCCTGGCAAACGGCGTGCTGCTGCTGCTGCTGTCTCTGGCCTGCTGCAGTTCATGGCCAGCTGCAGCAGGGAGGCGGTGTGCTCTGGGGGCAGCTTGAGGGGACCCTGAGCACAGCAGCAGAAGCAGCAGCAGCAGCAGTGCAGCTATTGCAATCAGGATGCAGAAGCACAATGACACAATACATCTGTTGAAGGGCACAAACGTGGCTGACTGGCAGAGCACAGCGGGCACTTGAACCCGTACTTGGCTGGCAGCACCACGCACCACAGGACTAAAAGGTTGTGCAAGTTGTTTGGATTGAACCGGTCAGTCTCCAGACGCCTTACACCACTCACCCATTGCTGCAGCAGATTGTATAAGCAGCTGGTAGTATGTCGCTTTTGGCCTTCATTTGCTTCTGCGCCTGCACCCACACCTCCACGCCAGCCACCATGCTGTCAGCTGCAGCCGGCAGCTGCACATGTGTGATACGCAACCCAGCTTCCACCAGGTGCAGCGCCCAGTCCAACTTGATGTCTGGCACCATCACCAGGCGCTGCGCGACGCCTGCCGCAGCAGCTTTGTTTTGGGTTCCACGCAGCAGCGTCACCAGCCACAACACTGCAGGCCTGTGCTGCTGCGCCAGTAGCTGGGGGCCTTGCTCCGGCTCCAGCAACTGGTTGAGCAGAATAGGGGCCTCTAGCGTCACTCTATTGTTACAAGTTTCCTTGAGCCTCCTGCTGCATGCAGCCAGGCAGGCCAGGCCCTGCAGGCCCAGCTGCGCCCTCAGCGCGGGACAGCTGTGCAACGCGTCCTGCAGGCGCTCAGTGACGTCGTCGAGCTCCATTATGTTGACTCATAATATTTTTTTCGTGGGGCTTACTGGTGCATCAAAGGTCGATACGCGCATGTACGGCAGCTGCTGGCTCAAGGCTTGTCGAGCGCCTCGAACCCCACGCCCAATCCTGTCACTGTGGTTTTACAGTTGCTTCACGCCTTCCCTTACACCTCCGACTTCGTCGGGTTTGAAATGTTCAGCTCGGTGAGCTTGCTTGTGGTTCCTTGCAGGGGGTTGTCATCAATAGACCTGGTCGCCCACAGTGGGATTAGCTAACCCTGCAGGATGCGGTACAAGGCTAATTGAGGACAACGCTGAGACGCGTACGTGATGCAATAAGAATTCGGCAATTTACTTAGGCTAGATTCACCACGAGTTTCAGCAGCTGCTGGTAAGTCGTGATGGTAATGCGTCATCATTTTTACTCCAAATGGAAACAGACCTACCCGGCGGTGACCGCAGGCCAACGCAGCATAAACTGGTGGCCCACGTTATGCTGTCTGCCAGGTGAACTCCTAAACGCACTCATCTGCACCCTGCTCGGTCACCGCCCTGGCTCACAGCCCCACAGGGCTATCGGGCAGGGTTTGACCAGCAGCCCTTCCAGATGTGGTCTTGCTGTCATAAGACCCAGCCACCACAATGTCAGGCTTGGTTCAGAGTATGATATTCGAATGAACTGTTTTTGCTGTCGACAAACAACAGCAACCATCCATCACTGCGCCTCTCCCGCCTCTGCTGCTGCGTCGGCTGCGTCTGCTGCCAGGGCCTCCAGGTCCTGCATGTTGCGCTCCAGGTAGGACAGCAGCTCACCCATGCGCTCCCTGCAGCAGCAGCAGCAGCAGCAGCAGCAGCAGCAGCAGCAGCATTGATCACGTGTGCGCCTGGGAGCACATGCCGAAGGAGCTAAATGCTTGTTGCCCAACAACAATCATGGCAACACTGGCTACGTAAACACGTGTGTGAGCTGCGGCAGCTGCCCACCTGTGCCGCTGCTCCTGCCAGGTGTTGTTGGACTCCGCCAGGCTGTTGGCGGTGGCGATCTCCCTGCCCACCAGCCTGTCCTCCAGGCCGTCCAGCACTGAGATGTGCGCCTCATGTGAGGTCTGCGGGGACACAGCCAAGCCAAGCGTATCGCTTCACTCGCGGGTTGGTGGGGCTACATGCACACATCAATTAGGAGTGGACGTGTTGCAGTTCTAGCTGTCAGCTGTGTAGCCCAGCTCTCACAGCAATAGCATGATAGAAACAGCAATAGCATGATAGAAAGACCAATACCTCATTGCCAGGGCAAGCCCTGACGTGGTGCATCACAAAGATATCCGCTGCTGAACCTGCTGCTTCCTCAGTCCAATACCCTGGGTCCATGCCTGGCTGCATCACTGCTGCAACCCCACCCCGCCGCACCCACCTGCAGCGCGTTGCCCAGCGCGTCCTTGTCCCCCAGCAGCGCCGCCACCTCCTCGGGCAGCGCCTCCAGCTCGGGGTTGTCCGCGGCGCTGCCGTAGCGCTCCAGGTAGGACGGCGAGGACGCCACCAGCGCCGCAAAGAAGTTGTTCTGCAGATCGCGCACCTGCAAAGGGGGGGGGGGGGGCGGCCCGCCAGCAGGAACAGCAGGGTGAGGTCCTTATGCTGATCTACCTGTCACTTTTCCAGCAGCTAACTGCAACAACCAAACCAACCTTGTAGCACAAGGAACCTTCCTCAGAAACAAGGCCAGTTGGCCCATACCCCTTCATGAGGTGGTTGCAGGAGTGTGCTGTGTTGCGTGGAGCTTGCGGCGCTGGTGACAAGACAGCACTCGCTCAAGGCAATAATCCACCTTCACTTGCTTCAGTCCACAGGCCAGGGCACACACTGCCCCCCCCCCCCTCGCGCACCTGCGTGAAGTACGCGTTGTACTGCAGCTTGTTGGCCTCCGCCATCTCGCTGTAGCAGCGGTCAAACTCGGTGACCAGCCCCGCCACCACCTCCACCGCGTCCACCTCCAGCCCCAGCAGCGCCTCCTGCAGCGCCATCAGCTTCACCTTGGCACCCAGCACCTGGGGGCAGGGGGCAGCAGCAGCAGCGCAGCAGCATTTGACAAGCAGGCAGGGTCAGCTTTGTATGGCTTGATTTTAGGTTGCGCAGCCCTTAATCGGCAGCATAGTGCACTTTCCAGCGCAGCATGCATTGCGGCACACTTTTTGGGCAGCTGCTAGGCAGCATTTGGCCCACCGGGCTACGTGGTGATGAGCATGGCAGCGCGACTCTGCCTAGCAACACCAGCAAACTGCTGCCCCCCCTTTGCCGCACCTGCTCCTCTGGGTCAGCGCTGCGCGCCGCCATGCTGCGCAGCAGCGCCTTCTTGCCCTTCTCATAGCCCAGCAGCAGCGCCTTGGCCTCCGCGTCACGCTCAGCCAGCGCCTCGCTGAGCGCAGCTTTGAAGGCCGCCTGCTCCGCCTTCTTGCGCGAGTGCGCATCCAGGATGACCAGCTGCATAGGGGGAGGGGGGGGGGGGGGCAGTAGCAGGCGCAGCGCAGGCGGCACAGTTATCCCCGGCTGCGTTGTCACGGTGCACAGCAGAACTTGCACACCCTGCAGAGCTCGCCTAGGATCATGAGTTCTACTGCAGCTGCTCGACACTGTTAGCACGGCGTGTGGTGTCACAACATGTTGCAGCCAGCCGGCTGCAGCCGCACCTTGAACTCGTCCGTGGCCACCTGCCACTTGTCGCGCACGTCGCTCCACGGCTCCAGCAGGCCAGGCACGGTGCTCAGCTTGGGCCACTCAGGGTCGGCTGCAGCCATGTCGTCCAGCAGCGTGTCGATGCCTGCAGCAGCAGCAGCAGCAGCAGCAGCAGCAGCAGCAGCAGCAGCAGCAGCGAGGACAACAAGCTAGTCCGTCAGCAACACCAGGCGCAGAGCAAGAGGCAGCTGTCCTCTGAAGCTGCTTGCCCAAACATGCTCTGTAAGCACAACATAATATGCAGCCCCCAGACAGCAGTGGGCAACTCAGCCCCTATGAGCAGCTGTCTATGCGTCGAGCAAGATCAGCCCTCCTCCGGCCCCATGGTGTGAGCGTGCCTGTCTGTCCAACCGCCCGCCCCACCTGTGAGGTTGGCCTCTGCCATGGTTGCTGCATGCGCCGCCTTCTCCGCTGCCGCCGCCTTCTCTGCCGCTGCCGCGTCCTCACGCTCCCGCAGCTCCAGCATCTCGTCCTGGTGCTGCTCCATGGCGGTGGCGCGGTCCGCAGACAGCACGCGCCTGCAGGATGCACGGCCAGGGCGCTGGTGACAAGATGATTTTGCACGCGGCATATGCTATCTACATATAATTTGAGCATGCATGAAACACCAACTCCATCAAACCCTCCGACCTCAACGTGAACAACCATGGCCTCCGTCATACCACCATGTATCCAGCCCAAGCGACCTGCTATGCACACCACTGACTCCCCATGCAGCTTCGCTTTGTGTTGTCTTTGACCCCCCGCCCCCGCACCTGTAGTCCAGGTACCGCAGCTGCTGCAGGTGGCTGAGCACGTAGCCGCGGTAGTCGGGCTCCTTGGCCAGCGGGTTGCCCGCCAGGTTGAGCAGCTGCAGCCGGCTGAAGGCCACTAGGCATGACACGCACTCCAGCCGCGACAGCTGGTTGGAGCCTGGGGCCAGCAGCGGCCAGAGGCAGCAATGGCAGGCGAGTGAGTGAGTGAGTGACTTCCCAGGCATCTCTGCAACTCCTGGTTGAGTTGAGGCTGAAGAGGGTGTGTGTGGCAGCGCCCCTGGGCTCCACGCCCTCTGCCTGTCCGCTTGCACCCTAGGGCACGTTGCAGGCACAAGGTCTGTTACAAGGTGCATGAGCACAAATGGAGAGGTGCAGCACGTGTGTTTTGGGGCTGTCCTGCTGTGAATGCTTGCTGTGTGCAGCAGCTCACCCAGTGACAGCACGTTGAGGTTGGGCAGGTTGTCCAGGCCCTCTATGTTAGTGATGGCATTGCTGAACAGCGACAAATCCTGCAAGCGAGTGAGGGTGCTCAGCCCCTCTATGGCTTGGATCTTGTTGAAGGACAGGTCTAGCCAGGTCAGGTTGGTCTGCATGGGCAGCAGGCAGCGCAGCAGGCTTGCAGGAACCACATAGCAGCAGAAGAGCTCAGCACTGCAAATGCTCCATCCGCTGCTTTTAAAAGCTCCGCCTGTTGTCGTGTATGACCACTGCCTGTGAAGTTAGTGAGACGTTCAGCAGGCTGTAAGAGGGCACCCTTGTACACTGTTACACAGCTGCTGAAACCTGCAGGTTGCTGCTGCTGCGCCATGCACAGCCAATTCCATGCAGCCTGCACTTACCAGGTGCTCAAGGTTCTCTATGCGCTGTATTTGATTGTTATCTAACTGCAGCTTGACAAGCTTTGTAAGTCCCCAGAGGTTGTCTATGCGGGCAAGGCTGCGAAAGCTGAATGCCGCGCACTCAACCTGCCCAAAGGCCAGGCTCTGCTTTTTATCTTCTGCGGAATCTGGGTCCCCTGTGACCTGTAGTGGGATTCGAAAACTTCAACCTTTGCATAGTGTGCTTAATAAGGCGCTGTTATGCAGGTAACGGCTGCGCTCACCACTATGCAGTCTCTGATCAACTCATCTGTCACTACTGCTGGTTCAACCTCTGCTATCAGCCGTTCCAGGCTGACAGGCATGGCTGGTGGCTGTCAGTAGGTATCAAGTCGGTAACAGGTGTTTCTGGACTCGGTTGCGTCGGCAGGACACTCCTGCTGACACTGCACTGCTCCAGTCAAGCTACTGCTGACTCAAGGGCATAGGGGCTGCGGAGAGACGGTGGTAGGGAACAGCGCAAAGCGTTTCAATGTGCATAGATGAACTGATAATTAAATGATACTTATTTCTGCTGATTACGGTTCGCCTACTGCAGGATGCCATCGCTGTCGAAACCCTTCATGACAGTGCCCTGCACAGTGAAGCTACTCGTACACATAAAGGTCCAGCTTCACCATCAGACTGCTTCAATATCTTTTAGCTAACCGTTAGCGAGGTCGGCAGACCACGGCTGTCCAGAAGCCCCTTTCAAGCGTGCCCGCCAACTTGAATGTAGTCACGATCTCTCCGCTGTGCATCGCAAGATCATGGACTTATCTGATTGTTAGTACCGTTGCTTCAGCAGTGGCGTGAGGTTCGAGCAGCGGCGCCCACGCGCTCGTGCAGATGCTGCAACCTGCAGCAGGTAAGTTTGCTGCCACAGCCAAGCAGCTGAAACATGAACCAGGGATAGGCTGGGCCTTCCATTGATCAAAGGCAAACACCGTTCAATACGTTGGTGCCTATGAGCAGTATGTTGGTGCCCTGCTGAGCGTCCTGCAAGACAAATCAGCTGATTTGTGGTGCAGTGGTCATGGACTGCTTGTTGCGCTCCGCCATGTGCAGGTGGCAACACACATAGGCTACAACCAGGTATTCATTGGCCGGCAGACAACCAAGGTTGTATAGCATGGCAGTCATGAACGATTCAGCATCCTCAGCGCTTCAGCAAGCAGAGTGCTTTGCAGGACAGGCCAGCTAAGTCCTCAGCCCAATCAGCAGCAGCACACCATGGCAACACTTCCTCAGGCATCAGCAACAACCCAGGACTGCTGTGACTCAAGTTTAGCAGCTTCAACAAGCAGCTGCAACAGTAGCGCTGATGCTGGCGCTCCAAAAACAGCAGAAGGGCTGCAGGAGGAGCTTGTAGCCATGCAGCAGCAGGTGCCATGCAACCTGGGCACTGCTGCAACGGCAGGCACAGAAGCGGCCACACCAGGCAAGGCAACTGCAGGACAGCCAGCTGATGCCAAGGCTTCAGTACATGCTGGATGTGCAAAAGCATCCAAGGTTGTGTCAGGAACGACAGCAGCAGCAGAGCAGCAGGAAGTTGCAGGCAGCGCCAGAATGAGTCAGCAGGCAGACAGAGCAGACCCGCCACCAGCAGCAGCAAGTGCTGTGCAGTACAAGTTCAGCCAAGGCCCCGTGTGTGCCAGGTGTGGCAGCAAGGGCCACCTTGAGGCTGCTTGCAGGACGCACCTCTGCACCAGCTGCAACCTGCATGGGCACAGGACAGGCACCTGCAGGCTTGCCTGCAGCAGGTGCGGCAGGCTGCACGCGCAGCTGAGCCCTTGCGCAGAGGTCCAGTGCAACATGTGCAAGCTGTTTGGCCACAAGCTCCCAGAGTGCTCGCGCATGCAGTGCGTGCGCTGTGGGCTGTATGGGCACATGCACAGGTGAGGCCTCGCTAACTGCAGCTGGCGGCTAGCAGCTGCTGTGATACAACAATACTTTCTTGATCTTTGACACACTTGCGGTTGCTTCACATGTCAACATACAATGTTGTAAGGCGTCCCTGTCTTGGTTGCTGCTGGTTCCTGCCGGCTCCCTGCTGCAGTATCAATAGCTGCACACACCATGACGCGACCGTGTGCTCCTGCTGCTGCTTCTGCCTTCTGCTGCATGTGCAGGCAGTGCATGGCATGCATGACTTGCAGGCAGCACCACAGCGCAGGCCAGTGCAAGGGCAAGCAGGCGCTGACTCAGCAGCAGCAGCAGCAGCAGCAGCCCAGCAGCACTGGCCATAGCATCTGCCACCAAGGTGACAGCAGCAGCAGCAGCATGCCTCAGGAAGATGGTGTCAAGCCAGCAGCAGCCGCTTCCAAGGCAGGAAAGAGCACTGAAGTGCAGCTGCACTTATCGAACAAACACAGCAGCAGCAGCAGCAGCAGCAGCAGCAGCGCCAGTGCTAGTCAGCACACAACAGCTGGTGGCTGCTGTGCGCTTCAGCAGGCTCTCGTGGCAGCAGTTGCTGCTGCACCAGGAGCACCAGCATCATCAGCACCAGGTTCAGCAACAGCAGCAGCAGCAGCAGGAAAAGCTACATCAACAATAGCTGTGCCAGCTGCAGCAGTGCCGAAGCAACCACCAGCACCAGGCAGCAGCAAGCCAGTGCAGGTGGGCGATCGGGCCTACATGTTCAACTGCAGCCAGCCCATCTGTGCACAGTGCGGTGCAGCAGGCCACTTTGCAGCAACATGCAGGGTGCAGTATTGCAGTGCATGCTGCCGCCACGGCCACAGGGATGGCACCTGCAGCAGCGCCTGCCAGCAGTGCGGCAAGCAGCACCCTGGGCAGTGCCGACAGGTGCTGTGCATGCACTGCAGCCTGTTTGGTCACCTGTCCACGTACTGCCCCAAAGCACAGTGCCGGCGCTGCCAGTGCTATGGGCACATGGTCGGCCAGTGCAGGGCGTGCAAGGACTGCGCAAAGTACCACAGCGCAGCAGAAGGCTGCGCACACAGGCCAGCAGTGGCGCCTCAGCCACTGCTGAAGCAGCAGCCAAAGCAGCAGCAGCAGCCACAGCGGCAGCAGCAGCCACAGCAGCAGCAGCAAGCAGGCTCGGAAAGCAGCAGTGTCGTTGAAGGCAGCAGCAGCAGCAGCACAGGTCCAGAACCTGCCGATGCTGCTGTAGCTGGCATGCTGCAGCCTCCTGCAGGCAGTGCACAGCAGAGGGGCGCGCCTGCTGGGCAGCCGACTGCACCGGCTGGGCAGCAGGGCGATGCCGCGTCTGCTGTGATGCGTGGCAAGAGCACAAGCAGCAGCAGTAGCAGCAGCAGCACAGGCAGTGCCCGTGCTAGTCAGGGCAAAGCAGCTGGCGGCTGCTATGCGTCTCAGCAAGCTCTGTCAGCACCAGCAGCAGCGGCAGCAGCAGGAGCAGCAGGAGCAGCAGCAGGCAAAGCTGCAACAATTGTAGCTGTTCCGGCAGCAGCAGCGGCGGCGGCTGCAGCAGTGCCCAAGCACCTTCCAGCACATGGCAGCAGCAAGCCAGTGCAGGTGGGCGACCGCGCCTACATGTTCAACTGCAGCCAGCCCATCTGTGCACAGTGCGGTGCAGCAGGCCACTTTGCAGCAACATGCAGGGTACACTACTGCAGCGCATGCTTCCGGCGAGGCCACACGAATGGCACCTGCAGCAGCGCCTGCCAGAAGTGCGGCAAGCAGCACACTGGGCAGTGCCGGCAGGTGCTGTGCATGCACTGCGGCCTGTTTGGCCACAACTTCATGCACTGCCCCAATGCACAGTGCTGGCACTGCAAGTGCCATGGGCACATGGCCAACGAGTGCAGGGCCTGCAAGGACTGCGCAGGATACCACACAGCAACAGAAGGCTGCACGCACAGGCCAGCAGTGGTGCCTCAGCCGCCGCCGCCGCCGCCGCAGCAGCAGCAGCAGCGGCAAGCAGGCAGGGAAAGCAGCAGCAGCAGCAGCAGCAGCAGCAGCGCTGGCGGAGGCAGCGGCAGCATCACAGGTCCAGGATCTGCTGATGCTGCTGTGGCTGCCGTGCTGCCGCCTCCTGCAGGCAGCGCACAGCAGAGGGGCGCGCCTGCTGTGCAACTGGCTGCAGCAGCTGAGCAGCAGCAGCAGCAGCAGCAGAGCGTTGCAGAATTTGCTGCAATGTGGAAGAGTGCAAGCAGCAGCAGCAGCAGCAGCAGCATAGCTGCCTGCAAGCCTGCACACAGCAACAGTGTGAAGAAGAACAGCACAAAGCAGCAGCAGCAGCAGGCTGCTTCCACGTGCAATGGCATTACTTCAACTGCAGCCACTCCAGGTGGCCAAAACAGCACACAAGAGCGGCAACACATTGAGAAGGTCACCAGCGGCAGCAGCAGCAGCACAACCAAAAGCAACGCAGTCAAAGGCAGCAGCAGTGATGCTGCTGCTGCTCGCGGAGCACCGCCGCGTGCCACAGTTGCTGCAGTTGGCGGTGCCAGCGCGCCAGTCAAGGACGGCAACAGGCTGTACGTGTTCAACTTTGGGCACCCGGTGTGCGCAGACTGCGGCGCAGCGGGCCACCTGCCATCAACATGCAGGGTGCCTCTGTGCAGCAGGTGCCGGCTGCATGGCCACAGTGACGACGGCTGCAGCAGCGCCTGCAAAACGTGCGGCAAACAGCACGGTGGCAGCTGCAGGCAGCTGCTGTGCAAGCACTGCTCGCTGTTTGGGCATGAGGCCAAGCACTGCCCCAATGCGCAGTGCTGGCGCTGCAAGTGCTTCGGCCACATGGCTCTTGACTGCAGGGCGTGCGCAGGCTGTGGTGCGTACGACCACAGCACTGCTGAGTGCGGCGGCAAAGTTGCAGCTCAGACCTTGCAGCAGGGACGTCGACTGCAACTGAAGGAGCAGCAGCCTTCACTGACGTCACAGCAGCAGGTGCAGCAACAGCAGGAGGAGCAGCAGGTGAAGCAGCGAAAACATCGCCACAACCGCCAGCAGCAGCATCACCACCACCACAACCAGCAGATGAAGCAAGAGTGGCAGCACGAGCAGCAGCGGCGCAGCAGCGATGGTGGCGGGAGTGCTAGGATCAGCAGCAGCAACGTGCAGCCTGCTGCCGCGGCACCGGTTGGCTATGTGCTGCTGCCTGCTGCTGGCAGCGAGGAGCAGCAGCGTGCGATGGCTGCGGTGCTGGTGCATGCGCTGTTTGCTGCTGAGCTGGGTGAGTACGCTGTGGGCCTGATTGCGCAGCAGCCCAAACTGGCGCTGCTGTCACGGCTGGCCCCTGGTGACCTGGCAGGCATCCTGGCAGGCAGCCAGCAGGCGGCAAAGCAGATGCTGGAGGCAGTGTGGGCGCAGCGCGGTGGCGATGATGATGATGATGAGCGCGGTGGCGAGGGTGAGCAGGCGCAGCTGGGTGAGCAGCACGGCGGTGCAGCGCACAGGGCCACGGAGAGCAGCAACACAGCTCCGCGCAACAAAACCAGGAAAGGCAAAGCAGCGGCAGCAGCAGCAGCAGTCGCAGCTAATCAGCTTGATGCTGAGGATGAGGATGAGGTGCAGCTGCCTGCAGCTGCCGCAGGGGTGGTGGATGTTGGTCCTTCTGCTTCGCTGCAGTGCGCAGACCAGCAGGTGCGGCAGCTGCTGCTGGACGCACAGCAGGAGAGCAGCAGCTTCGCCACTGTTGCGTCTGTCGTGGCTGCGTGCATGCCGGGGTGTGATGATGAGGATGACCTGCAGGAGATGCTGAGCCTGCTGGGCGTGTGATGCTGGCGGCAGTGGCAGCTCGAGGGCATAGTATGTGAATTGTAAACAAGGAAGTGGTTGTCAGCGACCCAGGCAGCGGTGTGTAAGGACGTTTAGACGAACGTGAAGTCGTTAACAAGGATGACTAGTTTTGGCTTTTGACAGCCTCATCAGACCCTATGCGCTGTGCTGGTGTGTACTAGCCCAGGAGCAGATGGTTTTGGCATGGCATTCTCAGCAGCCTGGCTCTGTGTGCCGGCAGTGCCATTGGTTCGTTGCGGGTGTGCCTAGTACTTAGTCCAGCTGCGACCGCTCGTGCAGCAGGGTTCGTGGTGTGTTATAAGATGTTCTGAGCAGGGTCGTGTTTGTGCCAGACGTGCAGCGACCGTTGCAAGTACGCCAGCACTGGCGCTGCTGCCGTAGTTGCCTTTCTGTGTAAGCACCTTTCCCTCTTTCTTTGCGCACTGTGTACAATGGTAGCAGCGGCCAGCCTGTCGCTGTTCAGCAGGCATCCACAGCAATATCAATGTGACAGCATGTTTGCTGAGCAGCAGGGTGCTGTTCGGCCAAGCCGCAACCTGCACGATCATCACCAGTGACACCACTAGACAACAATGTCCATCGTCCCAATTGTGCCCTCTACTACGAGTATTGTACTCCACATGCCACCACTGTGCAGCACGCAGCGCAAGTTCAGCTTCCCTGTGTTACACGACTCAACCCTGTTAACAACCCAACACCCCAACACATTCAGTGACTGCCGTGGTGGCACACCAACATGTCGCGCTGTACAAATGCACAGCAACTGTTGTGTCAACAGTTCAAACACCAGACAAGTCCGGCATGACTGCTGTACAGGTGCTGCTCAACACCAGCACTGTACTGAGCAACTTTGTAGAGCGCCAGCATACGTTTGCATGCTGCTCTTGCCAAAGCTACAAACTTGACGGCAACACCATTTGCAGCGACCGCAAGGCAAAACAACCAGCCAGTAGTAGCAAGGTGGCTCAAAACACTGCAACCTACGCCTGCGCTGTGCGTAAACCAAGCAACCACGAGCAGGCATCTTGGCATGGAGCCAAGGGCATCATGGATGCGGCCCCAAGCTGGCGGCTGGCAAGAATCTGCGCGCATCGTGCAAATACACCATCACGCAGGCCTGGCAACCGCACATCCTGCCACACCAAACAAGGCTGATTCCACAGTATGCAGCAGCAAGCTGATGCCGCCTAGCCTGACAAGGCTGCCATGACAGAACGGCCTTTCTGT
The DNA here is from genome assembly GCA_030272155.1 of Tetradesmus obliquus. Classification (NCBI taxonomy): domain Eukaryota; kingdom Viridiplantae; phylum Chlorophyta; class Chlorophyceae; order Sphaeropleales; family Scenedesmaceae; genus Tetradesmus; species Tetradesmus obliquus. Next base: position 8,009,801 of record CP126193.1, on the reverse strand, counting down.
GGCATTGCGGCAGACAGTGTGCTCTGCCATTCACACTCCAGCTCCATACCTACAGCTTGCTGCGCTGCTGCCCCTGCTCCGCACCAGCCTCGTTCGCTGCGGTGCCCTGCGCCTCGCTACTCTGCTGCTGGCCAGACCGCTTCGCTACCTCAGCCATCACTGCAGGCCCGTAGCTGCCACCAATGCCAGCCCCGCCACTGGCCCTGCTGATGCCTGAAGCATCCCCAGCCTGGCTGTCAGGCCTGAGGTCCTGAGCCTGGCCTGAGGCAGCGCCAGGCTGGTCCTGAGGGCCTGAGGGCGCAGCCTGGGCCCCTGCCTGCGGCTTCAGGCTGCTGTCGATGCTGAGGGCAGTCTTGCAGCGCGTGTCTGCATCGCTGCTGCTGGTTGGGCCGTAGCTGCCGCCCACGCCGGCGCCACCGGTGGTCCTGTACTGCTGGGAGCTGCGCGGAAACATGGCAGCAGAGACAAGGGCAGCACAGGGGTGTGGCGTGCAGCGACATGGCGGTTGCACCTGTTAGCAGCTCCATCTGCTGGTGCATATACACAGCTGTTCCTGAGCAGTAGTACTACAACGTTATGTATGCCTTTGCGCGTTGGCTCCCGGCAACGGTGCTGCCACGAGAGCAGCAGCGTGAAGCAATGCACAACTGACTCTGCATCATTGGCCAGGCCCCGGACAACCAGAGCAGCTTGCTAGACATTGGCTCGCAGCAGCTAAACATAATTCCACTGCCTGCACTTGCCTGGCCATGTTGCTCTCGGTGGGGCGTGCAAGTGGGCTGTTCTCCTGCTGTGAGGCGGATTGTGGTGGACAACCGTCGTTTCTTTATAGGGTGAAGTCACCGAGAACGTCAAAACCCAGCAGATTCGCTTGATTCTCCAGTTTTCGTTGTATGGGAGCGCCTGTTGGTGCTCTGATGCCGGATTGCTAGCCTTCGTCAGCAACTTCCTTGTTGCGTCATCGACACTTTGTCAGTCGTGCTCGGCCTGCTCCTGGCCAATAAGTCAACAAAAAGAAACCACACACCAACGTCAGTGTGACCCCGACAATGCAGCTGCCGGGGCACAAAGATCTGTTGCCAAATCGCACGTGCCATGCGAAGTTCCTGCTGAGAACTGCCTAGCATGCCAAGCTGCTAACCAAGCTACGCACCACGGCTCAAGGCAAGCTACGGGCAGTCATCATACTCTCTCTTCGCAGTGGCAGCAGTCCCTGCACAAGGCAAGTGGAGCAGCTGTCACAGGCTCTCATCTCCATGGCCAGCAGTGCTGCAATCATGGTTGCCACCGCTCGTGAGGAGAAGGATAGCTATCTGGTGCAGCAAAAGTTGTACATCCATGGTGTTCATGCATTACAGATGATCCATAGTAGTTAAAGCCATGCAGAGCTCCAACACAGACACCTGCACAGGAGGGGGGCATGCACATAGGCAGCTTTGGCAGGGGTCTTCTGGCTCAGCATTCTATCAAAGCAAGTTGCTTGAAGGTGCGTAGCTGTGCATGACCAGCGTCCTTTGGGATCCTGGCTTGTCGAAATCGTCATTTGACAAAGGTGCAGACTTGCAAGCCACTCATGACTGGTGGCGAGCACGCTTACAAACCAGGAAATAAGCCAACCATCAGCCCATGCACGCAGCAGACAACACACTGCTTGTTGCACAGCTCTGATTTTTGTACAGCGGTTGTTTGAATGTACAGACAAAGGTCAAAGACGGTGGTACTGGCTTGCAGGCCACAGTGCCTGCCAACAGAACCAGCTGCCTCTGCTTCCTGCAGCAAGCCCGGAACAGCACCACGTACTGGCTGTCTGACCAACACTCAACGTCACTGAGGTTGCAACTTGGCATGAAAAAGAGTATGCAGTTGTCACTGACATGAGTATCCCACTGCATCACCACTTTGACGTGTGCACAACCCACCTGCCTAAGCAGATGGGCACAAGGGATTGAACCCAGCTCACGGCACCTAAAAAGGGTTGTGCTTAACCGCTGACAAGCAAACGATCCAACGGCAAAAGTATTTTGTCATAAACAGGACACAACACACGACAATATTGCCATGCGCTCCTGTGTGTGTGTGGAAGGCGGCTGTGCTAGCATGGCCATATGCCGAAACTTACACACGGGGGCCATTTCTCTGGGGTTGGGCCTCACATGAGTGACGGCCTGTGCTGAGCTTCCTGCAGTTTTCCTGTGTTTTCGGGTGTTCGTTGCAACGTAGTTGCCTGTGCACACCGTGTAACCCCTCTTCTTCTTCTTCGCTCCTGTGCACTGGCACACTGCACTTCTTCAGCAGCAGCAATCGAGCTCTTGAACCAGGGAGCTACAAGGGTTGTATACAGCGCAGCACAGCTGACATGTACAAAGGTCTAGGTAGAACACAAGACAGCATGGCAGCTGCACACACACACACGCAACAGCCACACCTAACCCACAAGCCTATACACCAGAACTGGGAATGATGAGCGACATGCTGTTTTGTGTTCATTTGTGTGTGGCTTTGCAACTGATGGCATACCATCATGCACTTGACGTGACGACAGTGTTACTTAGGGCCGTAACACTTGTCAGTACATATTAACATTCTTCTCTTTGTCCCAACACACAAAGACACCTCGCTGCCTAAGCCTGCCATCAACTGCCGCACGCGCGCACTCTCAGGGCACAACATAACAACTGCCTCACCCACGCACCATGACAACATGAAAAGAAAAGTACAGGCTCATCAAGTGAGGGGCTCATCTGCCTGCTGCTGCAGCATTTAAGCGGCTCAGCAGCAAAGAAAGGGTGCAACCATGCACAACATGACTGGCGTCACCTCATCACGCAGATTGTCAAGCCAGAAGCAGCCGGGAGCACCAACAAGCATGCATGCGGAAGGCCTGCAAGGCGCACCTGCGCCCCAGCACAACGCACACCAAGCACGCTGCCTCCAGCGTTAGCTGCAGTCCACGGTGTTGTTGATGTGTGCCGGCTTGTGCACAGAGGCCTGGTCAGACAGCTCCGGCTGCTGCTGCTGCTGCGCCTGCTGCTCTGCAATGCCGTCGTGCACCTCATCCAGCTGGTACTTGGCCAGGAAGTGGTCGCCTGCAGCCAGCAGCAGCAGCAGCAGCAGCGCCACAGTCAGGGCACGCAAGCTGGAAGTGGTGCACATATAGCACAAAGTGCTTATGCCTGCAGTCTTCTTTAACTGCTAGCGTCACTTTCATGCTGTCGGTACAACACGGGTGAGCCGCGGCTGCCCTACGCCACCACAGCCAATCAGCAGCAGTAGGTGATCTCGCCCTCGCGTCCTGGCCCCCTCACCGAAGATGACCTCCGCGCCCACTTCCACCTCGATGTTGTCCAGCGGCCCCAGCTCCTGGCCGTTGACCACAGTGCCGTTGGTGGAGTTGAGGTCGGTGATGCACACCTTGTTGTCCTCTGCATGTGGGGCAGGTTTGCAACAGCAGCAGCAGCAGCAGCAGCAGCAGCAGGCAGCATGTGAGCAAGAGCAGCCGCTACCACGATGCCACACCAACACATGCACCTGCTGTGGTATGCTGCTTGCACAGCGCTGTAAAGCAACACCTTCAACATGCACGCATCTAGCGTGCCACATGGATGTGCCCACGCGCCGCAGCCACTCACCCACTCGCAGCAGCGCGTGCCTGCTGGAGACCGTGGGGATGGGGATTTGGATGTCTGCGGGGCTGGCGCGCCCCACCTCAAACACGCCCTCCTTCAGGATGATGGGCTGCGGCTGCGGCACCTCATCCCCGATGTGCTCAAAGCTGCCGTTGCCTGCAGGAGCGCAGCCACCAGGCATGCAGGGCGCAGCGGGTGAGTCGCACGTCAGCTAACAAGGCCTACTACTTGGCGAAGCAGGGTCGACACCACGGCTGCGCCTGCTGCCCAGGCAGCGACAGGCAAGGGCGCAGCGCAACGTTCCCACCATATGCACCAAATGATTGCCAATGTTGGCATTTAACAACACTACAGCTACAGTGTTACAGGTGTCCACGATGCTGTGCTGTCCAGGCCGCACCAGTCGCCTGCAGCGCTTGCTGCTGCACGCTGCTCACCTGTGGGGCGCAGCACCAGCCTGCATGACGCGACAACTGCTGGGGCCCTGGAGACGGCGACAGTAGCTACTCCACGCTTGCTGCTGTGGTTGTGTCCTGCAGGGCACAGCACAGGGCGTCAGCCACAGCACAAGTGCCAGCTGGCATGCAGCATGTTCAAGCACTGCTGCATGGCTGCATGTGAGCTGTGGAACACACTCACAGGGGTCGCAGCTTAATCAGGTTGCAGAGACAGCACCGCAAACACAGCTCTTGCTCACCAGAGATGCGGGCCTGGCGAGCAAAGTTGGTAGACAGGCGGTGCTGCACTGAAGAAGACACATTGAAGCGAGGGAGCATCTTGCAGCTGCTGCGCAGAACCGGGCCTCTTGGTTTGAATTAGACCTCACACTAGCGGCCTGCTGGGCTGCTGATCACGACAAAAGAGCCAGGACGAGCCAGAAGAAGCGAGAACACTGGTGAACTTATGCGTTTGGCACAGGACGCAGTAGGCCGCTGATCAACAGTAATATTGTATGAATCAAAGAAGATACAACTCTCAGCTGTCGTGTAGGTGGTGGAAGCTTAGCTCACAGTTTGCATGCAAGAGGGTCGTTTGCAAACTGCCTACCGAGATCTGTGCCTGCCGAAAACAACGCAAAAGTATTTGCTGCGCTGGAATAAGAAACTGATTAAGAGCACCTGCTGCCGGGAGGTGTTACACCTGGTGTGAGTCAGCATCAGCATAACAAGCACCTGTGGCCCTCAACTCACCGCCACATATCTGCTGTGAGGGGCTGCATATGCCGGGCAAAAGCATGAAATGGGCTTTGCAAATGCATTTTAATTTCTGAACAGCAGTCACGCACGCAAAACTCCGACCACAACTGCCGATTGTTCACACATCACCCCCGTGTCCCAGCAGGAGGTGTGCGTGGTGCCCAAAGCTAACACATCGCCGCCGCCGGTGCTGCTGGTGCTGTTACCGCTGCCAAGTTTGCAACCTAGTAACCACTCTCTGCCTTGATATAGTAAAACAGCTTGGCATGGCGCCCGGCAGCAGCAGTAGAGAGCGTCGTGCCCGCGCCAGGCCCCAGCTGCTGCTGCAGCCCTGCAGGCCCGCCCGGCTGCCCTGCTGCTGCTTGTGTCGCTGGCGGGGGCAGCACCATGCCGCCACCCACCCACTGGTGGCGCGGCATCCAGTTGTCACGCGTGGCGTCCAGCGCCGCCAGCAGCGCGCCGCCCTTCCAGGCGATGTGTGAGGGGTGCGCGCGGTGCTCCAGCACGTTGACCACCTGCCAGGAAATCGAAGTATGCAGTGCAGCAGGAGTCTATGCCTGAAGGCGCGCACCGACGCTGGCAACATAATGATGCCCAAACATGCAACCGGCTCTGCCAAGAGCCGATGGTGTTACTGACGGGCGACTCATCAACGCAGGGTGCGCAGGCAAGCACGCTGCAGGCTGGCTTCTACTGCAGCACGGCAACAATTGTTGCAAGCGCATGCTGTGCATGCTACTGCTGCATGTGCATCTGGTTATACGCATAATTAGGCTGGGCTTAGCTGCGCAGCCTTGCAGGGCCTGCCGCCGCACCTGCTGCCGCCCGCCAGCCGCGAAGCGCGTCATGAGGCGCCGCTCCAGCATCTGCCCCAGCCCGCGCAGCCCCGCGGCAGGCCCCGTCAGCAGCAGCCCATTGGCCAGTCGGTCGCACAGGTCGGGCCGGCCCGCTGCAGCCGCCATGATGCTGCGGTACACAGCCTGGAGAGGGGCCGCGGGTGCACAGCAGCAGATGACGGTACAAGCAAGTTGGACAATCGGAGGATGCCGATAGACGAAAGCATGCAGGCAATGCAGGCATGGGTTGAGTTGCAGCATGTCACAGCACCTACATCCTGAAGAACCAGGCACCATGACCTGCATCCTGTTGACATGTTCAGGCATTGCCAGTGTGCGCGGCACGCGGTGGCATGAGATGAGGGCCAATACAAGCACCTGCTGAGCCAGAAGTGACAGGAACGCAAAAGCAGCCTGGCCGACAGCTGGGTGTGTGCCCCATCAGAGCAGAGAACCCCCCAGAAACCAGAAGCACACACGCTCACGCTCACGCCCACGCGCATACACGCTGCTCACCTCATCGAGTGACATGCTGCTGCCGCCGTCTGTGGTCCTGCTGCTGTCTGCTGCCGCGCTGCCAGATGCGCCAGGCCACTGCTGCGGCGCCTGCCCCAGGCCTGGCGTGCCCGCTGCTGCTGCATCCTCCCCTGCTGCTGGCGGCATGTCCAGCGGCGGCAGGTACATGCCCACAGGGGGCGGCCCCACCTCCCCTGCCTCCAGCCGCGCCTTGAGCTGGCCCTGCAGGTACATCGACTCAGCAGCAGGCGCGTCATGCACACACGCGTGGTAGTGCTTGTGCGCCAGCCCCCGCTGCACCTCAGCAGCACGCTCGCCCTGCTGCTTGCTTGGCTGGGCACCGCCTGCGCTGCTGCTGCCAGCAGGCTCCTGCCAGCTCAGCTGCTCGGGCCGTGGTGCCAGTGCCGGGTAGAAGCACAGCATGGAGGCCACTGCCGCCCAGCTGCCCAGCGCCACGCTGAAGTTGCGCGTGGGCTGGCCTGGCGCGCGCAGCGGCAGCAGCGCGGGTGCGCTGTCCTCCAGCATGGCCCGCCCCACCAGGCCCAGCGTGAGCGTCTCCTGCAGCGGACAGAAGGAAGCATGATGAGTGTGCGCGCAACTGTGTGGGCCGCTTCAGGTCAGGAGAGGACAGGCACACACGCTTGCAGGAAAGACCGGCGTGCAAAAAAACAGAAGCTAACAGTAGCTGTTCATGGCAGGCAGGCCAGCAATGGTGGCCTTGTGATGGTTGCCGAAGACCACACCAGCAATGGGCAGCACGGGCTTACCTTGGGGAAGTAGCACTGCTGCATCACCAGCTCCTCCAGCATCAGGCAGCAGTACACGTCAGCAGCGCCAACACTGCTGCTGCTGCTGCTGCTGCCGCCAGCTTCGTCCCCATCAGCAGCTTGCTGCTGCTGCTGCTGCGCCACCACGCAGTGCAGGCTGGGCCCGCCAGCCGCCTGCTGCAGCTGCTCCGGCCAGTGCCCGTAGCAGCCCATCCAGCCCACCAGCGCAGCAGCAATGCGCGTAAGCCCCAGCTGCAAGCTCACCCTGCTGCTGACAGGCGGCAGCACCACGGCGTCATCGACGCAGCAGATGCTGCTGCCGCTGCTGCCCATGTCTACTACTACAGCGCTGGTGGAGCCGTTGCCCAGCGCTGCTGCCACTGGCGCCAGGTGCACCACCAGGCTGGCAAAGCCCAGCCGCTCCAGCAGCACGTCAGCCAGCAGCCGCACCTGCGCCGGGCAAACATGCAGAGCGGAGGGGAAAGGGGGGCAACTGAGGGGGGCTTGCAGTGAATTCATCAGCTGTGTGCTGTTGAGTGTGAAGCCTGGCCAACCAGCTCAAATGCAGCATAAAGCAAGCCTGTGGTGCTCACAGCGACCTACTGAGCCACTTTCTGTGGCCAGCAACCGGCAGTAGCAGTGTCAAAGAAGCAATGTGTATGAACACCAGGCACACGTGCAGCACAGACCCCTGCTGTGCCCCAGCCTCTTGCCCTGCCGCGCACCTCTGCTGCAGTCATTTCCTGGTGCACCAGCAGCACTGCTGCCAAGCGCGACAGCTGCTGCTGCGACAAGCCCAGCTCCACACACAGCGCCCAGCGCCACACAGCCTCAAACCTGCAGCAGCAGCAGCAGCAGCAGTATGTATGAGGACATAGGGCGGCCAATGTCCTTATGCGAGCAAGCATGTCTGTTGTGGCCACTGCAGATTTTGCAACCATCACACAGCAGCCAGCCTAGTGCCCCCCGCTGCAGTTGAGGCCAGTACACATCAGGCATGCGGCTGCATTGCTGCGCTGCGCATGCCTGCCTGCCTGCATGCCTGCGTGCAAGCCTGCCTGCCTGCCGCACCTCTCCAGCAGCAGGCGTTCAGGGGTGGTGGCCAGGCCCGCGATGTGGCCGTCTGCCGTCAGCAGCCAGTGCGCCCTGTAGGGGTCCCCGGGCCACAGCGCAGCCACCTGCACCAGCAAAGGTGCCACAGGTTGAGCGTGGCAACACATGCTGCCTCAGCACGCGTCAAACCGCTGAATGCTGGGGCAATCTTAAATACTCCTCCATGCACTATCCACGCACTGGCTCACAGCTGGCACGCGCTGGCCCCTACGGTCTGCAGAGGGCAGCAGCAAGCAGAGCCAAGGCAAGACAGCAGCATTGCTCTCCCCACCTGGGTTCCTGCAAGGTGTGGCACGTATGCAGGCGCAGCTTGCTGCTGCTGCTGCTGGCCTGCATGTGAGGCGCGTGGCCCCTTGCGCGTCTTGGCCCATGCAAAGCCATCAGCGCCCTCAGGCACCTGCCTGCTGCTGACCAGGCCAGCTTTGGCTGCAGGGAATAAGTCATCCTGCTGCTGCTGCTGGTCAGCGCTAGCAGCAGCAGTGGGGCTCAGCGGCTGGCTGCCATTGCCGGCTGACTCTAGGGACTGCCGCCGCTGCTGTTGCTGCTGCTGTTTGTCGAGGCTTGGCGGCCGCGGGGGCACTTGCAGGTGCAACGTCCTGTGCACCTGTGCATTGCAAGAACAGGCACACACAGCCACTGCAACACATGAGGAGGTGGTGCTGCAGCTGCTGGCTATTTTTGAACTGTAACAGTGTTATAACTGTTACAGGTGCGTGCATCTTGCAGTGCTGAACAAGCAACAGCATGATGCTGAGCAGCAGATACTACTGTTGTGGTCCTGCTGACCAGCACCTGCTGCGAAGCCCTGCACTCCTTACCTCAGCCAGGGCCTCATATGCCTGCTCATCAGGCTCCCAGTTGCAGCTGCTGCTGCTGCCCGCGGCTGATGCACCCTCTGCTGCTCCTGCTGTTGTGGTGTTCTCAGCAATGCAGTGTGGCACCACCCTGGGGGTGTCCTCACAGCCAAAGCCCAGGTACAGCAGGTGCTCTGTTGGATACAACACTACAAACGATTTGCCCTGCTGCCGCAGGTACTCGTGTGCAGACACCACCTGCTGGTCCATTATGTGCCGCTGCTACCACTGCTGCTGCTGCTGCTACTGCAGACACAGCAAGGAGGTGAAGGATCTCTTCTTGCGAAGCCAGCTGCTGCGCAACATCATCACTATCGGTCACTGTGCTTCAAACTCATCGTTTTGATAGCGACACAGGGAACATCAGCACGCACACGGCCGATACGTATGGGGGGTCACTGTCACTGAGCACAGGTGCCCCGTGGTGTTACCCGCGGGATAAGGGCCAAGTTTGTTGCGTTTACGATTTACATCCTCATTCAAGTTCGACCAGTGATCAGTGGTGCACGCCACCCGCCCGGGCTTTTGAAAGTGTTGTCATTCGCAGTGAACACTGTTCAACCCCAGTCAAAGAACAAGCTAGACGAGCTAGGCTTCCTTGATGTCGTCCTCATATTCTTGTACATATTCATTGGTTTCTATCTTGCTTAGAGCTCATGTGGACTGCTGGACAGTCATTGCATCTGACACTACATCCAGTACTGTACTGCTGACAAGAGACATCAGGCCAACATCGACATGGGCAGCCAGGTTTTGCTAGGCACAGTGGTGCCAATTCTGGGTGGCATCATTGGGCTGATAATGTACTGCTCGCCCTTGAGTGCAGCCAGAGCGGCCAGACAGGCGCAGTCCCTTGGAGTGAGTGCGGCGGTCAGCAGATGCTGGTCGTGCCTGTTGTGGTGAAACCGGCAGCTGCCATAATAGGCATGATCGCAATTGAACAGCACCTGAGTACATGCAGTCGTCACTGCCAGCTTGCTGTCTTGTTGCTTCTGCCGTTCCCTGACCGTCAGGCTGCATGCATCGCTCAAGGCATGGCCTGTGTGCCTTGCAGGAACTCAACCCTGTCCCATTTGCAGTCACCTTCATGAGCACGGCCTGCTGGAATGCGTACGGCTTGGCCGCACCCGACTACAACATGTTCCTGCCTAACATTCCAGGCTTTGTGGCAGCGCTGTACACCAGCGTCACATGCTACGGCCTGGCAAGCAGCAAGGCAAGCAGCTGAGGTGTAGATGCTGCCTGCTCAGCACACACGCCTTTATTGAGCGGCCCATCTGCCGTCTACCTGATTACGACCGTTACTTGGTTGTGCAGGACAGCAAAATGCGTGACAGTCAAAGTGGCACGCCTGCAGTCTGGGCAGGCAGCAGCAGTTGTGTCATCACGCTGCTATGCCAGCAGAAAGTGGCATTGGCCCATGCACAAACACCAGCAATATTGTGATTAATCACAGTGCAGCAACAGTGGGTATCATAACATTTGTCATACAGGTGCGACTGTGTATGTTGCACGCTGCATGCGCAGGTGCAGGACCTTCTGATGCTCATCATGTGCTCGGGGTCACTGGTGGTGCTGGTGCTGGCAGTCATGACGCGCTTCGTGTGCTCTGCAGCACAGGGCAAGCTGCTGTGGTGAGCGCCACAGCAACCAGCACTGCCGGCGGCAGGTTTCTGTGCCCAGAGATGTAATGCAATGGCAGCATCACTGGCAGCAGTTGTCCTTCAAGTTCAGTGCCAGCAGCAGCGCAGTTGCCGTGGTGGTGATCTGCAGTGCATGCAAGGCCGAGCGCCTGCAGAGCCGTGCTTACCCGCCAGCAGCATGCCAGGCATAGCTATGTACACACTGCGTTGCTGGCTGTTCCGCGCAGGGGCTTCACATGCAATGCCATCACCATCGCCTACTACGGCGCGCCCCTCAGCAGCGCGCTGGTGGTGGTGCGCAGCAAGGACAGCAGCTGCATCTACCTGCCCACGTGCATCGCCAACCTGGTCAACGCCTCGCTCTGGGTGGCATACGGCATTGTGCGTGGCGTGCTGACATGCAGGCAGCTTAGACGTGCATGCATCCCTTGCAAGGCAGCTGGTGGCCACAGCACTGTGCACACATTGCGATAATGCCATGTATGAGACCTCGCTGCTACCAAAAGGCGGCATCTGTCAGGTACCTGCTGTACTGTGCGTGCCAGTGTTACATGGCTTACAGCGCCATGTCTTAGCTCCTGCCGCCATTCAAGACTGCTGTCTGCATCGCCGGCCGCGGCCTTGCAGGCTGTGAAAGACCCGTTCATCTGGGTGCCCAATGGCGTGGGCGGCGTGTTTGCTGTGCTGCTCATCCTGCTGTGCGTCATCTTCCCACGCAAAGCAGCAACAGCGGCAACCGGACAGCAAGGGCTGCTGTAAGTGCACGCCATTCACTTCCCCACAACGTAGTATGCCAGGCAGATGCCAGGCAGATTGTTTAGGCGGCAGCAACCTGCCCGGCCAGCACAACCTGCCGCTGTGTATCAAATGCGGTGGCGGTCTCTGCCAGTGACGCCTAGCAGGCACGGTCAAGCCAGCTGTGTTGACATTGTCTGCAACCATGGCGTGAGAACACCACTTACTGTTATACTTGCTGTCCCTGCAATGGTGATATGCTGCAGACCCAAGAGCCAGGGCAGGAACAGCAAGGAGCACCTGCTGCTGGGCAGCCAGGCAGGCACACAGGAGGGGTGCATCCGCGCGTACTGCCCAGCTGATGCCTCACCGGCCACCTCAGGCCATGGCCAGGTGGAGGTGGTCACCAGCGCCAGCACACTGAAAGCAACCAGCAGCGAGCTACAGCAGCGGCGAGGTTCAAACACGACGCCTGAGCTATAGCCATTGAACCAGATGTGAATTGCTTGAACAGCTCTTGCAGCAGCCATGTTGGTGGCATCTGCAACACATTACAAACAACATCAGCATATGCTAAGATTCCTGCTCACAACCCATGGCACATTTGTCCACCATCATGAAAACAGCTGGTGTCAAGCACCAGAATGTCTTTATCTTATCATCTCTGAAGGTGGTTCGTTGCACTTCTGCAGCTGGTATCGAGTGGTAGGGCATACCTGGTATATGAACATCAGGCATGCAGCGGTAGAAGCTGTGCACCCGCTCACGCCTTGATGTGGCTGAGCAGTAAAACAAAGCTAGTTTGGTGAGCTACCCATTTCTGCTATCATGCATATCATCCCAAAACACACTGAGTCGTCCAGCACCTGCACATGCATGCTACTGGCTGTTCATGTGCCTGGCGTTTGTCAACATGATACCATTTGGTGCACAGCCCACCTATGCAGCTGCAGGACGAAGCCTGCCAGCACCTCTCAAGAGTCTTGGTAGCTTCACGTTGATGTTGCACGAATGTTCACGGCAACTCAACGGCATATCGTATGGTGCAGCCTGCCCAGCATGGTGCATTCCGGCTGAACCACTGGCGGAAATATCCAACAACAAGGCACAACCAACTTTGCAATAATGATGCACAGAGTGGTAGAAACCAGTCCTGCCAGCCTGAAGTAAGTCCTGCCAGGGCAGCCTGGCCAAGCCAGCAGGGCAGCAGCTGGACGCCATTGCTGGGAGTCATACATCTGGTGTATAGTGGTGCCCTCTCATAACCGGCCTGTCTTTGTCCTTCTCTTATTTACGCACGGAAGAGCATAGGCTCAAGCAGGCTTGCCTGCCTCCGACGCGTAGGACTTGTAATTTGTAACTGCCCTCTCATAACACAGCACGGCACAGAACGACAGACGTGCACCGCAATGTAGCTGTGATAGTGCAGCAGCTGAACTTGATTACTTGCTAGTCGCCCGACAGCAGATGCCTTGCTGGCCAAACCCTAGATGCCCAGGGTTTTGTCAGTGCTGCTGCTCAGTGGTTCTAACACGTCATCACCGAAGTATTTGCTGGATCTACATTAGAACAACAGCAAAACGCATACGACTAATGAGAAACAAGAAGTTGGTGCTGTGGTAAAACCAGTGTTTGACTCGCACCATTTGAACCAGTGTCGCTATCGGTATTTGAGACATCTTTGAACACACAATCATGTTTTCAATAGTTTCTTAGCTGCTCACAAGGGCTGGTTCGCGCGTTGCTGCTGGAGATCTGTGTGCCGACCCTTCGTTTTGTACCGCTTGTTTTTACAGCCGCACCAGGCGTGTGTCCATACTCATGAACCGATCTTAATCAGCTTATTCATCAGTGTAAAGCAGCAACGATACCTGCGGACGACATGGAGCAGACGACAGCACCAGTGGATGCTCCTTCAGCTGATGCAGCAGACCAAGCTTGGGATGACATGGAGCAGCGCCAGTTCCTGCTTGGGCTGCTGCTGTTCCGAGATGATTTTGACACAATAAGCCAACTCATGCTTCCACACAAAACGGTAAGGGGACAGCACGCCTGGCACTGGCAGTGGTCAGGCTGAGTCCTGCAGGACTGGGAACAAGTAGCGTCCCTGGCCTACGATTTACTGATTGTTATGCTAATGTTTGATGTTTCTGATACTGCAGTTGCAGGACATTCAGCAGTTCTATGCCTGTAATTACTCCTTCACCAAAGCGCATGCACACATGCACGCGCTAGAGGCCCTGGGGTTCCAGCCAGGCGCTGTGGTCACAGGCGTGATGCGCACCAGGCTGATGCACAGCATGGCCGCAGGTGCGGGTACAGCAGTGCCAGGCATTGATGTAGCCTGCATCTATCAATGTCGCTGGCATGCCTGCTTGCTGGAACCAGGTTTCAGACAATGATGCTATAGAATCCAGGAGATGTCCACCTGCAATGCTGTCAAACCACTTTGCTGTACACCTGTATTTCACTTCTTCTAAAGCCCTGCAATGCCACAACTGCTGCCTTTGCTGAGCATGTGACCAACTTCCTGTCCTGCAGAGCATGGCTGGCCACGTTTCAACGCTCACAAGTTCAGGCAGTACGACGAGCAGCAGCTGCTGCTGCCTGGCCTTGTCGCTGAGCTGCTGGCCGCTGTGGGGCTGCAGCCTTTCACCACACACACCTTCAACGCACTATCAGCATGCGGTGTGGAGACGGTGAGCGCGCGTCGTGCGGCTGCATGCCTGCTTGGCTGCGCAGCTGGGCTGCTCTGCCTCACTATCAGCTGCTGATCCCCCTGCCTTCACTGTCGCTGTTTGCAGGCTCAGCTGGTGCTGCAGGCAGACTGGCAGTCTCTTCACTACTTCGCCTTCCATGAGGACCCTTGCACGCCTCCACACGTCAGCATGTTCCAGTCAACGCTGTGGCCTAGCCTGGTCAAACTGGGCTGGCAGCAGCAGGACATGAGTCGCTACCCAGCCAGCCATGATGTTTCAACAGCACCTGGCACAGCAGCCTACACTCCCCCAGCTGACGTGATTGCTGCAGTGCAAGCGGCCACTGGCTATGCACCTACAGGGCCGTGCGCCAGCCCATTGGCAGTATTGGCGCTGCTGGCGTGTGCAGCGCTGCCAGTGCCCAGCAGCTGCTTGCAGGAAATGCGCGCTGGCGTACTCAATGGCAGCCACGATGCTGCATGCGAGCTGCTGGCTGCACGCTTTGGCGGGCCTCCCAAGAGCAAGCAATTTGTAAGTCCCAACTGCTTGGCTTCAATTTCTGATGGCGTGCAGAGCCATGGCATCATCTGCCAGGCATGCGCTGTCGTTGGTGTACCAGCCGAGCTCGCATGCTTGCAGGACAGCTGCACGTGCCTTTGTTGCACCCGGTTTTGCGGCGATTTGCCTCCTGCAAGGCTTGTGCAGGCATGTTTACATGGACTGAGTCTGCTGTTTGTTTGCTGCATGCTCCCTTGCAGATGTGCGCCAACTGCGCCTGCACCAGCACAACTCTGTGGCGCAGAGGCACAGCGGGCCTGACTTTCTGCAATGCATGTGGCCTGTACTACCACAAGCATCACGGCGAGCACAGGCCAGAGCAGCTGCTGCTGCGCGCAGCTGCCACTGCCCCCAAGGGCATCGCCAAGCTTACTGCAATGCCTGCAAGCTTTGGCAGGGCAAGCAAGCCCGCTGCCAAGTCCTGCAGCGGTACCGCAGCAGTAGCTGCAGGCAGCAGGGGCGGCTCCATGCTGACTGGCTGCAGCGACGACGATGATGACAGCGACTATGAGGGCGAGCGCAGCAAAGCAAAACGCAAGGCGCGGCGCCGCAATGTGAGCTGCCTGGCAAGATTGTTGTTGCGCCTGTTTCTATTCAGCCGTGTTGTCTGTTGCAGAGCTGTGTCTGCCTGTGGCTTGAGCAATCAAAGCAGACGGTGGTCCTGCAGGAAGAGGGCCGACGTCAAGTTGTTTCCTGCAGGCTGCACATCAATGTCAGTGGTCACACGTGTTGCGAGAAGCCATTGCCGGCTTACTTCAACAGGAGTATCAAGCCCTTGCAGGAAGATGCAACTGCTGTGTGTATAACCACTTTCCTCAGCATCCTTGCAAAAAGCTATTGTAAGTGCACAATGTCCTGACCGTGGCCCTTCAGCCCACCTGCCGTAGTGTCCTTGGCCTGCTACCCAAGGCTGCTTATTCTGATGCACCCCTCCCCATCATATCCGTATGCAGGCCAGCAAGCTGCTGACGATGTCACACGACTACCTGCTGCTGGACAGCGAGATGGCTGCAGCAGCCAGCGGCAGCAGCGGCGGCAGGCGCAAGCGGCCAGCTGGCAGCAGCAAGGCCAAGCCGCAGCGCCAGCCGCACCTGGCTGCCAGCGCAGAGTGCGGTACGCACAGCGGCTGGTCCTCTGGCGGGTGCGAGGAGGAGGGCGACAGCGCCTTCAGCAGGCAGCGCAGCAGGAAGGCTGCCAAGGACGGCGCAGCGGGCGAGACGCTGCTGTCACGCATGCTCAACAAGCCAAAGAAGAGGTGCGACAGGGCTATCGTTTGGTGTCGTGCAGAAAATATACTCGACTGGTGTGTTTTGCCTCTGTGAGGGTGTTCTGCCAGCAGGCAGCTGCTGCCAGCAGGTATTTGATTAACAGCAAACAAGTGCATTGACAGCACGACGTGCACAGGACTTGATGGGTGTACGCCTTTCCTGCAAGCAACGCAGCTGCAGCTGAACGGTGGCAGGCTGGCATGGCACATAGCTTTGTTACTAACTGTCACCCCGTGGCAGAAGGCGACGTAACCACGTCATCCAATGCTTGCTGCTGCCACTGCAGCGGGCCCAACTCTGATGTGGCGCCCATCCAAGGCCTGATGGCGCTGGCTAAGCCTGCACCCAAGATGACGCCTGCCTCGGTCATTGCAGAAGCAGAGGCGCTGGCCGCTGCAGGCCGAAGCCCTGCCTGCAGCAATCAGTCAGGCGCAGCAAAGCAGCCCGCTGAGCCGGGCCAGCACGCTTCCAGCAAGCCTCGCGGGCCTGAAGCTGACGCCGCCACGAGCAAGCGGGCCACAGCAGCTGCCTCAGATGCGCCAGATGCTGCCAGCCGCCGGCTATCAGCTGATGTCGAGCCAAGTGCCGCCAACACCGTGGCAGACCCACTGCAGCAGCTGCAGCAGCACATTGCGCAGCTAGCCCAGATGCAGCAGATGCGTGAAGATCAAGCCAGGCAGCAGCAGCAGCAGCCTGCAGGCGTGAGCAGCGCCCAGCATGCATCAGGAGCTGCCCAACAGCCGCAGCTAGAACCAGCAGCAACAGCAGCATTGGCAGCAGTTCTATCCGCAGCAGGCGTGTCACACTCGGCAGCAGTTGCTGCAGCACAGGCAGCCGCAGCTCCAGCCAGCATGGCGGTTCAAGGCACACGCGGCTGCAGCGATGAGGGTCATGCATCCGGCCTGGCAGAGCTGCTGGGGGACAGCAGCTCGCGCTGCGCCAGCCCCACCCCAGACTACCTGCAGCAGCTCTTCGACCAGGCCATGGGGGAACAGCCAGCGCCTGCAAGCACTGCTCAGGATAGCGCTGGCGCTGCTACAGGCATGCAGCACGCAGCACCAGACGCAGCAGCAGCACCAGATGCAGGCGGCTGGATGCCGCAGCCAGCCAGCACGCAGCAGCCGCCTACGCCTGGGCCTGCTGGCTGGGGTGACCTGCAGGGCCAGCAGGGGGCAGGCAGGGGCCGCAGCCGCGCAGGCATCAGCCGCTTCGGCGCAGAAGAGGAGCGCCACAAGCAGCAGAAGGTGGGGTGCATGCTGCACAGCTGTGGTGAACACAGCAGCATTGGGGTGCCTGCAGTTGCCTGGTACCGAAGTGCCCACAAATGCATGGTGACATTCATGATGTGCATGCTTGTTTCAGCAGCCGACTCTCAGCTGGGATTATGCAACCGTTGAGGACGGCTTGTCGAGCACAGCACACAATATGCAGGCCGCCTGCTTGCATCATGTTTGCAACTGCTTCCTGCAAATGCACCACCACATGTGCATGCTGCTCTTCCTCTGTTGTGTTCTGCAGCTTGACAAGACAGACGGCCCTGCTGAAGAGCACAGCCCGCGTGTCCAGCGCAAGCAAGTGAGTGCGGGCTTGCAGCAGGCCATGACGTGCACGACTGTTTTGGGCATGTATGAGCCAGTGCCACATTTGCATCCGCTGCTGCACAAGAACAGCTCCAACAACCTGAATTGTACAGCTGTTCACCTCAGCCAGGAAACCTGTGCAGTCTGCAGCTGCACAAGCAATGTTTTGATTGTACCTGTGTGCAGCTGTTCCGTGTAAGTGTCTGCTGACCAGTGCAGACATCATGCACAGTGCAGCCGGGCCTTCTTAGTGCTGCCGCTGCCCCTGCCTGGACCTTCGCAGATGCCCAGCGCGCGTGTTGCGCCCTACGCTGTGCCAGAGCAGCACTTTCCCACGGCATCAGACAGCTCGCTGCACGTGGCTGGCCTGACCATCTCGTCCAACCCACTATTTGCGGCAACAAGCGCAGCCCCTATGTGCTACTGGGGAGCTGAGATGCGCAGCGGCAGTGCCTCACCCATTCCACAGGAGGCCTGGCAGCAGCAGCAAGCACTGGCTCAGCAGCAGCAGCCAATGCAGCCAATGCAGCCCCAGCTAAAAATAGCACCTCTTGGTGGCCTGCCTGGCATGGGCAGCATGCAGCTGCTGCAGCCGCACCTAGGCGCAGGATTGATGAGCAGCAGCAGCTGGAATGCTGCTGCTCAGCCGTCAGCGCCCGCCTGGGGTGACCTGTCAGCATCCCTGCCAGGTGCACTGGCCAGCCATGCAGCGGCCCCCGCGCCTGGTGCAGCTGCAGCAGCAGCGCAGCCCGTACAGCAGGGCTCCTACATGGAGATGCTGTCTGCTGCCTTGGCTGCCTCCCCCAAGCTCCAGGGCGCAGCAGCAGCAGCAGCAGCACCAGCAAGTGCACAGGCTGGCGGGCAGGGCGGCTGCCCCATCGGGCCTGGCATGGGCCTGAAGCAGCTGCAGGGGCTGTCTGACGCCATGGTGGTGCGCACACACAGCGCTGCGCATTCTGGGGTCTCGCAGGATGTATGGCAGAGCATGCAGGATGCAGGGGAGCTGCATGAGTGTGACAGCGCTGGCCTGGGGATGCGGCTGTGATGTGATGCAGCAGCCGGGCCCCTGTGGCTTGAACGCCACTGGCTTGCGGCCATACGTGTACGTTTCTGCTCACACGGGCGGGTGGTATTTGATGACAATGCTCCAACCAATGGCACCCCTGATTTGGATGCGCCATGAATCATGGTTTTCTGCAGATGCCTGTTTCCTTGTAGTCTTAGCTTCCAGCTGACCACATTTGTTGTAGGTAGGGGATGCTTGCCTTGCACGCATCTTTTTGCTGAGCCTGGGCGGCAGTACTGCTGCATACCATGACTCACACTTGACTGCCGGCTGGCATGCATGTCACCAAGTACTGAATGGCAGTCGGGCTGTGCTGCCTGGCGTGGCTGTACCTGTACAGCTCTGGTGAAAAGGGTACGGTACCCTGCACGCAGCTTCATGCTTATCTGACAGTCAATATTACTAGTTGTAGTACAGCTTGGCTGACCGGGCTAGTGAATGTTGCAGACATATGGGCTGCATACGCCATACTGTAGTTGGATCTCGCATTTGCTGGCTGTAGCATGTGTTACTTATTGCACACACTACTGACGCTCACTCCCCGAGTTGGCCCGTTAAGGTCCCGCAAGGATAGACACTGGTGTGTGCAAACTTACACAGATCAGGGGCAAATGCAGCAGCCTCTGCCTCTTAAGCCGCTTGTACAGGTCGCCAACGTCGACACAAATGAAGCTCTGTCAATTGTGGCTGATAAAATCGAGAGAGGAAGTCGTTACATGTGGATCCGGCCATCATCAAGTTGGTGCAGGCCACTTCTGTAAGAGAGCAACCGTCGGTACAGACCAGATGGTGGAGAGCAGGAAATGATGCAGTTTTGCCACACCGCTTGTGCACATGTTGTGATGATTATATGCAGCTTGCAGTCTACTGCAAAGGGCGTCTTACGCAACAGCAACAACAGCCTACAGCTGCTCCAGGTCTTGTCTCAGCTGTGCACCTTGGCAACAGTGAACAACGGCTGTGCAGTGCAGTGATGGCGCTTCACCTGGCACACACTGGACGTGTCTGCAAGCTCTCACTGCTGTGCATTCCCAACCTCTGCCGTGCAAGGTCACAGCCGCCCACCACAACAGCAACATGAGACCAAACTGCCCGACGTAGGTGCAACAATCGTAGGCAAGTGTTTGCTGAATTGCAGCGGCTGGCAGCGCAATGAATATAGGGTATGCCAACCTGCTGCCCTCTGCCCTCAACAGAGCATGCTTGTGCGCCTGCTTGCATTGGCTGCAGCATGTGCGCTGCTCAATATAGCTCGGCTGCTAATACCAGCATTATTGACTCCTTTGCAGCCACCAAATTCCATCAAATAAACTGGGACACAGAGCAGTTTGTATCGTTGCCGTCGCAGCCTACTAGGCCCAGCATGTCGTTCGCATCAGCAGTGTTTGCAAGCAGTGCAGCGCTAGTTGCAGCGCTCCACACGATGCATGCATTGGGTTTGATCACACTAGTTGTCTGATATGCAGCCGGCCCCAAAGACGTGCCGCCTGCTGTGCCTGCAGCGCTGGCAGCACCCCCTCAACCCTTATTGCTAATGCAGCACTGAAAAGGCAGCAACCTGTCTAGATGCTGGCTTCTCCGCAGTGCCTGACTCAATCTCACAAGGAAACACCTGTGGCTGCAGCTTGACTGTCTACTTCTGTATTGGACTGCAGATGACTTGGCTGCCTTGAACACAGGGGCACGCATTGTGACAGACCAACCCAAACAGGACGACTGCTGCCATGCACATCCTGCTGTCCACCACCAGGAATTTCCCGATACGCTACATCCTGCAGCTGCAAGCAATGCATGACCTGTGTAAAACACTGCGGCAATGCATGTTGTCAGCACGAGCGTCATGCTGCGACATGTGATGATAGCGCTCAAACTGGCTAGGCCTAGACGCCAACAACTTGGCTCATGCCTGCCACCTGCAATGTGCTGCTGAGACAAATGGTGTGTCTGATGCCAATTATACATACAACTTCGGGTGCTGGGCGCTCCTAGTGCTACACCACCGCAACACAACCCTGCAGCAGTACTGCTACTAGTGGTGTACTCTCATAACAACCCACGCAACAACGTTGGAACAAAACACGCAGCGCAGAAGCTCTACTGCTGCTCAACAATATTCTCCATTACCAGCTGCTCAGCACCAGGCCCCGCCACCACAGCTGCACTCAGTGCAGGTTCAGCACTAGCAGCAGCCAGAACTGCCGCTGCAGCTGGTTCGCTGCCGTCCTTGATGCTGCCAGCATACTCCGCGTCTGCCCTGGATGACACCATGGCACGTGCATCGGCAGCGCCCCAGTCGCCTGCTGCCGCCGCCGCGCTGCTGCTGCCGGCAATGCCTGCAGACAGGATGGCTGCCGCCACCTGCGCGGCTGCCACCTCCGCATCGCCGCTGCTGCCGCGTGGCGCTGCCAGCCCCAGCTCGTCGTTCACCACGCACAGCACCACGCGGCCGTCGGGGAACACCTTGTGCCCCGAGGGCAGCATCACGGGCTCCTGCATGCGCACCGCGTGCGCCAGCGCCAGGCGCAGCGCGCCGCCCAGCACGCTCTCCCGGCTCAGCTCGCCCACCCAGCCCACCAGCTCAGGCTGGCCGCTACCACTGCTGCCCGGCGCTGCCACTGCTGGTGCGGGTGCTGCGAGGGCTGCGGTGTGCTGCTCCGGTGCGTCGTCAGCCATGTTGAGCTGGTCCGAGATGGAGCCGCGCGCCTGTGCTGCTGCCAGGGCTGCCAGCAGCGCTTCCATGGAGCTGCTGGCGGCTGTCAGGCTGTGCGCCACAGTACTGCCCACCCTGAGGGCTGGCAGCAGCAGCTCCTGTGGAGCCACTGCTGCAGCTGCCGCTGCTGCTGTGTCGGCTATGTGCAGCACATCTGCAGGTGGCAGGTACTGCTGGAATGCCGCTGCTGGGTCCGTGACTGCCTCAAGAGGCAGCGGCAGCGGCAGGCTCAGGCCTGGTGCTGCGGGCATGCCCAGTGCACCGGGGTGCACGTAGCCACCAGCCTGCAGGTCCAGCCCCAGCCCCAGGCCTAGCGCTGCCTGCTGCTGCCCCGCCTGGCTGCTGTCGCCGGCTGCGCTGCCAGCGCTGCTGCTGCTGGCGGCGGGGGCTGTGGCCTTGAGCAAGTCCTGCTGGCGCTGCGCCTTGTACTCTGCCGCGCTGAGCACCTGGTGCTTGTAGGGCTTCACCACGGGACGCGCCGTCTGCTGCGCAGCAGCAGTGGCGGCAAGGGAAGCGGCAGGGGCAGGTGGAAGCACGTGAGTGCATGGAGTCTGTGCCGACTTTTGACCCAACAGTTTGGTGGAGCTGTGTGAGTGTCTCAGCCGTGTTATCACTGCCAGGTGCAGTCTGGCACTGTGCGTAACTAGCACGACACGCTTACGCCTTTGCTTCTCCCCACATGCACCACAGTTGGCAAAACCGCAACCATGCAGGGATGCCACCGGCGCGGCATACTTAGAATCACTCTCATTCTGGGTGCACAGGCACATGACGGGCTCGTGTTGCAGGCGTGCAGGTGCGCCACTCACACTTCTGCGGACCACGCGCTCCTTGCCGTTCTTCCAGAAGGGGAACAGCCCATTGGTGGGCCTGTCGATGCCGTTGTTGGTCTTGTAGATGCCGCACGCGTTGCACAGTGTGCGGCTGGGGTCCTCCTTGTCGCGCCGCCACAGGCAGGTGCTGTCGCAGCCGCAGTTGGCGCAGCGCACGGGCTCGCCGCCAGCGGCGCGGCGCGCGGCGCGCACGGGCGATCCCTTCTTGGTGGGCGTCAGCGCGGGGCCTGAGCCCGCCGCCGGGCTGTGCGGGTAGGCTGTGGGCGAGTAGTGGTCCTGCAGGGAAGGCGGCACGCAGCAGCTGCCTGTGGTGACGTGCTGCACGGCACTCCTGCAAGCAGGAACCCCCGCTGCCCATGCCCATCGCTCAAGCAGCCACTACTGCTGGCATCATGCGGTGCGCTGCTGATGCTGGCTGGCTACGCTGCCGCACCTGCTCCGCGCGCTGCTGCTTGTGCTCTGCGCCGAAGCGGCTGATGGCGCGGCCCTTGCTCTTGGCGGGCTTGTCGGTGTAGTCCTCGTCGATGTTGGGGTTGGGTCGGCGGTAGCCGCTGCGGCCTGCGGTGGGGGGAAGAACAGCAGCAGCAGCAGCAGTAGCAGCAGCAGCAGCAGCAGCAGAGGCAGGCAGTCGAGCAGTCTTTCACAGCCAGAAAACAGCCGCGGCTCATGGTGCAGCAATATATTGCTTGCACGCAATTGGGAGCTGGCGTTTGGCCTATGCAGTACTCTGTCTTGCATGTGCAGCAAATATGTCTCAGCATGTTAGTGAAACAGCTATATAGCCGGCTCACCTGCTTTGGTTGGGCTGGCACTCCTGGAGCCACTGTCGCCCATGTCGCCGCCAGCGTAGCACTGGCCCTGCTGGCTGCGCCCACCGCTGCCCTCCTCACCAAAGTAGTCAAGCTGCTGCTGCTGCTGGAATGTGCCACCAGGGAAGCTGCTGCTGCCGCCATAGAAGGCTTCCCCTGCTGCTGCCGCTGCTGCCGGTCCATCATCTTCTGAGGCATCACCCAGCTGGCCGGGCGCTGAGTAGTAGTGCTGCAGCTGCTGCTGGCCCAGCGATGCAAACCACGCCGCCGCTGCAGAGCCGTCAGGCCCTTGGCCGGCAAAGCCTGCCTCACTGCAAGCAGCCTGGGGCGTGCTGCCAATGCTGCTGCCTACACCTGCTGCTGCCACTGCTACTGCCTGCACCCTAGCCCATGCCTGTGCAAAACCATCCTCTGCGTCGACTCCTGCCTGCTGCTGCTGCTGCTCTTCACCCTGCTGCTCATCGTGTGCTGCCTGCCTGTCCTGCCCTGCTGCCGCCTCTGCACCTGCCTCAAACTCCATGCCATCTTCCTCATCATCATCCACCTCAAGCACCTGCTCATCAACCTCTACTGCCAGGCCCCTGCCAGCCACCCTCTCACCAGGCCCCGCTGCTGCCGCCTCACCCCTGGCAGCCTTGCTGGGGCTGCCCAGCCCCTGGCCACCATACGCAGCAGCAGCTGCGGCAGCAGCAGCAGCCGCAGCCGCAGCAAGCGTGACGCCTGAGACGCGCCGCAGCGCTGAGGTGGGCCCGGGTGACGCAGAGGCGCCGCGGATGTCCACGCTGATGGCGGCCTGCAGGCGGTGCTGCTCTTGCGCGCTGATGCAGCTGTGCGCCATGGCCACCAGCGCGTCGGCAGCGGAGCAGTCGCTCGCGTCGGAGGGGCTGGCAGCAGGGAGGGGAGGCGGGTAGGAGGGCCAGCATGAACAGAACAGCGCGCAGGCAGGCAGGCAAGTCAGGCAAGAGTTCAGCATACATTGGACACAGCAGCATCGCGTAATCGCTAGCATGTGCTTACCCCTGCAAGCACGCTAGAAACTAAAACTGTCATTGTACGCTTGCTGCGACGCTTGGCTGCAAAAATTTCTGCACAGCTGGGACGGTATGCGGCCAAGCATATGCTGCACAGACAGCCCTGCCCTGCAGCCGCACAACGCCAGCCAGCTCGCGCCCCACCTGTGCAGCAGGATGCGCCCCAGCAGGCTCTCCATGTCCTCCAGCCGCCGCTCCTCCAGCAGGCCAGCGCCGCCATCACACCAGCCGCCACCCCAGCCGCCCTCACACCCCTCCTCATCATCACCCCAGGGGCCCGCCTCCTCCTGCTCATCCTCGCCCCCGCAGCCGCCCTCCTCGTCCTCCCAGTCCATGCTGCTGGCGCGGTCGCGGAAGTCGTGGTAGCCGCGCTGCGCCTGCCAGCGCGCCTGGCCAGCACCCTCCGCCTCCATGCTGCGGCTGCGGCCGTAGCCGCCGCCGTACTGGCGCTGCTGCTGCTGGCTGCTGCCGCGGTAGCGGGCATAGCCACCGCTGGGGCCGAAGCAGGGGCTGGCGGTGTTGCGGCCGCGCTGGCCGTCACTGCAGCCGCGCGCATCATCATAGGAGCCGTAGCCGTAGCCGGTGGGGGCGTTGTAGCTGCCTCCGCTGCCCTGCAGGGCCCAGGCGGGGTCTGGCGCGCCGCCGCTGCTGCGCAGCGGGCCGTCCAGCACCAAGTACTCGTCACCTGCCAGCCACTTGCTGACCTGCGGGCGGCGCAGCAGGCCCAGCAGGAAGCAGCACAGTTGCAAGAAGGACAGTTACAGGGACGGACAAGGTTCGCCAGTTAAAGCTGATACAGACTGCACAGTCAGTGCTGGGGCCGACAGCCAACGCAGGGAGCCCAGACATGACACCTGTTTTGACTGAAGCGCACCAGCAGCAGCTAAGAACTACTCCAATCAGGACATGACCATACCACAGCCAGTGCAACAGTGCTATGCTATGTTTGCGGTGCTGTGCCATGCCCTGACAGTGTTGTTCATCAGGCTGCCATGAACCAGCCGTGCGCAATCCAGCCTGTGCAGCGTTTACAGACACATCACATGCACTACACGTCCGTGCTGTCACACCATCAACGTCTAGATGCCTGCCTCCCGCAGCTGCACCAGCAGCAGCCAGGCGTGCTCACCTGTGCGCGCCGCCGCCGCCGTGGCCGCCGGCCCTCGCACTCCTCCTCCTCGCTGTCGCTGCCGCCGGGGCGCCGCCCGTCGTCGCTCATCTCGCCGTCAGTGGGCCCGCCATCGGGCGTGAAGCCGCGCATGCCGCTGCCGGAGGCCATGCCGCGCTGGCGCAGCGGGCTGCTGCCTGCGGCTGCACCGGCTGCCGCTGCTGCCGCCTGGGCCTCTGCCTTGGCGCGCGCGGAGGCGATGAGGTGCTCGGGGCGGTGCTCGTGGTCGTGCTTGTTGTAGAACATGCCGCAGGCGTTGCACAGCGTGAGCCCGGCGTTACCAATGCGCCACACGGTGCTGTAGCTGATGCCGCAGTTGGCGCACATCTGCGCAGCAGAGAAGGTGAGGGGCAGCAGAAGTTAGTACAGGCAGGTGCAGCAGCAAGGCGCTAGACATACATGGCATGCCCAGACACGATGGCTGCACACCATTGAGCAATGGCACAGGCAATTGCCCTTGCAAGGGCGATGTTATTGTGTATGAGTGCTGAATGTTACCTCCCAACCCCTGCACCATCATATCCCAGCCTTGCACATGCTACTGCTGCCATGCTGCCCGTCACTCACCAACTTGCGGCTGGTGAGCGGCGTGCCAGGGCGCTTGTTGCTGGGGTCGTGCACGCAGCGGTGCGGCGCGTCAGCGGCCGGGGGCTGCAGGCAGGCCTGCTGCGCCTCGCCCAGCTCAGCCTGCCTCAGGCTGCTGACCAGGCCCGGCGGCACTGGCTGCGCTGCGTCCTGCAGGGCGGTCAGCACATCCTGCCAGCTGCTGCAGGGCTGCAGGGGCTCGCCGCCACTTGCCAGGTAGGCGGCTGACACTGTGGCAGGGGGCACGTAAAAGTGCTGTTGCTGGCTGCCATCTGTGATTGTACCACTGCCAGCTGGGGTTGCTGTCACTGGGCTGATTGGCTGCTGCTGCTGCTCATTTGCTGCTGCTGGTAGGATCCCAGCATCAGAGCTCGTTGCTGCTGTGTCCTGCGCGGCGTACTGCCAGCCCACAGCTGTCAGGGCTGGCCAGATTGTCGTCTGGAACAGCTCAGGCGTTGCTTCTAGCTTGTCTTGCAGTGCCTCCCAGTCTAAGCACAGCTCAGAGATGCTTAGCTGGTCCTGCATACAGAGCAGGACAGCAAAAGCACGACCCCCGGCAGCAGCAGCGTTAAGGCCTTGAAGACTGCAGCCAGCTGCTTTGATCAATACTATAAATAACGCCATGCTCATTCAAGTGTTAAACTCGACAGGAATCGCTGAGTTCAGCTCGAACCTCCCTGCCGAGGTGACACCGGTGCTATCAGGCTCTGCCCTTGCTGCCTGCTCTTGCATCTTGTATACAACTGTAAGGGGTAAGAATGGCTCTTGCAATGCAGATCGGCGCCGTTCGCTCAGTGACCTGCTCTGCACATTTCCTTGCTACTGCTACTGCCAGTCAAGCTTGACCAGTTGCAGCTCGAGAACTCACCGTGTCCACGCCCACAGTGACCATCTCCTCGAATGTTGCCTTTGCAAATGCAGCCGGGTCTGCTGCGCCCGCCAGCACCTCCACCAGGTCCAGCAGAGGAAGCGAACAGGCATCATAGGCCTTGAACGCTGCTGTAACGGCCTTATCAAACTTAATAGAGCTTCCGATAGCTGTATGCAGAAACGGTGCAGCAGTATAGGGCAGCAGGTGGTCAAAGCCTGGCGCCATGTTGAGTGCTACAGCTGCAAGCGATTTGCTCAAAAGCAGCCATTGCAGCTCAAACGTTACATACCTGCTTGAAGATTTGCAAGCACTCTTTTACGAGTGTTGCCACTGACGAGGGTTCCGGGCTGAAAGCCTGATTGCTCTAGCTTCGCAACATGCGTGCTTGCCTTGGTGTAGGCATATTTGCTGCAGTAAAAGTGCACGATGTCCTCCACCTGCAACAATAAGTGTTTAATCAGAGCGTGTTGGCATCTGTGTTGCGTATCAGGACTGAGGCAAGAAGGGTGCTGTACTGCAGCCTGCTGTACTTGGCCCACCTGTCTGTGTGGTAGCAGGGTCTCGTTGATCGCAAAGAAGTCCTTGCTTCCAAATAGGAGAAGCCCTACGTGAAGGCTGTTGACTTCATCTTGACTCCAGGCTTGTGAGCCAAGGCTGCCTTCACTGTGCTGCTGGGTTGTGTCGTGCTGCATTGTGTCCAGCTTGCCTCATGCACTCATCAGCCGCTGTCTGATTAAACCTGTGCTATTTGTGCAGCCTTAGTTCAGAGACTTGGTGCTGCTGACTTGAGGGTCCTTGATGTCGCACTTGAGAAGCAGGATCAGGCAGCAACGTGCCTCAAGACAGCCCAGGAGGCGTCAACGATATTGAGAGACATAACTTGAGTTATTACAAAGTCGAGCCAGCAAATCTGGCATGTACCGTCTACAGCAGACGTCCTAGTTGACTCACACAGCCTGCTAAAGAGGGCTTTCCTACAACATTGCTTATAAGTAGCTGCTCCTGCTATACTGGAGATGAAAGCGCTCGCACCACGCTTCAGGACGCCTCTGACTTGAGCTCCTTAGGGTTCTTCTGATGGGCAGCGGCCTGCAGGACGCACAGCCAGTTGAGCTTAAGCAATGAGATGAAAAGACAAACGGTGCTGGGATCGGGGTCTTTTTGGGCATCTGTGACGTGCCCGCCACCACTGACTTGACTTGACTTCTTCATCATCGGCAGAGATCACGGGTCGCGTAGCATAGCTTGCTGTGAACGCCGCACCAGAACACGACAGAACTATCTCACAATGGCTTGTGCAGGCGCAAGAAAGTTCGAGGTGGTGCCTAGTTTCCGATCTGCTGGACAAGCAGTGGTGTGTCCATACTGCCACTTGCCACCAGCAGCAATACCAGCATGAAACCAGTACCCCAGACACTACTCTTGGCGTACCTTCTGGAGCTGCAGCACCGTCGGATGCGTTTACACATGCCAAAGGAGCTCTGCACGCAGCCTACA
Organism: Tetradesmus obliquus; assembly: GCA_030272155.1. Lineage (NCBI taxonomy): Eukaryota > Viridiplantae > Chlorophyta > Chlorophyceae > Sphaeropleales > Scenedesmaceae > Tetradesmus > Tetradesmus obliquus. Next base: position 7,981,840 of record CP126193.1, on the reverse strand, counting down.
GGCAATACACAGCTGCACAAGACATGCTAGCCAACTCAAAAACATGGGTGTCAGCCCATGGGTGGCACGGCATGCACGATACAAAGAGGATGCCAGCAGCACACACACACACACACACACAGTACAGGAAGCACCAGGACATTGCAAGAGCTGCATTGGCTCAGCTTCTGTTCGGAACGTACTAGCTGCCCGTCTGCTACGCTGCTTTCCAGTTGCATACAGCAGCCGCTGATGATTGCCCACAGCCCAACCACTCAGATCCACAACTGCTGCTTTGTGGACAATAAACACCTGAAAGCAGCTGGTACAAAAAAAGAACTGCCATACATTCAACGAAGTTAACCGGTACATGTACAACTGTGTTGTGGGACCGACATCATGCGCCTCGCACCAACACGAAGCAAACAAATACATATGAGCAGCAGCAATAGGAGCTGCCCCTATTGCTGCTTTAGCACCTCCCCTCCCTAAGCGACAGCTCGAAAGGAGTGTAACAACAGGCGAACACGCACACACCCATCAGCTGCTGCCTGCTCGCGCTGCCAGGGTTGCGCCCTGCTACTGCCCAGGCCACTGCGCACTTGCCGCAAGCAGCAGCTGCTCACCGCAGCAGGTCACACTGCAGCAGGGCCAGCGCTGCTGCGCTCTGCTGCCAGCTGCAGCAGCCTCACTCACTGCGCCTTCTGTGAGTCGGCCTCTGCTGCCAGCGAGTTGCGCATGCGGCTGAGTGCTGCGCCGTTCTCATCGTTGTCAGCCTCAAACTCCTGCACGGTGGCAGCAGCACAGCGGCACGCCACACGACAGGTTCAGTTGATCGCAGCAGCATCCAGCATCTCTCTCTGCGCCAGAGGCACATGGGAGGGTGATATCCCAAACCGAGTGCCTTCATGGCATCACATGCAAGAAGCCAGGAGCCCTGCGCGGGCCCCTGCTCTCCCAGCAATGAATCACATCACACACCTGTCTCCTGCCTGATGCCCACAACAGCATCAACTTGAATTGGTTGCTGTACATGTCCTGGCACTTGAGCCAATGAGCCAGCCAGTCAGCAAGCAAATTCCAACACTTGCAGGCACCGCCATTGCAGAATATGGCCGCTGCCTGAGCTGCACAACCCCACACCGCGAATGCACTGAGCTACCTGAGCTACCTGACCCGCCCCCCACCCCCCCACATACGCACACACGCCACACACATGTAACCCCTCACATCACCCCCCCCTCCCCTCCCCCCCACACACGCGCGCCACCCACATGCCACCCCTCACACCACGCCCCACCTGGTACATGAGCTCGTCAGCCACTGCGTCCAGGAAGTCCGGGTTGTCCAGCAGCTCATCAAGCGCGGCAGCCAGCGACTCCTCATCATCAGGGTACTGCACTGCACGGCGCAGCGCGGGGCAGCACGGCAGGCGCAGCAGAGGCAGCAGAAGCAACAGGGACGGGTCAGCAGGCAGGAGGAGGCGCGTCAGGGAGGCACAGCAGCTGCCAGCCACAGCAGCGACGCCTGCATCATTGCATAAGCAGCTGCTGCGGGACAGGCACCTGGCTAGCGCAGTGGCAGCAAGGGATGCAGGCTCTAGTCACGCGCTGCATGCAGCATCAGCCGCTTCTGTTTGAGACGTTGCTTCCGTCGCTGCCACTTGAGGCGTTGCAAGCACCAGGGGCTCCGGCTGCTAACACACGTCCAGCCACAATGCCTGCAAGCACTGCGCACCAGCTGCTGCCATGCACATCCAGCAAGCTGTTGAGCTGTTGAGCGCGCTGTGAGTGCACCTGCTGCTCACCTTTGAAGTATGCGGTGGTGGCGCCAACGCCCAGCGCTGCCCCCAGAAACCCTGATAACAACTCGCGCCGGCTAGGCGCACCGCCGCCGGTTTGCTGCAGCACACAGCAACACCGAACACGACACAGCACGTGAACAAACCTTTCGCCACTGTGCACCAAACACTTCATATGCAGGCTGTGCACCTGCAAACCTCAGGGTGCAACTGTATGTGCATGGCGCAGCAGAACCAGCTGCTGTGCCCAATCTTGCCTGCAGCTGGCGCGGCTCTGCAACTCACAGCTGCAATCTCAGCACCAGCTGTGACGTGTTCAATCTCTACTAACGCCGCTGCAGTTGCAAGCAAGCGCCGCCTGGCCTGCCCTGCCTGCTGTGTGCGGCCTCACCTTAGGAGGAGGGGGTGGCGGGGGTGGGGGTGGTGGTGGGGCCCCCCACCTGCCTGGTGCTGTGTTGGGTGCCTTGGGCGCTGCGTCTGTGTCTACCTCATAGCTGTACCTGCAAGCATGACGACAAAGAGTACCGCAGTGCGGCAAACGGTTTATCTGCGCACGTCATCGTTGAATTTGGATAACAAACTTATGGCTGTGTGCTGCAATACGGTAGCAAGCTAACCTGCTGTCCAGGCATGCATCAGTGAAGTCAATCATGGCATGCATGCAGAGGGCATGCGTGCTGGGTAGATGTGAATCGCGCAATCAGGCACAAAACCGTGCTTGAGATTTTAAAGAAGTCACAGCGACCTGGTGAATGCTGCACCTGGACAGTCAAGCTAGAAGAGACACCATGTCCACCTGGCTGCTGCTGCTGCTGCTGTTGCTGCCGCTGCTGCTGCTGATGCTGACTCCGCACCTCACGACAGACATATTCCTGCTGCTCTGACGCATCAACCTAGTAGACACTCCCCGAGTCTGGCATTGTACAGTGCTGCTCAAGCTGCGCAAGCTGTGCCGCTGTACGAGAGCCATCTTTGCTCGAAATCAGCAAAAAGCCCGGCAGCAGGCAGCTCAATGACACAAATGCGTCGACACTAGTACGTTCTTTGTCAACATCTAACCTACTAACATCCAACAGCATGCTTGAGAACCAGAGGTCCCGGAGTAACATGCCGCCGCATTGTATTCCTGCCGTGAAGACCCACCTGCAGAAGACTCAGACAGTTGTTTTCGAGGATCCGAAAGTAATCATACTCAATCACCTGCACGCAGCAGTGTCACCTTCAGTGGGTTTTGAGTGTTGTGATCTTCTGCTGTGATTATCAAGCACTGACACCCTCCTCATCCCAAGCCTTTACCCCTCCTTGCTGTGTGCTTGGCCGTAGCTGCACTGATCGGCCATGGGCTGCAGGTTGGGCACCTGCTCACATCACTGTCAGCAAGAGATTTGTGTGACTGGCTGACTGCAGAGTCTGCAACACCCGTACCAGGAAGTGCGACAGGTGCACATACAATGCACGCAGCACAGCGCACGGCATCTACGAGTGGATGCTATCGTCCCCATTTGGCCAGGCTGCAGCACATAGCTCCGCAGCGCACCCCTGCGCTTGTGCAGCTGCGCCTGCAGCGCCGCAGCGCCCTGGCAACAGCATCACTGCCAGAGCCGCAGCAGCAGCACACAACTGCCGCCTCAACTCGCAGCCCCCAGAGCCTACCTCAGCAGCCAGCAGCACTGCCATCAGCGCCAGCAACAGCCCCAACAGGCGTGTCAGCGCCCAGCCCTGCCAGCGCATCGCCTGCTGCTGTCTCCCTTGACGTGGAGTACGCACACATGCGCCTGGCTGATGGGTCTGAGGTGTCATGCCCCGCATGGGTGGCACTGCTGGACCAGCACTGCACCGTGCTGCTCAAGACATACATACAGCCTGAGGTGAGGCGGGCGCAGCGTGCGGCTGCGCCAGGGAGGGTGCTGTCATGGGTGTGGTGCAGCGTGCCTGCAGCAGCAGCGCTGTGTGGTTGCTGTCACAACGCACCACTGCACCCCCAACCGGAGCTCTTGCTACTGTGAACCTGCGCCATCACCTAATCTGCTGCTGCTGCTGCTGCTGCTGCTGCTGCTGCTGCTGCTGCTGCTGTTGCGCTGTTTAGGTGCCGCCTGGTGCGCGCTGCTTTGGCGGCGTGCCTCCCTCTGCCTGGGCGGGCGCGCCGCAGCTGCCTGAGGTCGTGGCACAGCTGCAGGGGCTGGCTGCTGGCCGGCTGCTGCTGGGCCATGGCCTGGCCAAGGACCTTGCTGCGCTGGGCATGGCCCACCCGGGTCATCTGCTGCTGGACACCATGACACACCCGGCATTCTGCAATAAGGTGTGATGGGGCAGCGCAGGCAGGGAGGCCGGCAGCAGCTGCACTGCATCGTTGGCTCCTGACTGGGGTTCCCACTCCTCGTTGAGTGGAGCATGTAATGTAATGTAATGTATGCATTGATGCCAGCGGAGAGATGTGTGGCGTAACAAGCCTTGGAACAGAGACACACCTGTCTGAGCTGTGTTGATGGCCGGTGTGCTGCAGCCTCCTTTGCACTGCAGCAGTGATAATCACTGCTGTGCGCCTGCTGCCGCTGTGGTGTCTGCAGGCTGGCAACGCGCGCAGCCTGCGGCAGCTTGCCAAGGCGTTCCTGGGCATAAACATACAGCAGCAGCAGCAGCAGCAGCCCACGGCAGCTGGTCCCAGGCAGCGCCAGGCAAGCAAAAGTACAGGCCGGCAGCAGCAGCAGCAGCAGCAGCAGCAGCAGCGTGGGCCAGGGCGCCGTGCGCAGCATGACCCTCAGGAGGACGCAGCAGCAGTGATGCGGCTGTACCAGCAGGTGGGCGGGCTGACTGCAGGGCAGCCTACAATGCGTGCTTGATCAGCTGCATCGATGCATGTGTGTCACTGTGTGCTGTGTTGGTGGGCAGAGGGATGTCATATGCGGCAGTTACTGCATGCACGTTCAGCCTGAGTCATCCAGCAGCCATATCGGCCAGCGGGACCCTGGCTGGCTGCTGCTGGCCTGCTCAGCTGGTGTTCTGCATGCTGGGCCCGATCATGTGCCTGGGGCGCTGGCCGGCCTGCTGCTGCTGGCTGCAGGTGGTGCTGCCATCCACGTACGACGGACAGGTGGCAGCAGCCACACAGCAGCTGCTGCTTGAGATACAGCAGCGCCAGCAGCAGCAGCAGCAGGATGATGAGGACTGAGCACAGGCACCCACCCATGAGCAGGCCCCTGCTGCGTTCAATGGTATTGTGCGCGCACACCTGTGCGCATTGTTGTGGTGGCGCTGCACGGCACCACTCAGTCTATGCAAAGTGCCCGTCACGCTGCTGATGGATCAGCGGCGCTGCACCCGCACTGCTGACCCAGCGTACCCAGGTTGCAGAGAGTGCTGGACCTGGATTTGTGTGCAGCGAAGCTCATTAAGATGTGCTTGGTGCGCACCAGTCACCAAGCACACAGTAGGTGAGTGCAACTCTTGGGCTGATGCTGTCTCGCAGTCCACGTGGTGTGCTTTATGAGCCGGCATGCATGCCGGTGATTAAAGCCATCTAGACAGTGTAGCATGCTCCCTGCTGTGTGTAGCATGCTCCCTGCTGTGTGCCGCTAGCATGGCAGCATCGGGTTGGCAGTGCGTGCGCATGCCCTGCCACATCAAACCAAGCACGACTCAGCTGCGGCATGACCTGCGGGTGCAGCCTAAGCTGTAGTTAAAGATCCTGCTCACACATAGCCGCTGCCATGCCGCTGCCGCAGGCGTCATGGTGTACATGCAGCCCTCCACTCTTAGAGCAGCTGGCAATGAGCTGTCATTGTGACCAGTTGCTGCAGCTGCATGGCGGCAGGCGGTTGCGTGCTGGCGGGACCAACCCCACAGGTCTGAGAGCAGGTGTTTGATCAAGCAGCTGCCTCCCTGCTGCAGCTAGCGATGCTGTGATCTGGTGGTATGTGCATGGTTGTGCGGTTGCCTGCGCTGCAGATACGCTGTGCAACCTGCCAGGCATGATGCAGCTGAGGCCACTTGGCTGCTTGAGCAGCTGCGGAGCATCACTGTGCGTGGGTTCAACCCTACGCTCAACCGGCAAGCTTGAAGGATTTATGGGTTGTGTTATTGTTATCAATGATGTAACAGTCATTTGGGCAGGATCTGGGGCTCAAAGGGACTTGAGGACCGTAACCAGGATTACCATGCCGAAACTGCCACATCAAAGAGTGGCTCTTGCATCAGGTGCAACCCAAGCTGAAGTCAGCCGCAGCACAACCTGCAACACCCCAGCTGCAACAGTGCTGCATCTGCTGCTGATGCTGCTACTAGCTGAAAGTTTCAGCATTGATGCTACAGTCAGCAACCTCCCCTGCAGGGAATTTTGTATGTGTCCTGACCAAAGCAACCACACCCACGAATCCTGTTCTCCCCCATTACATCCTGAGGATGACCCCTTTTCCTGGTTGTACACAGATCGACATTAAGCACACCCCACATGTGTCCGAAATCAGATATTTCCTGTAGTATTTCTGCTGCCCAGCTCCCACCAATAGAATGTTCTTTGAATAACGCTGATACCCACGACCAGCAATATATCTTGCTGGCAAAAAACTTATTTGGATGGCCACTGCACAAAGGTCAATGCAGCAAGCACCTGATAGCAGGCACAGCTGCATGGCATAGCCACACCAAGCGCGGTCACTCCAGCTGTGCCTGCCTCCCTGCTGCTGCCAGTGCTGAGCGCAGTTCTGCCCTCAACTCCAGCACCTTCCCTTCAAGGCCCTGCGTAATCAAGTGAAATCACAGCCAGGCGTAAGGTATCCACTCCAGCAGAAGTAACGATGCGTTGGTGCGGGGAAACACGTGAAGCAGCAGCACCAAAGCGGCAATACGTTTGAATGTGACTGTTTGAAGCACTCTACCACTGGGCGACATTGTGCATGCAAAGCAGCTTGATAACTCCATATCACCAAGCAGCAGCTTGTAAGCCTGCTCTGCCGTTCAGATTCACATTGAAGGTGCGCAGTTGTGCATTTACCATGCCTGAAACTGTCATATTACATTGCAGATCCTGATTTGCACGTGCAGGGGCGTCTGCACAGCTGAACTGAGACAAAATCGCTGCTGGCACTCACCATCAGCGCCTCCTGGTGTGATGCTACCGCTGCATTGACAGCATCACTGGCTGCCTGCTGCGTTGCGGCGACATCTGCAGCAATACCGGCCTGGCCGCCCTTGGCGCTGCCACCTGCAGCAGCGTTGCTGCCTGCTGCTGCCTCTGCCGCCAGGTCAGCCATCATGAGGCCCACGCTGGCAGACATTGCTGTGCGCACCGCCTCCACCTTGCCCTCCAGCGCCGTCATGGCAGCATGGTAGGGGCCCAGCGCTGCAGCCACAGACAGCCACACACCACGCAGGAGGTGAATAGCTGTACCATAAAACAAGCAGCAGACGACTGACAGCAGGCTACATATTTCTTACAGCACAGCAACACAGAAGTGACACACTCCTCATCTAAGAAACGGCCCAATGCACCACCCATTGACAGCTGCAGCCCTTGCGCTGACCTGCCAGTGGGTTCTTGTTGGGGCTGGCGCGCCCGTTGAGCGCGCCCAGCGCCACCAGCTGGTCGGCCAGCAGCTCCAGGCCGCGCCGTGCCACGGCCAGGCTGCGCGCCAGCCGGCCCTCCAGCTCGCCCATGCGCCCAGCCATCAGCGGCAGGGACGTCGCCATGCTGGACACCTGGCACAGCAACACAGCACAGGTAGCAGTAGCCGGCAGCGTTGAGCCCAGTGTGGTGTTTTTTGCACTTGGAACACACCCAAGAGGGGCACAATGTTGCAGCAAGCAGCAGAGCTGCTGCAATACAATCAGTTATAATGGTCGTGTGTATCAATGTCCACTGCCCAATGCATATAAGCTGGATCACATGCCCCAGAGCAGCTGTGAAAAGCTCACTTCAAGCAGCTGGCAAGGCCGTCACTGTGCAGATTTGCAGCAGGTTCATGCAGCAGCAACACAAGGCAGCCGGTTGACAATGCTCACCTTGCCAGCCAGCTGGGCGTTGCGCCCGTCTGCATCAGCCATGCGTGCCGCCAGCCTCCTGCTGACTGCCAGGCACTCTGACGTGGAGGCCAGGCTGCTCTCAGCAGCCGAAAGGCGCCGTGATAGAGCAAGCACATCATCCTGACAAGCACAAGCAGCAGCAGCAGCAAGAGCAGTAACGAGATACACATCATCAGGGCAAACAATGTTCGTTGGAGTACCGAGCATTGCTGCAGATGTACGTGGAAGTTAGCTTTGCTGATACTTTGGTTGACTGCTGGCGTTGTCAGTCAGCACCTCACCTGCAACTTCCTCAGAGAGCCAGCCACAGCCAGCGCCCCGCCACCTGCAGCAGTCTCCTGCCCGTCCCCGCTGCTGCCTGCGCTGCCCATCCCTGCCGCAGCCAGCCCCTCCAGTGCCTCCAGGCGCTGCAGCACCAGGCCGTACGCCACCTGCAGCTCGCGCATCATGCACTGCGAGGCGTCGGCCACCTCCTGCAGCGGCGCCAGCCTGTCCCTGAGCCCTGCCAGCACCCGCAGGCCTGAGCCCAGCCGGGACTCCAGCGCGGCCAGGCGCTGCTCGTACTCGCCCTCATACTGCTCCACAGGAACAGCAGCAGCAGCTGCGGAGCCACTGCCTGCAGCCTCTGCTGGCATTGCTGCCACTGCCACTGGTGGTGCTGCAGAACTGCCAGCGTTGTCTTCCAGTGCCAAAGAGCTGCCAGCACCTGCTGAGTTACTGCCACCAGTGGTGACACTCTGCAGTGCCTGCTGCAGCTGCTGCTGCTTGTCCGCCAGCTCTGCGATCTGTGCGCCATGCTGGTGCAGGGCCTGGCTGATGGCGGGATGCGTGGCACTGCCGATTGCGCGCAGAGCTGCCACCTGATCCAGGATGCCCAGCAGCACCTCACCAGCTGCAAAACCTGGCGCTGCAGAGCCGCCAGCATCTGCACCAACTGGCAGTGCAGTCATGGAGCGCCTGCTGATGCTGCTGCTCACACTCAGCCTGGCTGAGCCAACGCTGGCCCGCACTGCTGTGCTGGCAGCTGCTGCAGCGCTAGCGCTAGTGGACACCAATGCTGACAGCCGCTCCTGCACCTGCTGCAGCTGCGCTGCCAGTGCTGCGTCCTCCCGGTAGGTTGCCAGCAGGCGAGCAGCATGTGAGGACACCACACGCGCCAGCTTGCCCAGGAACTCCACCTGGTGCGCTGGGGACAGCAGAGCCAGCTGTGCACCTAAGAGCTGCTGGCTGCTGGCTTCTTCTGTGGCAACAGCAGCTGCCTGGCAAAGCCCGGCCATGCTGCCAAAGCCACCATCAGCAGGGCCTCCCTGGGATAACTCATCCTGCTGGGCACCTGCTGCCGGGGCTGCTTCAAAAACAGGGTTGAACCAAGAACTGGCATCTTCAGGAGCCGCCGCTGCTGCAGTAGCTCCAGATCCTTCTGCTGCCAACGCCGTCTCAGATGCCACATTGCTGAACAGCTGCTGCACCAATGCCCTGGAGCTGGGGCTGGGTGCAACAGCCAGGTCATTGAAGCTCAGGCCACTCCTGCACACCAGTGGCTGCACTGCTGCTGCCGCCGCTGCATCTGCGCCGGCTGCAGCAGCTGCTGCCTGCATGGGGCCAGTGGCGCCAGTGGCACTGCGTGACAGGGCCACTGCGCGCACCACCTGGCCCTGCAGGTCCTCCAGCTGCTCCTTCACCTCCTCCACTGCGACACTGGCAGCAGCAGAGGCAGCAGCAGCTGCACTGGATGATGCCCAGGCCAGCTGGTCCTGCAGCTCCCGCACCTCAGCCTGCAGCGCTGCCAGCGACTGCACAGCTGCTGCATCAGCTGCTGCTGCTTCAAGCACTTGCTGCCTGACATGAGAAACTTCCTCCCTCAGCGCATCCACATCATTGCTGTTGGCACTTGCTGGCACAGCAGCTGCTGCAGCTGCGGTGCTGACTGCCTGCTGTACCTGCTGCTCAAGGTCCTGCACGTGCGCAAGCAGCTGCAGCTGCTGTTCATCAGCTGCTTTGCTGCTGCTGCTGCATGTCAGCTGCAGCTGGGCCCTGATGTCAGCCACATCTGCTTGCAGGGCAGAAACTGCAGCATCAACTGCTGCTGCTACACCATGAGCACCTGCTACTGGAGCACGCATTGCGCCTGGGCTGCACAGCTGCTGCTGCAGCTGCAGCAGTTCCTGTGTCAACGCCTGCAAGCCACTCTGTGCTGCTTGTGCTGCCTGGCGAGCTTCTGCTGCATCCTTGCAGGCAGCAGCAGCTGCACTGGCCGCTGCTGTTGTTTCTGCAACCAAGCCCGTCAAATCTGACACATGCTGGGCAGCTGGACCAGCAAAAGGCTCGCACGATGCCGGGCGGCTTGCAGCTGCAGGCATAGCAGAAGCAGCTGCAGCTGCTGCCGCAGCTGCTGCTGCACCTACGTCACCCCTGAGTGAGTTCAGCTCCGCTGTGTGTGAGCTGCTATCCATGGCAATACGTGCAACATCCTGCTGCAGCCTCTCCACAATTTCCTGCAGCTCTGCCAGGCTGGCTGCCTCGCCCGCTGCTGCCAGCCACGCTGCACCCCGCCTGGGTCCAGCGCCTGGCCTGCTGCTGGGTGTTGCAGGCACACTGCTTGCCGGCGCAAGAGCCGCACCAGGCATGAACAGTGCATTAGAGTGCATCATGGGTGCTGCGGCAGGCGCTGCAGCTGCTGGTGCAGCTGGCGCTGCAGTTGGTGCAGATGCCTCCAATGCCTCCACCCTCTTCTTCAGCTCTGTCAAGATCTGATGCACCACAGACATCGGCCCGGCAACTGCCACAGCCGCCTCATCTGCTGCTGCCGCGGTGAGCTCGATGGCGTCAGCGGCAGCAATGCTGCTGACCTTGGACACGCGCCTGCTGGCACTGAGGCTGCTTATGATGGCGGCAGTGGTGCCTGCTGCTGCTGGCGTTGCTGTGGCATCAGTGACACATCCTGAGCCGGAGACAGAGCGCTTGCTTGATGGCAGGCTGAGCAGCACGGGGCCTGCTGGCTCATCTGCTTGCTGGGCCTGCTCATGTTGCTGTTGCTGCTGCAGCTTCTGCCCCATCTGCGACACCTGTGACTGCAGCTGCTCCAGGGCACTTCGCAGCTCAGATGCTGCATCTGCAACGTCTGCTTTTGTCGCAATGCTACCCTTGCTGCTGAAACTGCGCAGCAGTAAGCTGCCTGCTGCCTTGCTGCCTTCACTGCCTCCATCGGTCGCTGCCGCTGCTGCAGTGGGTGTGCCAGCGCTCTCAATGCCTTCCAGCACAACTGCAGCCGCCTCTGCACGGGCCACTGCAGCCGCCGCCAGCTCTGCAACAGCCTCCTCCTGTGCGTCCAGGCGCTGCTGCATAGCTGCCACAGCCTGACACTGAGCGTCTAGGCAGCCCTTCAGGTTGGCCAGCCCAGCCACCATCTCCCCAAAGCCTGAGCCGCCAGCAGCATCCTCGCTGCCAATGCGGCGAGGCATCGCCGCAGCAGATGCTGCATTCACTGCGCTGGCCACCTTGGCTGCCAGGTCATCCACACACGCTGACAGCTCTGCCTGCTTCTCTTGCATGCTGCCCAGCTGGATAGACAAGTCACCAGCCTGCTGCTGCGCTGCTGCGCCGCTGGTAGCTATGGCGTCAACTGCTGCTGCTTGCTGTTGCAGGGAGTCTTGCAGGGCAGCCAGATCAGCAGCAAACACCTGCTGCTGCTCTGACACAGATGCATTGCACTGCTGCTGCAGCTGCTGCTCAGCAATCAGCCCATCCATAGCCTGCACTGATGCAGTGGCGGTGGCCTCCATGCGCTGCAGCAGGCTCTCAATGCTGAACTCTGCTGCTGCCAGCCGCTCATCCTGCTGCTGCAATGCTGCTGCAACAACACCTGCTGTCTCCTGGCGTGCTTCAGCAGCAGCAGCTGTAGCCGCAGCCACCTGGGCCTGCAGGCTTGACAGCTGCTGCTGCAGCTCCTCTGTCGCAGCCGCCGCTGCGGGGTCCTTGAGGTCCCTCACCATGCGCACTACAGCCGCAAACTGCTCCTTGCTGACCTGTCCTTCCCTCAAGGCGGCAAGCTCCTGGTGCAGCTGCACAACCACAGAAAGTGGTGCATGCAGCACGCCAGCAGATGACACCACAGGCAGCGTGCCTGTTGGTGGCTCACAGACGTCCTCACAATCCTGTGGCTGCTCACGCTTGCACACAAAACCAACACTGTCTGCTGGATTGGACACCTGCTGCTGCTGCTGTTGCTGCAGCATCTCCACCTTGTCTTGCAATGCAGCAAGGGAGCTCTGCAGCTCTTTCAGTGGATCAGCCACCAACGTTGCCTCCAGCTGGGCTGTGCCATCAGCAGCAATGCTGAGGCAGCGGCTGCTGGAACGGCGGCTGCTAGAACTGCCGGCGCAGGGTTTCGTTGCTGCTGCAGCGACAGCAGCAGCCATGGCTGCAGTTGCTGTGGCAGCAGCAGCCTGGACTTGGCTTGACTGCTCGTCAACCTTGCTGTTGATCTCTGCCACTCGCTCAGCCACACCTGCCAGCTCGTGCTGGACCATGAGCAGGAATGCTGCGCTGTCGCTGCGCGCTGGGCGCGTGTCTTCTGCTCTGGTGACGGCTTCAGGCTGTGCAGATGAAGTTGCAGCTAGCACCTGCTGTTGCTGCTGCAGTGCTGCAAGCTGTTCTGACAGCTGTTCCGTCGCCTCCTTCAGCTGGAACTGGCCCTGCAGCACAGCTGCAAGGTCAGCAGCTGTCACTCCCTCAACACCTGCTGGTCCTGGTGGCCCTGCTGCTGCAGCAGTATCCTGACCTGCGTTGACTGGAGCCACCCTGCCGTCACCTGCCTGCTTGCTGCTGATGGCCAGCTCGTTGAAAGGATCAAAACCACCTACCGCAGCTGCTGCAGCAAAAGCAGAGCCAGATGCCGCTGCTGCCGCTGCACCATCTGCTGCTGGTGCTGCGGTTGTGCCTGCGCTGAGCACTGACTCTACGGGTGACAGTGTCAGGCTGGGCCTCATCTTGAACAGGGATCCTGAGACACGGCTTGTCCTGCCTCCATTTTGGCTCTTGTTAGACTCAAAGACTGCCTGCATCTTCATCCAGGCACCGTACATGTTGTCCCTGGCAGCAAAGATGGCGCCAAGCTGGTCGGTCTTGAGGCAGCGCTCAGAGACCACGCCCTGCAGCTCATCAATGCTCTGCAGTGTTCACACACCAGGTGCAGGCAGAAGCAGGACAGATGACTTGTCAGATGACTGCCTACAGAGGAGCTCAACCCACAGCTGCAATGCGCAAAAGTGCCAGCAATAGCAGCAAATGCAGGATGTGTTTTGTTTTGTTGAGCACTGCTGGAGTTGCGTCATATCACAGCAAAGGATGGCAGGTAACACGCTGAGCCATAATCGACAATGCTTTGATTTGCATGCACAAGACAGTCCAGCTTACCCACCTGAACCAGTTCCTCCCTGCTGTGTGACAGTGCAGCCATGACATCATCCCTGATGCCGCCAACAGCTGCTCCCAAGCGCTGCACAGCATCTGCCTGCTGCTCCTGTGCTTCCGCCAGTGCCGTCCTATGCTGCTGCAACTGCCGAAGCTCTGTGTGTACAGGCGCAAGCAGCTGCTGCAGCTGCTCTGCTGTTTCACCCTTGTGGCCATCTATGCTGGTTGCCAGACGCTCTACATACTGCTGCAAGGATGCCATCTGCTCATGCAGCACAAAGTGTTGCTCTTGCGCTGCATTCAGCTGCCCTTCTGCAGCTCGCTGCATCTGTGCTAGCTCATCCAGCCTGCCTGCAACACCTTCCACGGTTCCAGGCAGGATCTGCAGGGTTGCCACCACTCCTGCAAGCACTGACGACTTGGCACAGCCAGCCAGCGCGTCTGTGTGCTCTGCCAGCTGCTGCCCTGCTGCTGCCAGCTGCTGCTGCAGAGGTGCCAGAGCATCATCAAGCTCCTGGCGCAGCTGCTGTGCCCTCGCCTCCAGCTGGCCTGACAGGGAGGCCTGCAGCTGGCCCTGCGCAGAAGCTGAGGCTGCTAAGGCCTCCGTCAATGCTCCCAGCTGCTGCCTCAGCTGCTGCAACTCCTCCGCCTGTGCTGCCTTGGCTTGGCTTACCTCAGCAAGCACGTGTGCCACTGCCTCTGCTTGCTCTTGAAGCTGGGTTGCTTGCTCAGCAGCTGTGGCTTGCAGATCACCCATATGTTGACTGATGAAGCCCTCTGTTGTTGACTTGCTATCAGCCACTGCTGCCTCAAGAGCTGCCAGCTTTTCTGCAAGCTCGCCGGCACGCCCTGACAATGCCTCTGCATCTGCGCTGTGGCCAGCTGCCGCTGCCGCTGCTGCCGCTGCCTGTTCAGCTGCCTCGGCTACTCGGCCTTCCAGCTGCTCCTGCAACTTAGCGAGGGCTTCTTGAGTGGAGGCCAGCTGCTGCTGCACAGACGCCTCCAGAGCAGCCACCAATTCTGCAGGTGCTGGAGGTGTATCGTATTTCACGTTTGTCTCTGCACTGCTGCTGTTGACAGCTGCTGACTCATCTGCCTCTGTAGCTGGCACCTCTGCCTCTCCTGCTGCATCCGTGGCGGCAGAGCTAGCTGCTGCCTGCGCGGCGTGTGCTGCCTGCTCTGCTAACTGTGCTTGCACCTGCTGTTGCCGCTCCAGCACCTGATCCAGCTGCAGCTTCAGCTCTTCCAGCTCAGACTCGTCAGCTGCACCTTCATTTACTTGCGCCAGCTGCCGTGAAAGCTGCTCAATCTCATGCTGAAGCTCCTCAAGCCGCGCTGGCTGCTGTGCTGCCGCATTGCTCAGAGCGGCCACCTGCCCTGCCAGGTCACTCACACGTGGTTCGAGTGGCGCCAGCAGTGCAAATGATGCTGCTGCAGCCGCCCTCTGATGCTCAATCAGTGCTGCCTGCTGCATAAGCGCCTGCTGCACAGCTGCCATCTGCCTGCCCATGTCCTCCACTGCTCCCTGCACAGCCAACAGCTGGTGGCTGTGCATCTCCTGCTGCAGAGCTGCCACCTGCCTTTCAAGCAGGTCAGTGCTAGCACTCCTGCTGGCTGTGGCATCAGCGGACACAAGCACAGCAATGGCACTGGCCCCACCGCTGCTGCTGTGTATCATGCTAGGCGCAGCTCCTGCTACAGCTGTTGGTGCTGCTGCGCTTGCAGGGGCCAGGCTGGGGCGGCCATCTTCACCCATGTCTGAGCTCAGGATGCGCACAGCCATGCCTGGTGAGGGCTGCTGCTGCTGTGCTTCAGCAGCAGCTGCTTCCATGCTGCAGTCAGTGCTTCCAGTCGCTGGAGCTGACGTGCAGACGGCCACAGCAGCAGGCACTGTCTCGTTGTCGCTGGGTTGGCCAGATTCTGAGCTGTAGAACTGCTCGCTGCCAGCGCGGCGGACTGACTCGTGGCTGCTGAGGTGCTGCCGACTGTCCTCCCTGATGATGACACTTCCTGTCTCTTCAGAGTCCTCTGAATCCAGCAGTGCCTGCAGCTGCTGCTGCTGCTGCTGCTGCTGCGACTGCACAGCTGCCTCTTCGCGCAATGCCTCGTCAGCAACCGCTGTGTCTTCAGCCTGCTCTGCAACTGCGGCAAGGACCTGCTGATGGTTGGTGATATCCTCCTGCTGCCCTGCCTGTTGTGCTGCAACAAGCTCCTCTACCTGCAGTAGCCTACTGTGCAGGTGCTGCAGCGCTTCCTGAATCACTTCAGCCTGCCCAGCAGCTGCTTGTGCCTGTAGGCCTGCCAGCCGCTCTGCCAGTGCATCAAATGCTGCTTGCAGCTTTATTAGCACACGCGGTGATGGGCATGGCAATGCAGTTGCGGCGGCTGCTGGCACCCCTGCATCCTCTACGGAGCAGCGCTGTGCAGAGTGCTCTGCTGACAGGGGCAGCAGGCTGCTGCTGATTTGAGCAGGGTTGCTAGCAGCACCTGCTGCTGCTGCAGCAGCAGCTGCTGCCTCGGCTGCATGTCCAGCTGCGTCTGCCAGCTGTGCTGACACCGCTGCTTCCACTCGCTCCTGCGGCAGTTGCTCAACACGAGCGTTCACCATCTGCACAAAGCTGTCGCTGCTCAGAAGCTGCTCCGCCACCTGCTGCTGAATGAGAGCGTTGCTAGGCTGCGCTGTGCTGATGGCGGTAGCCTCGTACACAAGTGCATCTGCTGCGGGCGCTGCACATGGGGTGCTTGCAGTGTCTTGCATGCAGATGACCTTGGAGGACAACTCATTCAGATTGTTTGACACCTGGGGCAGGCGGCAATGATGGTGATAACAGCACATTGTGAGATTGTCAGCACCACGTCGGGGCAAGTAGATCAGGGACCACATGATAGAATTGCCATACCTCAACAGAGCAGCGCAGCTGAACAGCAATGACAGGGCGGCCCAAAGCAAAGATGTCCCAGCCAAAGCGCAGGAGGCAGTCATTAAACACTGTTGCAACCTAATTGCTGCAGGTGTAAACTGCAGCCGCTCCACGCACCTGCTGCAACTTGGCTGCCAGTTGATCAGTAGTGCCCCGCAGCTCCAGCAGACTATCGCCGTGCTGCCCAGCAGTTTCATGGTAGGCACCCTCCAGTGCCTCCAGCTTGGCGGCGCCCTGTACTGCATCAGCTGCCAGGCCCTCGATTGCAGACACAAGGTCCGCTTGGTCCAGCATGCCAACAGCAGGGGCAACCGCAGTGCTTGCTCGTCCTGCAAGCCCAATGCTGCCAAAGCCGGCCGCTGGACTGCCTGACTCAGGCAGGGCTGCAACTGTAGCAGTCGTGGACTGCACGGCGCTGACTGCTGCTGCTGCAGCAGTCTGCTCAAGTACGTCAACACGCTGTGCCAGGTTGTTCAGCTGAGCAGCCATACCATCAGATGCAGCCATGGCTGCATGCCGGTCCTGCTCTAGGCGTTGCACTGCACCCTTGACACTGGCGATGTCAGCATCATGGCCTGCCAGCACCACCTCCACCTGCCAATGCTGCTGGGGCTGGGGCTGAAACTGCGCGTGCTGGCTTGTGCGCTGCTGTTCAGGTTGCTGCTGCCATGGTGACCACTGCTCCTGCTGCTGCACGCCTGGGCTGCCAGTGTGCTGCTGCTGCTGCATCTCTGGCATTGCTAGATAGCTACCAGGAGCTGCTGCTGCTGCAGGCAAGGGCCCAACGCTGGAGGAAGCGTGAGAGCGTGCATAGCCACTAGTACTGGACAGCACGCTGGTGTTGGTCTGGGCATGAACACTGGCGTAGGAGTTGCCATAGGAGCAAACGATGTCTGGTGACGGTGCCCTGTGGCGGGGTTGCGCAGCACATGGGCTCGCTGCGAAGGGGCCGTTGAGGACGCCGCCAGTCAGCGGGCAGGAAGGCGGGCGTGCTGGCTGGGAGCGAGCTGCAGGCATGAACGAGCAGCGGATGCAGCAGAATCGCGGGAAGTGTTCGACTTGGGTCAAACAGGGTTGCCAGCCACATGCTGCTGCACAACGCAAGACAAGATTGTTGACGATCCCTTCATGTGAGCAAAGCTGCTGCTGCTGATGTTCAACAACACAACGATGCACATGAGCGGTTGTGCCCTGTCGAGCACCACATTCAAGGCTGCCAAACACACCTGGAGAGCCCCTGTAGTCGCCTGCTGCCGCAAACTCCCCAAAGCCACCGGCAGGCACAGCGTGGCTGCTGCTGATGTGGCTGCCAGGTGATGGTGGCACGGGCGAGGGTAGCCTGCCGCCAATCTGCTGCAGCACTGCTGTGTTGGCTACCTGGGCTTGTGCCAGCTCTCTCATCAGGCCCTCCATGCCGTGCAGGCGGTCAGCCAGCACAGACACATCTGCAACAACAGCAGCCGCACAGAAACAGGCGTGAGCACAGCAGTCAGGGAGCGCACAAGTGCAACAGTACAAGAGAGAACATTGCAGCAGACACAGGCGCAGCAGTCAGGTGGAAGGACATAATGCTGCTAAGGGGTGACAGGCCGAAGCTGCCAAAAACATCAAGGTCCGCAACTGGTTGAATGCATGCGCATGCCAAACAGAACAGGACAAGACTCAACCAACTCACCAGATGGAGCACGCGTCAGCCTGGGTGCTGGCTCAGGCCTGGCATTAGCAGCACTTCCCAGCACGCTGCCTCCAGCCACCACGCTCCCCGCAAAGCTGCTGAACCCGCTGGCCATGCCTATGCCAGCATGTCCTGCAACACCTGTCAAGGCACCAAGACCACCCATGCCAGCGATCACAGCTTCAAGCCGCAGCACACGCTGCTGCAGCATCTGTGCCTCTACCTGGCGCACTGCCAGGTCTGCGATGTCTGTCTTGAGGCCTGACAGGGTTTCACGTAGGTGCACCCGCTCAGACAGGCGTGGGCCCGTTGCTGCTGCAGCAGCTGCTGCACCAGCACCATCGGCACTGGATGGTGCAAACACCGGGCTGCCAAAGCTAGCTGTTGCGTCTGCACCTGTCATGCTGTGCTGCTGAGCACCAGATGCAGATGCCAGTATGCTGCCGCCACCGCTTGACAAGCCACGCTGTCCTGCAAGCAGGTGTGCCTTGACTGCGCGCTCCAGCTTCTTCAGGCGATGTGAAACATCTGCAAGGTCTTTGGCAGGAGCATTGGTGGTGCCGTCTGCCTGCAGGCTTGCCTCGAGCAACGTCAATTCTGCCAGGCCACCTGTCTGCTGCTGGCCGAACGGCCTCACAGGCCCTGCCGATGAGCTGGGAATGGGGCTAGCTGAATAACCCTGCTGCTGTTTAGACCTGCGCGTGCTGTTGCCTGCGCGTTCTGTGCCGCTGCTGCTCCGCGAGGCACCAGAGTCGGAGGACGTGCCATCACTGCAGCTCTGGGAGGGCTGTGGTAGTGGCTGGGCAGGCACATCGCCCCTCAGGCTCCTTGGATCAGGACAGACATGGTTGTCCTGCTCTTCCATGCTGCAGGAACTCGATTTCACCTACACAGCGCCGTGCCTGCACAATCAAAGCAGACAGGGCCATGTTCAGAGAAAGCAGTACGTCTGCATGAGCACACTCGCAGCCCTGAGGGAGCACTAGATTGCCTGCCAACGACGCAATCAGGTGCCCAGGGGCGACTCAGGTGACGCCAGTAATCTGCCTGCAGACCTCTATACAGCTGCTAATGGAGGTGCAACAAAGACTGATGGGTGTAGCAGTGGCATGCACCAGTCGCCAGGTGCTGTTGACTTCCATGTTCAATACATGCAGAGCAGCAGCACTCCCGCGACACCAACTAGCTTTGCCTGCACATTCACTGCTAGACTAGCTGTATATGATTGTCTGTTGCGTCATCTACTGCAAGCTGCGGTCTCATTTCGCAGCAGAAGACTGAGTCAAGCCAAAACACCTACCTGTACAGTGAAGTCGACATTAAAGGAACCCCTGTAACTATGTTGTTGAAAACTTTGACGACGTAAGGAAGAGACTGAAGTTTCGTGCGTTGCTTGTGCATACAAGCCTGTACTGGACGTGAACGAAGCCTGACGCTTTGCTTGTCTGCTTCAATCTATGCTACCAAAGCAGGCAATGCAAACAAATAAAATCAATAAGATGGTAACCGCTTGCTGCGAACGGTTCCGCACACGGTTAGGGTTTCTGCTACAGCCTTTGTCACTGTCAGCGACTGCTTTCAGCTGACAGTCAAAGCCTAAGCATCCACTGTGTGGAGTGTGGATCATCAGAGGATGGGATCTGCAGTGGATTGCGTGAATCTGGTTCAAAATTGGCAACGCTGTCATCTTGCTCAGGCTTTTGGCCAAAAGCTCCATGGAGCCCTCAGCTGCATCAGGGTCTATAGCTGCCTGGGCAAGCAGTCACCTGCAGGCTACCCAGGCACCGGCTAAGTCATGAAATCATGGGATGCAGGGCCACAGCTGTATGACTTGGGAGCCTGTTTGATTGGGTGCTGACTGTCTGGTTGCTTGAAGTGCTCCTTGGCTACACATGCAATCACAGATGTCTGCTTCTCCAAGGAGCCAGACGTATGCCTGTTTAGGTCCTGTTTGTGGTGATACAGCCGTTCAGGGTGCGGATAGCGTTGAGGTCTGTACAGGTCGGCAACGGCAAAACCATGCTCAACATGCAGCTGCCGCACACAGTGGAAACGCTCAATACACATGCTGCCAGCTAGAAGTTTCCTCCTGAACGTGCTCACCTTTGCCAAGCTGCTGATACATCTGTAGGTCACGTCTACAGCCTGAGGGAGTTGCCCAGCTGTGTCACCTTTCAGCCGCGCAGCACACCATCTGCTGGGCCTGCTACATGTGCTGGTGTCCTTGCTGCATTGTAGGAAGAAGCTCCAATACAAATGGCAGGCGGTTCCATGCAGCGGAGCCATCAGCATCAACAGTGTGACGTTGCCTGCAGTTTGCAGAAGGATGCTGTTCATCATCGAAAGAAGAGGTGCTTCAGGCACGATCTCGTAATCGTCTGGTATCAACGACATAAAGGCCTGTTACGTATGTGTGGACTGCGCTAAGCAGTGCTATTCCTGCAGTTCAACTGCACCCGTGGTAGCTAGGCGGGTCGTCTGGCAAGGGTTTTTCAAATGCGTAATCACATAACTGGACGTCACCTGGCACCGATGTTGCCTGCTTCATGCGATACGCATTTGTTGTGTTTTGGTGATACGTGCTGAACGTCATGGCGCTTTCCCGTTTGCTGGGTCAGTGCTGCTGCTGCTGCTGTTGTTGCTGCTGTCGCGTTCACAGCCACATTCTCAACGTTGGTTTGTTTCATGATTGTAGGTTGCAATGTGTATATATCAGAGGGCCGCAATGTGCAGCTGATTCGGCGGTTAGAGGTAGGCTGTGTGGGCTGCTGCCATGCAACTGGAAGGTCCACAGACGCGGTGCTGCTGGCTCCACTGACTTTTCCCCGTGCTCATGTAAATGCAGGAGCTGTGTCAGAGGGTGCCAAGGGTAGCCTTAGCCAACACATTTGTCGATGCACCGTACAACAGGACAGGACTGACTCTGGTGGCCACCAACAGTGCGGAGGTAGGGTGACCTCATACTTGACAGGTTGGCAGTGCTGTGAGGAAGCACAGTACACTGCAACCAACAAGCAGCACAAAACAGCAGCAACAGTAGGACTCACCTTGAACTGACACCCTGACACTTTGCTTGCAGCAGCAGCACTCAAGAGAAACATCATCACTTGCACCAAACACTCATCGTGCTGTGTTGTTACTGTGCGCTGCAGCTCACAGCAGCAGTGCTGGCTGTTGCCGAAGCAGCCTTGTCAGCGCTGGACCTGCGCAGCCATGCAGCAGACCACCCACGGCTGGGTGTGCTGGACCACGTCTCACTGCACCCCCTGGGGCAGCAGGCCACGCTGCAGCAGGCAGCAGACGCAGCCACCTCACTCGGCCAGCAGCTCGCAGCAGCGCCCTTTGGGCTGCCGGTGTACTACTACGGCGCTGCACACCCTGCAGGCAGGCGGCTGGCTGAGATACGGCGGCAGCTGGGTGAGCAGCAGCGCCTGGCCCACCTGCCTGCCTGGCTGCTGCACGGCATGTTGCGCTGATGTCACATGTGGCCAGCATCCTGCAGCCGTTCACAGCTGCCGTCTTGCCTCACCTGTTCAACTGCTGCTGTGCTAAGCACGCGCCTGGCCTGCCCTGTGTGCTGTGCACTTGCAGGTTACTTCAAAGCCAACAGCAGCAGCAGCAGCGGCAGCAGTGGCTGTGGCTGTAAGAGCAGCAGCAAGCCAGCTGACTGGGCAGGCAGTTTACCAGAGCAGCAGCTGAGCCATTACCCGCCTGATGCGGGGCCCAGCAGTGCCCCGCCTGCTGCTGGTGTGGTGACACTGGGGGCAGTGCCCTGGGTGGTGAACTTCAACGTGCCACTCTTCACTGCAGACAGGGCTGCTGCTGCTGCTGTGGCCAGGGCAGTGTCCACGCGTGGTGGCGGCCTGAAAGGAGTGGAGGTGGGTGCCGCTGTCGCTGCAATGTATGACACAGAATGAGATGCTGCGCAGCAGCTGTTGTGACTGCACTGCAGCAGCGTGCCAGCTTGGCTCACATGTCTGCACTGGTGTTGTTGTCGTAGCGCTTAGCTAGCAGCGTACGCTCGGACATGATGTGAAGATGTAACCCTACTGCTGGCAAAGCTGCTGAGAGCGTGCATGCTCATTACGCATCTAAGCAGCTTGGATGCGAGCGCTCAATCCTCTGCCTGCCATCTTGCTGCCCTGCAGGCCATGGCACTGCAGCATGGGCCGGGCGTGATTGAGGTGGCCACCAACCTCATCGGCATGGACTGGACCACAGGCAGCAGCAGCAGCCACATCAGCAGCAGCAGCGACAGCAGCAGAGGGTCAGCTGATCCTCAGACAGCAGCAGCGGCCAGGGGTGCTGGCGCAGAGCAGGTGATGGCTGCCATTGCTGCTGCAGCAGCGCAGCATGGCATGCCGCCGCCTGGCCCCGGCTACGTGACCAACAAGCTGCCGGCTGAGCTGCTGGAGGCGGCACGCAAGGCGGGGCTGCAGTGACGCTGGAAGAGTGATGACAGGGTGGAGGGGGCTTGGGGGGTGTACCATTGGCCCTTTCCCTGGCTGGTGTTGATTGTCGGTTGTATGTCTGCAATGCACCTTCAACTTGGCAGACGCATGTACTAGTACAGAACAGTATACTGTTCTTCTTCTCTATGTAGAGAATGTATACATAGCACTGGGTCGGAATACGCATCAATTTGATGGTGGCTCCAGTGTAAATAGGACGATTCTAAGCATGGTAAAAGCATAACTACGCACCTTCCAGTGTCCGTCACAGCTTGTTGCAGCCTGGTTTGGCCCATGCAGTGCACTTGACATACTTTGACTGGCTGTCGTATGTGACTGGTTGTCTTTAGTTAAATGTTGACCACATGACCTGGCAGTGCTGCAACTGCAAATGTGAGAGTTACAGACGTCTCAGCATCGATGAGACCAAGTAAAAGAGAGCACAGGCTGATTACAACAGCAACCGGAAGGCAGCGACGTACATTCAGTTGATACGACACACCTGGCATGTGACCTACCAATTGCAAAATTTTGCCAGCAGGTGAGATCTTGAAGGCCAACTGGCCACAACCATGTAACCAACAGCACCCCGGCACCCAGCGCTCAGTAATTAACAGCGCCACGTGCATTGCGCAGACATGGCTGTAGTACGAACATCCAAGCCACACAGTGCTTGGCCAAGCAGTGCTTCATGGCGCAGCCCAGTTCTGATATACCATAGCATGCAGCATGCAGCTCTTTTGCATCTTTGTCATACACGTCAAGTGCGCCATCAAAGCGTTGTGTGACACAGCCACACCACAAACATGGAGTATGCTAAGCGCAAATATGCCCAGTTTGAGTTCTGACGCTTTGCCAATTGCAAGCTGCGTGGGCATGGTGCATGCTCAACTGTGACAACGCTGCGCGCGGGCCTGCTGGTTCCAGGCACTCTGCAAAACTGCCGCGTGTCTTTGAGTCGAGTAAAAAACCCAAAACACAACCAACAAAACTGATTTGTTGCTTTAGACTCAGCATCTGCTGATGGCTGCCATCTGCAGTACACGACACCCAAAACTGTTGGCTCCCACGCCGCCTACCATGCAGTCAATCACAGCAAAGGCAATAATCAATCAACTGCTGAAGCCGCCATGCGCTCACATGCTGCCACGTCACACCTTGCCACCTCACTTGAGGTGTGCACACCTTGCCGCCTCACACCTTGCCGCCTCACACCTTGCCGCCTCACACCTTGCCGCCTCACACCTTGCCGCCTCACACCTTGCCGCCTCACACCTTGCCGCCTCACACCTTGCCGCCTCACACCTTGCCGTCAAAGCCGTCCATGAAGCCAGTCCACTTGCCCTCGCCTGCACAGCATTACAATACACACACCAGCAGCAGCAGCGGCAGTGGCAGCGAGAGATCAACATGGAGCTGTGCTGCTCAGCAGATGCACCATGGTGATGGCATAAAATTTCTACTGTCGGCATCTCATCATCGCATGCTGCAGCAACCCTTGGTGAGCCATGCAAGCAGCCGCTCAGCCAAGCCGGCAATGCTAGTGCAGCAGCCACGTCTGCGCCCTCCCTCCTCATCTCATACCTAAACCGCTATAGCCGCAACAATGCATCAGCTTGCACCGTACTGAAGACGGATAGAAGGCAAGCACTGCTTCTTCATAATCCCAACAAGGAACTCTGATATAAAGCCAGTGCAACAGGCAAGCAGCAGGCCGCCGCACCCTCCAGCGGCGCCAGCTCCACCGCAAAGCGTGCCCAGGGCGGCTGGCCCATGCCGCTGGCGCGCACCCGCCCGTCCAGGCGCAGCCCCACATACAGGCCCCGCTCAGGCACAGCATTGGGTGCCAGCGCCAGCTGCGCGTCAAACCACTCGCGCCACGAGGCGGGCTGCAGCGGCTGCGCGCGCCAGCGCAGCTCATCGCGGCCCGGCGCGGGCATGGCGTCGGCTGTGTGGGATTGGCAGGGGCAGGACACATGCGGGGCAGTTGCCGAGCGTCTAGGCATGTGAGCATTGTAGGTTAGGTGCCAGAGACATAGGCGCAAGAGGCTGCAGCTGCAGCACAGCAGGTGGCTGCAGCGCAAGCTGTCGGCCCTCAAA
Source organism: Tetradesmus obliquus (assembly GCA_030272155.1). NCBI lineage: Eukaryota > Viridiplantae > Chlorophyta > Chlorophyceae > Sphaeropleales > Scenedesmaceae > Tetradesmus > Tetradesmus obliquus. The sequence continues at coordinate 7,957,483 of CP126193.1, read as the reverse complement.
CTTCATGCATGCACTGTTCCAGCATAAGGGACACAGTCGGCACTAAAGTGTGCAGCAGATGCACGAGCACAAGACAACACGACATCACATAGCATGTCACGAGGGCTGCAGCATACTGCATTCACACCACCAACTGCGCATGCACAGCAGATAACGCAACACACACCAGCCAGGCCCCCAGCCACCTGCGTCACCCCCATACACCGGCAGCGGCACCACCAGCACGCCGCGCCGCTCCAGCTGCTCCCGGTACGGCTCCGCAGCAGCCAGCGCCTCTGACACCTGCAGGCGACAAAACCACACCAAAAGCAGCAGCAGCAACACGTTCATAAGCTCAATATTGGCAGTCTGCAACCATCGCAAACAAGCTACAAGCTGTAGCTGTAGTTCCAACAAGCACAAGCTGGTCCTGCACGCTGCGCACAGCAGCTCTCCTGCAGGAGCGCACACAACACACACATGCCGCATGCTTGCTGCCGCACCGCCACTGCCGCACCTGCTGCTGCGTGCCTGCCGCGATGACCACGCGCGAGGCGCCCTGCAGCGCCCCCACGCGCAGCCGCTTGCCGTTGGCCAGCTGCAGCGGCAGCCCCGCCAGCGCCTCCTCACGCGCCAGGCGCGCCATCTGCTTGTCGCGCGCCTGCAGGACACGGCACGGCAGCAAGCCACAGCCAGGTGGAGAGGCCAGTAGCACAGCACAAGATGCGGTGGGAACTGCACCTCTCTGCTAGGCGCACGGATGTAAGCACGCCACTTCACCCGGTGGTATGCTGGGAGTACGGCAGGCGCACCCGGCTGCATGCCACGTGTAAAGTCAACTGAGAACTCTGCAAACCAGAGGGAAACCAGGCTGACACACAATAGCTCATAAGAAGTGTGTGTGTCCTCTGCTGGCGAGCCGCCGCACCTTCCAGTCCTGCGAGAACAGCCACGCGAACAGCGCCACCGCCCCCAGGTTTATGCCGATGTTCTGCAGCACCTGGCCCGTCTGCAGCGCGCCAGGCGCCCCTGCAGTGGCCCCAATGAGCTGCGGGATGGAGATGAGGAAGGCCACGCCTGCGCTGGCCACGCTGAAGCCATAAAAGACCAGCCGCAGTGACCTGCAGGAAATAGGTGGGGTGGTGGCGGGGAGGTAAAGTTTGGTGCTGGTGACACATGGAGAAGCAAGGCATGCCAGTGACGGGTGAGGTGTGTGCGTGGCGGCAGTGCGCTGCAGATGGACTGTAGTACAGGGATGCAGTTGACGATGTGGAGCTTGCCTCCGTTGCGGCTGCTGCCTAAATCCTGACGCAATGTGTTGTGGCTGTGCACCTGCTCTGTGCAGCGTGAACAGGAGGCACGTGGCATGGACCAACAGCAGCTAGGCGACTGGCTGTCAAATGATGCTGCACAGCTGATTGCAGCTGACGTGCATAAACGTGCAAACAACGCAAGCATACCGGAATGGGGCCTCTGCCTCTGATCGCAGGTTGATCCTGTCTGCTTCCAGCTTCCTACAGCATGACACAGCCAAGGCAGTTGGCACAGATGACAGACACAGCGGCAACACACAATGTTTGCATGTTCAACAGCTCCATCAAATGTTGCAATCAACATTTTCTTGCTGTGCGTATTGTGAAGAGAAGCAGTTTGTAAAGTACAGCAAGCGCTGCGGTGGAACTGTCAGGCTATGTCAGGCCAGGCATGACTGCGGTGGGTGACACCAGCACCGGCTCTATACCCATGCCTCATTGGCCTGCTCCACCTCACCATACCTGAGCTCTTCCTTATCCTGAGGTGTCATAGCTGCTGTTACTACGGTTCTCCTGTGCACGGCTGCAGCTCTGCTGTGTTTGTGTGGAGCCACACCCTGCCATCTGCTGCTGAAGCACTGGCAGCGCTGCAGGCCAGTCCGCTGCAGTAAGGAATGCGACATTATGCTTTCGTTGAAGATGATATGAGTAGTGCGTCGCTTACTCAACCGCAGACAACTGGCGGGCTTTGGGTGGTCGAGAATGGATGGCTTGGCGTGGTGGATCTATTCGTTCGTCACATCAATGTATATAGTTCAGCAGCGTAAGTATGCTGTCACGCGCATGCAGTGGCTGTGCTGTTGGTCTTGGTTGTCAGTAGGTTGGGGTTGAGTGTTCAGACTTGCTTACCAAGCAGGGTTGCATGTGATCGTAGTGCGCAACATCGTCTGCTGTTCTCCATCCTTTTCTACACACACTGGACGTTTCTGGCGTCGTCTACATCAAGCAGAGTTTTCAACCACCATAACTGTAGACCAACAACAGTAGCACCCCTGCCACAGCACATCAAGCGCATCAAAGACCAGCAAACAGCAAGCAAACATGTACGACTTTTGTTTCTCCCCCATCTACGCCGTCCTGCTGGCTATCGGTGGCGTGGCGGGCTACCTCACAAAGGGCAGCATGGTCAGCTTGGGCGCTGGGCTTGGCTCAGCAGCGCTGCTGGGCCTAATGTCAAAGTGGTCCCTAGACTCATACCACAAGGGCAAGGCCTGCAAGCCAGCAACAGCCATCAGCTTGCTGGTGGCGGCGGGGCTCACGTACGTGATGTATGAGCGCTACAGCGCCACGGGCAAGCTCATGCCTGCTGGGCTGACTGCTGGCCTGAGCGCTGCAATGACAGGTGGGCAGCGTGGCAGACACCTTGCGCACCTGGGACAATTGAGCTCTGGGAGTGGCATACTGGCAACACACAGTCTTTCATTTGCGTCCCAGCTGACTGTGGGCTGCGGGCGCTTCAGCCACATGCGCTCACGGTGTTCCTGCATGCACAGCGCAGCTTGATGTCATCACCCGCGACCATTTCACACTCTGTGTGCAAACCAATGAGCCTTTGCCCCAACAAGCACTGCTGCTGCTAGCCCTCATGCCATGCGTTGGGTGCGGCACTCTCAACACCCTGCACCTGTGATGTCGTGTGCTGCAGTCTTCTACGTGTGGAGCCTGCTGCTGGGCCCTAAGCCCAAGCCCAAGGCCACATGAGGCGCCCTTGCTGCAGCAGCAATGTATGTGCCATGTCCCAGCAACGGCAGCAGCAAGCAGCGCAGTGCGTGCAGGAGTAGCCACGCCAGCAGCAAGTGCCAGCAGCAAGCGCGTGGGGCAGCCCTGTCCCTGGCCCTGTCACAGCTGATGCTGCTTAATGCTCATCAGCAGCAGAGAAGGCAAAGTGCTGTGGGAGCTGTGCTGTTCGCGATGACAGAGGTGGCAGCAGACAGGCAGCGTAAGCGCGAAGAGCTGTGAAGCAGCACAATACAGGGAGGGCAGTATGCGCTGGCGGCGCCCCCAGCATGCAGTGCACTGAGATGTGCATCAGGGTGCATGAAGTGGCTCGCGGTGCACACGTGTTGCTTGTATGCAGTGATGTTGAAGCCCGCCTGCTGCCGTGCCACAACTGCAGTCCAGAAAGTGTGTGCCAGTGGCAGCTTGGCTGTGAAGGCTTCACAGGCTGTCTACCGACCTTCAGGTGCAGCCTGGCACTTTCGGCTGCATGCCGTGATGTTAAAGTTTGTTTTTGATGTCAGTGCATCTGTGTGTAAGGTGTACGAGTACAACATCAAGCTTGTCAAGTGGACCTGTCACACAGTTTGCAATGGGTCCAGAGTTGTCAGCAGGTGTGGCAGCAGCAGCGCTTGCACTGGACAGCTACAACTCATGGACTGCAGCTTCATCATATTGATCAAATTATCATCTTGAACGTGTGAAAGCCCTTCACAGTCGAGCAGCTGTCACATGTCTACAGGAAATGCTAAAAAAGATGATGACATTGACACCTGACAAATGCTACTAACGTTATGCGTAGGCCCTGTACTGACCTGTTACTGCACGACATGAAGTAAGTTTGGTATTTGAAGCGTTTGATTTCGGTCCGCGTAACCAAAGTTTAATGCTTGGGTGCCGGAAGCGGGTGGGCAAGTGCCGAGACGCATGTGATCTGCTGTTCAACAGCCAGAAACTAAGCGCCAGGCCTGTGAAAATAATCTTGAACCCATATTAACCAGCACAGCTTGTCAGGAGCTCTGCGAAGCAGCAGTTGCAGCAGCAGCAGCAGCATGCTGCTCCAGCAGAACAGCCAGCATGCACATGTGCGTGCATTGCCTCACAGCAGCAGGACTTCCGGTCTCAGGCGCTCTAAGCGGCCTTCAACACGTGGACCTCAGCAACAGCAGCTGCAGGACGCGCCATGCAGCATCAGTGCCAGCAGCTGCACAGCGCCCCACTGCAGGGATGTGCGTGCATGCAGCTACAGCCGCACCGTAATGTCCACAGACTTCCCTGATGCCCCATTCAACCGCACACATGCCTTTGACTGGCTGGACCAGTGGTACCCTGTGGGCTTCGTCAAGTGAGCAAAAAGTTGCCCTGTCACATGCATGGCTTGCATGCAGCGCCTGGCTCAGCAGCCCATGCGTGCTGCTGCACTTTCAACGATGCATGAATGCTGACACTGCGTGTGATGTGCAGCAGCAAGCAGCTGTGGGGTACTCTCAGTTTTGCTAATGTCCCGGCTGCACTTGCGTCTTATGCTGAGACGTGCATGTGCCTAAGTTGCATGCATGGTGCTGCTGTGCTGCATGCATCCACACATGCATCGTGTCCCCATGCATGCAGGGACTTCGACCCAGCTGCGCCGCACAGGTTTGTGCTGCTAGGCATCCCCCTCGTCATTTGGCACCAGCCAGCACCATCATCAGACCAGCACCACAGCAGCAGCAGCAGCAGCAGCAGCAGCAGCAGCAGCGGCAGCTGGCGCGTGTTTGCTGACGTGTGCCCACACAGGCTGGTGCCGCTCAGTGAGGGCCGCATCACCCCGGGTGGCCTGCTGCAGTGCCCCTACCATGGCTGGGCCTTCAACGGGCAGGGAGGCTGCGAGATCATCCCACAGGCATGTACATGGGACGCCAGCAGCTGCTTGGCAGCAGCAGTAGCAGCAATGTATCGGGAGTGACTGCAGTCGGCTGTCGCAGCTGGCTAGCTGGTGGTGGCATGTGCTTGGCTCAGCGTTGCATGTGTAGTGTTAGCACTACACTGCTCAAGGCAGCGCGCACCATGAGCAGCCCAGCAAGCATGCAGCACTCGAACAAGGTCAGAAACTGCATCTCCCTTACAGGCCCATCTCCCTAGGCGCACTCACAGCCGCCGCCGCTGCTGCTGCTGCTGCTGCTGCTGCTGCTGCCGCTGCTGCTCCCACAGGAGGGCCACCATGCCACGCCGCGCGCGTGTGCCACCGCCTACCCGTGCGTGGTGCGGCAGGGCCTGCTGTTTGTGAAGCCAGCAGCCCTGCCCAAGCGGCCAGTGGCCTCTGACGACAGCAGCAGCAGCAGCAGCAGTGCTGGCGCAGGGGTCCATGCTGATGCTGGTGGCAGCACTGCTGATGCTGCTGGGCTGCCGCTGGTGCCCGAGTTTGATGACCCTGCTTGGCTGGTGCAGGACACCTGGCGGGACGTGCCTTACGACTGGTGAGGCACGTCTGCGTTGGCATTGGCAGTTTCTGGGCAGGCTTGTAGTAATGGGCGTGTGGCATTGCCGCAGTGGCACTGCTCATAGCTAGGTACTATGGCAGGTGACAGTGATGTGACTGCAGGTTGCAGCAGGCACAGCACATGGCCTGTCAGCCACCAGCAAGATCTTCTCCATCTGCACAGTTCATTGTTTCAAATCATTTTGCTGGACTGGCACTGCTGAATCGGCTTGCCTTATCTGCCCTGTCATTGCTGCATGCCCCTCCCCTCCTCCCCCTGCTGCAGGGCCAGCCTGATGGAGAATGTGCTTGATGCCAGCCACGTGCCCTTCACACACCACAAGTCCATCAGCAGCAGAGACTCAGTGGGCGCATATGACATGCGCCTGACGCGGCAGGTCTCAGGGGCAGGGTTCAGGGGGGCCTGGGCCACTGGCCCCAGGGCAGGCGCGCTGGGGCCGCAGGCGACGGAGTTTGTGGCGCCCTGCCTGATGCGGCACACGATTGACGCGCAGCTGCGCGGGTACGAGAGCATGGTGGTGGTGTACGCCGTGCCCATTGCGCCTGGCAAGTGCAGGTGAGGCGGCGCAGCAGCAGCAGCAGCAGCAGTAGCAGCAGCAGTAGCAGCAGCAGCAGGTTGACAGGAACTGTAGTGCAAGTGCATGGTAGTTGGCGGGCCGTCGCTGCTCTGCATGCTGGTTGGAGCCTGCAGTCAGCAACTGGCCCGGGGCTGTGTTTTAGCAGGGCAACGGTTATGTGGCCTTTGTTTGTCTTTTGCTCAGGCAGCTGCTGCTGTGTGGCGCTGCAGGCTGCTCAACCGCAACGCCTTCAAGTTCACTGGGCAAGGCTGGGCTGCGAAGCTGCCTGCGCTGCTGATGAAGGCGGCGCCAGGCTGGGCCATACACCTGGGCACGCAGGTGCGGCTGGGGACACAATGCGCAGCAGCATTGTTGAGTACACCTCTGCCAAGCAGCAGCACACGGTTGGACGCCTGCGTGACACTTAGCAGCAACGGCAGCAGCTTGGTTGCTGCTGTTTCTGAGGCGAAATGCTTACATGTGGTTCCATGCACCATCCTGCCTGCCCTGCTGCTGCTGCTGCTGCTTCTGCTGCTGCTGCTGCTGCTGCTTCTGTGCATCCCCGCTGCGCCAGGTGCCGCTTGAGGACGACCAGATCTTCCTGCACTACGGCGAGGCCGAGTTTGTGGCAGCAGCAGGCAAGGGCAAGAGCGCAGCACAGGCTTACTACATGCCCAGCAAGGTGAGGCGACCAGCAGCAGCAGCAACAGCAGGCAGGCAGGCAGGCAGGCAGGCAGGCAGCTAGTGGCAGGCAGGTGTGTGAGGTGTTGCTCAGCTGCCACTGTATTTTACTTCAATTACGACGCCTTGGCTGACACGTCCAGCCAGCAGCTTCCAGCAGCGACTGCAGCAGCAGCCCTGCTCGTCAATGACTGCTACACAGACAGCCATGCGCTTTGTGAGCAGCAGCTATGGATGTGCTTCAAATTGGCATGTGTGTATGGCTTGCTATGCCAGATGCTGTCGCATGTGCTCATGCACTTGCAACCAGCCTGCTTGCCTGCAGCCTCCGCTGCTGCTGGCGCTGCTGATGCTGATGTCGCCGCCGCTGTTGCTGCTGCTGCCGCGGCTGTGTTGTGTGTCCAGGCTGACACGTACGTGGTTGCCTTCCGCTCCTGGATCCGCCACCACGGCAATGGCGGGCCCTTTGGGGACGTGGGGCGGCCGGAGTACCGGGCGCAGCTGCAGCCGCGGCTGAGCCACCCGCAGCTGCTGGACAGGTGCGGCAGGGCTGGCAGGCAGGCACCTGCAGTGTGCGCTTTCACACCATCAGTAAATTGCAGGAGCATTTTGAAAGCAGTTCAAGCACACACCTGTGCGTGCTGGTGAGGATAGCATACTTGCATAGCTGTGTGCTGCTGGATGAGGTGGTGCCCTGTTGCTGAGCATCCCTGTTGTGCTGCTGCCGCCACTGCTGCAGGTACTCGCAGCACACAGCAAACTGCGCGCAGTGCCAGGCAGCGTTGAAGCAGGTGACAGCAGGCCGGCGGCTGCTGGGCTGGGCGGCAGGCCTCTGCTGCGGGGCAGCACTGCTCACTGCTGCAGCAGCAGTGGCTGCCCTCGCTGCAGCATCCACTGTAGCTGGCGGCAGCAGCACAGCAGCAGCGGCAGCAGCACCTGCAGCAGCAGGCATAGGCAGCAAGGCAGCGAGCTTGCTGTTGGCTGGCGCAGCAGCAGCTGCCAACGCTGTGCTGCCGCTGCCTGGCGGGCCTGACGCGCTGCTGCTGCAGCCTGAGGCCGTGGCTGGCCTGCTGGCGGGTGCTGGGCTGCGTGTTGGTGGCTGGGCAGCTGCTGCTGCTGCAGCCTGGCTGCTGAGGGGTGCACTGACTGGGCTGGAGGGAGCCTTCCACACAGGCAGCTACCCGCCCCCCAGGAACAAGGGACCTTGAGCCGCAGGAAGGAGCTGCTGCTGGCTCTCAGTGTGCAGTAGTGCGTGCGTAGGCCATGTACACATGTTTGTTGTTGCGTTGTGTGCCGTATGTTGTGAGGTTCTACTAGGACCGGGCCTGGGCCTGGGTAGCGCCGACAGCAGGCTACATCCACCTGGGGTATGGCTAGTGGAAAGCAGAACATCCTGCTGGAAAAGCAGGGGCGATTGCGGTTACTGCCGTATACTTTGTTATGTTTCTGGGCTCACGGTGCTGAGCAGTGGAGAATAGATTCATGCAAGTTTGTCTGCATGGTGGACAGCACCAGCACCACAGCACGTGCTGCCAGGCTGCAGCAGTATCCCTCAGCATGGTCCAGCCTGCCTGCACAACAGCCAGCGCATGGTACGGTATGTGTTAGGCACGTTCACTGCACTTCGTTGCTCTGGCTGGGCACCTGTGACACCGAGCAGGTGTTCCCACAGCAACACCACGTGCTGACAGTGCTACAATGGCATTCCGTACTTTATGACAAATGTACATTGCTGTTTCGGCATTCTCATATGCATCTGGTTGCCAAAAGTTAGACGTAAGCGATGTTTACGGGCTCCACGGCGCGAGAAGACAAAAGCCAGAGCTCTGGGCGGGAAGTTTTTGTTGCAGGCATTCCTAGCGCTGGTCCGTCAGAGGCCGAACAACACAGCTGAACGCCGACATTGCTGTATGTTGACATGATGGGCGCTCAGCGGCACCTCACGGTGGTGCTTCTGGCGGGAGGCCCGGGTGGCAGCACAGCAAAGGACATCCTTGCAGCTACAGCAGAGCCACCTCATGTTGAAAGCAGGCTAGCTCACCGCAAGCAGCTGTTGCGGGGTGCAAAAGGGTCTGGGTATGTGGCACCGGGCCTTACAGGTAGGCAGCATGTGACCACAGCAAACAACACAGGGAAGACTGCTGCTGTCTTGCTTCTGCAAGCAGGCCTTACTAGTAGTGTCACTGCATGAAACCAAGTAGCCATGCTTTTAAGCAGTGGGCTTGCGTGTAGAGGACTGCGACAGCTGATTCGCATTCAGCATGCAGTGTGCAGCTGGCTGTGCTCTGGCCGCGCCTTGCTGAAGTTTTCAATGGCCATTCAGCAACTGCCGGGCAGATGCGCATGCTCTGTAGATCCACTGCACAGCTCAGACACACAGTGTGTATGCGCTGCTATTTTCTGGTGGTCTGGCAGATGTTTGTCGCATGCCAGTGCTCAAGTCCTGGCTGACAGCGCTCAAGTACTGCCAGCGGCTGCAGCAAGGCAGTGAGCAGCCCTGCATCTACGTTGCCTGCAATGAGCCCGACTTGCAGGACACGCAGCAGCTGCTGGACAGCATCCAGGACATGAAGGGTGAGCCCAGCAACGTTGCAGCATGCTTGCAGCACCTGTGCTTTTACATTTTACTAGGGACTGTAGGGCCAGCAGTAGGGGATGAGAGGGTACAGAGATAGCCTGCATGCTTGAAGCAGCCTGAACCAACTTGGCTACTGCTACACTGCTGGTTACAACAAATCAGCGCAAATCACCCCAAGACATGCAGCTTCTCAATTGACTCCATGCTGCTTGTCCTGCTGCGGCTTCTGCATGCACACAACACTGTGTTGTGCAGGACTGCGTGTCAGCGTGATCAGCAACGGCTGCAGCGACCCAGCTCACACCTGGGCTGGCGAGGCAGCAGACCTGGCAACAGCAGCAGCAGCCATCACAGCAGCAGGCCGCAGCGGCCCCATCCTGGCCATCGGCTGCAGCCTGCTGCTGCTGCCCGAGCACAACGTGTCCCGCATCATTGAGCACGCGCTGCTGCGCAACAGCGACGTGTGCTGCTTCAGCCGGCTGAGTGCTACTGACCTGCAGCTGGACGCTGGCGCCAGCCCAGGCGCAGCTGCCCCTGGCAGCAGCAAGAGCAGCGGCGGCCACAGCACATGCGGCAGCAGCGGCACTACATATGGCCGGCTGCTGATCACAGCAGATGCGCCTGCGCCACCACTTGAGGGCATTGAGGTGAGACATGTGCCGGCAGAACGTTGTGGGTTGCTGCTCCCCATCCTCACCTGCTCGGGCTGTGCTGATGATAGAACTACTAGTAGGTCGTCACACACACTGAGCTTGCTTCGAGCCGCTCCGTGCACTGCTGTCACTGCTGCAGGTGATGCCTGCCAGCAGCTGCCAGCCGGGCGATGCAATCGCAGAGCCCATGCTGCTGCTCAACAGCGCCGACAGCCTGCCGGCATATTGCGCAGCCGCAGCAGCCGCCAGCCAGCAGCCCAGCCTCGTTGACATTGCGGTGCAGCTGTGCGGCAAGCCCGCAGGTGGCAGCGCAGCTATGCACGGCGTGGACCTTGGGCCACCTTGCCGGCTGCGCATGGTGAGCCTGCTGTGGCTGGAGTACGCAGACAGCCTGCTGTACAGGCAGTACAAGACGCTGGACCCCTGCCTGCATGAGGAGCGCGCCGCTGTGGCCAATTCAGGGGGCAAGGCAGGCAGTGGCACCCTGGCAGCTGCAGGAAGCAGCAGCAGTGGCAGCAGCAGGGGCGCTGGGGCAGCAACGTCGTGCGGCCGGGGTGTGGGTGCGGGCAGTGCGCGCGGCGGCCAGCTGATGGCATCTCAGCTGGCTGCTGCTGTGCTGGCGAAGCAGGTCGACAGCGAGGCGCTTGGGGAGGAGCTCTTTTTCGAGAGGACCGGTGCAGTCAACACAGCAGGTGGGCACCTTCACGATTAAATACAATGCTGCTGATCACAGTGTGTCGCCGGGTAGCATGCTACCAGCATGTACGTGACAGTATATCTTCAATTGGCGTGGTGCCGACTGGTAATCCACACAGCATCAGCATCTTCGCACGTGTGAAGCTCATCTTGCAAGTTGCAGCAGGCATGCCAGCTTCAACAAGCGTGCAAGCCACTGTTGCTAACAGAGTTGGAATCCTCTTGTGTTGTCGTGCCTGCAGGCATCCAGCAGCCCTACTACCACCTGCCCAAGACCTTCTTCAGCAGCGCCTCCCTGCGCGCAGCTGAGGCAGCGGCTGGCACGACCCTGAGGGCCACCCGCAAGCAGTGATCACTGCTCACGAGGAAGCTTTGTGTGCGGGTTGCGCAACTGCGGCAACAAGGACTAGTCGTACTGGTTGGATTACTGCTTGGCAGGCATTGAATTAGCAGCGACTGCGGCATCGCTGGTGTATCTTTGTGACACACCACGCCCTGGCTTGTGGCCCTCACTTGCCGATGCTGGCTGTGCTGCTGGGAGTATCAACAGCAGTTTTTTTGGGATACCTCCTGCACCTGCTTATAAAGAAAGTTGCCGATTGCATTCATTACAAGCACAAGCACAATGCAACATGCAGCCTGCTTGGTAGGCTGCCGGTAACAGTCACTGGCAGTGACGATGAGATTGTGGGAAGCAGCAGTGCTGGCGTGCAATGGGTGCACCGCAGCATGTAGCTGGAGCTGAGCTTGATCAAGCTTCATGAAGCATAGCCGCTCTGGCCACCAGCAGGACGGAGCAAAACACAGCAGTGAGCAGTCCCCAAGCATTACCAAGGCTGTTGACCATAACCTTGTACCACATTCAGCAGTACATCAGAAAGATACAACACTTCAAACACTTGTACATTCCAATGTTCTCAAGACAACCAGCAGCTGGCTTTGCAGGCAAAATCCCCAGATGCCTTGCTAGCACTGCTAGCATGGCATGCTGCGAAGCATGCACAAGCACACAGAGGCCACAGCACCAGCACGCTACCAAAGAGCTTGCCCTGGCACCACAGCTGCAGACCATCCATCACAGTGTGTTGGCGTCAGCAATCTGCATAGCTCGCCTCAAGCACAGCATGACCCAGGTGCTGCAGCGCCTGCTGGTGACGCTGCTAGCTCCGCCACAAGCACACAGCAGCCCTGGCTGGCAGCTGCACACACACGCACACACATCTGAAGTCAACATCTGCTGTAACAATAGCTGGAACCCAACACCGCCAACCCATCTGCGACACTGCACACTACTGGCTGGCTGCACAGCACCGCCCCAAAAGCGGATGCCATGGCGTGTGGCAGGGAGAGGAGGCGGCACAGCCGCAACTACCATGGCACCATGAGCAGCACAAACAGATGCATGCCGCGCCATTGCTGTTGTCTTTGTTTGGAATGGAAAATGGACAGTCCTGCAGCGGAAGCTTTGCCAATAGTTCAAGCTAAAGGCATGACAGGCGACAGCACTCGGGCCAAGATAGCCCAGCAGGCTGTGCATTAGCCCACAGGCAAATGAGCCACAATCGGCAGCGTGACTGTCAATGTGCCATGCTGATGCAGCCCATCACATACAGGCCAGCAGCGAGCACCACTTCTTCCACAATGCTGCTGTACAGGCTGCCATGCAAATTGTGCGCTGCGGCATGCCATGCAGCACACACATGTGCGAGCTCAATGCCTCTACATAAGGCAACATGGCAATGTGTCAAACACCAACAACGGCTAGCACGTCTCCTGCTATGTCACGGGTCAGGCTTGTCATGATACCATCACATGTCATGCAGTTGACACCCGGCCAAACTGCTAGGCCCCTGCATAGAGCCGTTTGTACCAAGCTTGAACAGCATGCAAGCAGTTGCCAGCAAGTAACAAGCTTGTCTGGTCAAACCAGGGAGGCAGTGCTGCTGTCACGGGAAACCCCATGCCGCAGGTTGCTTTATTTCAGCAAACAAGCGGACCTCTGCTGACTCGACGCTTGGTCAGGAAACAGCAGAGGCACCCGCCACCCACGCAAGTCATCGAAGGCGCCACACGCGGCGCACCCACCACAGCACCTAACCTGCACGGCCCACGCGTGGAGTTGGTCAAACTTGCCACCCGCCATGATTGCATGGTCGCACACAGTTTACAACAAGAATCACGCCGCGCCTCACCACACCACGCCGCCTGCAATGCACGTGGCATGCTGTGTACTCATGTTGCACCAACCAAGGCCCTCAGCTGTTGATCGCAGCCACCCTGCTCAGTGCCCAGCACACGATGGGAGGGACGCCAGCTGCAGGGCACATGAACATACAGTGAACCCTGCGCCACAAGTGCAGCCAGGTACCCACCAGCTTGCCCATGCAACCAGTTGGTGACAACACCGACTGCACAATCTGCAGCAACATGCTGTTGCTGTGCGCCGCTATGCAACGCAGCGCACAAAGAGCGCCCTACCATTAACAGAACTACTGTCCTAGGCGTGCCTAGGTACCTGACGGCAACAATGCATTGGACAAAGCAAGGCGCAGCAGCATAGGCACAGCCAACACATGCGGCGATCGCCTGATGTGATGTCGCCACAGCACGCATGCTAGACAGATAGCAAAAGGCCAAACACAAAGCCTGCAGTGTCACAGGAATGCTTGGCGCATGGTGCAGCAGTGCTCCCTGCAGCCGCTGGCACAGCACATGCCACCATGCCGTGGCTGCTGACATAAGCAAACATGCAGCAGGCCAGGACAGGCCTGCCAGCAGTACACGGAGCCGCACTCAGGCGGCTCACACTGCGATGATAATGAAGGGGCTACACAGCGCTGCCAGGCACTACGCAGAGCAGGCCCCGCGCCCCGGCAGTGCACTGCAGCGCACAGGCAGGGGCAACGCTGCCGCAGGGTGGCCACCGCTGCAGTACAGCAGGCAGCGCTAGGCCCGTCGCGCCATCGTGCGGCTTGCAGCTCTCGCGCCGCTCAGCACCAGACAATACCCAAACCCTGCAAACACAGGCGACAACCCCAACCCCATGTGCGTTTCTGTAGCTGCGGTGCGCAGTGGCACAGCTCAAGACTACACACACCCTCGATGCGGTGCTCTGTGTGCAGTGAAGCGCCTGGACCCCTGCCCACACGTGCACAGGACCAGACCAAGCTGCCTGCTGTGCGCGCAACCTTGCGCCAGCAGCACTCACACAGTCATCTCGCACACAGCCCATCCTACCATGCACGCTGACACAAGCAGCAGCAGCAGCAGCACATCATGCACGCACACCCCAGCCTGCTGTCTCACCAGCTCACAGGTGGCACAACAGGCGATGCACCCCGATGAAAGTGTGCAGCAGCTTGCAGCCCTGCTGCTCAGGCACACCCTCCTGCCTCAGTACCACCCTGCAGCTGTGTGTATGGTCCTGCAACACCCGAAGCTGCATGCCATACATGCAGTCCTGCAGCCGGCATATACAGCGAATGCCCATGCAACCAGGCACGGGGACACCGCCACCTGCCCATTAGTGCCTCCTGTTGAACAGAGCCCCATGCTTGTGCAGCAGACGGGAACACACGGCATGACAATGGCAGAGCAGCATACATAAGATGCAGGCAAACATTGGCGGCCCTACACACAAAACGGCTCAACAAAGCCAAAGACAATCCTGCAGTCAAGTGAGGTGGCCATGGCCATACAATCCAGTCTGTCACACCCCACCCCCGGTCCGCAAGCACTCAGGCTTGCAACACCTGGCAGGCACTACGAGCACCGCGCCAACGGTAAAGCACATGCTGATGCTGTCCCCGCTCCCAACCCCCACAGCTTCGCGGCAAGCCTGCACACATGCGGCGTGATCGCCTGGTGAGTGCAGGCTGCTGCACACCGAACCCATACGCCAACGCCCCCAAGGCTGAAAGACAGGTTCAAGTGAAGGTGATGGTCAGGGCAGCCAGCTGCCGCAGCAACGCCGACGCAGCGCTGCAGACAATGGGCGGCAGCAGCAGCAGTGCGCAGTGCTGCTGCTGCCCCCAAGCAGCAGCGCGCGAGCGGCGACGCGTGCGGCAGCTCGGCACGGTCAATGCGCACAGGTGATTGCGGCTGCCTGCGGCCCAACATGGCCAACAAACAAACAGTCATACAAGGTTGCAAGTCAAGGTAGTGCTGGTCAAAAAGGTACAAAAAAGCATAGCAGCCGGCCCCCTGCTCCAAACGTTCCGGCTGCCCCTAACAAAACGCTGTGTGATCTCGCATCGAATGCGTTCCGCACTGCGGCCACGCCAACCACGTACCGCCACCCTCCCGCCTCCAGCATGCAGGCAGGCAGCTGCTTGCCAGCCATCCCAACTGGCCAGCTGCTGCCTGCAGCACGCCTCCAGCTGCTGCTGTGCTGGCGCTGCATGCTCTGGCGCAGCGCCGACCGCAGCAGCTGCCTGCGCGCCGCAGGCGCGCGCTAGCGGCTGCGCTGCGTCTGCAGCGCCACGTGCAGGCGCTTGTCGCCGCCCATGGGCATGCCGTTCATGGCCGCCACCGCGCGCTGCGCCGCGTCTTGGTCGCCGTAGTTGATGAAGCCCACGCCCTTGCACAGCCCCGCCTCGTTGAGCAGCACCTTGACGCTCAGCACCGCGCCAAACGGCGCAAACTTCTCGTACAGCCACAGCCGGTCGGTCTGCATGTGGCAATGCAGCAGCAGGCAGCGCGTCAGTCGAGGCAGGTCAGCGCAGCAGCAATACCTGCGAGTTCCACAGCAGCTGAAGCAAGGCAGGCCACATGATGTACACCCCCCTGGGCAAGGCACGTCGTGCAGGCTTAGCAGGAGCTGCATGCACATGCTGCTTCTGGCAATGCAGCTGCTATAGCAATCGCTGCAGCAGCAGCCATGTGCTGCACACACACTGTCCAAGCTGATGTTCGCCATCCGGCAACAGCTGCAAAGCCACAGCAAAGGCTTGCTCGCCTGCCGCTGTTGTTTTGCCGCCGCTGCTGCTGCTGCTGCTGCCCCCACTGCTCTGGTCCGCCGCCCACTACATCTGCTGTTGTCGTGATTGCTGCTGCTGAAATCATGCAGCTGCTGGCTGCCCCTGGTTTCCAATGTCACACGCACCACTTCTGGCAGGTACTTGATGTACACGCTGCACATGCCGCCTCCGCCGCTGCCATATGCTGCTGCTGCAGGCGACACTGCAGACAAAGAAGGAGGTTGCAGCAAGACAAGGTAACAGGCACACTGTAAGGAACCAGAGACGATTGTGATTGTACAATGCTGCTACTGTGTTCAAGTGATGATTGCACAGTGAAATAGGCACCAACACCATCAAATGTCCAGCTGCTGTATCAGCACAGTGCCAAAGGCGCCCAGGCTTGCACAGCATGTGACGTGAGGGCACAAGCACCGCTTTGCATCAGAAAGGTGCTGCTGCTTATCTGTTATTGTCTTGCAGACAGACGTTGAAATCACAACTCTGCTGCCGCACTGTGACATGTTGCTGCTGTACGCACCAGGCGCACCTGGACTGTAGTAGCCCATGTGCTCTGCGTGCTGGTGATGGTGATACGGGCTTCCAGCAGCCATTGCCGGGTGCCCATAGGACCCAGGGGCTGGGTACCTGGGGTACTGCTGTCTCTGCTGTCGCTGGACCTTTTTCTGCTTCTGCTCCTGGCTGTCAGCATACCGCACCACCAGCGGCATCACTGAGCCCGCGAGCCGCTGATTGTGCAGGTGAGCGATGGCCTGCGCTGCCTCCTCCATGGTCGCCATGCGCACCAACGCACCCGCGCCCACGCCCGCAGTGTCCCGCCCCGTGCCACTGTGCAGCACGCGGCACTCCATCACGGAGCCATAAGGGCTGAACAGCGCTCTCAGCTCATCCTCAGTGAGCGTGGTGGGCAGGTTCTTGGCGTAGAGATTATCAGAGGGCGGAGCCAGCAGCTCCGGGTTCCTATCGCCTGTGGAGCCATCGCAGAAAAAGCCTAAGTACATAGGCAAGACCAGGAGGAGCTTTGTATTTTGCTGACATGCAATCCCACTCAGCCGAGGCCTACCTGCATCTGCGTCCGCCACTTTCACCTCCAGCACTGAGCTGCCGACCTGAGCATTGTTGAGTGCAGCTATGGCTGCCAGCGCCTCATCTATGCTGCTGAACTTTACGAAAGCGAAGCTCCCCTTGCCGTCGCCCCGTGAGTTGCGAACCAGTCGACAACTCTCGATTTGGCCGTAAGCTGAAAAGAGGTTTCGAAGTGCAGGCTCATTGTCAACAGATGTGGGCAAATTTGCGACATACAGGTTGCTGTGGCGAGCAACCTGCTGCATGTCTGATTCCTGCTGCTGCTGCATCCTATGCCAGCCTTACATCTGCCCACATAAGTAACTGATGTATGTATGAAACTTTGATGGCATTCCAAGAAAGGCCAGGGCTGCCAACGACCTGGGCCAGGAGCCAGTGACCAGCCATGAACCACACTTACACTAACTCAAATTACCATGAGGCATGCACGCCCACCATGCTTTCTTTACGATGAATGCATCGCTTGCAGCATCTTGTGCAAGACCTAGCTGACCGTGCAATGTCTGCCACACGCTCCAAAGGAGCAAGGGGAATCCCGCGTTCAGGCTATGGTCTGCCTGCTGGTTGCGTCTTATCTCACTGGAAATAGGATCTAATCCGTTAGTACCGCGCCAGCAGGCGCCAGTACTCTCAGGCAAGCCCGCATACAAAGACGCGGGAAATGGTCAAGTCGAGGCCACCACAGCCCTCCAGAGAGAGCATAGGCGAGACAGCGACACGCTTAAGGCAGCAGCAGCCGCCCTGCTGCATGCCGTGCTTCGCTTTGACAGCGCCGTGACATCGCCCACCTGGCAGCAAAGTCAGACAGGCCACATCAGCATGTGCCGCACAAATAGGCGGTTATACTCGCTGTACGTTTCAAACATATGTGATGCTAACGCATACATAAGGCATTCCGATACAAACACCATCAGCATCGCAGCACTGCTGTTGTGCTGGCTTCACTAGTACTGCTGGTCAGACCACTGCCAGTGGTCTGCAGTGCATCCCAGGCCTGCCGAATGCCTTTAGAAGCAAAGCACCGCAAAGAATGCAAGAAAGCTGCACCTGCCCATACACCCTGTGCTCAAGGTGAGCACACTGCAAGCTGCTGGATCTGCTTCACAACTGTCAGCTGGATGGCAGGCCAGCCAGCGCAGCCACGCTGGGCATGATGAAGTCTGGCTGCTCCCTGGAGGCTGCAGACAGTGCACCTTGCATCGTGGTCACACCTGCGAATGTCAACAAGCGAAAGTTTTGGTTGCTTTTTGATCGATGTCATACGTGCCACCTGCGAAGTCAGAACACAACACCAGTGTGCTGCCGGCTTGCACTGTCCTGCCTGTGAAAAATTGGCAAGCAGAACCGCCAGCGCTTGCCAATGTACAACCATCACTGCCCTGATCATGAGTTTCTTCAATCCGGCAAGCAACTTAAGGCAGGCCAACTGTTGGGCTTCAGCAGGCTGCTGCCAAGGGCGATTGCACACACTCCTGGACAGGCACTAGCTCTAGACAGGTAGACTTGTATACACCAGTATCAACCGCTGACACTGCGGCACAGACTGTCACGGTCGCAATTGCAGTGATCACAGGCAGCCACCACACGCACGTCCGTAAACACAAGCACAATGACACCATCGCCTGGGTGGCATCGGGCCCAGCTCACCAGTCAGCGGCAGCAGTGTGACCAGGCCGCCCTGCTTGCCCATGGCTATGTCAGTGTCCAGCCTGTCGCCCACCACTGCTGTGCGGGAGGGCTGCAGCTGGAACTTGGCCAGCAGGTACGGGAACAGCCAGGCGCCGCCCTTGCCGACATTTACCTGCGCAGCACGACCAGCACGCAAGGCTCTGGCCGCGGCACGCGCCCACCAGCGCTGGCAATGCCGAAAGGTATGGCTTACACGAAGGCCAGCGCTGCTTACAGCCATGAACAGCATGAAAGAAGCAACGAGCAAACCTTGCAGTGCGCTCCCGCGTGCAAGGTCCAACTGGCAGCGTTGCAAAAGAACCACACGCAGTTCCATATCTGTGTGTGTGGCAACAACAGCAGCAGCAGCAGCAGCAGCAGCAGCGCGCGCAGGCCAGCTCACCGGCTCCACTCCTGAGGCCACCTGCAGCGCTGCCACCAGCGCGCCCGTGCCCGGCATCATGCGGTCATTGCCGATGTAGTCGGCGTGGTCCAGGTTGGTGGCCACGTACAGGCAGCCAGGCAGCTCCCGCAGGCAGGCAGAGGCATACACCAGCTGCAGGCAGGCCAGCAGAGGCAGCAGCAAGGCTGCATTAGTCTGCATGCCTCAGCTGCTTGGTTTGTACTATGGACAGCTGTTAGACAGCCATGCACGTTTGCTGATATGCTGTGTTCTGAATCTGTGTTGCAACAATTGAACACCAACTGTGCTGCAGATGTGAAGTGCGCACTGTCGCGCAGCCGTCTCGACCATGGCCCAAACCAGGTACATCCGGTTGGTGCGGCGCCTGCTATTCACTGCCTTTGCTGCTGCTGCCCACTGCTAGCTCTACTAGCAGACAAGGCTGCCCTCACCTTCTGATAGTTGAACAGGCAGTCCCAGCCAAGCACCACAGCGCCTATCCGCTCATCAAGCTGCAAGGCGGCAACACCATACGCAACATAGCAACACGTTTTGTACCGACAGCAGAATAGTGACAGCAGCGCAGCAATAGGGATTTCACGTAGAACGATTTCTGGCAGCTTGGCACCCAGCAAGGCCTTTCCAGCCACCAACACCGGCTGTCAGCTCATCTAGCTGCACTGTCACCTGCACACAGTACTACTTGCTGGACGCTGTACCAGCAACACTGCAGCCGCTGCTGCCCCCAGCCCAACATGTTCTTCAGCTGGCAGTGTGCCGGGCATGCTCACCTGCATCTGCAGCATTGCATCGACAGAGTCCAGAACTGGCAGCTGCAGCTGCTTTGCGTCCAGCACCTGCAGCCCTGCAGCTGCCAGCTCATCTGCAGTGCCCTGGCTGCCCAGCAGCAGCACATGCTTGCCCGGCTGCAGCGACTGGCCAAAGCCTATGCTGGAGAGGTAGGCTGCAGCTGTATAGGATGATGACACAATCTACGTGGCAGCAGGGGCAGCAAGCACCCGGCAAGTGTGAGCAGCAGCATAGGCCTGCAATCGCGCCGAGCAGTACATGCCACTGACTGCCAGGGCACGCCTGCTTTGATCTTATGTGATGTGCTGGTGCAGCCTATGCTTTATTGCTGTCTAGGTTGTAATGTGCTGCACCTGTGGCATGCAAGTTACAGTTGCTGCTGCTCGTCACTGTGACCTCCTAGGAGGCTGCCCTGCAAAACACATGTGAGCACTTGATGTTGAGCAGCAGTCCTGCTGCTGCTGCTGCTGCTGCTGCTGCTGCTGCTGCTGCTGCTGCTCACCTCGCTGCTGTCCACTTGCATGCCTAGTGACTGGAACTTCTTCACGTACTGCGCGCGGCTCTTGCTGCTGTTGTTGGTCACAAACAGCAGCCGCTTGCCCTGCTGCCGCATCACATGCAGAGCCTGCAGGACACAGCAGCAAGGTGTTATGCTGCCTGCTCTTTTAGTAATCCTGACGTGACAAAGCCAATGACTTTGCTCGCAATGGTGTTGGAACAGTACACAATGCAGTGCTTAGACAGGAGCCCAGTGTGCAGCAGCATGCGGGTGCAGTGTGTGCATGAGTGCCAGTCACCGGGCACACATGGGTACAGCCAGCAACCCACTGCACGCAGCACTGCATGCGACTCGGTCAGCAAATCTTTTTGACACTATGGCGTTGATTCTATGGCCTGATGGGTAACATGATGATGATGACGCTATGGTTCGTCACTTGGGTGCGCCAGTTGTGACTTCATTGTGTGGTGTGGTGGTCTGTCTGCCTACCTCCACTGCGTTGGTGAAGGTGTCACTGCCACGCCACAGCACACCTACAGCACGGCCAGGACACTCAGTGCAGCTGCATGTTACCAGTTACAACACCTTTAACGCTGACTTGTTGCAGCAGGACCACTTGGGTCAACCTTCCTTGGCAAGAGTGATCCATCATGTGTGTCTCATACTCATGCCACGTTGCAGCTGCCGGGTGTGCGACACTGCCATACAGTACGTACCATCACAGTCAAAAATGATGGTGTCCAGCTGCTGCAGCACCTTGGGTCCTGATTGCTCGTCTAACAGACGCGGCGCTGCCGCCTGCTGCACAGCTGGCGTAGCTGCCTGACACACCATTCTGCTGCCAGCACGGATGGCGGCACACTGACGCAGACTAGTGCCGATCCTGGAAGCCAGCATCTGCAGAACAGTTGTTACCAGGCAGCTGAGTAAGTTCGATCAAGCCGTAGTGGTGCTGGCAGCGCAGCAGCAACAGCTGCAGTAGTAGCAGCAGCAGCAACAGAGTGCAAGCCTCACCACAGCAAAAGGATGCAGGGATGCAGCAAACAACGCAAACAATAGGCAGGCACGACGTTTGTAAGCAGTTCTGTGAATCTGGGCAGACAGGCTTGGCCAACAGGACATACGCAGCCAATCGTCTGAGACGTTCCGTCTGGCCACCTCCAAGCCCTGAGGCCCCTGATTGAAAGGGAAGTGACAGGTCCGTACTGATGACCTGGCAACCCATCAGCGGCAGGCACAAAGACTAATCAAAATAACCATGTTGCCTGTAGAAAGTTATCCTGCAGTCTGAACAGCGTCGCATCCAGACATGCGTGCCTTTGACGTGCCTTCAACACGGGACAGCACCCAGCAGCGAGGAGATTCACGCAATTGTAAATTCACAGGCTCGAACTAATTGGTTCTATTAATTTCATAGAGACGCGGATCGTACTGCAGAGCTGACTCAGGCAGCAGCATGGGCTTTGGGCTAGGCAGCAGAAAGTCTAATTACAAGCATCTGGAGGATCAGGTAGACCTGCAGCCCTGTTCTGTGGACCTATTACATGTATTAGTATCAATTAATGTACAGCATGCAGCAAAACAAACATGCCTGTCGCTGTGCTCATGCCGCTGCTGCAGATACTGCCGGCCCAGCCAGCAGACAGCACTAGTAGCTTGTCAAACACCCAGATTCTGCTGGGAAACATAAATCACCATCAATTATTGAGGTTAACCATATCAGACACACTGAGCAGCAACAACGTGCGGGGCAAGCTGCAAGCATTGCTCCAGCTGCTGTTGGCGAGCCAGGCAAGGAAATCCGCTCCCAACGACAGCATGAGGTGCATCAACTGCTGCAAGCAGAAAGAAAATCGAGCCAGCCAGGCCAACATGCAACTCTCAAGGCACTAGGAGTCTCAGCTGCAGCAGAATCCTGCAAGCAAGTCGTGCTGCAGGAGGAACACAATCATGATGATGGCACTGCTTCATCATCATGTGTGAGAGGTTCCAGCAGCGCCACAGCAAGCACAGCAATTGACAACTCCAAACTAGACCGGAGGCTTGCAGCTGTTCATTTTCAGCACGGCAGCAGTGAGGGTAAAGCCAGCCGCCAGCGTCAAATGCCAGGATGGGCTGCAGCTGCAGCGGATGCAGCACGGCAAGGTGCACCAGCAGAAGCACCCCCAGGCGGCAGCTGTGAGCGCAGGCGCAGCAGCTACTTTTCCTTGTAAAGCACCTCTCCCACGGAAAGATCTACGGAAAGGTTTTTTCTACATCTTGCACTTCCCAAGCAGCAATAACACCACTGCTGGTAACCAGGCTGCAGCTACTGGGCCCAACATGCAGCAGCTGCAGCAGACGCCTGGTGTTACAGTTGTCAGTGCTGAAGCTGCTGCCGATGTGTATGAGCAGCAGCAGCGGGAAGCAGCGTTATCGCCTG
The DNA here is from genome assembly GCA_030272155.1 of Tetradesmus obliquus. Lineage (NCBI taxonomy): Eukaryota > Viridiplantae > Chlorophyta > Chlorophyceae > Sphaeropleales > Scenedesmaceae > Tetradesmus > Tetradesmus obliquus. The sequence continues at coordinate 7,934,961 of CP126193.1, read as the reverse complement.
ATGCGCCTGACAGTCCCCGGCCTGGCCAGGCACTGCTGAACGCTGGCTGGATATATGAAGAGGACCACCAACAGCAGCAGCAGCAGGTATACACAACAGAGCTGGCTGCTGTGCCGCTTCTGCTGATGCAGAGCGTTGCAGATAGTGCCACAGAGCGCCAGCATTATTGCATACAGTGTCATGCTGGGGTGACCATGATCATCACACAAAGTCGCATTCTTGACCTAAAAAAATACCACAGTAGTTGCATTGCTCAGTGCTTACCAAGCCAGCTGAGCCCAGCCCGCCGCTGCTCGTTCGCCACATGTAACTGCCCCTATATTTATGACATTTAGAAATAAATTCATGAGCCAGGATGCTGCCGTCACAACCTGCGCTGCTGTGTTGTGCCTGCAGGCTGGCTGGCGCAGCAGGCTAGGTGCAGCGACAGATGCTGCCATGAACAGCATGGCGGTGGCTGTGCTGTTTGACCTGGCTGACGCTGCGCTGTACTTCCTGGACATCCTCACAGACGTGAAGGTCATGCAGGTGCGGCCAGCAGCAGCCAGCCAGCCAGCAAGCTGGTGCGCAGCACTTGTAGCAACCTCAGCTGTGCAGGGCGGGAGTTCCTGATGTGACAGGCAGCACACTGTGATGCCCAGCAGCGCTTGCAGGACAGCATTGTATGGTTTAGCTCGCTCATTTCAGGTCACAGATCATTCAGTCATCTGAATGTGCCTCATTGCCTTCAAGTAGTGCAAGGACCTGCAACCACTGTGATGTGATGACTCACATGTAACATCTATGTCAACATGTCACTGTGTGACTACTCACAGAGCCAGGTGCTGCACCTGCCCTGCAGGCCTTTAGCCGCGCCGGCTACACGCTGTGGCTGTACCTGTCCGTCTGGTTCGTGACCTGGCACTACACCATCATGGCGGGGCTGCTGGTGGGCGCGGCGCGCAGGGCAGCAGGTGTGCAGCCAGGCTGCTGAAGCTGCGGCTCTTTCCTGCAAGCTGGTAGACGTGCCGTCTGACACCAACGGCTGCGCATCATGCCTCGCCAGCTGTGGCTGCAACATGTTTTGACTGCAAAACGTGCCGCTGTTTGCTGTGTGCAGCCAAGTGGGGCGCGTACGAGTACGCAGACAGGAGCGGCGGCAGCCGTCCGCGCAGCCCGCTGTGGCTGCTGTCGCTGCCCGTGGCGCTGCCTGGCGTGGTGGCGCTGGACCTCATGATGCTGCTCACCAGCGTGCTGCCGCTGATGGTGCGGCACAAGAGCAAGGGCACTGGCGCCGGCAGCGGCAGCAGTGGCAGCGCTGCGGTGCTGAGCTCCTTTCTGAGCAACTACAACTTCACGCGGCTGTTCCTGGAGTTTGTGTGCGAGTCGGTGCCGCAGACGGTGCTGCAGGTGCGCTCAGCAGGATAACACTACTGCTCCTATGGGCGGCGTATGCACCAGCACACTGCCACTGGTTTGATAGCTGCTTATGAATTCAGCTCAATGCTTGATGTAGCTGCAGTTGCCTGCACGCCTTCTGGCTGATATGTGTGACTAACTTAACATTGCTGTTGTGTTGCTTTGTGGCGCCTTAATGCAACCCCAGACGTACATTGTGAGCGAGCTGATCTATGACCGGCTGGCCACGCGCATGGATATCACCACGGTCTCCTTCAGCCTGTTCATCAGCAGCGTCAATGTGGTGAAGTTCACCTGGAAGTTCAGGAAGGCCGCAAGGCAGGCAGGCATGAACTTCTGGGTGAGCAGCGCTGCATACATGTGGACTGTCAACTGTCAGCCATAATTGTTCAGGCATACCTAATAAGGGACCCTTCTGGGTTCCTCACACTCACCCCTCCGTTTGGGGTGGGGCCTGTCCCAGTATGAAGCCCATACCTCACAGCGTGTGTTTGTTGTGGAATTGCCTGCATGCTGAGTCTGGCAGCCCAGTCTTGCCTTGTGCACACACCCAAAGGATCTCACGCCTCACGGCAGGAAATGTATTGCTGTCGGTGCCTTCTGCTTGCAGGAGTATGCAAAGTACATCCTGCTGCTCAAGGTGAGCGAGAGGCATGCCAGGCTGAGTGGCCAGGGCACAGCAACGTGCCTGCAACACAGACAGGGCTCTGCCTGATCCCAGCTGGCAAATCGCATGTGTTGGCAGATGCTTTGCTGTCAGTTTCCAGTGGCAGTTTGCTTCTGGCAGTAGGCCACCACACTTGTGGCTACCAGCATTCCGCTCATCGGCTGATCCGCGTACAGCCATGCATTGCAAACTGGGCCACTGTGGTGCTTCTCATGTATGCTCCTCCTTATCCTGCCGCCTGCCAGGGCAACTACGAGTGCGCGCCGTCGGTGCTGGCGGAGCAGATGGCGGCGTGCTGCCGCCTGCAGGACGGGCGGCTGCTGCTGGACGGCTTTGTGCTGCACCGCCAGAAGAACACGTACGGGCCGGCGCAGCAGGCGCACATCCTCATGCGCAGCCTCAAGGCGCTGCAGGGCAGGCGCGACGTGAAGGAGTTTGCCGTCATAGGTGGGCGTCACTCTTAGCGCAGCGCCATCACACCACCTTGTGTTCAGTGAGCAGCCCGCAGTGGACTCAGGAACAGCTGGTTGCAAAATATTCTTAGAATGCCGCATGCATGTATGAGGTTGCTCCTGCTTAATGTTTGGGGCTGGTGCTGAGCCTAGTGTGTGGCGCTGCTGCTGCCCTGCAGGCTGCCCGCTGCCGTGCGTGAACCGGCTGCTGCAGCTGGGCCTGGTGCAGTTCCCCTGCCTGGAGCTGCTGGAGCTGAGAGAGTCAGCATTCAGGGGTGAGCGGCAACCACAACTGCATGTAACAGCTGCCGGTGCAGCAGGTGGCAGTGAAAAGGGATGGCTGCAGTGCAGCTGTGCCATGGGCAGCGTTGCAGCTTACCAAAGTTCTACTTGCTGAGCACAGAGCACTGTGCTGGTGCTGTGGTGTGTTGCCTAGCGTGACAAGCGCGCAGCTTCATCAGAACCACCTTGCAGTACAATGTTTGCAGGCAGCCCTGTGCAAAGCTTTGAGCATCATGCCTGCATCACTGCCGCTGCTGCTGCTGCTGCTGCTGCTGCTGCCAGGCAACACCTGGCGTGGCGTGTTGGAAGCCCTGCGTGTGCATGCCAGCTGCAGGCAGCTGCGCGTGGTGCAGACAGGCGTGTTTGCGCGCTACAAAAACTTCAACAAGGTGAGCAGCACGCATGTTCTGGTTGACAGCTGACGGCCAGCTGGCATCTACATGCATCTACATGGCACGGCATGCATCTACACGGCACGGCAGCTTGCAACGTGCTTTCAGACAATTGTTGGAAGCTGTGCTACCGGCAGCCTGAACACTTGGCTGTTTGCTATGTACCTGTGCCTGCCGCTGCGTGTGTGCTGCTGGCAGGAGGGCATCACGGAGAGCTTCAAGCCCAAGTACCGCCTGCGCAGCATACGGCTGTGCGTGCCCTGGTGGGACGGCGAGATGACCGCAGCAGCAGCACGCAACGCAGCACGGCTCCTGGCGCTGCAAGGCTCGGCCGGGCCCAAGGCAAAGCTGCGGCAGGCAGCGCAGCAGCTGGCAGCTGCTGCAACGCACGCTGCAGCGTCGCTGCCTGCATCACGCAGCAGGTATGGCCGCCTGATGCGCAGGGCGCTGGGTGGCCTGAACGGAGCGCCTGCAGCTGCAGCTGCCAGTGACAGCGGCGCTAGCGACAGCGTGCATGGTGGCAGCAGCGCAGGTGCTGCTGCTGCTACGGGCGACAGCCCTGCTGCTGCTGCTGGGCTGGCTGTGCTGGTGCTGGAGTACCCTCGCCCTGCAGGCACCAGGGGCGCAGCCAGCAGCGCAGAGCTGCGCTTTCTGGGCAAGTACAGGTGCGGGGCCGGCAAACTGAGGGCAGCTGCGGTGGTGGTTCAGTATGCAGCGTAGATCTGCGCCTCTTGTCCAGGTTCAGCTGTTACAAGCATGCAGGAGATGCGGCAACTGCACATGGCTGTTTCTTCCCATGATGGTATGCCTGACATGCATCACAGGCAGTCATGCCAACCAACCCCTGTACTTTCTATCGTAGTTACCGGCTGCTGTACACTCAACAACCGCGCCTGCCCTGGATATCTCTGCTGCTGCATGCCTGACCGTTCCTGCTGCTGCTGCCGCCAGCCCCTGCGAGGTGCACCTGTCAGCGGGCACCAGCCTGGCCGGGCTGCTCACGCACAGCAGCAGCCTGGCCAGCCTGGCGCTGCACAACCAGGCGCTGCACCCGCTGGGGCTGTCCTGCATGGCGCTGGCAGCGGCGCGCAGCAGCAGCCTCACCAGCCTCAGCCTGCGCGGCAGCGCAGTGGGCGACCAGGTGGGTGCGGGGGAGGGAGAGGGGGCAAATGGGGGTTGCATGTACAGGGCGTGTAGGCCATGCTAGCAGCCGGCGTGCAGCTGCACCGTATACTGCATGTAGGCCTTGCAGATGATGTCAAGCGGCAACAGCTGAAGACGCATTCTATGCTGCCATGCGGCATGGCAAGAAGTCAGCGCATGTGCTGAGCAACACTGTCGCTGCTGCTGCTGCAGGGCGCCATTGAGCTGGCACGGCTGCTGGCCTCCTGCCCCTGCCTGGCCAGCCTGTGCCTGCGCGGCTGTGGGCTGCACCAGGAGGGCGGCGCGGCGCTGGGGGCAGCACTGCCGCAGGCGCGGCGCCTGGTGAAGCTGGACCTGTCGGCAAACAGGTGTGGTGGGCACAGCCGATGTGTACCAATAACGAGGGTCTGCTTGCTTGCAGGTGATGCAGCTCACTGAGACACTTCCTTGACAGCGCAGGCCATGCACTTCTCCGTTGCATTTGTTACTTCGGCTCACACATCCTTGCAATGTATTCCTGAATATGCATTCCTTCTTCCTGCTGCTGCTGTCAGGTTGGCAGGCCCTCGCTGCATAGTTGCGCTTGCATCAGGGCTGCGGCTGAGCGGCTGCGGCGTCTCCAGTGCTGGCAGGCCTGCTGCTGCTGCTGCTGCCGGGCTGCAGGAGCTGCTGCTGGAGGAGGTGGATGACCTGGGGGAGCAGGTGGGCAGCCTGGCGGTGCCTGGCTCAGCAACCTAACCCTCGTGCACCAGGGCAATCCATTGTCTACATTGTACGATGCTCGCAGGTGTCAGCCGTGCAGAGCTCATCGTGCCATTTGTTGTCAGCTTGTTGCGGGGTGGTAACTTTGCCAGTGCAGGGCACGTGTCTGCCATACCTTAATTTGCACGTTGTGCCGAGTGTTGCCGATGCCGCTCACGCAGCACCTGTTGCTGGCTGTGCCTGCTGGCTGCGCGTGCAGGTTGATGGGCTGGCGGCCGTTGCTGCTGCGCTGGGCTGCAACAGCCAGCTGTCACGCCTCAGCCTGGCAGGCAGCGGGCTCAGCGGCACCGCGCTGGCTGCCATGGCTGCGGCAGGGCTGGCAGCAGCTGCTGCACTGGCCTGCCTGGACTTGAGCGTGCCTGAGGCCAAGGTGGGCGTGCTTGGTGCACTGCACTGCATTTGCAAGTGTTCAAATGCGTGTGAAGGGAACGCATCGGGTGTGCCATCATGCAAGGCCCGAGTCTGCCACGCAGAGGGTATCAGCAAGACATCAGTTGTCAGCTGGCATTCAAGATACTTGGCAGTGCCTGTGGCTCAGATCAGGAGCTGCTGTCCTTGCACTGGTGGCTGTGGTGTGCAGATGCAAAAGGCCAGTGCCTCGCAGCGGCCAACTGGCACTGAGGGCGGCATGGCGCCGGCAGCAGACCGCATGCGCACCACGCGCAGCGCAGCAAGCCTGGCAGGCCTGGCCGGCTCGCGCAATGTCAGCAGCGCAGGCATGATTGAGCAGTATGAAGCAGCAGCAGACGAAGGCGATGGCGATGGAGGCGCAGGCTTGGTGCGGCTGTCACTGGCCTGGGCTGCTGCCGGCAGCCAAGCGGCAGCAGCGTGTTGCTTGCGGGAGCTCAACCTGAAAGGCCAGCCGCTGCCGCAGCCGGCAGCTGCAGCGCTAGCGCTCGCTATCAAGCAGCTGCCAGTGCTGCAAACTTTGAAGCTGAGTGATCCGTTTGGTCTGGGCGAGCAGCAGCTGGGCGTGCTGTGCCTGGCAGTGGCTGCCGCTCCTGCGTTGCAGCAGCTGGAGCTGCAGCAGTGCGGCTCTGGCGCAGGCAGCAGGGGTGCTCTGGGCCTGGCTGCGGCCAGGGCCATTGCACAGATGATCAGTGCGCCTGGCAGCCATCTGCTGTCCCTGGATCTGTCATTCAGCTGCTTCAGTGAGCAGGCAGAGGAGGCTGATGCAGTGTGGAGCGGGCTGGCTGGCGCGCTGGTGTGCAGCAAGCATGCCAGGGCGGGCCGGCGCGGCTGGCAGCGCTGCATCAGCAGCAAGGCAGCGTCAGCCAGCCTGGATGCGTTGATGGCATCGGGTGCGCTGTCGCCGTCCAGGGCACAGCAGCAGCAGCAGCAGCAGCAGCATGTGTGTGGCGGCTGCCGGCTGCAGCACCTGAGCATGGCACATTGCGGGGTGCCCGGCAGCGGTGTGGAAGTGCTGGCCGCTGCACTGAGCAGCAATGCCGGCCTGGTGTCACTGGATCTGTCAGGGGTGAAGCAGGATGTTGCTGCTGCAGCGTTCAGGGAGGTGCTGCGGGGGTGCAGTGCTGCAGCCTTGGCAGCTGCAGCAGCCACACCTCAAGCTGGCTACGCAGATGAGGCTACAGCAGCACTATCAGCAGCAGCAGCAGGACCGGCAACAGCAGGTGTGGTGCTGCCAAGTGTGTGTGGATGTGGGTTGCGGTCATTGAAAGTCACTGGCGACGATTATGCAGTGGTTGACTTGCTGTCAGGCCTGCGGCAGCAGGTGCTGCAGCGGCAGGCAGCACTGCAGGAAGATGCAGAGGAATGTAGCAAAGGGCAGGCGCAACGCTGCGCTAATGCTGATGCTGCGTTGTTGTAAGAGGGTTGTGAGAAGGACTGTAACATGCAGGAACAGCGGGTCATCCCGCTGACTAATCTTGGGAAGGCAGACAGGCACCCAGCGCAACTGCAGCACCTTGCAGGTATATGCACGGTGAGCGCCCACTGGCCTGTTTGACAGCGTTGTTCGATGTTCAACATCCGAACTAAACAGTATCAAAGGCGTTCTTCTTGGCCATTGCACTGAGGTGTCAGTAGTACGCGATCCTTCTCACAACCTGCTGTCAACAGCAGAGCTGCAAGGGGTCAACTATCATAAGTTAGCTACACGCTTTGGTTGTATACGAGAACACACCGGTTGTCGAGGTGCCCATCACCGGACAGAATGCAAGGAAGTGGCATCGGCCCTAGGCCTCCTGTTTTTGCCGGGATGCAGGTGAATGAGATTATAAACTTGCTTTTCAGATGATTAGAATCAGTTTGAGCTTGCAAGAGGCACAGATACACTCATTTGCCGACATGCTGCCGGCACAGTGAGAACATGCTGTGGAACACCATTCTGACTCTGCTTGCGTTACCACTTGGTGTTTACAGTACACTGGAGGTCAAATGGGTGGCATGCAAGGGCAGATGGCCGGTAACATGGGCGGAGGCAACTGGTAAGTGGCAAGAGCAGCACTGGCGGCGGCAGCAGCAGCAGCAGCGGCAGCTGGGCAACAGTTGCATGTAGACCATTTGCCTGCTGTTATAAACTTTATTGATAAGACATTTGACCTGTCACAACATGTGGTTGGTACGCGCCTGCAGTGCGTGTGAGCCTTGCAGTGCCGCATGGCTGCCTGTACATGGATACTGGCCCCGTCCTCTGATTCCCCTGACACATGTGGCTTCTCAGCAGCTGGGGCGCATTCAGGCTTGATGGAACTGTTCACACAAAGTTTGCATATAGTATGTAAGCATGGAAGTATCCTGAGTACGTTCTGTGTATGCTTCTGTGCTGCTCGTTGCCGCTGCTGTTGCTGCGTGGTGGCCGCAGGGCTTGCGCGGGTGGCATGCCTGCCATGGGCATTGGAATGGGCATGGGCATGCCAAACCAGATGCAGCAGATGCAGATGCAGCAACAGCAGCAGCAGCAGATGCAAATGCAGCAGCAGATGCAGATGCAGCAGCAAATGCAGATGCAGCAGCAGATGCAAATGCAAGCCATGCAGCAGCAGCAACAGCAGCGCATGATGCTGATGCAGCAGCAGCAGCAGCAACAAATGCAGCGGCCGCAGCTGCAACAAATCAAGCCACCTGCCGCTGCAGCCCCAGCAGCAGCCCCAAGCCCCAAACCTCAGCAGCAGCAGCAGCAACAGCAGCCGCTCAGCCAGCAGCAGTACCACTTTGCAGGCCGCAAGCGCCCAGCAGCAGACACCCCCCGGCAGCCCCTCAGCAACAAGGCAGCCAAGCGTGCCGCTGCGCTGGCCCCATTAGCCCCTGCAGGCCCTGTGGTGGTGCGTGCCCCTGCCACTGCGGGTGAGGCTGCGGAGGTAGAGGCGTGGAAGGCGGAGCGCCGCAAGCACTGGCCCTCAGCAGCAAACCTGGCGCGCAAGGTGAGGCGGAAGAGAGTTTGAACTTTGGTGAATCAGCTTGTTGGGAGTGTAGCTGCGGGTGTTGTGCTGCAGCTGCAGAGCCCCTGTTGTAGGGATAGCAGCAGCAGGGTGCAGCAGGCCAGGTGAGGCGGCTGGCTGGCGGGCTGCTGCTGCTGCTGCTGCTGCTGCTGCCAATGCGGCTATGCTGCAGCGCTGTGGGCGTTGCAGTCAGGTACAACAGCAGCTGCAGCAGGCTTTGCATGCACAACAGTGTGTTTGAGCCACTGGCGCTGCTCTGTGCTACGCTTTTTGCCGTGCTTTGACCTGGTGGCGTGCTGCTGGCCATGTGTGGCCGCAGGAGACTGAGGCAGGCAAGCTGGCCGCATCAGGAGCACTGGACCCGGCAGCAGCCGGCACAGCTGGCGCGGGCCGCGGCGGCAGCAGCAGCAGCAGGGCAGCAGCGCTGGCAGCAGTGCTGGCGAGGCAGAAGGCACTAGGCCTAGCTAAGGCAGCAGGCACAGCAGACATGCACATCGGATCAGATGGGAGTATTGCTGTTAGGGAAGAGGAGGGGGGCTGGGGTTCGGGGCCAGGGTTTGGGTTCAGGGGGCGGGGTGATAGGGGCAGGGGCGGCTCGTTTGGGAGGGGTGGCAGGGGTGATAGGGGCCGCGGGGCAGGGTTTAGAGGTGGCAGAGGAGGGTTTAGGGGCGGGCGTGGAGGCAGGGGGTACGGCGGCAGATGCGGATGGGACGGGGATCAGCAGCAGCAGCAGCAGCAGCAGCAGCAGCAGAATGGCGATGCTGCGGCTGCTGCTGGTGATGGTGCTGCCGCTGGTGCTGCTGGCGACAGCGCAGGCGCAGATGCAGCCGAAGGCGCAGCAGCACAGCAGCAGCAGCAGCAGCAGCAGCAGCAGCAGTTTGAAGGCGGCTGGGGCAGCAGCAGGGGTGGCAGGGGCAGCTTTGGACGCGGCCGTGGCGGCTACAGCAGCAGCGGACCCTACCCCAGCAACCGCAGCCAGCAGCACGGTCAGTACGGCAGGGGTGGCGGCAGGGCGGTACACTTCCAGCATACAGCAGATGGCGGCAGAGGTGGGGGACTAGGGTCAGGGCTTGGCCGTGGAGGTTTCTTTGGGTTTAAGCGGCGGCCTGCGCTGCTGGAGGTTCTGCTTGCTGCTGATGTGCGGCGTGAGGCAAGCTGGTTGCTGCAGGCGGTGCGGTTTTTGGTGATGAACCGCTTCCTGCAGCCGCCGGGGGCAGTCACTGCAGTTGAGACGGCTGCTGCTGCTGCTGAGGCTGCTGCTGCTGCTGAGGCTGCTGAGGTGGCTGAGGCGGCTGCAGCTGAAGCAGATGGTGGTAATGCTGCTGGTACAGAAGGGGATGCAGCAGCAGCAGCAGCAGCAGCAGCTACCGCTGCACCAGAGGCGGGCGCAGGGCCTGCTGCAGAGCTGGCAGCTGACAGTATAGTGGAGGAAGATGATGCAGCAGGTGCTGCTGATGAGGACAGGCCGGCAGCAGCAGCAGCACCAGCAGCAGCGTGCAGCAATGGTCCTGCTGAGGAGTCAGCAGATCAAGCGCAGCAGCCAGCAGCAGCAGCAGCAGCAGCGGGACAGGTGCCTGGCCCCCATGGGGTGGCGCTGCTGTTCCCTGATGAGGTGCTGCTGCAGCAGCCGCTGGCTGCGCTGCTGGCTGCGCCCCTGCAGGATGACGAGGATGATGAAGATGATGACGATGAAGCAGCAGCAGCAGAAGCGGTTGTGCAGCCTGGCAGCAGCATGCTGCAGGGGCTGCACGCCCCTGCAGACCATGCACCAGAGGCTGCAGCAGCAGGGGATGTCGCTGATGCCTGCGTAGACATGCAGGCTGGTGCAGCTGAGGGCAGTGCTGCTGCTGCTGCTGCTGCTGCCGGGTGTGGCAGTGAGGATGAGGGCTTAGGGGGGCTGCTAGATGAGGATGAGGATTCTGCTGATGCTGAGACTGATGCTGATGTTGATCTTGATGGCAGTCAGGGAGGCCAGCAGCAAGCACCAGCAGCAGCTGGCAGCGGCGGCGGCAGCAGCAGCAGCAGCAGCAGTGGCGAGGATGGCAGCAGCGGCAGTGATGCTGACGATGAATGAGAGCAAGGTGGTGCCAGCGGCAGCAAACCCGTGAAGGGCAGGGAGGCAGCCGAATCATCAGCATATACGTTCCTCAGTTTGTCCTGGGGTCTGTGCTGTGCGAACAGCATGCTAACGGCCCGCAATATCGCTGTTCTTTATGCTGTATACAGTGCAACATACGGTGCAGACGTTTCCTGTGCCCCATGCTGCCATACATGGCGGCAAATGAACTGCCTTTCCTGCAACGCTTCATAGTGCCTTGCGCCCCACTCCTCCAAAGACGCACCAGGCTTGCTCTAGATAGGTGTACAAAGAGCAAGGCGTCAACGCTGCGCTGCCACACCTGTGTGCCGCAGACCATATCAGTTACGTAAGTAGTACTCACGCAATCCAACTGGTGTGCTCAATATAAGGGCCTCGACCTGGCATGCCGTAGGTGACATACTTCCTGGAAGACCATTGCTCCCACATGCCATGCATGTGTATGATGCGCATGATGCAACCTTGCTTACGCCATGCTGCAGCCTGCAGCTGAGCTCGCATCCGCCAATGTACATTTGGCTGCAGAACCTTCTACTTTAGAATCTTTATACACCTCTGTACACTTGTGGCAGTGCACTGCAGCGCCAGCTGGCCATGGCAGCGCGTACAGCCCACGCCAACAGTGGCAGCCTCCTTCCGCGGCAACAGTATGCTGCGCAGCGCAATGCCACCACGTATGGCAGTGCAACCACCCACATGCAAAGTTGGCCGATGCACAGTGCCGTACAGCAGCAGCTGATGCATCAGCTCATGAGCTGCCTGATCAGGCATACTTCAGTAGGACACAGTCTGCATGTGTGCATATGCATGCGCTCCATATGACTCCCAGTGCGGTGAGGCTGTACATTTGCAACTTTGAAGTTCACGCCACAACCAGCAGGCTTCATTCAGCCCTGCCATGCGCCCAAGATGCAAGGCTGCCAGGTTGCGCACCCATAGCAGGGTCCAACACGTACATTTGCCCATGCACAGAGTACAGCCTCCATGCATGCATCCTAAATGCATGCAGCATACGCCCCACCCCAGTTGCCGCCAGGCATACTAAATACAAGTACTAGCCAGTCGAGAGAGAGAGCTACTTCGCAGGCGCCTACAAGTCTAACGGCTCTGCAATCTGGGCAACAGTGCAACCCAAACGACATTGTAACCCACTTGCTGTCACAGACATCAATGGCGGCTGCTGAAATGTGGTTGGGGCCTGCAACTGGTCATGTGGTAGATGTAGACAGCTCCAGCAAGCCACCCCAGCCAGGCATCTGCGTGATAATCAAAAGCTGCACACAGCAGCAGCATCAACACTGCAGGACAGACATCTGCTGCCGTGCGCCAATGTATCCAATCGAGCCAACAGCATTCGTCTGCTCAGGCGCAGCTGTCAGTGATACAATTCAAACGCAGCAGCAGCAGCAGCAGCAGCAGCAGCAGCAGCAGCAGCAGCAGCAGCAGCAGCAGCAATGCCGTGCTCAATTCAAAGACCACAAAGAGCTCGCACACACATATATATGAGGTGCATGAGCAATGCAGTGCGATGTGGTGCAGTGCGCTTTTCCCGCAGCTGCATTTAAATCAGGAACACGTAACTTCAACGGCAACCATGAAGCACGCGAACGTATGCTGAGCCTCTTGCCCGCACAGTGCGCTGCATGCCAGCCAACCCGCCCATAATAAGCTGCCAGGTACGGCTGGACGAAAGCAGTGTATACAGTCTGGCCCGGAGGTGGATGCCAAGTAGCAAATACCTTCAAGGCGAGAGTCAGCTGCTGCTGCTGCAGCAGCAACAGCAACAGTAGCAGAGCATTGAGCCAGCAACCTTGCAGGGAGCAGCAATGCTATTGCAAATCAACCAGTTGCAGCACATGCAGCCGGCAGCGGCCCATTTTGCCTTACTTCAATCCTGGACGTGTAGTTCATCAAGTCTCATACCAGCCACCAAGCAGCGGCAACGTCACTGAGGCAAGCAGCAGCAGTTGCTGCAGGCCAGCCTGTGTCAAGTGTGTGCAATCAACTCGAAAACAACATCCTCTGCAGTGTCCAACTCAAGCATTCAGGCAACACACCGTGCAACTGCTGGCAAACGCCTACAGCTGGCTTCTGCCCAGCGTCCCAAATTGAAATCAACCCTGCAGCAGCAGCAGCTACTGCCTGCTGGCAGGCGCGCGCATGAACAGCTGGCACACAGGCTTATTTGTGTGCGGTCAGGCGCTGCTGCTGCAGCCGTTGCTACAAGAAAGATCCACTGAAGCAGCCAGAGCAATAATACACACAGACTTAGATACAGGGGTGCTCACACATCTACAGCTGAGAGAGGGGTCAAAGAGCAATCATCAAGCAGCAAATGCATGGCAGCGCAGACAGCGAGTGCTAGTAGTGTGCAGAAGCAGCAGCAGCACAAATGTGAGAGGTTGAACAACGCTGCCAACTGCTTCAGACACACAAACAAACCACACAGCAACACCCATAGGAATTGGCGTACACCCATCCATCTTCAGTCCGCCATGGCAGCACACAAGTCTGAAGAGCTTGGCAGCATATGGCCAACTCTGGTATGCCCAGCATGTACTGCGCCACCCTGCACACTTGCATGGCTGCATCTCCCACACTTCACCATCCACCAGTGCAGGAACCAGCTCTGCGCAATCAACTTTTGGCGCAGAATAACCACCGCAGGCAGACCCCAAATTGCAAGTGCACCTGCCCACGATACAATCAACCTCATGGACTGCTGCGAAAGCACCTGCCCACGATACAATCAAACTCCGTGGGCTGCTGCGCAAGCACCACACCACAGTCGTGCTCTGCACTGTCTGCCTTCCAACCCCATGCAGCGCCGCCTTTTACAACACAGTTTGCTCTGCCATCCAAGCCCGTGCAGAGGAACCCTCAATGAAGCCTTCAGTCAAGCATGGCCCACCAACGTCCGTCGAATCAAAAGCTTTTTGTCATACGTAGCCCACCAACGCTCGCCACATAACATTCTGGCGCACTACCCAGTAGCCCTGACAACTCTGTCATCAACTCCGTGGGCTGCTGCGAAAACACCACACCACAGTTGTGCTCTGCCTTCCAAGCCCATGCAGAGCCACCCTCAATGAAGCCTCCAGCCAAGCGCAGCCCACCAACACCCACCCCAACACCTTCTGGCGCGCTGCCCAGTGATCCTCACAAGCCCGTCATGAAACATCCACCACCCCTGGGAACAACTCCCACCAAGCACAACTCGCATCAGCTTGACCGCTGCAGCCAGCTCAGTGGTGGTGTGGATGCTGCCGGCCTCGTTGTCCCCAAAAAGTCCTCGCACGCGCCAGGCACTGGCTCACACGTTGCCCACTGGTCACCCTTATCACCCAGCAGATACACCAAACGCGAGCACAGCGCACATTAGTTGGGCCGGCACAACGCTTCACAGGTTAGGCCGTCTCGAGCCACTGTCTGCCTTGCATTGACCCCCACACCCAACCCTGTGCGCAGGTGTGCCTATCGAAGCAAGTTGTTGAAGCATCCGCTGCACAGGGTCCACACAAACTACCACCACAACCTGATGACTCAGCACACCACCCGCGTCAAAGCATGCCGCTGCGCACCACCCGCCATGCATTGACCCCCACACCCAAGTCTGTGCCCAGGTGTGCCTCTGGAACAAGTGATGACAGCGCCTGCACACAGGGCCTCATACGTATCTGCAGCTCACACGCGCAGCACACACCCACTATCACCACCACCTGATAACACAGTACACCACCCGCGTCACAGCATGCCTCTATGCACCATCCTGATGCCTCGGATTCCGCCGGCCTCGTCTGCTGTATCGGTACCCTGCTTGCATGCATCCACATGCAATCCCTTTGTCAACAACATGACATCAAAGATACAAACATCAACAGCCAAACAGCAAACCCTCACAGGCTCTGCGAGGGCAGCTGGCTCAGCAGTGCCAGCACGTGCTGCACATTCACCGCCACGCCCTGACTCAGCATCTCAGCAAGCACGTCAGTCAGCTGCATGCTCAAGCCCTCAGGCAGGCTCGCCAGCGCGGCAGCAGTGCTTGCGGCAGCAGCAGCCTCCTCTGCAGCACCAGCCGGCACGGCTGCAGCACCTCCTGCTGCTGCTCCTGCTGCTGCTGCTGCTCCTGCTGCTGCTGCTGCTGCATCCATTGCTGCCTCAGGTGGCTGCCCATCCACAGCCATCGGCACTACACCTGCACCAGCTGCTGCAGGAGCTTCGGCAAGCGTCTTGCCAGCTGCTGCTGCAGCAGCAGCAGCAGCAGCGTTGGCGTGCGCTGCCAGGCTGCTGCTGCCGCTGCTGCCGCTGTCCAGGGACAGCTTGACAGCCAGGCCGCAGCCGTTGGCGCCGTTGCCGGCCCGTCCAGAGTTGCTGGCTGGCTGTGGGGAGCGGGGCGGCTCAGGACCCTCAGCGCCAGCCAGCACACACGGCACCTGCTGCTGCAGCTGCTGCTGTTGAGTGGTGGTGCCAGTATGTGCCGCAGTTGTGCCTGCAGCAGGGCCAGCTGGTCCTGCTGCAGTGGCAGGCGTGCTGCTGCGCTGCGCGGCTGCGCCTGCAGCGCCGCTGCCGCTGCCGCCCGCGCCTGGGAAGTGTGTTGAGGAGTCTGTTGCCACGTCGCGCGATGTTGCGTTCGTGGCTGCAGGCGACGGCTGCGCGAGTGCCGCCATTGCTGCAGCAGCAGCTGCAGGTGCAGCCCATGCGCCAGCGTACGCTGCATTAGCCGCATCATCTGCTGTCGCCGGCTGCACTTGCTTGCTGCTCTCCCCAGCCACCTGTGCTGGCGTAGCTGCAGCAGCAGCAGCTGCTGCTGCTGTTGTAAGCGCAGCGCTTGAGCGCTGCCGCTTTGCCGGCTGCTGCTGCTTGTTGCCAGCCTCAGCATCCAACGGCCTCTTGCTGTGCTGCTGCTGCCGCTGCTGCAGCTCGTGTTCCGCCAGGCCAATCAGGTACGCGCCCAGCGTGCCTATCGCTGTTGCCGGCACACCCGCAGCTTCTGCAGGTGCCCCCACGTCTCTACCGCCGCCAGCCGCCGCAGCAGCGACAGCCGCCGCAGCCGCCGTGGCAGCCGCCGCAGCCGCCGTGCCTGACCCGCGCGCGCCGGCTGCGCCTGTCTCTGCCAGCAGGCTGCGGCTGACTAGGCTTGCTAGCTCATCCACGCCTGAGCTTGCTGCCACACTCAACCCACCCAGTAGCAGCGATGATGGCAAGCCCCCTGCTGCTGCTGCAGGCTTCCCTGCGACTGCGTCCTCACCAGCCTTGCTCGCATCAACAGCAGCAGCAGCAGCAGGCTGCTGGTGTGTTAAAGGGACGTGCCCGCTGCCCCTGCCACCTGCGCCTGCGCCTGCCCGTGCACTGGGAGACTCCGCAGCAGATGCAGCAGCCACTGCTGCAGCAAGGCCGCCGGAGCTGCCAAATGCGCCGTACGCATCGAAGGGACCGCCAGCAGCAGCTGCATTGCCGCCTGAGGCTGCACCAGCTGCTGCTGCTGGCTGCTGCTGCTGTGCTCCGGACTTGTCAGCAGCAGCAGCAGCAGCAGCAGCAGCTGGCTGATCCGCCATCAGGTGCGCCTCCTGCCCAAACGCTGCTGCATTGCTGCTGCCCAGGATGTTGAACATCAGCGCCTCGGCAGAGCCGGAGCCGCCGCCCAGCCCACCGCCAGCCGCCAGCAGCCCACCACCCGGCCCCAGCAGCCCACCGGTCAGCGCGTTGAGGCTGTCCAGCAGCTTGAGGCTGGCCTGCGGCAGGCTGCTGCGCACCTCGTCACTGGCAAGCATCTGCAGCAGCGAGTTGAGCCCCGAGCCCAGAGAGGCCTCACTCTCTGCCGGCTGCTGCTGCTGCTGCTGTGGCTCAGCAGGCTGCTGTGCTGCAGGCTGCGGCTTCTGCGGTCCTTCAGAGGCGCGTGGCAGCAGCAGCCCTAGCTCAGCCAGCAGCTCAGGGCTCAGCAGGCTGCCCTGCAGGCCCAGCTCTGCTGCTGCTGCCACTGCAGCATCTGCAGCAGCAGCCTGATCAGCAGCTTGATCAGCAGCCGGAGCAGGGGCAGGGGCAGCAGCAGGCTGGGCAGCCGCAGCGTGGTGCTGTAGCTGGCCGGATGCCAGGTGGTACTGCTTACGGCTGGCCTTGTGGCTCCCTGACTTGCGTTTGTGCTGCTGCTGCTGCTGCTGCTGGTCGCCCTGCTGCGCCGCTGGCTGCTGCACATCCGGGCCGTGCTGCAGCTGCTGCGCCAGCAGCCGCTGCTGCTCAGCCCAGGCCGGGTTGGCCTGCTGCTGCAGCTTGTCCAGCTCCTGACCAGCTGCTGCTGCCAGCTTGTCCAGGCTGCTGCGCTCAGGCAGCGGCTCATGCTGCGCACCCTGCTGCTGGTGCTGTTGCTGCTGCTGCTGCTGCCGCTGCAGGTCCTGCTGCTGCTGCTGCAGCTGCTGCTGTTGCTGCTGCTGCTGCTGGAAGGTGCCGCCTGTATGGGCAGCCATGGCTTCAGCATGCCTTGACAGCGCAGCTGCAGCCGCCACTGCAGCTGTCACTGCAGCTGCCGAGCCGTGCGCAGCACCAGCATGCTGCTGCTGCTGCTGCAGGCCCTGCTGCTGCTGCTGCTGTTGTTGTTGCTGCTGTCCTCGGGGTTTGTGAGCCAGGTGCTTTGCAAACTTCACAGCAAACTCGCAAGCCTGCATGCCTGCTGCCTCGCTTGCAAAGCTGCCTCCGTTGTGCCACAGCGCGCCGTCCCACAGCGCAGTGCCCCAGACCTGCAGCATGCAATGGCACGCGCACGAGCGAACACACCTCAGCTAGCACAACACAGCGCCGATAGAATGCAGTCCTGGGCACCTGAATGCCCAGCTTGCACAGGTCACACAGCGCCACTGGGTGCTGTGCATGAGCATGTCACCTGCCATGAAGCACAGCACTCCCACGCAATAAGCACAACACAGCGCCCAAATTAACGTGTTTACACCTGCTAGATTGCACTACTAGCCTGCTTGCATGCAATCAACTGTAGTTTCAATGTCAACACCTCCTACCTCCATGCACAGCGCCCTCCCCTCATCCCCTCATCCCCACTCACCACTTGCTGCTGCTGATGCTGCTGCTGGGCCCCCAGCCTGAACAGCACCCCCACCAGGCCTGCCTCCCCCATGAGCAGCAGCTCCAGCTCAGCACCACGCGGCAGGTGCCTCGTCAGCGTCGACATCCGCACCACCGACAGCGGCGCAGCAACCAGCGCAGCAGCAGCAGCCGCTGCGCGCGCGTCACCGCCGTCAGCGGCCGCGCTCGCTGCTTGTAATGCGATGCCAGCGGGTGCAGTGGCAGGGGGTGCGCCTGCTGCGAGGCGGTGTGCGATATGGCTGGATGCTGCAGCTGCTGTTGCTGCGTGGTCGACTGCAAAGGCCCCCTGCTGGTGCGGCTCTGCCACGTACGGCCAGTCGCTCTGCAACTGCTGCTGCTGCTGCTGCTGAGGGTGCTGCGGCATGGCCATGGCACTCCCGGGTTGCTGCCAGCCCATGCCCTGCTGCTGCTGCTGCTGCTGCCTGCCAGGCCCAGGCGCATGGCTGCAGGCCTGCACATCCTGTGAAGGTAGGCATGGCAGCAGGAGCAAAACATCAGCACAGCAGCAAGCGGTGCAGCACACACAGCAACAAACAGCTGCAGTCATTGTGAACTTCTGTGCCGCCTTCTATCCTGCCCTCATGTAAGCACAACATGCATGTAAAAAAAGCCATTCCTACGGCTGCACCCCGCTGATTACTGCACATTGCGAGCAGTTTATTTGCGAGCGTAATCACACCACAGCATGCCCCTGCCCTGTGCCAGCCGCCCCACCTGCAGGTATCCTTGCAGCGCTGCCAGCTGCATTACCCGCACAGCCTCCTGCTGCTGCTCAGGCGCGCCGCACAGTCCATTGCCAGCAGCGCCCCCAGCAGGGGCAAGCCCCTGCATCTGCAGCGGCATGCCGCCACCCTGCGGCCCTGCTGCTGCTGCTGCGTAGCCGCCAGCCTGCTGCAGCCCCACACCCTGCTGCTGCTGCTGCTGCTGCTGCTGCTTCAGCAAGCCACCTGGCGCTGCACCCCAGTTGCTCCCAGCATCGCCAGCATTGTGCAGATGCAGCTGCTGCTGCTGCTGCTGCTGGTGCGCGCGCATGCCCTGTGTTCCTAGGTCACCCATCTGCCCCATGCCCCCGAGTCCAGCATGATAGCCCATGCTGCTGCTGCTGCCCTGCCGCTGCGCCTGCTGGCTTGCGGCGGCCTGCTGCGCCTGCTGCCGCGCCATCATCACTGCATCACTCGCTGCTGTGGCTGCAGCCTGCGACAGCAGCCCAATGTCAAACCCTGGCCCGATGTGCTTAGCAGTGGAGGGGTGCATTGGCTGTGGGGCCATATCAAGCATGGCGCCCGTGCCGGCAGCAGCAGCAGCAGCAGCAGCATGCGCGCCGCCCGCCGCACCCCCAGCCGCACCCCCAGCGCCACTAACCGCTGCTGCTGTTGCTGCTGTGATGATGCCTTGGCAGTTGGGGTTGGCCTTAGTCATGCGCTTGGCAACTGTGCCCGCGCCGCCGCTGCCCACGCGTGCCTTCTTGGTCATGCCTGCCAGCGCCAGCGCTTGT
Source organism: Tetradesmus obliquus (assembly GCA_030272155.1). Lineage (NCBI taxonomy): Eukaryota > Viridiplantae > Chlorophyta > Chlorophyceae > Sphaeropleales > Scenedesmaceae > Tetradesmus > Tetradesmus obliquus. Next base: position 7,915,779 of record CP126193.1, on the reverse strand, counting down.
GCTGTGGCCATCTTTTGGGTGAGCACCAGCTGCTCGTGCACTGCGATGGTGCTGTTCAGCGTCTCGTTCTCCACCAGCTGCAAATCAACGCAGCACAGGCAATGCAGCGCAAGAAGAGAAAGCAGGCAGGCGGGCACATAATGTCACAACTTGCGGCACTGCTCCTGTACAGCGTCTACTGTTCAGCGCCTCATTCCCCACCAGCTGAGGGGCAGCAGGTGAGGTGGGCGGCAGTTGCGCCAGCAGGCAGGCAGGCAGGCAGGCGGGCACGTCGCGTCGAACACCTTGCAGGACTGCTGGAAACGTCTGGTGCGCCTGCCACGACTGCAACAACACATCCGCCAGTGCTATTGCACTGGCACATGCATTCCTGTCACTACTGCTGCACCACACCTGCCGCTGCTGCTGCACCACAAGCGCGACATGCCGGCTGCCGTGCTGCACACCTGCCAGTGCTCCCAACCAATTCGTGGCCATGCACTCCGGCCAGCACTGTTTCCCTAAACACACAGCTGCTGCACCACTCGGGGTCCTCATGCCGCCACTTACAACCCTGAACACATCGTCAATCCCTTAACCCAATCCCTAAAAACCCTGTGCCGCACCTGCCCCGTCTCGTCCAGGTACTCCTCGTAGGGGAAGTTGAGCTTGGTGGCGGGCCCGCGCAGCTTGATGGCCGCCAGGTCAAACATCTTGGCGGCGTCATTCTCGTGCAAGAAGCTGCCCAGGTACAGGTACCTGGCAGCAGCAGCAGCAGCAGCAGCAGCAGTGGCGGTGGCAGTGGGGGGCATGGCAGAGAGAGCACATCCAGTTGGAGTGTACAGTCAGCGGCACGATAAGCTTGCAGGAGTCTACAAGGCTTTTGTAAAGTGTGACCGGTCACGCCAGCAGTACCGCTGACTGCAGTTCTGGTAAGTGCCACGTGCGTATTGTGCATTGAGAGCGTGTGGCTGCAACACTTGTACAGGGAGAGACTAGCCGGCCTCTGCAATTGGTGCTCGGCACAGCCAGCGCGTGCATGCTGGCTAGCATGCACGCGCAGCAGTGGCGCTGTCAACAGCCTCGGTGGTTTGCACGCACTTGCCACCGCTGTTGATGGATGCCTGCCAGCGCTTGTTCTTCTTGTTCCAGCACACGCCAGTGAACTTGCTGGTCAGCAGGCCTGCCTTTGCGGTGGCATTGGCTGCCTGCTGCTGCTGCTGCTGCTGCTGCTGCTGCTGCTGCTGCTGCCCAGCCTGCTCCGCGCTGCCATCTGCAGCCTGCTGCCCCTGGTCTGCTGCCTTGGCACCTCTACTCGGGGGCATGCTTTCCAACACCTGGGCGGCGCCTGCCCAGCAGCTGGATGGGTGCCTGCAGCACGATGCAGTGACAAGCAACGAAGGTGGAGCCCACCCAGTGTTCTTGGTGAGCCCAAAGGCGGAATGATAACCTGCGCCGATCAGCGCGACCAAATCATGTGTGGTGCAGCCATAGAATGCTGTTGGTGTTGCCAAGGGCTGCTCTCTGATGTGCATAGACCTGCACAGCCTGCACGAACCTTGTGTTGTCCGGGTATGCTCCTGCTAAGCGGGAGATCCTCCGCTAATAAGCCATCAGACCCTATATCACGACGTCGGACGAATAAAATACGGCATGGCGCCACGCAATCGGCAGACACCGACCTTCGAGCAGTCTGCACAGCAATGAGTTGCCACTCAGCAGCCCATCGTTCATGAATTGTTGAAAGTGTATGATGTTAATTGCTTGATCGTCAGAAGCAGTGCCTCGAGCAGCTTGAGCCCAAAAAAGGACGAGGTGTGAGAGCCCGCTGGTACGCAATCGCACATCCAAAGCACATGCTGCTAGTGCACACACTGTTTGGTGTTGATTTCAGGCGCTGGCCTGGCTCAAATCCCAGTCCTCACAGAGTGACATAATTACGAGGTGGGCGAGACCTTTCGAAAGCTAGGTCGCGCGCGACAGCGGAGCAATCCCGCTCACGACACACATATGTAAGCTGCTAAAACTGCTGTGGCAGCCGTATGGCACTGAGCCAGAAGTGTACCATCGATGCCATGATATCATGGCATGTGCGGGCCCTCTCAATGTGTTTCATGCTCACTGGTGGGCAGCAAAATTGGCATCATTCGGGATATAACTGCATGTTACCATGTTCTCCGGTGATCAACCCCTCCTGTACATCTACTGTGAGGCGCATGTCGAGTATACAGCATGCAATGCAGTCTGCAACGCTGCAGCTGGTCTACAGGCTCTGCAGAGCAGTGCAAGTTTGATTTGCTTCGTTCCCTGGTGCGCACGCCTAGCAACATGCCTGCTGGCATGCGATGTCACAATATCCTTTCTTGTGTCCTTTATTCCAATTTTCAAGATGTGTGCTGCGTGAGCCATTACCCTCCACACGGTGCACCGTGACTTTGACTGGTCAACACCTCGCACCAGGGTTTTGTCAAACAACTGGGCGACCATCGTCGCACTCAATAGGTCTGACACAGATTTTCATTTTTGAACTTGCTCTTTGCCGTGAGATTTGACCTGCTCCGCTTTCACCACACATTGAAACACTTGCCATCGCTGAACAGTCGAACCTGCAAAGAGAACCGTTTCCCTGGAACTCGCTTGCACAGCTAATGGGCAAAACGAACATGTCGTGTATGGCAGCAGGCAAGTCTGCTATCGCCTTGAACGAGAGTGTGCAGTAGCAAGGTTGCTGCAGTCATCCAGACTCAATCAATCAAGAACTCCTCTGCACCCCATTGAACGATGTTTCTTTGCAGATGAAGTCGATGACACGCAGATAGACGACTACGAAGATGACTTTGAGATGGTGCGTGCCCATGCATGCTGATGTCACACGCAGCAACAGCTGCAGACAACTCTGCTCTGCGGCTGTGAGGCATACATGCTGCGCAGATGTGGACCGCACTAGGCAGTATGCTATGTGAAACTGCTGGTAGGCATTACTGACTTCCGTTCTGGTGCTGACCACAGGATGACGCTGAAGAGGTGTTTGCAGCTGATGATGGCAGCAACAACTCTGACAGCACAAATCTGTGGGACCGCATCATCGCAGCACTGCAAGGTGTGCAGCATGTAAAAGCCTGCTACGCTGGTTCCAGAGTGCTGTGGTTGTGGTTTTCAGCACATCTACTTCATAGCGCCAACTCAGATGCCCCAAGCTTGGTGACGGAAAACGCGGTTTGCAGCACGAGGGTCCCCAACCTTGCTGTTATGACTTGCGGTCCAGCATTCCATCAATCCGTGTTGTGCTGCTGCTGCTGGGTGCCGCTGAAGCAGGCATGCTGCTGGACACGGGCTTTGAGGAGACCCACAGCAGCTTCTGCAGGCAGCACTGCCACGAGTTTGAGGTGCGGCCCTCAGGCGTGCCAGCAACTGCTTCAACAGCAGTAGGAGCAGCATGCCTACACTATGAGAAATGACAGTTTTACGCAGCTTCAAAACGTTGAATGTGATTTCAAAAAAGCAATGTGATTATAAAAAAGCAATGTGATTTTAAAAGAGCAATGTGATTTTTAAAAAGCAATTCATCACCCTGTACAAGTGCTGTGATAACGACCAACTGTTGAGCATCAGAGTGTACAAATGGCCGATCCGTACCAAACGGCTGTGGGCATCAACTGCTGCAGGATGGCGATGAGAACAAGCTGTGCTACACGCAGCTGTTTGAGGCCTACTGTGAGCTGCTGGAGGGATCCATCCAGCGTGCACTGCAGGCGGCAGTGCCTGGCCTGAGCATGGATGAGTTTGCAGCAATGCTGGGAGAGCGGCAGGAGCAGCTGGGCGCGGAGGTGAGACCGCTGCAGTCAAGGTGCCAGCAATGATTGAGGATGTCTCACTGCAATTGCGCACTGGGCTGCAGGCTGCCAGCCTCATGACCAGACGTGTCTGTCAAATAATCAGTTGCGTAGTGCACAGCTGCTGTCCTGCAAGCTGTTTGTGTGTCTCTGCTGCCGCCAGGTTTTTGACCTGCTGCTGAGCATGTCTGACTTTGCCACCTTCAAGGAGCTGATGCTGGAGACACGCAGGTGGGCTGGGCTGCCTGCATGGTGGCAAGCACTTGACGCACTTAGCACATTTGTCTCCGCACCACATCATGGTATCCGCAACACGAGGTACACCGTGCTGCTGCATCATTGCCTAGACCAAGCTCGGCCTGGTAGGCTCCTGAGACACACCACTTGTCGCTGCAAGTGCTTAGAGATGCGTTCTGATTTTGGGAAGGCATCTGGGTTGCAGCACGAGCCCCTGATGATTTGGCACCACATTGCTGCTCACTGTTCTGCGCTTCATCCAGGCAACAAGAGAGCAGCGCAGAGCGGCAGCAGCTGCTGCTGAGCGGGATCACGTGCAGCGCGGCGCCCCTGCACACAGAGGAGCAGGAGGACGGGGAGCAGCGGCCCGACCTAGACTTCTGCACCTTGAGCATTGCACCACTAGCCCCTGCAGCGCTTGGTGGCAGGCCAGCAGGCGCTTCTGCAAAGACCAAGGCGGCACAGCAGCCATCACGCGCAGGCAGCAGCAAGCAAGCAGGAGCTGCAGCAGCGCCCGTGAAACGGCAGTCAGGCAGGGCGTTTGTGGTATAGGGCCTGCTGTATGTGTTTGCTTACTTGCTGTGACATCAAGTCCATCTTGAATATGGATAGTGCAGTCAATACATGCTTTGATGCTATTGTGTTTTGGTGGCTGCTGCATCAGGCAGCCGGGCATGCCGACACGTACTGCCTGCTGGACTCATTATACCACTGGCAGTTGTGTGTGGGCTGGGAACTTCACAGTGCATCGCCATACACTGTGTTCATCGTATCATTGCCTTGTGACTGCCCCTGATCGTCTTTGCTCGCTTGATTAATTCCGTCAGCTGGCCAGTTTTGAATCTAGGGCAGCATCATGATGTCTAGTTTCGGCCGGGCCCACGGGTGGTGCCACGTGCTTCAATGTGGGCCAGCCCTGGTACCAGAACAGTGTGCACATATTAGTGGTGGAACCTTTGAGCGTAAGGACTGCTATTCCCATGAACCAGCACTGAAACTGGCCAATTCGTCTGCTTCACTTGGACAGGGGCGGTGCCCACCGGGTATGAGACCTACAGTGGGAGGTTGGGTGTGACCAGTACAACTGACAGTCATAACCACTGCTGCTGCATGCTCTTTCTTTGTTACAAAATGCTGCATTGGACAGCTGAAGAGTTGAAAGTGTAATTTAGCATTGCCTGACAAGCGAGAGCGTGCTCGGTTGGTAGGCACAGTCGTTCCACAGCACTGCTAGCTACACCAGAACCTGTTGAATGTTCTAGCAGCAGCAGCAGTCATGGAAGTAGATCCGCAAGCAACAGATGCACCGGAGGAGACGGCAGCGATTCTACAGCTGCAGCTGAACCTGCTTTCAGTAATCAAGTCTGCCCAGCTGCAGAACGGCCTGAAACACGGGGATTACGGGCGCTACAGGTGTGAAAGATGCTTAGATCGCTGCAAATTCAGCGCTTCATGATGCAAGCCCGATTGGTTTGGTGTGGCAGTTGTGGTGGGTGAGCAACAGCAGCAGTGCTGCTGCTGTGCAAGTACTGCCTCCTGTGAAAGCAGCGGGGATCAGGTTGCTCGTCTTGGGTGATGATACTTCTCATTTGTAAGTGACACGTTTTCTGGCTTAACATGCTTGGCATGCGTGCTGGGCTGCTGCTGCGCTGCACATCGTGGTTCTGCCCTGCAGGCAGTACTGTGCGCGGCGGTTGCGCTCTCTGTACAAAGCACTCAAGTTCTTGCACGGCAAGGGCCGCTACACCAAGAAGAAGCTGGACGTGCCACAGGTGTCAGATGCAAGGTGGGCCGAGCAGCGTGGTGACAGGCAGCAAACGCGGCTTGCTGAGCAACAGCGCGTGCTACGAGCATGTGGTCTGTTTCTGTGGGAGGGTCACCACGTGCATGTCTGTGAGGTATATTGTCATGGCGTGTTGGCGCAATGTGAAGTGACTACGATCAAGGGCGGAGAGCGGCAGCAGCAGCTGCTGCAGGAGGCGTGACAGCAGTCAGCCACCCTCGGCAGCTGCCTGGCAGGGCATGGTGTGTATGCAGCAGCGACACACCCAGCAGGCCGGCATCAGTTGGTTGCTGCGCCACAGCACCTGCGGCTGTCAGCATATTAAGCAGCTGGTACAACCGCCAGTGCTGCAGATGGTGCAGCACTGCAGCTGCTGCCGGCATCCCACCAGCAACAGCAGCAGTCGTCCCGCAACCATGGGTGCTGCCTGTGTATCAGCTGCACGCTAGCTTCTCACCCAGCACTGCCTCTGCGCGTGCCCCTGTCGCTGCTGCTGCCCCTGCCCCTGCTGCTGCCGCCTGCAGGCACCTGCAGATCCTGCTGGTATGCGCGGAGCGCGCCTGGGCGCACGCCATGCTGCTGAAGCAGGAGAGCCAGCAGGACGGCGCGGCCGCAGCCAAGAAGCGCCACACCGCGCTGCGGCGGCTGCGCAAGGCGTCCTTCTGGGCCGGCGAGCTGAGCCGCATCGCTGGCACGGTGTGCGACACGCGCAGCGCGGTGGAGGCTGACGCGTACGCCGCCTGGATGAGCGGCAACGTGCTCATGGAGACGGAGAGCGACTGGCAGCGCGCGCTGGCCTGCTACACACGCGCCAAGTGAGCGGCGGTGCAGCAGCAGAGATAGATGGCCGGTTTCGTGTGGCCGACGTACTACTAGCAGCAGCAGCGGCAGCAGACAGGCTGGCAAGTTGCAGGGATGTGGAGCAGCTGCTGCTGTCGTCAGCTTGCTCATCGCCATGTCGCGGTGACCGCAGCCAAGGCAGCGCTGCATTATGCGGCATGCCAGCGCAGGTGCACTAGCGGCAGTGCCGCCATCCTTGCAGTGCGACAAGCAGTGCAACAAGCTGTCTTCTTACCCTTGCCTGCTTCCCGCCGCCACTCCTGCCCGCCACGCAGGAAGCTGTTCACTGAGCTGGCGCGTGTGGGTGACCCCGAGTCCCAGGCGCTGTGCGGAGCTATGGCCGAGGAGCTAGCTCCAGCGCTGCGCTACTGCAACTACCAGATCAGCCGCACCGGGGGTGAAGCGGTGGACCCTGCGGGGCTGCTGGCGCTGGCTGAGGAGGGAGGCGAGGGCGGCGGCAGCCTGCTGCAGGTGTGTGCGGCTGAATCGGCTGTTTAGCATTGTGGTTGGCGGTGTGCGACGGTTGCTTGCCGCTGCCTGTCCGTCCTCTGCCCCGTGGGTTGGGAGCCTCTTGCATAATTTGGTGGTGCACGCATAGTACAGCCTTCTAGCACATTGCTGACTGGGCCGGGGCTGTTCATGCGGGACCCTGCGGGGCTGCTGGCACTGGCTGAGGAGGCAGGCGAGGGCGGCGGCAGCCTGCTGCAGGTGCGGTTAGACAGCTGAAGGGGTTGTGGCTGTTTATTGTCGCGGTGTGTGATGGCAGGTGCTGCTGAATTGGGTGTGGTTGCTGGGTGTCGAGCGTGGCGACAGCAGCCTGCTGCAGGTGCGGCTGAGGGGGGGTACGGCTGCTGATGGCGTGGTCGCTGGGGCATTGGGTGTGGTTGCACCTCTGCTGGCTGAGGAGGGCAGGGAGGGCGGCGGCAGCCTGCTGCAGGTCTGTGGGGCTGTTTAGGGGTTGTTGGGGCTGTGTAGGGTGTCAATGTGTGGCGGCTGCTTGCGGCTGTCTGTTTTGTCCCATTAGGTGGGAACCTCTTGCATCCTATGTGGGTGGACTGGAAGGTATAGCTCACTAGCACAGCACTGCTGAGAGGGCTGGGAAACGGAGGCCGCGTCACGCCAAACTGCTGCCGCCTGTGCACATGTGTGTTGCGGCGTGCAGAGCAAGCTGGCCAGCCTTGCCGCTGAAGCGCAGACCGCGCAGGCAGCCGCCACCAGCAGCTTTGAGTGGCGCGGCATCAAAGCACCTGTCAGCCAGGAGCGCGTGCGCGTGCCGCTGCACAACGCAGCGGAGCTGGCGGCGACACTTGAGGCAGCCATGGACACGGGTGCGTGGCTGGCTGGCTGGCTGGCTGTTGGTTCATCTGCCTGCCTGGTTATATGCCTGCAGGGTTGCCTTCCTGCACTACTTGTGATCAAGTCAGCCCAACACATTTTCCAATACATGCACACACGCGTGTTGCATGCTGCCAAAGGCTGTGCGCGGCCCCGGTACTGCCTGTTGCATGCGATGCCTGAGCATCCCCCCCCTGCTGTTGCTGCCGCTGCTGCGCGCGCAGACGGCCCGGCCAGCGCTGAGCAGGCGCTGCCGCAGCACGACAAGCTCACCAACTGGTACCAGGAGGCGCGCGCAGCCACGCGCAACGCCATCAAGGCCGCGCAGACGGGCGGCGGCAGCGGGGCAGCAGGCAAGGCAGGCGCAGAGGCCGGTGAGTGTGCGGCAAGCGTTGGTGGGTCTTTCACTGCAGGCGCTGGCTGCTCATCCGCACAGCACACATCTGTGCGCCGTCGGAACAACGCTGCTCTGTGTTGTTTAGCCAACGGTGATTGTTATGTCACCGCATGCGCTCGGCACCTTTTAATCGCCGCCGCGATTGAATGCAGCCACCAAACACACACTCTCTTGGCCCTGCTGCTGCGGTACCCCATTCTTTACCCTGCAGACGCGGGCGACCTGGAGGACCTGGTGTCACAGGAGAATATGCACACAACACCTGCTCTCGGATTATCACCACAACACCTGCACCCCAGCAGTTTTCAGTGCGGCATGCGTGGTTCCTCCTACAACGGTAAACACACTGTCCCCACTCCATGTTGTGCTGCTGCTGCTGCTGCTGCTGCTGCTGCTGCTGCTGCTGCTGCTGCTGCTGCTTGCCCTGACACCTCTCCCTACAGACGCGGGTGACCTGGAGGATCTGGTTGCGCTGGAGAAGGCGCTGTCGGGGCGCATCCTGGAGGGCTCACTGGCGCGGGGCGAGGTGGCGGCGGCTGATGCAGCGGCACGCTTTGCAGCTGGCCTGCAGCGGCAGGCGGCAGGCAAGGCAGCAGGCGGCGGCAAGGGCAAGGAGCGGTGAGGCGCAGGCGCAGCTGTACAGTTAAAGCATAATATCGTGTTAGGCTGCTCAGCGTTTCACAATCGCAGTGGAGCACAGACAGGTGCGTGTGTGTGGCTGCAGCCTCTGCCAACATCTCCGTGGATGCGTGTCCCCACGCCCTCTCCCCTGCTTGCACGTCTGCAGCCCTGCCAAGCTGGAGGACCTGGTTTGCCTCACCACCCTAGGCCTGTGCTAAACCCCACGTATCAATAACCAAAACCCTGCCCCTGCATTTTTTCGCCATTTGCTGCAGCCCCGCCAAGCCCGAGGACCTGGTGCTCCTCACCAAAGCTCTAAACCCATTCTGTACCCCTGCTGTCTGTCGCTTCTCTCTTTTTTGGCCTTTTGCTGCAGCCCCGCCAAGCCCGAGGACCTGGTGCTCCTCACCAAAGCTCTAAACCCATTCTGTACCCCTGCTGTCTGTCGCTTCTCTCTTTTTTGGCCTTTTGCTGCAGCCCCGCCAAGCCCGAGGACCTGGTGCGGCTGACCACCACGCTGGCGCAGCTGGCAGCAGACCTGGAGGAGCACGCATCACACCTGGGCGGCCGCCAGGGCGAGGCGCTGGCGGCAGCAGCAGCAGCGCGCGGCGGCGGCTACGCGGCGTGGCGCGCATACTACCAGGGGCACGTGGCGCTGGCGGCGGCGGCTGCGGGGGGTGGGCGGTACGCGGAGGCGGCTGGGCTGTTCCGGCGGGCGGGGGAGCGTGCGGCGGCGGCGCAGGAGGCCACAGAGGTGAGGCGGCGCGTGGAGATGCAGTGGCTGGGTGACTTGCGCAGGAGTGTTGGCGTGGTGGGTGGGGCACACCACACAGGGCTGGCGCAGCTGCGTGCATATACCTGTGGTTGTGCAGCAATGCAGTTCTGCAAGCTCAACATGGTAGCCTGGGTGCTGACAAAGCAGCATTCAAACCATGTAGTGTGGATGCAAGGTGGTAGTCTCAGTTTCGCACACATCTTTGTTGCACATCAACACGCTGCACTCTGCGCTGCTGCTGCTGCTGCTGCTGCTGCTGCTGCTGCTGCTGCTGCTGCTGCTGCTGCTGCTGCTGCTGCTGCTGCTGCTGCTGCTGCTGCGCAGGAGCTGCCCAAGTCTGAGTCTGCCGCCTGGGCTGCGCTGCCCGGCCTGCAGCAGCTGGCAGCGCTGGCGGGCTCGTACCTGCTGGTGGCGTGTGCTGAGGCTGCCGCTGAGGGCGCTGCTGGCGCTGAGGGGGCGGGCAAGGGCCTGGAGGGGCTCGGGCTGGCGGGTGGCGCAGCGCAGCAGGTGGGGGCGGCGCTGCGTGTGTGTGCTGCGCTGTGCGCGCGGGGATGACTGTGTGTTGCTGTGTGTTTTATGCTACTGTGTGCATGCTGGTAGCGTTCAACAACCTTAGCTTGGTGTGTTTTCAGACAGCGTGCCTGTCTGCGGGGGCCGGGCAAGGGCCTGGAGGGGCTGGGCCTGGCGGGTGGCGCAGCGCAGCAGGTGAGTGAGCGCAGCACTGCGTGCGTGGCCTGCTCAGGGCGGGGTTGGCTTTTGTTCTTGTTGTTGCGCGGCGCTGTGTGTGTTTATGTGTGTACTGCGCTAAGCGTGCGGTGGTGGCTGCGTTGCTATGTGTTTGATGCTGCTGTGTGCATGCTGGTAGCGTTCTACAGCTTCAGCTTGCTATGTGTCTGGGCAGTGCGCTCGTCACTTTGAATATCTGCCACTTTTATGGCAAATTTTTTGGATGATTGCTTCATTCCCACAGCTCTATCTGTTCACCGTGTTCAAGCCACATCTTGCATCATCCCGCAGCTCACAATCGCTGCTGCTGCTGCTGCTGCTGCTGCTGCTGCTGCTGCTGCAGGCCTCTTCTGCGCTGTACCTGCCTGACGCACTGGACGCGTGGGAGTCGTTTGGCGGCAGCGGCAGCGGCAAGGGCGCGCGGCTGTTCCAGGGGCCGTATGCCCTGGCTGCCATCCGCCCACGGCCCATCATGCTCGACAGCGCAGCAGGTGCGTGGCGGACAATAGCAATTACTGTATATCACCGCGTACCTTGGCATGTCTTTCTGGCGTGCGAGCTACTCATGCATGCAGTGCGTGCTCAGCACAACGGGAATGCTGTGTGCGGTAGGCAGGGTGCTGCGCAGACTCTGCTGCAGTGCGTATCTTTCTGTTGCAAGGCAGCATGACGGCAGAGCGCATAGGTTTTAACCATGAACCCCTAAACCATGAGCTTGGATCCTGACCCCGGCTTGCTTGCGGCCTGTCAACATGCACCACTGCTGGCAAATTGCTGCCAACCACCCTTTCTTGAATTCAAATTTTTTTAAAAAATAACTTGTGAACAACTTATGAATAACTTTTGAAACATTTTGAATTTTCGATTGCTTTTTTTAGATTACCTTTTGAAAGTGATCCTAATGTTCTCCTGCGCCCCTTGCAGGCGAGGTGGACTACCCCGACGTCAGCCACCGCGTGAAGCGGCGCAAGACGGCAGCAGCGGGCAGCGCCACGGGCACTTTTGCGCGCCTCTTTGGCGGCTGGGGAGGCGCCACCAGCTGAGGCAGGCACTGGATGTCTAGCAGCACAGAGCAGCAGGGGTAGCAGTCTGCAGCTGCTTATGGGTGGTGGTGACCTGGCATACAGGCCTGCCGATGTTGGGCGCTATGCGCTTCAGTTATAAGGCAGGCCGTGCGACAGTAATGGGCGTGAAGATGCAGGCCGTGGCGCTCAACTCGCCGCCTGCGGGCTTTAGCGCCGTTGTCATGCCATGTAAAGTCATGCCGCGCCACGCCGTGACCTGAACCCTATGTGCATCATGCCTTACTAGCAGCAGGCTCCAGCGCTGGTATGGTTAGGGTGTGGCCTTGTCGTCCTTGTGACGACTGTGTGCGTTGTTGTTGTCGTGGCCATTTTGCAGTGCAATGCATTGTTTCATGGTGGACATCCTGTCACTGGCGTGCTTCCTGAAACACTTTACAATTGTAATTGCAGTGCCCCTGCTCTCGGCCGTCTAACAGTGCACCGTCATGGCGGAACAGTGTTGCGCTGCATGCAGTGCGCACGCCCAGCACAGTTCCAGCCTTTTGGATGATGCGATGCGATGTGACGGTCAGCAGCATATGCCATACCCCAGCAGCACGAACCACCATACGCGCGTAGCTCGGTGTTACAACCGCAACAGTGCAGTGGCTGGCACGTGCCAGTGCGCCATATGGCATGCATGCCAGTAGCAGAGGCAGGCTCCGCTGAGCTGCAGCTGACGGCACAAACCAACTTGACTTAGCTTGTAGCCAACAGTCACAGCATGAACAAGACAAAGAGTGCAACTCCACACATATCCCCGTATTCAACATAAGAAAACAGTCACCTGCCTTTGCAGCGAAAGCATCACATGATCACCACAGCTGCATGCACAACAGTCCTGAGAACCCAGAACAACTGCACCGCTGCTGCGCCCGCTTGTACACGCTGCCTACGCCGCCCCCACGTTTTGAGGGAACGGCACTGCTGATGGCGGCCGCACAGGTGGCTTCCTTGGAGTGGGTTTGCGCGCCGTTAGCGGCCCACTGCTAGATGGCTGCTGCTGAGGTGACTGCGCTTGACTGGCAGGCTGTCCCAGCGTCCTGTGCTGCTGTAGCTGCTGCAGCTGCTGCGGGTGCTGGTGCATCTGCCCTGACTGCCCAACAGGTCTGCTGTGTTGCTGCTGCTGCTGCTGCTGTAGTTGCTGGCTGACCACTCTCTGGTGAGGCTGCTGCTGCTGTCCTAGCGGTCTTTGCTGTTGAGGCTGCTGTTGCTGTGCACCTTGCTGCTGCCGCTGCTGCTGCTGCGCTGCTGCCAGCTGGCCAGGTGCGTGGTGTGCCACCAGCGGCTGCGAGACCTGCATCCTGCTGAGCAGGTGCTGCTGAAGGTCAGGGTGCATCTGCTGCCGCAGCGAAGGCTGCGCCTGCCGCTGCTGCGGTGGCTGCTGCGGTGGCTGTTGCTGCTGCTTGGTTGGTGTGCACACCTTGACCACCCCGCTAGAAGCTGGCCGCACCTGGTAGCTGTTGGTATAGGGCGCCAGCTGTCCACCTGCTGCAGCACTGTGCCGTGGCCCCAGTGCGGCAGCAGCACCTGCTGCAGAGGCTGCTGCAGCGCTCTGTCCGGGGGCGCTGCTAGCCCTGACACCGCTGCTCCTGCTCACTGCTGCAGCACCAGCACGCTGCTGCACAGCAGGCCTGCTGCCTGCTGCTGCTGCTGCTGCTGCCCCGGCCGCTGCTGGCACAGCAGCACCCGCACTGATGGCCCTCCTGCTGCTTGCAACACCTGACACGCCACCAGCTGCTGCTGCTGCTGCAGCTGCCCTCCCAGCAGCACCTGCGCCTGCTGCTGCTGCCTTGGCCTTTGCCCTTGCAGGAGCAGGCGCCAGCAGCTCGCTGAGGTCAGCGCGCGCCCCCTGCGTGATGAAGGGGTGGGCCAGCATGTCTGCTGCGCTGGGGCGGCGCGCGGCGTCCTTCTGCAGGCACTGCCCCACAAAGTCCACCAGCTCGCGAGCGAACTGGCTGGCGGGCAGCCTCGGCGCGGGCTCCACAACTGCAGCAGCAGCAGCAGCAGCAGCAACAGCGGCAGCGACAGCAGCAGGCAAGTATGAAGCTTGGGGCCGGCACGCGGTATATTGCAGGCATGTGGCTGCCAGTGCAGGCACCTGCGTGGCGTCTCAAGAGGCAAGCAGGGCAACACCGTGCGCAGCGTGCGACACCACAGAGATGCCAAAGGCTGCGCGGGTGTCCTCGTGCTGGAATACTCGCTCCTCTGCTGCGCCCTGCCTGCCACCCACTGTGACGCACAGCACGCCAGCCTACTGCTCCAACAAAAGCTCAGCCTCCCCCCCTCCTCCTCCTGCTCACCGATGTACTCCAGCAGCTCCCAGAAGCCCAGCCGCTGCTGCTGCTGCTGCTGCTCGCCGGCCTCGCCCTGCGGCGGGTAGGGGTAGCGCCCCACCGCGCACTCCAGCAGCAGCAGCCCCAGGCTCCACACATCCGTGTTAAAGCCATAGCTGTGGCCCTGGATGCGCTCCGGCGACATATAGGTGACCGTGCCCACCCACGACAGGCAGCGGCTCATGCTGTTGCTGAGCTGGCTGCTCACGCCAAAGTCGGAAATCTTGAGCTGCCCGCTGCTGGACAGCAGCAGGTTGCTGGGCTTGATGTCGCGGTGGCAGATGCGCGCGGCGTCGTGCAGGTGCGACAGACCCAGCAGCACCTGCCGCGCCAGCTCAGGCAGGTAGCGCCCCGGGATGGCCTTGTGCTGCGCGGTTGCAGGACAGCAATGCAGGAGCAGCAGGAGCAGCAAGTCTAAGGCTAGGCATGGCAGCAGCATATGAGCCATGCAGCTAAGCATGCGGCTGCTGCTTGTACGCCAGACGCTTGGCGGCAGCAGCTGCGCATGCGCAGCTGTTACAGCCACTGCTCGTCTGGCTCGCATCAGCCACTGCAGCATGCACACGGCTGACAGGCGGCGCCTGCTGCAGTGCGCTGGCATTTCCCTGCCTCACATATACTGTCATGTACCACTCCACCACACAAGCATCTGACATGCGCAGTGCCTGCTGCAGTGTGCTGGCCTCACCCGCTGCAGCACGTCCCACAGTGAGCCTCCGTCCATGAACTCCATGAGGATGGTCATGGCGCCGTTGGCAAAGTAGCTCTGGTGGTACGACACGATGTGCGGGTGGCGCGCGCCGTCCATGGCCCGCACCTCAGTGGTGACCTGGCGCCGCACCTGGCAGCAGCAGCAGCAGTCAGCAACCAAGGCGCGCTTGCTGACTCAGGACACAAAGTCTGCAGACTGGCCTGTGCAAACATGCCAAGCAACAACACGCAGCCGCTCCGCTAGTATCTGCCGCAACGTAACCTCAGCTTGTAATAACTGCCTGCATATGCTTGCACACTAGTTTACGCACGACGACACCGAGAGCAAGCACACAGCTGTGCACAGCTGCACTGCACTGCCGGGGCTTTGCAGCCGCACCTGCTCGCAGCCCATGTCAAAGTTGATGACCTTGAGCACATAGATGCCCCCGCTGGGCTTGTGCAGCACCTTCTTGACCACGCCGCTGCTGCCGCGGCCTATGACAGCAATCTCTTGCAAGTCATCCAGCGCAATGCCGGACTGGCTGCTGCCTTGCCTGCTGCTGCTGCTAGGGCTGCCGGCTGCTGGGCTGCTGCCGCTGCCTGCATCCTTGCTGCTGGCAGGAGTACCTGCTCCGTTGGCTGCAGCGGAGCTGCGCTGCGCATCCGCTTCTAAGCCTGCTGCTGCTGCGGCGGCTGCTGCTGTGGTGCCTGGTGTACTGCACACTCCAGCCCCAGCTGCTGATTTAGCTGCTGGCGTGGAGATGCGTGATGCTGGCCTTGATGAGCTACAGCAGCTGCTTTCATTTTGCCTGCAAGTCACAGCAGCAGCCAACGCAAATTGCTGTCATCGTGCTGCAGGTGAAGTGGCAGCTGTATACATGCTCAACTGCTTCTGAAAGACCTCTGCAGCAGCACGCACTGAGCACGGCTGGCACATGATATTGCGTTATGAATAAAGCTGCACGCCACCCTGGTACGGCTTGCACTCACTCTCGCTTGCTTGAATCAAGCTGTGCGGCGCCTGCATCTGACTGAGCTGCTGCCGACTTGATGATGCAGCCGGCCTTGCTGACCACAATGCCCCCCTGTTCAAATACACCGCTGTCGGTACTGCAGCAGGCAAACAACGTGCACCATCATGCAGTAAGTAACAGAAGCACAGTGACAGCGTCAGCAGCATGCACGGCACTTCAGAGTGCAGTTGGCTGTTCTGCATGGGTAGCGATGCTCACAGTTTGAAGTCGCTTGGTGGCTCCTCCAGAGGCACCATGATAGGAACAGGCCTGATGGCACGCTTCATGGTGTTGCAATACCCAAAGCCTGCTGGGAAGCACAGCCGTGTGGCTTTAACGTGAAAGCTGTGCCTCTCTCCTGTGCTGCTGTATCAGCTGTAGGCCTTGCTGTCGTCTTGTGTCTCCAACCACCACACGCATTACAGATTTAAACAGTACGTTTATTGATATTTTCAAGTTACACACGCGGTAGCTGCACCCCGTTCCATGCAGTACTGCAGCTGTCGATTTAGTTTGAGCAAACGCGACACTATTCGCTCTGAGATCACTGCATTTGACAAACTAACGCAATCACTACTAAAATTATCAACATTTAGTTCTTAAAGCTCAGTTCAGTGTGTTCCTCTCTCGCTACAACCCTCACCACCTTGGTGTTCTGTGCGTGTCTGCTGTAAGGCTGTGCCTGCCCCTCCACCGATCACTGCTCTAAAACAAGCATTACTTGAAAGCTTGGTATCACCTGTCAAGCTTGTGATCTTCTATCAGCCGCAAACCACTGAGCACTTGATCGCAGCGCCATGACTGACGAGGAGCAGGTTAATGAGGTGCAGGAGAAACTAGACGAACTAGCAGGTCAGGGTTGGTGCCGCTGGGCGAGGGATCGCGATAAGTGTGCAGCTGCACAGACACAGCAGCAGTGCTCACCCTGTTGTCCTGCCTGATCATGCAGTCGACGATGGCGAGCTTACACTAGACCTAGGCAAGAAGAAGAAAAAGAAGAAAAAGGATGCAGCAGCTGAGCCAGCGGTGAGCACAAGCAGAGCCAGGGTTACACTTCAGCAGCCATGCACGTGTTTGCCTGTTTACTGCATGTCAGCTGCTGCTGGGGACAAAGCTGACGAAGGACTCTGATTAAGAGCAATGCATGAGCATCAGCATGTGCTCATCTTGGGCGGTGCATGCATTGCTCCTGCAGCTGTGCCGGTAACACTTAAGTAGTATTGATCGCCTGGTGTTGCTCTGTCTATGCAGGCAGAGGATGGCGAAGCAGCAGCAGCAGCAGCAGCAGCGGGAGAGCAGCCAGCAGAGGACGAGGACCTGCTAGTAGACCTGTCGCTGAAAAAGAAGAAAAAGAAGAAGAAGGTGAGCCAGAGAGCAGTGGCTGCATCTTGTGCATCTGCAGCAGCCAGTGCAGCTGCGCAGCAGCACTAGACAGCACATGGACAGCACACGACGAGCAAATGATTGCGCATTTGCAAACGCGAGCATGCGTGGCTCCTGTCCGCGCGACGCTCAAGCCAAAGCAGGCTGCTGGTATTGATGGTGCAACAGTGTCGTGTCGGCAGCGGTATGCAGTTGTGTGCAGCCAACGCCAAACTGGGGCGGTGGCGAACGGAGAGTGCAGCAGTGGCAGCTACCAACACACCTTGGAACTGCTGTCCCCTTCTAACACCCGTTTCTTGCAGGCGCATGCTGGCGAGTTTAGACTGGAGGGCAATTTGGAGGCTGCGGCTAAGGCCATCCTGTTGGCCAGGGCCCTGTTCGCTGCTTGTCCTACTTGCACCTTGCCACTAAACACCTGGCCTGGTGCTTTGTTTGCTGTGTTACGCAGACGCGTGCTGATGAGTTTGGGCTGGAGGCCGAGGCCGACCCAGAGGCTGAGGCAGAGGCGGCCGAGCGCGGCGAGGGCGCGGGCAAGTTTGCGTGGAGCAACAGCGACCGCGAGTACACCTACGACGAGCTGCTGGGTGAGCTGGTGCTGCTGCTGCTGCTGTTGCTGCGGCTGCTGCGGCTGCCGATGCCAATGCGGCTCAGCTCCGGCATGATCAGCTGCCTGCGTGGCATAGCCTGCTGTGACCTGCCGCAGAAGCTTGTCCACCGGGAGACGGCATGCGGGCGACACATGCCGTGACAGGTGGCCTGAAGCGCGCATGCATGTATGACCGTTGTGTGTGGATGCAGCTGTGCGGATGCAGCGGGGTGGCAGGATGTCATTTGTCTGCCTGCTTGCAGACGTACGTTCTCGAGTTGCCCCTCCTCACCATATGCTGCGCTGCCTGCTGCCTGTGTCTCTTCATGCTGCTGCACACGCGTTCCTACAACAGACCGCGTGTTTGGCATCCTGCGTGAGCGCAACCCGGAGCTCACCGGAGAGCGCCGCCGCACAGTGCTCAAGCCGCCCCAGGTGCGGGGCCCGGCAGCAGCATGCATACCAGCACCAGCAGCAGCACTGGTACCACCACCAGCAGCAGCAGCAGCAGCAGCAGCCAGGCGTGCCGGTGGCAGCAGCAGCAGCAGGGACAGTGTGTTGCTCTGCTGTTTCAGAACAGAACAGGCACTCGGCCTGATGCATGTGCTCACGGCTCCTCTGATACCACGCCACGCATGCAACCTGGGCGCACTGCGCGATTACTCCTTCGGCAGCCTTCAACTGGCGTGCGTGCGCTGCCGTTGCTGTGCCTCAATCCTGTTGCCGTGGCCTCACCCCCTTATCAACTCACTGTTGCCCCACCCCCTCCCACCCACCCACCCCTCTTTCAGGTGGCGCGCGAAGGCACCAAGAAGACGGTCTTCACCAACTTCATGGACCTGTGCAAGGCCATGAACCGCAACAACGAGCACGTGTCCGCCTACCTGCTGGCCGAGCTGGGCACATCTGGCAGCCTGGACGGCCAGCAGCGCCTGGTGTGCAAGGGCCGCTTCCTGCCCAAATCCTTCGAGACGGTGCTGCGCCGCTACGTGAACGAGTGAGCGCTGTCGACAGAGAGATTGCATAATATTTCTACACGGGCGAGGCATATGTGATTGGCAGATGCAATATGCGACTTGATTGTACCGATTGGCTAGGCTGTGCTATGTTGAGGCAGGCGGGCGGCATGCAGGGCTGCGATAACATTGGGGCATTAACAGGCAGCAGCTGCATGCAAAAGCTGTTGCTCCTGTGCGGCATCAACAGCATTTGTCCGCCACTATGTATGTCTGACGCTGGTCACTTCACAACAGTTGCCGTTCAGTGTACAACCTGGTCTGGCTGTGCGCTCTGCTGACACCAATCATATGCTCCTCCCATCACATGCTCCCCATCATCCCGCCACACTCACCTGCCTGCCTTGCCTTTGTTGTCGCACCAGGTACGTGCTGTGCCCCGGCTGCAAGAGCGTGGACACGCTGCTGGACAAGGACAGCGCCACACGCCTCATGCACCTGCGCTGCCAGCAGTGCGGCGCCAGCAGGACGGTGCAGGCCATCAAGTCGGGCTTCGTGGCGCGCGTGACCAAGCGCCAGCACGTGGGATGAGGCGGCAGCGGCAGCGGAAGCTGGGGCAGCAGGGGTGGCGTAGGGGTCAGCTGCTGCCATGCATGGAGCACAGCAAGTGGCGCCTGCGCTGCGGTCGCTGCGCTTGGCATGCAGGAAGAACGGTTGGGGTGGTGTTTGGCAGTGCGGTGCAGATGCAGTGGCATGTTGTTGTTACAGTTGTCGAAGCAGCTGCGAAGTTGCTGCGTGCGTACAGGCTGTAGCATGCTGGGCGTTGCACACCTAGCCTAGTCAGTGTCAGTTTCAGAGCAGTTGGGACAGCCGGTTGACCCCTTGACACAACAACAGGCTGTGTGGCCTTGTCACATGACGCGTGTGCAGCTTGCATGCCGTCGGGTGCTGTGGCGCAAGTACTGTGGCTGTGTACATGGTGTGCTGCACGGGTGCAACTGCTTACACGAGAAGAAGCTTAAGCCTTGTAACTCTTGAAGAGAGCAAGCCACGTCTACGTTGTGAAGTAGTCACTACTTGTACCAGTAGTACATAGACACAATATCCCCTTGATCATTCGCCGTTACTGATCAGTCATGACGCTACTGCTCTTTAGCCGTTTGACCTCTTCAACCAACAGCCTTGACCTTTGGCTTGGTGCACCAGCAGGATGATGGGCGGCCGTGGCTTATGCATACATATGAAGCTTTGCCTGCAGGCATGTTCGTACATACACAAGTGGGCCTCTAGCAAGACAGTACAACAAACTTTGTTCCACAGCTCGAAGCTGCAAACTGCAAGCACCTGCCATGCTGCCGCCACAAGCTACAAACAGCGCCCTAGACCACAAGATCCACACGTGCAGAAGACGCGGCTGCGCCTAGGACTGTCCAGCTACTCGTACAGCACTGTTGCTGTGCGCAACGCTCCCTCCTGGTGGATTCCGTGCTTGTCAGTTCGCTTAGACCGTCTGCTTTACAGCAGAGACTGCTTCTCTTGACCCGTCTGCCACCTTCTGGAAAAGCCGCTGCACAGCATGCGCCGTGCAGCTCAGCGCCGCCACATTCGCCTACATCGCTACTCGCTGTACAGCTGCTCCTCTGCATCCCAGCCGCGCGGCTTGGCTGCCTCCAGCGCCAGCGTGTGCTGCGTGGCTGCCTGCAGCTGCTGCGCCGCGTGCCACCTGTCCAGCGGCTCAGCGTCCGGGTGGTCCAGCCCCTCACACATCACCTCTGCAGCAGCAGCAGCAGCAGCAGGGGGCATGTGATGAATTGAGTCAGCGTAAATGCGAGCACGCTTGATCGCTGCATCTTCTGAGCAGCACTTACAACACAGATGTACCGCAGCTGACTAGCAGCAAGCAAGCCACTACAAGCAAACAAACAAGCAGCAAACTGCTGGCCAGCCGGCCACTCACCTCGCTCTGCTGCCCAGTTGCGCTGCGGCATCAGCTCCGGCCACCAGGGGTAGGTGGAGCACTGCAGCGGGCGCACAGGGTACACGCCGCAGCTGCGGTCCTCGTTCAGGAACACACACACCTGCAGCATCCACATGGCGCCAGAAATTGATTGTGTCATGGGTGCAGAGTTCAAGCGTGGCATGTGGTGCATGTGCCAGGTGCAGAACTGTGCCTTCAAGACTTTGTTCAAAACTGATCAGCACACAGCTGACGCCAGCACTACAATCACGCTTGCCATCGCTGTATGCTTCTGCTGGGGAAGAATGCAGCTCCCGCTTGCTGCTGACCGAGCATGGCAGCCAAGCAACTGAAGAGGTTTGCGTTGCTTGTTGCTTGGCTGAGCACCCACCTGCTGCTGCTGCTGCTGCTGCTGTTGTAGCTGCTGCTGCTGTTGCTGTTGCTGCTGCTGCTGTGGCGCATCCACGAGTTTTGACTGCAGCAGCCGCCAGCCTTGCACGCCTCTATAGGGCTGGCAGTAATGCGCCTCCATGTCTGCCACAGATATGCTCAGGTGCTGCGCCATGGCTGCCACCTCTGCAGCACTGATCCACACCTACGGGTCGTAGGTACGTGCAGGGGCGCAAGCATGTCAGCCTCTGTACCAGAGTGCAGGCAAGTGCTGGTTATAGAAGATAACTCCAGCAAGTTATGCTGTAGCATGACAGCTGCACTACTTCGGCCGTCAACATGCTATCAGGACACCCAGCTGCTGCTTGGCCGTGCTCAAGCGCGCAGTCAATAGCAGTAGTTGCTGCTGTGCAAGCGACAATTTGCTGAGAAGCAAACTGCCTTGTCCCCAAAGGCAGTGAAGTTTGTGGTATGGCAATCAGGTTCAACAAGAACTGCATGAAGGCATATGCTCCGCACACTGTTACATATGTGATGCGTGCATCAGCGACATGCATATGTTGGTTGCCCACCTACTCAACAATGGCTGCAGCACCAGGCAGCCATGCTGACCTCTCCAACTGTGCATGCAAGCAGCATGCCCTCCAATCAGCAACTCCTTCAGGCTGAACAGCACCCTGCCGTCACCTCTGCATCCTCAGCCAGGGTGCAGCACTTGCCACACATGGTGCAAGCAAAGCTCTTCGTTGACACGGCTTTCAGCGCTGTAGCGTTGCTGTAAGATGTGATGGGCACACCTAAAGACATAGGCGGTCCCGCTAAGTCGTCTGCTGGCTGCTGAGCTGCCCTGCAGCATGTGCCGTGCAGCCTCTGCTGTAACCGATTGGGCTTGCCACCTGACGCCTGCCTGCCCGCATGCACGTCACCGCAACTGCGGGACCCAGTCGATAAACCAGCGCGAAACGCCATCCAGCTCCTGCTGTGGCAATGCGGGATTGGCCTTGTATCCTGCTGCCCGTTCTGTCGTGTTGTGACTTTCGCGTCCGGCCAGCAGTAGGAGTAGTGTACACATGTTCAATTGCGCAGTTCAACACACTGAGCTCCAAAAACATTATTCAAAGGCACCGGCAGGCAGCGGCCCGTTACAAAACCCTACCACTGACGCAATTGGCCAGATACACTGGAAGATATTTGGGCCCCCTGCCCCTTGCTTCAGGGATTAAACAACCCAGGGTGCATGAACACCTGTCCGTCTATTTCTCTGCATAATAAGCCCCAGCAGCACATGCACCTGCCCATGTTGATCAGGCTGGCAGCTGTTGCCTTGCGTCCAGTGTACCCATGGGCGCGCATGCCAGGTCATCACATGCTGACAACCAAAGCAATTCCTGCAGCACCTCAAGCTCTGCAACCCTTTATCCGAAAAAAAAACACTTCTGCTGAGTACATGCATCAAACACTTCGCAAAATGTCGCCCCACTGGGCCCCCAAGAGTCTAACCACACAGTCTACTGTGCCGCCGCCGCCACCCAGTCCTGCACCAGGCTCTGCTTCTCGCGCACCGCCCAGCTGGCCTGCTGACTCAGCAGGCTCACCAGCTGCGCGGGCGCCTGCAGCACATTGTACACGTTTGGGTAGCCCCTGTAGGGGCCAGAGCTTGCGTTGCGCTTGGACGCCAGCCACTGCTGTGTCTCCTGCGGCAGGGCGGCCTCCCACTGGCTGGAGCGGCCATTGAGCAGCCACAGCACGCTGACCTTGTAGTTGCCCTTGACGCCATGGAAGGAGTTTGGCAGCACCTGTGCACACACAAAGTTTCACAGCATCAGCGGTGCTGCACTGCAGGATTATTCATAGCAACAGTATCACACTCAGCTGAAGCACCCACACACTTCCTACTGAAAGCATACCCATCTGCCAGTCTTGCACATGCTGGAATGATTAACAGGCTTGCAGCTTGGTGAAACACTGCAACATTTGGCAGAGTGTGCTCACCTGGTATGTTGCGTTGAAGATGTGTGCGCCGCCCTGCAGGAAGCTGGCCTTGTACTGGTCGAACAGCGCCGGGAAGCCTTCCGCTGGGAACACCTGGGACATGCTGTTCCACGTAGCGGGGGAGTTGGTGTCGTGCAGTTTCAGCGGCTGGCCCTTGGCGTTCTTGGCGTTGAGGGGCACCGCACCAAACAGGCCTGCCAGCGCATACTCGCCTGCAACAGGAAGAGAGATGTAGTGCAATGTGTCGATGGATTTGCACATGGTCGCCTGCACGACTGATGGATTGTACAAAAACATGCTCAGCAATCTTGCCAAGTCCCTATGCTGCTGCTCCCTCCTGCAGGCTGCTTTGCTCTTGATACATTCGCATGTCTGCTGCAGGAGCTTGCTGGCAAGTTTTCAACTCGTGTAGTGCAGAGCTCTGAGGCCTGGCGGCGCTAGCAGCAGACAGGCTATCAGCCGAGCATGACGGTGTTAATGCGGCAGCTTACTTTCCGCAAAGGCTTTGATGGTCGAGTCGGGGTTTTCGTGTGTTGCCAAGCAGATGACGATGGTTGTGACGCCACGCCGCAGCAGCGGCATCACGCCCAAGTCATCAACAGCACCTGCGCAGGAAGGTAAGCGGCAACGGCAGAACACATCAAGCTCCATCAATGCGGCAGTTCCTGCAATGCATCCTGCAGTGCTGATTACAATGATGATATTGTATGTGTGGTGTGTGTCAGCAACTATAATTGCCACACGCATAAGTGGAGAGTGCAGCAAGACATTGTCGGCTGGACGGTTGCCGCTTGTGGACAGGGCACCCATGACCACGAGGCAGGCAGTAGTACCGCCTGACTCGCCCACGCACCTCCATCAACGAATGACAGCAGCGTCTGCTTGTAGTCCCACAGGTTCCAGTAGTTGAGGATCTGCCCGTTCAGCAGTTGGGAGGCCAGCAGGTTGTTGGGCGCCAGCATCAGCGGGATGGCTGAGCTGCTGATGCCCATGGCGTGCACCAGGGACGATGTGCTGCCGGCACGCAGCAGGTACACATCCACAGTCTGCACTTGCAGCAGGCAACGACAACATTCAGCAGGCAGCAGACTGGCTTAGTGGTTTCCATAGTGCTGACAGCTGCAGTAATAGTAAGGTAAGTCATTACAGGGCAGGAGCAATTGGCTGTTGCAGCAAGGCAGTGCCAAGTTGCAAGGTGCTCTGCTGGCGCAATTGGAATAAGCTGGTTGTCAAAGGGAGTTACACAGCGCTCGCGCACCTCGTTGCCTGTGTTGCCAGCTGCCTTTTTGCGGGGTGCCAGCGTGTGCATGGCCAGCGGCTCAGTCAGGCCGCCGCCCAAGATGATGGGGCGCAGCCTGTCGTGCAGCGCTGGCGCGCCAAAGTAGAGCGGGGTGAACTCCATGCCAAAGTGTCTGGGGCTTGCTGTCTTGTTGTTCAGCAGGATGGAGCCTACCAGCACCGGATAGGGCCTGTCACAGAGACAGCATGGTTGAAATCAACGTCGTGTATCACAGTGGTAACAGTGGCATATGGAGTTGTGCACCTCATTTGCTTTATACCAGTGATGTATACTGTCCACATGAGCTAGCCAGCAGCGCAAGAGCTGTATGGTTCAAACAAGCGACTGCTCTGCGTACATGCTTGCAGAACAAGCAGCTTTGAGGCCGGCAGGTGCTTGCAGGACACTGATTACACACCTGCTGTTCTTGCAGGCAACGTTTATGGGGAAGCCAGGCTGTAGTTTGTCGCGTGTAGCTTGCAGGATGTCATCGTTTGCGCCAACAGCGCTGACAGTACTGTCTGGGTTGGCCAGTCCAAAGGGCTGCAGGAAGATAGATGCCACATTGGACGCCCATTTGCTGGGATCACCCGGCATGCTCACTGCAGCAGAAGTGCACAATCCACGACTGTTTCAACCTGCTCCAGCCCCTGTCCAGTGCCATTCAATCTGCATTCATATTTCACTTTGCAATCGCAGTGGCTCAACACCGGCTACGTGTCCTGCAAGCTCTGCTCAAGCTACCGCAGGCTTCTACCCCGGCAGCAGGATGATGTCCTGCAAGCAGTTCTGCCATGCAACCGGCTGCAGACTGCCCAGTCAAACTGCACAACTTCGATGGTATTGCAGGAGGAGCGGCATGTCCTCGGCAGTTGCAGCCCATGACTGCCTGCATGCTTACCTGGGTTGCTGAGCAGGCCAGGCACCAGCGTCTGGTCCGACGCTGCCTTGCCCCAGCTGCCAGCAGTGTGTTGTTTGCTGAGGCTGGACACCGTGAGGTTGGTGGGGTCTACATACGGCCCAAAGAAGTTTGCCAGCGCTGCTGCACTGCTGTAGGAGTACGGGGTGGTCACCCATCCCCCGCCGCTGTTTGCTGAAAGGTACTGTGCCTTGGTAAGGACGCCCATCTGCAGAAAGGTCGGCAATGCAGTAGTACAGCAGGAGGTTGATGCACCAGGAACTCTGCGTTGTGGCTCAGCAGCATGGCCTTGTACAGCATCAATATTGTAATTGATGGAGCCCTGCTGCAATGCACATGCAGTGTACAGTGATGCCTCCAGCAGTGAATGTCAGTTCTGCTAAAGCATGCTGCAGCGTGCATCGACTGCATGGGCCCTTCTTCTGACTATGTACGTAGTTTTAGCAGTTTGGAGCTCACCCGGTGCAGTTCTCTCAGCCAACCATAGCACAGAGGTGCTGCTCTCCAACCGCCTCCTGAGCATGCAACTCCCAAAGGTGGCTTGTTGATGAGTTCTGGAATGCCAAATGCGGTCGTGGACTGCTCAGGCCAGACAAAGCTCGGGTCTGTCGTGTTAGTCCAGACATGGACTTTGAAAGCAGACGCTGTTGTGATGAGAAGGATGAAAGACACAGCGGAAACAAAGCAAGATAGTGCTGTTCCCGCCATTGCAGCTGCAAGCGACAAACAAGCAACGTCTTATAAAATGCGAATCTAAGAACAACAATTTACTTCGTTGTGTTCTACTGACCAGCTGTTGTCATGATGACTTCGCGCGCTTTCAGTACTGATGCTAGGGTTCGACCGCCAGAACGATATGGTTGCCACGCGGCACGGGCAACCCAGCTTAAAACCTATAATTGGCAACCAGAACCACATTATATTTTGAGTAGCCTAGGTATGATGGATCGCTCTCTCCCTCTTGCCGCATCGCCCAAGCTGGTTCGGCTGGTTGCAACCGCTGGGTCATGACCCAGTGATCAATGTGATTGCATCGAAACACGAGCTGCAGTGCCCACAGCTGTATCTCAACCTTGATCTTCGAGCTTCCACTGATGCTTCCTAAGGAGAACACGTTTCAAGCAGCTACAAAGCTGATGCAAACTTACAGTATGCATGTGCACCTGGTTTCCAAGCACCTGCTGCTGCGTCTACGCTGGTGCCCATCCATGCTTCAGAGGTTGCGACACAGTCCTCCAGACACACTGTGTTGCAGGCTGCGATTGCAGCTAACATGACACGTGCGCTTGAAGGCTCTGTACTCTACTGCCATTCAAGCCCGCTGCAAAAATGCTGCAGGTTGATTCACCACTGTCGCAGAAATCTGCTGACACAAGTCATGATCTGTCGTAATGAACCCGGCATCAAGATGTTACAGGCTGAAGGAGGGACCCGGCAGGTTGCAGCACATTGAACCACGGTCAGCTGTGCTGCTGCCGCCAGTTGAAGCCACCAGGCCTGCTGCCGTGGCTGAGCCCGCTCCAGCTGCTCATGTGGCTGCCACCGCTGACGCTGCTGCTGAGGTGGCGCGCCTTGGCCTTGCGCTTGTCTGCTGCTGCCTTGAGGATCTCCCCTGCAGTGGCCTCCACATCATCCAGGCCATGCACCTTGAGCTGGCAGTGCGGCTGCTCAGGCCTGGCCACCATGGACTCCCGCGTCTTCTGCTTGCGGCCCTGCAGCAGCAGACGCAGCAGCAGCCCAGCAGTGCCAGCGTGTTTGACTTTGTCCAATTACTCAAGACCAAGTCCACGCTGAAGCAATGACCTCAAGATCAGTGTGCTTGAGCATATATTGCCTGCTTGCTTACTCTCAATGTGCTGCAGGAAGCCTGCAGGATCCCAATCATTGAGCCAGAGCTGCTGCCGCACCTGCAGCACCAGAGTAGCCATGGACAGGCCCCCAGGGTCGCCGCCTGCTGCTGCCAGCTGCCCAGGAGCACCTCTGCCCAGCTCCAGCCCTGAGCCAGTGCGGTTGTGGCTGCTCCTGCGTGCTGCGGCTGCAGCAGCGCGACTGCTACCTGCGCCGCTGGTGCGGTGAGGACTGCCTGCCGCTGTTGCACCACCGTCCTGCTGCAATTGACTGTCACTAGGCTGCATCAGCAACAAAGCAGTCCAAGCAGCACGTTCATCAGGCTTGAGCTTGAGGCGGTATGCACCGGTGACTCAAGCCCAAAATGCACCCACCAGCATTAAGCAGCGCAGCTGCGGCAAACAGAGTCATCGCTCAACGGTTTTATACATATTTGTAACACCCGCAACCATTTTCTTACTACCCAGCGGGGTGCAGCCGCTGCAGCCTTGTCGCCACCGCCCACCCACCTTGAGGAACATGCCTTCCGCCTCCGGCCGCGGCGGCCGCTGCTGCTGCCCCGCCGCGTCCTGCCAGGTGTCCTGCCGGTCCAGGTCCCAGGCATGCTCCCCGCACAGCCCCACGCAGCCGCCGTCCAGCGTCCACACCGCCACGTTACTGTCGCGGCCCGCGCTGACGATCAGCGGCTGCACCATGCTGCTGCCGTTGGCGCCGCAGCTGCTGTTGGCAAAGGGCCGCGCAGGCACGTAGTCAACGCTGGACACGCCTGCGTCATGCGCCTGCCAGTGCGCGCGCTGCAGGCGGGCAAGGCAGGCATTGCAGGAACACACATCAGCTGCTGCAGCTGCGCCAATGATCCTGCTGGTACACAGCGCGTGCGCAGCCAGTCACCACTCCACACATGCAGGCAGACATGTTGTTGCACCGTTGTATGTGTCCTGCCAGCTGGGAAATCCCCTTACACCGCCTGGCGGCCAGTGCTCACCTGCTTGAAGCTAGCGCTTGCTGCTGCGCTGCTGGATGCGTCGATGCCTGCGCTGATGTCATACACGCGGATGTGGCCCGCGCTGTCGCCCAGCACCACACAGCTGGCCTGCTCGTCAACACACGCAGCAGTCACCACGTCCAGCAGGCCCTGTGCGCCTGCAGCACAGCACACACAACAACATGCACACTGTCATAGTGCAGCGCAGCGCAGCCCGGCATGGCAAACCACAGATGTCCGCCACAACAGGTGGTTGCAGCAGTGGCGCCTGTATACTTGCACATGGCGCACCGGCAACAGGCACCAAACTCATATAGCTGCTGTGTCTGTTGCTCCATCTTCAGCCAGCCAGCCCCCCCCCCCCCCAACCCACCTGGCAGTGTGCACAGCATCTGGCCCTGTGCCAGGTGGTTCATCAGCCACACACGCAGCATGCCGTCACCGCCAGCAGACAGCAGCAGCAGCACATCCGGCTCCTCGTCAGCCACATCCAGCTCACCCTCAGCAGCAGCAGCAGCGCCTGCAGCGCGAGGCGTGCAGCTGCTGCTGTCCCCTGCCACTGCTGCTGCTTCCCCTGCTGCTGTTGCTGCTGAATCAACTGCAATGCTTGGACACTGTTGCTGCTGTTGCTGCTGTCGCCGCTGCGGCTGCTGCTGTGCATGGCTGCCTATGTCATCTGCTAGTGATAATTCTGAAGCTACCGACATGGTACTAGGCACTATAACAGGCGCTACACCCCCAACCAACTGCTGCTGCTGTTGGCGCAATCCCTGATTGATCTGCTGTTTCTGCTGCTGCTGCTGCTGCTGCTGCTGGCCCAGCCCTACAAAGAAGCTGCTTGCGTCTGCTGACGCAGACGCCAGCGACGCCGCTGACGCGGTGAGAGCCGCTGCCGCGCTGGCTGTTGCTGCGCGTTGCGCGGGGCTGAAGGCTGGCAGCCACAGCAGCTTCTCCACGCCCGTCTCGTAGCGCTCCGCCCTGTGGCTCAGCCAGGACTTGCGCTCGCCCGTGAACAGGCCCCAGATGTTGATGCGGCCCTGGTAGTCGCCTGCAGGAATATTGGGTAATGGAGCGCGTGAACACAAAATAGTGGAGGGCATTACTAAACACAAGCCGGAGGATTGGCAGAGAGGTTGCGCACAATGCCTGTACAGCTGATGAGGTCCAGGTGTTGACGCGGCCCTGCTAGTCACCTGTGAGGGGGTGGGGGGCGGGCGAGGTGGCAGCGCACATTGCAGGGTTGTGGTTCACCTGGCTGATATGAGCTGGTGGATGGGAGAAGCACTGCACGCAGTGCTTGCACAGCTGTTGGCTAGCGCCCTCATGCTCACGCTGAAACAAGCCGGCGCAGCCTTTGCCCAAGCGCATGCAGGATGGCTGTGCTGCTGCATGCAGCTGCTGCAAGGCCCCTCGAATGCAAAAAATAGCAGGGCACTGCAGACCCTGAATCCACCCATCGCCGCAGCTGCCAGCCCCCGGCAGCCTGCCCCACCTGTTGCCAGCAGCTGCCGCCGCGGGTACGCTGCCATGCACTGGATGTCCTCCTGGTGGCCCTCGTAGGTCTTGTAGGCGGTGACCACATCCTCGTCAGCATCCTCCCACACAAACACCTGACGCGGCAGCCACACATGCATGTATAAGTGTAGAAATTTACGCTGCAGCTGTGGCCAACAAGATTGCAACCGCTGATGCCGCCAAAATTCTGACATGCATCACCTAAAGATGCGTGCCATGAGTACACCTAGTGTGCGCTGCTGTGAAGAGTAATGCCGACAGCTACCTGCACGACAAAATACAAATATTCCAGCGGGCTGCTGCCACCCGCATGCCGCATGAACTGCCTCACCTTGGCGTTCCAGCCTGCCGCGTAGAGCGTGTCGCTACCGCGCTTCTCGTCGCGCTCAAACAGCACCTCGCTGACCTCCAGCGGCTCCTGATCATGCGCAAAGCTGCAACAACAGACAGTCAAAGCAGTGCACAGTCAGAGCTGCATGTGCACCAGCGGCTGCGTCGACAGCACCCACAGATTGAAGCACGCTATGCAAGCTATGTTGCAGCAACAACAGCCTAAGGCAGTGGTGGTGCCTTGCACAGCCTGGTACGGTTGATCATTGTCCAGCCGCCCACCTGCGCAGCATGCTGCCGTTGTTGAAGTTCCACATCTTGATGCTGCCATCGTTGGCTGCCGTCACCAGCCTCCGCTGCTTCTTGTCAAAGCTGATGGCAGTCACGCGGCTGGCGCCGTGGCCGCCAGTGAAGCGCCCGCTGCGGCAGCCGTCCTGCAGCACAGACAGGCGCGGCACCAACAACCTGCAGCCTTAGCATGCAGCAGCAGCATGCCGCCTACTCCATGCACATCAACGCACGCTGTGCGTGCTGCACCATGTCAGTTGTCAGCCAAAGGAGCTGGCAGCAGCGGACTGCCACGCTGCCAGCCAGGCGCGTACCTGCAGGTTCCACACGCACACCGTGCCTCCCTCGTCCACGCTGACCACCACGCCAAACACGGCGTTGTACAGCGCGCCGCGCACCGGCTCGCGGTGGCCTGTGCGGTCCTGCGTGATCACCTGCAGCAGCAAAGGATGCCGCAGAAACCGCAGCAGTACTGCAGTTGCTATCTTTGCACGGACGCTTGCACGCCCCTGTACATCTGCCAGACACTTGCATGTACATGCCCACCCCCAAGCAACGGTGTTGCAGGGTCCCATCTCAGCATGCAGCCAGCATAAATGTGCAGATTGCATGTACGTGCAGTGCACAGGTGGGTCCTGTGCTCACCTTGTGCTGCCACACGTACGGCCTGTGGAAGGCCGTGACCAGGCGCCGCCTGCTGCTGTCGTACATGATGCAGCTGGGCTGCCTGTCGTCGTGGCGCACCCAGTCGTCCTGCAGCAGCAGCAGCAGCAGGAGAAGGAAGCAGTAAGCCAGGATGTGTGATGCACGGCTGTTGACCTCCTTGTGGTCATGCCTTCTGCTCTGGTCTGTTGCCCATAGCCCCTAGGATGCATATGCTGCCAGTCGGAGCCCCTGGCGCCCAGCGCGCCCCCCTTTCACCCCCTCCGCCAACCCCGCAGCACCTTACAGCGCCCCCCGCCTCACCTCGTTGATGGTCTGCAGGCAGAGGTGGTTGCGCAGGTCCCACACCTTGATGGACTTGTCAATGCTCAGCGTGAACACGTGGTTCAAGCTGTCGTCCAGCGCGATGCTGCACACGCTGCTGGTGTGGCCGCGCAGGTCGCCGATCTTGCGCCCAGTGGTGCCCTGCAGCACCACCACCAGCAGCAGCAGCACGCATGCAGCGCTAATTTTTTGGCTCCACAGTAGCAGCATTCTGAGCAGCCCAAATGCCATGCACGCCCACACAGCCGCACAAAATTGCAGCGTTGCAGCTCAGTTACAGCTGCAAAGCACGCAAGGCTGGCTGCCTGCCCTCATGATATCCCTGCTTGCCTAAGCAGCCCGAGGACTCGCATGCCACATGCTTGCAAGGCTGGCTGCCTGCCTGCCCACTTGCCTGCCCTCCCTGCCAGAGCTCAGCGGGCCGCCCCGACTCACATGCCACATGCTGGGTGGCTGCCTGCCTGCCTGCCCACCCTCCCCGCCAGAGCAGCATCCCGGCCACTCACGTGCCACACCGTCACGTCTCGCTCCAGCCCGCAGCTCGCGAAGCAGCTGTAGGCCTTGCACCACACAAAGGCGTGCACGCCCTTTGCATGGTGGCTGCAGGTGTGCGTGATGCGTTCCCGGTTGATGTCGAATGTCTTGATGGTGGCGTCCAGGCTGGCACTCACCAGGCCCACCTCCGGGATCCAGCGCACCTGGCAGGGACAGGGGAAGAGGTTACTAGTAGAGCCTAACCGTTGTGCTGGCATGCAGACACAACTGAACATCTATGCAAGAGTGCAGACACCCAGAACACTACAACGGTGCATGAGATGCTGCGGCAAACTTGGGCTGTTGCGCAGGCCGGCGCACCTGCGTCACCCAGTCGCTGTGCTCCTTGTGCAGGTAGATGTAGTCCTGCATGGCGGGGCGGGAGCAGTGGGTGGCACACCAAGGGGTGGGCCGGGCAGGCAGTACCATCAGCACTGTGGCTGTGAGCTGACGTGAATGGCTTCACCAGCGCATTGAGCATGTGACCGTGGCGCTTGGCAAGGGAACAGCAACCTACACTCGACCCGGCAACTCGCCAATCACCCACGAGCAAGCACATGCCAGCAGCACAAAACACCGCCCCTGCAGCAGCAGGGCGCAACAACAACCAGCTGTGCCGCACCTTGTGGTTATCTGTGCTGATGAGGTCGCGCGCGGGCAGCTCCCGCGAGCCGCACAGCAGCAGCACCGTGGCGCCCGTGGTGTCGCCGTACACCACGCGCTCCCCGGCATCACCCGACAGCACGTGCAGGCTCAGCGGCACGCCCATGGGGCCGGAGGCGTACACGCGGCCCGTGAGGTCATAGGAGCCCCTGCATGTGCATGCAAACAGCAGTCAGCAGCTGGTGGGACAGCAGGCAGCGCTAAGCAGCTGCGCCAGGATTGTGCTGCTAGAGGTACCTGCGACCTGCTGGTCCAGCGCAGTTGTTGCTGTCCAGTTCCTGCGCTGCTTACACCCGGCGGTGGCGCACCTGTCACTAACATTGCAGCACATGGCAGCAGGCCGCCACGCATCTAGGCTGATAAGCTTCTGTCTGTTGCTGACACTGCAACGCCATCTAGCCGCGTCACCTGTTGATGTCATAGTAGGTGATGGCCCTGTCCATCAGCACTGCAACCGTTGCAACCCACCATCCAGCTGCACTATCAGATCACTGCCAGCCGCTGCACCTCTTGGTGTCGTCTCAGGTGATGGCGCTTGCCGATTGCTGCTGTGCTTTTAAGCAGCGCGCACTGCAGCAGAGCTGCACCTTGAAGCAATGCTACAGCACACGGCAGCAGGCCGACATCCAGGCACAAATCCAGCTGATCACGCCCATCCATCCCCACCTGTTGATGTCATAGTAGGTGATGGCCCTGTCCATGGTGGTGAACACCATCTTGCGCGACAGCGGCAGGTACAGGCAGTCCGTGATCCAGCTGCTGCCATTGTTCACCGTCTTCACATGTTTTAAATCGGCCGCGTTCCACAGCCGGAAGCTGCCGTCGCGCCCGCAGCTGATGTATTTGTCGATGGCCCCGCAGAAGTACAGCCGGTCCACCTGCAGGCATATGCGGCGCAGTAGTTACATGTGGGTCGTGGCACCATCTTAGACGGTTCATCTCCTGGCTGCTGCAGCTGCACGTAATACACAGCAACTACGTGCTTGATAGTCGCGGCTGCTGCGTTCTGTTGCTGTTGCGCAGCTGCAGCAGCTGCTGCAGTGCATGCCCAGCTGCAGTCAGCACCTGCTCGTGGTGGTAAGCGCTGGCCTCATTCTTGTCCCTGAAGTCAGCCGGGAACAGCCGCCAGTTGTCTGCTGCGCTGTCTCCTGCAGCCGCCTGGGCCTTCTCCAGAAACATGTAGTTGGTGAACTCGTCCCTGCAGGGAAGGCCAGGTGAGGGACATGATATCAGCAAGGTGCAAAGACACGGTACAAGCAGGTAAGAGAACTAGCAGCAGGAAGGCAGCTCACTGCTTGTGTGAATCCTGGCGGCTCATCTCCTAGTCAAGATGTGCAGTTGCTGCTGCAGGCGCTGCTGCTGCTGCTGCTCCTGCTGCCAACGTGCATCCGTGGCGCTGCTGCTATGGGGCCATGCTGGGCAGCGTTATGCGGTGATTACTTAGCTGGCATGCGGTCCTACTTCGCACCAATCTACTGTGCCTCCTGCATCCGCATCAATCTTCATGAACAGCTGCGCCACCTGCTGCCGCTTCAGGTTGACGCCCAGGTGGGGCCCCAGCTTGGCACAGAACTCGTCAATGTCCAGCTCCCCGCTGCCATCCTCATCCGCTGCCTACAACGCAGTTGCCGTGTTTGCAGGAAGCATGTTGTCCTCCATGTCTACAGGTTGTGGTGGTGTTGTGTGCTGACTGCTGACACCACAGCCTTGTGCAAGCTGCTGCAGGTGCTGATGGCTTGGACCATGGCCAGGCACCATCATTGTTAGCTCACCTACACTACTGCATGTTGCATGTGAACTTGATGTGTGGAACACTGTATGCTGGTTCTGAGTGTGCTGGTATACGATGCCGCTGGTGCTGTTGGTGTTGGTGCAGCATCGTGTGCTACAGGTGCTGCATGCGTGCAGGCTGCAGGCGTATGCACTGCTAGCTCACCCCACCTCAAAGATCTCCTTCAGCAGCTTCAGGGATTCCAGATTGATTTCATCCTCGTCTGCCTCAGCCATGATGCTGCTCTTCTGGGATGCTGACTATGCCCAGTCCTAGCCTGATTCAGCAGCAGAGCATCTGACAAGCCACCAGTCCTACATGCGGTTGACCAGGACGCAAGTTCGGGCCAACATGAAGCAGTTTCAACAAAAGTATGTGACTATATGATGCACCGAGCGAACATGTCAGTGATGAAGTCCGGTTGTGCTGCACCCATGGCGGTGTTGATACTTCGTTTCATGTTCTTTTTCTTACCTTTTAACTTTACGTGTAAATTATCACGATTTGAGTGTCAAGCTGCTGCCGGAACAACTTTCAACACTGTTTGAAGAACCCTTGTCACTCCTGCAAATCTTCTGGAGCAGATCCCATGCGGTTTGGTGTTCGAACAGCCAACTGAAGATGTGAGGACCGCGATCGAGTTGATCGTTGCTGTACAGCGTTCAGTGGGCTTGCCCTTGTCTCCAGTATCCTTGCACTTCGTCCTTGCTCGGCCCGTGTTAGGCGTTCCGCAACTGAAAGTTGGTAGAACATGATAATTGGTTAAACTATTGTGAAAGCAAGGTCAGCTGCTGGATTTGACACACCATCACTGGTTCCAGCAACTGGACAGCAGGTGGGGCTTTCGTCCATGCTTGCACTGCAACCATGCATGCATGCATACATGCATGTAGTTAAACACAGAAACCATCACCTGATATCAACATTGAGGTCACTTGCTGTGATTGCTGCGCAGGAGCTGAGTGCTTTTTGACAGGCATGCAGCAGCAGGTGCAAACAGCAACGCACCTGCACCCGCACATAGCAGCTACAGGGCAGTGTGCCAAGCGCCTTGTCCACGTCAGACGAACCCAAAGGCCGTTGCTATTGGCACATGCATCATCAAACGAGCATGCAGCCAGCAGCAGTGCAGCACCCCTGCATCAGCAGCTGCTGGGTGGGGTGCGCAGCGCAGCCAGCAGGGTTGATCCACGCCAACTGCTGGGCAGGCTCAAAGAGAAGCAGCAGCAGCAGCAACATGATATAAACATCGCACACCCTGCACCAGTTGCTGCAGGACAAGCAGCAGCATCAGATGTGCAGGGTGCTGCTGGTTTCCCGGCGCAGCTGCTGAGGCTGGTGGGAGATGTAGCGCGTGCTGTGCCTGGCGCTCAGCAATCAGGTCCACATGCCTCGCACATCAACGCAGGGAGTGTCAATCATCACACTGCAGCTGCGCCGGCAGCTGAGGGCAGCGGTAGCTTTGCCGTAGTGTCTGGCCACCAGCTGGACCTAGTGAGACACTCCCTGTGGTCTTTGGAAGCAGCAGCAGCAACAGCAGCAGTACCACCAGCAAACGAGGGTGATTGGGGTGTGCAACCCTCAGTTTTGGACTGGTCCAGCGCCCAGACAGGCAGCAGCAGCAGTAGCAGCACCAGGACCCTTCAGGAAACGCCGCCTGACCCATCCGCTGCAGCACTCAGCACTCCCGCAAATCTCCCAGCAGCTGCAGCCCCACCAAGCAGCAGCAGCAGCAGCAGCTTGCGCTTTGCAAAGCACCTCGCCACCCTCAGCAACGGCTGCGCGCCGCCCAGCAGCCGCCTTGAGTCTCTGGGCTGGCTGCTGTTTGAGTCGCAGCGGCAGCAGGCAGCGCTGGGCCTGGGGCCACCTGCTGCTGCTGCAGCGCCTGGCGCAAGCGGCAGCAGCAGCAGCAGTGACGAGGCGCTTGCGCGGCAGGCGCAGCAGTGGCTGGCCACAGCTGAGTCACGGCGGCTGCTAGAGCAGGTACGGATAGCGTCAGCGGCCATAGCTCTGACAGGGCATGATTTCATGGCTTTGAATGCCACCATGCCTCCCTGTCTTCGTAGCATTGGGTGCATACATTGTTCTTGCTGGAACTTTGCAGAACACCTCCAGCATTGTAAGAGCGCTTTCACCTTGCCTTAGATAGTTACGTGTATTGAGTGGCCCCTGCCTGCCTGCTGCTGCTGCACCGCTGCTGCCGCCCCACAGGTGTACCTCATCGGCCAGGCTCTAGCTGACCTAGGCACAGCAGACGGCAGCAGCAGCCAGCCGCACGGCAGCAGCAGCAGCAATGCAGCGCGTGCTATGCTGAGCCTGGACTATGCCAAGCTGCTGGCGCGCTACTGCTGCCAGCACGGCTGCCTGTTGGCGCAGGGCTTCTGGGCTGCACTGGCGGACGATGAGCTGCAGGTGTGTTGACTGCATACATGGCTTGATTGCAAGCGGGTTCTGCCTCCCAGTGTGTTGGCTGCATGGCTGCCTTCAAGCCGGTTCTGCCTTCCAGTAACAGCAGCAGCAGCAGCAGCACTGCCCTGGGCTGTGTTTGAAAGCAAGCAGCTTTTATGGCTGAGGCATGCATAGTGCATTGTGCTGTGTGCAGCCAGGGGTTGGGTGCTTCCACACCACAGCAAGCAACGTTGGCTGGGCTGGTTGTCTTGACCCGTAGCAGGGTTTGTGTTTGAGTGGTGGATGTGAGCAAACAGGGTGAACAATGCTGTTGTGTTTCTGCAATGCGCCGCTGGGCTGCAAGATTGTGACAAGCCCTCTATCAAACATAGCTCTGCCTTGATGCTGTGCTGAACTCTGCTGCTGCTGCTGCTGCCGCTGCCGCTGCCGCTGCTGCTGCTGTGCGTAGGCCAAGGCCATCCATGTTGCCAGTTGCCTTGAGACGCGCCGTGTGGTGCATGCCCTGCTGTACGAGAAGCTGCTGCAGCATGCCGGCAGCGAGGCAGCAGCAGCAACACCCAGCAGCCTGGCAGCAGCCGGATATGCCGCTGGGCCCTTGGTGATCAGCAACACAATGATCAACACGCAGGGCCTGGCCAGCAGCAACAGCAGCAGCCAGAACGTGGAAGCTTCACCAACGGCAGCAGCAACCGGCAACACCAACACGAACAGCAGCACAGCCAGCAGTAGCGTGACGCCTGGTCAGGCTAATCAGTTTGGCTGGGGGCTAGCTGGACTGGGTATGAGTGCAGGGGCTGTGCTGCTGCTGGTATGGAGTGTAGCCAGCAAGCTGGTGCGGTTGGTGGTGGCTGTGGTGTTGTTTGCAAAAGACATGGCGCTGCAGCTGCTGATGCTGCGCGCAGTGGCTGCAACAGCAAAGGGGCTGGTGGCTAGCAGCAGCTTAGGGCAGCTGCAGGTGCCTGCTTTTGCACCAGTGCCAGGGACAGCAGCAGCAGCAGCAGCAGCAGCAGCAGCAGCAGCAGCAGCAGCAGTACCTGCTGGTGTTGGTGCAGCAGCTAGGGGTTTGCTGGGGGCAGGCAGCAGCAGCAGGCGTGCTTCACCAGCAGCAGCAGCAGCAGCAGCACGTGCACAGCAGCAGGTGCCAGCCACTCCACAGCACCAAGCAGCACGGTATGCAGTGCTCGACCAGCTAGCACCAGCAACGGAAGCAGCAGCTGCATACCAAAGCTCTGGCAGCGGACCATTGCAGCAGCAGCAGCAGCACGGCGCTGCAGCAGCAGCGTTTGGCAGCTTGGGCCTGCTGTCTGCTGTGCCTCTTAGCAGCACCCCTCTCTTCAGGGCAGCAGCTCAGCCCAGGGTACCAGACAATCAGCAGCAGAAGCAAGTGAGGCTGCCGTTGCATGCTGTGCATCTGGCAAAGCTGCGCGGCGCACTGCGCATGAAGCAGCGGCAGCGGCCTGCTGCTGTGGCGGGCAGTGACCGGCTGCTGTATCAGCTGTGGGCGCCTGAGGCTGCGCGCTGCTGAGTGCAGCTTCGGCTGTGTTGGATGGGATGCTGCCAGCAGTGCCGATTGCTGACCAGCCAATGTAGTTCATGGCTTTACATTGTACAGAGTGTATAGCATGTAAGTGCCGATCGATGCATTGGCAGGCACATCAGCTGCATGGGTTGTATACGTCCTGAGCAGTATTGTGGGTTTTCTGGGTGATCCTGGTTGTTCATGTGTTTGAAGGCAGGTTGCATTGTTTCAAAGCGCATGCACCTGTGTGTTTTCACCTTAATTAGCTGGCAGGTTGCTAGCGCATGTTGTTTTTTCACCTGCATTCCATTGGCATCATGCAACATTATGAGGCGCGGCGATTTGCGCATGCTACCGGACGATGTCACAACACCTTCAGCAGTACCAAGCCATTTGGGGCCTGCCGTGTGATTGTAAGCATGCATGGCACATGCAAGGTGGGCCAAGGCACTGGCAAAAGTGTCCATGACACAACTACGGATGTGTGCTTGGTTCTGTACTGTGTGACGTTTTCAGCTCATGGGCTTCGTAGTATACTGTTCAGTAGCTTGCAGCCAGCTCATGGGCTTCGTAGTATACTGTTCAGTAGCTTGCAGCCAGCTCATGGGCTTCGTAGTATACTGTTCAGTAGCTTGCAGCCAGCTCATGGGCTTCGTAGTATACTGTTCAGTAGCTTGCAGTTGGGCGCCATTGCATGCTGCTGCTGCTGCCTGTAGCACTGGATGTGTTACCTTGTGGCAGCGTGCCGCGCATCCACTGCCCTCATGCCATGCGCCCATGTGCAGACACACCGCTGCATGCCATAAGACAGTAGTAATGACCTCGGGTAGCACCTACTTGGAGTCAGTGCATTCACTCCATATGCTGCAACAGCACAGGGTGGTCATCATGACTAAGTATCAATCATCCAATGCACACCGCATGATGTTGCGCAGCTGTTGCTTGCAGCAACCGTGTATAACCAGCACATCCGCATGCACTGCTACAGCTGTTGCTGCTGTGGCTATTGACAATGCTCCGTTGGGGCGACTTTGCGGATGCATGCCGTATGATACGTCATGCACTGCAGGGTAACAACACCAGACGTATTTGAGGTGCATTGCGCAGATTGGTGGCTCACAATTGCATTGGATACATGCAGCTGCAGCATCATGCTGATGCAACACTACACTCACAGCAATCCATCCTCAACACACGCTTCAGTGCTGCGCATACAATACACATACTGATAATAAAATGTCGTTATCTATCATGGCAATTATAACCAAGTTAGACGGAACCTTTCAGCAAACCCTGAAGGCTTACGCTCCTGCACTGTCACATCACTGAACGGCCGCCAGCGGGCCGCCAGCGAATAAGTCAGCGGGGTCAGGCACATATGCAGCGGCCGCAGCTGGGCACAAACTGGTGGCAGTCATGCCGCACAGGGCATATGGTCACAAAAGCGCTCCGTCAAAGACATCCGCAAATAATAGGCACACGTTGCAAGACATGCAACCGTGTGCTTGAAGCAGCGTGGAAATATGATATGGCCGTGCC
Source organism: Tetradesmus obliquus (assembly GCA_030272155.1). NCBI lineage: Eukaryota > Viridiplantae > Chlorophyta > Chlorophyceae > Sphaeropleales > Scenedesmaceae > Tetradesmus > Tetradesmus obliquus. Next base: position 7,876,297 of record CP126193.1, on the reverse strand, counting down.
ACGTGCGAAACAGACAGCACGGGCAGCGCACGAAAAGAAACTGGGTGTATGTACACCAAACAGGGCCATTGCTTTCAGGGCACAGCTGGTGGTACCTGCTGCAGCACATGCAACCGGCATGCAACTGGTCCACAGTTGCCATGCAAATGCTGTCCATTGTCAACACTCATTTGTCAACCCTGACATCCTCATTGTAATAATCTGAGATGGTTGTAACACCTCACGGTCGAGTGTGACCAGCCACTCACTGGCATAGCAAAAGAGGTCACCAGTTCTGCAGCAACAGCAGAGGCAGCAGCAGCAGCAACAGCAGCAGCAGCAGCAGCAGCAGTTGAAAGCAGGGCAAGCAGTATATATGACGTCAGCGATATATTACTACTGTCTCTACTGAGGACTACGCCGCCCACAAATGTCAGGCTGCGACATTTACAAAGACACATACATGCAGTAGATGCACACTGCAGACATGTACCTGTGACTGGCACGACCTCCTGCAGCTAGGATCCAGCCTCTACGCAGCTGCTTAGCACTGCCCACCAGGACAACACATACAACCTCATAATTATCATCATGTCACCCATCAAGCCATAGCATCAGCGCCATCGTAGCATCAACGCCAATCAATACAACCCGTCACACTCACATAGATGCCCTCCTCAGCCAGGTTGGCAGTGCCAGGCACCGACAGGTCCTCAGAGCCACCCAGGGCCTGCTGCCCCGCATCAGCAGCAGACTCATCACCATCCACAGCAGCCTGGATCTGCTGCTGCGAGGCATCCTCCAGGGCAGTGGGGCCGGCCGATGCACCCCACCCAAAATCCAGAAGCATCCTGCGGCCAGCCTTGGTGCTGACGTTAATCGAGACGGGGCTCTTGGGGGCGGCGGCGGCAGCAGCAGGTGTGATGGAGAGCTTGGGCAGGGTGATGCTTCCAGGAGTGATGGAAATGCCGCTGCCCTTGGGCGTTTTGATAGTGGTGCTGGCAGATGGCTTGGCGGTGCTGGTGGCGGTGGTGGCTGCGGCTCCGGCTGTGGCAGACTTGCCTGGCACCAGCAGCTGTGCGACGCCCTGCACAATGGCCTGCAGCAGCAGCAGCAGCAGCAGCAGCAGCAGCAGCAGCAGCAGCAGCAGCAGCAGTGCAGGCAGAGAGCGTGGTAAGACAGGTGACTCATGCTGCATGGCCCACAGCACTGACCACTGCTGCAGGACACTAGAATGTGTGAAGAACAGCGTTACTAACATCGCAAGTAGCAGCAGCAGCAGCTCTGCTTTGTACAGCAAGTCGCATGGCACAGAGGTGTGTTAACCATAGCAGAAGTGTGTAGCCTGCCACCCACCTTGCCCACATAGACGTTCCTCTTCACGATCTGCACGCCATTCACAAAGGCCTTGCCGCCCTTGTACAACACCTCCACAGACTGCCCAGCCAGCAGCGTCTCATGCTTGCCAGCAGCAAGCGCAGGCAGCGGCTGCGCAGGCCCAGCCAGCACGTGATACTTCAACACATCAGCAACAGCAGATGCGGACGGCGCAGCCGCGCCTGCACCCAGGTCGAGTTTTGCTGCAATAAAAGCCTTGTTACTGGGTACGAATAGTGTGTGGTCAAAGCCGGCAGGAGCGTCCAGGGTGGAGTCGAGACCGGCGACAGCAGCAGCCTGGCAGAACTGGGAGAGAGTGATGGCGCGGGCGTTGCACAGCGCGCTGAAGCTGGGGTAGTAGCCGTCTGCATGTATGCAGGCAAAGGCAAGAGGCCAGACACAGGGGAGATGTGTCAGGTGCAGCAGCAGCGGTGGCAGGTGGTTGGCAGCGCAGCGTAGGCAGAGAGGCTATACTATGAAGTGGTCATGTTCACGGAATAGGCACAGGCTGGAGCCTGGATGTGCACAAGATGCTGCTGGTAACAGCAAACATGCGAAGCATGCTGCCGCCTGACAACAGTGTGCATGCTGAACTGCTTTACATCCATGCTGGGGGGCTGCGCAGGTTGCTGCCTCACCTCCATACAGCACCTTGTCGACCACGTGGATCGTCTTGTTATCATCAACGGCAACATATGCCGGCTCCACATTTGCGGCAGCACCGTGCTTGCCGGCCACGGTCACTTTGCCGCCGGCCTGCTTGAGCAGCAGCCTGCTGCTGCTGCCGGCTGCAGTGTTGGCCACGCGGGTGTTGCCATTGGCAAAGATCTCCTGCGATGCGGCGTGCACACACGTATGCAGGCAAAGGGTCTTTAGCAAATTAGCATCCCAAGATATATTGCACCATGGATAACAAGAGTGATCGGTGCCTGCTGTACCACACTAGACCTAATGCAGGAGCATGCTCTTTCGACTGACACATGCATACATCAGCACTGCAGGGGCGTGGGGAGCCATGAACATACATAGATAACAAAAGTGTTCACCTGTGCCCGCACGTTGCTGCCCAGCAGCAGGTGGCTGCCCACGATACGCTTAGCCAGGCCAGGGCGCGCCTTCAGGTCAGCCATTGTGAGCCCCATCTCTGTCAGGAAGCCCTTGACAGCGGCATTGCTTGGGCTACAGGGCAGAACAGAGCCAGCACACAGCACAGCAGCAGCACTTCAGCCAACAGGTACACAGAAAGCTTGCGTGATTGGCACAGACGCTGGCTGCGCAGCTTGCCGGCATGCAGAGCAACAAGCATGCGGCGTTACAAGCTGCGTAATCATTTCCAAGAAGTTCTCCAGAAGGTTTCCAGAAGTTCTCAGCAACACCCCATGGTGAAGCTCCAGACGCTTGGCTGGCAAAGAATGCTAGCTTGATACATAGTGATGGTCAAACTCACACGAAGGCGGTCCACTTGGCCTTGGGGTTGCTGGCTGGCGTGCTGACTCCTGCAAGGTCCCAAACCTCAGCAGCTGCAGTGAGGCCCTGCTTCTTGAGCTTGTCCGCCACCAGGTTCTGAGCCTGAACGGTTGGGAATAAGAATTGTAAATGATAACAACGTCAACGACTATGCATCGGGCAACCGTGAATGTAGGCGTAGCTGTGGGGTGCCGGGTGCTGCTGCCTGTGGCACGTGCCTGCTACACCTGGCATGCAGATGTACTATCATTGATGTAGCTAGAACAATTGATGTGGCAAGTTATGCATGCATTCGGGCGTCAAAGAGCGTGCATGGACCGCACGCAGCTGCTGCCTAAGAACTGCGGCAGATCCCGGGGGCAACGCAGTCCTGTCAGCTCCGTCATGTTTACCTGAGTGGTCGACACCACCAAAACAAGCAGCAGAAGCACGGTGCGTGCTAGCCTGGCCATGTTGGTCGATGAGCACTGTGAAGTTTGATTTGATGTTCTACAAGGTAGTGAGCTTGCCAGCTCGTGGGGGCTGATGATCTTGACCAAATTTAACTTGTCGAACTACAGGGCTGCAGCAGGTAAGCGACGGTCATGTGGACAGCGCAGCTTGTTACACTAATGCGTTCAGGTGTGAAGAAAGAGTGAGTTCTGCGTGTCATCAGCGACACAACAACAGCCGTCATCGTTTGGCAGACTCTTATGAGTTGATCACGTCAGATTGAGGTTTTGGTCAGCGGCGGGGAAAAGATGAAACCAGCACATGCACATACCCTACGTGCGCAGACACGTGGCGTCGAGCACCAACACTGGCGTGCAGTACCTGCCGTAAAAAGCTTGCATTGACATGTAAACACAGTTTGCAATAGCTGAATGCAACATGCTGCTCACTCACGCATCTAGGAGGCGCCCCCTGCCACCATGGCTGCTGTCTTCAACTTCATATATTCTGATGTGCTGCTCCTCCTGCTATTACTTGTTCTAGTATTACCTGCAATCCATCCATTACTAAAAAGAAATACGGTCCGTCAGTCAGTCAGTCAGTCGGTCAGAAGCCTGGCTTAGGACTTGGCCGTTGAACCCCAGGGCGATTCGAAAAATTGCAGAGGACGCAAATGAAGGCGCGAGAGCAGCCGATCAGAGTTAGATTGGGCACTTGAAATCGATTCGAGGCCGTGGGCTGGGTGAGGCGGTGTTCTGTTGCGGGGTGCTACTGCAAAACATCACGGGCTACAGCAGACACAGAAGGCAGTGCAGCGAAATTTTCTGAAAAGCGATGGCTCGAGACGAATACTACAAGCGAAAGGCGCCCGGGGTAGGGATGATCATGGTTGGCTTCTGAAATTGCAGGTGTTGCAGTTGCTGTCTTGAAGACAGCACCAGCAAGCACGGGTGCCTCCCATCCTTACTAGAAAAGGAGTGACGTAGTCAAGTGAAACTGCTAGTCAAAATAAAACCTGGTCAGTGCTGCCGTCAACCTGAATAGAAACGCAAAACACAGAGTGTTTGAAAGCGCATGTTAAAACCGGCCATTCTGCTGCCGAGCCGCTGCAGGCAAGCAGATCAAGTTTGCAATGCCCACTGTACCTGAAGAGGCACACAGCTGATACACAACACAGAGTGCACACAGAGTGACACCAACTGTAACAAGCATTCCTATGCCTACATCCTTATAATGACGAGCAAGCAGGATCACAGGTACGTGTGATATGTGTACCCATCAGGTCACGACTGCACATGCCATCCCTGCAGGCCTGGACTGCATACAGCCACAAAACCATGTGCAGCTAGCTGTGGGACATACACCCACTTGGCCTGGCACTACTGCAGCGCCAGCGCCGGAGGAACATGCGGAAGTACCAGGCAATGCGACTGGGTTAGCATGGTCAAAATTCAAATCAACACCAGCAATGGAACCGCCCAACTGTAAGCGCCCACCAACTTGGGTGACCCAGGTTACGCTGCCCGTGCTGTTCTTCATCGTTGTCGAAGCAGCAGCGTCAGCAGCGCCGATGCAACACCAGCATCATCAGCAGCTGGCGCACGCAAGTAACACGAACTTAATTCATCACAACAACGCACGCGCGGCCCGCTGACTGCTCTTGCTGGTATTCACAACACCCACGTCGACTACAACGCACGTGCAACACCACAACGCAGCACAGAAACAGCGATGTAAAAGGAACATGCACATCTGACAGCAAACACAAAGCACGGGACTGGTAGTCAAGCCAGACTGCAGGACCCAGCGCGCTTTCAAGTACAAGTACAACGCTGCGTTGATGGTACAAGGTGATGCCGACAGCCTAACTACACACTTGGCAGGTGCAGCAGCACACGCATGCCGAGTCCACAGGTACAACACCCGTGCACCACAACAACGTTCACATTGAACAGTGGCCACAATGCGCCACAGTATTCAAGTCACATGTATACATGCGCCTTTGAGAGACCCCGTGCACGACACCGTCATGGTTTCAGTCAGGTTCATGCGAGGGTCCAGCTGTCACGAAGGTGGATGAAGTGAACTTCAACACACGCAAAGCAAGCCAGTCACCTCATCTACTCGATCGTTGACAGAGCAGAGCTCTTCTAATGCCTAGCCGCACACTGATGCCGCAACACCTTGAGCCACGCTGTGCTGGTCAGAACTACGAGCCTGCAAGGCAACAATGCTGCATTTGGCAGAGCACCAGCAGAGTTGCATAGCTGATGCTGCTCAGCAACAGCAAGACCACTTGCAATAAATACGCAAGAACAACAACGCAGTCCGGCTCATGGCTTTGTGCAGCAGGACATGCATCAACACAAATGAGTTCCCAACATACCATCCGCAACGGGGCAACACCCACTGCACATCCAGCAGGTACTACCAGCGACATCAAACACACGCCGGCTTTGCTGCGCTCGGCACTGCATGCGCTCCACAGCGCTGAGCTCGCTGCAGCTGGCAACAGCCTCAAGCTGCCTCACCCTCTCAGCGCTTTGCTCCGCTCCGGACGATGGCAGCAGTGCGAATTCAGCGCTCTCTCAGCGCGTGTGCTGGCTGCTTGCTGAAACTGCGGCCTTCGCCCCCTTCAGCGCTTGTGCTGGCTGCGAATGATTGCAGCCAGCTCCGGGTGCGCCTCCTCGCTGTAGCCGCTGGGCACCAGGCTCACGCCCCACACGTCACCACGCCGCGTGCCCGCCTGCAAACATAACCAAGGCGAAGCAGTGAGGCACATTGGGTCACTACACAGCATACAGCGCACCAGCGGCAACGCAGCATGACTCACGCCCCACACATCACCACGCCGCGTGCCAGCCTGCAGGTATCAATTGCAGCGCACAGCACAGCAGACAAAGCAGTAAGGCTCATTGCAGCAACGAAGAGTGCACCAGCAGGGCTGACGCCGTATGGTGCAAACAGCACAGCGCGTCGCGCACCCAGAGTTAAAGCATCAAGGCAGCATGCGTCAATACAAAGCTGCCGATGCAGGCGAGGCGGCCATGCAGCAGGGCGCTGAGCTAGCAGCGCGACAGGACAGGTGGGCGCACTGCAACCGCAGGTGCAGTTGTCCGCAAAATCAATTGCACGAACACAGACACAGCAAAGCAGCCCGCATCCGCACCTGCAGCGTGTCTGGCATCCACTCGCCGTGCCTGCCTGCCCGCAGGTGCTGCTCAGGCTCCAGCCGCGCCTGCTCCGCATCTGCAATGGTGAGAATCGTAGCAGCAGCAGCAGCAGCAGCAGCAGCAGCAGCAGCCGCCGAAGCAGCAACAAGGCAATGGCCACAGCAGGTCAGCAAAGCCTTGTTTAACTGGAAGGCAGCAGCTAGAGCTAGGGGCCAAACTGCATGCCTCCCTGTCAGTGCTCAGCAGTCCAGCAGGCCAAGTCCAGATAAGTCTGCATGCCGCTGCTGTCCATGCTCTAGACGCAACCGAGCACTTCTTGCTTGCTGCATGCAACTACGTGGTGGCGCAGCCCCAACATCTATCCATGCAACTGACAACCAACAGCTGCTGCGGACGCATCAACTATCTTGCGGATGCATGACTCGCGACACCCACAACCGCTCCTCCCACAGCATCTGCAACATCTACAGCCACCAGCCCTACCTGCATGGTGCGGCACGCGCTGCATGCCAATCTTGCTGGCATCAACGCTGGGCCCCGGGTCAGGCTGCAGGTGCTGCCACTGCCGCGCAATGCTGCCGTTGCTGCCCACGCCTGTGAGGCCGCCTGGGCCAATGCGCTTGGCTGAGGCTCCCAGCAGCAGCGGCGACATGGGCTTGACAGGCGAGTGGCTGCCGGGTGAGTCGCTGTAGCTGGCTGCAGCCTGCACACGTAATGACAGGAATCAGCATCCATGTGTAGGGTTCAAAGTGCAGCAACGCAGCACAGAGTCACTGGGGAGCGGCTGCCGGGTGAGTCGCTGTAGCTGGCCGCAGCCTTCGCACATGATGGGTTTGCAGATGAAACACCAGGCAGCCTTGAGCAAAGGGTACTGCGTACAAGTGCAAAGGAGCAGACGTGCGCATGCTGTGCCTGCAAAGCTTGCAGCCACCTGACTGACCTCAGCACCAGCATACAGAGGTTCAGGGAGCAGCAGACGCTCAAAATGCACATCGCGCGCCGCAGCAGCTGGTGTGCAGTGTGCTCGCAGAGCAAAACACAAAAACAACGTACTACACACTTGTACTACAGTTCAAAATTACGCACCGCTGCGCGCCGGCGCTCCAGGTGCCCCTTGTGGTCTGCCACCTCCCGCTCCAGCAGCTCCCGCAATGGCTGCGGGGCCTGGGGCGTGGGGCCGCCAGGTGCCACGTCAGCGGGCTGTTACATAACATAACATAACATAACAGACATGGACAGGCAGCAGAGCGGCACAAAGGCAGTCATGTCAGCACGTTGCGTGGACATATGTAGCAGAGACAGGCCAGCAGGCAGGCAGGCAGACATGCGATTAGCAGAGCAAGGGGGTTGCCAGCTCTGGAGCACCACATGTCGCCATGCACAACAGACACACCGCAACAGCCAGCACCTCTGCCTGTCTCCCACCTTGTCAAGGCTCATCATCAGCGCCAGGACAGTCACATGACAGCAAGACCTCACACCGTATACAACCGACACACCGCCACAGCCAGCACTCCCCAGCCCCCCCACCTTGCCCAGGCGCAATCATCAGCGCAGCCATGTCATGCAACAGACACGCCACAACATCCTGCTTGCATGCATCCACAGGCAATCTCTTTGTCAACAACAGCCGCTGCCCCTGCCTGCCCCCCAACTTATCCAAGCTCATCATCAGCGCAGCCATGCCATGCAGCAGACACGCCACAACATCCTGCTTGCATGCATCCACATGCAACCTCCATGTCAACAACAGCCGCTGCCCCCTCCCGCCCCCCACCTTATCCAGGCTCATCATCAGCGCAGCCATCATGCACAACGAACACGCCATAACAACAATTACTTGCAGGTGCAATGTCTGTGTCACCGACAGCCAGCAACCCCCACCTTGTCCAGGCTCATCATCAGCGCAGCCGTCATGCAGAACAAGCACGCCACAAAAACATTTGCTTGTAAGTGCAAAACATATGTATCACCGACAGCCAGCACCCCCACCTTGTCCAGGCTCATCATCAGCGCAGCCATGTCATGCTCCAGCGCCGCCAGCAACAACATTACACGCTGGGTTTTCCACCCAAGCGCTTCGTCTAACTGTTGTTGGGTGCCATCCTAACCTGATCAATAATTCAAAGCCCGCTGCGCTTGCACGTTTACATGTGAAACTGAAAACCATTCCTTAAAAACATCCTGCATCCACTGCAATCCCTTTGTAAACACCAGCCGCTGCCTGTCCCTGCCTCCACCTTGTCCAGGCTCATCATCAGCGCAGCCATGCCATGCAGAACAAACACACCACAACAACATTTGCTTGTAAGTGCAATATCTGTGTCACCGACAGCCAGCACCCCCCACCTTGTCCAGGCTCATCATCAGCGCAGCCATGTCATGCTCCAGCGCCGCCAGCGCAGCAGCAGGATCGTCCAGCTCATAGTAGTGCTGCCCGCTGCGCGTCACTGCAAAGCTGCCCTGCACAGCAGGCACCGGCTCACCCGCAGCAGCAGCAGCAGCAGCAGCAGGCCGTGCAGGGCTGCTGCCAGCAGCACATGCAGCGCAGGCCTTTGCGGCTGCTTGCAAGCTCGGCGGTAGCGGCGGTAGGGTGCGGTTCGCACCAGGGCTCGAGCACGCTGCTGATGTTACTGGCTGTAGCCGCGCGTCTAAATCCATATCGTCATCACCGCCTGCTGCTGCTGCCGCTGCTGCAGCAAACAGGCCGGCATCGTCGCTACCGTGATTTGTGCTAGCAGCAGCAGCAGCAGCAGCAGCAGCAGAGGCAGCAGCTGTGGCAGCAGCCACCTCGCCTGCTGCTGCTGTGATGGCTGAGCGCATTGGGCTGTCGCCGCTGACGCTGCGCGCACGCTTGAGGATGCTGACTGGGCGCATGTCTGCTGCTGCTGGTGGCCGCGGCTTGGAGTCTGCAGCGGCAGCCAAACACATACATTCAGTCAGCACCACAGTTACAGCAAGGCCGTCAAAGCTGCTACTCCGACTCTGCGCACATAGCACTACCAAGCATGCGCAACAGCACACCATCAAAGGCAGCAGGTATTCTACCCAAGGTCCTGTCGCCAGGGTGCCACCCCGCTGCTCACCATCACAGTCCATACTTGCATCCAACAGCTGCTGCGCCGCATCCGCTGCTGCTGCGGCTGCTGCCACTGCCGCTGCGCCACTGGCAGTCATGGCTGGCAGCAGGTCTTCAAAGTACTCATGGGCCATGGCCTCCTCGCAGCTGCAGCGGCGGGCCGGGTCAAAGGACAGCAGGCGAGCCAGCAGGTCGACTGCCACCTCCCCGGCAGAGCCGAAGCGGCGGAACAGGGACGGTGCCCTGCGAGATAAGCACACAGCGGAACGTAGGAGCATGAGCAGGGTGCAAAATAAAGCGTTTGGTGTGCGTGTGGGCATGCACAACCTTTTTCGACCTGAAGAGGTGCAGCAGCCAGACACAGCCTGTCCTGCAGCAGCTAGGAAACCCCACAAACATGCAACTCGTTGTGGCAACACCTTGCGCAGGTAACGCCACCACACTGTGCGCAGCAGCAGCAGCAGCAGCAGCAGCAACCAGTAGGAAACCAATGTGCAGACGACCACTCTCACCGTGGCGGCATCTTGCGCAGGTATCTCCTCCACGCGGGGTTGTCCACGCCCTCGATGCAGCGCCATGAGGGCGTGCCAATCACCGCAAACAGCGCGGACAGCTCCGTGCGCGTGACGCTGTTGCCGGGGCCCGCAAAGTGCTCTCCTTCCACGGGCGTGACTGGCATGCCTTGGATGGCAAACACGGGGCCCACCTGCATGGGTCGGGTGGTTGCGGCACATTGCGGCACGCCAGATCAACATGCGGCTTCCTGCTTTGCTTGTGTGCCTCAGGTGGAGCTGCAGTCGCGGTCACACTATACAGGTGACACGCAACATGCGAGATGCGTCTCAATGTATGTCTGTTGCTGCTGCTTTAAAGACCAGGAGTCTCGTGGCTGGCTGACAAGCTGGCTGTAGCCTGCTGCCAGGGCGCTGAATCCAAATGTCCTTGCAGCACCGCAGTTCACCTGCAGCTGCGGCGTGGTGGCCTTGCCGATCCAGGCCACGCGCTGCAGCAGCTCGCCCAGCACGCAGCCGCAGCCCCACATGTCAATGGCCTCGGTGTAGCCGCCGCGCGACATCACCACCTGCGCGGTTGGTGTACATAGCGCACGTGCATTGCACGCAGAGTTGAGTATGGCACAGCAAGCACAGATGATGGCTACGTGCAGCCACCGCGCAAGATCAGCAGCTGCTGCTGCAGTGCAAGATGTGAAGCAGTTTCAGTTGCGATGCAGGCAGAGCCAGAGGTGCCGCACAGGAGGCACAAACAATACAGGCATAACACAGATCTGGGCAGCACACACATGCAAGCAGTACTCGCTGATTGCAACCTAAGCGGGCCACAACCACTAATGGCCAGCGGCACTGAGGTGCGTCTGAGCACAGCAACAATCACAGTTGAGACTAGGTGTCATTGGGCAGCAGCCACATTGCCGCACACCAGGCAAGGGCTAACCCGCACTGGTCAACCCGCACCCGCTCACCTCAGGGGCCCTGTAGCAGGGCGTGCACACCATGCGCGTCAGCGGCGCCTTGAAGCCGCCCCCGCCGCCAGCTACAGGCCTGCAGGCAGCGCCACACAAGCCGCACAACAACATATACAACCCAAACTTCACATATATGTTTGATGTAATTTCTTGGATGCTTCAGTGACCTGCTTGCATGCAACTGATGCAGTTTCCATGTCAAAAACATGATCCTAGGTACACCTGCTGCCTCATAGTGACACAGGCATGACACTGCTGGCACAGCTGCTGCATATGCTTCGGTCTACGCGCAGCATGTGCTTGCTGACGCTACGCTACATGCAGGCGTTACTGCAGCATGCATGCTGTCATCAGCTTGCTGTTGCAGCAGCTCTCCCGCTGCCATACTGCTGCTGCAGCTTGCTGCAGTGTGTCGCACTTGCGCGCTCACCTCGCATATATTTCTGAGGGGCTGGCATTGCCTGCCTCAGCACAGAAGCTGTCGCTGTGGTGCACGCCACCCGGCAGGGGCCGCAGCGCCCTGCTGCCGCTGCTGCCATGCCGCCCTGGCTCATCTGCTCTGCTGCTGCCGCCTTGCTGCTGCTGCTGCCTATGCGCTGAGTCATGCGACTGTGTCGGTGAATCCATTGAACTATGCCGCATATGCCCTGGGTGATACTCCAGCTGCTCCTGCTCCTGCTGCTGCTGGCTGCCGCTGCCATCGCAGCTGTGCTGCAGCTGCTGCTGCAGTCCGCTGACGGCTGCGTGCCGCTGCGCTCCTGCTGCGCCGCCCTGCTGTAGCTGCTTCTCCAGCAGCGTGGACCTGGCAGAGCCAAGGTCAGCAAGCTTGACATGCCTGCAGCAGCAGCAGCAGCAGCAGCAGCAGCAGCAGCAGCATATGAGTGCGGTGCTCCGCAGAACACTCAAGTCCGGTGCACGTGCAGATGAGAACAGCTGCATGCATAGTCAGCAAGGCCACTCTCACTGCGCCACCACCAGTACAGCAGGCAGTCGTTCTTTCCACGTTCTTTGCACCAAGTACTCTGCAGCTGCCGCGCACCTGACTCCGTTGGTGTACGTCATGAGGATGTTGGCGCTCTTGATGTCTCTGTGCCACACGCCGTTGCGGTGCAGGTACTGCACTGCCGTCAGCAGCTGCAGCATGATGGCACGCACCTCTGACTCCGACAACTGCAGCAGCAGCGGCACAGCCAGCACAGCCGCAACATCAGCAGGGTGTTTCAAGCGTGTGCAAGAGCAGAGCGCGCCACCAGCAGGCAGGTAGACTTAGCTGGTCACTCCTGCGGGCCAGCCACTGCACTGCGCAACAGCATGCACTGCCTGCACTGCTGCTGGGCCAGCCGGTACTGCTGGCCGCCGGCTCCAACCAACATAGAGCAGCACATTGAACATTGCCGCTGGTCCGCACCTGGCCGCGCATATGGTAGAGGTCTCCCTGGTCGCAGAACTCCAGCGCCAGGTACAGATCCAGGCTGGTGGGCACCAGCGCCCCCTTGCGGTACATGTAGCGGCCTGCGGCAGGAAAGAAGACAAACATGTGCGTTGCTGGGGTGGCCAGAAGTGTGTTTGTTGGAGCCGCTCGGGGGGAAGCTGCTAGAGCTGGCTGCGAAGCGGCGGCAAGAAGCAGGTAGGTGCGCCAGCGGCACAGCGGGTCTGGTGTGACTCAACAGCTGCAGCATCATGCCAGCAGCACACACTACAGGAGCTCCTGCTGCGGGCAGTGGCCTGTCCAGACAGTACCATTACAGCGCGAGCTGCTGCTGCAAGCAGTGCTGCATCTCCAAACACATACCTGTAGATGAGGGCTTGAGGAAGACATCTTTGAGGCCAATGATGTGTGGGTGCTCCAGGCGGCGCAAGATGCACACCTCGCGCAGCACGCGCTTCGCGTTCTCGCTGTTGAGCAGCACATCAGGGATGCGCTTCAACGCCACCTGCGGCATGCAAGTTGTGTTGCAAGGCATGCAGGCAATGAAAACAGCATCACAGCAAGCTGGGAGCGGTGCCACTCTTTTGCTGAGTGGAGCGATGGGGAAGGCAGGCAGACGCCTGGCAAGCTGCAGAGAGTGCAGCATCAGCAGGGGTGGTGCTGCAGCATGGGCACACGCTGCCAGCACCCCTTGTAATAGGTCCAACTGTATGCATCAACTGAGGAGTGTTTCAGAGGGTGGTGCTGGGCAGACATATAAGAGCCGTAAAACGCATGAGGCAGCCAGGAGTGCCAGACACTGCTGGCATGGAGCCTATAAGTGCTTGCAAAACGCTGTGCAGGTGTCCGCAGGCAGCGCTCATGCAGAAGATGCCCCCAGCATCTTGCTGCTTCGGTGCCCTTACGCCATAGCATGACAAAGAGGCTGGTTGATACTTGTGACACATACAGACAGCTGCATGATGGTGCAAGACCTTTGCCAGGTACCAGCTGAGCTGTGCCTTGCAGACGTGGTGCCACGCCACTCACCAATTCCTGGGTGTCGTTATCTTTGGCAGACACCACACTGCTGAAGCTCCCACTCCCCAATTGCTTTAACAACGTGTACCTTGTGCCCACCTGCAGCGGTCGCAATGAGTTCGGTTCCGAAGTGCTGGGACAAGGAAGCCTGTATCTTCATCTTTCCTGCCCCGATCCGCCTGCAACTCACCGACCACTGTTGTCCATCAACATAATAAATACCAGGCTGGTGCTTGTCTGCTTGAATAGGATGCTGCGCCATCCTAGTGAAATCAGTGCCGGACCATGCGGGTGAACAAAACCTGGACTACTGCTGTAAAAGGTGCCAAATTATAGCAATAGTGGGTACTGCAACGGAACCAGCTGCAAGAGGTGGTCTAGCACGTAATAGGGTGACAACGGAGTCCGTTGAACGGACACACCACCAGGGCTTTGGTGTTGTCGTCAGCTCGATCAGCTGCTGTTCTCTAGCAATTCGTGATCATCAGCACAGATGGTAGTGCATGCTGTTCACGCTGGCTCCCTAGCACACCGTAGCCCCGCCAGCTGCAGTTTCTGCTGTTGTCAGCATTGACATCGCAATCATGGCAACAGCAGACGCAGGAGTTGATGCTGAAGACCTTTTAGTTCAAGCGGAGGAGCAGTTACAGCGCGGCATGCTTGAGCAGGCGCAACAAGCAGCTACAGCAGCAATGCAGCGCACACATGACCCGGCAGCACTTGGCCGGGGCTATGCTGTGCTGATTCAGGCTGACTTCCAACTTGAAAGGTAACTTATATGTGCCTGTTGTCTTGTTGCTGCCTTGATCCCACGCCCTGCAGGCTGGCAGGCATCAATTCAGAGCAGCTTGCCTGTTGAGCAGCTGTGCATGTTTTGTTTTGAAACGTCACAACAGCTCGCATCACGCCTGTACTAGAGAGACTGTTCGTGTCAGCAAGGGATGCACCAACACATGTTCTGCATGTCTCAACAGCAAATGGCAGTCAACAGCAGCTGCGCCTGTGCCGTGCTTGCAATTCTACAGGCTGACAGACCTGCACGGCACGCTGCAGCAGTGCGGGCACCAGATCCAGCAGCTACCGCTGACAGCCATTATGCTGTGGGGAGTGGTGGCAGTGGAATTTCAGGAGGCAGAGGCAGCACGCAGCACACTTGGCGCATACCTGGAAGCAACGCAGGGCAGGCCAGAGGGTGGGTTGCTGCTTGGGGCGACCATGCTGATGTGTCTGGAGTGGCAACACACCATGCCCCTCGCATGCTGATCCAGCAGCTGACTTTCACACTACGAGTTAGTGCACAGCGTAGCAATGCATTGTGGTGCAATGCAGCGCACATCAGGCAGAACCGGCAGTGCACTGTGCAGCTGCAGCTGTGTGTGTCCTGCCTTTTCAGCAGCAGCAGCTGTCGTGCTCATGCTGCTGCTGCTGCTGTTGCTGCTGCTACTGCTGCTGCTGTTGTTATTGCTCTGCCAGGCATGAGCCGCGAGGACGCAATGGCCCTGTCTCGGCTGTATGCTGTGCAGCTGCTGGCAGGGCTGTGCCAGGACTTCATGGCAGCAGCAGCATGGCTGGAGGCAGGAGGTGCAGGGCTCTCGCATGAGCAGCAGGAGGTGAGGGGCTGGCATAGCAGTGTGTGCTGCATGTGCTGCTTGTGCTGCATGTGCTGCGATGCTGTGCAAGCGCATGCGTTTGTCCGGCAGAGGAGCGCCTGCGCATTGCATGTTTGCTCCAGAGCCCTCCATGCTGCAACTGGTGAGTTCCTGCAATCTCCGCCTTCTGTGTGCTTGTCTGCAGGCACTGAGCACAGCATGCCACACAGGGATGTAGAACATGCAACGTCTTCAGCATCACTTGCTGCTGATGACTTCATCTGAAAGTTTTTTTACCCTTTTTGCAATTGTTATACGTGCTGTGCAGCTGCTGCTGCTGGAGGTTGATGAAGCCGAGGACCTGCTGCAGGAGGAGCACCTCGCAGCGTGGGCCAGCACACACGCAGCAGCAGCAACAGACGGCGGCGCAGGAGATCCCGCAGCAGGCAGCGATGCACATCAAGCAGCTCGTGCAGACTCGGAGCTCTACACAGATGCTGATGCAGATGCACACAGCAATGCGCCCTGCGGCACCGCGATGTGCAGCACTGCTGCCAGCCTCAGCATCGCTGACTCAGCAGGCGGGATGCTTGGCTTCCAGAGCCCACCGTATGCTGATCTGCAAAATAACAACGGCGATGACGGCAGCGGCAGCAACAACAGCAGCAATGGGGCTCTGCAAGGTATGGCAAATGGCTCGGAGGCATCAGCCAGCGGCAGAGAACTCCAGTCGCAGCAGCAGCAGCAGCAGCAGCAGCAGCAGCAGGAGTTGATGCCACAAGAGCGGCAACAGCAGCAGACAGCAGTAGCAGAGCCTCCTGCAGCAGTGGCTGGCGCTGATGAAAACCCTTTCTGCACCATCACTGGCTTGCTGGATGCTGTAGAGGAGGAGGCAGCAGCGCCTGGCGGAGCCGGCATCGCAGCAGCAGCAGCAGCAGCAGCAGCAGAAGCTGCTGCATCAGCCGCTGCAGGTGCTGTGACTGGCAGTGCTGCAGCCGGCAGCAATGCAGCAGCTGCTGGGGTGCAGCCGCGCAGCTGTGCCCTGGAGCCTGGCGTCAGCATCGACAGTGCCAGCAGCAGCGCAGCACGCGACCAGAGCAGCAGTGGCAGCAGCAGCAGGAGCAAGGCGGCTGGGGGTGCTGCTGGCGATGGGCCACATCATTGCGCCCCTGCTGCTGATCCTGCTGTTGGGTCAGGCGCTGGTGGCGTTACAGCAGCAGTGAACACCGGCTACCAGCAGCAACACGAGCAGCAGCAATCGCTGATGGAGTGGATTAGCAGTTCAGGCAGCAAACTGTGGGCTACGCCTGCTGTGCAGGTGCGCCGGGCTTGCTGCGTATACATGCAACTAATGCCCTCACAGCAGCGCTATACAATCAGCTCAAACGTTTGCAGCATGCCTTTTTCTGCTTCTGGATGCAGATGTGCTCGTCATAGCTGTCACCGCTGCCACCAGCATGAAGCTCCTCTCTGTGCCTGAGCTCAGGCCTGCTACTTGTCCTGCGCTCCATCTGCCGGCTGCCTCACCTGCCTCCTCTGTTCGTGCTGCAGGGCGTGCTGCACGCGCTGCACCTGCAGGAGCTGCAGCCGTACGAGGTGGTGGGCGGCGCGGCGCTGGCAGGCCTGGTGGGCTGGAGCGTGTACCGGGAGCGGCGCGCGATCAAGCGGGCGGCGGCTGACCTGGCGGCGGGCGTGGCGCAGACGGCACGCATGGCGCTGGGGTTCACGGTGGTGAACCCTATGGGGGCGGTGCCTGGGACGCAACACATGTTGCGGTGATGAACAAGAGGGCGGAGAGTATTTGAATAAGCGTTCTGGCGTTCCTGGCTGCTATGTGTGGGGTATGTTTGCCAACTTGCTGTTGAATGCTGATCACGCTGCCAGCAACTGATCGTTGCTGGCATCCACGCGCTGTTGCGTGCGTGTATGCGTTGCTGAGCTTCCAGTTGCATGGGTGGCGGGTGGGGGCCATGCATGTGCCTGTTGAGTCTATGCTATCATGCCATGGCATGGTATCAGCCGTGCATTGCCAGCTACTGCGGATCCCGCAGTGAGGTGTACCTCACTTTGTGGAACGCTGTGTTGTTCAACGAAGTGACACGCTGTGCAAGGATGAGCACACCAGCCTATGTGCTGTGCCCAGCATGTACAATGCCCGGCCCTTTTGTATGCTACTGCGTCCCAAAGCTGATGCTGCTCTGTGTGCCAGTGGCAGATGGAGTGTCGCCGGCCTTGTAAAACAGGGGCACCTGCATGCAGTCTGTAGAAAAGTCAGGTGCCCACCTGCACTTGAGTTAGCCTGCCATCAAGCAGTAAGACTGCCTCAACCCTAACCGTGTTGTTGGGGTGCAAGGGTCTGAATTGTGTTAGTGACGCGTCTTGCATGGACATCCACTTCACCGTGTAAAGTACTGCTCCATATCATTTGCTGCAAACGAGCTAGCGGACGTGTAATCAGAGAGCTAGGCACGCAGAGGAACTGAAGACGCGGGGAGTCGAACTCTGTTGCGAGCCAGCTACCAGCATACGTGGTCTTTACTGCTTCACATAGATAACGATGATCAAGCTATTTTCAGTCAAGGTTCGAGTCCGTGCTCATACCCGCCACAGCAGTAGCTGACGTACCTAGTCCCAGACTTACACCTTTGGCGATCGTGCGCTTGCAGGACAAGCAGAAGCAGGCAGCAGCAGCAGCGGCCACAGGCAAGCCGAAGCAGTCAGCCGGGGAGCTGCGGCTGCAGAAAGGTGAGGCATGCTCTGCCTCCTCCCCTGGAAGGTGCTGCTCCTGCTGTCTCGTCCAATCCCGGTTCATGCTTAAATGTTTGGCTTTGCCATCGCAGATCTCACAGAGCTACAGTTACCCAGCAACATAAACATAGCCTTTCCAGAGGGCAGGGAAAAGCCCATGCACTTTGAAATCACAATCAAGCCAGATGAGGGGTACTACAGGTGAGGCAGCCTGCTGTAAAAACAGCAGCCAAGCGCAGCATGCATGTCAGCTAGTGTGGTATGCTGGGCATCAAAGCTCATATATGCAGCCGTTTGGCAGCTGCAAGAGTGACAGAGCACGTGCATCAAGTAACAAGACTGCTTTTTTGCAATTGCTGGTGCTGCTGGCAGAAAAGCCTGTAGGCAGTGGCATGCAAGACAATTTGCAGCGCGCTGTGCCGACAATGGAGTTGATAGACATTATACCTCCTGCCATCAAGACGGCCGAATCGCGGGGCGTATGCAGCGCATTAATACAGTACATGCGATGGATCAGCATGTCAGCCTACTGTGGAAATGTCAGTTGCCAGCAAAATCACTTTATGTAAATGTGCTGCTGCTGTTGCTGCTACTGCTGCTGCTTGCAGGAATGGCCGCTTTCTGTTTGACTTTGTGATTTCCACAGGCTACCCATATGACGCGCCCAAGGTCAAGTGCAAAACCAAGGTGCGCGGCACTGCAGGCGGCGGTGGGCCCTCAAAACCTGCTTAGCGCAGGCTGCCGCGTCTCAGCTATGTTGCCTGTGCTGTGCTCAAAAAAGGCGGCTGTGCGGCCAGCGTGGTTTTCTGCAGCAGCAGAAGTGCATATTAAAGCTACCCTGCGGCACCTTCAAAAAATACCATGCCAGCAGTAGCTGGTCTGCTGGTCATGCGCTTCATCCACGCCTGCCCTGCTGTACTCCTGGCCGCATGCGCTGCTATCCTGCCAGGTGTACCACCCCAACATCGACCTGGAGGGCAACATCTGCCTCAACATCCTGCGGGAAGACTGGAAGCCCGTGCTGTCCATCAGCAGCGTGGTGTACGGCCTGCAGTTCCTGTTCCTGGTGAGCGCTGGTGCTGTTGCGGGTGCTGCTGCTGGTGCCAGTACATGCCGTGCAGATGTTGCTGGCTGTTATGTAATGCGGGGATTGAATTGGTGGCAGTGTTGGGCGTGCACAGCCTCACAAGCAGCATCACCTTGGCTTTGGAAGAAGCAGCGACATGGCCTTTGCAGGAACCGTTAATGTTGCGTGATGTGGCTTGTTGCAGGACCCCAACCCTGAGGACCCACTCAACAAGGAGGCAGCGGCAAAGTTCCAGGAGAACCAGCGCCAGTTTGAGAGCTACGTGCAGCGCAGCATCCACTACGGAGCGCAGATTGACGGCGAGTTCTTCCCGCCGTGTGCGTGCTAGCAGCAGCAGCGGTAGCAGCAGCAGGGGCTGGGATGTGGCCGCACAGCAGCGTCGGTGGGGAGCAGCAGCAGCTGCTGCAGCGGGTTATGCATCGGCAGTTCTGTATGGGCACATGCGGGCTGTGCTGTTGAATGGAAGGACAGCTCGTGCTGGCGCAGCAGTGGTGTTCATTCCGTCTTGACTGATCGAAGGTCAGCAGCATGAGGGCAGCTGCACCATTGCAGCAGGAAGCAGCCACTGCTGCACAGTTCTTGTGTTGTGGACGGCATATGCAGCAATATGTTGCATGCAGCTATTGCAGAATGTATTGTTCTTCCTGCAATTCTTTACAGTGACCTGCATGATGGGGCGGGGGAGGCCAGACACCCCCCCCCCCCTTGCGCCCCCCTTGCATGAAGCAGTCTCGGATCTTGCGTGGCAAGTGGGGCATTGCGTAGAAAGTACATCTCACTTGCACATGCGCGTGTGTGCTGCTGTTCATGCTGGCAAGGCATGAGCAGCCATGCAGCACACTTTGCAGAAGGTGGCAGGCTAGTTGGGCAAGAGCAAGTACTTGCTGTGCTGCCCTCACAGCCTGCAAGTCACAGGCAGTGATGTAGCAGTATATGACCTGCGACGGCTGCATAGCCTTATGTATTATAAGATCATGGTAACGGTTCAGCAGCCGTTTGCTTTGCTGCGGTCGAACAAACGGCTGTGCACACTGCAGCCAGCGTGGGGTTGCTAGTTCACAACGCGAAGGCGCATTCGCCCATTCAATTAGTATATGCTTACCACATCATGCAGAAATACATAATTCGACGCGCCCCATGCAACCCTGGCACCACGTTTGAGTCATAACTGACCGAGTCTATCCTTTGACCTGCATGCCAGCGGTAGTATGGATAATTCGTGCTGCAGCTCGAGTGTGTTGAGTTATCTTGCTTTGTGGAGTATCAAAACATTGCTTTCTTTTGCCGAGCAGCATCACAACTAGCCAACCTCGGATGGATCGACAGTGACTTCTGAAGAAGGAGGAGGCCACGCCATGAGGTCACGTTGTTTAAGCGTTCTTTTACTGTTGGCCTTCGTTGCCCTAGTGCTGCTTAGCGGCGCGGAGCTTGCTGCAGCAGGCATGCTGCAGTGGGGCGTCAGCAGCACAGCTTTAAACTCAAGAGGAGACAGCAGTGCCAGGCCCAGTCATAATAAGCTTACGGAGACCATCCGAAGCAGTCTGGTTGGCAGGATTGTCAGCTGCGCCTTGCAATCAGCACCAGGTCATGCTGTTTCAGCAGCAAGACGTCAGCTCCAGGAATGCTCCTGCAGCGCACAGCCGGCTCAGCAGGTCAACATAAAATCGCAAGACAGCTTTCTGATTACCTCAGGCTCCGCCTCAGCTGCGGTTGCTAACAGCAGCGGCACTGACAGCAACAGAGATGGCATTGCTGACCAGCTGCTGCTCATGAAAATCAAGGTGCTGCCTGTGCCAGCCAGCAAGATTCAACGCCAATCAGAAACAGGTGGGAAGACTCTTCGTGGCTGACTTGGCAGCACCTGTGTTCTTGAAAGCAAGTATGTGTTTAGCTTTTTTCAGCAAACACACAAACCTTTAAGTGGTCAGGTGCATGCCTGCCTTTCCAGCCCGACAACAGCCAATGTTGCACACCTGCATGCAGGACAAATCACCACCCCTGCTCTTATGCTGTCCATTTTTTGCATACGCTTCAGGTGGCATCACCAGCGCAGAGTGGACCGACAATCTCCTGCGCAACCTGACAGGCACTGCAGCAGCGCAGCTGGGCGTACCTGCACAAAACGTACAGGTGGAGATGTCAGCAAGCCTAGCGACAGGCCTGCAGCTGCCAGCACCAACACTGCAGCAGCAGCCCACTGCTTCACAGGCCATGGCAGAGTTCCTGGAAGCCATTAGCAGCCCAGGCAGCCCCAGCGTGCTGGTTGGCGTTGACTTGGTGAGGCCTGCTGGAGACATGATGGGACCAGCACCAGCAAGCAGCAACGCCAGCAGCAATGCAGCTGTCATAGCAATCGGCAGTATCTCAGGGGTGGGAGATGTTACCCAGTCGCTGCGCATCGCCAACGCAATGCAGCGGCAGTGCCCAGAGCTGTTCATCCGCGGAACAGCTTTCACAGCTGCAGACAGTGCGTGTGCAGCACTGTTAGCAGCCAGGTACTTGCCTGCATTGGCAGGGCCAGATGGCAGTCCAGCAACAGCAGCACCCAGCAACACCTCCTCCGGCACACTGGTTGGGCTGGCCACCAACACCACAGCAGCCAACAGCACGATCAGCAACAGCACTGCCAGCAACAGCACAGCCGACAGCAGTACGGGCCGTGCCAGCTTCACAGTGCGTGTGGTGATGCCAGTGGCGCTGAACATCAAGCTCTCTGTGGCAGTGCGGGCCGCACCAGGCCACGATGCAGAGTCCCTGTATGCGGCTGCGCATGTCTGGCTGGCAAGCCAGGACTTCCAGCAGCTGCTTGAGGACCAGGGCCTGCAGACTGGCAGGGGCACGCCTGCACGGCTGGTGGCAGTGATGCCGCAGCCTGGTGGCAGCAGCGGCAGGCCGGCAGCTGACCATGACGAAGATGACAAGCCAGTCTCGGGCGCAGGCAGCAGCGCATACAACAAGGAGAGCGGCTGGTTCATTCCTTGGAAGCCTGGGCACGGCAGCAGCCACCACAGTGGCAGTGGTGCAGCACCAGGGCCACAGGAAGGTGTGCCGCAGCAGCCACCTGTGATAGCAGGCAGCGCGGCTGGGGACCGCCCAGACGGCTGGGTTGAGCTGAGCTCCCAGGCGCACAACCAAGGGAAGAAGAAAGACCAGTCGATGGGGGTCATTGTCGGCGGTTTGCTGGCTGCCACTGTGCTGGGTGTGGGCATTGCGCTGGGCGCTGTTGCAGTGTTCAGGAGGCGCAGGAGGATGACGGCTCAGCAGGGCAAGGGCAGCAGCAGTGACACGCACAAAGCTTCCGACGGCACAGGCGGTAGCAAGGGTGGCAGTACTGCGGAGCGAAGGGCTCGGAGGGTGAGTATGTGATGTGAACATGGCTGGAGGCAGCCCATGCAATACTTTTACTAGCTGCTGTCTGTTGTTAGTGGTTGGTAGCAGACAACAGCAGCAGCTTGCAGATAAACCGTATGGCAGCGCTGCCTACATGCAAGGGCGAATGTGTAAACGTCAGCAGCATAGCCAATGCACATGGTGGTGCCGCACAAGAGGCTTCTGCGCTGCCCTGCTTGTCACTGATGCAGCGACGGCAGCTCCTGCTGCTAGGCCTGACACATGCACTGCCTTACTTGCTGCGCTGCGCTGTCATGTGCCTGCTGCAGCGTACACGGAGCAGCCGTGGCATCGGCAAGCGCTACCTCAAGTACCTGCCATCTAACCTCACCCCTAGCAACCTCGCAGCTGTAGCACCACCCCTGCTTGCAGGGCAGGCCAGTGGCGGCAGTGCAGCCACCTCCCTTGCAGTGCCGGCAGCGGCCACTGAGTGCCTCAGCATGCAGTCAGGCGGGAAACCAAATCTGCTGGATGATCCACAGCAACAGCCGCAGCAGCAGCACGCACTGCTGGCAGCTGCTCGCGCGAACTGGGAGTTAGCAGTGCGCGCTGGTCGCAGCAGCAGCAGCAGCAGGGGCTCGCCGGCACCAGTCTTGCCTGACACATCTCAACTCGGGCAGGAGGCCGAAGGCAATGCTACGTCACCATCATCACACGTTCCAGGTGTGCTTGCACCTTGGCTGGCAGCTTCTCAGGCGGCTGGTGGCTGGGACGATACTGGCCAGCGCACAGGCTGCATGATGCTGATGTCTGCTGTGAGCGGGAGCTTGCAGGGCAGCGTGGAGCAGCAGCAGCAGGCAAGCCAGCAGCAGCAGCTGCTGCAGCTGAGCGTCCAGCACTCCTGGCAGGAGTTGGATCAGCGGCAGCAGCAGCCGGGCAGCTTCAGCAGGCTGCGCTCGCTGCTGCGCTGGATGCCGTCAGCGCCGCTGGTTGGCGGCGATGCAGCAGCGCTGCTGGGCTTGCCGGGCGCGACGCAGCGCTCCCACAGCAACATGGGCGCTGCAGCAGCTGGGGATGCTGCGCTGGCGCGCAACTTGCGCAGCGACCTTTGCAGGGATTCTGTGTCCAGCGCTGCGCGGTGGGACTGGCTGCGGCAGTCCCAGGCTGGCAGCCCTGAGGCGGGTCCTGACAGCATGTCGGACAGCCTGAGCCGCAGCAGCGCCAGCAGCACGGTGTCCAGCTTGCACAGCAGCAGGAGCAGCAGCAGGAACAGCAACGCCAGGGCGACAGAAGTAGTGCCTGCAGCGCACGCAGCACTGCATGTCGATGCAGGCGATGGTGTTGAGAGAGCGCAAGGGAGTGAGGATGGTGGGAGCTGTGTGATCAGCATAGCTGATGAAGCACAGCAGCACCATGCAATGCAAGGCAGCAGCAGCGGTGTCATGAGCAGCGTGTATAGCGGGAGGGTTGACGATGGCAGCTGTGCTGGCGCCAGCACAGCAACTTGCAGCAGCAGCTTGGCAAGCCAGCAGCAGCTGCGGCAGGCTTGGTGGCAGCAGCAGCAGCAGCAGGCGCCAGGCATCACACTCACGCAATGTACTGAGGCACCTGTGAGGGCGGCAGGATGCCTTGACGCTGAGGCAGCAGTGCTGCAGCCTGTGCCTGTGTGGAGGAGCTCCTCAGCACCAGCAGCAGCATCGATGCTAGCGCCAACACTGGCAGCAGAAGCTGCAGGAGCAGCAGGAGCAGCCGCAGGGGTGCCAACCCTGCACCCGTCAGACTTGCTCAGGTTCAGGAGTGTTGGGGGATCTGCGCAAGTTGGCAGCTCCTCCGCAGCAGGAGCGGCTGGTGCTGGCGGCAGCTTCGCTCTCGACAGCCGGCTGTTGGAGGAGGCAGCTGCAGCAGCAGCAGCAGGTGGTGGTGCGAAGCCACATGCTGGCCCCTCACCATTCCAGCTGCATTACGACTTCTCAGCGCTGTGAATATATAAGGAGCATGGCACGCTTGGCCGATGAGGCGTGCAGCACGACTCATATTTGTCTTTTTGTTGTAGTGCGGCAGGATCCATCTTGAGGGTGTGAATGAGTTTGATGCGCGGCTTGGTGAGAGTCTGCTGACTTGGCGGCGGCACTGCAGCAAGTGGGCGTTGTTGGTGGCTGCTAACGTGTGATGACAGCAGCGGAATGGCGGCTGCTATATTTTGCTTGATAGGTGTGGTTGCCATGTCATATTGGCATCTGGCTGAGGTGGTAGGCTTATATGTGTTTGATCATTTCATCATTAGCTCAGGGGCTGCTCTAGCTCAGGTGAGGATGCACCTGACCAGAGCTGTGTTGCACGCCATAGCACTCGTGATCTGTACATTGACCCGGCCGCACCAGTATTCAGCGATTGCGCTGATGGTGCTCTCCGCGTCTATTTGGCTGTAAGCGTGCTCGTTTTGTCCTTCGTAGTTTCATTGATTTGTATGTTGCAACATCTTGCATACTTGTGGCCATGCACAGCACATCTGCACAAGTATGCAAGATCGGAGAAAGGGTAGTCCATGTTGTATGCTGCAGGCCATATGGCGCATCTGGTGGGCCGCTGCAGTCAGCCTAGGCTGCACCAGAGCTTGACTGAAGCAAAGCATGCTTGGGAAGCGTGCCAACACCCTCATCAGCAGTGTCTGGCTGAACAATGCATAGAGGCGTTGATGTATGCACCGCATCCGTGTGCGCCGCCTTCTCTTGCTGGCTGCTGTTGCGCCACCGCATTCATTACGCGCTGCGCTGCTGCAGCTGCAGCTTGGTTCATTGATTGCTGGCAGGAGCTGCCCACTTGGGTGGTTGACACCAGCCCAGCAGTACTGCTCGGCTGCTCACATGGCTGTACTGGTCTTGGAACTCAACCGCAGTTGCATGTGCGTGATGACTCAGCAAGGTCGGACCTTGCCCACGCCGTCCAGGGAATTTGGGGTTTGTTTGTTTGAAGGTGTTGACACAACAGCAAGTGGTGTCAGTGCTGCTAGCTTGTGTACTCTGTAGCTGTTGAAGTTGGGCGGTGTGCATGTGGTTGCGGCAGGCACTTGCATGTGGCAGCAGCATGCAACAGAGCACGCTGCAGCTGGTCACAGGATTGGCCAAGTGCAACGGCTGCAGCTGCGATAGTTTTGACGTACTATCATCATCTGCATGCATGTAGTTGAAGGTTTGGGATTGGTTGCTGCTAGGGTTGCATCAACATTGGTATGGTCGTGGCCAGCTGCAGGTGCTTCAGCATCATGCCGCAGCTAGGTGCACTGTTTTCAGCATTGTGCTTGCTGATGTTTTCCAGTTGTAGCCGTGTTGTGAAACGTCAGCTAAAGCTGTCGAATGCCAGCCCAGGCTGCGCAATAGCACGGCAATGGCATTACGCTTGACGGCATGTTGTCAATGTGGACTCACTGGACGACAGTGACAGAAGAAAGTGACGTACTCGGGTCGTGCACCAATGCCGTGGCCCTCACTGTCATCACCGCTCTTATGGTCAGACGTTAGGTGTGTGGTTCAAACTGCTGAGCTTCTTGAATGGTGTGTGGTCTGCTGTTCCATTGCCAGCCTGTAACAACTCATTGGTCATGTGACAGCCTGTTGTAACTGACATGCTCAACGTAACATATGCTGTTGCACCATCATAGCTCACCTTGCACCTGCGAAGCGCTCGGTTCGTGTATTTGTGCTGCAACTCAGTCGGTGTACCAGTCCCTCCAGAAGCTATTGGATTCAGCACTGTCCAGGCCTACCAGGCAGGAGTCAGTACAGGAGAGCAGGCACTATGGCCTTGCCCGTCACCAGTGTGCTGTGGAAGGACTATGTTGATGATAGAGCTGTGCAGGAGTCCGATTTCGAGGTTTCCACCAGCGAAATCGACCCTGCCAACCTCCAGGACGGAGAGGTGCTCGTTGAACTGCTGTGAGTGGCTATGGATCGTTCAAAACCGACCGCAGGAACACGTTTCAGTCTGCAGCGTATGATTACAACCTTTTTGCATATAGTTAAGTTGTAACTGGTGTGAGGGAGGATGCACGCGCAGCTTGGGTTACTCTGGGTGTCACCAGGTGCCTGTTGCAGGTGGTGCCTCTGTCACCAGAGCAAAAGCTGATTACTCAGCAAGAACAGCAGCAGTTGGACGCACAGCAGGTGCAGCAGCCAATTTGTCCATGTCCTTTAACATTTTGCTGCTGCTTCGGACCGACCCCTGCATGCTGCAGCACGCGTGTGTGCTTGACCAGCAGCAAGCAGCGTGTAGGTGACAACACTGTGCCTGTTGCTATGCTGCAGGTACCTGAGTGTGGACCCTTACCTGCGCGGCAGGATGAGGCGCATGAAGGTGGGCACACAGCAACACACAGCAACATTCTGTCTGGTGCTGACGCAGGGTACTCAATTCAAGCGTGTCGTAGATCCCAGCACAGTAGGATGCAGGTCCGACGACAGCTTCAGCCCATTGCTTACATGCTGAAAAATGTATACTTGATCCGTTTTGCTGTGCATGCTTAAAAACTTCGCAAACTCCTTGTTAACAGCAGCGCAAAGCCCTTCACCTCGGCATCAGCACCTGTGATGAGCCCTGTGCATCTGCCAGCATCAAGCGTATGCGTAGCTCTCTGCAGCAACTGTCAGAAGCTGGGTGCAGCAGCCTGCATGTGCACAGCTGCAAAACAGCCTTCCAGGGCGCGTAGCCTGCAGATATGCTCCTTTCGCTGCTGCTGCTGCTCCTCCTGCTGCTGCTGCTGCTGCTGCTTCCCGCACCAGAGCTACTACTTCATCGGTCCTTTCGAAAGCGTCAAGCCGCTCGCCAGCGGCGGCATCGGCCTGGTCAAGGCCAGCAAGGCGGCCGGCTTTGCTGCGGGTGACGTGGTCAGCGGCATGCTGCCCTGGAGCAGCCTCGCAGTGCTGGACCAGGCGGCACAGGTGCGGATGCAGAGGGTTTTGTGTTGCGTAAACCCTGCTGAACCCTACGCCAGTGTAGTTTTGGCGTGGTCAGCGGCATGCTGCCTTGTAGCAGCCATGCGTTGCTGGACCAGGTGACACTGTCCTGTGGCACAGGTGTGCATATCAGCAGCGCATTCATTGGACGTATGCGGTTGGCTTGCGGTGGGGGTTGGCTTGCGGTAGACGAATATGGCGCCTGCCGCTCTGCAGCTCAGCGAATGGCAGCGCAGCGCAGAGTGCAGCACAGGCAGTTGCAGCCACCCACGTATTGCTGCTGCTGCTGCTGCGGGTGGTCCATTGCAGGGCATGCTGCAGAAGCTGGAGCCATCTCTTCTAGGCTCTGCGCCGCTGTCCTACTTCTTAGGCACGCTGGGCATGCCAGGCATGACCGCATGGGCCAGCATCAAGAAGATTGCAGAGCCTATCAATCAAGGGGAGGTGGCGTTTGTGTCAGGCGCTGCTGGTGCCGTGGGGCTGGTGGCTGGGCAGCTGCTGAAGAATGTGTACGGCTGCAGGGTGATTGGCTCGGCAGGCAGCGATGACAAGGTGCGCAGCGTGCTGAGGCAGCACATACGTGGAAATGGGGCTTGGTGCTAACAGTTGGCTTGACAATTCAGCAGCTGCCGCGACATGGTGTATGCGTGCTGCCTGTTGTAGCAAGCTGGCCTGTGTGAGCAAGCGTTGCGACGGCCGCGGCTTGCACAGACGCAACCAACCTACCAACACCTGTATAGTGTAGCACAACTGCTCAACCACCACTGGCATTGCACTGGCTGCTATGCTTGCCGCAATGGCAATGACACCATCCGCTGCTCAGGTGGCGCTGCTGAAGCAGCTGGGCTTCGACGAGGCCTTCAACTACAAGCGCGTGGACACAGCAGCAGCCCTCAAAGCAGCAGCACCAGACGGCATTGACATCTACTTTGATAACGTGGGCGGGCCCACGCTTGAAACAGTGCTGGATCAGGCGCGCTCACACGCGCGCATCGTGGCGTGCGGCATGATCAGCCAGTACGACCTGCCAGATGAGCAGAAGTACGGCGTGAAGAACCTGTTCAATGTGAGCTTCACGGTGTGTTAGGTTAGGTTCACAACGTGTGGAACCCACAAGGTGTGAAGGCCATGCAGTGTGAAGTTTAGTGTGAGGTTCAGTGTGAAGTTTGTGTGGTGTGATTACCACCTGCACCGCAGCAGTGCCAGCTGTACCTATCTGGCTGCACATGCTGCAAGTCCTACAGCACCTGGCATGCGTAGGCACACCTCAGGACTTTGCTTGTTGCTCTCCCCAGCATGCATCAAGACAGGCTTGCTGCTGCTGCTGCTCCTGCTGCTGCAGCTGATCACCAAGCGCATCAAGCTGGAGGGCTTCATTGTGTCCGATTACATGGCTGAGTTGGGGGCTGAGTTTGGGGCAACCATGGCAGAGCATGTGCAGCAGGGCAAGGTGAAGGCGCTGGAACACACAACAGAGGGCATCGAGAATGCGGGAAAAGCATTTGTGGAGATGATGGCGGGCGGCAACACAGGCAAGGCTGTGGTCAAGGTGGCGGCTGAGGACCCCTTCCCTGTGAAGCAGTGAACTCAGTTTGAAGCAGCGGGCTGTGGTGTGTGCACATGTGGTTGCTGCTTATTTGTGCTTTACCTGCAACCGCTGCTCAAGGCAGAGGGCCCTCCCGGGAGGCAGCAGCAGCTATGTCTGTTGGTTGGGGACTGCACACTGTGGACAGCTTGTTTGCACCGCAGCGCGCGTGTCAGCTGTCAGCCAGACCAGCTGGCTAGCTGCTACTGTGTCTACCGTGCAGTTGCGACTGGGGGTTCGGGCTGCTGGTTTTGCCCATGGCCTGACCATGCAGGCAGCTCTGCCAGAGTTGTGCCAGTGGTTGTCAAGATGCGCCTAGCGCAAGGCTACGATCGTTGCCTGACTAGTCAGTACTGCCAACTCTGGATAAATAATTAGTTTAGAAGCCCTGATGAGATGTGCGTCATGTGGGTGCATCATGCTGAAAAGCATAGGCCAAACCTATGTTTGGCTGCACCCAAGCGATGCAGTGCTGCATTTTCTGCCAGTCGTTTGGAGTCCATTTGCGCATGCAATAGCTTGTTTCTCATCAGCCGTCGTTGTTGTAGTAGTGCTCTAAGCACAGTAGCAAAACGCAGTTGCGTAATCAACTCCTGGATTACGGTGTGCTAATCTTGTCCAATGCTCCCATGCACATTATGACTCAGATGACCCGCAATAAACGCCTGCAGCTTAAAGGTGGTCTGTCTTAATTATATAGTCGCACAAACCTTTCAGTACACTTTCTCGTTTGCTCGCTTCGTAAACCTTTGTACGCCCTGGTCGCTTTGCACGTCTTGGAACACTCCGGACAACATGGCACCCATCGAAGTGACTAGCATCCTGTTCAAAGAATTTGTGAACGACGGCAAAGTGCCCGAGGACAACTTCGTGGTCAACAAGGAGCAGCGCATCGATCCCGAGGCAGACCTGAAAGATGGCCAGATCTTCCTGCGCCTGCTGTACCTGTCGGTGGACCCCTACATGCGCACACGAATGCGCAAGATGGAGGCGAGTGCTTGCCGGCGAGTTTTCGGGCCGCAGCTGCAGCAGCACTAGCAGCAGCAGTACTAGCAGCAGTACTGATCTACACCTGCACTACGTCTCTGAGCACAGCAAATTCACGCGCCGCGCTGCTGCCAATGTCAACTGCCAACCCCTTCACATGTCTATACAGTCCTACTACCTGGGCAGCGGCTTTGAGCCAGGCAAGCCCCTGCAGGGCGGCTGCGTGGCGCAGGTGGTGGCCAGCAAGGCGCCTGGCTTTGCTGAGGGCGAGGTTGTGAGCGGCATGCTGCCCTGGAGCAGCCACCAGATCGTGGAGGCAGACGCACAGGTGGGTGCTGAGGGCTTTTGTGGAGGGGCTCCTGTGGCATGTTGCTGGGAGCTGCAGCTGCAGGCGTTGTGATCTTCCCTACATATAGAGTACTCTACACTAGTGCAGCTGGCAGGTATGCATGCTGCTGCTGCTGCTGCACAGGTGGGTGCTGAGTGTGCTGGGGACTCTTGTGCCATGTTAGATGGGAGCTTGTCAAGCTACAGCTGGAGGGATTGTAGAGGTGCAGCGGGCAGGCATGCATGCTGCTGCTGCTGCTGCTGCAGGACTCCCTCGGGTGCGACAGCATGTATGACTTGCGCCAAGACCCATCAGGCTGCTGGTGCTGCTTGACAAGCGGCAACACAATCTTGCTGCTGTTCTGCATGACACCTCAGCTACTCTCGCACAAATCCCACCACACACATCCTGCAAACCTGATCATACCGCACATCACACGCTGCCTGTTTGTCATCCCGCAGAAGGGCCTGCAAAAGGTGGAGCCGTCGCTGCTGGGCAAGGTGCCGCTGTCCTACTTTGTTGGCGTGCTGGGCATGCCGGGCATGACCGCCTGGTCAGGGCTCAAGAAGATTGCGGAGCCCATCAAGGAGGGGGAGGTGGCGCTGGTGTCCGCGGCAGCAGGCGCTGTGGTGAGGCTGCCGCTTTTGGTTTTGACTGGCTATCACTGCTCGCAACACAACTCAACTCCGTTTTGCTGAAAGTACGTTACAACTTGAGCTCAAGGCGCTGTGGTGAGGCTGCGGTTGGTTGGCAGGATGTGTGTGCGTGCTTATGGCAGGCGCGGCTGTGTTCGGGGCCGTGTTGGGACTGTTGTTGTTGAGGAGTTGGGCGGAGCAAAGTCACAGCCGAGCATTGAGTAGGGGTGGAGCAATGCAGGCTTGTGTGTGGCAGAATGCATAGATATATCTTCTATAAGTTGATGCTGTGCAAAACAAGCAAGGCCGTGATGCTTGCTTGCTGCATATGTACGTATAAGAACGAATTTACACATCCGCAGAGTCCTCACGTGTGTGCCTGCTCACTTTGCTTGACCTGGTGCTGCTGCTGCTGCTGCTGCTGCTGCTGCTGCTGCTGCTGCTGCTGGCTGTTTCTCCCGCAGGGCCTCATTGTTGGGCAGCTGCTGAAGCATGTGTATGGCTGCAAGGTCATCGGCTCAGCAGGCAGCAACGACAAGGTGCGCTGAGTCCGCAAGTGAACAGTAGCGGCTGCCGGCTGCAGTGCGGTCGTGGTAGCGCCCCGCTTACCAGCTACATCATCCTTGTTAAGGACTCAGTGCCCTGATGTCGCTGCACCCGCATGCTGTTTGCAGCTTCCCTTATCATCAGCCAGCGCCACTGCTTGGCCTTCAACAGCCAAACCACAGCACATCATCATCCTGCGTGCATTTATGTTGTGCTCATCTTCTGCTGGCTACACACTGCCTCCCCATCTTGTGAACTTCTTTTGGTGGCCAGAAGCCGCAGGAAAGCTAGGTGCGTCCTCATTCGTAAGACATATCAACCTCCCCAATCTGCTGCAGGTGGCGCTGCTGCGCGAGCTGGGCTTTGACGCGGCCTTCAATTACAAGGCCACATACTTAGTGGTGTCGCATCATACAGATCCGTGTTGTGTCTGTTGAAAGTTGAAAGTGTCTACACTCTCTGTGCAGGGAGCAAAATCTGACGGAGGGCAAAGGACAGGGCCGTAGCACCGCGTAACAGTGTGACGGAACTCCCGCCCTTCCCCTACGACATGTTGTGTCCGCACACACTGTGATGCCGCAGGTGGCGCTGCTGCGCGAGCTGGGCTTTGGCGCGGCCTTCAACTACAAGGCCATAAACAGTGTGGTGTTGCAGCGCACCAATCTTTGTTGTCCGCATGCACTTGGATGCTGCAGGTGGCGCTGCTGCGCGAGCTGGGCTTTGACGCGGCCTTCAACTACCACACCACGCCCAAGGAGCAGGCGCTCAAGGAGGCGGCGCCAGACGGCATCGACATCTACTGGTGCGGCTGCGTGTGAAGAACGGCAAAATGCACAGCTGATGGCATGGCATGCGGTGCCCGTGCGAGCACAGCACAGCAGCTGTAAGGCCCGTGCATGTCGGCTGCACCAGGCTGCATAGGCCTGCATGGGTGCGGCGCTCTAACTGCCATGCGCGTAGCTGCATCTTACTTGCTCACCTGCTAAATTCCCTCGTGTACAATTCTTCCCCGCCGACTGCAGGGAGAATGTGGGCGGGCCTGTGCTGGAGACGGTGATTGAGATGTGCCGCCCGCACGCGCGCATCGTGGCGTGCGGCATGATCAGCCAGTACGACTTGCCAGATGAGGAGAAGTACGGCGTGAAGAACCTTTTCCACGTGAGAATGCGGCGTGAAATTTTTGTTGGGTGATCCGTTTGTCGTGATTGCAGTTGCCCTGAACCGGCTGGCTGTCTCTTTGATGTCCTGCTGCCAGTTTTGGAGCAAGCGCGGGTCCCTATGTGGCTGCGGGTGTGAGCTGGTGTGCAGCGACTGCGCGTACTGCAACTGCTGCAGACCTGCTTTGCTGACAGCTGACATCCACTACCTGCACCTCTGCTGCTGCCGCTGCCTCAGCTTTGTCACCAAGCACATCAAGATGCAGGGCATGGTAATCAGGACAAACCAATTGACACATGCTCTGCTGCTGATGCTGCTGATGCTGCCGCAGGTTGTGACCAAGCGCATCAAGATGCAGGGCATGATTGTGGGCGATTACTACGCTGAGCTGGGCAAGGAGTTTGCCACCACCATGGGCAAGTATGTCACTGAGGGCAAGGTGAAGGCAGTGGAGCATGTCACTGAGGGCATCGAGAATGCGGGCAAGGCCTGGGTGGAGATGATGGCGGGCGGCAACACAGGCAAGGCTGTGGTCAAGGTGGCGGCTGACGACCCCTTCCCTGTGAAGAAGGAGTAGGCTGCTGCCAGCGCTGTCAAAATGTGTGCTCCAGCGCTGTCAAAATGTGTGCTCCAGCGCTGTCATCACCTCATGAGGGGGGTGGCGTTGCTGCATCTGCAAGAGAGCAGGATGAAGCTGCGTTTTTCCGCAGGCTTGCTGCTTCTGCATCATAAAGCACTGCGGTTGCTGTGCATGACCGAGTGTGCATTCGGCACTCAGTGGTAGTGCAGGAAGCACCTACTGTTGTTGCTGCATCACGAAGCCCTGTGGTTGCTGTGCATGATCGAGTGTACAATCTGCACTCAGTGGTAGTGCAAGAAGCACCTGCTGTTGCTGCTGCATCACGAAGCACTGCAGTTGCTGTGCATGAATCATGCAGCATGTGCATGTCTTGCTTGTCTTTCCGCACTGCACTGGACTCAGCTGAGTTGTATTATGATGGCAGGCGACTCTGAAGTTGTTTTGGGTTGTGATTATGATGACATCAGATCAATTTCCCTAGCTACACCGCATACGCTGGGCAGTAGATCTACTGAAGTAGATGTCTTAACAGCTGGAGTGTATGCGCCCCAGCGATGGGCATGTAACTGAGCTAATCCTTGCTTGAGCGTCGAAAGACACAATTAGAAAGAAGTGCAGGACAGTTGACGCAGTGATGCTATGCGTGTCAGCATGTGTATAAAGGGTTACGTGCGTGCTGAAAGGTGCCACCAGTACCAGTGGAACAGCCCACCACCCAGGAATACAGATGGGTCAGCCGAAAAAGATGGTTCCTGGCTATCTGCTGACGACTGCATAGTGAGTTGCATGGCATTCAATGGCCGAAGTACTTGTCAGATCCAAACGTTACAGTTGAACTGCCCCACAGCTGTGGGACAATCTACCAGCCAATCAAAAACTTGTGCTTACTGCATACATGCAGAAGCAACATATGCTCCACCCTGCTGCAGCGCAGCTGTGTGGCAAACCACTCCAGCTTGCTTTCCTTCTGCAAATGGCACTGAACTGCCTAACAAAACAATCCACGTTTAAGTCATGCAATGCTGCTTGCATGGCGGACTGTTCAAGGCCGCAGCACCGCCGAAACCAACTGCTTGTTTGTCAATGGCATCAACACGTTTCTCAGTGTCGGCAGTACGCATGCCACATGTCTGCATGCACAGACGCCACATGAAATAAGTCAGCACACTTGCAGGCGGAGCTGCAAGGTACGCTGCGCGTCAGCGTTCACGCAACAACCAGGCATGCCCCCAGCTGCCGGCTCTGCATGCCGGTACTCTCATGGCCTTGTCAGCTACCACAGCAACATGTAGCGCTGCAACACCATCAAGCTGCCCAAACAGTGTACCCCACCACGCCCCTCAAGCTACGCTGAACACGGTTCACGCCCTCCCCTCCTGCCTACCCTACCTACTCAGTAACCACCTGGCTGCTACCCTACCCTCTGAAGCTACACTATACACCTATCCTACAGATCGCACTGCTCGCCGTTTTCTGGTGTTAGCTGCTGCCTGCTGCTGCTGCTGCTGCTGCCGGCACCTTTCGTGCCTTCTTTGGGGGCCGTTCCGCTTCCCCGTCTTCCTTATCATACAGCATTGACAGCAGATCATCACCATCAGCTGCTGCTGCTGCTGCTGCCTCACCCTGCTGCTGCTGCTGTTCGGCAGCAGCGTCTTCAACTGCTGCAGCAGCAGCTGCTGCTGCTGACCCATTGCTGCCGCCCGCAGCAGCGCCACCGCTGCTGTCGCTGTCGGCAGCAGCAGCGGCCGCCCCTTGGCCCTCTTGCTGCTGCTGCTGCTGCTGCCGCGTACGCCGCTGCTCCGCCTGCGCCTGCTGCTGCTTCTGCTGCTCGGGCTTCAGCGGCCGACCGTGGCGCGCCTTGGGGCCCCAGAAAGCAGGGTTCTGCACAAAGCGCTTCACCCCCGCCTTCACACTCTCTGGCACAGCTCCTGCTGCCTTCCTAAAGTCCGCCTCAGTCTCAATTTCCTTCGACAGGATTGCCGCCGGATAGGAGTTGGGCTCTGGGGGCTTGATTGGGTGCAGCTTCACCCAGCAGCGGATGATGTCCCAGACTACTTTGGGCGGCGCATCTGTTTTCAGCGCCAGAGGGTTGGCGTGGCTGCCACTGACGCGAAAGCCAGCGTTGATGAGGGCGCTGCGCAGCTGCTCCGCGCGCGGCGGCGTGCAGCGCACGGTGCGGCACATGTCGTGCACGCTACGGGAGGGCACACAGCGAGGCAGCAGGCAGGCACAGAGTCAGTGGCCAGCTGCAGCGTGGGTGTGAGTGAGGCGCTCCTGATCACAGAAAGGACGTGGCCTAGCGCAGACCATCCACGCAACAGCACCTCAAGACAGCATACAGCCAAGCAAGAGCATGGCTTACAGTCGCCTCATACCACCTAGCAGCTCGCACATCATGGCAGAAGCAGGTAACACAGCTAGCAGATGAAGCAGCAGCCTCACTTGTGTGAGAGAGGCACGTCTGGCAGCTGGTCGCCTCATGCCACCCAGCAGCTAGCAGATGACACGGCTGAAGGTAACAAAGCACAACATATCCAAAATACAACAATTGAAACAAAAGCACATGCCGTGCTCACTTGTAGTACAGCGGCACGTCAGGCAGCTCCTCCAGCACGCTGGTCAGAATGCCCTTTAGCCGCGCATGCTGCGCGTAGCGGCCGCTCTCCTGGTCCATCTGCTGCAGCAGCCCCGCCACCCAGGCCTGATCATGCAGGGGCCTCGCCCAGATGGGGCCACCCATGAGGAAGGCGGCGCCAGACTCGGGGCAGCTGTCGCAGGACATGAAATTTGAAAATAACAAAGTAACAGAAGCGGGGTGAGTAGAGCAGGGCTGGCGTGTACTTCAAGCAGTTGGGTACGCTGATGCACCAAGGACAGAGCGCCCATGCTAGCACACAAGCATCCAACCAACAACCATGTTGCAAAGCACACCCACAGTAAAAAGAGCAGCAGTGCATCAAGAGAAGGCAGCGAGCCGTCAGACAGTACGAATACATTAGATTGGATGCTACATAGAGATTCAGATTTTGCCCTATCTTTGTTGCATCATCGGCTCGCTCCCACCTACACTCACAACAACCCACGCCAATGGAGCTGACAGACGACTAGTACCCTTGCAGCAGCAATGCCACGTGCGTCCTCACACAATTCTACAAGAGTTGCAGTAGCGACAACCAACCTCACAACAGCGCTTGCTCTAGCTGTCAGAATACGAATACAGTCCTCATGTGTAAACTCTAGTTAGGAGTTTCGGATTGTTGCAGTTATATCTTGCATCACCCAGCTGAGCAGCACTGCCACACGACCCCACGCCTGGCAGCCACACCGCGCACACAGCATAACACCTCACACCAGCAACATCAAACGCATCACCACTTGCTGCCAACCGTACCAGCACCCCACCCCCCCATACACCAGGTAAAGACATCAACTCCACCCGGCAGAGCCTCTGCCGCACCAGCAACCACCAATCTGCTCAACCCTTCCTTCCACACCCTGAGCAGCCAGCTCACCGGTTA
Source organism: Tetradesmus obliquus (assembly GCA_030272155.1). Taxonomy (NCBI): domain Eukaryota; kingdom Viridiplantae; phylum Chlorophyta; class Chlorophyceae; order Sphaeropleales; family Scenedesmaceae; genus Tetradesmus; species Tetradesmus obliquus. Next base: position 7,839,818 of record CP126193.1, on the reverse strand, counting down.
GACGGCACCGCGGGGCCGTGCGCAGGCATGTGCTTTGTGCTGCTGCCCTTCTGCTGCTGCTGCCCCACGGGCTGCAGCCACCAGCTGTCACAGCCCTGGCTCTGCCACACGTAGGCCTGCTTGGAAGCAGAGGCCTTGATCTCAGCTGCAGACGTGAACACGCGCACAAACACCTGCAGACAGCACAGGCAGCAGGGAGGACACTTTCAGCATGCGGCATTGCAGCACTGAACCTCACAGAGTGACAGCCGGAGCTGAGCTGCTTGCAGCTTCCTACTTTACCAGGTGTCTGTGGTGGCGTATGCAGCAAGAACACACCGTGAAAACCCTCTATCTATCTATCATTGCAGCGCAGATCGGCAGCCAGACTACACATGGCCTGGCTGCACACTATGCAATCGCTGGAAGGCATGAGAGGTAGCACCACAGAATTGCATGTGCCACCCCCGCACCCACCCACACCGACAACAACACCCTGCACCCTGTTGGACCCGACAGACACCCATAGAACCGCAAAACCACACTTACTCGGATGTAGAAGTCCATGTGCACGCTGAGCAGCGGCACAATGTAGCGCTTGTAGCGGTTGGCGTGGCTCTCCAGGCAGGCCAGCAGGATGCGCACCGCTGCCTCGTGGCAGTAGGGCCTGTGGATGGGGTAGGAGCCGTACTTGGTCCAGCACACCTATTGAGGGCAGGTGGGGTGCAGCAGCAGCGGCAGCAGGGCAGCAGTGGTGAGGCAGGCAAGGGTGGTGGGCAGCCAGGCTGGCCTGTGGATGGGGTAGGAGCCGTACTTGTTTGGTGCAGCACACCCGTGACCGTATGAGGAAGAAAAAGGAAAGCCAGGGAGGGGTGGGACAGCATTGCAGCGAGGCAGCAGCGGGCACAGGCAGGGGTCAAGTGCAGCGAGGGCTTGTGGGGACACGCGCACACTGACAGCAGCAGCTTGGGCGAAAGCATGGCATGAGGGATAGAGGGGAGACAGGGATATGTGAAGAGGGGTTTGAACTTGTGTCTGTATGCACCTTGAGTAGGCGCTGGCAGGCAGGGCAGCGCCTGCCAGGCCAAAGCAGGTGCACTGGGGGTTGCTGTGCTCAGCCGCGATATTGTGTCAGTCTGGCTGGAAATGGCCAGTGCACATGCCCAGGGCGACTGAGGTGACAACATGCATGCGCAAGTGTAAAACATGGGTTGATTTTCTAGCTGAGGGTGCAAGCGCATGCAGCGCTGGAACAGCCAAATGAGCCACAAGATCAGCGCATCAACTGAAACGGCGCTCACCTCCCCTGGGAGCGGCCAGTGCACATGCCCAGAGCGACTGAACCAAAGAATGCATGCACAAGCGAAACATGCAAATGCGCGCAGCACTGCAGTGCAGCAGCAGCCCAATCTGCGAATGCATACCCACCTCCCCGCTGTTGCCGCACAGCACCGCCATGTCTGTGGCTGTCACTGCCAGCAGCCCACCCTCAGCCACCGCCTGCAGCGCACTGTCCAGGAAGTGCGCCGGCGTGCCGTACGGGTCCAGGTCAATGGCATCGTACGCCTGCAGCAGCAGCAGCAGCAGCAGGCGTGATCAGCGCCAGGAGGAGGGGGAGCAGGCGTGCCTGTAACACAGTCCTGCCCACTGGCAGTGCAGTCAGAAAGCACCTGATGCGCTTGTGCCAGAGCACCCCATGCAGCCCGCCCCCCAACAACCACACAAGCACAGCTGATGTGCAACCACCACAAGACGCGCCTGGTGTTTCATGTCCGGTGTTTCAGCTGCCGCCATTCGACGCTTGTGCTGCAGCTCCCGCCTTGACACACCCACCAATTAAGTTCCGCAGCATGCCCAGCACAATCCCAATTTGCCTGCTGCACATCTGTCATCAACTTAAATTGATTGACACTCACCCACCGGCCCAACCCACCTCGGAGTTCTGCAGCATCAGCAGCCGCGCGGCATGCAGCCTGCCACAGACAAACACACACGACCACAGCCTACCTCAGGGTTCTGCAGCATCAGCAGCCGCGCGTCGCTGCAGGTGGGCACCACGCGCGCAGCAACCCCCGGCCCGTTGAGCGCAATGTTGGCGCGCATGGACTCCACCACGGCAGGGTCCACGTCATTCGCGTCAATGCGAGACACTCCATCAAGCTCTAAGGCGTAGCGGATGGAGCGCAGGCCTGATGCAGCAAGGCCCTCTAGCACACGCGCGCCAGCCTGTTGGAAGTTTCCAAGTTTGCAGGGACATGAATGTTGCACAGCAGCACAGCAGCAGCAGCAGCAGAGGAGTGAGGGTGATTAGTTGCATATATTGGCCGATTTGCAGGTGAAGAGATACATAGCACGCTGCCTTGCAATGTGTGATGTGTGGAAGGTAAGATAATAAGATAACGAGGTGAATGCACCTTGAGTAGGCGCTGGCAGGCAGGGCAGCGCCTGCCAGGCCAAAGCAGGTGCACTGGGGGTTGCTGTGCTCAGCCGCGATATTGTGTCAGTCTGGCTGAAAATGGCCAGTGCACATGCCCAGGGCGACTGAGGTGATGTTTTTATGCATTGCATGGCGCAGGTGGCGTTCAGCACGGCACACCGAATGCAACTCATTAACATACCTGCACCTGTCAAAAAGAATGACAATGCAGCCTAAGCTGGATGACAGGACGCTTACGCGCCTTGCAGCACCAGCTGCTGCTGAACTGAGTGCCCACAATGTCACACATGATAGAATGTGGCGTCTCCTGCAGAAATGACGCTCAGCTGTGCGGTTGCCGGCTCACCTGTGCCGGCTGCGCGGGCTCATCCTGTGCTGCTGCCTTGGCCGCCGCCTTCTTGGCCTGCCGCTTGTCCTTCTGCGCCTGCCCAGGCTTGCGCAGCTTGCCTTCTGCCTTCTCCTGCGCTAGCTGCGGCAGGAATTGGCGCAGCACTGCAACAGACAGGTCTCTGTTGGTCACCTGGGCCGGGAGCGGCGCAGTTGCAGCAGCGGCGGCGGCAGCAGCAGCAACAGCAGCGGCAGCGGCGGTAAGTGATGGAGATGATGGACCAAGCTGCACAAGCTGCAAATATGAAGAAGAAGAAGCCTACTGGCTGCACAATAATGAGACGCAGCAGCTTGTGTGTAGGCATATGGTGGAAGCATACACAGAGTGCCCAGGAAGCATACACAGAGTGCCCAGTCGCTGTGTTACAAAGGGCGGCTGCATCACAGTGCTTGCTTCAGCAGCAGCACGTGTGGCCAGACTTCTGTAAATGCTGTGCCTTTGTTTGTCTTCAAGCCGTTAATCTATCGAATGTGTCGCCCAATGCATGCCCTGGCAGCCACCAGGGAGCAAGTGACAACAGCCTGACTGCAGCAGTCACCTGGGCCTCGTTGTAGAAGACGTCGTTGCCCTTCTTCAGGATACGTGCCATACCCTCACGCAGCTCCTCCTGGTCACCATCCTTTGCGGGCCTACGCACAACAGTCTGCGTTCAAGCCTGCTTTCGGCCAGTACAGCCGTGGCTGCTGCGAATGCCGGCCCCGTCACCGTCAGGAACTTACTTGGCAGCCGCAGCTGCGGCCTCCGCCATCTTTGTTCGCTGTAGCAGGAATGCGATGGGCTGAGCGACAGAAGCTGCTGCTGCTGCGGGCAGGGAGATGAGCCGACGGGCAGCAAGCAGAAGCAGCATCGATCAGGCCTTGCCGGCAACCATGGCAGTTTAAGTCCAACGACTTTGTTGTCTGCGGCCGCTCCGTATAGTGAGAACAGCACATGTCACACTGCTTGTTATCAAGCAGGGCTTTCGGGGGGAAGACGCGTCTTGCCTTGGAGCTTCTCAATTGTCCCTCAAGTACTGCTGCGTCCATTCTTTAAAAACTCCTTGTAGCTGCAACATCAGACTTCAGGCGTTGCTACCGACGAGTGACCTGAGGAGTTGGTTGGAGCAGACGCTGACACGAACCAAGTGCCTGTGCACTATTTTCCGCCGTTTAGACAGCATGGTTCTCGGCTTGAGTGGAGTGGTCTCCATTGTCAGTGGCCTGGCCACTGGCAAGAGCATGGAGACCCTGGAACTGACAGAGTTCCCCAACATGCCTTTCCTGTACTGGCTGGCAGTTGCTGGTGCGGTAGTCAAGCCAAAGTGGACAGACCAGAAGAAGTGGCCGGCACTCAAGGTATGCTATGTTTTCAAGTGTTTCAGCCTCTTGCTGCAGCTCTACGGGCATGGGGGCGTTGGGACACAATCGGCACATGTACTGCCTGCAGCATTGGCAGCTGCTCCCGGTGCTGGTCGTTCAACTCACATCTGATGCTGCTTATACGAGAAACATGCACACATCAGGATGGTCAAGGTGCACCTGTATTCGTTGCGCATCTTTGTCCTGTCACATGTTGCCGACATGCACATCCTAGGGTGGCCCATGCCATCTTGAGCAGTGAACGAGAGTGGCGAGTGCTCCTCCTGTCCACTTGCTGTACACAAAAAAGTCAGTAAAAGAACAGCAACCGTAAGCCTCAGCTGCAATCCTCTCTCTAGCAGTGCCGCCACAGCCAACTGCAGCTGCCATCCTGAGGCTGTCCTGCAAGCAAATGCCTGCCCTGCCCCGCAACCGCATGCTGCGCCCCAGGTGTCCATGACCACCCCCACACCCATTGACCCAAAGCGCCTGAAAACCTTCAAGGCGCTGGCGGCATGGCCAGACAGCAGCAGCAGCAGCAGCGTGCCAATGATGTTCCTCATGGCAGAGTCGTTCAAGCTGGTCATGCAGGTGCGCCGCACATCAGCACCAAGGGTGCAAGGAGATTGGTGCGAAAGAGGTTGCCGGGCTTGGCAGCACTGCCGATGTTGCTAGCTGCTTATGTCTATGCTCAGCAGCAGCTGCCGGCATACACGCTCGCTACACCCGGGCTGCCACAGACAATCGTGGCTTGTGCATAACCCACAAAGCCGCAGCGTGTGCGGCAGTTTCTCTTAGAACACAGCACCAGCTGGGACCCTGCAGCTGGAGTTGCTCAGCATGGCTGCACCAGATGACTGCACACAGCAGCTGACAGGGAGCTCCCTGGCAGCCATGCACTGTGCAGCTTGTAGCAGCAGCAACAGCATGCTGTGCCTGCATGCAATGCAGTGTTTGTCAGTAAGACCAGGCCTACAGCAAGGTTTGGTCACACAGATGTGGTGTCTAAGTTGCATTGTGATGTTGTGTTGTGTGTTGCTGGCTTGCCCGCGCAGGTGCTGACGCTGCCGTCCTTCCCTGTGAGCGTGCTGGGCACAGTGGTCAACAAGCGCGCAGCCTACAGCTACCTGCGCAAGGTGGACGCAGCAGAGTCGCTCACATACAGGTGCGGCAAACCGCGCACGTCACTGAAGCAGTGTGTCGTCAAGCAGTGCAGCATTCACATGAGCACGTGCTGGCGTGCTGCTTCGTCCTCGGACACTGTGCAGCCCATAGTGCTTATTGTTCCTGCCCACGTCCACTAGGCGCCATGCATTCATCTGGCATTGTGGTCACTGGGTGGGGTTGGCAGCAGCTGCTGGTGCTGGCATTGCTGGGAACATGTGCTTGTCTACTTGCGCCGCCATGCAGCCAGAAAGCAGTGCTGTGCCGTGCGCTCTTCACTTTGCTGCGCTGCCTGCGTGCCTGCAGCTGCACGCTCAACCCAGCAGTGCGTGAGACGTTCAGCGGGCATGCTGAGTTTGACCTGATGCTGGAGGCAGTGTCAGAAAGCAAGGGTAAGGGTCAGCAGCAGCAGCAGCAGCAGCGAGCAACGCAGCCCCACAGCAGTTGACTGCTTGGCAGGGTTCAACAGTGCTGTGCTGGTTGGCTGCAGCACACACTGTGACGGCGGTTGACAGCAGCGCAAGGGGATGCCAGCAGCATTCAATGTAACTGCGGTTGATGCTGGCTCAACCTGGTTCATAAGCTTGAACTCTGCTGCCAGCTGAAGTCGTGATTGCCTGCCTGCGTCTGGTGGCTGCTGCTGCCATGTAGGTGACGTGGTGTGGCAGGCAGTGCTGAGCCTGGTGCTGATGAACCCAAAGAAAGGCAAGGGAGGCAAGAAGGTAGGGGCAGCTGCTGCACAGCGTGACAGCACACGGCAGCTGGCCTGTGTCTGTACATGCCAGCAGCGCTGGGCTGTAGTCAAGCAGCAGCAGACTGCAGCAGCAGCTGTGCGCATGCGCCGGCAGGGCAGTGAGACTGCATGCCTGTCCAGCCAGCAGCTACCCATTGCCAGTGTGTCAGCCAGCTTGCTCCGCGTCAGCTCGCTCAGCCGCAGCTGGTTTTGCATATAGATAGAGGGGTTACATGGTGTGTTCATACGCCACCACAGACACCTGGTAAAGTAGGAAGCTGCAAGCAGCTCAGCTCGGGCTGTCACTCTGATTTTGCATATGCGTTTACAGGAGGGTGGCGCGGCGCCCGCCAAGCCAGCCGAGGAGGTGGCAGGCGAGGAGTTTGACACCTGGGTGCTGCCTGAGAACACCGGCAGGGCATACGCAGGTGCGCATTGCGGTTTCCGACAATGCATAGGGCTGTGAGTACATCAAGTTGGGCACAGTGTGCTGTGTTGCTGCTGTAGTGTTGCCCGCGTGTGGCTGTTGCTGTACAGTCGACACCTGTACAAGGAGGCTGCATGCCGGCATAACTCACCGCATTGCCCTGCTCGTGCATGCAAACTTGCATGTATGTCGGTTGACTGGCTCTGCCTGCCTCTTGCCTCCGCTTGCCTATTGCAGCGCTGGACGACGGCTTCACATGCACGCATGGTGACAGCGCACTTGTATGCATCACAGCGCACCTGCATGCATGTCTGCTGACTGGCTCTGCCTGCCTGCCTGCCTGCCTGCCTGCCTGCCTGCCTGCCTACCTGCCTGCCTGCCTACCTGCCTGCCTGCCTACCTGCCTGCCTGCCTGCCTACCTGCCTGCCTACCTACCTGCCTGCCTGCCTACCTGCTTGCCTGCTTGCCTGCCTGCCTGCCTGCCTGGTTGCTGCGCCGCCAGCGCTGGACGGCGACATCAGCCCCATGCACCTCTACAAGGCCACCGCCATGCTCATGGGCTTCCCCAGCCCAGTGGCAAACGTGCACCTGCTGGCAGCACGCACAGAGGCCAGCGTGGCGGCAAAGAAAGGTGCGTGGCATAGTGCTGCAGGTTCTTGTGCGTGTGCCAATGCAGCAGCAGCGGGGCTGTACTCCGGCGGCAGAGGACTCCTTGCAAGCATCGGCATGCGCTGCAGGTGTCAGTGCGTGCCGCAGCCGCTGTTGCTGCTAGCCAGCCATCAGCAGCCTGTGCTGCCACTTCTTACTACCTGTATGCCTGCTATGGTGGTGGTGGTCCTGCTGCTGTGTGTGCTGCTGCTGCTGCTGCAGCGGCTGCTGGCGAGCCGTCCGCGCCGTTCAGCCTGGCGCTGGAGTTCAAGAAGCCTACGCTGCTGCCCAACAGGCTGGCACTGAGCGGAGGCGGTGCCTTCGCCAAGGACGCAGCAGCAGGTGCGGCATGCGGGTGATGTTGACTGAAAGATTGCATTCAGCATGTAAAGCGTTCTTGCAGCCAAGGGCTCGCTGGCATGACTGTGGCAGGTCTGCAAGGGCTCCAGGCGGGACTGTTGCTTGGCCAGTGCAATGCTGTCCAGTTGTGATGCTGCTGGTGTATGCTGGTGCCTTGGCGCACCGCACCGCGCTGTTGACTGGTGCATATGCTGGCAGCAAGGTAATTTTTGACTTTGACAAGAACACGCTGCGCTGGTTGCTGCTGCAGGTGGCTACAAGCTGCGCATTGATGACAAGAAGGGGAAGCCCATTGCTGCCGGCACCGTGAGCAGCAAGGCGACACTGACTCGCTTCTGATGGCCTGCCAGTTGCGCTGCTGTTGCTGCACTTGTTCACTGTGTGACGAGGATGTTGATGCTCTGGATGGGGCAGTTGCCATTCCTCAAGCAGCATGGTGTGTTGTGATAATAGTTGCAACGAGAGAGCGAGGCAATGCACGTTGTGATCCCTCCTCATCTCAGAGCTTTGTTGTGGTGTCCACGAAATAGGTTGCGTGAGATCCCCTGGTCCACTTGGCGCAGGTTGGGCCGATTGTGTAATGGTGATTCGTATTCTACGGCGACTTTGCAGGACTGGCGCTCAGCTGATTCCAGAGGCTTGAAGCTGTGACTCAGAATACAAAGTGCTTGGGCATGCGGCGATAGCTGTGACGAGTATTTGACAAAGCAGACAGCGGTGCATTGCGACTGTAAGAGGGCGACGCCAAGCCCCTAGCAGCTTGGATGGCTGAACTAACTGATGCAAAGTCTTGGTTAAGTGAGCGTTTTCAGTGACGGCTGCCGTGAGCCATCGTCTGATCACACGTGGGCTGGCCCTTGGTGACGGGTGCATGACGCGCCTGACACACCGCATTCCCATGCGCTCTCTATCGCTATATATGCCGGTGCAAGCCACCCGACATGTCAATTGTTTGCATCCTGCTTTATTGTCCTGTCACGTCAGCATCAGGCACGCAAGTTGAGCCGAGCACAACTGTGCAACGATACACAGTCATCGACGGAAGCCAGCTCGTCTGCTAGATAGACTACTCTGCAAGCAAGTTTTCTCTTCTTTCAAATTAATCTTTCAAGGTTCGTGACTCGTGGCTGGCTACACGATGCCGAGAACTGTTGTCCCACCTCAGCAAGCGTGCGCGACTCACGTCTTCTTGTGTCGCTGCCGCAGATGAAGATCACCAAGGGACTCACATGGCCGTTCCTGCTCTTCACCTTCGCCTCCTTGTGAGTGCAGCACGCCCACTTGCAGTGTTAGGCAGGCCTTCTGGACGTTCTGCATCTGCCAGCTGGCATCACAGCTGCTGCTGCCCATCTCTGAAATGCGGGCAGTCACCATGCATGCTCAGTGATTGCTCATACTGTTCCGATGAGCAGGAGTCTTGACAATGCTCGATATATTTGCGTTTTTGGCATGTCAGAGTTGGGGATGTGGGCAGGATTGCTTGTCAGGCCCCAGCCTGAGACTTCGCCACTGCTGCTGTGCACTGCTGTCCTGCTGCACCCCTACTCCGTCGTTGTGGCTGCTCGACATGCTGACTTGCTGCAATGCTGCTGTTTGTTTCCTGCAGGATCGTGTTCATGGGAGCGCTGGCTGCTCTGCAGCACAACTGCTTCACACCTGCTGAGCAGCCCACCACTACCGATGCTGCCTTTGGTGAGTGGCTGCACGGCACCTGCCTTGCTGAACATCACGGCATCTGGGGTGCTGTTGGCTTGTACTGCAGGTCTGAACAAGTGATGCTTGCATTGAAATGATTTTGTTGGCTTCGATGGTCTGCTGCAGCCTGAAGCCGTGCAATGCAACACCAGGCTCATAGTGGGAAACAGCCGTTCACTGACAGGGGCATAAGCCACACCCGGCTGTACATGTGAAGTGCGCCTGACCATCCCTCACGGCTATGATGCTGCATCTTCCCCCTGCAGACTTCTCCAGTCCCAACTACGGCATCTGCCGTCGCAACTTCCGCTTCCACTGGTTCAGCTTTGCCTTTGTGGCTGCCACCCTGATCGGCATGATGATTGCCGCCGCCATGGGCCAGGGCCTGCACTACTCCCGCCCCTTCTGGATTGGTGAGCGCCGCAAATGCACATGCACACTGTGGCACTGCATGCAGCTTGTCTGTTGCCAGCGCTGTGAGTGTCGGACCCGCATTGCTCATTGTGGTATGTGCAATCACATCATCCTGTGCAATCACATCATCTTCCAAATGAAGTGTCTTTTATATTCCCAACAGTGGCAGTATGGTGCAATGCAACCCCTTTCTTCAGCACCCTACTATCGAGACAAGTCAACTGACTTGCTGCCTGTCCTGCCACCTGCCCCTGGCCTGTCGCCCCTCTTGCAGGCATGCTGGCCGTCTCCACGATGCTCATGATGATTATGTGCGAGACCTTCACCGGCGTGCTGCACCTCAACAGCGCCTTTGGCTGGTACTCGCCCGTGGCTGCCACCCTGGCAGGCGCTGTCATGACGGTCACAGGTCTGGTGCTGCTGATGATGGCTGTCGGCACCGACTGGGAGCACCGCAGGGGTCACCACGGCAACCATGACAAGCCAGTCAGCGGTGTGACTGGTGTGGCTGTGCCTGTGCAGAACGTGCGTGTTGAGGATCGTGTGTAAGCGAGTGTGTAAGCGACAGGTTGCTACTGCTAGCTACGGATTGGCAGGGTTGCCTGTGGCGTGATCAAGTTTGCTGGGACACCCCAAGGATGCTGTGCTATAATGTGTGATATCTATGCATAAGCAGAATGGGTACTGTGTAATGCAAGCCTGGTTCACTGTGTCATCGTTGGGACAGACCCAACGTGTGAATGAGTGTATCAGTTGGTCTGGTGGTCGGCAGCTGTTACTACTGCAGTGTTGAAGACCAGGAGGATGGGTATGGTGTGATGATGTGTACTTGGTGCCTCCAATGCAGCCAGCCTGTTCTGCAGGGATTTTGCGAGTGTAATGCATTGCTTCATGGCAGCAATTTGTTTGTACATCAGCTGTGAGTTGTGCAGTATGCAGGTGTGTGCTGTGAAGGGGGGAGGGGTGCTGGGTAAAGTACCGACACTGATGTGAGCTAATGCACCTCGTAACTGATGTTGTGTCTGTTATAGTATGATGGCTGTGGGCAGGTAGTGCTGGTCTAAACGTATTGATGCATGCTGATTGTGCCCTATGTGCTGCGTAAGCTACGCTTCAGTTGTGAAGGTCGTAGGTGTGTGCTCAGGATCTTTTGCATCATGCATCTCATGTGCAGGGTGAAAAATGTTCTGCGAGAGGGGGAGATGGTGGCAGTGCAAATGTGCACGTGCTCTGTGCCCTCAGGTGGTGTTGTACATCACATACGCGCATGATCAGTATGTGTTCGGTGCACATGGCTGTCTATTTGCACAGGTTGTAAGTGCGATGGGTGCTGATCAGGATGTGGGCATAGCGTGTAACACGAGGAATAAAGTGCAGTGATATGATGAGAGTAAATGAGGATGCTGCCGCAAAGCGGGTATGTGTAGTATGTGTGCTTAACTCAATTCAGCTTAGTCACCTGAGTGCAGCAGCGTTGGCAGAGCCACTTTTCCACTACGTGCGCTGCTTCGTACAACACATGCTGCGAAGAACCCCACAAAAGCAAAGTTACAAGCTGCTGTGCAAAGGTACAAGCCAACATGGCAAAGGGGTACAACGTGCATGCAGGTCACACATCACATGCACGTAATGCGTAGCAAGAAACATGTTGTGCTGCATACAGTCACAATCTGCCGGCGGTTTTGTGGTTGCTGGGTGGAACGCGACAACGGTGGAGGCTTTGTTCCATTGCTAGGAGTGTGGGAATGTGGCCAATGCTCCAGCTCCCATCCCACAAGCCTCTTCCATGTGCGCTGCAGCCAGCTGGCTGCATACGGTCTCACACACAGGAATAACGTTACCAACAGTGTCCATAACACTGGCACAGGACTCGAGTCAACTGTGGAGAGGGTGAGAAGAATGGCACCTGGCCAGCAGATAACAGAAGGCCACACACGTTGCAAACACCCTCCAACCGCGCTTTGAGGACACAATGGTTGCATGCGCAACCCACACCAGATATGCTACAGCAGCGCCAACAGCGGCTGCATGAAACACACTTCTCTGAGCAGAAGCCTCCGCTTGCAACACACAGCAACTAGGTTGTACAAGAACCGCAGTCAGCCCCTTTTACAGCTGACTGCGTCTCTCTGCCCACAGCCCATGCATGACGCCTGCATCAGCTGAGCTGCAGCAGCAGCAGCACGTGACGCGCATTTTCACTGCGCTCTCAGTGTAGGCAGCACTTCATAGATAGCCGGCAGCAGTGCAGCGCCAAAGCGCTTGGCGCGCTCAGGGCTCCAGCCCTGCAACGGCAGCGCGGACAGACAGGCAGATGCAAATGCCGAATGAATAAGAGCAGCCACGTTCACTGCTTTGATGCTCTTCGTGCAGCACAACCAGCAGCACAAGCAGCAAGAGCAGCACAGTATATAGGATTTCTGCACACTAAAATAGCGGTGTGCTAGCTGCTGCATGTTGAGCTGCGCACATACAAAGGCTGGAGCACCATGGGCAAGCAGGCTACTAGCCGGAATTAGGTGAGCAGCAGTGTTGACTGCACAGTGTGCTTCAGATCAGCTCTGCTGCAGCTCAGACTGGTTTAACATATGCTCATGGTGTGCTGCACAGGCTGGGGCCTGCTCACCAGACGACACAGACAGCCTCAAACAACAACACATCATGGTGATCATGCTGTGGTTACATGCTCTACACAAGCACGCGAATGCAGTCACATTGTTGACAAACCTGTACTGGCTCTGGGTGGTCTGCTGTGTCCTTGAAAGGCATCTCCAGCGTGACAGCAAGGCAGTCAAAGCGCTGCGCCACCTGCGCAGCAGCGGTGATAGCAGCAGCAGCAACGGTAACAGCAGCAGCAGCAGCAGCAGCATCAGCAGCAGGCGTAAACGTCACTAGGGTGCCATTGACAGCCGGTGCCAGCTGCGCTGCTGAAATGCATGGCCAGCACGCATTCCTTGCACCCTTCCACAGCATAACAGCTGCTCACACATCAGAGCTTGTGCGGGACATAACAGCAGCACATTGCACAGCATGCACCGCATGCTCTCCAGCTGCAGCCACCACCCCGCCAACACACACCGACAAACACATACATGCACGTGCACGCACACGAATAGTAGTAAGTAAACCCACCTGGTTGCTGCAGATGGTCATGTTGGCCTCGCCAGGCGCGTCCACGCCGTAGCCAAACTTTGTCTGGAAGTCTGGGCTGGCGCGCTTGTAGGCAGCGCAGAAGCCATCCTGCTGGCCCTTGAGCCGATCAGTCCAGCCTGGGATGCCCTCCGAGCCGGCAATGAAGCAGTAAGGCAGCTCTTCATCTCCATGCACATCAACCAGCATGTCGACGCCTGCAGGTAGCAGCGACAGAGCAGGGTTTGTTGCAGCTGTGCGCAGTGAGTGGTGAGGCAGCACACCAGCCGTGAGTTGCAGCAAGGTGCGTTCCTGGCTGCGCTTTCCCACATGCACGCACTTGCTGCATTGTCAGCTGCGCGCCGCTGCTGCGTTTGCCATCCTTGAAATGCCTGCAAAGCAGACAAGACTGCTAACAGGCAATGCATCGCCATGTACTGTTCCACGACCAGCCTTGAGCGAGGGCTGCTGCATGCTGCCGCTGCTCACCCTTTTCGTCCATCACGCGCAGCAACTGGAACACCTCAGGCGAGTCCTCCTCGCAGGGCTTGGCCCATGCACGGTTCAGGTTGATGCCTGCAGGCAGCAGCACACGCAGCACAGCAGATCACAGCAGCACTGGGGATAAGCCACCAACTAGCCCAGCACATGCGCAACAAGCAGTTGGCAGGCACGGCAGTGGCTGCGGCAGTCGCAGGCGTGGGTGCATGCACCTGCTTCCTGGGCCCACCCGCAGCACACATCATTGCTGAGCAACAACAAACACTCACCGGCCGCGTTGGTGCGCAGGTGGCCGCGCCAGGTCCCATCTGGGTTCACGTTTGGCATCACGAACACACATGCGTCGCGCAGCAAATGCCTCGCCACAGCGTCATGGCTGTCAGTCAGCCGCTCCAGCAGGCCGTCAGCAAACCACTCCGCCATGGACTCGCCTGCAGGGCATGGTGTGAGACAGAGTGTGTGTGTGTGTGGTGTAGCGGCAGCGGTTGGCGCATGGCTGGTCTCATGGCTGATCTCATGACAGCTGGCAGTAGCAGCAGCAGCGACGCAGCCACAACCACAGCAATAGCCTCTACCCAAGCAAACACACTGCAAGACTTGCAAGGCAGTAACATAACACAGCATCAGCTGAATCTGCTGGCGGCTGTGAGCAGGCCGTAACTACCACTTCCTGCACTTTCGGGACAGGTGGCAGCAGGAGCAGCGGTGCTGGAGCTGTGGACTGCAGCCGCAACCAAAACATTACCCTCTACCCGAGCAAGACACTGCAAGACTTGCAAGGCAGTCACATGGTACAGCATCATTAGGCCCTGCTGGCAGCTGCGAACAGCCCAAACTGCACTGCACTTCCTGCACAGCAGCCACACCATAAACCCACCCGGGCAGCGCTGCTAGCAGTCACATGGTACAGCATCAAGCCCTGCTGGCAGCTGTGAACAGGCCGTGACTAGTACTTCCTGCACCACCATACACTCACCCGGGTGCTGCCGCGCGATGATCCAGACGTTGGGCTTGCCAGGCCCTGGCGTGCCCAGCTGCAGCAGGTTGAGATCGTGGCCGTCACACGTCTCGCCAATCATCAGCAGCTTCACGCCGGGCTTGGCCTGGCAGCAGGCAGCAGCAGCAGCAATAGCAGCAGCGCTGTTAACGACCCTTGTGCAGAGCAAGACAGACAGCAGCAGGCTTGGCAGCTGCAGGCGAACCTCACTCTGCAGGGGCTTGCGATCCGGCAAACGTGCCCTAGAGGTGCTGTGTGCAGTACAGAAGCCCGATAACATGCAGACACTCAGCCGGTGTGCTCAAGTGCAACAGGGCCAAGGGAATGCGGCCTGCAGGCCGAGCGCAGGCCCGCACCTGTGTGCGCGCAATGAGCTGGCGGTGCCTGTTGTAGGTGTATGGCGCAAAGTAGGCATACTGCACTGCGTCACATTCGGGCGTGTGCTGAATGGTGAGCACGCCGCTGTCTGTGTCATACTGCGTGGGCACCCTGAGTTGTAGTAGCAAACAGCAGTGCAGGCAGAAACAACACACACAGTGCAGGTGAAGCTTCAAGAAACATGCGCTCGCTTTGTAGTACATGCTACATGCTAGTGCAGTGAGAGCAGGCAGCGGCAAGGGTGCGGCTGCAAAGCGAAGCGACAAAGCGGGTGACAGGTTGACATACATGTGCGCGCGTCTTTGCAGCCTGTTGTTCAATGTGCAGCTGAGGACTAAGCCAATAACCAAATGCACCAGTCTCATCTCAGCAACAGCAGCAGCAGCAGCAGCAGCAGCAGCAGCGCACCTGAACCAGTGCTCCAGGTCGTACGAGGCGCAGGCCTGATAGCCCTGCCAGGCAACGGGGAAGCTGCACTGGCCCGCGTTGTTGATGTGCAGCGTCAGCGCCTTGCCCGCCACGTTGGTCATGCGGAAGTTGAACCACCTGGCGGCGGCAGCAGCAGCAGCAGGCAGGTGGAGTAGTATCATTGTCATCACCGTAACAGGGTAACGCAAGCAACACGCACGCGTGAAGAAAGCCTGTGCCCAGTGAGCAATGCAGAGTAAGCAGCAAAGGCAGGGGCTTACCCTGCGCGATTGCTGATCCCGCGCAATTGGCGAAGGCGTTGTTGCTGTGTGCGGATGCGCGCAGACACCAGCTGCACAACAACAGGGTACAACCTAGCTGCTGTGGCTGGTGCGATGTGATTGCTGCTGCTGCAGGAGAGTTCATGGCACCTGGGGCTCTGCATCTGCGCCCATGCTGCTGCACGCTCAGTAAACTGACCAGTGTCTGACCATTCAAGCTTAGCTGCTGCTGCTGCTGCTGCTCACATCGCGTGGCTGACATTGTCTGTCTCGCAGAACGGGTCGGGGTGGATGCGCAGCTTGATGTTGCCTGCATCACTCATGTCCTCAATCTGCATCAAGCAGCGCCACAGCAGACAGCGGTGGTGTCATGGATCTCAGCTACACAACATCATGCATGTTTCACAGCTTGCAGCTGGAGCTATACCTTGGGACGGCTGCAGCTGCCGTTTCCTGCCAACCCTGCATACGAGCTGTGCAAGTGCGACAACACGCAGCACTTCGCATCGCTGCTGCCCTGTAAGCCCCTTTGGTACGCATCCTGCTGCGCCCCACATTCTGCTGCCGCTGCTGCTCCTTCTGCTGTTTTACAAGTGCAGCCTGCACGCCCGCAGCAGCAACGCTAGCACTGCACACAGCTCCTGCAAGGCTGTAAACAACCAGCTACACTCCGCAGCCATGTAGTGACGTTGTCCTGCAAGCTGCATCATCCTCATCCTCATCATGTGCTGACTGGCAGCCTGCAGTAGAGCTATCCTGCCCTGTCCTGCAAGCCTGCAGCTGCTTGCTGTACCTCGATGTTGCCGCTGTCATAGTTGCTGTTCACGTAGATGCCTCCTGCTGTGCTCTTGCCGATGCCATTGGGTGAAGTAGCACCGGTGGCCCACCTGTGCACAGCCATGATGCATGACTTGTGTTGAACTCAACAAACATGTAGTACGCCTGCACGCTGGCGCCAGTCGGCGCTACCCATTGTAGCAGTTGCTGTTTGGACCAGTGGCAGATGGCACCACATGAAGCCAGTGTGTGTCGAAGCATTGCAGACATGGTGCAGACTGTTGATGCATCTAGTGACATATCTGCATGCAGCCTGCATGCTTCAGATGCAGTGTGAGCTGCAGCACCTTGGCAGTGGTGCACTGGCGTTGGTGGGTTGAAGTCGTTGCCTGCAAAGTTCTTACTGCTGGACTCACCACTCACCTAGCAGCAACACACTGAGCAAGGCACTGACGAGCCTTATGTGACGCTTTAGAGACTGCATGGGGTCTCCATTGCAGTGCTCTGCTGCCAACCTGCAGCATGCCCAGTGAAGCTCTCATACCCTTCGCTCGCTTATTTCGCAGCACAAAACCTGTATACGTCCACTCCAGACAGGTTCGTGGTGCAGGGTGAGCCGTTGCGCAGCTCCCGCCTGTGCGAGCGCACTCTGTGGTGGCACCCAAACGTCAAATGACACTGACCGTGAACAGTCAGCACCCGCCAAGCAACACGTGGGCTCGACCACATTGAGCTTATACAGTTGATTACGAGCACTTCCTGGTCACTTGGCACGTCCGCTCTCTCATTGCAAGTGCTAATTTCCAGTATATGCTTGAGCTCAGCTTTTCGACTCAGTAGTTTACAAGCATTTCAAGTTTGTGGTTGTTTTGTCGAGCAAAATACAGATAGCATGCACACTATGCAAGCCCACCACTCAGCTCACCACAAAGCACTAGCAGCAGGCCGATCCCTTGGCCACTGGCCCTGTGCGCCAGTGATTTCTCCCACAGCTCAAACACAACGTCGTAGGCATGGGCAGGGCGTTGCTCAGCCACCACCCTGCAGAGTGCTTGCGCCAGAGGCCTCGAGCGTCGCAGCACCAAGCACCAGCCCTCAGCCACAAAAGCTGCAGCCATCAGACTTAATATCGCAAATCGTGCAGCCTGTGAATGCGGACATGGTGCAGATGAACCGCAACCTCAGGAACATTGTGGGCGAGAGGCACCCCATGCTCATGGCAGCTGCAGACCAGATTTTTGGCGCTGGAGGCAAGAAGCTGCGGCCTATGATTGTGTTCCTGGTTGCCAGGGCCACTGCAAACCTGGCAGGCATGGAGTGAGTGGCTTTGGTACCGGTCAGGCTAGTTCTGCATGTTGCGTGGCCACACATGCATGGCGCAGAGGCAGCAGCGCAGCAGAGCTCAGCTGGAGCCCTGAGTGCATGCATGTACATGTGGGCAGCTTGCAAGCACTTCAGATGTGCTTTGCTGGCAATCAGCAGATTGGCAATTAGCAAATTGATTGGTCTGGTGGACAGGCCCCCTAGTCAGTGTTGTATGGTGGTTGCTGAGTCAGCACGTGCGCACTGGCTTCCCTAGCAGCAGCTGCACTACATCAATACTCCTGCCCACGGCAGTGCATGCATACAGGCTTGACAGCTCAGCCAGACAGGAACAAGCAGCCTGACATATTAGCAGAGCCTGAGCATGTACACACCAGGCTGCCGACGTCGCTTCGTTCTGAGTACAACAGTCTGCGCCAGGCTTTGCATGCGATGGTCGTGCACTTTGTGCTGGTTTATGTGCAGACTGCACTCACAAGAGGAGCAAGCATTCAGTTAGGCTTCACTTCGGCTTGCAGGCCAGCTTCAGTCTGTACATGCAGGCCTTGCTTGTAGGAGCAGCGTTCAAAGGAACCCAACCGCACACCGCGTTTTCAAAGCAAGGTCTGACAATGGCTGCTGCTTTGCCGCTGCTGCTGCTGCTGCCTCTGCTCCGCGTGCCTGCCTGCTGCTGCTGTTGCTGCGTCCCTGCAGTGACATTACGGAGCGTCACCGGCGGCTGGCTGAGATCATCGAGATGATCCACACTGCCAGCCTGGTGCACGACGACGTGCTGGACGACTGCAGCGTGCGGCGAGGTGAGCAGCAGCAGCAGCAGCAGTGTGGCGCTGCTGAGCTGCTGGGCGGGGCCATGAGCATGCATGGATTGCGAGTGCAGAGCCAGCAGGGAGGCAGTACACGGCGCACTGAGGGAGTTGTATGCACGGTCTGAAAGCGGGTGTTGTGCTGGATTGTGCGGTGGTGCTGTCACTGGCACCACAACCACAAACTTGCCATCCATTGAGCTTGTAATGGCTACATGGAACCAGTGGCCCTGCACATAGCTGCCTTTTGCAGAGCTGGCTTGGCGCCCAATGCTTGCGGGTGTTGCTGGTGCTCACCCTATTGCTGCTGCCGCTATCGCAGGCAAGCAGACGGTCAACACCATGTTTGGCACACGCGTGGCAGTGCTGGCTGGCGACTTCCTGTTTGCACAGGCCTCATGGCTGATTGCTAACCTGGAGAACCTGGAGGTATGTGCACAGCTGTGCAACCTCTGATTAGGCCCAGAGCGTCTCGGTTTACAGCAGCAGGTGGCAGGCTGCCTTGCATGCAGCAGCAGTTGTTTTTGGAGTTGTGCCCACAGCCAATGGCACAAGAGGGAGTGTACTGGCCGCGCCATCATTAAATGTTTGAATCATGTCCTGGCTGGCTCACACCGCACTACTGTCGTTGGCATTGCTTCCAACCCTTTTCCTGTAGGTTAGCATGGCTTCTAACCCTACTTTCTCCTATGTCCTGCAGGTGATCAAGCTCATCTCCAAGGTCATCGCAGACTTTGCCAACGGCGAGATCAGCCAGGCATCCTCGCTGTTTGACACCGAGGTCAGCCTGCAGCAGTACAGCGACAAGTCGTTCTACAAGACCGCCTCCCTGATTGCCGCCAGCTGCCGCAGCAGCGCTGTGTTCAGCGGCATGGATGAGGACCAGAAGCAGGCCATGTATGACTACGGCAAGCACCTGGGGCTGGCCTTCCAGGTGAGCTTCGGTTGGCTGGCTGGCTGGCTGATTGGCTTTTTAGTGTTTTGACTGTGCTGGTGTGTTTGACTGAGCGCTATGTACGACTACGGCAAGCACCTGGGGTGGCCTTCCAGGTGAGGGCTGATGCTTGGTGGGCTGCATGGTTTGTTGGTCGGTGTGGATGGCTGGATGTTGTGTTGGAGGTTGATAGGGGTGTTTCAAGTGATGTGTCGCACACTTGTGCTGACACGAAGCAGCTGTGCTGCGCTTCAGCTTATTGATTTCGACACCCTTGTTTCCATTACCCTTTGCAATATGTCACATTCAACAAGCTTTCTGCTCTCCTCTCAAGCGACTGGTTTCTGGATCTGACGGCACCTTTGTCTGCTGCTGCTGCTGCTGCTGTCGCATTTAGGTGGTTGATGACATCCTGGACTTCACACAGTCCACGGAGCAGCTGGGCAAGCCGCAGGGCCAAGACCTGGCGTCTGGCAACCTCACCGCGCCCGTGATCTTTGCGCTGCAGCGCAGCCCAGAGCTCGAGCAGCTCATCCAGTCTGAATTCACAGAGGAGGGCAGCCTGCAGCGTGCATTGGCCTTAGTGAGTGAGGCCGGCGGCCTGGATGCTGCAATGCAGCTGGCGGAGCAGGAGGGGCAGCTTGCAAGGCAGGCGCTGGCAGGGTTGAAGGACTGCCCTGCCAAGCGCAGCCTGGAGCTAATGGTTGACTATGTGCTGGAGCGCATTCACTAGTGGCTGCTTGCTAGGATACCTACTTCAAGTGAAGTATCCACTAGTATCTTTTGGGTGCAGCCACTAGTGTGTATTGGTGGGGTGGTGGTGTTGGGGGTGGGTATGTGGGTGGGTGTGTAGTTGGGCGCAGCAGTCGTCGTGTGTTTGGTGGTGGTGGTAGCTTTTTCGTAAGAACTGTGTGATGCTGTGGCCTTATTGTTGTGGCCGCCAGCTGTGTCTGCTTCGTGCCTGCAGTGCAGCCAACGCAGCACAATCTTTGACAGTTTGGTGGATAGCGCAGGGACGTGCGTTTGGTGCTGGCTGTGCAACAAGGATGTGTTGTGTTGGCGCTGGCTGCATAGCGTTGGGCGGCAGTGGCAGCAGCTATATCAAGCTGCACATTAGCTTGCTGCAGCCCTGGGGGCACTGTTGCTGCTGTGTCTGTGCCGCAATTGCGGCGGTGCTTGATGTCATATCAACAGCTTGCTTGCTGAGTATGCGGCAGTGATGCTGATGATTGCAGTGTTTGCTGTGAGAGACGACCCAGCAGTAACCGGCCACATCAGCAGCAGCAGCAGGCTAGGAGCATGCACACATAGCAGCAACAGCTGTTCCCAAGCAGCCTGTGTCTTGGCTTGGTTGTGGTCTTGCATTGCGCTGCTCAACAAGTGGTGCAAGGTTGTGCACTGCACATCTTGGGGTGGTTGCGTTGAGCGCCGTGTCTTCCTTGCTGTTGCAGCACTGCGACAGGGTAGGCTGACATGTGCAGCACACATGCATGCTTTGATGCAGTGCACTAAGCATGTGCATATGCAGTATGGCCAGCACAAGCACAGCAGCACCTGCGTTTGCCTGTTGGGCTTGGTTAGTATGCTGGCTGGCTGGCTGGCTGGCTTGGTTGAGAATGTGACTGCTGACACATCTTGCAGGGTCACAGCTGCAGCATGCCGTCTGTTGTTTGGTGTGCAGCATGTCGACTTAAAGTACGTGGACATTCTGCCGTTGCATGTGGCAGGCAGGCGGTCTGCAGCATCACACTCTTACTTCAACAGCAGGGTGGCAGGTGCGGCCAAGCTGTGGCAGATCTGTGGCTGCTGCATAATGCTTTGACGTTATACACAGCATCATGGCCTCAATTTTGAATCCGTGTACGACTGCAGGGGTAGTAAAACACCAGCTTGCATTCATCTGCTGCAGTATCTGCAGCTCAGCATGCATTGCGACGACATGCATTGCAGGGCCATGGGAAGCACAATGTGCAGGAGAGTGATCATATCTTTTGGCTGGTGCAAGAAACAGGGCAGCATCTTTGTTAGGCCCTTGCTGTTGTAACACTGCCTTGCATCCTGTGCCTGGGTTTTTTGTTGTGCACAGTGCTGATGCGCACTGGTGAGAGCAGTGCTAGGCGGCGGTTGCTCGACATGTTTGGGATGCTGGATTGCCAATGGAGCACATCTGGTGGTGCCTGCGTGAACCAGACTAGCATTTGATGTAGGTGGTAGCAATGCTGTATGTGATGCTGTGCAAATGCATAGCACATGCCACACCAGCATGCAGCAGCACATGATTCAAGCACAGGAGTTACAGCAGCCTGCAGCGGCCGATTGTTGTTGTTGTGTGTATCAGGGTAGTCTGCTGCATTGCGCAGGCACTGGGTGTGTGTTGGCATGTCATACGACTGCGCTATGTACCTTGGTGAAAGTCGTGGGTGGCTGCAACTGGCTTGTAGGTGACCGGCAAGTTACATGCCATGTATGCAGTGCATACTTGCGCATACTTGCGCAAGCCTGCATGCAGATGCTGGTGACGCCATGCTGTGGTGAGCTGTCTGTGTCATTGCAATTCACATGCGCTCATCGCAGCTGCTGCTGTCATCATCATCAGCAATCATGTTACCCATCAAACCATAGCTTACGTTACATGGGAGGGTGTGCCATCAACGCCATCGCAGCTGCTGCTGTCGTCTAACACACAAATTGTGAAATTGCTGTGTGGGTTGTTGACCTTGTTTGTGCTGTGCTAATGGCCAGTCTTAGCAAGGGTGTTAGCACCGGTTGCAGGGAAGCAAGCGCCATGGTTTGTGCTTTGTGTCACTTCTGTGTAACCGATCATGCAGCACCTCGTGATCTGTAACACAATTCAGGCTCAGGACATAAGTGAGACATCACACCTCCCAATTGTGATTGAAGTGTGATGTGTTGAACGCCAAACGATGTGCGTAATACTGAAAGGTCCAGTGATATCAGACATGGGAAGAGGCACACTGTTGGAGTGGTCGGCATACGTCTTGTGTATAGGGTGGGCTGCTGCACCAACGCTCTGTAACTGATACGCCTGTATAAGTACAGTGCAGCACCTGCATGCACGTTGTAACCCTTAATACAGCACCGAATGCATGTGATGTAGCAGTAGCAACAGTGTTCAACACCATCCATGAAGCGGTGCTGTTGAAGGGTTTGCAAGCCTTGTCTGCGGCAGTCAGCCATACTGAATTCATTGATGGCTTGCCTTGATGTTCCAAGCAAAGCAAGCAAGCAGCCTCACGAGACAGCCTGCCAGGCTGAACCAGCAGTGCTTGTGCTGCTGCTGCTGCTGTTCTGCCGCGTCATACGGTAGTGAAACTCTAAGAGCGTGATGCTACATCTATAATCATGACTACATCGACGAAACAACCATGCGCGCATCGCTTGCAGAGCAGCAGCAGCAGCAGCTTGCGTGTCACCAAGACGTGTCACCACCGCAGCGGGTTTCCGTACCACTTTGTATGTAGCTAATTGCACTAATGCCGATTGATGTCAAATGGTGTAAGAATTGGCGTGCGGTGATACCGCTGCGCAGCGCAGGTGCACCACATGGGCAAAGCTCTTACCAAGAAGCTCACACCCTCGCATGGTCAACATACATGAGGAAGCCACCGCCCCGCCTACTTTTTAATAATACATTTAAAAGACAAATAGGGTATGATGATATGTTTTCCGGTGACGGAAGCCAGTGCGGGTGCAAGTCTAACACCCACCGTCTACGATACACAGACTACAACATGCGAGACCCCCCTACCCCCATCCTAGCATAAATACTGAACGCATTGAGCCCATGTGACCAGCCGATCTACTACTAGGCTCGAACACTGCGCTTAGGCATTGCGCAGTTCTCACCAGCAACACTTATCGCTGGTATACGAAGCCACTCGCCAACATGGGGGGCCCTTGCCCTGACGCCGCTACAAGCGGATTCTTCAACAAGCTCAGCTTCGGATGGATGAACAGCGTGGTCAGGAAGGCAAGGCAGGGTGAGTTACCTACAGCAGCAGGCCATCGGTGGAAACCACCACCACTTGCAGCATGCTTGGTCGAAACAACTTCTACAACTTGACTGCAGCAGTTCTATACAGCAATTGACATGCAGCAGTGCACCACTGCGCACTTCTGGGCCCCATGTGACCTTCAAACTGTCCTTTCTTGACTCGCAGGCGATGTCGACGTGCACGACCTGCCCCTGCCAAGCCAGCAGACTGCTGATGTTGCCTATGATCAGTTCGTGGTCAACTGGGATGCGTCAGTCAAGGCCGGCCAGCCCAACCTGCGCAAGGTGCTGTGGCGCACCTTCGGCAAGGACCTGATGACTGCAGGCCTGTTCAAGCTGCTTTGGTCGCTCTGGTGAGTCCTCGTGTTACAGCTCGTCTGCTTTAACATTAAGCTTGCTCTTCCGTCCCTCCATGTGGCCTGCATTAGCACACTTGCCTTTTAGGTGTCGGTGTTCGCACTACTAATCAAGCGTATCTGCTTGTCTGTGCTTCCTGCAGCGTGATCACTGGCGCCTTCTTCTTCGTGAGGAGTCTGCTGCAGTTCGTGAACGGCGAGAAGCCCTTTGCCGGCAATGCCAATGGCTGGACCCTCACTGCCTTCTTCTTCTTCGATGCCTGGCTGCTGGGTGAGCCAACCTTGCTTTGCTGCTTGCTGTTTGTGTCATGCTTTTAGGTTTCAGATAAGTTGCAGTACTGAAAGTGCTTGGCTGTTGCATAACGTGTACCTCCGTGCAGTACAGTCTAATTACACAGTGACTGGCATGCCTGACAATGAACATTCAGCATGCACTGCTCAACAGCACACCCTACTGTTAACTTTCCCTGTTCAGCCTGCACTGCAACGTTGCATTGCCAAGGTGCTTTGCATCTGCACTGCTACATAGTAGCACATGTCAGGGTGTCACAGCGGTTGCATGCTAGCTGCCTCATCTACCTGCTCTGACCTGCATTTGCTGCTGCCTCTGCTGCTGCTGCTGCTGCTGCTGCTGTCCCCTCCTGCAGGTATTGCCCTGCAGCGCATGGGCTACGGCTGCATGACAGTCGGCATCCGCGTGCGCGCTGCGCTGTGCAATGCCGTCTGCAAGAAGTGCTTCAACATGGCAACCATTGACCAGAGCATGGCATCCGATGCCGTGTCCTTTGTCGCATCAGACATCTCCAAGATCTTTGATGGCTGCCTGGAGATCCACTACCTGTGGACTGCACCCATCGAGGCTGGTGCCATCCTGACCATCCTGGCAGTGCTGGTGAAGGTGTATGCCCTGCCTGGCTGGGGTGTCATCTGCATCGTCATGCCCATGCAGTACCTGTTCGGCTGGATGATCATCAAGAACAAGATCAAGAACAGCAAGAACACCCAGGAGCGTGGTGGCATCATCCAGGAGATCCTGCCCGCCATGAAGCTGGTCAAGTACTACGCATGGTGAGTTTGACTGATTGGGTTGCCTGCTGCATGTGCCGACTGTGGTGCCAGACTGTTGCATGCATGGCACAGCACTGGATGCATCTGCATGTGTGCCTGAATGCATGCTTTCTATGCAGCTTGCAGAGAGATTGGCTATGCAGTGACCAGCTTGTTGCTGCAGATGCTCTGCCAGCTGCAGTGCATGTGACCAATGGGTCCAGCTCACATGCTGTCTGTTGCCAGCCTCACTGTGCCAGCTGGCAGCTGCTTCCGGTCCGCTGATATGGCACAGCACAGTGTCAGGCAGCTGCTGCCATCCTGGCGTGCTCCTACCTTCTGTCACTATGCTGACTGTGCTGTTGCCTGCCTGCCTGCCAACCACGCCCCTACCGCCACCCGTTGTCAATCTGCAGGGAGGCCTTCTTTGAGAAGGAGATCAGCAAGATCCGTGCCCGTGAGGTTGCGCTGATGACCAAGAACGCCATCATCAAGACCATCAACATCTCCATGGTGTTCGGTACCCCACCCATGACCGCCTGCGTGATCTTCGCCGCCTACGAGATGGCTGTCGGCCGCCTGGCCGCCACCCTCGCCTTCACCACGCTGTCCCTGTTCAACATCCTGCGCTTCCCGCTGGTGGTGCTGCCCAAGGCCATGCGCGCGCTGTCCGAGGCCCTGGCTTCCATTGCCCGCATTGAGGAGTTCATGCTCAAGCACGTGCCTACTGACATTGAGGGCGCAGTGAAGGCCTCTCGCCCCGGCACCTGGATCGTGAGTGACACCTGCTGCTGCTGCTGCCAGCTGCTGGTGCTTAATAGTGTGTGATCAGCTGCCTGCCTGGTGATCTCCTGACTGTGCTCCGCACCCACATACTTGCATCAGTCTTCAGCAGTCTTCAGCCGGTGAATGCTTCTGCTCTGCAATACCTGTTACTTACACACACCTGTGCTTCCACTGCTGCCGCTGCTGCTCTGCTCTCCCCTCCTCCTCTCAACAGCGCAACGCCCAGTTCAAGCACCACGGCAAGGAAGGCTTCGTGCTCAACGTGCCTGAGTTCAGCGTGAACCCCGGAGAGCTGGTGGCTGTGGTCGGCCGTGTCGGTGCCGGCAAGTCCTCCCTGATGTCTGCCATCCTGGGCAACATGCAGCCCGTGCAGGGCCGCTGCGAGACCGGCGGCCGCGTGTCCTTCGTGCCCCAGAACCCCTGGTGCCAGAACCTGACCCTGCGCGACAACATCTGCTTCGGCCTGCCATTTGAGGAGGAGCGCTACGAGAGGGTGAATGGCGCTGGTGCTGCTGCTGCTGCTGCTGTTGCTGCTTGCTGCACTGCTGTGTGTCTGCATGGTGCTGCCACTGCTGATGTGGGCGCTTCTGTTGGTGATGTTGCACTGCTAGCTGCTAGTGTCTGCTGCTAAGCATCAGCTGATTTGTGCCAGCTGTTCCTGCTATTCATTGAACAGCATGGCATCGGCACAGTTGGCTAGCTGGTATTCGTCTGCGAAACTGTTGCTCGACATGTACCTGCTGCTGCTCCTTCCACCACACCCCGCAGGTGATCCACGACTGCGCTCTGGAGCTCGACCTGCAGATCCTGCCCAAGGGTGACCAGTCCAAGGCCGGCCTGCGCGGCATCAACCTGTCCGGTGGCCAGCGCCAGCGCCTCAACCTCGCCCGCTGTGCCTATTTCAACGGTGACCTGGTGCTGCTTGACAACGCCCTGTCCGCCGTGGACCACCACACCGCCCACCACATCTTCAAGAACCTGCTCAAGGACAGCATGTGTGAGAAGGCCATCATCCTCATCACCCACCAAGTCGAGTTCCTGCCCCAGTGCGACAAGGTTGCCATCATGGACGAGGGCAACATGATCTACTTCGGCCCCTGGAACGGCCAGGCCCAGCAGCTGCTGTCCAAGGTGCTGCCCACCAGCCACCTGCTGGCTGCTGCTGGCGGCGCCGAGCAGCCCAAGGACGCTCCCAAGAAGAAGCCTACCGGCCGCTCCAGCTCCGGCCTGTCCCTGTCCGCCACCAACATCAAGGACCAGATGGGCAAGAAGAAGGAGAAGAACGCCACCACCCTCACCATGGGCCAGGCCATCGGCGTGTACACCAAGTATGCCAAGTACTGGATCCTGCCCATCTCCCTGGTGTGGTTCCTCAGCGCGCAGACATCCCGCCAGATCTCCGACATGTGGTGAGTGGCGCGTGGAAGTGCACTGCTGCATGCTTTCCTGCAAGTTTCCGGCAAGTTTCCTGCAAGTTTCCTGCACACGTTCCTGGAAGGCTGTGTGCTGCATGCGTTACTGTAAACCTGCACTGTTCTAAAGTGCCTTCTCCAGTGCAGCAGTGTGCAATATTCAGCTGCCTGCCTTGCATCAAGCATTCCAACCGTTGGCTTTGCACGTCTGATGGTGCTTGCTGCTGCTGCGTTGTCTCGCAGGGTGCGCCAGTGGACCGGCGACACCCGCAAATGGTACGTCACTGGCCCTCCCATCAAGATCTTCGGTGCCGCTGGCCCCGCCTACGTGTTCATCTACGGTATGCTCACCCTGGCCTTCATCGTGCTGATGCTGCTGCGCGGATCCACCTTCCACTTGTGGTCTCTGGGTGCCAGCCAGCGCCTGCACAAGAACATGCTCCACAAGTGAGTTGCACAAGAACACACCTGCAACTTGATAATCCGCAGCCTCCTTTCCTGCAAGCCTTTGTGCCTTCCTGCAGGCCTTTGTGCCTTCCTGCAGCGTCCCTGCAAGCCTTTGTGCCTTCCTGCAGCGTTCCTGCAAGCCTTTGTGCCATCTTGTAGCCGTCCTGCAGCCTCCTGCAAGCCTGCCTGCAGCCTTCCTGCAAGCATTTGTGTGCCAACACAGTGAATGCCATGCAATGCAACAAAGTTGTAGGCAACTAACCACGTCCTACTGTCTCGCTTTTCTTGCTGCAGGGTGCTGTACGCTCCCCTCGGCTTCTTCCTGCAGAACCCTGTGGGTGAGATGCTTGTGGCCTTCACCAAGGACCAGGACATGATGGATGAGAACCTGGTCGACACCCTGCACTACCTGGGCATCTACGGCCTGATCATGCTTTCCACCGTCATCACCGTGTCAGTCACCATCCCCATGTTCAGCGTGTTCGGCGGTGTGCTCTTCTTCGTCACCGGCGTCATGCTCTACTTCTACCTGCCAGCCGCCACCACCCTGAAGCAGCAGAAGGCCGAGACTGCCGGTGACCTGGTCGGCCTGGTTGCTGAGACCCTGGAGGGCCTGCCCATCATCACTGCCTTCGGCCAGAACAAGTACTTTGTTGCCACCGCCGCCAACAAGATCGACGAGCACCACCGTGCCCTGTTCAACGGAGAGTCCCTCAACCTGTGGCTGGCCTTCTACTGCGACCTGTACGGTGCCATCCTGGTGCTGTCTGTGTGCATCTTCGCCGTAACTCAGCGCACAGTGCTGGGTGCCGCCGCTGTCGGCCTGGCCTTCTCCAACACCATCCAGGTAAGCAGATCCAGCAGCCAGCCACCCTGCCAGGTGCACTTACCCGATGCAAACACTGCAGATCCCGCAGCCAGCCACCCTGCCAGGTGCACTTATCCAATACAAACACTGCAGATCTTGCAGCCAGCCACCCTGCCAGGTGCACTTATCTGATACAAACACTGCAGATCCCGCAGCCAGCCACCCTGCCAGGTGCACTGAGTAGTTACAAACACTGCAGATCCTGCAGCCAGCCATTGTGCCAGGTGCACTGAGTAGATACAAACACTGCAGATCCTGCAGCCGGCCATTTTGCCAGGTGCACTGATCTGATACAAACATTGCCGTTCTTTGTTGCTTGCGCTCAATGCTTGTACATGTTGGCCTGTGCATAGTTCACCTTCAGTGACACACCTCAGAACCACCTAGCGTGTTACTCACACCATGTTCCGCCTGCAACTGCCTCCCTGCCTGCCCCGCTGCAGATGCTTGTGTTCTACACCTGGTCTGTGCGCTTCCTGGCAGAAGCCATCTCCCTCTTCGCATCCACTGAGAAGATCGGATGGATGGCCACCAAGACCCCCCAGGAGGGCGAGGCACTCTACACCACTGACAGCTCCGGAGACAAGAAGGATGGCAAGATGATTGTGGCTGCGGGCAGCGACGGTGGCGCACCTGCTGGCTGGCCTCGCCGCGGCACCATCGAGTTTGACAACGTGTGGATGAAGTACCTGCCGTCTGCGCCCTACGCACTGAAGGGTGAGTGCCGCTCCCTGCCTGAGAGCTCAGCCGGTGTGTGCTGCTAACTGCTGTGTGCCTGCATGCTGCTTGATCAGCATAGTGTATAAAGGTTTTGCAGCTGATTGTTTAGGCTTGTGCAGTTCGCTGCAGTGCCTGCAGTTGCCTGAGGAGTAGCCTGACACTAGAGTATGCTGCGCTTTCGCTGTGCTTGGTGAGACTTACTGACTGATCCTGCTGTTACTGCTGCACACCCTCCCACTACATCTCATCCCCCTCCTGCAGGCGTCTCCTTCCGCCTCAACCACGCTGAGAAGGCAGGTGTTGTGGGCCGCACTGGCTCCGGCAAGTCCACCCTGCTGCTGGCCCTGTACCGCATGTTCGAACTGGACAAGGGTACCATCAAGGTCGACGGCGTGGATGTTGCCAGCCTGGCCCTGCGCAAGCTGCGCCCAAGCCTGTCCATCATCCCCCAGGAGCCCGTGGTGTTCACCGGCACCGTGCGCACCAACCTGGACCCCTTCGGCGAGTTCACCGACACTGCCATGTGGGAGGTCATCAAGAAGGCCAACCTCGAGAGCCAGGTCAAGTCTGCAGGTGGCCTTGATGGGCGCGTGGACGGCACAGGTGGCCAGGCCTGGTCTCTGGGCCAGCAGCAGCTGGTGTGCCTTGCCCGCGCTGCCCTGCGCAACGTGCCCATTCTGTGCCTGGACGAGGCGACTGCCGCCATGGACCCCCACACCGAGCAGGAGGTGCAGGCCGTCATCAAGCGTGTGTTCCAGGAGCGCACCACGCTCACCATTGCCCACAGGCTGGACACCGTCATCGAGTCCGACCAGGTGCTGGTGATGGAGGCTGGTGTGCTCAAGGAGATGGCGCCACCCTCAGTGCTGCTCGACAACCCCGAGTCCATGTTCTCCAAGCTGGTGGACAAGACCGGTGCTGCAGCAGCAGCTGGCCTGCGCCAGATGGCCGCTGAGTACTTCAGCCGCAGGGCACAGGGCGCTGCTTTCTAAGCAGCTGCTAGCTTGAGGCGTGAGTGTGCCTGGCAAGAGTGTGCGGCAGCCCGTACTGAGTTGGTGCTGCGGAGTGTGGCTGCAATTGCTGCCGTGTTTGTGCGGTCCGGCCGGGCTGGCTGCAAGTGCGATTCAGCGTGCATGATGCACTGTGTGGTGCATGCCACACATTTTGAGAGGCAGTGAATGTCTGTATTTGGAGAGTGCCACAGCAATGGCTGCGTGCTTTGCGCGCAGCCCCTGTGGAGTATTATAGCTTGGGGGAGGGTGGTTGATTTCATGTGCTGGAGTTGCCTACTGCTAGTTTGTCGCTGTTGGCAGTGTTCAGTACGGTCTGGCTGGGCTGTAGCTACCGTACGGGTTCTTCACTAATATGCATTGTTCAAAAGGGCGAGCTGTGGCAGCTGCACTGGCAGCAGGGGCCCTCCTGCTGCTGCCTGCTGCAGCTGCTGCTGCCGCCTCATCACACGCACCAACTCTTTCAACAACTCCTGCTATTGTTTGCCTCTGCTATTGTTTGCCTCTGCCAGCCGAGGCTGGTGGGCGTGTTAAACGGTCATGTACAGTAGTAGGGCGTGGCCCTGCTCCAGCCGTATGGCCAGACAGCTGGGTTGCTGCTTCTGTTGCTGTTTTCAGCGCCGTGTGCAGAGTTTTCCTGCTGTTGCCCATGCCCCTGCGAGTCTGGTGTCCGCATGTACAGCTAAGCAGCTGCTAGCTGCAGCTGGTATGATGCTCGTTGCACTGCGCCTGGGGCAGGCTCTGCGACAGGCTGTGTCAGCCTGGTTTGCAGGTTTTTTGAGGCTGTGAGAAGTAGAGAGTCACGGAGGGATCATGCTGATCATAGTGATACGTGCAGCTCTAAGAACCAGAATCAATGCCAGCTTGAATGATCAGATCATTCGCGAGCGGTGCTGTGTGTTTCTGTATTGAGTGGTACCCTTCTGTTGGACCACCAGTTAGACCTGGGCATTTCAGCAATACATGTGTGAAGTGATTGGAGATGGGCTGTTGTACAGAGGTGCAGGCATCTGTCCTTGCGGCAGGCATGCTGGGCACGGCACACAAAACGCATTGATCACAACACTGCTTGCTTGGTATACATGGTGTTGGATCGCATACACAGGGGTACACATTTACATCACATTACATATGAAGCACAACACAACACTTGTGTGTGGGAACATGCACGGTCAACAGCAACGGCCATTGTGTGTGTTACGAAATTTGCCTCTCGTGGTCACCTTATCGTTGAGAACATGTGCGTCTGCAAGGATGCCAGTTGTCTGATCAGGTTTGTTGTTTGTGGCACCCGGTGTAACTAGTGTACTACCAAGCCTTTTGGGTTGACTATGCAGCTAACTCGCTTCCTGTCCAGACGTCTTTGACGGTGCTACACACTTCATCATCATATTGTTACTCATCAAGCCATAGCATCAGTGTTAGTGCTACACACTTCGTGAAACACCACACCTAGGCCAGACCTGCCCATCTTTGTCTCCAAGCAGCTGACAGCTGTCTGCAGTGTTGTGCCTGACCATACAGCGGTGCTACTGACACCAACCCAGTTCCACTGCAGATTTTAGCTCCAGTAATGGAAGTGAAACCAAGGTACTAGGCCAGCCGTCGTGCTGTCACAGCTGCAACGCAGCTGACAACACCTGCTGCCAGCTGTGAGCTACGCAGACGATGCCACGTACACTACCGGAGCTCGCCATGTAACAGCTCTGCTGCTGTGCAACACAAAACATAGCCACATGAGGCATGAGTAGACTACATTGATGCGCAAAGAAACCCAGGACAACACCAGTGACTGGATAGTATGGCACACACATGCAGGCACAGCAATGTCCCATAAGTCTGTACAGCTCGCACATTATTGTAGTACGCCACACACACAGCTTGAATGAACACGCATCTCTGACGCCATGTATGACAGCCACATTTGCCACTGCCATGCAGTGGTTGCGCCGCCACGCAGGATGCGCCTGCGCTCAGCTGCCCTGCGGTGGCGCATGCCCCGTCACCACTGCCAGCTGCGCAACGTACCCTTTCCTCAGCTGCCCTGCGGTGCCGCATGCCCCGTCATCACTGCCAACTGCGCAAGGTAGCGGCTGCCGCCAATCACCAGCAGGTGCTCTGCTCCCAGCGCTGTGGCCATGCCTGCAAGCGCGGCGCGCATCTGCTGCAGCGCCTCTCCCACTGCTGCATCCCTGTCTGCCTTGGGCATGCGTGGATCCAGGCCCTTCACCCTGCACAGCGACAGCAGCAAGCACAGCGTGCAAGGGCATTGTGCCATCTGGCTCCGACCAGCAGAACACCCTCCGATCATCCACCTTCCGCCGCCACACCCACAGTGCTTGCTGAACAGCAAGCTGTGCAACCACCATGGTAGGAGGTATGAAGGCGCATGGGGTACCCTCATCGTCACACACACACCCTCGTTAACTTACGCGGGTGGCGAGTTTTAACACACCACGCGTAGCTCATTGATTCATGCAACCACCAGTCCAGATCAAACGTGCTGCAATGCACCACATACACCGCAGCCCTGGTAGGCTGCACGGCGCTCAGTGGCAGTAGCGAGCCACTGTAACACATGCGTCAGTCACCCAGCCTGCGGTCAAAGTCAAAGTCAAAGTCAAAGTCAAAGCAGCGGCTCCTCACCTTGCCATGGCCAGCCCCAGCTCTGCCTCATGTGCCAGCGGGTGGCCCTGCTGCTGCTGCCGGTAGTGCTGCAGTGTCTCTCCCAGCAGCAGCGTGGCTGAGCGGTAGTCGCGCCCTGCAGCACACACCATCCCTAGCCGGTGCTTGCACAGCTGCACCTGCAAGCCACAGCGAAATCAGCGGCGCAAACATTCATGCATCAGCAACTGTGTCGGGTGCTCAAGCACATAGGTTCAAGCAGCCATGGTGCCGGGGGACCCCATCTCTAGCCATGTGAGTACTCACTATGTTGCATTATGCTTCCTTGTAATGTCTGACCTGCATGCATGCTGTGACTCTTTATATACATTATGCAGGCAAGGCAGCAGCCCACCCAAGCTGCACAGGCAGTGCCTGCATGACAAGCATAGGACATGCAGGCACTACAGCAGCTGGCCGCGACTGTGATCCGCGCCGCACCCAGGTGCCGCACCCTGGCGCCTCACCCAGGCGCAGCAGCAAACCCACCAGGTCGTGCTCTGCTCAAGTTGTAACGTTCTTTCAGCAAACAAGGAGTTGAACTGTGTTGTGAGCAGTGATAGCCAGTCGGTTTAGTCTTCAAATAAAAAGCAGCACACCCACCAGGTCGTGCTCTGCCGGGTAGTGTGCGCGCAGCAGCGCTGAGCCTCGCTGCAGCGCTGGCCCGGCATCCTGCAGCATGTCATGTGCGTAGTATGTGGTGGCCAGCTGGTACAGTGTGAGGCCCAGCTCAGCACTGCCTACATCCTGCAGCTCCTGCAGCAGCAGCAGCAGCAGCAGTGCAGCAGAGCACACGCAGATGTTGAATTTGTTGACAGAACCTGCCGCAAACGATGATGTACTGCAAGCGCTGCTTCCCCTGCAGCAGCACTGCCTGCGTCCTGCAGCTCCTGCAGCAGCAGCAGCAGCAGCAGCAGCAGCGGTGCAGGAGCTGTGCAGCAGAGGCGGATGTCAGCAAATTGTTTGACAGGCTCTGCCGCAAACATGTGGCTGCACATGCTGCTTTCCAGGCAGCAGAGAGCGGCTCCAAGAGACTGCAGGAGCAGTCGAGCCTATAGCTGCCACACGAACGCTCTACCACAGCTGCTACAGCCGCACCTGCAGGCTTATGTGCTGCTTGAAACCCGGCTCCCCAAGGGCCAGGCTGGTGTAAAAGGCTGATGTCAAGGACGAATCTGTTGTGCTGCTATAGCCTGACCTGCAGGATGATGTAAAAGGACGAATTCATGTGCTGCTACAACCTCACCTGCAGGCTGATGTGCTGCTTGAATGCCGCCTCCCCCAGGGCCAGGCTGCCATCCAGTGCCACGCCGACCTGCTTGCTGTGCGCAGCCAGGGCAAGGCGCACAATCATGCTCTCGGCACCTGCGCAAAGGCAAAGACATGCTCGGTGCGGCCGGGGTAAACCGAGTAGGTTAGGTAAACCGGGTGGGTTAAGTATAACAAAGCTATGGCAATGGCAAATTGCCTGCACAGAGCAGTGTATGGCTTCTGCCTGAGCTGCACGGGCGGCAAGCAGAGTTGGCTGTGATGTGACTCGCACAATGGCGCAGACATGCGCTGCAGAGAACCCAGTGCAAAGCGCTTTCAAAGTATGATTGTGATGCAAGACAACAGACGGCTGACAAGCCAGTGAGCAAGCCGACACAAGGGTGACATGCAGCCCCGACTAGCACGGGGCTGTCTTTGTATACTGCTGTAGTACAGCAACACAGCACAGTTTGGCCCAGCCCAGCACAGCACAGCACAGCACAACAACACAACAGAGACAGATGTGAAGCCCGTTGACGCTTTAACGTGTTATAGAACAGTTTAGCACAGCTGCTGCTGCAGCTGTGCCTCACCCAGCGTGGCCAGCATGTGCTTGAATGAGTCCTGCATGCCCGCAGTTGATGCTGCCACCTCCTGCGGGCTGTCAGCAGCAGCCACAGCCAGCACGTGCAGGTAGAACAGGCCCTCTGAAAGGCTCGGGTCCTGCAGCAGCAGCAGCAGCAGCAGCAGCAGCAGCAGCATGTTGTGTGTGTTTGGTGCATTGGCCTGTGGTGTGGTTGATGCGCCAAACACTTGTTCATTGTGGCTTGCACACGCAACGACTATACACGCGTTGCGTTGCAGCGATCGCTGGTGTGAAAGGAGTTGGGACACTTGCGCACTGACCATACAGCATGCGCGTTGTTGCAGGCACTTACGCCACCACGAACCAGCAAGCTGCAGCTTTCTAAGCAATGCCTGTGATCCAAGCAGCTACAACTTTCAGAGATGCTCACACGTAGTGTAACACATACATGCAATGAAAGCTGCAAGCTGCAAACATGCCCACCTCAGCTTGCTTTGAGAGCATGTCTGTTGCTGCCGCCAGCAGCGGCTGTGCCTCCTGCAACTGCCCAGCAGCCACCCTGCAGCCAGCGCAGGCAGGCAAGCAGGCAGCAGCAGCAGCAGCAGCAGTGCAGCAGCAGCAGTGCAGTTGCATGCAGCTGCTTAGACACGCCGGTGTGTTCACAGTCAAACTGCTGGTCATCATGTGTGTTGACCGTGCCTGGGGTAGCATTGCTGGTGCCTGCAGCTGATTTGGGCTTCTTTGGATAACAGCTTGCAGCATGTGGCGCATCCCGCCCAGGCAACACATCTACATTCAGCTGCTCAATCTCAAATGCAAGGCAATGCATGCACTGCATATAACAAGGCGCCTGTAACGCACCTGATTGTGCCCAGCCGCAGCAGCCTGTGCCCTGTCAGTGGGTGTGCAGGGCCAAAGAATCTCTGCGTGATCTCCAATGCCTGCTGCGCATGCTTTGCGGCCTCCTCGTGCTGGCCCCCAAACAGCAGCAGCAGCGCAGCCTGGTTGTGCAGCTCACTCAGCTCAGGCCTACAGGCAGTGCATTCAGCAGTGTTCACATCAGACTGTGCAAGTCAAGCAGTGGCAGGAGTGCCAGAGGGATAGCAGCCACAGCACACTGGGCAGAAGCAAGAATGCTGCTGCAGGGGTAGGGACAAACAGGGGCAGATAGAGCAGCAACCACACTCACGCAGCCATTGCGTGCTGCACAGCATTGGCTCGCACGCCAATGCAGCAGCTCCAGTGCTTTGCTGCCAGCCACAAACTACAGCGGCGCCCGCAAGGGCTGGTAAATCTCCACGATAGACAAGCTGCTTTTCCTGCTGCAGCAGCGGCGGCCATGCGCACTCCTGCTGTGATCGTACTGCAGGACTGCTGCTGTGCTGTACACGGGGGTCTCCTGGTCCAGCTGTGCTTGAAGGTGGCAACCATGCATTCACTGCAGACAGTCGTCTTGTTCCATGCATCAAACTAATCCCCGAACTAAACATAGCCATGCACACCTTTCACTGGAATGTTCTTCAACCCCTCAACCCCTCTACCTGTGTGCGCACCTGACAGGGAAGGTGCTGGACAGCAGCTCTATGCCCTGCTGCCGAACATGCAGACTACACAACCCCGCCCTTGCCGGGTCCTTTGAGAAGGTTGCCGTCACCTCTCACAGCAAATGCGCACCTGTCAGCGAAGGTGCTGGCCAACAGCTCTATGCTGTCCTGCTGCCGCAACAGCTGCCAAACTTGCAGACTACACAACGGTGCCCCTGCTGTGCCTGTGGCTACACTTGTAGTGGTCTTGGAGAGAGTGCACCTGTCAGGGAAGGTGCTGGCCAGCAGCTCTATGCTGCAATGCTGCAGCAACAGCTGCCAAACCTGCAAACTACACCCCTGCTGTGTCCATGACAACACTTCTAGTAACCTCACCTGTCAGGGAAGGTGCTGGCCAGCAGCTCTATGCCCTGCTGCAGCACCTGCGTGGCCTGCTGCAGCCGGTTCTCCTCCACTAGGGCCACTGCAGTGTCCACAAGCTTGTCCATGGAGGCCTGAAAACAAGAAAAGCAACAAGCAGGTGGCCGGCAGGCATGCAGCAGACATCAGGCACAGCAATATGACATGCAGCACAGGGATTGCTTCACCAGCCTCACTGCTGTGTCCACAAGCTTGTCCATGGATGCCTGCGGGAGGCACCAGCCATGTGAGCCATGTGAGGCAGACTTGTCAGGCGCCAAACAGGGAGCGCTGCAAATCGATACTGTGCGCATGGCTGCAATGAGCACGCATGCAGGCTGGCAACTACGGGTGCAGGTACCCGTGAAACCAAGCACGAGGCTTGAACAGCTGCAGTGAGTTGTTGCTGTTTCAGCAGCGTCAACAGCACTCACTTGCAGCGCGTCTGCCCCGCCAGCAGCACCGCCGCTGCCACTGCCGGCATCGCTGCCGCCAGCATTGCTGCTGGCCTGGGCGCTGCTGCTGCTGAAGCACCGCTGGTGCGCCGGCATCATATGTTGAGCAGGAAACCTCCAGGTGCCTTGCTGTGCCTGCTCATGCAGCAGCTGCTGCTGTGTTGCCTGCCGAGCTGCATTCAGCAGTGCATGCCTGCCGAGTACCTGCTGCTGCTGCTGCCGCCATGTGCTGCTGGTGCTGCTCTGTTGGCAGCAAGCAAGTGCTGCTGCCTCCGTGCATGAAGCAACGCATGGTGCCCGGCTGTGGCCAAGGGCACTTGCAAGCAGGTGGCTTGCGCGCTGCAGCAGTGCAGCAGGTGGCACCCAGTACAATTGTCAGCTGTTAGCTACACTTGTACAGCATTATGAGGTCTTATGTACGTTGGCAAATGCACATAATCCTACTGCATGGTTCCAGATCTGCAATTTGATGGCTCACCCGCATCACAGCAGCTGTAGATCCGTCTCAAGCGTCCAGGCGACACAGTCGCAGCAAACAGCACATGCAACAATGACAAAGCGACATACCTGCAGGCAGTGCGCAGTGTGCCATGCACCCCACGAACCTTCAGACTCAACAGTCTCACACCGCCTGTCTCACTCTAACACACAGGTTAGAACAGGGGGTTACGTTGCTTCCCTATTTCGCTGATCGCTCTTTAGGGTCAAGGAAGTGACCTTTAAAGGTTTCATCTTTGCTTGCAACCTGGATCG
This sequence comes from Tetradesmus obliquus, assembly GCA_030272155.1. Taxonomy (NCBI): domain Eukaryota; kingdom Viridiplantae; phylum Chlorophyta; class Chlorophyceae; order Sphaeropleales; family Scenedesmaceae; genus Tetradesmus; species Tetradesmus obliquus. Next base: position 7,802,391 of record CP126193.1, on the reverse strand, counting down.
GCGCGCGTTGCGTCCGTATGCATCTGATGCTCACGACAAGCTAGGGCTTTCACACTCGCAAGCTTGCTGCCTCGCCGTTTGAACCTTTGGCCGCTTTTCTGTAGCTTTGACGTATTCCAGTTGCCGGACCTTGTGCGCAGAGGTTCACTCTACTGTTCACTCACCTAGATGCTGTGCTGTCTCCTTCTAGGGCGCCGCTCTCGGCAGCTGCTGGGCTCAACTAGTAGCAAAAGTAGTCTTTGAAAGACCTCAGCAGTGCTCGAGGCCATGTCCACCAAGCACCACCGCAGCAGGCAGCAGGGGCCTCTGGTTCCGCTGCATCAGCCGCTGCTGTCTGCCAGCCCGCCTAATCATGACGGGCGCTGGATGCGGCGGCCTACCACTAGCCCAGGCCCTGAAGCTCGAGGCGTGCGGCAGATGGCAGCCGGCAGGCCCAGCAGGCAGCTGCTGTCGCTGTCAAGCCAGCAGATACAGAACCTGCGGCAGAAAGACAAGTGAGCAACGATGGGCGCAGCTTCTGGTTGTGGCTTGCCAAGTTGGCATGGCTGCAGTTGCTGGGACTCCAAGCAGTGCTGTCGGTACACGCGTTGTGCATGCAGCAAGTACAGCTGCTCCGTTTAAACGAGCGGGTGAGACCTCACTTGTATGCCCCTGCCACGACAAGCAACCACTCCAGCTGAGGTTGCATATGCCTGCAAGCCAGTGGCACAAAGCCGCGCATGATTCCAGGTCATGATGCATCCTGCATGATGTGTCATGCGCATCACTACTGCTGCTGTGCCTTGCTTGCAGGTGGGTGCCTCTGCCTGAGGATGATGATGAGGATGCAGCAGCAGCAGCCGCAGCACTAGCAGCAGCACCCGACTCATTGCCAGCATCGCTGGAGGCGCTGCATGGTGAGCACAGCAGTTATGTTTTGCTTGCAGGACTGATGCAGTACTTGATCAAGCTTGCAGCAGAGCGCTATAGTACTTGGTTTGAATTTGCAGCAGAGCATTGGGCGTGATGAGCATCGCCTTGCGTGGCACTGCCTGCCTCCCGTGCTGCTGCACCAAGCACAAGTCGATCGGCACAGTAGCCGTCCTGACTTGTGGCACGTCAATAACAGCGGAAACATACACCTTTTAGTACACGGTGTGGTGTGGTAATTCAAGTTTCAGCAGCACCAATCAAAAGCACTCCAAGCTCATCACTGCTTGTTGACAGCTGCTGCGGCTGCATTCTGTGCTTCTGCTGCTCAGGCGAATCTCTGTCATCGCTAGCGACAGGCGATGACTTCACCGCACTCACCATCGCACCAGGTAGGCAGCTGCAGGCGACGCAGCACCACCACCACCACCACCAGCAGTCACCTGCTGCGGCTTTCCTCAGTGGCAGCTGTGCTAGCTGGGTTGCTGTGGCAGGCACTGCTGTGCTCTGCAGCCTGCTGTCCTGGGGTGATTATGCACAGGTTGTGTAGGGCGATGCCCCCAGGTCCGCATGCTGCATCCTGTGTGCAACGCCGCTGCTGCCCGGCAGGCATGTTTCAGGACCTGGATGCATCGCGGGCGCGGCAGCAGCGCGGCCGCATCACGCTGTACTGCCCTGGCGACAGCTTCGACAGGAAGAAGCTGGATGAGGTGCGGCACATGCAATAGTTTCTAAAATTTCTTTTGTGTGCACTGTTATGTGCAGCTGTACTGCTGCTTTCGATGCATGGGTGCTTGTGTGTCGGGCAGTTGGTGCGCAGTGGTGGCACGTGCGTGCGCACTGATATAAGCAGCTGTGTTGCTGCTTCTTTTGCATGGCTGCTGGTGTGTTGGGCTCGGTGCGTGGTATGGCACATGCATGTGCACTGATATGGGCAGTTGGCCCACGTGTTACAGCTCCACGTACAGTTGCTGGAGTGCACAGCGGCTGTGATGTACCTTATGCAGCCGTACTGCTGCTCGGTTGGTGGCTGCGGGTGTGCTGGACTGCCGGGTGGCTGGTGGTGACAAAGCCACGATGTGTGGGGCAGTACATTGCTGTTGTCAGCGCCTTTGGCTGCTGTTTGCGCAAAGGTCATGTTCCATTACTCATGTAGCAACACATGCGGCTTTGGGGATGTATGTGTGCCGCTGTTTTCGCATCTAAACCGCTGACCTGTGTGTGCTGCACTTGCCACTGTCCCGCTGCACTGCTTGCTGCAGGTGCTGCGAGCCAGCTTTCCTGCAAGCGCCATCAAGTCGTACCCGGATGTGTTCTACGTAGAGTACTTTGCAGGTGCGCGACTCACCGCACATGCCCATGCAGTTGGTGTCACATGTGGCTGCCGGCTCTTCAATAGTACTCAAATGCTTGCAACGCACAGCATGCAGCACTGTACAGAGCCCGGAGTAGGAACAGCCATTCTACCATGTTGCCTGCAACACTGCTGCAGCAGCAAGGTGCGCACCCATTGACCTCCAACCACTGCTGCATGTGCCTGCTTTCCTGCAAGCGCAGCCAGTGATGATGCCCCTGGGGGAGACCTTTTCTTCTTTGACTATGGCGTAGTGGCATGCTGGGGCCTGGACAGTGCGCAGGTGCGGTTATTACATGGTTGCTGCAGCCCTGGTGCGTTGCCATGCAGATGTTTGTAGCGTGCTTGTGGGTGTCGCTGGTGTGGGAGCTTGCATGCCAGAATGTGCTGTGATCGGATCAGCTATATCATACGCGCAGGCTGGCTGGCGGCATGGGCTGCAGTGCTGCGGCTGTGCGGCCACTCACGTGCTGCTGCTGCTGCTGCTGCTGGCTGGCTGTGCCTGCAGGAGGCTGCCGTGATGCGCACGATCGCGCACCAGGCAGCTAACCAGCCTGTGGACAGTGAAGAACTGGAGGTGGACCAGGTAGGCTGATTTGGAGGGCTGCAGCAGCAGCAGCAGCAGCAGCAGCAGGTTACATTGTTGTGCCGGCTTGCTGCAAGAACACACAGCACGTGCACCCGTGTTGCCAGTGCCTCACCAGCGCCATCGCCTGACGGTCTGAGATCAGCTACATGCTTCCTGCCTGGGGTTGGTCTTCCCAGCTTCACTGCTTACCTTGTGCTGTCCCTGTCTCGCGCGCGCACTTTCATGTTTGCCACGCCTGCCAGTTTGAGTTCAACTACAGCTCCTTGGAGAAGCCACACATCCAAAATGACACCGTCACACTTCACAAGAAGGCAGCCAAGGACCACCAGGTGGGTCCGAGGTTTGGGTGCGGGTTCCCTTGTTCCACAGAGCACAGCTGCCGCTGCTTTACTCCTCATGGCACGCTCAAGGGGCTTGCATGAAAGGGCTCTTGCGTTGTGCTGCACGTCAAGCCAGCACCGCGCGTAAGCTTGGTGCTCAGCACTCTTGCTGTCACGTGCTCTACACACCTAGCATTGGTCAGCTCGGCCTGCACAGGATGACATTATACCAGCACCCGTGGTAGCCCCGCAGCAACCATTGTTACCCCGCACTCCGCATTGCAGGTGAAGCTGACCTTCAGCTACGCACTAGATAGATAGAGATAGAGGGGTTACACGGTGTGTTCATGCGGCACACGCCACCACAGACATCTGGTAAAATAGGAAGCTGCAAGCAGCTCAGCTCGGGCTGTCACTCTGAGGCCTACGCACTGGCGCACTTCTGCTGCTCGTGCATCACACATACACATACTTGCATATGCCTGTTGCCGCACTCTTGCAGGTGAAGCCTGCCACCAGACCCACACTGCCAACATGTGTTTGCTCAGATGTGTTTGCCGTGCCGTTCCGTGACTGCAGGTTAAGCTTGCCATCACAGCTACACGCTGGCACACCCACACCGCCGACACGTGTTTGCTCAGACGTGTTCGCCGTGCCGTTTCGTGACTGCAGGTGAAGCTTACCATCAGCTGTCCGCTGGCACCTTGGCTGCTCACACGCCTACACACTGGATGCCTGTCGCCGTACATTGTTCAGCACCTGTTGTTCGATTTAAATTTGAATCTCTGCAGGTGAAGCTGGCCATTAGCTACGCGCTGGCGCAGTCTACGAAGCTCTCGCTGCACGAGCGGCGCGTGAGCGCGATGGTGGTGGAGACAAAGCACTTGCCTGAGAGCCTGGCGGCATCCGGCAAGGTGGCGCTGTCGCCGGAGACGATCGCCAAGCTCATCGGCAAGGTGAGGCGGCAGCAGTGGCTGCGGTGTAGAATGTGTGTTGTTGCAGCAGCAGCAGCATCCGGCAAGGTAGCGCTGTCGCCAGAGGCCATCCAGCTTGGCTCATCAGCAAGGTGGGTGATGGAGCAGAAGGTAGTATAGCAGGAGATTTTTCTTTAGCAGCAGCAGCAGCATCACCGCCAACCTCATCAGCCAGGTGGGGCGGCAGGCAGGTGTGACAGCAGGTGGCTGCAATGTACACTGTGTGTCGCAGCAGCAGCGCAGCAGCGTGTGGTGTGCCTGTTCAACAAATTGAAGTTTGCCTCATTGCTGTGTTTGTTTGTACACCACATGTTGGCAGGTGTTCATCCAGAAGGCGGGCGTGAACCTGCTGAGCAGCGTGCCGCCCTGGTGCACCTGTTCAACAGTCATATCCAAGTATTGCCTCATTGCTGTGCTTGTTATACACACGCACCTTTTCAGGTGTTCATTCAAAAGGCGGCCGTCAACCTGCTGAGCAGCGTGCCGCCCTGGTGCAACTGCTATGCCTGTCGCCTCACTGCTGAATCTGCTGCACCTTCACACGTGTTGGCAGGTGTTCATCCAGAAGGCGGCCGTCAACCTGCTGAGCAGCGTGCTGGACACGCCGGAGTTCTTCTGGCGGGCCCCGGACTCCTTCCAGGCGCTGTACGAGCGCATTTGCGAGTACCTGGAGCTGGAGCAGCGCGTGGAGGTGCTCAACGCGCGCTTCGCGGTGAGTCAGCGTGCAGCGTTGGGACGGATGCGGAGTTTGAACAGCTGACCTGCCTGACAGTGTAGAGGTGCTCAACGCGCGCTTCGCGGTGAGTTGCATGCAGCGTCGGAACGGATGCCGAGTGTTAATACCTGACCTGCCTGACAATGTAGAGGTGCTCAACGCGCGCTTCGCGGTGAGTCAGCGTGCAGCCGCATGCAGCGCTGCCTTTGACAACACCTTTGCAGGCAGGCAATTGCCTGATTGCTGTCGGGCTGCTGCATGCTTGGTTGATGCCGCCTGCAGGTGCTGCAGGAGATGCTGCACACCTCTGCATCTGTCTGACGGTTGTCAGCCTGCTGCATGCTGCTGCTGCCGCAGGTGCTGCAGGAGATGCTGGACACCTCTTCATCTGCAGACATGCAATCACCAAGCATTTTACCAACATGCTTGACTCATGCCGCAGGTGCTGCAGGAGATGCTGGACATGCTGCGCGACCACCAGAACAACCACCACAGCGCGCGGCTGGAGTGGATCGTGATCTACCTCATCATGGTGGAGGTGGTGGTGGGGCTGCTGGAGGTGCTGGGGCTGTTCGGGCTGGTGGGCAACGAGTAGGCGGGGTGCAGAGTTGGTGGGCAACGAGTACATGGGCGAGCTGCTGCTTGGCATAGTCCAGGCTAGCAGCTGCTGGAGGTGCTGGGGCTGTTTGGGCTGGTGGGCAGCGAGTAATTGAAAACCAACAGCAAACATGGCGGCTGCTGATTGACATGGCCACGGGTTGCAGCTGCTGGAGGTGCTGGGGCTCTTCCGCCTGGTGGGCGACGAATAAGTGCCGGCAGGTCAGAGCGGGTAGACTGTTCTGGGCAGCAGTCAGGGCATGCAGAGGCCAGCTGGCACGCAGCGTACACCACCACCCACTCATCAGTCACACCATGACATCATGGTGTGCTGGTGGCACTGGCCAGTGCTGTCCATGGACAGCAGCGCGAGCGCCCTCCAAACAAAGCGGCCAGGTCTGGCTGCAGCAGGCTGCGCCTTGCTGCGCACGCTGCCGGCAGCATAGCTGCTGCAGCGCTTGCGGAGTGAATGTTGCTCTGGTGTTTTACATGCGCCATAGTGTGTCTGTGCAAGCATTGCATGCACGTCAGCAGCCTTGCATGTTGCGCATCGTCTGCTGCACGGCCACGTGTTAAACATAAACTGTGCTGTGGCAGTGCACTGCTTGTGATGCGCATGCCATTCTTACTTTGTGCAAGGCAGACTGCTGCATCATGTGTGACAACATCATGCATGGTGCAACCTCCACTGGGTTGGTGGTCAAGTCATCAGCAGTGTGAAAGTATGCACATCTCCATGGTCAGGCAGCAATGCTGGGGCACAGGCAGGACAGAGCAGTGTTGCAGGGCAAGGGGCACAGCACAGCTGCCACGTGTTTGTTTGCTTTCTGAGCATCATAGCATGCAACATGCTGGATGTAGCAGGCTCACTGGCCCCTTGACTGCTGCATGCGGAGCACTGCGCGCGAATTGCTGGTTTGTTCACGTATGATGAGCATGTTGTCTTTGTTGTCAGCGACTAGTTGTTCAAGATCTTTGAATTGATCATGTAAGCTGCAGTCGTGCCAGGCGTACAGCCTCAGCTCTGCTCACTGTGAACATTGTCACTGGGTAACTTCACTTTAGATTTCAAGGCAAACGCAGGCCAATCAGGCTTTAAACTTTGAATCTAAAAAGAATGGACGCTCTTGAAGCTCACGATCTGATCGATGAGCCGCGCCTGATCGGAATTTTTCTGGGTGTTACATGTGTCATACGGATCTGCAGCCTCTGAGCATAGCCAGCGCTGCAGACGCGGTGGAACTGAGCTCTGCTGTGCCCTCAAGCTCTGCTCCCGGAGCCTGTTCCTCCCTGTAACGCCGGGCAGCAGCGCCATGGGGGACGAGGCCCCTGCGTCTGCCCCAACTCGCCACAAAGGGGTCGTAAAATGGTTCAATGCCACGAAAGGCTTCGGCTTTGTGACTCCAGCTGACTCTGGCGAGGACCTGTTTGTCCACCAGGTCTGTTCCGAATGTGCAAGGCACCTCTGGCGTTAGATCTAGGCTTGGATTGAGCGCAGAATTAGCCGAAATAGTATCAAACTTAAAGTGGTTCAAGCGGATTCTCCAGGGTCTCGCAGCAGGGCGCCATCACTGGATCAGCTGTAGCAGCGCGCTGGCTGTCGGGCAGCGTTGGACACCTGCGCAGCAAGGTTCTCAGCCCGCTTGTTTGTGTCTTGCAGACCAGCATACAGGCGGAGGGCTTCCGCAGCCTTCGAGAAGGCGAGGAGGTGGAGTATGATGTCGAGGAGGGCACTGATGGTCGCACCAAGGCAATCAACGTCACAGGGCCCGAGGGCTCAGCCCCACAGGTGCTTGCAGGACGCAGCCAGCAGTTCAACTAGGCATTTGCAAGCCACGTGCAGCTGCCAGAGTGGCCAGCTGCGCAGCAGGCAGGCCAGGGCTGTGCTGAGCGCAGTGCAGTTCACCGAGGTGTACTGCAGCAGCTGCTGGAGATTGTATGTGGATCAAGCAAAGCACAGCAACAGGGCGCTGTGCCACCTCTGAGCAGCTGCAGCTATGGCACAATACTGGAGGCAGCAAGCTGGGGTGCATCGGCTGCAGCTAGGATGCCGGGATCTCACAGCCAGTATGCTGGCGATCATGCAGCAGCAGTTCTGGCAGCAGCAGCGGGCGCGCCGCCAGATGTGCAGCACCGCAGCGACACATGCGGCTGTACATATCAGTATCAGCTGCGCAGTGCAGGTGTCTCAAATGGCTACCAGTCAGCAAGTGCCAGTGTTGCTCGTCAGTCACTGCTGCATGCCACAGCAGGTGCAGCAGACGACAGCATCTCTTTTGGGAGCAGCACGAGCAGCAGCTGCAGCAGCAGGAGCAGCAGCTGCAGCAGCAGCCAAACCCACAATAGTGTTTCATGGCAAGCAGCGCAGCTGGAGATCTTTGCAGCTGCTTGCAACTGCATGTAGTGTCTGCCTGCTGCAAGTGCTCTGCGTGTGCTTGGCTGTTGAGCAGCTATTGCATATCTTTTGGCAGCAGCAGCAGCAGCTCACAGCAGCAGTGCTCCTGGCACATCACCACAGACTGTACGCACAGAAATGCGGCTTGCGCAGTGCTAGCACATAACCTTTTGCAGCAGTGCACTGTGGATACAGCCTAGTAGTATCCTTGCACCGTGCATTTAATATCATACCAACGTCACGTGCCTGTGTCTGCTGCTGCTGCTGCTGCTGCCCGTCACCTGCGACCCAACACCAACCCGCCAACCTACAGGGTGCTCCTCGGCGCAGCTCCTTCCGCAGTGGAGCAGCAGGCGGCGTAGTAGCCGGTGGTGTAGCCGGCGCCTACAGAGGCAACGGCCGCGGCCGGGGCGCGCCAATGCCCATGGCCTATGGCTACGGCTATGGCGCATACGACTACTACGGCGCATATGGCGGCTATGCTGCGTACGGCTACCCGCCGCGCGGCATGTACGGCATGCGCGGCGGCGGGCGCGGCGGCCGGGGCCGGGGAGGGCGCTTCCCCGGCGGCCGGGCTGGCGGCTACATGCAGGGGCTGCCAGGCGGCCAGGCGGGCGACAGCAGCGGGCTGCAGGTGATAATCATATGGCTGTTGAGGTAACAGCAGTTGCTGCTGATGGCAGCCGAGCAGCTGCTGCTTTGTGGCTGGGCATGAGGGCGGGCGGGTTTTGTCAGTAGCAGCACTGGAGAACCTGTGCTGTTGGGTGTGGCAGCAGATGCAGCAGCAGCAACATGCCAGCTGAGATGGCACCGCCAGATTGCAGCAGCAGCAGCAGCAGGTGCAGGCAGCACTTGCAGAGCCAAGTAGATGTCAGGCAGACAGTCAAAGCAGCAGCTGCAACAGCAGGGACAGACGTGGCGTGAGCAGCCAGCTTTGAGAATGATGCAGGCGGACAGCCGCAATTGCAGCTGTGTTTGCAGGCTGAGCAGTGCTGCTTCACTGCAGAGCAGCTTAGTGGCAGCTGGGCGGCAGCTATGCAGTTTCCTTCAGCACAGTGCTGCTGATGACAGCAGTGAGGTGATGCCGGTGGCAGTCGCCCTTGATGCGTGATGTTGCTGCATGGCGTTCCCTGCAGCGGCCTGGCGCACAGTTGTGCCAGTGCAATGAGCAGTTGAGTTGCTGCAGTACGGGAGACAGCAGGAGCAGCAGCAGCTGCGCTGGCTGGTGCCGTGCCCTACTTGGCATTGCTGGGCAATGCCAGACACAGCAACATGGGCAGGCATGATTGTTCCACTGGCAACTAAGGCAAGAAGCCACTGCAGCCTGCAGTAGGGAGATGCAATTGATTCTTTAAGGGGCACCAGCAAGAAACTGGGCAGCGGAAGCAGGAAAACCTGTCCTGCAAATCCCATTCAGAGCAGCAGAAAGGCCAGCCTCATCCACTACACCCCTTCCTGTCCTGGATTTGTCCTCCAACCTTGCTGCATCCTTTTGCCCTGCCCTGTCTCCGTGCCGCCAATCGCTGCACTTGTTGTGTGCGCAGGTGGTGGTGCACAACCTACCATGGACCACCACATGGCAGCAGCTGAAGGATGCGTTCAAGGAGTGGAAGGTGGAGCGTGCAGATGTAGTGTACGACAGCTGGGGCAAGAGCAGGTGCGGCAGGGTGTGGGATGAGCACCTGCTGGTCAAACACAGTGTGCGGCAGCTGGTCAAACGTAGCGTGTGACAGCTGGTCAAACATGGTGTATGACAGCTGGAGCAAGAGCAGGTGCGGCAGGGTGTGGGATGGGCACCTGCTGGTGAAACACAATGTGTGGCAGCTGTACATAGTAGTGTATGACAGCTGGTCCAACATAGCGCGTGACAGCTGGTCAAACATGGTGTATGACAGCTGGGGCAAGAGCAGGTGCGTGGCAAGATGTGGGACGGGCAGCTGCTGGTCAAACGTAGCCTGTGACAGCTGGTTACACTTGGTATATGAGAGCTGCTCTTGCTGCAGCTATCATACACCAAGTTTGACCTGCTGTCAGGGGCTTCAGTTCAAACGTAGCCTGTGACAGCTGGTCAAACTTGGTATATGAGAGCTGCTCTTGCTGCAGCTGTCATACGCCAAGTTTGACCTGCTGTCAGGGGCTGCAGTTTGGTTGATTGGTGTGGACCGAGTGCTGCGTGCAAGGCAGTCTAGCACAGCATGTGACAGCAGCTGCTGGTCAAACATAGCATCATGGCAGCTGCAGATGCTGATTGTGTGTTTGGAGTGAGGCTGGATTTGGGGCAGGCGTGCAGCTGCATGGCGCATTTCAGGTCAGACCAGTGCGATGGCAACACGGCTGGGGCGACGTCTGCAGCAGCGCACGGCAGCACCAGCTGTGAATTTGCGGCAGGTCAATAGATACCGTGCCCACTTTAGAGGAAGGGCCTCTTAGTCGTGGGATGCGGCATTTCGGGCCAAGTAACACAGCATGGCAGCTGGTGCAGTACGGAGACCTCTGTAGAACTTGCAGGAACGAGGCTCGCCACTGCATTGGCGCCACAGCAACTCTGCTGAAGCTGTGCTCTGCCCTGCCCCGCATCACCTGCCACCTGCCAATGTGCTGCTGCAGGGGCTTTGGCACTGTGCGCTTCAGCAGCAAGGAGGATGCAGATGCAGCCTGCACGAAGCTGAACAACACAGAGTACGAGGGCAGGACAATCACTGTGCGGCTCGACCGCTTTGCCTAGGCAGGGGGTGCGTGGTGTTATTTCGCAGGCAGCCAGCAGCAGCAGCAGCAAGAGCACGCCAGATGGCTGCGCCAGGCTGGATCAGGGCAGAGGAGCTTGCAGGAATCTGCCTTGCAGCAAGCAGTCCAGGCAAAGAGCAGCAGCAGCAGCAGCAGCAGCTCCCGCAGGCTGCATCAGCAGCAGCACCAGCGGTGTCATAAGAATCTGGCAGTGCTGCAGCAGCAGGCAGCTGCTGGTGGCCGTGTTGTGTTAGCGTCTGCGTAGGGTAGGCCCGCAACGCGCGCATGCCCCATGTGCAGTTGCACCGTGTTTGCTTTTGCTATGGATGGCTGCGTGCGCTCCGAGCGTGTTGCAGGCGCAGCAGCGCCCGTGTGCGTCCCTTGTCACTGTGTGAAGAAGATGCGCAGATGGGCGCCTGCAGCGCTGCACTGCAAGGAGCAGCATGCAGCGAAGATTTCTAGATCCTTTCTGCTGCCATGGCACCTGGAGCTGTGCTGGCTAACAGTGGCAGCGTTTCTGCCCGACAGCGCACCCCAGGGTGCTTGCGTGGCTTTGGGCGGTTGGGTGTTTGGGGCTTCGGGGAGCAGGGATGCGTTGGGGCGCGCTGTTCCTGGTTTGATGTGAGGCACTGGGCTGCGCATATGCCTGCCAGGGCGGGTGAATATTGTTAACCTTGATAGGCGGCCGGTCGCAGCTGGCGCGTTGAGGATAGCATGAACAGCCCAACAGCAGTGTGCTGGTACATGATGTGGTGCAGGGCAGCTGCCTGTAGGGCAGCCTGGCGGCAGCGGCTTGTGTCTGGCTGCAGTTTCACTTGCATGCGCTGGTGCAGATTCATGTGAGCCGCTTTGCGCTGCACATCAGAAATGCTAGCAGTGCAAGCCCTGGCCACATCTGGCTGCCTGCTGCTGCTGGCTGCTTCATCTGTGGGGGTCCAGGGTCCGGCGCAAACACAAACAGGTTGCAGCAGCGTCCGTGGCTGCATTGCATGGTCTGTACATGCATATGCGTGCCCACGTGTAGCTGTGGATAAGCGAGGTTGTGAAGTTGTCAGGCTGGGCGGTGAGGCAGCAGGGGACCCCCACCCTGTTGAGCCACCGTGGAGTGTTATGAACTGTTGCGGTAGGTGGCACGTGTCGTGTCGCCATGCTGTAGCATCGATGTGCTGTCTCTTTGTAGCAGCACCTGTGTGTAACGGGGTGACCTGAAGCGACCCATGTGTCTTGCAACCATCCAGAAGAACTTATCGATTGATGCTATCACTTTCGGAGCAGCACATGTGCTCTGTACAGAGCACAGCGCAGGTGCCAGACAGTCCTGGATAAAACAGGCATGCAGCAGCAGCCGGCTCCAACGTGCACGCTGTAACTCTATATAACGTGCAGAATTCCTTAGTCCCTGATCCAACCGTTAGATGATGGTGACTGCCATATCCAGTTATGACCTTGAGACACCATATCTGAAGTAGCCATGATGGCCTCGGTGGCCCTTCTCGCTCTGTGAGTACGCATCATGCTGCATTGTGCTTGCAAGGCTTGCCTGCATGCACGTTGTAACTCTTTATACATCATCCAGGGCAGTGGGCCCACTACTGTGGGCAGATCTTGCTCTGCGCAGCAACAGCATGTACGACTATACTAGGAGCCTGGTTGCATTGAGAAACCAGGATGTCGGTGCTGAAGTTCAATTTTTGCTACTTAATGACGCCGTTTCTACCAGCCGTTGGCCGACTCCGGCAGGCCTGGCGGGATGCAAGCAGCGGGAACCGTCGGCATCACGCAGGTTCGTGCGCGCTATACATTATGAGAGCTAACGTTGTATCAGCGACAGTTCTTGAAGTATGCACGCCCTGTTATGGTTCCATATGTGGCAACGTTGCTGATGCTGGCAGCGGGCCGTGTACGGGCATGCCGACACACCTGCGTTGTGCGGAACAACTGGGCACAGCCAACACTAAAAAAAGGTGCGACACAGCTTGGCGTCTGGCTGGTCAAGCAAGTATTCTGAACGGTACCACTTCTGTGTCAGGTGAGTTACACGAAAGCACCTCGCAACCTGCCAAACCCAGACCACGCTACACGCTACAAGTTGCCTTCCTTCAGCAGCTGCTGTATGTCCACACCATTCGCAGTGAGCCAGAACAGCAGCGTGAGCACCGTGCTGTTCCACGCGCCGTGCACAATCATCGGCGTCAGCAGGTTGCGGCTGCGGCAGTAGATAGCACCCAGCCAGCAGCCTAGCGCAAATAGCACCGGCAGGTCTTTCAGCGACAGGTGTGCAATCGCAAACGCGCCAGCCGAGGTGATAACTGCGGCCCAGGGGGGCATGACCTTGGTGAGTGATGTCAGCAGAAAGCCCCGGAAGAGTGTCTCTTCCAGGAACGGCGCCAGCACGCCTGCAGCAATTTGCAGAAAATTCAGCACAGGACAGGGAGCTCAGTCAACACACCACATACAGATGTACCCTACATGTAACTCCACGGTTGAAACCACAGAAATGCAGCACAGAAGCTCACCTGCACCACCCTGAGCAGCTGCAAGATGACAACACGCACTTGGCAGCAAGCAGCCTGCAGCTAGCTGCCTCACTTGCTGCTGTATTGCACAGCTGCAGGCACAACTGTCGCTGCACACAGCCTGCTCCACCGTGCTGCACATGGGCCACTCAACCAATCCATGCTTGATCCCATGCTGCGGCAGGACAGCTTAGAACTTATTATGAACCTTTTATGGTCCAAAAGATACATCATTCCAACATTTCGACGCGCATTTCGATCAAACGTGCTCAGGATACTTACATGCTTACATGCTATCAGCAAACTCTCTGTCAATATCAAGCAGCAGCTCACCTGTCACCATCAGCAGCCGCACATACGTGGGCGTGTCCATGCTGATCATCCCAGCCACGCCATCCACAGTGCCGTGCCCGCCTGCAGTCGCAGACTCATAGCCGACAGCCGTCAGCAGCAGCGCCATACTGCCCACCACAATGGGCGCTGCTGCTGCCCCCAGCAGGCCCCAGGCCAGCCAGCCGCTGCCAGTCTGAAAAGGTTGACCCAGGCTGAAGTTGAAGAGCTGCTGCTGCTTGGCGGGCTTGTACCTGGGCCAATTTGCGACAGCGGCGGCGGCAGGAGTGTGTAAGCTTCAATGTGATATACTTTGCAAAACGCTGGGCAATGCAAGGACAGCAAAAGTGCAGTTGCTCGAGTGGGAGGAGGTGCTGCCTAGGGCTCTGCAACCTGCTGGCCTATAGCAGCACGGCGTGCAAAGCATTAGCAAGGTGATGGTCCAAGGTTATGGTGCTGAAAGCTTGTTTGACAAACACCACATTATCAGGCGCGGCGAGGAAAGGTGCCGCTGCTGCTGGCTCGGCTGTGCAACCGCCTGTACCAAGCGCACATGTCTACTACACAAACAGCAGCTGATAGCTATGCAGCCAGCCCGACAGAGCACACTTATGCAACCCCAAGGCGCAACATCGTGTCCTCTCACCTCGCTACTACTGATCCGATGACTGCAAACGTGACAACCAGCTCCACTATCTCGCTCCACAGCGCAAAGTCTGCCTGCCCGGCTGGGCTCAGCTCATACAGCGGCATGCCTACAATGCGCGTGTACGCTAGCGGCATCATCAGGAAGGCTGTTCCTGCAAAGCTGAGCGTCCACACTGCCATGGTTGCTGCTGTGGTCTTGCCGTCCCAGGGAACATCCCAGGGTACCTGGTAGGCTTGCCAGTCAAATACACGCCAGCCCTGTAGCACAGCCAGACAAACACAGGGATGTCTGATAGCTGAGTGTGAACTTCACACTTGAAGAGAGTTGTTCAGCTGATTGCTCAACGGTAACATGAACTGCTGTGTGCTCAGGGCGAGACGTGTCTAGTGCATACACGTGCAGCAAAGCAGACTCAGAGCAGCTGCAATGCATTGTCAGAGCAAGTGTGGGTAATGCAAAGGGCCTGCACCAAGAAAGAGACGGAAGTTACACGTGGTCCTGGCACCATTTTAGATGGTATCAGCCACAACAGGGTGAACACATGGTCTGAGACCACTGAAAAGCGAGTGAACACCATAGAACATGGTGCACCGTCTGGCACGCCAAATTTCGTAATGCAATGCTGGCGCCCCACCTGCTTCTGCTGGTCCTGAAGCTGGCTTGGGGTGAGCTGGGTGGGCTGCTTGTTTAAGCTGCTGCTCTTCTTCACTGTTGTCTTCGTGTCCTTCTCACAGCGGCATGTGAGCCGCACGCTGCGCAGGCTCCTTGCTGTGCTGCATGGCAGGGCATGCAACCGCCTGCATTGACCCTGCATGGCGGGCTGCAGCCTCTGCTGTAGCATGGTTGCTGTTGCTGAAGCGTTGTGCGGGCATTCAGCTGTCTAGGTGCAGCAGCAGCGAGGTTGGCAGATGATCCGAGGTGTAGTCCGTGCCGGTGCGAGAAGCAGGTGCTGCATACAATGCACTACTAGCTATACGTCACAAGTGCAATACATGCTCTGTGATGCACTCGTTGATCGCGTGGGAGTTACACTCTAACAACAGAGTGACCTGTCCTCGCGCCTTCGCCAAGCCTTGTCAGTGTCGATTGCTGTCGGCAGCCTTACTTCCACAAGGATTGCTTCTAACTAGCTGGTGTGCTTACGTTTCTCGCAACCACGACACGCTTGCTGCCAGGTGCTGCTAGCAGACCCCAAACAGCAGTAGCAGCATGGACGCAGCAGCGCCTATGGAGGCGGAGCAGCGTACAGCAGGCCAGGCCAGCACTTCTAGTTCGACGGCAGCGGGGCCGTCAGCCAAGCCCATAGTAGTGCTGGTGATCGGTGAGTGCAGGCAGTCAAGCAGCAGCAACATGCAGCAGGATGCAGCAGCAGCAACAGATATGATCAGCTGCATCAGCGGCTATGTGCACCACAGCAATAGAGCTTCAGTAAAGCTGCATCTCGTGGCGTGTGCTGTTCATAAAGCAATTGCAGCAGCTTGCTTTTGTCTGCTGCTAGTTGTGGCCTGCATGTTGTCATGTGTGCCTGCCTGTTGTACTGCCTGCCTCCTTGCCTTGCCATATCCACTGATGCTACTGCTGCTGTTGCTGCTTCTGCTGGCACATTCTTTCTCTTACCGCCAGGCATGGCAGGCTCAGGCAAAACAACGCTGATCCAGCGCGTCAACTCGCACATGCACCAGCAGAAGCTGAACGGCTACATAATCAACCTGGACCCAGCAGTGTCGCACCTGCCATATGGAGCAAACATAGACATTCGGGACACTGTGAGCAGCCTGCTGCAGTTCAGGCTTCGAACCAGCGCCGCAGTGCAGCTGCCGCAGCGGTTTCTCAGCAAGCAGTACTGTATTGAGCAGTTGTTACGGCTGCGACAGCTGCGGTGGCAGCTGCGATGGCCGATAGTGGCAGAAGAAATGCAGAAGCTATGCAGAACGCAGGATCATGTGGCTGCAGTCAGTGAGCAGCAGCAGCATGGTGTGAGGTTGGCTGGATGCAGCAGTCAGCTGCGTGGCCTACACCAGAAGCTGTACCTGCAGGCGTGTCCACCTCGGGCAAATCAACACATGCCATATGCTGCAGGCTCTGCTGTGCCCCTTGATATCAACCTGCAAACCTAGTATAGTTTCAGGTTTGTTTACCCTAGATTGCCTTGTCATCTCTGCCCGCTGCCTGTGCGTCTGTCGTGTCCGCTGCACTGCAGGTGAACTACAAGAACGTGATGAAGCAGTACGGCCTGGGGCCCAACGGAGGCATCCTCACAGCATGCAACCTGTTCGCCACACGCTTTGACCAGGTTTGACCAGGCAGAGTGTGTTGTGCAGGCACGCGCAGGCCCACAGCCGTGTTTGCAATGCTTTAAGTAGTCAGCGGCACTTGTGAGCATCAGCCGAAGCCAATGAAAGTGAGATGGGCGTATTGCCCACCTGGAGCATCCTGCTGAGGCTCCTGCATACGGGGTCAAGTATTGCAGCAGGCTATGCAAGCAGCGTGCCGCCAGCTGCGCGCAATGGCAGCTGCAGCTCTGGCAGCAGCTGCGTGCACTCTTCTGTTTGCAGGCCTCCATCTGGCCCTGTCTGCAGCAGCAGCTCAGCACCAGCTCGCAGCAGCATCACACAGCAGAATCCAGCTCACTCTGTTGCTGCTGCTGCTGCTGCTGCTGCTGCTGCTGCTGCTGCTGCTGCTGCAGGTGATCCAGCTGGTGGAGAAGCCGCGCGATCCTCCGCTGCAGTACGTGTTTGCAGACACACCCGGGCAGATCGAGATCTTCACATGGAGCGCCAGCGGGCAGCTGGTCACAGGTGAGACGCGCGGGTTCAAGAATAGGGAGAGGGCGTGTTTGTGCATGGAGTGCATAGCCGTGGGGAGGGTGTGTTTGTGCATGGAGTGCATAGCCGTGGGGAGGGCGTGTTTGTGCATGGAGTGCATAGCCGTGGGGAGGGTGTGTTTGTGCATGGAGTGCATAGCCGTGGGGAGGGTGTGTTTGTGCATGGAGTGCATAGCCGTGGGGAGGGCGTGTTTGTGCATGGAGTGCATAGTCGTTGGGGTGATGCTGCCGGAGCAATGGCAGGTGTGAGAGGTGATGGGATGAGAGGTTGCGGCGCCTCATTGTGTCCCTGAAGTCTGTGCATCCCTCCGTGTGGCTGTAGTGCAGCAACCAGCTTGGTTTCAACACCGCCTCAGCAAGTCCTGGACAGCGAGCACACAGAGGCAGCTCTTAAGATGTGCTGCGTACACAGCTAAGGACACGTTATGCACCACCTTACTGTGTCTGGGCCGCCGCTGCTGCTGCTGCTGCTGTCGTGTAGACCTGTTTGCCAGCAGCATCCCCACTGTGGTGATGTACGTCATCGACACGCCGCGCTGCACAGCACCGCAGACCTTCATGAGCAACATGCTGCAGGCGGTCAGCATCTTGTACAAGACCAAGCTGCCCATGCTGCTGGTGAGCTGTGGGGGCTGGTGTGTACTAAACCTGTTAGTAACAGGATGACGCTGCAACAGGCTGACACAAGAGGCAAGGCTGGTTTCAGTCTGTGACAGCTTTGGGAGGGCGGCTACACTTGTGTACTGCATTGCCCATGTACTGGTATGATTGTGCAGTGGCGCAGGTGGTAGACTATGCGCTGAGTGCCAGGCAGTGAGTGCTTTCAACATTTCCGTTGTCTGGTGTATTGTTGTGGCCCCAGCACACGCTGAACAGTCAATCACACGCCTGTACCTGTGAGCGCAACACATTGTTGTGCACGCCCCAACACACAGCTTGCCAATAGTAGCATGCATGTCCATTTGCACCATTCTCACACATGCAACACCCCACACGCATGCTCCAAGTCTGTCTGCTGTGGTATGCTGTCTGCTCTGCTGTCTGCTGACACGCGTAGGCCTTCAACAAGGTGGATGTGTCGCGCCACGAGTTTGCGCTCGAGTGGATGGCAGACTTTGAGGCCTACTCTGCTGCCTTGGAAGCAGACGCGAGCTACGCAGCAACACTCAGCCGCAGCCTGAGCCTGGTGCTGGAGGAGTTTTATGACGGCATGCGCTGCGTGGGGCTGTCGGCGCTGACTGGAGAAGGCATGGATGAGCTGTTTAAGGTGCGGTCAGTCATTCTTCTACATCTGTCAAATGTGCGGGCTGCCAGTTGTATGATGGCATGCGCTGCGTGGGGCTGTCGGCTCTGACCGGAGAAGGGATGGATGAGCTTTTTAAGGTGCGGGTTGTCGTTCGTTAGATCCGTGAACGGTGCGGGCTGCCAGTTGTTAACATGGTGTCTTCAGAGTTTTTCAGCATGTGAAGCAGATGGAAGTAGTCGAACGAAGTTGTATGATGGCACGCGTAGTCGGCGCTGACCAGCGAAGGCATGAATGAGCTGTTCATAGTGCGGGCTGGCTGGCCGCCTGGCCAGGTCACTGCACCCGGTGCGTTTTTTTTTTGTGTTACATCGTGCAATATGCAAGGTGCGATCGCATTTGCGTGTACTGTTCTAACACAATGCTGTGTTGCTGCTGTCGCTGCTCCTGCAGGCACTGGGCGAGTGTGCGCAGGAGTACCAGCAGTTCTACGTGCCTGAGCTGCAGGCAAAGCAGCAGCGCAAGGAGGGGCTGGAGCAGAAGCGGCGGGAAAAGGAGATGGCAAAGCTGCGCGCTGACATGGCAGGCAAGGCCAGCTTGCAGGAAGGAGGGAATGCAGCAGGTGCAGCAGCAGCAGGTGTGGCAGGTGCAGCAGGAAGTGCAGCAGCTGGTGTGCAGCAGGAGCAGCTGCAGCAAGGCCTGCAGGAGGACGAGGATGAAGAGGAGAGTGTGGATTTGAACTTGTCAGATGATTCGATAGGCAGTGATACATACGAGCAGGAGCAGTGACGACTTGATAGGCGTTTTCTTTTTCAGAAATGCCCAGCAGTGCTGGTACAGGTTCTGGTGGTCGCAACCTGTCAAGCTGACTACAGCTACAGGCTGTAGCCTACAGCTGGTTTGGGTGGCCAGACGAGGTGCATCTACGTGGTGCTGCAAAGCACCTAGGTTCAACTTTTGATTTGTTGTTGAAGTACAACCGTACGCGAAGCCACTGGTGCGGCGGTCATTGAATA
This sequence comes from Tetradesmus obliquus, assembly GCA_030272155.1. Classification (NCBI taxonomy): domain Eukaryota; kingdom Viridiplantae; phylum Chlorophyta; class Chlorophyceae; order Sphaeropleales; family Scenedesmaceae; genus Tetradesmus; species Tetradesmus obliquus. Next base: position 7,783,236 of record CP126193.1, on the reverse strand, counting down.
GGGGACATGCTGTCATGCAGCCTGCCAACTGCCTCGAGGTGCTCGAACTAACACGGCTAAACCAAGACATGTCCAGAGCATCTTTCTTGGAGTAACACGACAGTTGTGCGGTGCAACAACGCCAAGCCTATCCGGCCATCCGCTATCGCTGTATCCGGCAGTGCGAGTTTGAACTTCTTGACTGCACAACACGCGCCCTGAGCTCTCGCCACCGATCGCAGCGGTCTGCGCATCTCAATGGCGCTTGTAATGACAGAGCTTTGACAGTGTACGCTCGGCCTGCACCGCACCAAAGGCGTGGTTGATGCAGCCAGCATCCTTCACCAGCCCTGCAGCAGCAGCGTCTGCCAGGCCTGGCAAGCCTGCTTACAGCAGGGAGGACTTCTTGGCAGCATACTATGCTTTCTGCCAAGCAACGGAGCGGCTATACCAGGTTGGTCAGCCCAAGAGAGCAGCAATGAGTACACGTACTTGTAAAGCAGGCCGGGTAGCAGCTGGCATGTGGCAGTTGCTTTGCCGGCAAAACCTTTCAAGCCTGCCTGCTCGCGTCACATGCACAGCAGCTCACTCAACCTCTTACAAACCTTGTGGCAGGAGGTGCTGATGATACGCAAGCTGCCTGTAGACACATACCGGGTGAGCTGCACTGCATTAACATCACATGCCAGCGTTACAACAGCACACAGCATGTTGCAATAACGACTGAGCTCTGACAGAGCACATGCTCTGTCATCCACTGCTGTCTTCCAATGCTTATTACTGTCTTGTGGGTTGCGTGATATCAAGCAGGCACCTCGTCACCAGTAGTTGGAGATACTTTGACGAAATGTGTCAACTGGTGTAGACTGCAGCACCGCGTGATCACATGTGTATGTCTCCGCAATCAACTGACATGTGCGCTGCAATCAACTGACATGTGCGCTGCACTGCTGCTCCTGCTGCTTGGGCAGCTATGGGCAGCTGTCAGGGAGCATGGCGGCCACTTGCAGGTATGCCCAGTGTAGTTAACAAACACAGCAAATTGAGCTGCAGCGCCAGACAGCAGCAACTCTGCAAGTGCAGCTGAGCGGTGTGTGCTGACAGTGACCAAGCAGCTGCAGGTCCTGCAAGTGCACTGCCTCACGCAGCAACAGCAGCAGGCTGCTTCACAGCATGGCAACCAGCAGCCGTCCCCACCATGCAAGTATACTGCCAGTAATCAAACACGTATGCTTGTGTTGGGCCACTTGCAGCAGACCAGCAGCTGCCAAGCCTACTGCTTGCTTTGCCCTTTTACTCATAGACTTTTTTTGGCCATAAACCTTTTGTTCTAACAAACAAAAGACAACGACCGATGCTTCTGCCTGCCTTGCTGATGCAGGTGCAGCACAGGAAGCTGTGGGCCAGCACAGCACGCCTCTTCAACCACCCCAAGTGAGCACTGCAGGCACGCTGGTGTGCCGTGGGCATTCCTGTTACAGCACTCACTATTGCGCAGCATATGGCAGCTGTAATTGGCTGGTTTGCCAAATTGTTGCTCACTAAGCATGTAGCTGGCAGCTATTCTGGATGTGCTGACAAGACAGCCAAATCCTGCACACATGTGTTCACTTCAGCACATGCGGCTGCCGTGTGAGCTGCCGCACCTTGCTGCTTGCCCTGGCCTGGCACCTCGTTTTTTTTTTGCACTTGCAGGAGTTCACCTCTTGCTAGAAAACGTGTAATTGATTCAATTAATTGATTGACTTGCAGGAGTTGGACCAACGCCTCGCACTACTTCAGGACCACATACGAGGCAGCCGGCCTGTCAGAGCTAGAGAATGTGAGCAGTAGCACACACAGCACATAGCAGCAGCAGCAGCACAAGGGGCTGCGGCTGATGCTGGGCATCCCTTAGAAGAGTGCTGTGTTAAGGCTTAGCTTGCGCCTGTACCATCAGCACCTCAAGCAACTCTGAAAGCTGGTATGTCACTCTCATCATCGTACTCTTGAAGCTTAACCCCTTGCTGACTGACAGCCCGCCATGATGACGGCTTAACACTTTGCTATGGTGGGCCGCGCTCTTGCTGCGTCTGCTCATGCACAAGCATACATACTGCTCTGCTGAGATCATATCCTTAGCTACTGCTCGCCATTGATGACTGGCTGTGCTTCATGTGGTGGTTTGGGAGTGGCTCCCTCCTCTGGGTTCAGCTCTTGCTGAAAAACGTGTAACTGATTGATTGATTGATTGTGCTCCCTATCTGCCTCAATGCTGTGCTGCAGCTGGTGGACAGTGGCAAGCTGCCCATCACCAGCTACATCCACCAGCAGCAGCAGCAGCAGCAGCAGCAGCAGCAGGAGCAAGAGCAAGAGCTGTACCACCTCCCACTGCAGCAGCAGCAGCAGCAGCAGCTTGAAGGGCACCAGCTGGAGCATGATAATACTGATGTGGCAATGGATGATGTCAATGCTCCTGTCACTGCAGCAGCTGCAGCTGCAGCTGCAGCAGCAGCAGCAGCAGGGTCTGCAGTCAGCGCATACCCCACAGGAGCTGCGGTCCCTGCATCAGCCCGTCACCAGCAGCAGCAGCAGCAGCAGCACAGCATGGTTTCCCTGGCCAGCACCCACGAGCATGTGTTGCAGCATAGCCACAGCATCATCAGCAGCGCAACAGCACCAGCGGCACCACCCCGCAGGCGCTACCCCGCCCAGCAGCAGCAGCAGCAGCAGCAGCAGCAGCAGCAGGCGGGTGACAACCCAGCAGCATACATGCGGCTGGCAGTGCGCTGCGGCTCAGCGCATGGTGTCTTCGACATTGCAAGGTGAGCAGGCACATGAGTAGCTGGCTGACTGGGTGGCTGGCTGGATAGGTGGGATGCAGTAGCAGTCAGTAATGGTCCTAGCAGTAGCAGTCAGTGATGGTCCTACTTGGCGCTCTGAGCAGCAGGAAGTGTCACCTCTGCGTCACGTCTCAGTCTGCTTCCACAGCCATTAGACACCTCCATGAGCACCCCACGTGAATCTGTTCTGTGCCCAAATGTACCGCCACACTGCCTGCCGCATACACACCTGCACCTGCAGGCAGCGCGCCACCTGCCTGTGTGCCGGCTGCGTGGCGGGTGTGGGCCCCGGTGGCGTGGAGATGATGCCCACCGAGTTTGAGCGCCACGGCGGCTGCGGCTCCTTCAAAAAGTGGAAAAAGAGCATCCTGGTGTGTGTAAATGCCTGCTGCGCGTGTGCATGTTGACAGATCATGCTACTGCAAACACCTGGCTGTACAACTATCTTGTACTGCTACTATACAACGGCAGCTACGGCTCCTTCAAGATGCGGAAGAAGAGCTTCCTGGTGCGCTGCGCAGCTCATTGTAGCTTATAAGGACACATTCCGCCACTGCGCTGCATGCATCCTGTCGGGCCGAATACATCACTGCTGGAGTTGCAGCTGCAACGCACATGCGCAAGGCACCCTTGCCTGGTTGCAGCACTGCTGCTGCACATCGCGTGCATTCATGCAAGCTAGGTGCTCTGCCGCTGCTCTTTCAAACAAACACTGCTACAGGTGGCAGAAACCGGAAGACTAAGACGTAAGCGTGTGCAGCAGCAGCACTGGGGCTCGTCACATCACATGCCTGCGGAAATAAATTCGGCCCACTATTGTGCTGCGCTCATGCCCCCGCTGCCGTCGCTGCTGCTGCTGCTGCTGCTGCAGGTGGCTGAGACTGGGCGCAACATCGGCTCCTGGCTCAATGCACACGGCCTGGTCATCCTCAACCCCTCGGCACTCACTAAGAAGACAAAGAAGCGGCAGCTGCAAGCCACCATTGAGGCTAACAGGGCTGCAGGGCGCCACATGTCTGCTGCTGCGGCTGCAGCAGCTGGCGTGCTGGGGAGGCAGCTGCCTGGCGGTGCGGCTGTGGGTGTGAGCGGTGGTGGGATGGGTGCTGCTGGAGCGGAGGCAGCGGGTTGGCAGCGCGGCAGCTATGGCTATGCTGCTGCTGCAGCTGCTGCTGAGCATGCTGGAGCAGCGTATGCAGAGCATGAGCAGCCGCAGCAGCAGTATGGAGAGCAGCACTGGCAGCAGCGCAACCACCACCAGCAGCAGCAGCAGCATGGGTGGCAGCAGCCTGAGCATCAGCCGCCTCTCTGGGACAACCGGCAGCACTTGCTGCTTGACGAGGCGATCCAGGCACTGCCAGATGCCCAGGGTGTTGTTGGCAGGACCAGCAGCAACGGCAGCCGGATGACACAGCACAGCCAGCACAGCAGCCAGCATGCAGGCGCTGCTGGAATGCAAGCAGGCAGCTACGCGCTGCTGAGCCAGCAGCAGCAGCAGCAGCGTGCAAGCGCCTGGGAGGACCTAAGCTGGGAGCATCAACAGCAGCAGCAGCAGCCGGCCTGCCATAGGATGGAGCCTGACTATGCGTCGGAGCTCAGCTGGCAGCAGCAGCAGCAGCGGTCACCTGCTAGGCCTGACAGGTCAGGCTCAGGGTTCAGTGCTGGCCCAAACCCTGGTGTGCCAGCTGAGCATTGTGGCGGCAGCCTGCTGCATAGGCCTGAGGGTTTTGACCTGGTGGGGTGCAGGGCTAGGGTTTGGTGGCCGCTGGATCGGGAGTGGTACTGTGGCACCATCCAGGTGATGCTGATGCAGCAGTACAGTATGTGTTTGCAACTTGCAAGTAGTGTCAGTGTTGATGAGAAGCAGCAGAACAGGCAGTGCACCAGTGGCAGTGCGCGAGCATGGCAGCCCCTTCCCCACTGCATACCAAGTTCAAACAGCAGTTGTCAGCTTACACAGAGCCACTAGTGATGCATTGGCTGGTGGTTACAGATGCCCGCTGCCCCAGATGTCTCACACTGCACCAAACACAACCGCTCACACTACACACGTTACCTAGTTGCCAGGCCCCACAGCTGCAGCTGAAACTGCATGTGCTTGCTGACCCCCCAGACCCCCATGGCTAGACGATCAGGCTGCTGCAGTCGCCTGCGCTCTTGCACGGCGCTCTCACACTAGCCGCTGCCTGGCTGCTGTTGGTGGACCTGGCGTCAACGCGGCTGTTATTTGTTATTTGTTATTTGTGCAGGCTTTTGATGCCCGCCTGCAGCTGCACAGCCTGCTGTATGATGATGGTGACCTGGAGCAGCTCAACCTCTCAGAGGAGCAGTGGGAGCTGCTGCAGCAGCAGCACTCGCCTCCAGCAGCAACAGCAGCAGCGAGAGAGGCAGCCTGCGGTCATGCAAATACCGCTGGATGGAACGACGCTGCAGACCTCCCACCTGCTGAGCAGCAGCAGCAGCAGCAGCCAGCTGTGCGTGAGTGTGAAGAGCCACGACAGCTGGTGATGGCTTCTGGCAGATTTGCTGTTGCTGCCTGCGCTGCAAATGGCACAATGGCAGCTGATGCTGGCCACAGCAGTACAGCAGCCGCGGCAGCTGACAGAGCAGCTGCTGCTGCTGTCACCATGGCTCTTGATGGCGATGAAGCGCCAGCAGCAGCAGCAGCAGCAGCAGCAGCAGCAGCAGGCACACAGCATGCAGATGCAGATGCGGCATGGCTGGAGGCAGCTGAGGCTGCAGCAGCTGCGCGCCCGCTGCGCATCATGTGGGACAGCCATGCATGCGTGATGCGCGTGATTGCAGCAGCAGACCTGGTGGCTGCGGAACTGGAGATGCGGCGGCAGCAGCGGAAGCTGCAGCTACAGCAGCAGCAGCAGCAGCAGTCATCTGTGTGGCATGAGCAGCATGATGACCACCATTACCAGCCAGCAGAGCTGCAGGAGCCTCATCATCATCATCAGCAGCAGCAGCACAAGACCATGCACAGTGTCGATGAGCAGCTGCTGCTGCTGTCGCAGCATCAAGCTTGTCATTCTTGGGAGCCTGCAGAGCAGCAGCAGCAGGCGCTGGCACCAGCACTGGACTCCGCTACTCAGCCCGAGCATCATCACCGGCAGCTGCAGCAGCACTGGCAACAGCAGCAGCAGGATGAGCCAGCAACAAGGCGGCAGTGGCACTATGGTACAGCTGGTGGGAAGGCTGGTGCTGTGCCGCTGCCTGAGGTGGTGCGGGGGCAGGCTGCACTGAGCACCAGCAGCAGTGATGCCACTGCAGACAGGCACCAGGACACACAGGTGGGGCGGATGCTGCTGCGGATCACAGCATGCTGGAAAGTGTAAACTTGATCCATTTGCTTTGCATGCTTAAAAACTCTGCAAACTCCATGTTTACAGCAGGCCCAGGGTGTGTTCAGGTGGAATGTGCAATGCAGGATGCACAGGATGAGCAAGCAACCAGCGTGTTGAGTCTTTGCTGGAAGTTGTGCCAGTCTGGCATGCTGCAGTGCATGCCAGCTTTGTGAGGTGTCATTGCAAAGCATGACATGCATCTGCTGACGCAGCTGCCTCAGCGTCACTGTGCGCTGCACGCCAACCACCTCAAGGCCGCAGTGCATTGCGACGGCTCCCACACAGTGTGTCTGCTGCCCTCATTGCTGCCACCCTGGCCCCACAGCCGCAGGAGCAGCTGCCACATGATGGCATGCAGTTGCCCTACCATAACCACCACCACCACCACCAGCAGCAGCAGCAGCAGGACGAGCAGCAGCTGCTGCAGGTGTGTGTGACGCGCGCAGCAGGCCCGCCCGGATTTGAAGTGCTGGTCAGCCTGCCTGGCTGCTGCCTGGAGGATGTGCGTGTGAAGGCATGGGACGATGGGCGCCTGCTGCTGCGAGCTGTGCTGGCCCAAACAGCAGCAGCAGCAGCTGGCATTGGAGGTGCCACCTGCAGTGCAGCGCAAGGCCTCGGGCTTGCAAGGGGTATGCAGCAGGATGCTGGTGCTGGTGCGCATGCTGGTACTGGCTGTGGGGAAGCTGGTGCGGTGCAGATCGTGGAGAGGCTTGTGCAGCTGCCTGGCAGGATCGCTGCCAGCACTGCCGGGGCGCTCATGACACACCACGGGCAGCTGTACGTGCGTGTGAATGACGCGTAGTGTTGATGTGCAGCTAGCTGACGGCCATGGTGGCGTGTGCTTACTGCCTTGTGTGCTCTGCAGCTGACGCCAAGAAGCGTCTAGATCATTGCTGTGCCGTGGCTGCGCGGCGTGTGCACTGGTGTCATATGCTGCTGTGAAGGTCTACTGGTCGTTGAATGGTTTGACATCCAGTTGGTTCCCAGACGAGCCTGTAAATCTCTTGGAAGCTGGCGATGTTACGGACATGCACAGTTTTATATGTAAAACATCACTACCGGTAGTTGCAGCTTTCCTTAGTTGTCAGCATCACCAACGGGATCCAGCCGCAGCGACTCTTGATCTGAACTCCCGTCCCCTCGCCCCGCAGCACTGCGTATGTACTAGTACGTTGGCACAGCGCAGCATATTTGGTTGTCATCTTGCAGCTCACAGTGCTAGCAGTGAGAATACAGGGTTGCAAGACACTGTGCAGTACAGTGCTGGCAGTGAGCGCGTCAGCTGGTAAGGATTCAAAAGGACCACCGCCGGAAAGTTTGCGGCAAGAAGAGATCTACTCTGTGTCATGAACTGCGGTGCTTGGGCTGCCTAAATAGGCATTATTTGATTATAATCGTGATGGTTAGCTGCAATCAGAGCCAAATGGCAAGGGATTTTCAAGCTAGGGGCTCTGCTAGACTCGGGAGATACTTTGCTTGATACGCAGCATGTTACACATATGAGCCCTGCTCACACATGGATGTGCACAGCATACGTAACAGACAAGCTGGAAGTTCAGTGCATCACTCTCCTCCTGCCTTGACAAACTGATGCTCAGTGCCGACTTGCTGCCTGCTATATATGTACGAAGGGTAGGCACGCACCTCCCTGCAAACGATACCACTCCTCTCAGCAGAAGAACATGGCACAGCACAAGAGGCTGCGGCACAAAAGAGAACCAGCACTTGCAGCAGCAAGCGCTTTTTTTGTGAAAGTTTTGTGTTGAGATGTGTTTTGTCAGCCCCTGGGCTGGCAGAATCAGCACGCTGTGTACCATACAAGTGCAGTGGCAAATCTGGCTACCCTCAAAAGTGGAACCATCTCCAGCAACACACACGGCTTGGCTTTGCAACCATGCACTGCAACAGTTGTTTTCCTGCAGGCGGATGCTTCAGCACTTAAGGAGGCGCAATGACAGCACAGCTGCTTCTCACAGCCGATGCTGCACCTGTTGCTCCAGAACATACACACTGCAATAAGGCTGACTGGTATAATCAATGCGTGCCATACTCCATGTGTGTTTCAGATCGTAATTTGGCCACAGCCTTATGCACTGCTGGCATTCTCTACTTGTCTCTCCCCTACTGTATACTGCATACTCGTAACCACACCCATCAAAAAGCCCCGCTTCCCTCACCACACACAACTCTGACAACCCACGCCAACCACCAGTAGGTGAACCAACCCAGAACAACCTCCTATAAACCTGCTGTTGCTGCACGGTTTCAACACGTGCAGTATGCACCGTTCATCCCACATGAGATGCAACACGTGCACTCAAAAGGTGATCTGTTGGTGTGTGCTTCACGTCCCGGTGAGGCGATTCGCTGCTAGCTTGAAAAAGCAGCTCAGCCACGTACCCACGGACATCACTGTGTAGACGTATTGTACATGACACTTCTGTGATATGCACAAACACAGCATGAGATGTGTGCAGTTGCAAACACACAGCTCACGTAACCTGCAATGCTGCACACTGCACGCAGCCTGCAGCAGCAACCTCACAAGCTGGAGCACTCGCTCGCATGCTCAACTTCCTCACACTGTGCATGTTAAGCCAGCCAGCCGTGACGTAGGGAACATCACACAGGCTCAAAACTACCAGATGAAACTAGGGACCTGCACCAGCTGCTGCAAGCTTACTGCTGACGGGATGCGTAGAAGTCTGCTGCCATCTGGCGCAGAGCTGCTGCTGCCTGAGGGCCCGACTTGTCCACCAGCTTGGAGAACATGGACTCTGGGTTTGCCAGCAGCACTGAGGGTGGCGCCATCTCCTTAAGCACACCAGCCTCCATCACCAGAGTCTGGTCAGACTCAATGACGGTGTCCAGCCTGTGGGCGATGGTGAGGGTGGTGCGGTCCTGGAACACGCGCTTGATGACGGCCTGCACCTCCTGCTCAGTGTGGGGGTCCATGGCGGCAGTCGCCTCGTCCAGGCACAGCACGGGCACGTTGCGCAGGGCGGCGCGGGCAAGGCACATCAGCTGCTGCTGGCCCAGGGACCAGGCCTTGCCACCGGTTCCGTCCAGTCGGCCGTCGAGGCCGCCTGCTGCCTTGGCTTGATTTTCCAGGCCAGCCTTCTTCAGCACCTCCCACATGGCAGTGTCGGTGAACTCGCCGAAGGGGTCCAGGTTGGTGCGCACGGTGCCGGAGAACACCACGGGCTCCTGGGGGATGATGGACAGGCTTGGGCGCAGCTTGCGCAGGGCCAGGCTGGCAATGTCCACACCATCCACGCGGATGGAGCCCTTGTCGAGCTCAAACATGCGGTACAGGGCCAGCAGCAGGGTGGACTTGCCGGAGCCGGTGCGGCCCACAACTCCAGCCTTCTCAGCGTGGTTCAGGCGGAAGGTGACACCTGCAAATGTGCAGCAGAGCAGAGAAAGGTAGAGTCAGCATACGGCGTGTAAGCTGTGGCAGCAGCTAAATCTAGTCGCTTTGCTGCTCAGCAGAGCCATGGTTAGCTGGCCAGAGCAACAATCAGCTGCAGTCACCAGCAAGCCAAGCAGACAGCCACCAGCAAGCAACCAAGCCGCAGCCACAAACAAGCAACCTAGCTGCATCTACAAGCGAGCAACCACCAGCTCTGTTCCACTCACCCTTCAGTGCGTAGGGTGCAGACGGCAGGTACTTCATCCACACGTTCTCAAACTCAATGGTACCGCGACGGGGCCAGCCCTCCGGTGCACCGCCCTCGCCGACTGCCACGACAGTCTTGCCATCGGCGCCGTCCTTGTGCTCTGCGGTGTAGAGTGCCTCGCCCTCCTGAGGGGTCTTGGTGGCCATCCATCCAATCTTCTCAGAAGAGGCGAACAGGGAGATGGTGTCAGACAGGTTGCGCACAGTCCAGGTGTAGAACACAAGCATCTGCGGCAGGAGTGCAGCAGCAGCAGCAAGGACAAGTCAGCACTCAGCTCGATGGAACAGAAAGCAGGATTATGCACAGCAGGTGGAAAGCACTGCACGGATACAGGGCAAGACAATCAAGGCAAATAGGCAGCTGCCGTAACTCTGCAAGCCTGCACAAGCAGCTGCTGCTGTTTTGACCTGATAGCAAGCAATGCATGCCAACAGCAATCAGCTTTTTCAAATCACCCACCTGGATGGTGTTGGAGAAGGCCAGGCCCACAGCAGCGGCTCCCAGCTGCACGCGCTGAGTCACAGCGAAGATGCACACCGCCAGCACCAGGATGGCACCGTACAGGTCGCAGTAGAAGGCCAGCCACAGGTTGAGGGACTCTCCGTTGAACAGGGCGCGGTGGTGCTCGTCGATCTTGTTAGCGGCGGTAGCGATGAAGTACTTGTTCTGACCGAAAGCAGTGATGATGGGCAGGCCATCCAGGGTCTCAGCAACCAGGCCGACAAGCTCTCCTGCAGTCTCAGTCTTCTGCTTCTTCAGGGTGGTGGCGGCTGGCAGGTAGAAGTAGAGCATGACGCCGGTGACGAAGAACAGCACACCGCCGAACACGCTGAACATGGGGATGGTGACTGACACGGTGATGACGGTGGAAAGCATGATCAGGCCGTAGATGCCCAGGTAGTGCAGGGTGTCGACCAGGTTCTCATCAATGATGTCCTGGTCCTTGGTGAAGGCCACAAGCATCTCACCCACAGGGTTCTGCAGGAAGAAGCCGAGGGGAGCGTACAGTACCCTGCAGGAAAGGCAAGTACAGGGCAAGCAGCACAAGGAGGTTAGCTTGCAGGGTGAATGTCAGCTTGATCCTAGCAGCTGCTGGTTACCAGGTAAGCTGCTTCCCTGGGAAAGCGAGATGTTGCTGGCAATCTGCTGCAGACTGCTGACAGTGACCAAATTCCATCCTACACAGCTGCGGACAGGCCAGCTGTTGCTGCCACTGTTGCGTTAACATAGCACCCAGAACCTAGTACAGAAAGGCTTGCAGGAAAGGCTTGCAGGAAAGGCTGCAGTTACACTCACTTGTGGAGCATTGACTTGTGCATGCGCTGGCTGCTGCCCAGGGTCCACAGGTGGAAGGTGGCGCCACGCAGGAGCATCAGCACGATGAATACAGCCGTGAGCATGCCGTAGATGAACACATACGCCTTGCCAGCGCCGCCGAAGAAAGGAGGGCCAGTAACATACCACTGGCGGGTGTCGCCGGTCCACTGGCGCACCCTGCAGGACAGCAAGCAGCAGCAGCAAAAGCAGAGTCAGCAATTGCTTTGTTTGGGCAGGGCACCGCTGTCTTACTACTAAGCTTGGTGCATCCGGCACTGAAACAACTGAAGCACCGCTGTTGCTGATCAGCTTCTAAACAGCCATGCCATGCGGCAGCCTTGCTTTGTTTTATAAGCACACTCAGAAGCACAGCAGCCAGGGCACCCACCAGTAGTCAGAGATCTGGCGGGAGGTCTGTGCGCTGAGGAACCACAGGATGGACAAGATGCCCACAAGGATGCCGCCGAAGCGAGCATAGTTGACCATGGCCTGCTGCATGGTGAGCGTGGTGGCGTTCTGGTCCTTCTTCTTGCCCAGGTTGTCCTTGATGTTGGTGGCGGACAGGGACAGGCCAGAGCTGGAGCGGCCGGAAGGCTTCTTCTTGGGGGCGTCCTTGGGCTGCTCAGCGCCGCCGGCAGCAGCCAGCAGGTGGCTGGTGGGCAGCACCTTGGAGAGCAGGACCTGAGCGTCAGCGTTCCAGGGGCCGAAATAGATCATGTTGCCCTCGTCCAAGATGGCAACCTTGTCGCACTGGGGCAGGAACTCGACCTGGTGGGTGATGAGGATGATGGCCTTCTCGCACATGGTGTCCTTGAGCAGGTTCTTGAAGATGTGGTGGGCGGTGTGGTGGTCCACAGCGGACAGGGCGTTGTCAAGCAGCACCAGATCACCGTTGAAGTAGGCAGCGCGGGCAAGGTTCAGGCGCTGGCGCTGGCCACCGGACAGGTTGATGCCGCGCAGGCCGGCCTTGGACTGGTCTCCCTTGGGCAGGATCTGCAGGTCGAGCTCCAGGGCGCAGTCGTGGATGGTCTGTGCAGAGCAACAGCAGCAGCAGCGGCGAACAGGGGTGGGAAACTTGGACTTGCATGAAGTGTCTGCAGTGGTAGGCAGTGCATGTGCTGCTGCACAAACTTTCACTGATGCCTAACGAGGCGTACTGGCACGCACAGACACAGATGTTTTGCTGCCTGCAGCACTGCTATCCTCAAGGATGCCACGGATGCCACTTCCTGCTGCTGGCAACCATGCACACATCAACACTCCTGCTGCAGGTGTCAGGAGAAAACTGTATCACCACCACATTGCCTGGCAGCTGCTGCAGTGCTGACGATGATCCTTGCTGTTCCTGCAAGCAGGCAGTTTTCCTGCCAGCCCTACTAAGCTGATACTGCCACTCACCCTCTCGTACTTCTCCTCATCGAAGGGCAGGCCAAACAGGATGTTGTCGCGCAGGGTGAGGTTCTGGCACCAGGGGTTCTGGGGCACAAACGACACGCGGCCGCCGGACTCTGCAGTGCCCTGCACGGGGTCCATGTTGCCGAGGATTGCCTGGAACAGGGAGGACTTGCCGGCACCGACACGGCCAACAACAGCCACCAGCTCGCCGGGAGCAGCGCTGAACTCGGGCACGTTGAGGCGGAAGGCGCTGTCGCCGTGGTGCTTGAACTGGGCGTTGCGCTGCGAGCGGCAAAACAGCAGCAAGGAGCAGCAAGAAACGGGTGAGTGGTTGGGCGTTGGCTTACGGCATTCAAAGGCTGACGCAAGCATTGCAGGCTGACACTGCTGGAGAGGTTATGGGTGAGGCATGCATTAAAGCAACCAGAAGCAGCAGCTGCTACTGCAGCAGCCCGGGCACTCACGATCTTGACGCCGGCAGAGGTGGACTTCTTTACGCCGACTGCATCAGTGGGCACCTCCTTGAGCATGAACTCCTCCACACGGTTGATTGAAGCAAGAGCCTCGGACAGCGCACGCATGGCCTTGGGCAGCACCACCAGGGGGAAGCGCAGGATGTTGAACAGGGACAGCGTGGTGAAGGCGAGGGTGGCAGCCAGGCGGCCGACCATCATCTCGTAGGCGGCGAAGATCACGCAGGCGGTCATGGGCGGCGTGCCGAACACCATGGAGAAGTTGATGGTCTTGATGATGGAGTTCTTGAACTGCAGCTTCAGCTCGCGGGCACGAATCTCCTTGATGCGCTTCTCAAAGAACTGCTCCCTGCAGGGCGGGACAAACAGACAAAAGGCAGCAGCGCAGGGAGCAGTCAGCAAGCAAGCAGGGCATTGCAAGAGATGGCTGCTGCTGGCTATTGCACAGGCAGCCAGAGCAGCGCTGACAGCAGGGGTCACAGGCGCAAGGAAACCGCAGGTTGGAACAGTAGCACACAGCTGCAACTATGCTGCCTGCCAGACGAGCCTGCACCAAGCAGCACAGAACACAGTGTCACTTCTTCCAGCAGCAGCAGCAGCGCTAAGGGTTGCAGCCACAGGTGACAAAGCGCAGAGGAGCAGCCAGGGCAGCGCCACTCACCATGCGTAGTACTTGACCAGCTTCATGGCGGGCAGGATCTCCTGGATGATGCCACCACGCTCCTGGGTGTTCTTGCTGTTCTTCATCTTGTTCTGGATGATCATCCAGCCGAACAGGTACTGGCAAGGCAGCACAATGAAGATGACACCCCAGCCAGGCAGGGCATACACCTTCACCAGGATGGCCAGGATGGTCAGGATGGCGCCGGCCTCAATGGGTGCAGTCCACAGGTAGTGGATCTCCAGGCAGCCATCAAAGATCTTGGAGATGTCTGATGCCATGAAGGACACAGCATCCGATGCCATGTCCTGGTCAATGGTTGCCATGTTGAAGCACTTCTTGCAGACGGCATTGCACAGCGCAGCGCGCACGCGGATGCCGACTGTCATGCAGCCGTAGCCCATGCGCTGCAGGGCAATACCTGCAGGAAGGGACAGCAGCAGCAGCAGCAGCAGAATAGTAAGTGTACAGCTATGAAGACTCACGGTAATTACTACCCCAATGAAATAAAGCAATGTCTGTGCCTGAACAAGCAGCAGCCTCAACCACTTCAGCAACCAACTTTGCTGTGCACACAGCAAGGCAGTACTGTGGCGCTGGCAAAATGGCTCCACTAAATTACAAACTGCACGGTAGATGCAAGCAACTGATGGTTGATCCAGTTGATCAAGCAAAGCAGTGGAGAAGGAACCGGCAGGCCAGCCCTGACAGGCACTCACCCAGCAGCCAGGCATCGAAGAAGAAGAAGAAGGTGAGGGTCCAGCCATTGGCGTTGCCAGCAAAGGGAGCCTCGTTGTTCACGAATGTCAGCAGGCTCCTCACGAAGAAGAAGGCGCCGGTGATCACGCTGCAAGTGCAAAATACGGTACGTTTCGGTGAGAGGGTTTGCACCCTGGCGCGCTGAGGCAGGACAGCGGCAATTGCGAGAGGTAGATCACTCACCAGATGGACCAGAGCAGCTTGAAGATGCCTGCAAACATCAGGTCCTTGCCGAACGTACGCCAGAGCACCTTGCGCAGGTTGGGCTGGCCAGCCTTGACAGCGACATCCCAGTTGGCCTGGAATGCCTCATAGGCAACGTCTGCTGTCTGCTCAGTGGGCAGAGGCAGCTCGTGCACATCCACATCGCCAGTGCGAGCCTTCCTGACAACACCGTTCATCCATCCGAAGCTGAGCTTGTTGAAGAAGCCGCTTGTAGCGGCATCTGGGCAGTTGGTGCCCCCCATTGCGCTGATCGACTGTTGAAGTGTTGCGATGGGCGTTCAGGTGTTGCAGTGACTTGGTGGGCCTGCACCGAACGATTGGTTGAGTAGTGGAGTAGTGGGACAAGAGATATTGCAACGCGCCCAGCAACTGTCAATCCCACCATGCTACCACTCTCTCTTATAGTCCGGGCACGAAGTCTTCCATGCGTTGTAGTGTGTGGGAGGCTTGAAGGTTAGGTTGTTGTAGGAGACTCTCCAACCGACACTAGAAAGCAGTTTCCCGTATCATAAACTTTAAGTGTTGATTTCGTAGCTTAATCTGTGCTTGGATGGGCCTCCGGCTGGTGGGTGACTTCAACGCGTACTGCGCTTTGACTGATGTATCCCATGGACCCCCACATGCGAGCGATGCCCTTGACTGCAGTCTCAAGACGTCGTCCTCAAAATCTATGAACGGATTAAATGCTGTTAGCCTTGCGGTTGGCGCGTAGGTGCGGGTAGGTTTGCGGTACAGCAATCCGTGAAGTGCCTCAGGCCGAGATAGCACACCCGTGCGCGAACCCACACGACGACGTGAATTGCCTCAAATTCACCATGAACAAAAACCAATGTTGAAAGTTTGCTATGAGTTATGCACAGCACGCATGTGTTCAGCCGGCAGTCACTCCTTGCCCTGCTTGGGCAGGCCTGACAATTCACACAGTCAAGAGTCAGTGACTGGTGGCAATATCAGATCACTCAGCTAGCAGCCACGATGAACATCAAAGAGTCAGTGTTTTACAAACAAGTCAGCTGTGTGGACAGATGATGCATAGGCTACCACCTGGTACAATCAGGCTGGCAGGGCAGAACAGCACTTCAGGTCATACAACGGTTGTAAATGCCGCCATCATGCTGCTATAAGGCTGCAAAGAGACCCAAGTTCAATGTATAGCTGCGCCGCATCAAGCAATGCTGGACCAGGGGAGCCCCGCCCGGTTCAATTGCAACACACGAACAGATTACGCTTGACGCTGGTCCAACAGCTGCTAGCCACATGTTCCTGGACCAATGAAGCGGCACTGGCCTCCAAGCAGCCGAGTTCCAGTCAACACCTGCTGGTGGTGATGACATAGAAATGTAGCAGTAAGAAGCTTGACACACCATGGCTGCAACACCAGCACTGCCTCAGCCATGCAAATGTTGCATCAACTTGAAGACGCGCTCGCAACGCACCAGCTGCGCTGCATGCACTGCTACAACCTGTGCGCACTGGCGTAACCGCAGAATCGTTGACACAGCCATGTTCAGCAACAACACTGCTGCAAGGGCTCATCAGGCGCAAGCTGCGCCACCACACGCCCAGCCAGAGATGTATGCTGACAACTGCGTTTGGCAACAGATGCCATGGGGCCTGCAAGCACCTGACCTCACAACTGCATCCAACTGTCAGCACACCCAAAGTTGTCGACAATGCATAGCACATCACATGCAGCAGCACCTCAAGCTTGCCACAAACTGGCTAAATGAAAGGCCGCCCTTGCCCAGTGCACACCTAGCTGCACAGGCCGCAGGCTGCGTATTATGCTGCTGCTGTTGAAGCTGCAGCAACTGCTGGCACCATGTGCTGGTGTAACTAGCTGAGCGCTGACTGGTGCCTGCCAGCCAGTGGTGTCGCTGCTTGGTCACTGCTGGTGACGCAACGTTGGTCCCAGCAACAAGAAACACACCATAAGGCTGCGAAAGCAAGCGTTCAGCGCTTTGGTCAAGCAGCTGCTTCCCATTATGCCAACAGGCAGTCGAAGGAACGTCCGAATTGAGGCTTCTAATCTACTGACCCAGGCTGCTGTGCAGCTGCTGCTTTCGCTGCTGTGTCCTGCTGAGCCTGCTGCGCCTGCTGTTGCTGCGGTTGCTGCCGCTGCTGCGGCTGCTGCTGCTGCTGCTGTTGCTGCTGCTGCTCCGGCTGCTTGCTGCAGCTGAGAACATCCGCCAGGTCGTGGTACAAATCCACTATTCTCTGCACATTGCTGTTGAGCTCCTTTATGAGCAGTACATTGCAAGTAAGCGCCTCGGGCGTCCGTATGCTGTGATTGTCGTTTATCTGGGTGATGAGCACCGCGTTTCTGTCTAGTAGGTCCTGCACAGCTACAAACTTGTCCGAGCCTGGCCAGTCTGCTGCCGCTGCTGCTCCCATGGGGTCTGCAAGTTGCCCTGCAGGGCCCGGCGCTGGTGCTGCTGCTGGTTGTGCTGCTGCTGCTGACATGGTCAGTGGGCTGTGTGTACAGCAGCTGGGTAGCAGGCCAGATAACAGCAGCAAGAGCAGTATGATCGTATCAGAGGGCTTGAATCATGCTACTGAAGCAGGCAGTGATCTTGGTGAAGTGCCGGGACCAGCAATACTTTTTGGGGCAGATGGTGAGTGCCTTGCGCTGAGTAACTTGCTCAAGCAGAACCAGGAACGTGAAATTAGAAGCAAGCAAGGGTTGCGCGGTTCTTGACAAGGCACCTTGCTGTACGAGTGCCGTTGTGGTTTGCTGATGTGCGTCAGCATAACATCCTGGTGCCTTTGAGGTGCAATCCCACGATGAAATGACTACTGCTAAACACAACTGAACAGACATGTGCTGAGCTGGCGAGAGGGCGTCGGCTTGCTTTTGATTGGCCCTTCTTACTTGCAGGCGTGCGCTGGAATTCGTGTTGTCCTTCAACATAGACATAAGAGCGATCTTGGTTGTAAACAAGCCCAAGGCTTGGGCCTTGGCACCGGTGCTCGACAGCAGCAGCAGCACAGGCAGCAAGCATGGCTCTCAGGACTTTGGTCACTGGCAGCGACATGTGTACCGGCTCAGATGGCGCGGGACCATCTAATGCCGTTGGAGCACTCGTCAACCAGCTGCTTGGCGGGGCCAGCAAGACGCAGGAGCAGCTGCGGGATGTGAGTGCCTGTGCAGCTGGCCTGGGGTAGCATGCAGCCCATGCACTGCACTGCAGCTGTTGCCATGCATCCCATGTCATGGAACCTAGTAAGCCGCACAGTTTCAGAGCATTGATGGCCTTCCTTGTTTCTGCTGCTGTGTGGTTTCCTGCAAGCGCAGCTGCCTGTTCAGCAAGGCCCGCACATGGCCCCGCCCGTGCCACTGACGCCTGAAGCAGCTGCAGCTGCAGCAGCAGGGCATGGCATGGCTATGCCAGGAATGGCACCACCCTCAGCATCGGTGAGTTACCCTAACAACTGGCTTTGGTAGCCTGGCAGTTTGCCGATGCCTGCATGGCTTGGACAAAAGCAACGGCAGAGTGGGGCAGGAGCAGATGCACTATGGCCGGTCACGGCAAGGCGTGCTGCCATCCAGCTGCCTGTGATGGATGTTGGCTGGCGCAGTTACTTCTGGATCCTGTTAATGCCTGCAATCAGCATTGTCAATGCTGCAACGTGCTCGTGCCCTCAGTGTGCGCAGCGTGCCCTGTTGCCCTTCACTTCTGTTGTGCAGCTGCAACTCAGCTGAGGCTCGTTGCCAGTCTACCCGCCTCCTGACATGCCTGGCTACGTGCAGCTTGCTTGCACTGGTAGCAAAGCGCAGCTGTCGCTTCCATGCACAAGCTGGCCATAACGGCAAGCAACTTGCTGGCTGTCCCTGCCCTTGCATGTGTCTGTCTGTTGCGCCCTGCAGCTGTCGCACCTGGATGCATTCTTCCCTGGAGCAGCCGGGCCGTCCTCCTCAGCTGCTGCTGCTGCTGCGCGGCACACCGCAGACATGGTGGCAGAGTTTGAGCGACACCAGCAGGTGCGGTGCAGCAGCAGCAGCAGCAGCAGCAGCAGCAGCAGCAGCAGCAGCAGCAGCAGCAGCAGCGAATGTGGGGACCAGCACGCGCACCTTTTGCTGCAGCTGCATTGGCTGGCAAGGCCGAATGCTTGATGGCAGCGACCAGAGCAGTTAAGCTGTGGCAGCAAGCCTTCTGTCGGCACCTGCAGCGGCAGCAGAGACAGCAGCTGTTGCATGCTGGAGCATGGCAGAGCAGGCGGCCTGCAAGCACGCATCGTGGCGCCACAGCTGTTGCACCACAACAGCGCAGCCAACAGCACCTGCAGTGACTCTTCTGGCTGCTGCTGCTGCTGGTGGTTGGTGCTCTCGCAGAGCCTGCCGCAGATGCTGTCGAATGATGTGCGTTGACTAAGGTGTGTTAGCCAACACCTGACATATCAAGCCTGGTGACTGCTGCTGCTGGTGGTTGGTGCTCTCGCAGAGCCTGCCGCAGATGCCGCCGGGTCACATGCTGCCAGGGGCGTTGATGCCAGGGCCGCCGCCCGCACCCATGCTGGCAGCAACGCTCAAGGTGCGGCGCATATATAATGCATATGTAGCAATGCACCTGCAATTGTAGCGTTGTCATGTGGGTAGCGCACTTCAGGCGGCATCAGCGGCTTGGGGTGCAAGCGCAGCGGAGGGACATTGAGCATGATCCACTGGCTTGCAGCTGTGGTGGTTGCCACCATCACCGCATGCACATGCGCGCGCATGACCGCGCGTACGCCTCAGCTTGGGCGTCACTGCACGCACCTGCGCGAACGTTGCCACATGCACAACCGCACGCACAGACGCGCGCATCAAAAGAGGCACGGGCGCGCACCACTGCACACACATGCGTGCACACATGCGTGCACACATGCCTGCATCATCACATGCACATGTGCGCACATCACCACATGCGTAGCGGCGCGCACAGTTGCGCGCGTTAACACATGCACATGCGTGTTTTGCCTGTGCGTGCGGTGATGCGCGCGCATCAAATGACGCACAGGCGCGCATTAGCACTCGCTCAGGCGCGCCCACCACTACACACACAGCGCGCACACCATGACACGCACAATCGCGCGCATCAAAACTGCACGTGCCATCCTCCATACGCTCTGCCTTGAATCTTCACTGCTCGTGTGCTGTCTCTCTCTCTCTCCCTGTCACTATTCCAAGCTTGCACATTGACACACTCCCATACTCTCTCCTTCCGCTCAACCACCAGGCGTTCCTAGCTGACGGCGCGTGGCCGCGGCTCGAGGCGGCTTGTTGCTGCTCAACATGCCGCACCCGCTGCTGTTGCTGTCAGCTGCGATGCACAGTCCTCACAAGCGCCGCACATCGTGCGCACATGTGTGATGGCTCTCTGGCTTAACTCTTGCCCTCTCGCCGTCCCCGACTGTTGCAGGCGTTCCTAGCTGGCGGCGCACAGCCGGGGATGCAGGCGCTGCCGCCAGGCGCACAGCTGTCACTGCCAGACGCTGTGCGGCTGCGCGATAGGGCCACCATTCTGGCTCGGCAGATGTACGGCGCGGACGCCGGGGCAGCAGTGGCAGACCAGCAGGTGGGTGCGTGCAGAGAATTGGTGTGATGTGTGCTGCTGCTGGTGCTGGCTCGGCAGATGTACGGCGCGGACGCAGGGCGGCAGTGGCAGACCAGCAGGTGCGTGCGTGGAGAGCAACGACACGTGCTGCTGCTGCTGCTGATGGTGTGTCCAGGTGCTGGGATACTGTTTGCAGGGCCCACATGCTGATGCACCTGCTCAGGTTGTAGGCTGGCAGCTATGTGCTTTGCTGTGCCGTAGGCGCTTGCCCAATGAGCAGAGCAGTGCCTTAGAGACGTTCACACTGCACAGCATCAGTCACTGCTGTTACGGAATCGAGCCGTGCTGATCTGCGGCATTGCGCTGCTGCTGCTGCTGCTGCTTCTGCTGCTGCTGGTGCAGGTTGCTGCGCTGCTTGCCTCGCTGGCGATAGACCCTGCTTCACTACCCGCGGAGCTGCCGCACCAAGCGGCGCCAGCAGAGTGGGCAGCACTCTGGGAGGGGCAAGCAGCACGCGGCAGGCCGCCAGAGCCGCTTGTTGGTGCTGAGATGGCAGCAGCAGCTGCAGCAGCAGCAGCACGCAGTGCAGCAGCGGGGCCGCCCGGCTGGGATCAGCTCTGGCAGCAGCAGCAGCAGCAGCAGCAGCGGCGGCCGGTGTCAACTGGCTGGGCGGACGACTTTGCAGTGCAGCAGCACCAGCAGCAGGCAGCGTGGGCGGAGGAGTTCAACAAAGCAGAAGCAGCAGCAGGGCCGCAGGGCTGGGCAGCTGAGTTTAGTGAAGCGCAAGAAGCAGCTGCTGTTCAATCGACGCCAGAGGCTGCTGCCGCTGCTGCTGCTGATGCGCGCGCCACGAGTGCTCGGCTTGTGGATGCGCTGACTGCAGATGGGGACCCCAAGATGCGCAACAGCAAGTTCCTGCAGTTTCTGAGCAAAATGAGCAAAGGCGAGCTCGAGTTTGAGGACAATAAGGTGAGTGCTGGCTGTTTCAGTACATGATTCACCATTATTTCTCTCCATTGGCCTGCAGTTGCGGCTGTGACGTGGAAACATGAATGCCTGCTGCCATGCTGTCATTGATCGCAAAGTACAGTGCTGCATGGGCTTCCCTGCACCTGAAGCCTGCAACTCCTGCCTTGAACTCAAACGCATGCTGCGTGCATGACTGCCTTGCTGCTGCCTTCCTGCAGGTGGTAGAGCGGGCAGCTGGAGACGCCTGGGCATCCGAGTTTGGGGCTGGCAGCAGCAGCGCAGCAGCAGCAGCATCCAACTGGTCCAGCGAGTTCATGCAGCAGCAGGGACAGCAGCAGCAGCCGGCAGCGCCGCGGGATTGGGCTGCGGAGTTTGCGGATGGCTTTGCCAACATCAACATAGGCGAGGGCGCAACAGAGGAACAGCTAGAGGCGGCTTGGGCAGAGATGGGTGAGTGTTTGGGATAAACAGACTGCGCGTGCGAATGTGGGAGGCTGTGTGCATTCTTGTACAGAATTGCATGCCAGTGTCAGGGCAAGCTGCATCGTGTTGAGATGCTGCAGCTGCTGGTTCTTTTGGGAGGGCTGTTGCAGCACAGCACAGCATGCCAAGTGTGCCCAGCGAAGCAGCGCAAGTCTGGCGGTGATCGCTGGCGGTGCAGTGCAGCCATCAATACTCATGCAGACCATAAACATCCTGTTCATCAAGCTCTTGCTGTGCTGCGTGTGGTCTGCTACGTGCAGGGGGTGCTGGCAGCGCTGCGTGGGCGAATGAGTTTGTGAATGATGCAGAGGGCGCTGCGTATGCAGATTGGGAGGACTTGTACGCTAAGAATGCGGCGGTGAGCTGCTGCCAGGCTGCGCAAGGGAAGCTGCAACACGAGTTGCTGTTGGTCTGATGATGCATTTGATGCAGGGAGGCCGGCTCAGTAGATCTGGCATGCATGGTATAGGGATGCCTGGGGGCGTGCGCTGCAATGCCGCAAACGGTGTTGTTACAGCACGCAGTCTATTCCTGCTGAGGTAATGAGGCAGCAGGAATAGACTGCGTGCTGTAACAACATCGTTTGCGGCATTGCAGTGCACGTCGCGGTGTCATTCGCTGCTGTGGATACGATCCACAGCAGCGCATGACATGGCGACGTGCACTGCCATGCCGCAAACGGCGTTGTTACAGCATGCAGTCTATTGCTGTGCATAGAACAGCAATAGCAGTCTAGAAGTCTATATTATAGAGCTGTGCAGGTGGATAGGCCGCCATGTGACATGTCATGCGCTGCTGTGGATATGATTAGCCGATGTTATTCCTCCTCAGTGCCGGAAGTTGCTGTGCAGGCATGCACACTTCACCTGCATGCGCACCTCACGCCTCACTCGTCAGACCATGTGTTCACCCTGTTGTGGCTCATACCTGCGGAGCACGTGGGCCACAACGTTTTGGCACGTTCGGGTGTGTCTAGGATGGTGCCAGGACCCACATGTAACTATCCTCTCACTCCTCGCCTCCGCATGTGTGCCTGCAAACAACTGCCCTGCAGGCCGCACCCGGGCAGCACGTGCGCGGCGAGTACCAATTTGCAGCTAACAACCCCTTCCTTGGGGACCCTGCTGCGCTGGAGAAGGGCAGGGACCTGTTCAAGCGCGGCCTGCTCAGTGAGGCAGCGCTGGCACTGGAAGCAGAGGTGGGGGAGGGCAGGGCAGGGTTGCTGGTGTGTTTGCAGGCTGGTGTGCAAACCAAGGCCCGGGTTTTGTTTTAGCGCGGCCTGCTCAGCGAGGCAGCGCTGGCACTAGAAGCAGAGGTGCGGAGGGGCAGGGCTGCTGGTGTGTGTGCAGGCTGGTGTGCAAATCAAGGCCCGGGTTTTGTTTTAGCGCTGCCTGCTCAGCGAGGCAGCGCTGGCACTGGAAGCAGAGGTGAGCGATGCCGTGGAAAAGATGTAAGTGAGTGCGCTGTTGTGTTGTGCTGGTGCTTGTGTTGTGCTGTGCGTGCGGCGTGTCTGCGTGGGCTGTCTTGTGCTGTGAAGGTATGCGTGCCCTGAGTACAGCAGGTTCAGCATGCATGCTGCTGGTTGAGGGAGCTCTTCTGCAGGTGTGGCTGGACGGGCAAGCCTTACGTGTGCGGTGGTGTGTATTTGCGCACCATGTTGCAACGTACGCTGCCCTGCAAGCACAGCACTGCCATACTGCACAGCAGGTGATTGGCAGCTGACCTAGCACCACACCTGTGGTGCATGCAGGGGAACGATGCGTGTGCTCCTGGCATGCTTGTGCCGTGTGAATGCCAGCAGCATGGTGCTAGGTGAGCACGCGATGCTTCCGCGCCTGGCTGTTGGCTGATGTGTTGAGCTGTCAGCTGACCTGCCTATGGTGCTTTCGATGCTGCATGATGCCTTGCGTGCATGCATGCTGACGCGCAGTGCACGCCGCATTTCTGGCTGCTGCAGGTGCAGGTCAACCCGCAAAATGCCACGGCATGGCGGCTGCTAGGAACGGTGCATGCAGAGAACGACGACGATCGGCAGGTGCGCGTGCGGCATGCTGCGCAGCGCCGGCACGGCTGCAGCTCCTGCCAGCAATTAGAGAGAGGATAGTTACATGTGGGTCCTGGCACCATCCAAGTTAGTTGGTATGAGCCACAACAGGTTGAACACATGGTCTGAGACCAGAAAAGGAGAGTGAGCACCATAGAACAAAGCTGCAATGTCTGCGCCAAGCAGAAACCAGACCTGCTTACGTCAGCATGCTGCTGAAGTTGCTTGGCCGCGCCCGCGCAGTGCGGGTCGCATGGGTTGCCACTGTGTGAACTAGCAGCTGTGGATTTGCTGTCGCAAGTCCTGCATGTGCTGTTGTGGCTGCAGCCGTAGCGCTTGCTCCTGTGTCTGATGCCTTACCTCCTGCCTGATGCGCTGCTGCTTCCCCAACCCCTCCTTTTCCCCAGGCCATTGCTGCGCTGGACAAGGCGCTGCAGCTGCAGCTCTTGTTCTGACCTTCTTTACCAACTGTTGTTGGCCTGCTGCGGCCGTCCCTGCCCTGTTTTTCAATCGTGCCAGGCCATTGCTGCGCTGGACAAGGCTCTGCAGGCCAGCCCTGACAGTTTGGAGGTGCTGCTGGCGCTGGGGGTCAGCCACACCAACGAGCTGGACGCAGGTGCGGCGAGCTGGTTGGCGCGGGTGCTGCAGCTATTATGGAACCTGTTTTGTGTTGCGATTGGCAGAGTGTAGACTGCTGGCCTTACAGCCAGGCGTAGGTAATGCTGGGCACAGCTAGGACAGCCGCTAGTGGACGCTTCGATGCGGATCGCTCACTTAGGTTGCTGTGTTTATTTGTTTTGGTCCTAATGCAGTTGCTGCTTGTGGATGCGCGTTCATCTGCCGCACCTGCTGCACACAGGTGAAGCGCTCAGCTACCTGCACCGCTGGCTGTCAGGCCATCCCACCTACCGCGACGCAGCAGCAGCAGCAGGCCCGCCGCCAGACAGCAGCCAGGCGCTGAGCCACACGGTGCGCCTGTTTGAGCAAGTGGTGGCCTCGCATCCTCAAGATACTGAGCTGCAGCTGGCGCTGGGAGTGCTGCACCATTTGAATCGGCGCTATGATGGCGCGATCGCGGCGTTTCAGCGCGCGCTGGAGCTAAGGCCTGGAGACTATAGGTGGGTGGGTGCGGCGGTTGGTTAAGGGTGTAAGCATAAGAATGCTTGTTACAGTTGGTGTCAAGCAAAGGCATATGCAAAGTGCAATGCAAGGCCAATGCAGTGGTTGGTGCCTGTCGCGCGGCTGGTGCCTATTGCGTGGCACTGGCAGCACCTGCGCAACGCCTCCCGTACGACTATCCGGATCATGTATTCATGCACTGTTTTCTGCGTTGTTGCCTGCGTTTCTACCTGCACATATCAAATGACGTAGCAGCAGCATGCAGTTAGCTGTGCCTGCACACGTGCATACTTCAGCTGGCTTGCATCGCGGCATTCTAGCACGCGCTGGAGCTGCGGCCTAGAGACCGCAGGTCGGTGCGGTACTGGAAGCAGCTGCGCAGCGGTGTGCAGGGTCGCAGCTCCAGTGCCCTGGTCATGCGGCCATGCCCAGCATAATGGCGACTGCAGGTGGGTGCGGCGGGTGAAGCTGGGTCAGCACGCAGAGCACCGTTTCATCACTGTGTGTATTGCAGCTGCCGCCTTCCGGTTCTGCGCTGCGATACTAACACCCTGCTGTCATTTTCTGCTGCTGCTGCTGCTGCTGCTGCTGCTGCTGCTGCTGCCAGCCTTTGGAACAAGCTGGGTGCCACGCTGGCCAACTACAGCCACAGCAGCGAGGCTGTGGCAGCCTACCGCAAAGCCCTAGACCTGAAGCCCAACTACATGCGCGCGTGGACCAACATGGGCATCAGCTATGCCAATCTCGGGGATTATATGGCCAGCGCAGCGTACTATGTGCGAGCCCTCAGCATGAACCCTGAGGCGCAGCATGTGTGGGGCTATTTGAGGACTAGCTTGGCATGTGCTGGGCAGGTAGAGCTGCTAGAGGCTGTAGAGGCAAAGAACCTGCAGGCGCTGCAGACAGCGCTGCCGCTGTAGGATGCTGCTGGCGGCAGTGTCGCGCCAGGGGTCTGCAAGCAATGCTGCTGCTAATGAGTGCTGCTGCTGACATGGATGCTGCTTTTGTGCAGGCAGCTGCTCAAGCTGTCCTATGCCTTCAAGTTTGGCAGTTGTACCGTCCAGACATGCGTACAGCAGCTGCGTGTGCAGTGACTTATTGCTGTAGCTGGCGTGAAGGTGCGACAGGTGCTTCACGCAGGCTGGTTCTGGTGCTGCTGTTGCTGTTGCGATGCGACCAGATTGCAATGAAGCAGGTTGGCTTAGCTGGCATGAGCGCCTGTGCTGTCGGCGCACTGTGAAGCAGCGCATGCTTCGTTCAGCAGGAATCCCTGTTCAACAGCTGCTTCTATCTGTGTCAGGTGATCAGGTGCAGCCGCTTGCATGAACACTACTGTTTTTGAAGCAACAAGTCAAACACGCGACTGCCAAGGCACCCAAGTGATGCAGCGTGCAGCTGGCTCATGGTCACACCCATGTAGACCGCCCAGATCGCGGGAGCTTTCCTTGTGCGAGGCAGGATCTCGAAAATCGCACAACCAGCTGATGCTGTATGTACGTGCTGATTATTGCCGAAAAACCTCCGAGAACTGGTCCTTGCTTTCGCTTGCAAGCATGCAGCCAGGCCAGGTGCGTGTGACCATGCTGGCATGGTCGTGCTCCGCTGCTACGTGTCCTGCTGTCTTGAATTGTTGCTCTTGTGCCGTTAACGCCTGCCGCCCATTGTAGACTCGCACTGCATCATGATGGCAGAGAGCCTCCGCGCATTGGCGCTCGAGGCAAGTGACAACCGTGTCGATGCATCAGCAGGAACTCAGAAAACAATTCATTAGAGTAGAATACTTTTTCATTCTTCATTCTTTTTTTTCAGGCTTGCCTAGCTGTGCGATCTTGCCCGTTGGCCCTCGCCCTTTGTGCTGTACTGCCGCACATGCTCAGGCTCAGGAAGGCATGACTCACATCACCGACAGAACGTAGACTTTGCAGTAGCTTTCTGTGCGGCAGGAATTTAAACAAGGCAATTTTCCGATGTTTCTGAGCGGTTCCTAAGGTGATCCTACCTTGGACAAACAAACAGATACATTCATGTTGGTGGTGACCTAGAGCACAGACGTTGTAGGAGAGAGTGTCCCAGCATATAAGGCTTCGGCTCCAGTTCAACAAAGTATCAGCAGCGCCCGCTTCTTCGGGTGCGCAAGCTTTGCTGCTTTAACTCATCCTCACCCCCCACGTCAGATCCATAGCGAAGCAGCGACCCCAATCAGCTGCACTCACCTTTACCTTGTCTTACCCTAACGTTTAAGACCAAGCTTGGTTAAGACATCACTTACCCAACAGCAGCAAGGCAAGATGGGCAACTCACGCTGCCCTGATGCCGCAACCAGCGGGTTCTACAACAAGCTCAGCTTCGGATGGATGAACAATGTCGTCAAGAAGGCCAGGCAGGGTGAGTGCAAGCCCGCAGTGAGGCCCTTGAAAAAGCGCGCCTATCGTGAATTGCACCGTGAGCATGCCCTGCAATGCCAGCAGGGCCTCCTCAGGCGCCTGCAGGCGCTTATTATACGCTTGTACACAGTGGTATATGGCTGTGAGTGGCAATGTGCATCTTGCGCTTTTTCACCCGCCGCTGCGATGCCCTCCAACAGCAACTCTCCGACCCTCCAACAGCTTTTGCTCAGCAGCACAAGCTGGCCTACGCCTTCCAAGCACATCAGCTGGCTCCCAACACCTCCCTCTGCTGCTTTGTTGCTGTTTCTGCTGCTTCCTGCAGGCGATGTGGACGTGCACGAGCTGCCCCTGCCTACCCCCCAGACTGCTGACGTGGCGTACGAGGAGTTCCAGGTCCGCTGGGATGCTGCAGTCAAGGAGGGCAGGCCCAACCTGCGCAAGGTGCTGTGGAGCACCTTTGGCAAGGACCTGATGATTGCAGGACTCTTCAAGCTGGTGTGGTCAGTCTGGTGAGTGGGCCGGCCCTGTTCCTACCCTGCTGCTGCCGCAGTGCAGAGCTGCATTGGTTGCTTGCCAGGTGACTTGCATATTGCGGCTGTGGTGTGCATTATGGCAGCCGGCTTGCTGTATTAATCTGCTGTGCTGTTAGGTGTCTGTCCTTTTGCATGGAGCTGCTGTGCACCTGCCTGCGCAAAGGCCGGCCCACATGCAAACCTTGCAGCAAGTAGCATCCGCATCGTCCTGTCTTCAAAGCTCTCACACCTGTCACTGCTGCCCTGCTGCTCCTGCCACGCGCTTTTTGCCTGCCACAACCCACTTTATCAACCTGCAGCGTCATCGGTGGAGTCTTCTTCTTCATCCGCAGCCTGCTGCAGTTTGTCAACAATGAGGGATGGGCCGCGGGCAGGACCAACGGCTGGATCCTCACCGCCACATTCTTCTTCGACGCCTGGCTGCTGGGTGAGTGCTCATTGATTGCTCGTGCTTTGATGCTGGGCTTTGGGGTGTGTCTGCTCTGTAATGCATGTGCAATGTTGCTCTGGCCGCATTTGTCGTGCGCGCTTGGCTGCTGGGCATGTGTTACACTGCCCCTGCTGATGCTGGGGTGATAGGGGTGCTTGCTCTGCACTGCATGGTGCTGTACTCAGTGCAGCCTGGTAGCTCAGGGTGAATGTACAAACATGGACGTAGGCGACACGAAATGGCCCTTCATCCAATCTGCCATTTGTTGTTGAGAGATTGCTGCATGCACCTTCCTCGGTTGCTGCATGGATGATGTTCACTGAAGCCTGTCCTCTGCTGCTGCTGCTGCTCCTGCTGTTGTCCGCGTGTTGCGCACCACAGGCATCATGCTTCAGCGCATGGGCTACGGCTGCATGACAGTCGGCATCCGCATCCGAGCCGCGCTCTGCAATGCCGTCTGCAAGAAGTGCTTCAACATGGCGACCATCAACAAGGACATGGCGTCTGATGCTGTGTCCTTCATGGCAGCAGACATCGGCAAGATCTTTGATGGCTGCCAGGAGATCCACTACCTGTGGACTGCACCCATCGAGGCCGGCGCCATCCTGACCATCCTGGCCATCCTGGTGAAGGTCTACTCTCTGCCTGGCTGGGGTGTCATCATGATCGTGATGCCTTGCCAGTACTTCTTTGGCTGGAAGATCATCCAGAACAAGGTCAAGAACAGCAAGAACACCCAGGCACGCGGAGGCATGATCCAGGAGATCCTGCCCGCCATGAAGCTGGTCAAGTACTACGCATGGTGAGTTTGCATCGTTGCTGCTGCTACCAATGGCGGCGGAGTGACTGATATTGCCACACTTGCTTGCCTGCTGCAGCTGATTAATCAGCACAGCTGTTTGGACCTTGGCAGGGCATTTACCGTAGTGTGTAGCTTGCACAGTGCAGTGCTGCTGCAGAGCAGTCTCGCACAACTTGCTGCTCTTGTAGCAGGCTGACATTTCTGCCATCCTGCTGCACTGCCGCCGCTGCTGCTGCTGCTGTAACCGACACCGCTCCCACCTCTCCTCTTCACTGCTGTAGCTTCGACTTCAGTCGCTGACTGCCTCCTGTGCTGCTGCCCCGCTGTCGCTTTTTTTCTCCTTTTCCTCACCCCGCAGGGAGCAGTTCTTTGAGCAGGAAATCACCAAGATCCGCAAGGAAGAGATGAAGCTGCACTGGAAGAACGCCAACATCAAGACCATCAACATCACCATGGTGTTCGGCACACCCCCGGTCGCCGCCTGCGTCATCTTCGCCGCCTACGAGCTCATGGTTGGCCGCCTGGCTGCCACCCTCGCCTTCACTTCACTCTCCCTGTTCAACATCCTGCGCTTCCCGCTGGTGGTGCTGCCCAAGGCGCTGCGCGCGCTGTCCGAGGCCCTTGCTTCCATCTCGCGCATTGAGGAGTTCATGCTCCAGCATGTGCCAACTGATGCTGAGGGCATCAGCAGGTCCAGCCGCGCCGGCGTGAAGATCGTGAGTGGCTGGCTGGCTTGGGAAGGGCTTGTTATAACATGTTGTATAACAGCTTTGCTGTGAGCATACTGCTTGAATATGCTTGACACTTGCGTGGAACGTTGTGGCTGTTGCAATCTTTCTTGTCTTCCTGCTGTGCCGCACAGGACATCCCTGTTCAGCTGGCTTGACTGCATCCTGCCTGTTGCCGCCCCGCCCCTGCTCACACTTCCCAACCCTGCAGAGCAACGCGCAGTTTAAGCACCACGGCAAAGACAACTTCACCCTCAACGTGCCCGAGTTCAGCGTCCGCTCCGGAGAGCTTGTTGCTGTTGTGGGCCGCGTGGGTGCCGGCAAGTCCTCCCTGTTCCACGCAATCCTCGGCAACATGGCCCCCGTGGCTGGTGCTGCAGAGACCGGCGGCAAGGTGTCCTTCGTGCCGCAGAACCCCTGGTGCCAGAACCTGACCCTGCGCGACAATATCTGCTTCGGCCTGCCCATGGATGAGGAGCGCTACTCCAGGGTGAGTGGTGATGTTACCACTGCTGCTGTTGCTGCTGCTGCGGCTGCTGCTGCTGCAGCTGTGCTGCTACTCTAGGATGAGCTGCAGCTTAGGAGATAGCCTGCATGCTTGGCCTGTGCTGTCTTGCCCTGCCAGCTTTGCTTCCTGTGCGCTGTTTGTTAGCGCTGTTTGTTAGCGCTGGCTGTTTATGCTATGCAACTGCCATGTGGATTTGCGCTGTGCAAATGCAACGTTGTGCTGACTGTGGTTCCTGCCTCATCCTGCTGCTGCTGCTGCCACCATGCAGGTGATCCACGACTGCGCCCTGGAGCTCGACCTGCAGATCCTGCCCAAGGGTGACCAGTCCAAGGCCGGCCTGCGCGGCATCAACCTGTCCGGTGGCCAGCGCCAGCGCCTGAACCTTGCCCGCGCTGCCTATTTCAACGGCGACCTGGTGCTGCTTGACAATGCCCTGTCTGCTGTGGACCACCACACCGCCCACCACATCTTCAAGAACCTGCTCAAGGACAGCATGTCGGACAAGGCCATCGTCCTCATCACCCACCAGGTCGAGTTCCTCCCTGAGTGCGACAAGGTTGCTATCATGGACGAGGGCAACATGATCTACTTCGGCCCCTGGAACGCCCGCGCGCAGCAGCTGCTGTCCAAGGTGCTGCCCACCAGCCACCTGCTGGCAGCTGCCGGCGGCGCTGAGGAGAAGAAGGAAGCCCCCAAGAAGAAGCCCTCCGGTGCATCCAGCTCAGGCCTCTCCCTGTCTGCCACCAACATCAAGGACCAGATGGGCAAGAAGAAGGATCGCCCCACCACCTCCCTGACACTCGGCCAGGCCTCCCGCACCTACATCAAGTTTGGTCGCCTGGGTCTGCACATCCTGGGCTTCACCTCTCTGGTGTGGTTCCTCATCGCGCAGACATCCCGCCAGATCTCCGACTACTGGTGAGCCCAACTGGCTGCTGCTGCTGCTGCTGCTGCCAACCCATGCCTGCCATGTGTGTGTGCGTGTCAGGCAGTGTGCTGGGCATCGCCGCTCTGTATCGAGCTGCCAGCCTGTAGCTGCAGTGAGGGCCAGCCAACAGCTTGCAGCAGAATCACAACTGCCTGTCACGCGCAGCTGCCTCTGCAACCAATCGCATCCGACACCATATGACTCCGGTAACCCAACACAATCTTACCCAACACAATCTTAACGATCTGCTGCTGCTGCTGCTGCTGTTGCCGCTGCTGTTGCGCCCCGCAGGATCCGCCAGTGGACGGGCGACACCATGTTCTGGTACCGCCTCGGCCGCGCGCCGTTCTTCAGCGCACCCGGCCAGGCCTACGTGTTCATCTACGGCATGCTCACCCTGGCCTTCCTGGTCTTCATGATCTTCCGCGGCCACAACTTCCATATGTGCGCGCTGGGCGGCGCGCAGACCATGCAGAAGAAGATGCTTCACAAGTGAGTGCCGTGCGGTGGCTTGTTGCGGTACATTGTTGCTACAGATGGGTTTGACAGTTGGTCAGCCGCAGCGCAACGAAGGACAGCAAACAGCCTGCTGCTGTGACGGGACTGTATGCACCATGATCCTCTGCTGCCGTCTGGTGGTCTGTCATCCTGTGCTGACTCTCTGTTGCTGCCGCCTGCCGCGCCTGCCTTGCTCTCTGCTTCCCGCAGTGTGCTGTACGCTCCCCTCGGCTTCTTCCTGCAGAACCCTGTCGGCGACATGCTTGTCGCCTTCACCAAGGACCAGGACATTCTGGATGAGAACTTGATGGACACCCTGCACTACCTGGGCATCTACGGCCTGATCATGCTTTCCACCATCATCACCGTCAGCGTCACCATCCCCCACTTTGCTGCCTTTGGTGGTACGCTGTTCATCGTGACCATCATCATGCTCCGCTACTACCTGCCAGCTGCCACCACCCTGAAGAAGCAGAGGGCAGAGACTGCCGGTGAGTGCTGCTGCTGCTGTAACTGCTGTAAGCTAGTGCTGTCTTCTTCTGAGGTGATGCCCTGCACCTCACCCCCGGCTAATGTAGGGACTCTGCAGCTTGTGCAGCCGGCGTAGCCTTCATGCCTGTAACTGAAGATACAACTGTCTGGCTAGCTGGTTTCGTGCAACTTTCAGGTCCACAACATGGCTGTGTGCCAACCAGTGCTAACTGTTGTCTGCTTGGCTGCTGCCTGATCCGACCTGCTGCTGCACAGGTGACCTGGTCGGCCTGGTTGCTGAGACCCTGGAGGGCCTGCCCATCATCACTGCATTCAACCAGAACAAGTACTTCATCGCAACCGCCGCCAACAAGATTGACGAGCACCACCGCGCCCTGTTCAACGCCGAGTCCCTCAACCTGTGGCTGGCCTTCTACTGCGACCTGTACGGTGCCATCCTGGTGCTGGCGGTGTGCATCTTCGCTGTTGTGATGCGAGACATCCTCGGCCCTGCTGCTGTCGGCCTGGCCTTCTCCAACACCATCCAGGTGGGCACCGGCATACACAGGAGGTGTATGCATATGTAGAGCATGTTTTCAGCCTCTTGCGCAAGCTTGTTTCTTCGCTGCCTGCAGTGCTGTACCGTATCAGCCGAGATACCATCCACCTGCCCTGTCCAGTCATCCACGCTGCTTGGTCCGCTACAGCAATGCTCATGGTAGATCCGAACTTGCCTGCTGCCTCTGCTCTGCGCTGCACCCTGCACCCTGCAGATGCTTGTGTTCTACACCTGGTCCGTGCGCTTCACTGCTGATGCCATCAGCATGATGAGCTCCACTGAGAAGGTGGGCTGGCTGGCAACCAAGACACCCCTGGAGGGCGACGCGCTGTACAACGCAGACGGGCCCAGCAAGGACTCTGGCGATGCCGGCAAGCAGATTGTCAAGGTGGCGGCTGGAGAGAACGGCGGCGCACCCGCTGGCTGGCCTCGCCGCGGCACGGTTGAGTTTGACAACGTGTGGATGAAGTACCTGCCATCTGCTCCTTACGCACTGAAGGGTGAGTGTGCAGCTGCTGCCGGCACAGCAACTCGGCCCTTGGTTGATTCCGTGTGCTTGGTTGAATCCATGGCAGCACTGGCTCTGCAGCCCTGCTTGCAGCCAGGCCTACTAATAGTACTGCTGTCAGCCGCAGGCAGCAGATCCCTGCTTTGTCATGCATATCACTTGACTTGCAGGACAATCAGCTTTACCATGATTGTGCAAGGCAAACTACTCTGTCAACTTTCAGCTGACAAGACTGTTGCCACTGTTGCTGCACTTGCCTACTCCGATTGCTCCTGCAGGTGTCTCCTTCCGCCTGAACCACGCTGACAAGGCAGGTGTTGTGGGCCGCACCGGCTCCGGCAAGTCCACCCTGCTGCTGGCCCTGTACCGCATGTTCGAGCTGGACAAGGGTACCATCAAGGTCGACGGCGTGGATGTTGCCAGCCTGGCCCTGCGCAAGCTGCGCACAAGCCTGTCCATCATCCCGCAGGAGCCCGTGGTGTTCTCCGGCACCGTGCGCACCAACCTGGACCCTTTCAACGAGTTCTCTGACACTGCCATGTGGGAGGTCATCAAGAAGGCTGGCCTAGAGGGCCAGGTGCGGGGCGCAGGCGGCCTTGATGGCAAGGTTGACGGCACAGGTGGCCAGGCCTGGTCCCTGGGCCAGCAGCAGCTGGTGTGCCTGTGCCGCGCCGCCCTGCGCAACGTGCCCGTGCTGTGCCTGGACGAGGCGACTGCCGCCATGGACCCCCACACCGAGCAGGAGGTGCAGGCGGTCATCAAGCGCGTGTTCCAGGACCGCACCACGCTCACCATTGCCCACAGGCTGGACACCGTCATCGAGTCCGACCAGGTGCTGGTGATGGAGGCTGGTGTGCTCAAGGAGATGGCGCCACCCTCAGTGCTGCTGGGAGACCGCGAGTCCATGTTCTCCAAGCTTGTGGACAAGCAGAGCCCTGAGGCTGCTGCCGGCCTGCGCCAGATGGCCGCTGCTTACTTTGCTACCCGCCAAGGCAGGTAGAGCGCAGCAATGAGATGCTGCTAGGCTCCTGCAGCTAGCAGCTTGCTAGCAGGCAATGCGTAGCCAGTGTTGTGATTGCATCAGCAGCACATGTGCTTGCCTGAGATGCTTGAGCTTTTGTTTCTGTGAGAAGAAACCGAGTGGGGGTGTTTTCTGGGAGCTTGCGGCATGCAGGCACTTTGCCTGCTGCTGCCATGAAACCACGTGCATGCTGCTGCCACTTGGTTTTGTGCTGCATGCTGGCATCTGCGCCTACTGCAGTGCGCTGGGCTTAGTTGGGTTGGTGTTATAGGGTCAGCAATGACGGTTGGTAAACCGGCTGGCGAGCTTTGTGATTTGTCGTGCGCAGCATCCCGCCAATAAGGCTGGCTGCAGCTATGTACCATTCTGTGCAACTTGGCTGCTGCCGGTGCACATTTTTCCTGCATGCATGCCTGCCGAGGTTGGTGTGAGTGTGTCTCCTGCGTGAGCGCTTGATTCTTAGTCTGTTGTGCAAATTGGCTGCTTTCAAGTGCACATTTTACCTGCAGGCATGCCTGCTGGGGTTAGTATCTTTTGCCGTGAGTGTGTCTCCTGCGTGAGCGCTTGCTTCTTAGTCTGTGTGGCAGCAAACCTGTGAGTGGATTGGGTTGAGGGTTTGATCTTTTCAGCTTGCCGCTGAGTGGCTAGACTTCTGCTGTGCTGCTGAGTGGCTCATCTTCTGCTGTGCAACTTGCCAGCAGCTTACACTGCTTCCTGTGTGGCAGCAAACCTGTGAGTGGATTGGGTTGAGGGTTTGATCTTTTCAGCTTGCCGCTGAGTGGCTATACTTCTGCTGTGCTGCTGAGTGGCTCATCTTCTGCTGTGCAAATTGCCAGCAGCTTACACTGCTTCCTGTGTGGCGCTGTCTTAGCAGCATCACCGAGTGACTCGAGCAAGAGGCAGGCAGGCAGGCTTTGCGGCTGCATCTCTGCTTGCACGCATGCCAAGTTGGCAGTGTGTAGGCATGCACTTTGCAATGCATGAAGCATGTGGTTTCACCGCTGCTGTAGACTTTTGGCACGGGCCTTGGCAAAAGGCACTGTCGCCTTGCTGCTTGATGTCATTGAGCTGTTTCCTGTATGCGCGCCTGCGCTGTCTCGTGGCTCTTCCTTCCTGCTTCATACTCTGGGCTCCTGTTTTCCAGCAGCTGGCAATGATGTTTGGCCAACCGCCGTGCATCAACATGGGTTGTGAGTGGTTTTGAGTTGTTGTGTGAGGTTGCACACTCCATCTGACCATGTGGGGTAGTAATAAGGTCAGTAGTAGCATGGAGTGCTGCAGAGCATACTTTCCTGTCTGGCTGCTTGCTGCAGGCGTAGCAGCTACGCCTGCAGCAAGCAGCCACTGTAGTACACGTTTTCACCTTGGCAATTTCATCAAACCGGATTATGGAGTGTGTGCTGCATACCATTGGTGTGTGTGCACATTCTCGGGCCAGGCATTCTGTGCTGTTGGCTGGAATGCAACCTTGAGGCGGGGAGCAGAGGGGCTCAGCGGCCCTGCTGCGAGCACATGATACAGTGTATCAACCCATTCCGAGGTGGTGCATTGGTGTACCGCCTGCACCACCTCCCCCACAGGCTGCTTGCGTATGTGTGTTGCTGTATACATCTCACAGGCTGAACTCAGCCCCTCCAGGGCACCATCAGGCAGTGACGTGATGTGTATCAGAGTGGTGTGTATCAGAGTTGAGGGTGGCTGAGCGAGTTGGCTGCTGTAGAACCCAATGTGCCGCAGCTGTTGTGCTGCAAACTTTCTGGGCGGATGTGTGGCTAGGCGCAGCAGGTGACTGCTGGCTTGCCACACTGAAGCACCAGACACAGTGCACACTGTGTCTGGTGCTTCCAGGCCCAGTGTCACGCACTACTTGCAGACACAGGAGCTGATGAGGATATTTACATGCAGAAACACAGGAACACGCCTCGCCGCTGCAACTGACAGCAACTGGTTGCATGCACATGTGGACGACACAACCTGCTTCAATCTATCTGGAGTGGAGACAGGTGGATCAGGGGATGAGTTCTTTCAGGGGGTGCGTGTGGGTGGGTAATATGGTTGAGATGTACATGCGCACAGTGGCATGCACAGTATGTAGTGCGTTGTTGTACTTGGGCAGAGTGTTGATCATGCGAGTGTCCGAGTTGGTGCCTTGCGCATGCATTGCAGTGCAACAGCCACATACCTCTGTGTTGCAAGCTGAGCGTGACAGGGTTAACATTGCTTGTACATGGCATGCCGTGCTGCGCAGTGCGGGGCATGGCAGCTATGGCAGCCTGGTGATATGCGGGCAGTATATATATGGTACTGTTGCCTACATCTGTCTTTTGAGTGAGCTTGTACTCCGCCTGGAGTAAAAGAGTGCTAGTAAAAACAGCGCCTAGTCTGGGAGTGCACCGCACCTTGCCAATGTAACATGAGAACTACATCTTTCTGTGGCTGCAAAGTCTTACAAAACATCAGCAGACTGCAAAAGTTCCCTACATCAACGGCCTATAGTCTGGGCTTGCTGCTGTAGAAACAGATCAAATTCCTCACAAACGCCATGCCAGAAGGAGCATCAAGGCGGTACGCCGCAACTGCCAGGCATATGCCATTGCAGCGCAACAGTAGTGGTGCTCCCTTGTCACTCTCTACATCTGTTGAATGTATCACTGACTTGCGCAAAGCATAGCATCAATGCAGCAGCAGCCAAGTATACATCAACCCCAGGATAGAGTGCCGTGCCACACCAGAGTGCATCCCACCCATGGCCACTGACTTGGCAGTTCAACTCGTTGCTAGTACTACTAGTAGTGCCAGGGTGCACATCCTGAGCCGCACCAACAACAGTGTTGCATGCGTGACAATGCCTCAGTGCAGACACACCATCACGAGTTATCTCCTGCCTGATCATTGCCCGCGCACCTTGCCTAGGACTTGCTACACACTGCAACAGGCCTGATCGCACCGCCGCATGGCTGGATTGGCGAGGTTGTGGTGGTTTGCGAGGTAAGGGGAATTAAAGTCGATTGACAACTGACAATTTGTGCATTACACAACGGCTACAAAACCCGTGTTAGAGCCATGACCGGATCATTTGGCAACCACCTGATCCATCAGCCATCAACTGAATTGGGGCCGTGACGCTAGCGCACCGGCAGGCTGCAATATGGCAAGTAGCTCCTAATCCTAAAATCACAGCAGCTCTGCTTTGCCCAGCGCAGCTCAGGCCGCCTCACAGCCCTTGCACCATACCCATGCTGAGCACACCCAGCGGCTGCTGCGGCCAGTGCTGCTCCACTGCCGCCTCATAGCACACACGCGTCCACGCCACCTGCAGCAGCAGCAGCAGCAGCAGCAGCAGCAGCAGCAGCAGCAGTGAGCACAGCCTAACTCATCAGCAGCAGCAGGTGGAAGCACACAGGCGTTATTGCAGCTGTTGCGGCGCAGTGCACGCGCATGCACTTCCGTGGCATGCCTATTGGGCTACCATGTCACAGATCAAACCCAGTGAGCAGTCACATTGGCACACCACTCAGCCAAGCGTCCCAAGGCCTGCGCTTGTGCCAAGCGTTGCCCCCACATGCGTACTTGACCACGGTGTGGTGACATGTGCATGTCAGAGTTGTGAGCCAGCACGCACACACAATGCTCGGCACTCGCCCAAGCGTCTATGTGCGGCATGTGCATGTTAGAGTTGTGAGCATCACAGCAATACAAAGCACTTCTCAGCATTATATAGCAGTACACAGCCACAGTGCTGCGCTGCCCTCACCCAAGCGTCCCATGGCATGCGCTTGTCCCAAGCGGTGCCCCACTGCGCAAACAGCTTCAGCGCAGTCCCTGCTGCCTCGCATGCAGCGCCCCACTCCTTCGCGTGTATGTGCAGCTGCGCCAGCATCAGGTGTGGCTCTGGCACCCAGGGGTTTAACGTTATAACGCGCTGCAGCTTCTCTGCTGCCTGCTGCGCATGCTGCGGGTGCTGCTGCTGCATGTCTGACACAACCTCCCAGTACAAGTCCCGCGCCGCTTGCTGGTCTTGCTCGGTGAGGATGCAGCTGCAGTGGTCAAAGACGGGTGGGATGGTGAGCTGCGCTGCTCGTGGGTCTCCTGCTGCCTCTAGCTGCTGCTTGCAGGAAACCAGCAAGCGCCCCATGCGGCTGACTGCGCTGACCCATAGCCCTGGAAGCATGGGCCCTGGCCTGCAGTGCAGCGCAGGATAGAATGAAAGCAAGCAGCACAGGGCGACAATGTTGCATGAGTAGGCCAGCAGTGCATAGCACACGTGAGAGAACAGATGCAGACGCAGGGTGGACAGCGCCGGTGGTTAACGCCAGAGAAGCATGCCAGCAACTGCGCCAGCGTCGCAGACAACCAGCAAATTCATGTGAATCACGCCAGGCGGCGAGACATGCCGTGCCTTTCAACTACTGGGCCATGCGCCTCACCACAAGTAGCGGGGTTCAGGGTCAGGTGCCCCTTCCAGCCTCAGTGCGCCGTCTGTGTTGCCAAACATGCAGTCCTGCCAGCTGAACAGCTGCTCAGCAAAGTCAGCCATGGTCAACACCAGGAATTGACCAAGCTCCAGCAGGTCAACGTGCAGCGGCTCGCCTGCAGGACAACAGCACCAACAGTTTGACCATGTTTGACCATGTTTGACTGAGAGCCAGACAGCGTTGACTGGATGTTGCATGAGAGTATGAGGGTGATTCAGCCGAACATGGTCAATGCCAACAACTGCCCCAGCCAAAAGGTCGCTGCAACCTGCAGCAGCTCTCCTGCTTGCTGTGAAGCAGCTTTGAAGGTTTTGTGCATCTGCTGCTGTTGCTGATTTTTGCCACTACAGCGTCCTGCAAAGTCGCATTGCACACATGGTGGCACAGGCACGTTGTACCTGTGCGTATGTGTGGCACTGTCAGCCCTCCTGCAGGCACTGTTAGGTCTGGTGAGCCCATGGGTAGCTTGTCCAGCAGGTCCACTTGAATCAGCTGCTGACGAGGCACCTGCAGGACACAGCAGCAGCACAGCAGCACACACAGCGCGAGCAGTACTTGAGACATGCTACGCAGATATACAGACAGCACTGTGCAGCAGCAATTGGGCGCAGGAAGTTGCACTTGATTCGACGTCGTTTGCTGCTGTTGTGCCTGCAGCAAAAGCAGAGACCGGCCTCATCGGCTTGACTGCCAGACAGAGCAGGAGCGCTGTGTTGCCATCTGGCACTGCAAGCCCACAACTAAAGCAGCCGGCCAGTTGCTGTCCCACATGCTTCTCTGGCTCTCTTGCCCTCACCACGCAGAATCTGTACGTGAGCGCCTCAGCCTCCTGCCCTATCAGCTGCGCCACCCTGCTGCGCTCCACATCAGGCTTGAAGATGGCAAGGTTCACAAAGCTGTTGCTGTAGGCGCCTGCGCAGCAGCAGCAGCAACAGCAGCAGCAGGAAAGGGTCGGCTGAGGCAGCAGCTGTATGCTTTGTAGCCCATAGCAAGCATGTGTTCAGGGCCATTCATGTGGCGCTTGATGCTGCGCTGCACGCAGCCGCTGCGCAGAAACAGCACTTGTGGTGTCAGGTGCTGTCCAGTGAGAACCCTCATCTCTCCTATTTGCTGCTGCGCTGTTAAAGCCGTGCAATGCAGCCGTGATATCGTGCTGCTGCTGCTGCTGGTGCTGGTGCTGCTGCTCACTGTGCATGAGCCCGCAGCGTGCAAGGGAATCATCAGTGCCCCAGATCTTCAGGATCTTGTAGACCTCCAGAAGGTGAGCCTGCTTGCAGGACAGCAACACAAGAACCTTGCAACACATGAAACCCCAGGATGATGCAGGCGAACCGATGGGGCCAGTGTTCATGCACTTAGGGTGGTTGTGGCGGTTGCAGTGCTGCAGCTGTGTGCTGTTGCTCAGCGCAATAACACCTCATGGAACTGACATGCACTGCACAAGTTCATATTTCCGTTTTCAACGTAAGTACATGTGCCTGATGAACAGTGCTAAGCAGCCTCTCGCCTTGAAGGTGCTCTTCTTGTGCCAGCACTCTGCTGCTCCCACTGCTGTCAGCACTTCCAGCATCTCCGGTAGTGCTGGATCAGTCTTGCTGTACTCTTGTCTAATAAATGTGTGCACGATTGGCGGTAGCAGCTCTGCTGAGCTCTGCGGTGCGTCGTGACCGGCCATTGCTCCGTAAGTGGGTGCGATCTGTGGCTGTCCTGCGGGCGCTTAAAAGCAGACGAGGACAATAAAGACAACGCACAAACAAAAGCTACAGTTTTGCATGGGTTTCACGCACGAGGGGCGCTACATGCAGCTCCAGAGTTCCAGGGTTCTGGGTGGGATGACACCTGCTGCACAACGTTTCGGTTGCTGCTCTCTTGTAAGTTCTACGGCCGCCTACTGCTGCATGTTGGCGCATTATATGTCATTATACAGGGCTGATGCGGCTTCTGTGTTGATTCTAGTGCTGCTGTCTTGCTAATCCAGCAATGCACCTGAGGCCGAGCAGCATGGGCGCTGCTGCTTCCAGGTCACATGAAGGAGGATGGTGGCACAAGTGCAGAGCAGACACGCCTGGGTGCAAGCACGTCATCCACTTTAACAATGCAGGTGCGTGTACTGACAGCGGCAGCTTGATGCATTCTGCGTCTGCGTCACATGAACTCAGCGCAAAATGCAGCGTTGCTGTCCTGTCAATCAGACAGGCACCCCTAAGCTCGCCAGTTAACACAGCCACAGTACCCAACAGGCACATGTCTTCGATCAAACTGCTATTCAATGCTTCTGCTCAGCAGCAAACACATGCGTCTGCCACCTGCAGGAGCTGCACTGCAGCCGCAGTGTGTGCTGGATGCAGTGCAGCACTATCTGCAGGAGGAGGCAATCTGGGGTGGATATGAGACTCAACGCAGGTGGGGCCTTGGCATTTGGCCTTATACAATGCTGTAACTAACTTAGCTTAACCTGCTGCTGGAAGACCCTAGGGCATGGTGTGCACTGCGTGCCTGCCTGCTGTTCGTGCACCGCATGGCAAGTCACACCCCAACAGCAAGCAGCGCTTGCATTGTTGCAATGCGTGTGTGATATGCCACATCTGTGCGCTGGCCACACCTCTCCGCCAGGTTGGCGCGACAGCTGTCGCTACCCTACACTGCGCTAGCGGAGCTGCTCAACTGCTCACCAAACGAGGTGACAACCCCTGGCTGGCTTGCAACTATTCAAGTCAAGGCCTGCTGGCGTGCACATTTTTCAGATTGCACAGCGCATGCGTGTGATCCTGGGTACCTCGTGCAAGAGAGCACCGGGCCCTGGTGCTTCACGTGAAATAGCCGCACAACGCTGTAGAGCAGCTGCACATGCACACAGTATGCTACCATCCAGCAAGGCGCAGTGATGCGGTGTGACGGTGGTTGTGCCGTCCGCCTGCTGCTGTGGTCTGCTGCTGCAGATTGCAATTGTAGGCAGCGCCACATCGGCTTGGGCCCAGGTGAGTGCTGCCTCCAGAACATGCGCTGCGCATGCTGCATGCTGCTTTGTGTTTGTGTTTACTTTGCCATATCAAGTGATTGCTGCCTGCAGCACATGCGCTGCGCATGGTGCTGCACTGCACACGCACATGCGCTGCGCTGCGCTGCGTAGCACATGCGCTGCGCATGATGCTGCTTGGCCGTATCAAGCCAGCTACCATGCATGTGCGTGTACTGCTTCTACTATACTGCGGTACTGCCTGCCTCCCACAGGCGCAGCCGTCTCTTGCTGGCGCAAGACAGTGCAGGTGCTCCGCAGCTGTGTGGCTACTACCATGCTGCTCTTGTCCGTCACATTGAATGGCAGTTGTGTGAGCTCGCAGGTGTTCCACGGCATTCCTTTCAAGCCCGGCGACGTCATCCTGACATCAGTGGCCGAGTACGGCAGCAACTACCTGGCTTTCCTGCAGGTGAGCTTGTCACCCTTCATCTGTCCATGCTGGCAAGCATTGCAGTGAGGCAACATTGTAGCGAGGCAAATGCAGGCAGATGCAGGCAGGCAGGCAGGCAGGCAGGCAGGCGAGCGGGCATTGCCCTGGTCATTGGCTGTGTATCTGCAGCGCGTGTGTGCGGAACAGGCGGACTCTGTATGGGCTTGCACTGATGTGTGGTGGCTTGCACAGCCTGCTTCGGCCTCATGTGGTTGGACCTTGGTACCAACGCTGCAAGACATCTGTTGCTGCTGCTAGCAGCACCTTGCGCTGATAAACGCTATGTGTCTGTGCCAGCCCTACCGACCTGCTCCCACTGTGCAGCAGTGCACGCATGGTCACACACTCTTGGCATGCCCTGCTACAAGTAGCCACTCACGCTGGCTGTGCCCTGCTGCAGGCGCAGAAGCGCACAGGGGTGCGCATACAGGTCATCCCAGAGACCCCAGAAGGCGACATCAGCATCCCACACCTGCAGCAGCTGCTACAACAGCAGGTGGGCGGCCCAGGCTGCAGCAACTGCAGGATAAACTCCGCATGAGCTGGCCGCTGCTCCTTTATGTGGAGATGCAGCGGTGCACGCCATAGGAGTTGTGTAGGTGCTTGTGGTGGTGCACCTGCAGCAACTGCTAGAACAGCAGGTGGGCGGCCCTGGGCTGCAGCAAGCAGTGCTTGCAGGAAGCAGCTGCTGCTGCAGTTGCTGCCGATCATGTGCCATAGCAGCCGCTATGACTGGCTGGCACTATGCACGATGGTGCGACAGCGACCTCCACATACATCAAGATTAACACGCCCTGATAGAGGCAGCAGGCTGCTGCTCTTGCAACTCGGCACCACAAACCGAGCACTGGAGTGCGGCCTGAAGGCGCTGATCATACGGAATGTGTTCTGTCTCAAATGCCTCGTGTCGCTTGCAGCCCCGCCCAGTGCTGGTATCTATCAGCCATGTGCCAACCAGCAGCGGGCGTATGTACGATGCAGCAGCAGTAGGCGCTGCAGCAGCAGCTGCTGGCGTGCCGTTCCTGCTGGATGCCTGCCAGACAGCTGGTCAGGTGCCGCTGGATGTGCAGCAGCTGCAGTGTGACTTCCTGACAGGTGGGGTTTGTTAGACCCTGCTGCAACCTGTGGTGCTGTTGAAGTTGGCGTGAGATAGAGGTTTGATGGTGGTGACCTGTCAGGCGTGCATGTCAGCTTGTGTCTTGCCTTTAGCGCAGCATTAGGGGACACCAGCGTTGCATGCCTGCGCATGCAGCAGAGCTGCACACAGGCACACGTCTGCTGCATACCAAGTACTCGCACCCAGCGCACAGCTGTGCTGTGCTGCCAGCACAGCACAGCTGTGCACTGTTCTGGTTGTTGGCACAGCCGCAGCGACACAGGAACCAAGGTTGAGTCGTGTCAGCCAAAGCCCCGGTTGTAAAGGGAGAGTTTCCCTTTTACACATGTAAGCAGGACTGAAGCTGGCTCTGGCGCTGAAAGGCTGTATCCTACTCGGATCAAACATTTACGACACGCTTGGGTGAAGTACTCCGCGTCCATGCAGTTGATGTTGTGGTTCTGGATGCAGGCACAAGCAGGAAGTACTTCCGCGGCCCAAGAGGCATTGGCTTCCTGTATGCGCGCAACAGCACCACAGCAAGCGCCACCACCATCACCAGCAGCAGCAGCAGCAGCGTCACAGCACCTGAAAGCAGCGGGAGGAGCCAGCAGGGCAGCAGCACGTCAGGCTGGGAGCCTGCAATGATTGACATTCACGGCGCACAGTGGACAGGCCCGAGCAGCTACGAGTTGTATGATGGCGCTGTGCGCTACGAGCAGTATGAAGTGAGCATGGCTGCGAAGGTAAGAGACGCGCGGCTATACATATGTGTCGGTGCCTAGCTGCTCATACCCAGCCCATGCTCCACAGTGTGCCCTTGAAATGTGTTCTTCTTGCTTCCTGCAATCAAATCCATGCCTCAGACCTGGTTATCTTGTAGGTGTTAATGCAGTAATCATGTATTCGCACCGTCCGATGTTGTTAGTTAACGCCTGTTGCCACTGCCTGCAGGCTGGCTTTGGCGCAGCTGTGCAGTACTGCTTAGAGCAGGACGTCGCGCGCTGCTGGCAGCGCACGCAGCAGCTTGCAGCGCAGCTGCGGCAGTTGCTTGAGCAGCATGTGCCTGGCCTCGCCATACATGACAAGGGCCGGCAGCTGTGCGGCATTGTGAGCTTCACGCTGCGCTCCCACCCTGATGCTGCTGCAGTGCGGCAGTGGCTGGAGAGCAGGCAGCCACCCATCAATGTGAGCGGGCACCTTGCAAGCCGTTGCTTGCAGGACAGCACATCCCACATGATGTGTACACATGTCATGAATCCTGTCGCACCATCACACTGCGCAGTGGGGCTCTTGTCGAAGAACA
Organism: Tetradesmus obliquus; assembly: GCA_030272155.1. Taxonomy (NCBI): domain Eukaryota; kingdom Viridiplantae; phylum Chlorophyta; class Chlorophyceae; order Sphaeropleales; family Scenedesmaceae; genus Tetradesmus; species Tetradesmus obliquus. The sequence continues at coordinate 7,738,730 of CP126193.1, read as the reverse complement.
GGCATGTTGCTGCAATGTATCGCTAGAGGTGCATGCAGGACTTCCTCGTGCGTGCTGGATGCCCATGCAATATGACAGTTTTAGGCATGGTAATTGTACAACCGTTCACCTGCAGCAATGCTGGTGCAGAAGCCCCCATGTGTGTGCGGTGTGTGTGCCCTGCAGGTGAGCGTTTCAGGTGCTGGCTCCTCCCGCCTAGACTTCACTGCTCGGGGCCTGCAGGAGGTGCTGAGGGCCAGCGTGGCTTACTACAACACCGAGCAGGAGCTTGAGTCTCTTGTGCAGGCGCTGCAGGAGCTGGTGACATCGGAAGCAGCAGCGTCACACTTGTGATGATACCAACAGCCCTCAGTCTCAGGGCTCAGGCTGACCGTTGACAGTGGCAGGACCCGCAAACTCTCAGTTCAGGTTATGATGCATGTTGCGGTTCATTGATTCCCGGTTCCTGGCAGGGAGCCAACTGCGGTGCACTCTGTTTCCTTGGTCCTGCCTCTCGTTCAAATTGTTTCTAAACCATCCTTGTCATTTTGGCAATTACGTAGTTGTGCTTGATGACGTGGAAGCTTGCCAGTGTAAGGGTACTACTGATACATATGCATTCAGATCGCGAGCTGAACTCCGCACGACGTGACGACCGGCACGGTAGCAGCTGATGCCGACGTGGCTGTCACCAATAAATTTGGACCCTTTCATTCATCCTCAGCAGCTCAACAGCAAAAGGAATTTGATCATACCATCTTTAATCTTGGTTTTGAAATGTTGCTCGATGGGTTTAAACGCTGGTTACCTCTCGTGCTACTAGCAGCAGCAACAGTAGCAGGAGGCAATCCTACACCAACCTCAGGGGCCAGCTTACAGCAGTGCAGCCTGCCATATTTGGAAGATGCCGTGCAGCACTTCAGTGAAATGCTTCAATTTGCCACAACCTCAAATCAAGATGCAGAACACCATGCAGTTGACGTAGAGGAGTTTCACAAGTTAGGGGCTTGGCTAGCCAGTGCTTACACGGACATTTGGCAGCACTTCCAAGTTGAACAGGTGAGTGAGCCAGCTGATCAGATGCGTTGGGCAAAGCTGTGGTGATACATCTGAGTAAGCATTCAGCTGCAGTCGGAGAGGCACACACGATGATGCAGGATGCAGCAGCTGAGGGCGCTAATTGAAAACCTGCAGCCAAATACAAGACAGCAGAGTGCTATCAAGTGGCAACACATAATCGCAGCTGTCTGATTCACAGTAGTGTCCCACAGCAGCTGGCACGCTGGTGTAGCACAAGTGCTGCCTGTTCCCTTCCAACCCCCACCACCCTCTCACAACACTGCCACGTACATCCAACCCCTTCCTGCTGCGGCCTGAAACAAAACCGCACATCGGAAACACAGCTTGGCAGCGGCTCGCTGAGCTTCCTGCTGACATGGCGCGGCAGCCAGCAGCAGCTGCGGCCCGTGCTGTTCATCAGCCACACAGATGTGGTGCCAGTGACTGCAGAGACGCTGCAGGCGAGTGGATAGGGCAGTGTTGCTGTGCAGGGCTGTGGTGCCTGTTGCGTCACTTCTCACCACCATTATTTCTATAGCATAGCTATGATGGTGGCGGTCGTGGTGCTGTAGGCAGCAGCAGCCTGTGGCACTGAGCCTCTCGTTGGCTACCGACTGATGTTCTTGCTGCTCGTTGAGTGGAGCATGTAATGCAATGTAATGTGATGGCACTGCCGCAGTATGTGCTGCTGGGCGGCACTAGGATCCATGTTGGCGGCTATGCAGCAGCATCAGCAACCTGTTGCAACAGCCACACACCTGACCGCCCACTGCTGCCACTATGCCTGCTTTGCCGTATGCCTGCTGCTGGTGTGGCGCGTGGCTGCAGGACTGGCGCCACCCGCCCTTCAGCGGGGCGGTTGCAGACGGTGCGGTGTGGGGCAGGGGCGCGCAGGACGTGAAAGTGGGCGTTGTCTCGCTGCTTGAAGCCGCGCTGGCGCTGCTGCGGCAGGGCTTCCAGCCAGCCCGCAGCCTGCTGTTTGCTTTTGGCCATGATGAGGAGGTTGGAGGCGACCTTGGGGCGAGTGAGCGCATATATGTTGTATCACACGTGGCATGTGCATGCATATGACTGGTGCAAATGCAGGGATGCTTTAGACCCGTGCGTATGTTGGTTTGGCAAGCAATGTGTGGGCATTGAGGCACCAAGAATCGCCGCATATGCTCTTTGAGATGAGGCGGCCTTCCATCCTTCTTGTGGCTGCTGTGTGTATCTCCCGCTCATGTCCGCAGTGCTCATTGCGCAAAGCAGGTTGGGTGTCGCCACCATCTCCCCCACCTCTTAGCCCTGCTTGAGTCTGCGTGTTGCAACTGCTCCTGTCGGCAAACACATGTGCTGCTACCTGCAGTGCACACACTGCCCAGCAGGTCGGGTGTTGCCACCATCTCGCCCACCCTCACCCCTGCTTGAATCTGCGTGTTGCAACTCTCGTGTTGGCAAACACATGTGCTGCTGCCATCAGTGCACATTGCCGAGCTGCTTGCGTCGCGTGGAGTGCAGCTGGAGATGATTGTGGATGAAGGCATCGGCCTCGCATTGGCTGGCGTGGCACCCTTTACGAAGCAGCCTGTGGCGCTCGTGGGCACGGCAGAGAAGCAGCTGCAGACCGTGCAGGTGGGTGCTATGCATGCTGCTGCACAGCTGAGGGTGCTGCTGCTGTGCAGGCAGGTGCACTGTGCCATGACATTTGCCGCGGTACGAGAGGTCCGTAGCGCAGATTTGGCACTGCTGAAGTCACATTGTATGAGTGGATGTTGTGTTGCCCTGTATCACCAATGTGAATGCGCCAGTGCAGCCCATCCAACTGCTGCACCATGCTGTTGTCAGCGTTGCATGCTGCTGCTGCTGCTGCTGCTGCTGCTGCTGCTGCCACCAAGTGCAGGTGACTGTGCAGTCTCCCGGGGGCCACAGCAGCAAGCCACCCATTGATGGCAGCACAGTAGGCGGCCAGATGGGCCGGCTCATGGCTGCTGTCAGTGCGCAGCCGCCTCCAACAAAGCTGGTGTCACCCACACGCGAGTTCATGATTGCCTTGGCTGATCTGGCACCAGGTGGGGTTGCTCCTGCTGCTGCTGCTGCTGCTGCTGTTTGATTCAGGGGTAACACAGCAGTGCACACCCATCAGTCAAAAAGTCGGATAAAGTTGGATAAAGTCGGATACGCTTGCTGCCTTTGGCTTACGTGCTGGTGCTGCCTAGCACCACTGTGGCCGCCTGCTGATCACGCTGCTGCCGCTGCTGCCGCTGCCATGGTTGCTGTGCTGTGCTGCGTGCTGCAGCTTGGCTGTCGCTTATGCTGCTGGCGGTCAAGTATGTGCCCTTTGCAGGCAGGCTTCTGGCCAAGATGGTGTCCATGGCATCTGAAGAGGCTGCAGCAGTGGTGAGCAAGCAAGCATGCATGCATGTATACCACATGCAGCAGGAGGACACAACGTCAGTGGCAATACGCTGTAGAGTGTACGGTTCTGCTATGGCGTCAGTTTCCATTGCATCACCTTACAGCTAGCTGCCGCAGCGCTGCAAGCACTGCCAGGGCACGTGTGCCGTTTTCCGAGGCTGCCAGGTGGCTGTGATGTGGTGATGCCATGAGGCCGCCTGGCTGGTGCTGCCAGGTGGCTGTGATGTGGTGATGCCATGAGGCCGCCCGGCTGGTGCTGCCAGGTGGCTGTGATGTGGTGATGCCATGAGGCCGCCTGGCTGGTGCTGCCAGGTGGCTGTGATGTGGTGATGCCATGAGGCCGCCTGGCTGGTGCTGCCAGGTGGCTGTGATGTGGTGATGCCATGAGGCCGCCTGGCTGGTGCTGCCAGGTGGCTGTGATGTGGTGATGCCATGAGGCCGCCTGGCTGGTGCTGCCAGGTGGCTGTGATGTGGTGATGCCATGAGGCCGCCTGGCTGGTGCTGCCAGGTGGCTGTGATGTGGTGATGCCATGAGGCCGCCTGGCTGGTGCTGCCAGGTGGCTGTGATGTGGTGATGCCATGAGGCCGCCTGGCTGGTGCTGCCGAGTCAGCTGCCAAAGCACAGCAGCGGTGCCTGGTAACTGCCAGCCACACAAAATGTGCCTCTTTCCTGATCGGAAGAGCTGCCTGTTTACACCCGGGCAGCTGCACACACCAGCGCTGCGTGGCTAGCCACAACCAGCTGCCCAACCACACTGCCCCCCCCCCCTTGCTGCACCTGCAACTGCAACTGCTGCAGGTGCGCAGCACTGCCGCAGTCACCCTGGCTGCTGCAGGCGTGGCTGACAATGTGCTGCCTCAGAGCGGCTCCGTGACCATCAACTTCCGGCTGCTGCCCGGCGACACGCCACAGACTGCGCTGCAGCTGACTCGGGGCTGGCTGGGCAGGTGATGCTGCTGCTGCTTGCTGCTGCTTGCTGCTGCTGCGGGCCTTTCATGACGCACACACGCTTTCGCACACCTAGCGCACACCCGTACATGGCATGCATTTGTGAAGTAAGCAGGTGCTGCAGCTTGCTGTCGTGCATGCTATGCAACCTAGCATTTACTGGGAGCCTGCATCTGGACGCTGACCGAGCGGGAAGCAGCTCAGCCGGCAGCATGTGACAGCTGTGAGGCCCTACAAGGATACGCCTCCGCTGCATCATACCCCGGCAAGGTCACCCGCCGCAACGCTGCGGTGTGTGCTCTGCGGCCTGCCCACCCTGCCCTGCAAGCTGGAACACCCTGCCAAGCTGTGCTTCTGCTGCCCTATACCTCCCGCAGCTCACCGGCCGCCTCGCTGCTGTGTGTCTTCTGCGGCACTTTAAATGCCCTGCAGGGCTGCTGCTGCCAATATCAGCATGAAGGGTGACAAAGCCTTGCAGCCGATGGCTGTGGCTGACGCGTCAGAGCCGCACTTCGCAATCATGCAGGATGCAATCCAGGCTGCCTGGAGACTGCAGGGCCCTCAACATAATGGCAAGGCGCTACCTGTGGTGCCAATGCTGCTGCCGGGTGCGTGTCATCCCAGCACATGCATATGATGCACAGTGTGAAGGCGCAGGTACTACCTAGTAGTACTACTAGTAGGCGGTCACGCATGCAAGCATTGCCAGCACAACATCAAGCGTTCCTGGACAGGGCGGACCAGCAGCGGTATCAGTCAGGACAGCAGCTCCTCATTGCTGTGCCTCCAACGCAAGGCAGCTTGACAGCGTGGCAACAGCCACTTGTAGCTCGACCTGCCCACAGCCCTGCTGCCGCCGCTGCTGCTGCCACCGCACATGCCTGCACCCTGGCATGCAGCCATGACAGACAGCCGGCACTACGCCCGCCTGAGCCCTAATGGCGCGCTGCGCTGGTCCCCAGGCACCTTCAGTACAGCCGGCGGGGAGCTGAATCGCATTCATGGCACCAATGAGCGCATGCGCATTGCCGACTTTGCGTGTGGGCTGCTGACATACGAGGCCCTGCTGCGCAGCTTTGGCAGCTATGAAGCAGAGGCTGGTCAAAGGGCTGGCGAGGCTGTGGGCAGGCAACCACTGCAGCAGCAGCAGCAGCAGCAGCAGGAGCTGTGATAGGCACTGAGCGCGGTGGTAGTTGGTGATGAGTGGCCTCGAGGAGGCGGATGATATGAGGCTGGACGCAGATCTGTGAGTATTTCTAGATGCAAAGGCTGTATTGTTGCAAGCTCCCTTGGCAAGCTTTGAGGTCTTTGACATGCGATGGATCAGGTTGATGCATGGCTTTGTCAAATTGAACAGAACAGCAGCCACGACTCCAAGGGAAATACCTGGTCAGCTACTAGCTAGTAGCAGCAGGCGTCATCATGATGCTGTGTGCTTCCTGCAGTCAAGGCTGCACTCCCGCGTGTTGAGCCTGCTACAAATGCAACTTTGCTGGGTCAAAGCCAGTAACAAACATTTGCTGCTCTGGCATGACTGGCCTGGGAATCTTTTGACAGCTGCAGCCATCAAAGTTGGAAAACCAGCACATACGCCATCAGCTGCGTCTGCTTTCAAGTCACTGTGCGGCACCGCTGTGCTGTGCTGACAAAAAAAACGCATCTAGGAAGTCCCATTCACTGGAATACAGGCTTGCACAGCATGTGGGTGGGGCAGCAAACACTGGTAACCTTGCACCATGACAGAGGCTGCAGCAATGCTGTTGTACTGCTGCTGGCAGTGCAGTAGTAAGACGCCTGCCTAGAGTGTCGAAAGGAGCAACATACTGTGCATGCTTACACGACTTCAAACAGCTCTGTATTCTACATTCTGCGGTGGATGTCAGATTGTATCCAGGGTCCAGGGGGCAGGGTTCAGCCGGGTAACACCCAGTGTTTCAAGCGCACAGAGGAAGAAGAGCCAACAAGCAACTGCTGCTTTGGCATTTCAACCAAGTTGCGGACTATGGTTGCAGTGCTGGATCAGGAGCTTCAACAGCAGGATAATCAGGGTGGACCGTCTCGAGCATGTGACTATCGCCGATGCTGCCGCTCATGCCTATCGGTTGGTCAGAACGCTGACGCTAGCAGCTCATTAGGCTTTGACTGCTCGATATCCGCCACGGCGATGGCAAAACCGTACCTGGTGACGAGTGCCAAGCAGAGCCCCTTTTTTCTCAGCTTCAGCGACCTTGCTTTGGAGCGAAAGTTTGTACAAGATCACGCCGTCAAGGCCAGGGCACATGACCTGCAGGTGAAGCCCCAGTGCTCACCAGCACTGAACAGCTCCTTGGCAGTTTCACGCGCCCCTGTGCTAAGCAGACATCATGACTGTGCTTGCATTCATCGAAAACGACACTCTGTATTGTGTGTCGTCTTTCAAGCGCCAGATGCTGCCTGCAGCTGTGAGGCGTGGGGCCCTCTTGCAGCTGCTGCTTTGGTGCTGCAGCAGGCATGCCCTGACTAAACAGCACTTTGCTAGGTCATCCTCCACATTGACACCATGCAGCAGGCAGTATGTCATCGGCACCGGGGTGACTGTACGAGTAACCCTGCTCATGCTGTTGCCGTTGCCAATGTCCTGCAGGCAGCAGCAACCTACCTGGCGATGGTTGCCAGTGGTTCGCTGCTATACCTCATCATCACAGCAGCAGGCATCAAGGCCACCACAGTTGACTGCTGCAGCAGCCTGATCCTGTGCAGCTGGATCGGCCCTGCAGCTCACCTGCTGCTGCTGTGGCTGCTGCCACCAGCCGCGTATCTGCGCCACAGGGCTATCATCACCCTCGGCTTCCGCCTGTTCTACCTCGCAGCAACTAGTGTCAATGGCTTTGCAGTATGCGGCGTAGGGCCGATTGGCTTATCCACTGCCTCCAACAGCAGCAGCGTGCAGCTGGAGTCACCCATGTCAGCTCTCCTGTGGCGCTCAGGCGTGATTGGCCTCATCTGGTATGCTGGCGCCTTCCCGCTGCTGTTCTGGCAGCATCTGCTGGTGCAGAGTGGCTTCCTGCTCACCTACTGGCGCACCCTGAGCCCTGCTGTATGCAGCACCATCCAGCGCATACAGTATGGCCCAGAAAGCATTGCCGCTACCACGTCAGCAGCACAAATGCTCTGGGCGCAGCTGCTGGCTGCACACGGCGCGCCACATGCAGCAGAAGCTGTCCTGCAAGCAGCGCTGCAGCAGCACGGCACTGCAGGAGCAAGCCACAGCAATTGCATGCAGGGCCTGGGTCTCCTGCAAGTGGTGGTTGGGCACGCACTGCCTACTTTCTTGCTGTACTGTGTTGAGGCACGCAACCGGCACCACTGGCTGGCAGTGCAGCGGCAGCAGCAGCGCAGGCGCCGGCCGCGCAGCAGCAGCAATGCAAGCAGCAGCAGCAGCAGCAGCGAGCAGCTGGGAGTATCTGGCAGCTGGCCTGACCTGCTGTGTTCTTTGGACCCTGCAGCGGACGCAGCAGCAGCAGCAGCAGCAGCAGGCCTAGAGCAGCAGCAACAGCAGCAACCAGCAGCTGCAGGCTGCAGCAGCAAAGCAGCTGGGCCGCAGCATGCTGCGAATGCGTCAGCAGCAGCTACAGAAGGCCTGTCAGCAGCAGCAGCAGCAGCAGCTGCCAGCGAAGGCCGGTCAGCAGTAGCGGCGGCTGCCGGCCGCAGGGCCCCCAGCCGCCGCAGCAGCTGGCGAGGCCTGCTGGGCAGCTGCAGCAGCAGCACAGACGAGGACGAGTCCCAGCAGCTGCTGCTGGACCTGCCAGCTGTTGATGTGTTTGATGTGGAGAGCAGCGGTGGCTGCCTGCCACCCAACTTCCCAGAGGTGTATGTGCTGCTGCTTGCTGTTGGGCTAGGCTGGTTTGGCCTGGAGGCGATGCTTGGTGGGACGTGATGCTGCACACAACATACAGCAGTGGCAACACAACAGCACTGCATGAGGCTTGCAGGCAGCAGCAGCAGCAGCAGCAGGTTTAAGCAAAGCTTGCAGGTGGCTATGTGCCGGTGCATGGCAGCTGCACCATATCCTGCAAGGAATTGCGTTGCAATGCACGCGGCAGTGTTACGTTGGGCAGTTAGCCCAGGTGCTTGTGGTGTGGCTGCGAGGCTGCTGCTGGGGATGTTGCGAGGAGTGTGCAGTGCACGTGGTGTGGTGGTGCGGCCATACAAGCTGATGCATCATTGTTTTGCGCAGCTTGGCAGCTGAAGCCTGCAAGTGTGCAGCGACCAGGGAAGGTTGGGATCAATGGGTGGATGAATGCGTGCGTGGCACCGCCGCTTTGTGCGTAGGTGTTGTGTCAATGCTTGACAACAGCATGATGCTTGACAGGCTGGCAGGTTGCAAGCAGCTCAATGGTATAGTGCTTTTTTGGGGTACCTGGTGCTTTACCTGGTGCTTGCAAGTGATCTCTTGCTGGTGGCTGTGGCTTTTTAGCCACACAGTCAGTTGAGTACACCAGCATTGCAGCGCTTTCCCACTACTGTGCGTACGCTGCTGCCAGGCATCGCAATGCACTCACAGATCGCATCCAGCATTTGGCAGATGGGGACTGTCTTCCAGCCCTGCACGCTTACACTGCCACTAAGCATTGTGGCAACTCCTGCTGCTTTCTAACAGATGGCAAGAACAACAGCTGCTGTATGCTGTTCGTGTTGTGGAGCAACAGGCTGGTGGTGATCACGTTATAGCTGTCCTGTGTCTTGATACGTTGTGACATCTGGGCAAAGTGGTGGATGCTGTTCCGCTTGAGCTTTGCAGTGCGTCGTGCCTTCTATGTGCTGCTGAATGACAGCCGCTGCTGCGGTGCACGTCATTCGGCTGCTGTAGTAGGTCACTGCGTCCCGCTTATCGCATGGCTTGTGCTCAACACAGCATGCCTTACCGTTTGAGTGGTGCACTAAATTCGAACGCCAGGCTGTGCAGCCAGTGACTATATCTTGCCAATGCTTATGATTGAGCACAGCGTTGTGTGCTGCCGGTCAGCTGCGCTGGCCATCTCAGCCAAATTAAACGGCTGACGTGACAGCTGACGCTCGCTGTTGCATCAATGTCTCAGTACAAGCACTGCGAGCTTCTGGGATATGTTGAAATGGTGGCTGTGACAGCTTAACTCAGTTTACCTTAATAGCTGTTATGGTTGTTGCTGTGCCTTGCTCTGCGTGACTTTGATCATTGCTTGGCATTGCACGTGCTGCCCCTGCCAACTGTGGCCAGCGCCAACGACACGTCAGTGCGGATTAGTGTCTGTGGTTGGTTGGCTGCAGGCTGCTGTTGGGCGTGCTGCAGCTGTTGTTGTTTCACTTGCTGCACGGCTGGCTGCAACGAGCCCATCAAGGCGGAACAGCTGCGCGCCTGGTGGCTGATCGCCTGTGCAGGGAGCACTCGCTAATGCATGCCATGTGTCTGTGTTTGGCGATGTTGGGGTTGTATGGTTAGTGGCACCAGCGCTGGACTTGGTGGTTCTGACGCGGCGCTGCTGCAGAGCTGCGTGCAGCTTCACAAACACAGCAGTGTCGAAGTTAGCAGCAGTAGCAGTGCAGCGCCCAGCGGACAGTGACGACAGCATGCTTTGTGGACAGAAAATTTGTTTCCACATGCCTGTCTATTCGGGGATTGACTGCTGCACTGCATCTCTTGATGAAGGGGGCTCAGGGCTTGCATTTGTTGCCCATCTCTGCACGGCGCTACACACTATTGTCTTTGTGTGGTTTATGGTTCTCCTGAACTGTTCACTGCTCAAGGTGGCGGCATGGGGAAGCTGCCTTTAACAATTGTTAGTGTCTGCACAGCTGTTGCTGATCTTTTGAGCAAATCCACAGCTGTGCTGTACCGACGGGTCTCAGTGCTGTCACAGGCAACAGCTCGAATACAGCAGCAATCTTCATTTATGTGTGTTGCCTGTGTCTTGCATCAGGTGCACGACGGCGGCAAGGTGTGCACGTGCTGCACAGTGATGTGCATTGCGGCTTTGTGCTTGCTCAGCACCCTTGCAGCTGGCCAGTACATGTTGTGCTCTGTTTAGTGACCAGCGTATGGTTCCACTGCCGCTGATGCGCATCGGTCATGCAGGGGCAGCCACACTACCTGTTTGCTGGCAACAACATGCCTGTTTACACTTGGGGTGCAGCAGCTGACCTGAAGGTGTCCGAAAGGCAGGGCAGCTTCAGAGTGCTGTTAGCGCACCAGATTGGCCTGTGTAGTTGGAATAGCTGGTGGGCTTCCAACGCATGGCGGCTTAGGATTGATTGCTGTTGTGTCAGCGGGTGCTATCGTTGCTGGTGTATGGTTGTTGCAGGAGGCACCCTGCCGACCTTTGTCTAACGACGGGTGTTTGTGTCATACTGACAGCTTGCTGTTGGGCCAGCATGCGGCAAGCGGCAGGTTTATGCTGCAAACAGCATTGGCATGCAGGTGGGCTAGTTGGCAGTCCATCATGGTGCTGTTGTTGCTGCCTGTGCTCACTGCATCTTGGGCATGCTGCACAGCAGCTACAGCTACCAACCAGCTCAGCTGCTGTGCCTGGCTTTCTCTTTCCAGCTGCCCATACAGTGATCCCAGGTGCGACTTGCACTGTGTTCAGCTTGGTGTGTGTTGTTTGCTGAGTGTCTGATGCACCTGGGTGTGTGAGCACCCACTGCAAGTGGTGTATCAGCTGCTGGTTGGTTGATGCATCTGGATGTCAGCACGGCTGTCTGTGCTGATGTGGCTGTTGCCATTCAAACTTGAAAGGGGCCACCTTTGGGTTTTGGTTGCACTCCCCCAAGAAATGTTATGTTCTGGGGTTCAGCTACTAGCCTGCTTGCAAGCATCTGATTGTCATCTCTCTGTCAACAATTGTGCATATGCAGTTGGGCTGCGTCGACCCATGTTGAGGTCTGCAGGCTGCGTGCAAGTGACAGTTGCAAGTGATGGTTGCATATCTAGTATTCTTTGCGCACACTTGATAACTGCTCTGTCTGTACCCCAAAACAGGGCGCGCTTGTTCTTTTGGAGTAGGCCACTGGCTGTTGGTAACCGCTGCACACGGTGTGTTGTTCCGCCGCAATGCTCTCGACAGTAATTCCTCCTTCAAAGGATTACGTGCTGCATGCTTGCATCATAACGTTGCAGCCTATGACGGAGCATTACAAATGGGGTGCGAGTGGGGCTCTCTTTTGCCAGGCACATGCAGTATATGCTGTTTGGAGATGTGTAGCTACTCAAATTAATCTTGTTTCAGTGTGGTGACGGCTGCGCTGTGCATCAAAGGCGCATCAACGGCGTGTTGAGCTTTCTTTGTCTCTGCCTACAAATGCGGTGTGCACTTGTTGTGTGAACGGCCTCCAAGCGCACGGCTTTCTTGGCCGTGCTCTGCTGTCGCAGTCTTCTCTATTTCTCTTGGGTATCTTGTCTGCATCATTGCCAGGGCTGCGTGCACAACTGTGTTGTAGCTGAAGCTTCAGTCTTCTGGCCTTAGTTGATGTAGCTGAACATGGCATGTCCATGGTGATTTGGAAGCCTCTGCCATCAGTTGAAGAGCAGTTGCTGTTTGTGTATGAGGAGCAACTGTATAAAGGATTGCAGGTAACTGGTAGCTCCAGGGTATCATTTGGGCAAAGGGAATTGCCAGACGGTAATGCACCTGTCAATTTAAAAAAAGGTGACGTTTAAGTTATACAAGAACACAAGCAATACGGCGTGCCATCCAGCTCATGTACTGTACCGGGCGTATGGTACATCCATTGCACATAACACCAGATGCACCGTCACCACCAGAGAGTGCACACATGCTTTCAAGACGTACAAGTTGTATGTGCAGGAAACACATCACAAACACAGCTGCAATCAGTGCGACGCTGCAATAACAAGCAGCAGCGCTGCAGCAGTGGGCCCACTGCGGCCCACAGCCATGCAAGCCACCAGCTGCATGATGGTTGCCTGGCTTGGGTAGCGGTGCTGTGCTCTAGTGCAGCCCCTGCCTGCAGCGTGCTTGTCAACAGTGTGCGCTGCTTCACATGCTGATGTATCAGCAGCTGCCACAGGTACCAAAACTGCAAGCACTGGAAAACTGCCTGCCATGCCGCTGCAAACACACCACCAGTCGGTTTACTACAACCCAACGTGCAGACATCGGTGCTGGACACGGCTACACAATCAACGCAGTGCAATGCACCAAGCAGCTGTGACCTTGATTTGGACGTGCACGGTGGCCAGCACAGACTACAAGCTACGCGCTTGTGATTGAGCCACACCTCACCTCACCAAATATCTATCGCTGTCAAATGCATGCAGCGCTATGGACCAAGCTGAGCCACGGCAGCTGGCAGCTCCAGACCAGCTACTGCTGCTCCTCACAGGCCACATATGCTTCCAGTACCATGGCAGCTGCGCTGCCAAAGAATTACAATTCAGTGCAGCAGCCGGCCTCGCTCATTCGTCCATGCCGCCCTGCACATTGGCGCACTTTGCGCGCCCGGAGGGCTCCCGGAGGCACGTGTCAATGGCGTTCACCTGCACACGCAGCCACCACAGCACAACAAAACGAGAGCAGGGTGCCTTAGAAACATGAGCAGGATGGCAGAGGTTTGCAGGAGGAGGTGTGCGGGCTCTTTCTCCCAGTTATGGATGAACAGAGAGCACATTCTGCCGCGACATAGGCATCAGATGGTCACGTGCACCACACAGCATGGCACAATGATACGTGCTAGTCAAGCCCCCACTCTTGCGAGCTTGTTGATCAAAAGAACGCCGCGCCAACGCTGCGTGCTGAGAAGCGCGCTGCGACGAATTATGGAGGCTGAGCAAAGCTCGCTCCGCTGGTGAGGAGATGATGCCCTGGATAACACCTTGCTGATCAGGGCTCACCGCACTGAGGATGGATGCTGCCTCGCCCTTCTCCTGCCAGTAGAACTTGTTGCCATACTTGCCAGCCAGGCGAGACCAGAAGCTCTGATCATGTGTGTGGCAGCAAGCAGAGCAGGTGCGGCAGGCGGCGGTGAGGTGCTGGCGCAAGCGTGAGCAACGTCGAGCTGATGCAAATGGTTTGTTTTTTTGCGTTGCAATGCAGCAGTGTGCTAGCGAAGCAGACGTAGTTTAAGCAAGGGCGAGAAACCAATCAGGGTTATGTGAGAGCTCTGCCGTAGCGTGATGCACTGGCAGCCGTTGCAGTTGGAGCTGAGCTTTTGTCTGCTGCAGCTGCAGGAGCACACGCCCTCAACACGCATGCCTCATGCGCAGCAGCCAGGCGCAGCTACGCAGCGCGGCACAAGCCAAGCAAGCAACACCGCAGCATGCTACAAGGCACGCAAAGCAGATACCGGCACAGCAGCCGCCGCCGCCACAGCAGCAGCAGGCGAAGCAGCAGCAGCAGCAGCAGCAGCAGCAGCAGCAGCAGCATGTGCATGCGCACCTGCGGCACCTCCAGGTCCACTGCCTGGCCCACGTTGAAGTTGAGGATGTCGCCAAAGCTGGGGTCGGCCACAAACACGATTGATGTGTCATCCACGCCCCAGAACTCACGAATAGCCAGGCCTGCCGTGTGAGTGAGGCAGCAACAGGTGGCAGTGTGGTGTGTTGAATGAAAGCATGTAGCATGAGGTTTGATGCTGCTGGCCAGGCGCCTTGAAGTCACGGACAGCCAGCTGCTAATCAAGCATGTATATAATTGCTGCATGTGTGATGCACAGCATACACACCTGGCGTCTCCGGGTAGTTCTGCGACAGCACGCGCAGCCGGAAGCCTGTGTCCTGCTCCAACGCCGCCACCGTGCTGGCAATGCGCTTCTCCTGCAGCCATTCAAACAGAATGAACACTGTGTATAGTTGCTGAATGTCACCGCTCACACCAGATGTTTGTGGCGTCCCAGTGTTAGAGCATGTTCAGGCCTACTGCAACAGTGCTGTGTTGACACAATGCACGTCACGTCCATGGGTGGTAGGATGTTGGCCGCTTACCGCAGCTGCTTGAGCTGATGGTGCACGTGAGTTTAGAACTGATTAACTGCAAAGCTCATCAGTTCCTGATAAGCTGTTTCGCTGCCGTCAATCACAGGTGTGCCCATAGCAGTCGCAACGGTTGCTGGTGTGCAGGAACCAGTGAGCCGCAGCAGCAGGTCTGCGCACCTCTGATGGCGTCAGGAAGCCAGCAACATCAATAACAGGTGTCTGCTCGGTTGGCAGCAGCTCTGGCCTGTTCACGCCTGCTGGGCGAGCATACGCAGCGCCTGCGGTTGGCACACACCAGCAGCAGCAGTAGCAATGATACCACATGAGTCACGTCATAGCAGAGTTGAGGGCAGGCCTGGCTTGGGTATATAAACGTCTAAGGCCATGATTGCTCGCATTGCAAGCACCAGTGCTGCATCAATGCGTGTTGCTGTTGCCATGAGCACTATACCTGAAGTGAGGACCGACAGAGTCAGCAGTCCCGACATCGCTGCAGCCCCAGCCCGCCTGGCAATTTCCCCAAATGTCTGCCGATCATGCTGCTGCCGTGAAGGCTGCTGCCGGTTGACTACCCTCACGCTGAGTTGCCTGGCACTGTTGCCGGGCCGCGTGGCTGAGAAAGCCTGCGCACTGCGATGCTGCTTCAAGCAATGAGACATGTTGTTGTAAGATTCAAGCTAAATTTGTCGTGATATCTTGTGCTGAAACACTCCGTGGCTGAACGGCAACGTCAGCAACTGGTGGTGCAGGTGGGCCAGCTGCTAGCTTGACTGCTCCTTATGCCGCACAGGAAATGTAGACGGCAGGGTGAACGGACAACAACTAAACGTGCAATACGCCCGCTGGTTAAGTGTTGCCAGGAAACTCACACAGGGCACGCCTATGCACAACCGCAATGACAGAACCCTTGTTGACAGCAATAACGCTGTGTGCCACAGCCTGTGGAACTGTTACCAGTCTAAGCTGCACAACTCACGCATCAAGCATATCAGCTACAGGAGAAGCATTACAGGACAGTGCAGTTTGCTGTCATGCTGGCAGCTGATGTCAGGTTATTGGTGCCACAACACAGTGAAACGCTGCGGCCAGAGCCACAGCCACAGCAGCACCATGCCGGTTGATACACGCGCAAGACCACTCCTGCATCCCAGAATGTTCCCCGCAGCCGTTACCCCACGCACTTGCAGCTACATGCATTCAAACTGCCAGCTGTTCTGGTGGCAAACCTTCAACATGCAGTTCCTGTCGCAATTCAACCAACATTGACCACCCCAAGCCTTCCCCTCCACTTGCAAGGCAGCTTGCCGGCTGGGCATGCTGCCAAAGCCCCCCAGCACTGCTGCAGACAAGACACACCCCTTTCATTGCAGCAGCAAGACCAGCACCTGCCACTGCTTGCACGGCATCCACAGCCTGCTGCTGCTCTGCTGCTGCCCAGCCCAGAGAGCCTTGGTGCGCTGTCCTGCACCTGCTGCCACTGCTGCTCAGACCGCCTTCAGCTTCTGCAGGTCCAGGTAAAAGTCACTCTTGGTGGCGGCATCCTGCAGCGGCAGCAGCAGCAGCAGCAGCGGCAGCGGCAGCAGCAGCGGCAGCAGCAGCAGCAGCGGCAGCAGCAGCAGCAGCAGGAGCAGCAGGAGCAGCAGATCACATCTGAGCAGATGTGGAGACCACGACGCCAAGACAGAGCCAGGCAGGCTGTCTGCACCCTACAGCGCTTGCTGCTGTGGCCCCCTGCCGCACCAACACAGCCATCTCACCCACCGCCTGGCACGCCCATCACCCACACCCTCAGCCAAGCAGCACCCAATGGTGCAACCAGCAGCTGTAGCAGCCACACGACCAACACTCCATGCACAGCTGCTGCAGCAACAACGCCAGCCAGCACACTGACCACCAGGCATCCGCAGTAGCTTCAACCACAAGCACCCAGCTGGTGAAATAGTACCAGCAGCAACCTGCCCTCCCCCGCAGCCGCACCTTGAGCCACTTGGTGTTCTGGCCTGTGCTGCCGCACCAACACAGCCATCTCACCCACCGCCTGGCACGCCCATCACCCACACCCTCAGCCAAGCAACCCCAGCGCTGCAACCAGCAGCTGCAACAGCACGACACACACGAACGCGCACCTTGAGCCACTTGGTGTTCTGGCCCGTGCTGGCGCACCAACACAGCCATCTCACCCACCACCTGGCATGCCCATCATCCACATCCTCAGCCAAGCAACCCCAGCGTTGAAACCAGCAGCTTGCAACAGCACGACACACTGGGGCGCACTTGGGCGGGGGGTCTCCTGGACAAGCAATGCTTGAAGGCGCGCAGCTTTGCATTTTCCATGCTAGACTGTCCATCTTTACACATGAACGCGCACCTTGAGCCACTTGGTGTTCTGGCCCGTGCTGCCGCACCAACACAGCCATCTCAGCCACCGCCTGGCACGCCCATCACCCACACCCTCAGCCAAGCAACCCCAGCGTTGCAACCAGCAGCTTGCAACAGCACGACACACTGGGGCGCACTTGGGCGGGGGGTCTCCTGGACAAGCAATGCTTGAAGGTGCGCAGCTTTGCATGTTTCATGCTAGACTGTCAATATTTACACACGCACGCGCACCTTGAGCCACTTGGTGTTTTGGCCCGTGCTGCCGCTCTTGAGCACAAAGATCATGCCGCCCTCGGCCAGGGGCCCCTCCAGTGGCACGCTGATCATCATCGTGTACATGGGCGCGGGGCCCAGCGTGCCATCGGGCTCAGGCAGGGGGTGCTTCTCAAGGGTGGACTGCCACGCGCCACCTGCAGGCACGATAGCAAACAATATGAGGTGCATGAATCAGCTCGCCATGCTGAGCGCCGTGTTTGCTGGTTGCTCCAGGCTCGACTGCCACGCCCCGCCTGCAGCAAGGAACAACAGCAGACACACCAAATTCAGAAAACAAGCAAGCAAACAATGTCAGAGTAGCGCAATGATCGGTGCTTGCGCAGCGGGTGCTTCTCAAGGGTGGACTGCCACGCACCGCCTGCAGGAAGGCACAGCAGCGGAAGCACCAATGTCAGCACGCCGCAGAAACCAACGATTCAGAATAGCGCCATGACCGGCGCTCAGGCAGCGGTGCTTCTTCAGGCTGCTGGCGGATGTATGTGTACACATCTGGCTGCTGCTGCAACCACCTGGTCGCCTGCGTCCACGGTGGACTCTGCAGCGTCTTCCGCCACGAAAACTACGCGCATGCGCCTGCATGTGCTGCTGCTAAACTGATGCTATCTGCCGGTTGCTGCGCACCTGCGTCCACGGTAAACTCTGCAGCGTCTCCCGCCGCGAACACTGCGCACATGCGCCTGCCTGTGCTGCTGTTAAACTAATGCTATCTGCCTGCTGCTGCGCACCTGCGTCCACGGTGGACTCTGGCAGCGTATTCAACCTCTGATGCTGCTCACACCCACCTGCATGCGCTGCTGGCTGACTGTTAAAGCCCGGCTGCTGCATTTCACAGCCACCCGCGCACCTGCGTCCACGGTGGACTCTGGCAGCGTCTTCCAGCCGCGGGGCGGCAGCTCCCAGCGCTCCGCGGGCGGCCCCTTGCGCGACACGGCCCAGTGCAGCAGCAGCCCCTCCAGGCGAGACCAGGTCATGAGGCTCTCCGTCTCAGTGACCACCACGCTCATGACCGCCTGCGGGGTGTGCGTGTGTTTGTGTTTGCGAAACAGTTTGCAGGTGAGGTTAGGAGGCTTGCAGGACTGGTGCACATGTCTGTATGAACAGACAGCGCATCATCGTGCACGCATGTGTTCAGGCAGGGTGTCTGCGTATAACCATACACGACCATACCTATTCACATGCATGACTCTGGGCTGCCAGCGGCAACCTGGCATACACATCCTTGTTGTACAGGCCGCAAAGCCTGCAACTAGTCTCTTATGCTCACCCTCTTGCTGGTGCCGCTCTTGACCTGCACGCCAGCGATGCTGAGCGCTGCTGAGATGTCAGTCGTGGTGTACTCCATGACAGTGGCGGGCACATCCTGCAGCAGCAGCAGCAGCAGCAGCAGCAGCACAGCAGCCAAAGCACGTCAGCTTCCAAACTAGATGACTGGCAGGCGCACTGCTGGTTGCAAGAAGGATGCAGCCTCTTCTTCTCCTGTCCTGCCGTGGCTTGCCTCTGCCTGCCCTGCTGCGCATCAGTCGTGCGACAGAAGGGGCTGCGCCAAGCCGGCTAGATTGCCTGCTTGTTATTCGCTTGGCATGGTTCAACCAATCCACACCATCCCCCCCAACGAACACAAGTCAAACGATACAAGCATAAAGCTGAGCATCCCGCCGCACCTCCAGCGAGCGCTCCAGGAAGCCCGCCAGCTGCACGCGCGCGATCAGCTCCAGGCGCTTGTGCAGGTTCTTGGGCACCTCTGGCAGCTCATCCAGGCTGGGCACCTTGAGCGTAGGCTTGGGCTTGTAGCTGGCAGCAGCGCTCTTCACGGCAGCAGCCAGCGCGCTAGCAGGAGGGCAGCGGCGCAGCAGGGAGGGCAGCAGGCGGATGTGGGTGCGAGGGCGTGGGGGTGCAGGTTAGTGGCGGGTGCAGGGTGCAGCGCTCGCGCCCTCGCGCGTAATTGGTAACGCGCTAAATCCTGCAGATGCCAAAGATGTCTGTTCGACCGGTTAATCGAGGCATGTCATGTTAGGGCTCTGCTGCAGCCCCGTCAGCATAACCAAGACCCGCCAGCGCTGGACATGCCCGCACAAGCGCCATGCCTGCTGGATGTGCCGCTGCTGCTACTGCTGCTAAATTGCAGCGTCTGTGCCTCGCATTTAATAGCTCACGTGCGGTCAGCTGTGTTGACTGGCGGCAGGTTGGTGGTGCTGCTGGTCCACTGGGGCAGGCAGTCGCTCCATGCCTGCCAGGCAGGGCTGCTGGCTGCACCTGCAGCAACCTGCCGGCCTGCAGGGTCAAAGTCACATTGCATGTGTTTGACTGTCAGGAGCTGACAGGTGTATGGAAGCCAGGCCACCAGCGATGGGTAACACAGGCCGCGTATCAGTGCAGTTGCTGTTTGCTAGTGGCAGGTGCCTGGACAAGGACACACACATCGACCACAAGCGCGCCTGCATGGTGCCTGTCTGTATGCACTGGATTTGCTGTTATGCTACATCTGTTGCTGCTTCCTGCGCTAGCAGCCGTCCGCTGATCAGGTTGACTATGGATGTCAGCAGACCATCAACTGCAGTCAAGGCAGCAGTACAGGACTGTTGCACCATCACCACGGCAGCTTGCCAGGCAGCACTCACTCCTATTGTTTGCTGCCGTTCTAAAGAGGGGAGGAGCACCGCCTGCCAGGGCGAGACAGGCAGTCCTGCGAGGCAACCGCAGCAGGCGTCAACCATCAGCAGCGTGGAAGAAACCCCTGCAGCTCCGTTCCCCGCCTGATCACCCTGCCGACGCATACCTGGGCTGCAGCACCTCCCTTGCAGACAAAATAGACTTGCGAGCCAACATCTAGCTACTAGCTAAACAGAGAGGCTCTCCCAACGCAGCTGCCCAAGTGGTCTTGGCAGCGACTTGCCAATGATGGATAAGAGCAGGTGTAAGATTGCCCTCGGCAAGTACCGAAATGCACCCGAAACTGTTCAGCAGAAGACGCGCAGTGCCGCGTGATCAACGTATCTGTTGACGACAGCGACAGGGACGCCTGCTTGTTGGATGCCGGACAGTTGAACAAACTGTCGTGTGCACGTGACAAGCTGAGATCTAGGCGCTATGGAAGAAGAGCTGCCACCTCTTTGAACAACCGCCAAAGCCCTACCGCCCTGCTACCACACCTCTTCATCCCACCTTCACATGGATGCCGTCTCCACACACGCACATTTTCCCATCCATCTAACACCATGCAGCAGTCGATCAAAGCCGCAGCCTGGCCTCCGCTACTGCAGGGTGCGCGTGCTGCCAGCTGCACCAGCAGTGCAGCACTACCACTACTGGCGCAAGCTTTCAGCAGCAGCAGCCAACAGCAGCAGCATGGGCTGGGCATTCTGGAGATCAGGGAGTACACCCTGCACCCAGTAGGGTCTAAGCAGTTCATGAAGCTGGCAGCAGAGAATGCAGCACTGCGCTCCAAGCTGCTGCCTTTCCTGGGGTGAGCCAGTGACATGCCAGCAATGCTGCACAAGGCGCACATTGGGTTTCACCTGCTGTTCAAGTCTCACTGGTGGGCCGTACAGAGACATTTGCTGCTGCCCTGCATGCTGGCTAAGTGCACTCTCATGTATTAGTCACCAGACAACCAGGCCTCTGCCTTGCATTGAATATCTGTGCGCAGGTTGCACCTGCGCAGCCTGAGCATGCCGCGCCACCTGCCAAAGCGCGCTTTGAATGACACTGAAACTCTTGCTGTGTCGCTCATAGTGCTGCGTATGGCTGCGGTACTGCATTCGCTTGCAGGATGTTCACGTGTGACACTGGCGGTGACCTAAACAAGGTCACTCACTTCTACCACTACAAGGTGCAGCAACAGCAGTGCTCAGGCAGCTTGGGTCTAGTTGATGTGCTAGAACAAGCATGCTATAGCAGGGTTGACTTGAATCCCGGCCATATCTGCCAGCAGGCCAGACAAAACCAGCTATGCACAAGTTGCACTCTGCCATTGGTGCTCCTCTTGCACTTGTTCGCAAGACGCCCTTGATTGTGCTACCACATCCCACAGCATGCATTTGCCAGTGTTGGTCATACGTGCACACGTATGCTCATGCTGCTACCGCTGCCTGCGCGCCTTGCTGCAGGACCTAGAGCAGCGTGAGGCAGTGCGCGCAGCAGCAGCAAAGGACGCGCAGTGGCAGGCGTTCATTGATGCCAGCAGGCCACACGTAGCAAAGCAGGTGGGGCAGCACAGCTGTATGTATGTGAGGCTTCACCAGAACGCCTCACGAGGACGGCCGCCAATCTTTGGCAAGTCCTGTGCCCGGCAATTCCACGTCTGTGCTGCGGCAAGCAGGGCTGTATAGCATCTGCAGGTGCAGCCGTGTCAGTTCTAGCAGTGACAATGACGCCAGCGTCCTCACCATGCGCCATTGACTTGGTATGGATATGTTGCCAGAAGTGAGGGCAGCAACATTGCGCATGCCCTGCTGTGGCTGTCAAGGCTTCAACTAGAACTGCTTGACATGGCTAGATTGGCGGCAGCCAAGGCATCATCCCAAGCTATCATGTCATGTCAATGCCACCAGTGGCAACGCTGCCAGTGTTCGACACAGCCATGCAATCTGCTTGCAGGAGTCGCGCATTATGGTGGAGTCTGCTGCAGTGTATGAAGCCCTGGGTAAGCCTGGAGCAGCAGCCTTCAGGAGCCCCCCACAGACGCTGCCTAACAACCCGGTAAGCAACCAGCGCTGCTGCTTGCTGAAAGCAATGGAAATGCGAGCATGGTTGCATGGCTGGCGGCAGTGGCAGTAGTGTGAATATATACAGCAGCATGACGATTGCATGTGTTGCCAGGTGCGTTGCAGCAATAGGACCACCGTTGGCGTGACGCTGATGCGCATCTGTTGATGTGCACCGCCTTCCAAAGATTAGCTACGCCATATGCCTGATTGCAGCAGCAGCAGCAGCAGCAGCAGCAGCATAACTTGAGTTTTGTGTGTGCCTGCTGCTTGTTGACAGGTGTACGAGTACCGGCAGTACCAGCTGCACCCAGGCTACGGCTCAGTGCCCAAGCTGCTGGCTGCCTTTGCTGACGGGTGAGGCGGCTGCTGCTGCACTCAGTGCACAGGCTGTGCTGCCTGAGCAAAATGCAGCTGCCACACTTGCAATGGCAGGAAACCTTTGCAGCGAGACTCTGTGCTTGTGTGCTCCCAAGCCAAGGCAAACAGGGGTATCACGCTGTACACACACACAAACGCTGCATGCTTTCGAATGCGTTGGCCACATCACACATCTGCAGCCTGTATGAGCGAGCTGCTGCCAGGGCTGGCATGCATCTGCCCTGCCTGTGTGTTCCTGCTAAGCAAGCGGTGCATGTGGGTCTTACACCTATGGGTCAGATCTGACACCTGTGCGTGAGCCTCTCTGTGCTGCGCTTGCAGGCTGCCGTAGGCTGCCTGAGAAGGTTGCTGCTGACCGTGATGCCTGTGTGAATGACCGCAGCCCGCCTGCAGGAGTTGCTGCCAGGGCTGGCATGCGCGCCTTCCACAACTACATTGTCCTGCTGGGCACGCAGTGCCTCTGGGCCTGACACCTGTGCCTGCGCCACTCTATACTGCCCTGCTCTTGTAGGCTGCCTGAGAAGGTTGCTGCTGACCGTGATGGCCTGCTGGTGGCGTTTGCGCACAGCGACGTGGGCGTGCTGAACAACGTGGTGGAGCTGTGGCGCTACCCCTCCGCAGCAGCATGCATCAAGTGAGAGCGAGGCATGCTTGCATGCAGATGCAGGATGCTTGCATGCAGGATGCTTGCAGGGAAACTTTTGGGCGCAGCTGCTGGGCACAAGCTGTGTTGAGGGAGTATGGAAGCAGCGGGTGTGCTCACGCACCGCAGCAGCAGCAGCAGCATGTGCTTGTAACCCTTTGGCACCCACATTGTACACAGTAGGTTGTTGGTGGCAGCCACCAGCACTGCTGCAATCTGGAAGGAAAGCTCACGCAAGCACGCGCGGCAGCAGTGATGCTGGCATGTTACATGCCGCATGTGCGGATGCAAGCTTGACTGCAAATGCTGTGGTGCTGCTGCAGGGCACGGGTGTCAGCCAGGGCGGTGCAGAAATGGCGTGACACCATTGCTGCAGTCACCCCCAGAGTTCAGCAGTTCCAGACTAGCCTGCTGCACCCGACAGCGTTCTCTCCGTGGCGCTGATTACGTCCTTTGATATATTTATATTTAGCAATAGCAACAGCACCATCGGCCCTGCCTTATTGGAGCACCTAAGGGGTATGTGTATGTAACGGAGCTTGGTAACTGTGGTGGGGCGTGCAGCAGCCCTGCAGCCAATTGCACGGCGAGGCAAGTGTGGCAGCTTCCTTGAGACATTGTCTAGCATTACTACACCACAACTTCACAGTCGGTGACGGGAGCAAAGGTCATGGCCACTCAACTGCATCATGCAGTGCTGCTGCATGTGCAGTGCTGTTGAAAACCAAAACATAGCACATAACAGAAGCCCCATACTGAAATTTGTGCACAAAAACATCAACTCGCAGCCGATGAAATGGTAAAAGACGGATTACGCGAACATAGTGCAAGCATTAGACGTGGTGGACACCGGCTTTACCAAAGCATGCCTGGCTGTCACAGTGTTCTCATGAGTAGTATTGCGCTGAACTGGGGCTGATAAGGTGTAAAAGTAACATTCGCATTGAAACTGCTGGCGAACTTACAACAAAGAGTGTAGGAGCCGGCGAGTTCACACCCTGCCTCACGCGAAGTGTCACTGCCCCGGGCGCGGCCGGGATGACGCCCGGTAACATTGCAGAGGTGAATTGACACAGCCTGCTGCAATTTCAAGGCCTATATAAGGCGTACTTGTCTCACCTAAGACATCATCGAGCAGACACAAAGTCAAACATCCTCAGTTTGCCTTCAAGTGACTTGCAATACCAGACAGTGTAGCTGATACTCGCTTCTTAGGGTCAGTTTACTTGACATCCACGAATCAGAACAATGCGGTGTTCTCTAGCCCTGCTGCTTTTGGCAGCCGGTGCTGTCGCCGTCCAGGCGAGCAGTGGTAAGTTGCCACCGATGTGGTTGCTGGCGAAGGTGCTTTCGGCAGCGTGAATGTGCACCGGCATCATAAATTTCAGTCGTTGATTATTGCCTAACGCAGTGAACTCGTATTCTAGGTTAGTCATCGCTGCTCCCGGCTGAAGTCAACTCCCCGCTGTTTGCTGCTGCACCGGTTCTGCGCAGGCCGTGCCCTGCTGCAGGGATCCGCGACATGCCCCATCAGCGGCTGCAAGGATGCCAACAGCTGCATCTACAACAGCGACACCAAGAGGTGGTCGTGCAAGGCCTGTGTGGCGCCCCTGGTGCCCAACTCCAACAGGACTGCATGCACGGTGAGGGCTCCTTGCTTGTTGTTGTGAAGCTAACAGCAGCAGCAGCAGCAGCAGTTGCAGCAGCAGCAGTACCAGAGCGATCATTCGTGCACTTGGCTAGCCTGCTTGCAGGTAGCCGCAACAGTGAGCGTGTATGTACCATTTACATCACCAGTGTGCTTGACCTTCACTTGAATCAGGCTGCCGATGCAACGCTCTGACCTGTCCTGCCCTGCCTCTGCTCTGCATGCAGTGCGTGGCTGGCAAGTACCGCACCAGCAACGGCGACTGCACCGACTGCCCAAAGAACTTCTACTGCCCTGGCAACGGCGCCGGCAAGGTTGTGTGCGGCAACGGCCTCATCACTGCTAAGAGGGGCGCAGTGAGCAAAAACAACTGGTGAGCACAGCTGCTGCGGCATCTGCTTTACTGCAGTGTGCCAAACATGTACTAGCAACTGGCAGCTGCTGAATATTTGCTCTCCGTCATGCCGCATCACCATGTCCACACATCAAAACTTCCGCGCCTGCCAAGCATAGGCACAGGCCGTTCACCGACATGCTGCTGCTGCTGCTGCTGCCTGCAGTGTGAACCCTCCCGGCTACAGGTATGTCAAGACTGCCACCACCGTCAAGGCCGTGGCCTGCGGTGACAACACATACAGCCTGGGCCTCAAGCAGCAGCCCACCTGCAACCCCTGCCCGCCCGGCTTTGTGACCGACCCCGACAACAACGCCGGCACCCACACATCTGCTGCAGTCTGCCGTGAGTGACCCAGCACTGTTGCAGCAGCTATTGTGGCAGCGTGACTTCCTTCCGGCCTCAGCAGCTGCTGCCGTGCCTGTACATGTTGAACTCGAGCCGAAGCCGTGCATTTGCGACTGCAATCAGACCCCTTCCCTCTGCACAGCCGTGCGCTGACATGTGGCTGCCTGTTGTGCCTTGCTGCCTGCAGTTGCCGCGCCCGGCATGTACATGCTGGGTGACACTGTCGTGCCCTGCCCCAAGGGCGAGTTCAGTGACAGCTTTGGCAGGAACACCGCCTGCACCTCCTGCGAGTCACTCTTTGGCCAGGGCGTGACCACGGCCACCACCAACTCCACCTCCAAGGACCAGTGCAGCTGTGAGTGGGCCCCGCATTGGCCACAACAGTTGCTGTGCCGAGAGGCAACAACTGGCGATGCAAGCCTGCAGCTGCACTTTTGCAGTCAATTCCGTTGCTACGCTGCTATGTGCACTTGTCTTTTCAGCTGCACTGTCAGCCAGCAGCAAGCCTTGCTGCTCAGTGGGATCCCTCCCTGTTGACCCATGGTTGTCCTGTCATCGTTTGCTTCTTTTCCTTATTCTTCTTTTCTTCTTCTTGCCTGACGTGATGGGCTGCTGTGCCCGCCTGCTGCAGGGTCTGAGGCTGGCTTTGCGCTGGTTGATGACAAGGGCAAGGTCATCCTGGGGGCACTCGGCACCAACCCTGCTCAGGTTGTGGCTGGCGCGCGCCCCTGCCCTCAGAGCTACTACTGGTGAGGCGCACAGGGTGTCGGCAGCAGCACAGCAGCGCCTGCCAGACACTGATCCTAACCGACAAGCGCCCTTGACATTGCTGCCTTCAGCTGCGCCGGGCACTTTGCGGCCGGTGTTTACCCTCAGCTGACGCAAGCTGGTGTATCCTGCTGCCACTGCTCATGCTGCTGTGTGTCTGCAGCCCCGGTGGCGATCCTGCTGTGGCCGCCAGCCAGCCCACCAAGTGCGACACTGACCTGACCATTGTCGGGCGCCTGTGGACGGAGGGCGAGGGCGCCACGTCTGACGAGGACTGTGTGGCGCCTCCAGGCTGGGCCAGGTCGACCGGCACGACTGTGGTGGAGTGTGCATCCGGAACCTACAAGAGCGTGAGTGGCAGCCTCTGCTGCTTGTGTCTGTAGGCGCCTAGCAGGCATGGCACATACCTGCACAGCGGTTCATGTGCTGCTCTGCCTGAAGGTGCTGCACGCAATGTCTCACAGCTTGATTGGTTCACAGTGCTGCGCTTGTTCTTGATCTGACCCTGATTTGCAAACCTGCTGCTGCTTCTGCTGCTGCAGACGTGGGACAACACTGCAGCTTGCACCTCTTGCGGCTCTGGCGTGTGGGTCAGCAACCGCAGGTCCTGGATCACCGCCACTGACGCGTACAGCCAGCCCACCAAGCAGTTCAAAGTCAGGGGGTCCTCCGAGTCTTGCTGTGAGTCATGATCCTGCGAGACCCCAGGCTCATCTATACATCATAACTCCTGCAGCAGCACCATGCACTGAACAGCGGTGTTTTGGTGCCACATGAGTAGAGTGCACTCTGAAGTTTGATCGCACTGTCCTGGTCAGGCCAGTTAGCTGTGCTGTTGTCGCTCACCCGTTGCTGCCTGCGCTGCGCTGTGCCGGCCTGCAGACATCCAGCCTGGCATGGGTGCCACTGTCAGCCACGATGCTGACGGCAACGTGGAGCTGAAGGCCATGGTGTGCCCAGCCAACTACTTTGGCATCACAGCCAACAAGTGGGGCGTGGTGGCCACCCCCTGCCAGGTGAGCTGCCGCTGCTGCGTGGAGTGCTGCTGCTGCTGCCACCCTTGCCTCCGCTCACGCTGCTCGCAGCACTCTCACCACGACAGCGTTTGCAGCCCAGCCTGCATGCAAGGCGCCTGCAGCACTGCGACATGCTGTGAATGCAGCAGATAACACACTCCGCCATCCTTGCTGACTGTCTGTGGTTGTGCACCGCCGCAGGCCTGCCCAGCCAACACCCGCACCGGGTTCAACAGCGCCCCTGCGCAGTACAAGGCGGCATCGTACTACACCACCGCTGATGACATGGACACCGCCCCCAACACCTTGAGCGGCCTCACTGAGCCTACTGAGAAGCTCACCCGTGACGGCTACTACAATGTGACAGCCTGCTACACAAAGCCCGGTTATGGCTACTACTCCGGCGCCGCGTCCATCTGCCCCAAGGGTTACTACAATGCGGGTGACAACCGTGAGCCCTGCACCAGGTGCGCATCCCTGCTGCTGCTGCTGCTGCTGCTGCTGCTAGGTTCTGCAGTCAACACACACAGTCAACATGCATGCATCACATGCTCAACATGACTCATGTGCCCACTGCGTCTGCCGCGCCAATGTGTTCAGCATCTTTCAGCTCACCCTGCTTGCTGACACCAGCACACATGCAGCCATGCATATCTGCTGCTTGCTCGGTGACCTGCAAGTCGACTGTGTGTTGCGCCGCCGTCACTGCATTTCTCAGGTGCCCCAACGGCAAGAGCACCTTCTTTGAGGGCAGCGCCAGTCTGGCCGACTGCATGGCCTACGCAGCCGGCTACGGCAAGGTTGGGTCTGCGGCAGCGCTGTGCTACACCAGCACCTACAACGACGGCAGCAGCGAGGTCTGCCTGCCCTGCCCCCTGGGCACCACCACAGACGTCACAGGCGCCACCTCCAACGCAAACACCCTCAGCGGCAACCCCGTTGACACCTTCTGCAAGCGTGAGTGGCACGTCATCAGTGCGCTTACGCAGCTGTGCCGCTGTTGCTTGAAGTACCTCATTGCCAGGCCCAGCAGTGGCCTGCCAGCAGCGCATTTTGCTGCTGCAGGCTGTCTTTTGGTTCACCTGCTGTTGGTTGTGTGAGCCATGCCAAGCCCACTGCTCTCACCTTGCTGCCGTGCGTCCTTGCGCCGCCTGCAGTGTGCGCGCCCGGCTATGGCGGATCCAGCGCGACTGAGTGCGCCACTGGTGCCACGACAGCCGCCAAGCTCTGCCAGGACGGCTACTACGGCTCCCCAAGCCGCACCGGCAGCGACACCGCCTGCGCCACCTGCCCCACAGGCCGCAGGTTCACCTACACCTACACCACTGACGACGTGTACCTGCCCGGCGCAACCTCTCGCTACGGTGCCAACTCTGCGGACGACTGCATTGCGGGTGAGCCTGCACACGCCTGCGCTGGGTTTGTGCAGCAGCCTGGGCGCATCTCTTCGATGTCAGGCCGCAGCATGCCGTGCTTGCACCATCCTCTGCGCCTCACCCCATTCTTCTGCCCCGGTGTGTCTGCCCGCAGACTTCTCCCAGACCGTGGACGGCGCCAGCTACCTGCCGCTGACCCTCGGCTCCGCAGTGGCTGATGTAGTCAGCCTGCGCGGGTGTGTGGATGCCTGCCGCAGTGCGGGCACCTGCGCCGCTGCCACGTTTGCGTACTATGTTGCTGACACTACTGGCAGCGGTGCGGCCGAGACAGCCTGCTACCTGTGGAGCCCGAAATCAAACGGTGCTGCAGGAAGGTGAGCACTGCTGGCGTGGCCTGTGGTTGGTTGTGCGCTGTTGGGAGTGTGGGTGTGCTTGTGGATGCATGTGGAGAGCGTGTGCAGGTCATGTCATGCAACAGGTGTTGCTCTTGGACTTTGAAGCCTATGCCGCTACCAGCTGTGGCAGCACATGCCTGCAGGGATGGCCTGGTGACCAAGCACGCACGCTGTAACGCAAGGTGTGCTGGTCTTCTGCTTACAAACTGCGCTGCTGCTGCTTCTGCTGACGTCCCTGCAGCGGCGTTGCGCTCAAGACCATTACCTCCACCGCCAACAGCCAGTCTGTCCAGGCCCAGGACATGGGCACAGGCATCTGGACGTTCTACGCCAAGACTGACGCCCCCGAGCCGGCGCTGACTGCCTCTGGCGCTGTCGACATCACCACCTCCATCCCCTCTGGGAGCTTGAAGCTGTCGGAGTGCTTGAAGCGCTGCGCCAGTGACAGCCAGTGCGCCGGCGCAAACTACGCAGGTGGGCGTGAAGCCGTGGCTGGGCCAGCATGCGGCACAGCTGTGCTGCCGCGGCACCCTGGCATGCACAGGTTGCCCTGCACAGTGCGCTCAGTGGTGTGAACAGCGCCTTGCATGGTTCATGTCCTGACAAGTTGCACCTGCTGTTGTGCATTGGTTGTTCCTCGCACTGCACCACCTGGCAACCCTTGCGCTGACCCGGTGTGGCTGCTGCCGCTGCTGCTGCTGCTGCTGCTGCTGCTCTGGTGCGTGTTGGTGGTGTGGTGCAGGCCTGGCAGATGCGACCGACCCAGACTCCGCCATCACCGCCTGCTTCAAGATCATGACCCAGACCACGGCATCCGCTGCCCTGCGCAGCATGATCAAGGCCGACTACACCAAGTTCTCGCCGGCCATGTTCTGCCCAGCAGGGCAGGTGTCCAAGGCAGACGGCAGCGCCTGTGTGGCCTGCGCAGCTGACACCATCAAGCCCATGGCTGGCTTTGCCAAGTGCGTGGCATGCGCTGCTGACACGTATGCCACGACAGACTTCACGCAGTGCAAGCCTCTGGCGTTCTGCCCGCCAGGCAAGACACTGGACTCTGCGGTGGCCGCAAACGCCCGCTTCCTGCCCGCAAGCTGCAGCAGCTGCGCCGCAGACGACTACAAGGCACTGGCCGGCGCGCAGGCCTGCGCCACATGCGCAACCAGCGGCAACGTCAATGACGCCGCCACCAAGTGTGCTGCTACTGCCGCCATCTGCGCGGCGCCGCTGATGCTCGACCCCACGGACAAGTCGCAGTGCTACATTCTTTAGGCTAGCCCAATGCATGGCGTGGAGGCTGCAGCTAGAGAGAACCTGCTGATGTGGGGACAGCAGCATGTTGCATCAGCGCAGCCAGCTGATGGCTTTCTGCTGATGTTGTATGGTGTGCAGGTGCACAGCGCAGCTGTACATGCAGCTGCTTGTTGGCTGTGATGCACTACATGTGCAAGGTTTTGAAGGTAGCTCAGGTTTGAAAAGTCAGCACAGCTGATGATGCACTAGCGTGGGCTGCTTCTATTGTTTGCATTTGTTCAAACCAGTTGGCGTGTTTATGTGCTCAAGATCTCCGTGCGTTCACGCATTCCCATTAGGAGGATAGCGGTGCTTGGATTTTTTGGGGCATTTCTTGCAGCCGCGCCTGGCTTGAATCCAGACGCGTGTATGCCTATCACGATTCCAACAGTATGACCATCAGGTGCTGCGAAGAACAGCACAGCACGCCACATTCCAGGCCGTTCATGCTTGACCATTGTTTTCTTTGATTGTTACAGCACAATGCTCGGGGCTCGCCCGCAAGGCACAGCCAACGAGCACAGCTCACCTCCCTGCCTGGTGCTGTGCAGCGCTCACAGCACTGAGCCAGCACTGATTTATTTCAAGCCCTTGTGGGTGTTGCTTCCACCTTGAGTGAACTGGTGGCTATACCAGTGCGTATGGATTGTTCATTGTTGTGATGCAGCATTCAACGCAGGTGCCTGGGCATCAGTTGACTCGGTGTTCTTCAGTGATGTAACCAAGGCGAATGTGCAGGAACCATGGCTACAGGCTATAGGCACCACTTAGCTTGAAACAATTCCACCTGCCTTATATGCATTTTACAAAGTAAACAGGTTGGAACAAATGTAATGCCAGCCTTCAACCGGGCAGCTTTTGATCAACAGCTGCTGCAGATGTGCACAGCCGGCCCCTTGCATGATTTTGATGCACCACTTTGCTTCAGGTCATACATGGTGCGCTCTGCACAGCTTGCCGACAGCGCCCCTTGGCCTCTGTGACAGACAGCCTTTTCCAGACGATGCTCACTACTGTAAGTACAGGCAATCCTGCAATGGTTGAGGGCTGGAACGTATGGTGCAAGGCCTGACAGGACTGTATTGTGCAAAGTGCGCTGGTTTATTTCAAGCCCTCGTGGGCGCGCCGACGCGCGTTGCTTCCACCATGGGTGTACTGATGGCAATGACCGCACATCATTTGCTGTACCGGCGCATTGCGCTGCCAACAAATGTGCCAACCAGATAGTGGATATTTAACAACTGCTGACAGCACAGCATGTAAAAGCAGGGAGGTCAACCAGAGCGGGGCGCCAGTACAATGCGCAGCCGTGCTGGATCAGAGCGCAAAAATTGATGATCACCAGGCATCGCGACACGCCAATGAGCCGGCGCAGCATCCATTTCCACAAAGTCAGCGAGCAAGTCCCAAAACCGCAACACCGCCTGCTGCTTTTGATGCCCAGGCACCTGCGTTGAATGCTGCATCACAACAATGAACAATCCATACGCACTGGTATAGCCACCAGTTCACTCAAGGTGGAAGCAACACCCACAAGGGCTTGAAATAAATCAGTGCTGGCTCAGTGCTGTGAGCGCTGCACAGCACCAGGCAGGGAGGTGAGCTGTGCTTGTTGGCTGTGCCTTGCGGGCGAGCCCCGAGCATTGTGCTGTAACAATCAAAGAAAACAATGGTCAAGCATGAACGGCCTGGAATGTGGCGTGCTGTGCTGTTCTTCGCAGCACCTGATGGTCATACTGTTGGAATCGTGATAGGCATACACGCGTCTGGATTCAAGCCAGGCGCGGCTGCAAGAAATGCCCCAAAAAATCCAAGCACCGCTATCCTCCTAATGGGAATGCGTGAACGCACGGAGATCTTGAGCACATAAACACGCCAACTGGTTTGAACAAATGCAAACAATAGAAGCAGCCCACGCTAGTGCATCATCAGCTGTGCTGACTTTTCAAACCTGAGCTACCTTCAAAACCTTGCACATGTAGTGCATCACAGCCAACAAGCAGCTGCATGTACAGCTGCGCTGTGCACCTGCACACCATACAACATCAGCAGAAAGCCATCAGCTGGCTGCGCTGATGCAACCTGCTGCTGTCCCCACATCAGCAGGTTCTCTCTAGCTGCAGCCTCCACGCCATGCATTGGGCTAGCCTAAGGAATGTAGCACTGCGACTTGTCCGTGGGGTCGAGCATCAGCGGCGCCGCGCAGATGGCGGCAGTAGCAGCACACTTGGTGGCGGCGTCATTGACGTTGCCGCTGGTTGCGCATGTGGCGCAGGCCTGCGCGCCGGCCAGTGCCTTGTAGTCGTCTGCGGCGCAGCTGCTGCAGCTTGCGGGCAGGAAGCGGGCGTTTGCGGCCACCGCAGAGTCCAGTGTCTTGCCTGGCGGGCAGAACGCCAGAGGCTTGCACTGCGTGAAGTCTGTCGTGGCGTACGTGTCAGCAGCGCATGCCACGCACTTGGCAAAGCCAGCCATGGGCTTGATGGTGTCAGCTGCGCAGGCCACACAGGCGCTGCCGTCTGCCTTGGACACCTGCCCTGCTGGGCAGAACATGGCCGGCGAGAACTTGGTGTAGCCGGCCTTGATCATGCTGCGCAGGGCAGCGGATGCCGTGGTCTGGGTCATGATCTTGAAGCAGGCGGTGATGGCGGAGTCTGGGTCGGTCGCATCTGCCAGGCCTGCACCACACCACCAACACGCACCAGAGCAGCAGCAGCAGCAGCAGCAGCAGCGGCAGCAGCCACACCGGGTCAGCGCAAGGGTTGCCAGGTGGTGCAGTGCGAGGAACAACCAATGCACAACAGCAGGTGCAACTTGTCAGGACATGAACCATGCAAGGCGCTGTTCACACCACTGAGCGCACTGTGCAGGGCAACCTGTGCATGCCAGGGTGCCGCGGCAGCACAGCTGTGCCGCATGCTGGCCCAGCCACGGCTTCACGCCCACCTGCGTAGTTTGCGCCGGCGCACTGGCTGTCACTGGCGCAGCGCTTCAAGCACTCCGACAGCTTCAAGCTCCCAGAGGGGATGGAGGTGGTGATGTCGACAGCGCCAGAGGCAGTCAGCGCCGGCTCGGGGGCGTCAGTCTTGGCGTAGAACGTCCAGATGCCTGTGCCCATGTCCTGGGCCTGGACAGACTGGCTGTTGGCGGTGGAGGTAATGGTCTTGAGCGCAACGCCGCTGCAGGGACGTCAGCAGAAGCAGCAGCAGCGCAGTTTGTAAGCAGAAGACCAGCACACCTTGCGTTACAGCGTGCGTGCTTGGTCACCAGGCCATCCCTGCAGGCATGTGCTGCCACAGCTGGTAGCGGCATAGGCTTCAAAGTCCAAGAGCAACACCTGTTGCATGACATGACCTGCACACGCTCTCCACATGCATCCACAAGCACACCCACACTCCCAACAGCGCACAACCAACCACAGGCCACGCCAGCAGTGCTCACCTTCCTGCAGCACCGTTTGATTTCGGGCTCCACAGGTAGCAGGCTGTCTCGGCCGCACCGCTGCCAGTAGTGTCAGCAACATAGTACGCAAACGTGGCAGCAGCGCAGGTGCCCGCACTGCGGCAGGCATCCACACACCCGCGCAGGCTGACTACATCAGCCACTGCGGAGCCGAGGGTCAGCGGCAGGTAGCTGGAGCCGTCCACGGTCTGGGAGAAGTCTGCGGGCAGACACACCGGGGCAGAAGAATGGGGTGAGGCGCAGAGGATGGTGCAAGCACGGCATGCTGCGGCCTGACATTGAAGAGATGCGCCCAGGCTGCTGCACAAACCCAGCGCAGGCGTGTGCAGGCTCACCCGCAATGCAGTCGTCCGCAGAGTTGGCACCGTAGCGAGAGGTTGCGCCGGGCAGGTACACGTCGTCAGTGGTGTAGGTGTAGGTGAACCTGCGGCCTGTGGGGCAGGTGGCGCAGGCGGTGTCGCTGCCGGTGCGGCTTGGGGAGCCGTAGTAGCCGTCCTGGCAGAGCTTGGCGGCTGTCGTGGCACCAGTGGCGCACTCAGTCGCGCTGGATCCGCCATAGCCGGGCGCGCACACTGCAGGCGGCGCAAGGACGCACGGCAGCAAGGTGAGAGCAGTGGGCTTGGCATGGCTCACACAACCAACAGCAGGTGAACCAAAAGACAGCCTGCAGCAGCAAAATGCGCTGCTGGCAGGCCACTGCTGGGCCTGGCAATGAGGTACTTCAAGCAACAGCGGCACAGCTGCGTAAGCGCACTGATGACGTGCCACTCACGCTTGCAGAAGGTGTCAACGGGGTTGCCGCTGAGGGTGTTTGCGTTGGAGGTGGCGCCTGTGACGTCTGTGGTGGTGCCCAGGGGGCAGGGCAGGCAGACCTCGCTGCTGCCGTCGTTGTAGGTGCCGGTGTAGCACAGCGCTGCCGCAGACCCAACCTTGCCGTAGCCGGCTGCGTAGGCCATGCAGTCGGCCAGACTGGTGCTGCCCTCAAAGAAGGTGCTCTTGCCGTTGGGGCACCTGAGAAATGCAGTGACGGCGGCGCAAAACACAGTCGACTTGCAGGTCACCGGGCAAGCAGCAGATATGCATGGCTGCATGTGTGCTGGTGTCAGCAAGCAGGGTGAGCTGAAAGATGCTGAACACATTGGCGCGGCAGACGCAGTGGGCACATGAGTCATGCTGAGCATGTGATGCATGCATGTTGACTGTGTGTGTTGACTGCAGAA
Source organism: Tetradesmus obliquus (assembly GCA_030272155.1). Taxonomy (NCBI): domain Eukaryota; kingdom Viridiplantae; phylum Chlorophyta; class Chlorophyceae; order Sphaeropleales; family Scenedesmaceae; genus Tetradesmus; species Tetradesmus obliquus. Next base: position 7,704,104 of record CP126193.1, on the reverse strand, counting down.
CCTAGCAGCAGCAGCAGCAGCAGCAGCAGCAGCAGCAGCAGCAGCAGCAGCAGCAGCAGCAGCAGCAGCAGCAGGGATGCGCACCTGGTGCAGGGCTCACGGTTGTCACCCGCATTGTAGTAACCCTTGGGGCAGATGGACGCGGCGCCGGAGTAGTAGCCATAACCGGGCTTTGTGTAGCAGGCTGTCACATTGTAGTAGCCGTCACGGGTGAGCTTCTCAGTAGGCTCAGTGAGGCCGCTCAAGGTGTTGGGGGCGGTGTCCATGTCATCAGCGGTGGTGTAGTACGATGCCGCCTTGTACTGCGCAGGGGCGCTGTTGAACCCGGTGCGGGTGTTGGCTGGGCAGGCCTGCGGCGGTGCACAACCACAGACAGTCAGCAAGGATGGCGGAGTGTGTTATCTGCTGCATTCACAGCATGTCGCAGTGCTGCAGGCGCCTTGCATGCAGGCTGGGCTGCAAACGCTGTCGTGGTGAGAGTGCTGCGAGCAGCGTGAGCGGAGGCAAGGGTGGCAGCAGCAGCAGCACTCCACGCAGCAGCGGCAGCTCACCTGGCAGGGGGTGGCCACCACGCCCCACTTGTTGGCTGTGATGCCAAAGTAGTTGGCTGGGCACACCATGGCCTTCAGCTCCACGTTGCCGTCAGCATCGTGGCTGACAGTGGCACCCATGCCAGGCTGGATGTCTGCAGGCCGGCACAGCGCAGCGCAGGCAGCAACGGGTGAGCGACAACAGCACAGCTAACTGGCCTGACCAGGACAGTGCGGCGACACCCCAGAGTGCATACTACTCATGTGGCACAATACATCGCTGTCCAGTGCAAGGTGCTGCTGCAGGAGTTGGGATGTGGGAATGAGCCTGGGGTCCCGCAGGAATCGTGACTCACAGCAAGACTCGGAGGATCCCCTGACTTTGAACTGCTTGGTGGGCTGGCTGTACGCGTCAGTGGCGGTGATCCAGGACCTGCGGTTGCTGACCCACACGCCAGAGCCGCAAGAGGTGCAAGCTGCAGTGTTGTCCCACGTCTGCAGCAGCAGAAGCAGCAGCAGGTTTGCAAATCAGGGTCAGATCAAGAACAAGCGCAGCACTGTGAACCAATCAAGCTGTGAGACATTGCGTGCAGCACCTTCAGGCAGAGCAGCACATGAACCGCTGTGCAGGTATGCGCCATGCCTGCTAGGCGCCTACAGACACAAGCAGCAGAGGCTGCCACTCACGCTCTTGTATGTGCCGGATGCACACTCCACCACAGTCGTGCCGGTCGACCTGGCCCAGCCTGGAGGCGCCACACAGTCCTCGTCAGACGTGGCGCCCTCGCCCTCCGTCCACAGGCGCCCGACAATGGTCAGGTCAGTGTCACACTTGGTGGGCTGGCTGGCGGCCACAGCAGGATCGCCACCGGGGCTGCAGACACACAGCAGCAGCATGGGCAGTGGGAGCAGGATACACCAGCTTGCGTCAGCTGAGGGTAAACACTTACCTACACAGCAGCAGCTGATCACAGCAGCAGTGTACACCCGGCTCAGTTGCAGCAGAGTGGTCAGCGCCTGTGAGCAGCGTGGTACAATGCGGGGTGCTGTGCTGCTGCCGGCGTTGCGTGCAGCTCACCAGTAGTAGCTCTGAGGGCAGGGGCGCGCGCCAGCCACAACCTGAGCAGGGTTGGTGCTCATTGCCCCCAGGATGACCTTGCCCTTGTCATCAACCAGCGCAAAGCCAGCCTCAGACCCTGCAGCAGAGGGGGAGCAGCATGTGCGTGACAACAGCAGAAGAAGAAGCAGGAGTAAGCATGGGCGGTCCTGAGCAGACATGTTGTCACAGCATCAAGCAGCACAGCTGGCTGGCAGCTGCAGGGCAATGACCGGCAGCAGCACGCAGCAAATCTCACACAGGAATGGGGCTGCGAGCGTATCGGCAACAGCCGCTGCTGTGTGCATAGCCATTGCCACGCAAAAGCCGCTGCTGTGGTGAACGCAGCGTCACTCACAGCTGCACTGGTCCTTGGAGGTGGAGTTGGTGGTGGCTGTGGTCACGCCCTGGCCAAAGAGTGACTCGCAGGAGGTGCAGGCGGTGTTCCTGCCAAAGCTGTCACTGAACTCGCCCTTGGGGCAGGGCACAACAGTGTCACCCAGCATGTACATGCCGGGCGCAGCAACTGCAGGCAGCGCGGCAGGCAGGCAGAGCAAGACAGCCACATGTCAGCACAAGAGTGTGCAGCAGACGTCGGGTTGCAGATGCTGTTGTCTAGAAGCAGCTGGATATGGCTTTGGCGGGCGCGGACAACCAGCTGTTCAGGCTGCATACAAGCCACAAGCAACAGGGACTGCAGCAACAGTAGTGCCGGGTCACTCACGGCAGACGGCAGCAGATGTGTGGGTGCCGGCGTTGTTGTCGGGGTCTGTCACAAAGCCGGGCGGGCAGGGGTTGCAGGTAGGCTGCTGCTTGAGGCCCAGGCTGTATGTGTTGTCACCGCATGCCTCTGCCTTGACGGTGGTGGCAGTCTTGACGTACTTGTAGCCGGGAGGGTTCACACTGCAGGCAGCAGCAGCAGCATGTCAGTGACTGCCTGTGCCTGTCCTTGGCAGGCGCAAAAGGTGTGATGCGTGGACATGGTGATGCGGCATGACAGAGAGCAACCACTCAGCAGCTGCCAGTTGCTAGTACATGTTTGGCACACTGCAGTAAAGCAGATGGCCGCAGCAGCTGTGCTCACCAGTTGTTCTTGCTCACTGCGCCCCTCTTGGCAGTGATGAGGCCGTTGCCGCACACAACCTTGCCGGCACCGTTGCCAGGGCAGTAGAAGTTCTTTTGGCAGTCGGTGCAGTCACCATTGCTGGTGCGGTACTTGCCAGCCACGCACTGCACGCAGAGCAGAGGCAGGGCAGGTCAGGTCAGTGCAATGCATTGGCAGCCTGATTCAAGTGAAGTTCAAGCACACTGCAGCTGGTGATAATCGGTATAACGCGCTCACTGTTGCGGCTACCCACAAGCAGGCTGGCCAAGTGGACAAAGGAGCCTTTGGTGGTGGTGCTGCTGCTGTTAGCTCCACTGCACCAAGCAAGGCGCCCTCACCGTGCATGCAGTCCTGTTGGAGTTGGGCACCAGGGGCGCCACACAGGCCTTGCACGACCACCTCCTGGTGTCGCTGTTGTAGATGCAGCTGTTGGCATCCTTGCAGCCGCTGATGGGGCATGTCGCGGATCCCTGCAGCAGGGCACGGCCTGCGCAGCAACAGAGGGCGGGAGGTTCAGGTCAGCCGAGGAGCACTGATCGCTGAGGTCATGCTGCAGGTACTTCAACTGACACGGATGTATAATTGAGTTTGCTGTGGGAGAACATTGCCCGGCAACAACATCGGTAAAAACTCACCACTGCTCGCCTGCACGGCGACAGCACCCGCTGCCAAAAGCAGCAGCGCTAGAGAAAACCGCATGACTAAAGAAAGTTGCAATATATTATGTATGGAGCACAGAGTTCAGTAAACTGTCTTGTATTGTAGCGAATCAGATGTCAGCTGAGTTGGTTGGCTGTATACTTCCGCTTGATGATGTTTTGACTTGAGCAGCAGCGCCTTATATAGGATATCATGGGTACAGCAGGCTGTGTTACAAACTGCACCAACGTTACCGGGCGTCATCCCGGCCGCGCCCGGGCAGTGATGCTTCCCATGAAGCACGGTGTGAACTCGCCGGCTCTTGGCTTGTTGTTGTTGCAACTTTGCGAACATGTTCAACGTGAATGCCATTGTTTGCCAATTCTAAACAAGTTGCCACACTTTACATTTGCCTGAACGCCAGGCACGCTCACAATGCCGGATTGGCTCAGGTTAGCTCCCAATTCGTCATCTGCTTGCATACTGCTTGCGTAACCCGGCTTCCATCACTTACATCGCCGGCTTCGAGTGGGAATTTTTGGTAACCAAATTAAACAACGTTGCATTGTACTGGTGCGATGTCTGGTCCCTAACAGCCCTTCACATGCATGCAGCCACTTTTATGCTGTAGACAGATCTGCATATGCAGTAGCCTAGACTGTAGTGGCATGTCGTAGCGTGTGGCCTTAATCATAGTGGTGCAGTAGACAGAGCATGAACATGTCCTTGCCCCCATCACAGGCTGCGCACTTCGTACTTGTACTGTGGCATCACCAGGCAAATGCTTAAAGAAAAAACACAGCGTGTCTGGCCGTACACATGGCAGCAGGGATGCTGCATGCCCCCTCCAAGGACCGCCACAAATCGCTACAAACAGTGCAGCGTCTGTCAGCACACTACTGCATCTCCCACGGCAATAAACAAGTGCTCAGCTGAAACAAGATCGATACGTGTCAGGCACGCCTAGCAGTGCTGGTCATGCTGCCTTTGAGTCGCAGGCATGTTCATCGGCGATGTCAGGCCACGTTGCAGACAGCAGCAGCAGTCCTGCAAGCCTCAGCATTCCCGCACGCTCACCACACTCACACGTGGCGCTGTTGCCGGCACTGCAGCCCAAGCGATGCGCCGCCAAAGCTTAAGCACCAGCTCGCCTCCTGCCTGCTGCATGGCGTGGCGTCACAGGTACCATGGCCACTGCGGTGCTTCCCGCCACACGTACTTCACGCCTAGCCCGCTCGGCTGTACCTTGCTGCTGCTGCTGACGGCTGGCTGGAAGCTGCTGCTGGCTGGCTTGGCGTGGATGGGGCAGCCCTTAGCTATCAGCCGCACCGCCTGCCAGTAGATCCAGAAGGCAACCCGCTGAGGCATGAAGCCAAACCTGCAGCAGTGCAGCAGAGCAGGACACGGGCGCGTGTCACGGTGTCCGGTGCACTTGAGGTGTCCTCACCACTGCCGACGGCAGTTGTCACAGGACTGCCGGCATCAAGTGGCAAGTAAGCAATGCCTGCTGCTGCCATAGGGGGTATTCTACTGCCTCCGCAGCTGGCGTACGAGTTGGTTAGCAGTGCTGCGCCTGCCTGCACGAGTATGCCGCCCAGCAGCGCTGTGTTGTCCTTGCCTACGCCTGCAGCCCAACCGCCCAGTCCCGACAGCAGCAGACATGCATGGCAGTACCCCACACAAAGCAGCTATGCAGGAGCACCAGCCGCCCCTCTCACCTGAGCAGGCTAGCCAGCCCTCCTTGCTCCGGCAGGCACTGCTGCTGCTCTGGGCATCGCTGCAGCAGCAGGTGTGCGTCAAAGTAGGCACCCAGAGTGGGATGGCGCACCAGCACTGACACAGACAGGCCTGGGCCCTTGGCTGGGTCTGTCGCCTTCAAGTGCCTGCAAGCGCGCATGCAGGAATGTCAAAACTACTTGTTAATCTGTGCGGCCAGCAGCTGATATAGCAATGCAGAAGGACAAAGGATGGGCATAGACCGACCGGCAGAAGCAACAGTCATTGTTGCGGTGTGATGTACGCGCTGGCTGCAACGATGCTGTAGCACAGCTGTTGTTCAGTGCAGACGTGCAACTGCAGGCCCAGCACACCCGAAAACACAGCACAGCCATACAACGGCAAGCAAGCAGCGCACGCATGGTGCAAGTGTCCAGCTGCTGCACACTACATTACAGTTGGAGCGGCAAGCCTCAGCAGACCAGAACATAACAGCAGCAGTGTAGGCGTGACGCACCAAGTATTCTGCATGTCCATGAAAGGGCTGACGTGCAGCGCCTTAGGGCTCACATCGCCATCGGGGTTGAACAGGAACGTCACACGGTCACCCCAGGGGGTGTTGGTCACCTGACAAGGAGGCACCAGCAGTGGCAGAGGCCAGCACAAACCAGGCCATGCGTCACATCACAAGCGCACTAGGGAGCAGCTGAACTCAGGCAAGCTTGCACTCCCTTTGAGGCATGTTCCTGCAGGCGAAATGGCTTGTGAAGCCGCCCGGCAGGTAGCACCAGCTGCCATGCAAGACAGCAGCTGCTCCATGACAGATATAGAAGGAGCACACGTGAACACAAAGCAGCGCTAGCACATGATACAGGCAGCCTGCGCACCTCAGATATGGCATTTGCGAGCTTTCCAGCTGCATCATAGCAGAAGTAGACGCTGATGGGGTTCTGCGCATACCCAGCGACCACGGGGTTGCTCAGCAGCAGCACCTTGCCTGTGTGTGCAAGCACAACAGCAAGCTGCCACACGTCAGCAGGACCGTGGAAATCACAGCCAAAAGAGCAGTTGAAACGCTTGCAACTAACCATCACAAGTCAGGCCACAGTACATTAGACATTTTGCAGGAAGCTGTGGTAGTACTTTTGCCAAGTGTCTGCATTGCTTCTTTTATTTTGCAAAGTGGCCCGCAGGTGCCACCCAACCTCCTGCAGGTACTGCCACCCCCTCTACACACCTTCCCTGCTGTCCTTCAAGCACCAGCTCCTTGCACAGCTGCTTTCCTGCAAGCCCAAACTCACTCAACGCAGACTTGATGCAGTCATTGAACCTCTTGTGCTGCTGCTGCTGCACTGTCCTGCAAGTCTGCAGCCTGCTGCCACCCTGAAGCCCACTCACCATCTGTTCCTGCAAACTTCTGCGCCTGCTCTGCACTCATGTGGTCTGCAGCTTGGTGCTGCTGGAACCAGGGTGGTTGCTGCTGTAGTTCGACAAGAGCCATGCGGACCGGGTATCTTCATTGCATCAAGGAACGCACGGCAGCGTAATGGTGGCAGTGGTGGTAGCAGCATGCGCATCAGCAGCAGCGGCGACGCTGTGGCAGTGATGGTTGTAAGCTGGTGCAAGTGAAGCTGCTGACAGCAAACATGTAATATAAGGTTACACTACAGCCAGCTGCCTACATGCACCGGCATCATTGCATGCACACACACCATCCACACCAGCAGGGTATCTAACACACTGTCGACTGCGCTGTGCAAGCATACTGATGGGTGTAGTTTGGTGGTGTTGATTTCTGCAGAGTCTGCCATGCCAATGGTGTGATGTTATTCAACTTACTCAAAGCTGTTCTCCACAGGCCTCCTGCGGACATGGGTCACTTTGCCCTCATAGAATGTGGCTCCTGGGTGTGCTGCTGGTGTCTGCTGCTGCATGGCATTGCTCAGCAACAATCGAGGCAACAGCAACGCCATTCGTGCCAGAGAGATGACCTGCGTGTAGAGCAGCGCCCCTGCTTTGTACAGTGTGTCCATGGCTGCTGTGTGATGCACACTATTGTCTGTTCAGGGTGGACGGAATTCTGCAGCACACAGTAGCACCTACAGGCCCTGAGGGCTACACTTGCAGCTGCTGCTTGCGCTTGGCTGCTGCGCAATAAGCTGGGGTTGGAATGTGTTCAGCAGCGACAGGTGTGCGTAATACTCAGCAGACTCAGCACGTGTGACGCAGATGAAGACCCAGAAACACAGTTGTTTACAGGCTGTCATATGACTTTTACCAACTGCCCTTCCCAACTTGTTCCCCGCCACTTCCACCCTCGCATCAAACATCATGCTGGGTGTTCGCCAAGTTGCTCGTGTGAGTTTTTTGAATACGCAAAACGATCATTGCTGAGTTAGCAGGTGTTCGTTGCGTAGAGCGGGTGGTAGCAGAGGTTGAGTGAAACATCGTGTGGCGACTAGTTTATCTGGCAGAGACTAGTGTACCGTGACGTGATTGCTGCCGGAGCTAGCCGTGGCTGTCGTGCAGGCGCTGCACGCCCAGGATTACCGATGCACGCAGCTGTAGTATGCTTGGCGACGGCGATCGCACAGGCAAGAGCAATAAGTATAAACCATAGAATCCCGACTGCACGGGGCTTGTACCTTATATGCATGCCCAAAGAATGTGGATGCTGAGAAGCTTTCAGCTGCCTAGGTTGCACGACATGACAGCTGCATTATAATATGTAAATGTGCACACATATGTGACTGTTGAGACGTCGGAGCAGCTGGCTTCTCTGAACAGCGGTCGACCCTGTCCCATTGCCAGTGCAATGATTTCAGGGCCTGCTGTAGACAGCTAGAACAGCCAGAGACCCGCTGGCGCACACGAACAGTTTCATGCTTGTTGTTGGAGCTTTAGGGTGCTGCAACTCGCGCTGCTGCTGCTGGGTCCCCATACAGAAGGTTGGTGAGCCAGGTCATTGTGTGACCACCACCGCAACTCTCCAACCACTCTTCAGCTCACCTCCACGTGCTTCTGTGTGTGCTGTGCGCGCAGCTGGGGCTTACTGTAGCCATCTTGGTACTTGTGAGGTACCAACTGCAAGGACTGTCAATGGTGACAGTGGACGGCAAGCTCGTTGTTGCTGAAACATGCTACCTCACCCTGCCAGGAGATTGGCCAGCGGCTTGCATCTATGGTGAGGCCCCTAGGCTGCAAGAATAATGCAACATAATGACTACTTTACTTTAGAAGGAGTGTGGCCGAGCTGTATGATGCGAACTGTCATATAGCGAGAAGGGCCCCCCAGCAGTTCATTTCCTGCGCAAACAGCCTCCTGATGTGCAAGCAGTTTTTCACAGCACAACACAGCAGGGTTGTGGTCAGCAGCTGGCTACCCCAGCTACAGCTGCAGCAACAATCTGTATGCTGTGTCCTGCCAGCTGCTTCAATCACGCTCTGCCTGGAAGCAGCACTAACACGCATCTGGCCTGACCTATTTTTTGCAACCTGCTGTGCTGTGTCGTGCCTGCCTGCAGCCGATGTCGCCGCCTGTGTCAGCATAGCAATCATGTTTGCGTACTTCGTGCTCCAGCTCTGTGCAACGCTGCGGGCCAGCCGCACAAACCGCAGCACCGCCAGCAAGCTTGCGCCGCAGCGTCTGCACATTGCTCAGGTGCTGGTGCTGCTGCTTGGCACTGTGTCGTGGCTGGCAGCAGCAAGCACGCTGCAGCATTTCTCAGCGCGCGCAAATGCAGCAGGGCTCGCGCATGCCCCGCAGCGCGCAGCAGTGCTCGCCTGCTGCTGGGGCTCACTCGGCTTGTTTGCGCTGCTGCTAGCTGGGGAGCTGTTGCCAACTGCCCTGGCAAACATAAAAGCAAGTAGCGGCTTGCCTCTGCAGCAGCAGCAGCAGCAGCACCAGCAGTGCCTGCAGCAGCCGCCAGGGCTGCAGCTTGGCCTCTCAGTGTACTCAACCGCATCAGCATCAGCAGCAGCAGCAGCAGCTGCAGCAGGCAGGAGTCACATGTCACCGCCAGCCTCCTTCTCGGCCGCACCTGGGCTGCTGCACAACAATGGCAGGCAGCAGCAGGGCATCGTAGTGGGCATCCCCTGTGCTCCTGCTGCACCTGTGCGCTCTGCGCAGAGCATGCCGCAGCTGCTGCCTCCCCCGGGAGAAGGCCCCGGCTCCTTTCAGATGGCTCTCCTGAGCGGCAGAGGCAGCTTTGCAGCTGGCAGCAGCAGCAGCAGCAGCCATGTGATGCGCATGCCGAGCCTGCAGCCGCCACCAGCAGCTGTTTGGGGCTCGGCTGCAGGCGGGCGCATTGCAAATGACAGCCAGAGTGTTGCGGGGCGCGTGGTGGTTGTCAACCGCAGTGTGTGACTGCCGCTGCTTGCTCAACATATGCTTATCGTATCACATGCATGTGGTATATGTCAAAGTGCATTAGGTAGGAGCGCGTACTGATGCGGCTGGCTCATCCATCCGCAGCCGTCACGTGTATGAGCTGTTGTTTGGGCAAAGTGCAGCACAGGCGAGCTCGTGGTTTCTTCATTGCAGACACATGCAGCACAGGGGCTAGCTCGGGCCCCTGCAGCTTTTCAATGCCTGTGGCCGGCTGCATGTGCTTTGGTGCCTGAGGTTGATGCATAGTAGCAACACATGTGTTTAGGTTTTGCGCTTGTCCACGGGTAGTTCATCTTCATGCGTTGCTGTGCTGCAGCAGCAGCAGCAGCAGCAGCATATGTAGCACAGATGAGGAGCACAAGATGTCACGCTCACTCATCCCAGATGAAATAAGCTGCTTCATTCTCGCTGTCTGTGCAGTGCTGTCATTGCGGCAGCACGTGCGCCTGCAATGCAGCTGGGCTGGAGTTACTCATGTGCAAGGGGACTCATTTGCAAGCTGTTGAGACCCTGATCTCGCCCCGTTTTCCATGGATGAGGTATGCTTGCCATTGCCAGGCAGGTGCTTGGGTCCTCATCTGAGCTCCTTTGTCTGTTCCAGTCACGTGTGCCGCCTCAAGGCATCACAAGCGGAAGGCTGCCAAGCTCATCAAACCAGCAGGTGGCGGCTGCAGCAGCAGCACTAGATGGGCCGGGGGTACGGGCCGCATGCCTTTGCCTGTGGTTTTTTGGATTGATTTGCCCTGCACCCCAGCACGAGGTGTTTAGATGTCCTGCGAGCGGCTGCCATCGTTTGCGCCGGCGCATCTGCATGATACAGACGACGTTGGCTGCTTAGGGTTGTGGGTTCTGACGTGGGATAAGATTGTCGGGGCTGCGCGTGATGCTTGCTGGAGCTGCAGCAAGCTGCCTATGCAGTCTCATGAGTCAGGTTGCATGCACTAGCGCGTGGGATGCTGTGCATAGTCACGTGCTGATGTACCTTGGCCAGCGCTGTCCTGCTGGTACGCTGTGCATAGTCCCGTGCTTTGTTTTGCCAGAGTAGTTATAATAATCACCAGGAGCTGCAGGGGGCTCAGCAGCTGCTGCTGCAGCACTCCACTGTGCATTGGTTTCATGGGCTGAGGGAGCTACGTGCTGGTGTTATTGGAAGGCGTGCATTTTTGCAAGGCATATGGGCATTGGGTGACTTGACTATTTGCAACAGAAGTACTTGATTGGTAGGGACGTGTTGTGCAGGTTGCCTGAGCTGGGGTTGTTTCCCTCTACCGAGCACCCCACTCATTGATGGCAACAGTTATATACATAGAGATTACATAGGTTTCCACAGTTATGCTATTAGACGCACTAAGAGCATTGTTGTTCTGACTGAGGCAGGTGGAGTACTCTTGTACCGCCTGAGTTCTGTCACCGTCACTGACTGACAGCGGGGGCTTTGACATGCAGCCCAGCTGCGGTACAAGTTACAGTCATGTGAAGTTTTTGCGCACTGACTGGCGGGCTTACTGCTACTGCTATTGCTATGATTTTTGCACCTCTTGATCCAAGCCTGCAGGCAGCAGCAGTGTGCAGCTTGCACTTGGATGTTTGGCATGCAGCTAGAGCAGCTGTGGCTTATTACCATCCCTTGCACATGCATGCTGCTGCAGCAGCTGGCTGCAGTGCTGCGGTCAGGCGTTACCACGCAGATAGTCTTGCTGACTCAGCGAGTCCCGCCAGCAATGCTTTTAGCTACAAAGGGCGATCAGTACATGTTGTATGTTATGATGACATTGTAGTACTTGAATGCCGTGAAAGGCGTGCAGATGTTGCATACGTTGCTAGTTGAATGTCACTTGGATCCAAGTCTGCTCTGCATGATTGTGCTACGCCACCAAGCCTTTTCAGATAACTAAGCTAGTAGCAGTTGTGTTTGTGATGTGTTTGTGTGTATCTGTATACGCCTGGGACACTGACGTTGCTGCATGCCAGAGCTGCGCACAGCATACGCTGACAGCGCTCTGTGCTGCAAGTACTGCTCAGACTGCTCATATTGTGGTACTGTGGTGCTCCTGCGCTGCCACAGTCAAGCACTGCACGGCTGCACTGCGCTGTGACTGGGGCTTGCGTCAGTCACATTATGGCACAGTGAGCACTGTTGACCAAAGGGCTGAAGTTGCTTGGTCACATTCAGGGCACAGTGAGCACTGAGCTGTGTCGAAAAAGCTCAAGTTGGTCACATGCCGGGCGCAGTGAGCGCTGAGCTGTGACGAAAGAGCTTGCATTGATCAAATGAGGGTGCAGTGAGCACTGCGCTGTGACTAAAGGGCTTGCAGTTGCTTGGTCACGTTAGGGTGCAGTGAGCGCTGCGCTGTGTGACCGTGCTCCTGATCAACAGTTGTGTGCTGCACTGACAGTGCGCAGGCTTCGCTTCCCCTGCACTACTAGTGCAATGTAGTGACTACAGCAGCAGATGTGCACACCAGCGTGGCTTTCAGCATACCGGCAGGCCATTTGAGCTGTGCGAGCGCGGATCAGCGGCACACATTGGCGTGGCTGAGCAGATCGGCGGTGCTGTACAGTGCTGTCGTCTGTCAATTGCATGCGCTGCCTGAGCAGACTTGCTTGATCTAGTTAGTGCTGTTGGTGCCGCACCGGTTGGAAATGTCTTGAGTGTTGAGTATATTAGGTTGACCGGTTGACTGCAGCAGCAACACTGCTGGTTGAGCAGGGCATCGTGCATGTGGCCTTTCAGCCCATCATGTGAACCGCTTGGCGGGTGCATGTATGCAGAGTTGTGTACTAGTATGTTCCCATCGTGTTGCTTGCGCAGCTGCATCAGGAGGCGTTTACTATGCTGTCAGTTTCGTAAAAGGATCTTGGCATGATGATGTGCTCCCTGCCATACATGTTTTTTTTGTGGTAGGCGCGTACGATGACTCAGCCTCTGCAATCAGTGGATCTTGCCAGCGTGCGCCTGCACTAAGGCATTCTTTTTGAGGTGTGCGTTGCTACGGCAAGCCTGGCGCTAGGCCTGTCTGCTGCCAGTACCAGTAGCAGCGCAAACCGGGTCATAGTGACTGCTCCAAGCATGGAGCATGCTGCCACCTGTGGTTGCCGTTTGTGGTTGCACTTTGCATAATTGCTTGCCCGGCTGCGTTGCTGCTTGCTGGTGCAGCTTGATGAGAGCTGGCGACGATTGCATTGCCCCATAGGGGTGTTGTGCAAGGTTGTGCTATTGCAGACTTGTTCTAGAAGCACGTTGTCGCATGCGTGTACATGCGCAGGACAGAGTATCACCCGCTGGCGCTTGTAATTTGGCGAATTGAAGTACCAATCATGTATAACTTTGGTCCCTGGATGCTGCTGCTTCCCTGGGGTATACGCCAGTCGTTTCTCAACCGTTGAGTAAGCTGATCGCTGCATTGCTGCCAGCAGTCGGTGTGCCCACATGCGAAGTTCAGCATAAGCAGTGCTCATCAGGGCGATTGATGCTGAAACGATGCAGCCGATTGTGAGCATTTTGAAACCATGCGCCTGCAGGTGCCATATGCGGATACAGCTCAAGTTGCAAACGATTGGTAAGCACGCACACTTCACGTCCAACGGGAGAGTGAGAGCAGAGGCGTTACACTGGTGCACTACAGGGCATACGCCGCCACTAACACCTGAAAGGGCTGAAAGCTTGCAAACAGCTCAGCTCGGGCTGTCACTCAAATCAGGTTCAGCCCCCCAAAACACCTATGTGTGTCCTGGATTACACTGATGTGTTGATGCGCCTCTACAGTATGCACACCTGGTGAGGTGGGAACCAGGCACAGCTCGGCATGGGCCGGCCCTCAAAGGAGGGCCCGGCGCATTGTAAAAAACATGCAGTTGTAGTGACAACTCGTCGCTGTTGAACAACCACAACACACTCACACCCTGATTCCAGCAGCGCCTCTGGCAACAGGGCATAGTAACTTCAACCACGCCCAGATGTGTCGATCTTGGCGGCACGCACACAATGCATACACTGCTCAGCAGTCTGTGTTGCACCACCAATGAGGCTCAGCACAAGATGCTGCTTTGTCCCTACTTGTCAACCGCATGTGGTCAACAGCGCAGCTGTAAGACATGGCGGCGGCGCCATAGCACGCGTGCGTGTGGCACAAAAACCTGACCTTTATCACCACACCTTTTGTGTCACAAACACGGTGGTTTTGGGGCTGGGATCACTGTGCTGCTACTGCTTGCTACCTAGACCGTCTGGTGACCGCCTGAGGTCCCCGCACCGTCGCTGCACGCTGCTTCTAAGTCAAGAACGTACAAACAAGCATCCCGTGCCGCCTGCTCGCAACCATACATGCCCACAATGTGCCAGGCCAGTCCATCCCAAACTGCTGCCATCCAAGCAGGCGGCGGCAGCTGCTGCTGCTGCTGCTGCTGCTGCTGCTGCTGGTTTTGATCGGTGATCTGCAGGCACAGCACGCCATACATTCCCCCAGAGCCCGCCACAATGTGCTCTAGCTGCCACCCTGCCGGCACTTGCCGCAGCAGCCAGCGCATGCTGATACTTGTCACAGCGTGATCACCGCTTGCTCGGTCCAACCACGCGGCGCTACCGGGTACAGCATTTGCAGGTTGCAGTGGTGCTGCTGCTGCGCTGACAGCTGCTGCATTGAGCTGCTGCTGCTGCTGCTGCTGCTGCATGTGAGAGGCATATGCAGGCTCTGCCGCAGCCGCCCACTGCACATGTGCAGCATTGTATGCGCTCTGCTGCTCAGGCGGACTTGCTGCTGCCGCCTGCAGCAGCTGCTGCTGCTGGTGTTGCAGGGCCAGCATATGCTGCTGCTGCTGCTGCTGCTGCTGCTGCTGCAAATGCACGCCCAGCACACCCTGCTGCTGCTGCTGCTGGTACTGCAGGGCCCGCAAACGCTGTTGCTGCTGCTGCTGCTGCTGAAGCTGGGGCTGTGCTGCCTGCTGTAGGTGCTGAGCAGCCCCCCGTTGCAGGTGCCATGCACCAGGGGCAGCAGCAGTGCCTGTTTGCTGCAGCATCTGCTGCATCTGCTGTTGCTGTGCATGCATCTGCTGTTGGTGCTGCAGCACCTGTTGCAACTGCTGCTCTTGTGTGTGCTGCAGCAGCTGCTGCTGGTGCTGCCGCTCCTGGCCTGACTGCAGCCGTGCTGTATTGCCCCCTTGCCATGCAGCAGCTGCCGCTGCTGCCGCCCGCTGCTGCTGCTGCTGCTGCTGCCAGGCTGGCTCTGCTGGACAGCTTGCCAGCAGCTGCTGTATCATGCAATCCGGAGACAGCTGATGCAACTCAAGCTGCTGCTGGCGCTGCTGCTGCTGTGGCGTAGGCTGGAGGTTCTCCTGCTGCAGTTGCTCCTGCTGAGGCACCTGCTGCTGCAGAATGTTCTGTGCCACGTGCTCCGCTAGCTCAAGTAACAGCTGAGTGTCCTCATCAGCAGCTGGCAGCTGTGCAGGCAAGCTGCCCGCCGGCAACAGCTGCTGCTGCTGCTGCTGCTGATGTTGCTGCTGCTGCTGCTGCTGTGGAAAGGCTTGCATTCCGCTAGCACTTGCAGTGGCATTGACCTGCGGCAGCGGGACAGCACAGCAGCGGGATGCTTGCTTAGCACAGGCACAGCAGCAGACCTGCAGCAGGCTCCTGCTGGCTACTGTAAATACTGGGGCACATGCTGGCTGTCAAGTGGCACTCGTTAGGAACATGCTCATCAGCATGTGTACAGCAACAGCCAGCTTGCAGCCCCCCAACGTCTCCTCAATGCAACAGCCCCTGTCACTCCAGCTGTTGTAACAGCATAAGGTGGTTAGCCAGAAGCGCCGCTAGCATGGCCTGCCTGCACAGATCTGAACTCACCATGTTGCCGAGAGCACTCGGCATCATAGGGGCCCGTTGGGGCATGTTGCCAACAGCGGCCGCTGCTGTTGCTTGCCATGTGCTGGAGCCGGGGCTGCAAAAGGGGTCCATTGCTGTCATGCGCAAGCTAGGTGCGCTAGCAGCAGCAGCAGCAGCAGCAGCAGCAGCAGCAGCAGCAGAAGCAGCAGCAGCAGCAGAAGCGTGGCCCTGCCGGGGCTGCAGGTCTGCTGCAGCTGCGGGCGATGGACTGCTTTCAAAGCATGGCAGCTGACCCTGCAGTTGCAGCGCCGCCGATTCAGCTGCTACAAGATGGTCAGCTGCTGCTGCTGCTGCTGCAGGTGCTGCCCGTTTGCTGTGCTCTGCAGCTGTAGCAGCTTCACTTGCAGCCGCTTCTTCCTCCTCCGAGCTCACTGACGACAGGCTGCTGCTGCTGCTGCCGCTGCTGCTGCTGCTGGCTTTCTGTGGCAGCTCTTCAACGCTCGCTGCTGCATCTGCATCTGCCGCGGCTCCCAGCGCCCTGCCAGGCGTGCCTGTACCACTGTGCTGCTGCTGCTGCTGCTGCTGCTGCTGCTGCTGCTGCTGCTGCTGCTGCTGCTGGCCGCCGTCACAGCTCTCTGACGTGACTGCTGCTGCTGCTGCTGCTGATGCTGATGGTGCAGCAGCAGCAGCAGCAGGGCCGCCGGTCAGCTGCAAGTGCCGGTCCACGAGTGCTGCTGTGTGTGAGTCGATCAGCAGCATGTCGTTCTTGTAGTAGCTGGCAGCAGCAAAGTTGATCTTGTGTGTGTTGGGGCCGTGCATCTGTAGTGAAGCCCTGTCATGAGCTTTGGCTGCCTCTTCCTCTGTCAGGTACACACCAAGGTATAGGTACCTGCATTGCCAATCATTAAATGAACAGTGATGCACAATGCCAAAGTGAGCAGCACCATGGGCATTCCAGCGCAAGCCTCCTCTGTGAGGTACACACCAAGGTACAGGTACCTGCATAGCCACCAGTGCATGACCAGTATTGTGAGCAACGCAGCGCAAGACAGCACTACATGCGGCTTCAAGCTGACAGCTGGCAGTTTGCCGGATTGACAGGGCGAATCCTTGTACACCCTGGCCAGGGTTCTATGGCAAGCAGCAAGCATGCGTTGTTGCGCAGCTGTGTGCACTCGCCTGTTGCGGAAGTTGATGGCTGCCTGCCAGCGCTGGCTGCGCTTGTTCCAGCACACGCCCTTGAACCTGCTGGTCTGGCGCGCCTGTACAACTGCCGGCGGCTGCACCGACGGCGCGGCTGCTGCTGCCGCCGCCACCGCTGCTGTTGCTGCCTGCGCTGCCAGCAGTGCATGTGCCCTCGACGCATTGAAGCCGTGATTGCCGATGTATGAGCCGCCAGCAGCAGTATGTGTAGTGAGGCTGGGTTTCGCTGCTGCTGTGCTTGCTGCAGCTTGCTGGTCCTTGCTGCTGCTGCTGATGGCTGGCTTTGCTGATGCAGCAGCGGGTGCTTTGCCTGACCACCTAGGAAGGAGGTGTTTGCCAGAGGCAGGGTGCTGCCGCTGCACCTGCAGTGGGATGTCTGGCTGCTGCTGGGATTGTTGCTGCTGCTGCTGCTGCTGCTGCTGCTGCTGCTGCTGCTGCTGCTGCTGCTGCTGTGTCAGCGAAGGCTGATGCAGGGGCACCTGCTGTTGGTGCAGCGCTGGCCTCTGTGTTTGCTGCTGCTGTTGCTGCTGTTGCTGCTGCTGGTCGGAGAGCTCCAACCGGCGCTTGCGACTGGAAACTGCCAACACAACACGCGTCACTTCAGCTGTGAGCATGCGCACAGTCGGCGTTGGGCGCTGGTTTCTGTGCTGCATGTTGGCATGCCTTGAATACCACCAGCAATTGCATGTGTTACTCTTGCTGGATTGTAATGTCAAATCACCACCCCCTGCTCTTTGACTGCAAAAGAGAAGTGCTACATACCTCCAGGGCCTTGCTGCTGCATGGGCTGCAACAGTCCAGCTGCTGCAGCAGCAGCGCTGTTGCCGACAGGCTGCAGCGCTGCTGCATCCCCAATATCCGTCCTCTGATCCATATGTTCGATGCTGGTAAAAGCAACGCCTTTGGTGCTGATGTTTGCATGAATCCCGCAGGAGCTCCCGGGCTGTCACCTGCCGGCCGGCATGCTCAACCGAATCAAATGTGTAGCATGTGTACAAGGTGACTGTGACCGATCTATGTGTATCTGTACCCGGTGTCAGATGCTTCAGTTTCTCTGCAGCATGCAGCTGCAAGCGGCACAATCGGCCCGGTGCACCGGGAGCCCGCGCTTTCACCAGACACGCTGTCATTCATCCAGGTCGGCATAATACATGCATTATGAGCTCAATAAATGTTATTGATTTGTAACAAGAGTCGATCGCTTCAGTGGGGAACAGCCGGTTACCCCTGGCCAGCAAATCGTCAACAGCCGCAATTGCTAAGCTGCGGTGATAATAATGCGTAAAACATATGTGGAATGGAAACATTTATGTTGAACAAAATATATAATATAAAAATTCGGCACCCGCGAACAGCTGGTAAGCAAATTTCTGAACACGTGGCAGGGGTACACCGGTGTTGTGCCATTCCCCAGCAGAGACGAAGGGGCAAGCTAGCCACAGCACTCCGACGTCACAGCTGGCATATAACCAATAGAGTGCTTATACAGCGTATCAAAAGCAAGTTACCTTTCATATCATCATCAGGCGGTAAAAGCTCAAGCTCAAGCTCAAATTCGACTCGCAAGTCCACCAGCAGATCTGCTGTCGACAGCAGAGGTCTAAAGACAATGCCCACCAGTCCACTAGTTGAATGATACCCACCACATGGTCGTGAATTTGCCAGCAGTTGCTGACATATCAGCCATAGCACTGAGCGATGTGCCTTGAGTGGCAGGCAGCCGCAAACAAGACTGTTACTGTACGCCATCACTGTTGTGTCAGTGTACATCAGGCTGTGCCGGCAATTGTGTGAGCCGGCTTGCAGGAGTGATGCGATGGTGCAGAACCCTTGTTGAGGCCCTGAGCAGCCAGTACTGCATGCCAAAAGAGTTATTGTGCTCAATCAAGTATAACAACAGTACCCCTGATGCAATACTGCTTGCTGCCTGAAACCTAAACCAATGCTGCAGACCCGGCATGTCCTGTGAGTCACAGGAGTTGATTTGCTCCTTCAAGTACAGTAACATGTAACTGCTTGAGTCCACAGCATGCACAGTTGTGCATTCTGCCTGCAGCTGTGACTTTGAGCTCAAGCTGCAACACTGCGGTGTTGCAACATGCAGCCCGCAGCTTGAGCTGTAAGCAAAATCTACACCTGGACATAGCAACAACAGCTATTATCTGCAAATCATTCAGTCACAGTGACACATTGATCACTTCGTCATGGAGCCTTCGAAAGGCCCATCCTGTAAAAACCATCATGATTGCACTAACATGCAATACATGCACCCACCATAGACCTCAACGTGACTCACCCCCTAACACTCATGAGAGACCGCAGCTGTGCACAGATGCTTACAATGCCCGCCATGCCTGCATCATGCCGTCCACGTTTCAAGAATTGTTGCGGTTGCTGTCTACCGTGTCTAGTGCAAGTCGCGCAACCACCCAGCTACTGCTCCTGCTGCTGCTCCTACTGCGCCTTAGCCCAGCACGCCTGCTGCTGCCGCTGCTGCTGCTGCCGCTGCTGCGGTGCCACGCCTGCTGCACATTAGCCAGCTGCCTGGCTACCAGCTCAAAGCCATGCTCAAAGTGCAGCAGCTGCTGCTTCAAACTAGGTGTCACCCTGCGCAGCAGCAGCCCTTCTAACGCCAATCCCGGCCCGATACCAACACACAAGATGTCACGCGTGCGGGGTGATGCAGCAGAACCTTCCCTCATCAACTCCCTGTGAAGCAGCGCCAGATTCGAAGAGCCAGAAGTGTTGCCATGCTGCTGCAGGAACTCCCAGGAGGTTGCAAATGCATCATCAGTAAGCCCCAGGGCCTTCGCTGTCAGCTGCAGGATCTTAGGACCTCCCGGATGCATCGCAAATGCGGTGTGGCTGATTGAGGCACCTTTTACACCCTTCAGCACGTGAGCCACCATATCTGGCGCTGCGGCGCTGACTGCATTTGGCAGGTCCTTGCTGTTGAACCAGCTGATGGTTGCGTCATCGCCATCAGTGATGTGCACATAGTCCAACGTTCCGGGCAGGAAGGCGCTTGCACTGCGCAGCACCTTCGCCAGCGGCACCTCACCAGCACGAGCACCGGCCCCAATCACAACCGCTGATGCTGCATCCCTAAACAGTGCGCAGGAGATGATGCATGCACGGCTAGGGCCGGCGCTGCTGTCATTACCTTCCCAATGAGGCAGCTGGTTCTGCAGTCCGCTGCGCACATCTGCCACGATGACTAGAATGCGCGCTGCCGGGTTGGCTGCCGCAAGCTCTGCTGCTGTGCTGAGGCAGCGGAAGCCAGTCAGGCATCCCATCTGCTGCACCGAGAGGCGCCGTATGTCCGTCCTCAGGCCCATGCTGTTGATGAGCCGGCTGTCGGTTGTGGGTGCGTCGATCACTGCTGACATGGTGCCGAAGACGATGTGGGTGATGCTGGAAAGGTCGCCGCCCCAGGCTGCTAGCGCCTGCTGCGCTGCACGGCGGCTCATGTCCTCCTGTGGAACATGCAGGGAAGCCGCATGATGTAATTAGCCGGTGTTGTGGCGAGAACATACACAGCACTCCTGCAGGAAGGGGAGCTTGGCTTAGGCATCCGCAGCACATGCGTGCTGGCAAGTCATGTGTGCAAGCTGGTGTGCAAAAGCTGGCAGCTGCGGCAACTCATGAGTGCTGCCGCCTGGTCAGCTAGCTGGCTGTGCAAGCTCGCAAACGCAGTACTACTAGTGATCATGTGGTGTACAGCATGTGTGTCTCACCGTAGTCTCTCTGATGTAGGTCACGAACTCGCTGCGGGTCATGCGCTTGAACAGCTGATCCCGTGGCAGGGCGCTGCTGCCGGCAGTGATGCCGGTGGCTGGGAAGATGCGGCGCGCGAAAGCAGCACTGGCCTCGTCCATGGGGTAGCGCTGTGGACAGCAGCAATACAAGGGAGGCAGTACAGGGCATGCGCAGTACAGGGTTGGTCAGTGTGTGCATGCAGGGCAAAGCAGAAACGGTTGGTGGATTTAATGCAGTAAAGAGTAGGCTGCCGCATAGAAACAGGCGAGCTGCAGCTGGTGCCGCGGTCCCTGGCAGGCTGCCAAGCAGTGCATGCTGTTGGGTGGCTAGGTAGGCCGGGCATGTTGCTGCAGCACAGAGGGCTTCCGGCGCAAAATACGAAACATGGCTTGGCTGCAGCATTGCTCACCTCCAGCAGTGCTTGCAGGAACTCCTGCTGGCTGTAGGTGTTCTCGGGGTAGGCCTCGCCTGTGCCCAGAATCAGGGGCTCGCAGCCAGCCTTGAATGTGGGGCAAGCCATGTCGCTAGGTTTAAATGGTGTGGAAGCAGTATAAATGTGTGTTTTGCAGTTGTTTGCTCTACCAGAATGCTTGCTGGATGTGTCGCGGTGAACTTCCCGGGCTGCTTACTATCGTGTTGCGAAGGCAGTTAAGAGCTGTGTAAGATGTTGCATATGTGTTGAGATGTCAAGTTGTTTGTTTTGAAGCCTGCTTTACAGGGCCACATGCATCGAGTGCAATCCTGCGTGACGTGCCCAAAGTCACACAAGTTGGCATGATGATGGGAGGGGCGTCACGGAAAGTGGCCTTTGTGTGACCGCAACCGCACTATACTACTTGACTACCACATTACGGTTCGTGAGACGCATCAAACAGATGAAGACCTTGGTCCCGTCGATTTTGGTCCAGGCGAATGAGGCTCCAAAGGCTGGGCTGAGGTGACACCGCATAGCTATGCGGTGTTCTTCTGGTACGATAGTACAAGGCGCTTCCAGAAGCCAATCTTGCGGTTGATGGCCAAGCACCTGTAGCAGCAGCAACTTGCAAGCTCACCTCAGCTTGCTGTTTACAGGCCAGTAAACAATGGGTGAAATTCTTTCTGCGTCTCAATCCCTTGCTCATGGCACCCTAAGTAAACAGCTGGATCGAGCAGGAGCAAGCACGACAGCTGTGCCTATGTAGTCGCTTCCCTCTTGGCCAGCGGTCCAGTGGGTGCCAGCAGTGCATGTGCAGCAGCTAGCAACTGCCGGAACCAGCCAGTGGCCGTTTTGCACAATGTTTAAACTCGCACACCCTGCAACAGCGTTCCTACACTGCAAAGTTGTGCCCTTGGCTGCAGCTGCAGCCAGCTTTCTGCACACTGGTGCTGCCCGGGGTGAATGGCAGCCTGCCTGCTGAGCACATAGCCACATCCTGTAAGGCTTGTGTGGCGTGGGACTTGCCTGCTTGCTCGCTTGGCTGCGACTGTAGTCTTGATTTCAAGTGTTAATTCTGCTCGTTGAAGCTCTGCCACCACACACATGCAAAGAGCAGCAGCCTGGCATCTGCCCACATCCTAGCTGTGTCATGACTTTCAAAGTGAAACCCAAGGGTTCTTGGTGTGTGTTCAGCAGTTCACCGACCTTGCTGTGGTTGCAGTGATTACAACTAATACGATTGGCTGATACCCAAGTGGACGGCGAGGCAACAGCAGCACAGGTGTAGGACACAACCGATAGCTCGCAACCGCACGCACGCTTGCAGAACTTGCATTGACTCCACAACCCGTACAAAGCTGCAAGCTTCGTCGTTGTAGCAGCTGCGACACTGGCGCTGGCGCCCGTCGCAGCAGCAGCTGCAGCAAGTTGCCAGCAGCAGCAGTAGCAGCAGTCAAGCAGCCACAGAACAGCACACCTGCACCAGCCTGATTGCTGCTGTAAGGTAGTTTATCATGTCATCGAAACTGAAGCAAAAGGCCGCGAAGGCTGCAGCAGCAGCCACGTCTGGGCCCGGCACGTACACAAAGCAGCAGCTGCTGGAGTTGAGCGTGGCAAATGAAGAAAAGATCCGCAGCTTGCTGCAGGTGCGTGTGCCTGTTGTTCATGGACAGCGTTTGCACAAGTGAACTGTAATGCAGCAGACACAGTCTTGTGGCAGGTGGTGCCGGCAAGAGCCTGCGCACCCAGCACAGCACTGCATACGTGGCTCAACCCATGCAGCTCACAGCATGCTAACAACACCCTAACCACGCCACTCTGTTCCACTCTCTCTCTCTCTCCCTTTTCTCCCTTCATTCCTGCAGGACTTGCAGCTCTGCCAGCCGCCAGCGCCCACCACCTCAGCAGCAGCCGGCCGCACCCCCAAGCAGCTGCAGCAGCACTACGCAGCACTGTACGACAGACTGCTCGAGTATGGCTTCAGCCAGCAGCAGGTGCAGCAGGCGCTGGCTGCTCTGCCGCAGGGTGCTGCTGATGTGGCGGCCTGCCTTGACTGGCTGTGTTTTAGTTTGCCGCAGCAGCAGCTGCCGCGCAGGTTCAGGGGCGGCAGCAGACTGGGTGCGGGCAGTGATGGCATCAAGGTGTGTGGGGGTTAAGGGGTTCACGGTTTCTGTTTGGGGTGTGAGTCGGATCAGTAACGCGCTGCAACACCATGGTGTACGACTCCTAAGTTGGGAGCAGCGGGTTGGTTGTGGGGCATGCACGTTGGTGTGGCAGCAATTGCGACTGGATGAGCACTTGCAATGCTGTGTACAACGCTGCTGCGTACAACGCTGCTGTCAACAACGCTGCTGCTGCTGCTGCTGCTGCTGCTGCAGCTTGTCGCAAGAGCAGCGGAAGGCGGCGAGGCAGGAGCAGCGTGGGATGATGGCGACGCAGCCAGCAGCAGCAGCGAGGAAGAGGAACAGCAGCCAGCCGAATCAGCAGCAGCAGCAGCAGCGGAGCCGTCAGCAGATGACCGGGAGGCTGCTAAGGCGTGGATCCTGCAGCAGTACATGGCGGACAGCAGCGATGGAGAGGAGCAGGACGGCCAGACGCAGCAGCAGGGGCAGGAGCAGGTGAGTAGCGAAGGTGCAGAGCGGATCGGTATGCCCTGCATTTGCTGTGCTGTGCTTGTGGGTCGTGCCCAAAGAGCGAGTAGGGGGTTGTGGTAGTGTTGCTGCTGCTATGAACTCCGCCGCAGCACATCACGCATCTCTTGCGCTTGCCAAAGCCCTGCCCCGCCGTATCATTCTTGCGCTGCTGCTGCTGCTGCTGCTGCTACTGGTGGTTCCTCAGGAGCATGAAGCGATACAGGATTGGGAGCTGTGGGGTGACCCAAGAGACAGTGCTTGCTGTTGCCTACTCACTGCGCTGCCTCAACCTACTTGCACTGCTGCTGCTGCAGCTGATATCCTCCAGAAGATGGAAGATGAAGTCTATACAGGACTGGGAGCTGTAAGGCGACCCGCCAACAGTATCGCTGTCACTCACTTGCGCTGCTGCTGCTGCTGCTGCTACTGGTGGTGCCTCAGGACGATTAAGTAACAGAAGATTGGGAGCTGTGGGGTGACCCAAGAGACAGTGCTTGCTGTTGCCTACTCACTGCCCTGCCTCAACCTACTTGCACTGCTGCCAGCTGCAGCTGATATCCTCCAGAAGAAGAAGTCTTTACAGGACTGGGAGCTGTAAGGGGAACCGCCACAAGTCTCGCTGTCACTCACTTGCGCTGCTGCTGCTGCTGCTGCTGCTGCTGCTACTGGTGGTGCCTCAGGAGGATGAAGTCACCGAGGACTGGGAGCTGTGGGGCGACCCGCCTACAGTATCGCTGCCACTCACTTGCACTAATGCTGCTGCTGCTGCTGCTGCTGTCCTCAGGAGGAGGAAGTCATACAGGATTGGGAGCTGTGGGGCGACCTGAGGGAGATTGCTTGCTGTTGCCCACTCACTGCCCTGCCGCAAACCTTCTTGCGCTGCTGCTGCTGCTGCTGTCAGGAGGAGGAAGTCATAGAGGATTGGGAGCTGTGGGGCGACCCGCGAGAGATTGAGCGGCGGCGAGCCGAGCGCGCATTTGCAGCGCTGCCACCTCAGCAGCAGCGCGCAAAGCTGGCGTCCGAGTTTGCTGCTGCGCGCGGCTGGGCTGCTGCTGCGAAAGCAGCCGGCGACAAGCTGAAGCAGAAGGAGGCTGGGCAGCTGATTGGGGCGCTGAAGAGTGAGATGCAGCGCCTGGGAATGAGTGAAAGTGAGATGCTGCAGCTGACTGGACAGGGCGGCAGCAGCAGCAATGACAAGCAGCAGCAGCAGCAGCAGCAGGACAAGCCAAAAAAGGAGAAACAAAAGCAGCAGCAGCAGGATGAGGCAGAAGCAGAGGAGGTAGAGGAGATGCAGCAGGATGGCAGTGATGATGATGAGGCTGCAGCAGCAGCGGCAGCAGCAGCAGCAGAGAAGGCAAAGCGCAAGAAGAAGAAAGAAGCAGAGAAGCAGAAAGCAGCTGAGGCAGCAGCGGCAGCAGCAGCAGAGCATGCTGCTGCTGCTGTCAAGAAGAAGCAGAAAGCCAAGGACAAGGCAGTTGACAAAGTGAGAGAGTACAAGGAAGCAAAGTCTAAAAAGAAGGGCGAGAAAGAGTCTAAGCACAGCAGCAAGTCAAAGTCAAAGTCTGACAAGGAGAAAGATAAGAGCAGCAAGAGTAGCAAGAGCAGCATGAGTGCAGCAGAAGCAGCAGAAGGGCTGGCACCACCAGACGCAGCAGCAGATTGTGAGGCAGATGCAGATTGGGCGCCAGATGTTGCAGCAGCAACAGCTGCAGCATCAGTGCCAGTTGCTGCTGGGTTTGAGGTAGACAGCGGCAGCATGCCAGCAGCAGCAGCAGCGTCAGACAGTGCTATGGATGCTGCTGAGCCACAGCAGCAGCAGCAGCAGGAGGATGCTCCCAGCCTGCCTGAGGAAGTGCAGCCGGTTGCAGCACCTGAGGCAGATGCCGCAGAAGCTGCTGCAGGAAGTGCTGCTGCTGCTGCTGCGGCAGATGGCGCGGCAGCCGTGACTGCTGGCGATGAAGAGCAGCCGCAACAGCAGCAGCAGCAGGAGCAGGCTGAGAGCGCAGAAGGCACTGACAGTGTTGCACAGGATGCCGCAGCAGCAGCAGCAGCAGCAACAGCAGCGCAGAACCAGCAGGCTGCGGAGGAGGAGGAGGAGTATCAGCTGCCAGACATCTTTGATGAAGGTGGGTGGGGCTGGCGTTTGGGTTGAGTTGGGTCTGTCTGCGAGTGCTGTCCGCTGCTTTTTTCAAATAAATGAACTAATTTCCGGTCTTTACTTGTTGTTCTCTGGGGAGTCCTGAAGGTTTCGTCCTTCTTGTATCGGGCTGATATTACAACAGTACAGGGAATGTAGTTGTGATGGTGGCTAATGTTTGTGTGTTGCTTGCGTTAGGAACAGCTGGCACTGTTGTGCTGTTCTGTGCCTAAGCAAGCTCACAGCATGTGGCCGTATCTGGCCCTTGCTTGTTTGGTTCAGCCTCTGTGCTGGGCCAAGCTGGTTTGGAAGCCACTTCCCTGGTGGTTTGGGACTGCCAAGCAGCTTCCCTTGGTTGCTCTTGGTTGCTCTTGCTGGAAAAGCGTGTAATTGATTGATTGATTTACTTGTTGTGGAGGTGGGTGGGTGGGGGCTGGGCAGGTGTTTGTTGGGCCTATGTGTGTGTGGGTAGGCTGGGCATGTGTGCTGTGTGTTGCTGCTGTTAACCATTTACCTGCCACTGTATTCTTTTGCCCAAACATGTTTCTTACCTCTCCCAATTCACACAGCAAGCCCCAGGCAGGCAGCCTGGGTGGGTGTAACCCTTACCCCATGGGCTTAACGTGATGGAGGGGTGTTGCTGCTGACGCGTAACCTAGCCTTGGGTGGCCACTGCAGCCGAATGCACACACCCAGCGTGTCCCAAACCCCAAAAACCACACAGCAGGTCCTGTACCCATAGTACTGGTGCTGCCAGTGTGTTGCAGTGACCATGTAGCCAGAGCTAAAACCATTCACTAGGCCCTACCCAGGTTCGAACTGGGGTCACTGGATTCAGAGTCCAGTGTGATAAGCACTACACTATAGAGCCACTCCACAGCAGTGCCAAGCAACCACTGACGGCAGCGAGCTAGGGGGGATAGCTGGCAGCAGGCAGCCACCACCCTTCACTCCTGCAGGCGCTGTCGACAGACCTCTCTCTCTGTGCCCGAGTTCATACGATATGTGAGCTGAAAGTAGGGCGAGTGACTCACTCTCGGGTGATAGCTTGCCTTCTCCTGTAACAAGCCTCTCTCTCTGTGCCCAGGCAGTCGGCTACAACTTCAGGAAGATGTGCTCAGCAATAGTTTAGTTGTGAGCGCTCGCTGGTACCCAAGCTGGCGCCTGGAGTTGTGTCATGGTCACAGCAGTAGGACTACAGCAGAAGCAGGCAAGGTGCTGGTAATGCTCGAGGTGCTGCGGTGCCCTTGCAATCGCCTTTCACCACATGATGTGATCGGCTAGGCAACCCCTTGTGACTGTTGAGCGTGCTGGACTGCTGGTTCGGTGTCTGGAGTGTCCTTAAATTCCTTCTGCAGGCTGCTGCAGTTGGTGGCCTGCAGCGGCAGCAACGTGTTGCAGATGATGACCCCTGCAACTGCTGCTATGGATCAGTAGATTGCCTGCCAGTAGTGCTGTCTGGGCAGTGTACTTTGTTTGGTTTGTGTCTGCTGCGCGTAGGGAGCAGCAATGTGCTTGCATCCGCATTGCTGTTCTCACATCAGCCGTTGTCAAATGCATTACGTGTCTGGGCAGCTACCTGGGGCTGTGGTGGTGCCCTTACTTGTGGCGACAGTGTAGCCATCTGGTGGAGTTGCTGCATGTAGGTAGCGGTAGGAGTGGTTTTTGTTTTTGTAGGTCAGCTTAGCTAGCCGCAGCGGTAGGAGTGGTTTTCTTCTTGCTTGGATGTAGTACAGCCTAGTGCTTGTCATGTAGCAACAGCAGTGTGGTGTTGCAGCCAGGTCTCTGTAAGTGTGTATGCTTGCATGCCCTATCATGCCGTGCGCTTGCATGCTTGCTTGCCATGCCATGCTGTTCCTTGGAGGCGGCCACTCCGTTCTGCTGCAGCATTGTGGTCAATTTGCTAGGCGGGCAGTAAGGCTGCAGACTTGCTGTTCCGTCGTGATGGTGGGGGGGGACGGAGTTGGAATTGAAACCCTACCTGGCTGGTATGATACGCCAGTTCAAGAGGCTGGAATTGCCTGGCCCCCATGTGTAACAAACACAAACAAACTGTCGACATGCAGCAGTTGCGTGCACAGCTGCAGGCTGTGCAGGATGCGCCAGTGCTACATCCCGGGGCTTGGTGTAGTTTGGCTCCTGTCTTTGCTAACCCCTTTTTACAAGCAATGGTTGGGTTTGTGCTCGGTGGGCTGCAAATGCATCCCGTGCCCTCTGTGCGCGGGCCACATGCATGTTCTGGCGGCAAGTGTCGCCCACGCATCCGCACTGTGGCCGATCTCTGTCGCGCTTGGCATGTCATCAAGCATGCTGCACGGCAACAGCTGCCACACCCATTGTTGCCGTACGGCTCCAACTTCAGCAATGCAGACAATGAATCGGCAGATTTGACAGACTTGGTTAACTTGCTGCCCATGCCGTGGCATCGGGCTGCCTTGGCTGTTGTGCGGCATCCTGCAGCAGACCGGCCCTGGCCGCCTGCAGCTGTGCCAGACCCGCCATGTATGCCTTCTGCAGCAGAGCAGCATGTTGAGGCCATGTTGGTGGCGAGGCTAGGCTGGCGGAATCATCGCGGCAAGACGGTGTCTGTTGCACAATTGTCTGTTCGTGAAGCTACCTCACTGCAGCTTGGTCCCCTGCGTGCTGAGCGCCAGGAGCGGCGCACTAGGTTTGTCAGTGTTGCGCTCGGTGCGGGTGCCCCGCCCGAGGCGTTGACTCGTGGTTTGCAATGTGTGGCAGCCGCCCAGGGCGCACTATGGAAGATGCGCTGGGATAATGCGTACAAGGAGACGTATTGGCGGCTGGTCATGGATGGCTTGCCTACGTCGGAGCGCATGCACCAGCAGCATGATACCTGCATGTGTGGCGCTGCGTGTCCTGGTCTGGTGCACCATTTTTGGGAGTGCCCGGTTGCGGTAGCGGTGATTGACAGCCTGCTGTCTGCGTTGCCTGCAACATGGTGTACGAGGGCTGTAGGCCGCCCGCCGCTTGCTATGCGGCATGTCTGGTTGATGCAGCGGCCTCCCGGCCCTAAGCGGCTCCACCAGCGTGTTTGGGGGGTTGTTTGTTTAGCGGCTTTGAATGCCATGGATGTTGGCAGACGGCAGGCTAACAATCTGCGCATTCCGCCACCCGCGCCTGCCGCGCCGCGGCCGTCTGCGCCGCCGCCGCAATGGCAGGTACCTATTACCGATGTGTTTCAGCCTGCAGCTCTCACTGCTGCGCAGCAACAGCATAACCAGCTGGTTGAGCAGCGTGCTCAGCAGCAGCAGCTGCAACAACAACAACAGCGACAGCAACTAATAGCGCAGGTGTTACAGGAGGCGAAGCAGCAGGCGGTTTTGCGGTTTTGGGAGTTGCTTGCTGATTTTGTGGCAATGGAGGCTGCGCCGGCTCATTGGCGTGTTGCGGTGCCTGGAGATCACCCGTTTCTGCGTTCTGATCCAGCACAGCTGCGCATTGTACTGGCGCCCCGCTCTGGTTGACCTTCCTGCTTTTACGTGATGTGCTGTCAGTAGTTGTCCAATTTTCACTTTCTGGCAAGGCCATGTTGCATGTCGTGTGTCACCGTGCTTGATTTTTCAGCTCTGTGTGTCGCATTGCGTGCTTCTATGCTTGTCAGCCATGAGGGTTGCAGAAGCAGTAGCACCTTAGTTTGCATGTCACATGCAGTGTCTCCTGTCGGTCCCGCGGGCTCCTGCTTGCTGCAGTCTGGTGTGTACAGCAGTGCCTTGGTGCAATCATGCCAAACACCTATGGTAAGCAGCACCATTGTGCATCCCGCTTGCTGTTTGGACCATGCCTGCCTTCCCTTGTGCGTTTTGTGCCCTGTGCTTTGAGCACCCTGCTGCTTTTCGTGCTGCACTTCGCACATGCTGCACTGCATGTACTTGTTGGTTTATGGGGAGATAGGGGCTGCAAGATGCCTCTGGAGTTTTACTTTGGTTGCATCTTGTGGCTTGCTATCGGGTTCTCATGATACGTGAACTGAAAGAGGGGCAAGTGACTCACTTTAGGGTGATCGCTTGCTCCCCCCTGTAACAGACCTCTTCTGTCGACAGCAGCAGCCAGGCCGCCTCCTTGTAGCTGTGCACACCGTGTAACCCCTCTTCTTCTGCCGCCTCCTTGTAACACATGCAATGCAATGCAATGGCCGCCTCTCTCTCTCGCCGCCAGACCCCTTTCGCCGCCCGACCTCTCTCGGCCGCCTCACCGACCTCTTTCCGCCTCACACAATTCTCTCCGCCGCCCCAGGATTCTCTCGCCGCTGCCTTACACCAATGCTCACGTCGCCTCCAGATGCACGAGGCGTGCTGCGCGCAAGTTGGCGCAGCAAGGCTGCATAGGCCGTGTCCTTGTGCTGTGCACAGCCGCCTGCAGAGTTGCGTAGCCAAATGCAATGCAATGCGTAGCCACGGGGCGATCTGTCACTGAGTAGCGCAAGGGTGCCTCACTCTTGGATGCGCCTGTTTTACCTGGTGTCTGTTGCAATGCATCTGCTGGAGCTTCCGCCTGCGCCACCGTCCACTCACTGCTGCACCGCTCGCTCCACCATTACGCTGCTTACTTGTAACACTTCACTTACTTTAACGTGTTATCTGGTCTGCTGCTGCAGCTGCAGGTGTGGATGACGGCAATGCAGCTGCAGCTGCTGCTGGCCCCGCTACAAAGCAGCCTGCCCCTTTCACTCCTTGGGGCCAATACAGCTCAGCAGGCAGGCAGGGCAAGCCAAAGATAAAGCACAGCAAGCAGCAGCAGCAGCAGCCGCCAGTGGAGTACAAAACACCAAAGGCGCTGCTGCAGCAGCACTGCCAAAAAGTGAATTTGCAGCCGCCGAGGTTCGAACGCATCACCCAGCCAGCAGGTGTGGATGCAGCAGCAGCGGCGGCTGGGGCTGCGGCGGCAGCAGCAGCAGCAGGGCAGCGCGGGCAGTACCGTTACAAGGTGATCCTCGCTCCTCCTGCAGCGCCTGCTGGCAGCAAGGGTGGTGCGGTCGCGGCGGCTGGCAGCAGCAAGCGGTTTAGCGGGGTGCTGACAGGGCCTAAAACCTATCAGCTGTTTGCTGACGAGGATGGATGGGCCAGTGTGCAGGACGCGCAGAATGCTGCTGCAGCACGTGCGCTGTTTGCACTGCACAAGCAGGCTGCTGCTGCAGCAGCATCCGGCAAGGGCAGCAGCAGCAGCAGCAGCAGTCAGTTGGAGCAGATGCAGGCAGTATACCAGCAGCTGGAGCGGCAGTGGGCAGGGCTGTGGGATGCCTGGTGGGGTTTAGAGGTGTCGGGCGGCCAGGGTTCAGGGGCTGGGGTTGAAGAGTTTTTGGCGGCTGAGCAGGAGCAGCAGCGAGACGAGTTTTTGAGGTGAGGCTGGCTGAAGTGATGAGGAGCCCTGCTGCACCCTGCTTCAAGGTTTGCGATGTGTTGCTTACTGGTAGTGTGATGCATCTTGCTAGGCATGCATTGTCACATCATTTGGCTGATGTCCTCAGAATGGGCGGTCTGCACTGGCGTCACAATGGCTGCTGGTTTCATGATCTTCCACAGTGTACTTTGCAGCACAATGTGAAG
Source organism: Tetradesmus obliquus (assembly GCA_030272155.1). NCBI lineage: Eukaryota > Viridiplantae > Chlorophyta > Chlorophyceae > Sphaeropleales > Scenedesmaceae > Tetradesmus > Tetradesmus obliquus. Next base: position 7,673,099 of record CP126193.1, on the reverse strand, counting down.
CTGAAGTTGGCAGCTGGGAGTCGACTGCTGCATGCTGTGGCAGCCTGCCCACAAAATACGGCAGGTAAAGCTGGCTTGCCCTGCCTCATTGCTGCTGCTGTTGAATGCATACGCATTGCAGGTCGCTGCTGGTCGAGCAGCAGCAGCAGCAGCAGCAACAGCAGGGTGCACAGGCAGATGCCAGCGCTGACCTGTCAAGCGGCCAGGCAGATGCCGCCTTTGCAGATGATCCAAACCCTGCAACAGCAGCAGCAGCAGCAGCAGATGCTGAGTCAGAAGCTGAGTCAGATGATGCTGAGTCAGCAGAAGGGGAGCTAGTGACACACGGGGAAGAGGCAGAAGAGTGGCTGCTGGCTGCAGGACTTGATGAGGAGCAGGCTGCTGCTGCTGACAAGGCGGCAGCAGCAGCAGCAGCAGCAGCAGCAGAGCAGCAGGCGGCACAGCAGCAGCAGCAGCAACAACAGCAGCGGCAGCAGCGGCAGCAGCAGGCGGCGGCTGCCAGGAGGAACGAGCAGCTGCGGCGGCAGCTGCTGGATTGGTGAGTGCCTGCATGCCTGCAGAACAGACCAGCATAAGCAATGAGGCACTACACCCCAAGCAACCCTGTTTGGTACTGTGCTAGTTGCAAACCAGCTCTGGCTGAGCACCAATTAGCTGAAAACATAGGCTTGAGGCATAGGGGGTTAAGCAACTGTGAATATGCACGCCAAGCAGCCGTGCCCGGTTCTGAACCGGTGCTATGTGTCCGCTGCAGTGCAGCTGCTTGAAACACGCCAAAGCATCCCTTCTTCCGTTGATCTCAAGTCACAGGAGAAAGTCAGGCGCAGCGCGCCAAGCTGCCCATGGCGCGTCTTGCCAGGCCACGTGTGTTCTACCTCAGGTCGCATGGCCTGCCTGCTGCTGTTGTTTGTTTGCAGGCGCAGCAGCCCTGAAGGAGCCGCCATGCAGGCTCAGCGCGCCAAGCTGCCCATGGCGCAGCTGCGGGGCCAGATCAGCGATGCGCTGGCTGGCAGCGATGCTGTTGTGATCAGCGGAGAGACGGGCAGCGGCAAGACCACACAGGTGGGGGCGGAAAGGCGCCTGCATGTTGTGCTCCAATACGCAGGCGCCCGCCAGCTGGTGGAGTGATACTATCACAACTAGTAGATGCATAACTGGCCAGATCAGTGATGCGCTGGCTGGCAGTGACGCTGTTGTGATCACTGGAGAGACAGGCAGCGGCAAGACCACACAGGTGGGTGCGGGGCCACCTGCCAGCAGTAAAAGTCAACGTTCACTGCCCTCGGCATCGTCAGGAAACACGGCACGGCGATGCTGCTGCTGCTGCTTCTGTTGCTGGTACTGCACAAGTGCCCAGTGACCTTCTGTGCTGCTTCTGCTTCCGTCAAACCCTGCTGCTGCTGCCGCCACACCCTGCTGCTGCTGCTGCCGCAGGTGCCCCAGTTTCTGCTGGAGGACGCGGTGCTGTCAGGCGCAGGCAGCTCCTGCAGCATCATCGTCACGCAGCCACGCCGTATCGCTGCCATCAGCGTGGCTGACAGGGTGGCGGTGGAACGAGGGGAGGCGGGTAAGCCTTTTCAATGATTTGTTGAAGCTTCAAGCAGCTGCTTCAGGTCATTCAGTTGAATCAATGCAGGTTGTGCAGCCATCAGCGTGGCTGATAGGGTGGCAGTGGAACGAGGGGAGGCAGGTGAGTCTGCTGCTGCTGTGGTTCTTACAGCCGTTGATGTCTTTCCGTCAGGCCTGCGTGTGTTTGTCATTGACGTGTGCTGCCATCAGTGTGGCTGACAGGGTGGCGGTTGAGCGGGGAGAGGCAGGTGAGGCTGCTGCTGCTGCTGCTGTTGATGGTGTCGTGACATGTTGGTTTGGTTTGTGCTGCCATCAGTGTGGCTGACAGGGTGGCGGCAGAACGCGGGGAGGCGGGTGAGCCCTTTTGCTGTTTTCCAAGCTCCAGTATTGCCTACGTGTACTGCCTATATGTACCGCCTACATGTATGCACCAGGGCCGCCTGCCTACATGTACTGCCGCCGCGACTTGTCTCACTTGTTGTCTGGTGTGCCGCAGGTGGCCCCGGCGCTGCTGACACAACGTAACACATTGTAACACAACGTAACATAACATAACACTTTCATGTGCCGCAGGTGGCCCCGGCGCTCCCGGCTCCAGCGTGGGCTACCATGTACGGCTGGACGCCGCCATGAACAACAACACGCAGCTGCTGTTCTGTACCACCGGCATACTGCTGCGCAGGTGAGTCACGCTCCAGTGTTGTCTCTGTGCCCTCTGTGCATGCGGTTTTTTATGACTAGAAGCACGCAATTCTGCACCAGCGGCATAATGCTGCGCAGGTGCAGCATGGTTGCAGTATGGTCTCCGCACCCCTGCTGTGTGTGTGCGAGCATGCGCTGTGCATGTGGTGTTTGATTACTAGCAGCACACAGCTGCTGTTCTGCGCCACCGGCATTCTGCTTCGCAGGTGTCAAGCTGCATGCTCTGCGTGTGCATATGTGCTGTGCATGTGCTGTCTGGTGGCCAGCAGCATGTAAGCGCTGTTCTCTACACACTGCACCCTGCTACGCAGCAGCAGGGCACAGAAAGCGACCCCGGTATGGCTGCATGCTGTGTCAGCGTGGTCTGCATGTGGTGTTCAATGAGCTGCATGCAGGCGGCTAACATGAATGGGCATTACCTTTTGAAACAATACACTGCGCATGATCATACACATGCGCATGTGTGCCAGCAGCTGCAGCTGCATGCACGTTGCTGGGAGCCTCGCAGTCACCGACGGAGCACAAGCAGCACAACCAGGGCTCTGTGTTTCTGTGCAGGCTGGCACGCAAAGCTCTGCCGTGAAACGCACGTGTTGCAGAAGTAGCTCAGCTGTGCAACCTTTTCACGACGGCTGCAGGAGCCCTTGCTACATTCGACTGCAGCTTCATTGTGTGCATGCTGCTGCCGCGGCAGGCTGGCCTTTCACCCGCTGCTGTTGGGGTGCGCTGCTGGCTGCTGCTGCTGCTGCTGCTGCTGCTGTTGTAAGACACCACAGCACCAAACATCACGAATGTCAATTGCATTCTGTCGCTGCCGCAGGCTGGCCTCCGACCCGCTGCTGTCTGGCGTCAGCCACGTGCTCGTTGATGAGGTGCTGATGGCCCTGCTGCTTCTGCTGCTGCTGCTGCTGCTGCTGCTGTTGCTGCTGCTGCTGCTGCCATATTCAGGCTGGCCTCCGACCCACTTCTGTCTGGCGTCAGCCACGTGCTCGTGGATGAGGTGCATGAGCGCAGCCTGCAGGGGGACGTGCTGATGGCGCTGCTGCAGCGCATTGCTGCGGCACGCAACGCAGCAGCAGATGCTGCCGGCAACACCCTCGGCAACCGCAGCAGCAGCAGCAGCAGCAGCAGCAGCAGCAGCAGCCAGGGTGGGGGTCAGGTGCCGCAGCGGTTGAAGGTGGTGCTGATGTCAGCGACGCTGGATGCGAATATCTACAGTGCCTACTATTGGGGCTGCCCGGTGCTGAGCTGCGCGGGGCGCACCTTTCCTGTGTCTGTGCGATACCTTGAGGACTGCTACGCGGAAACCAGGTGCGCTGTGGGGTCGAGGTTCCAGCAAGCAGGGTTTGGGTTTGAAGGATTGACATTGAAGTGTTTGGGTCGAGCAGGCTGCACGTTTCCGGTGTCCCTGCGATATCTGGAGGACTGCTACGGGGAGACCAGGTGCGACAGGCCTTATGCAAGGTTCAGCAACCAATTGTTTGGCAATGCTGTGCTGCTGTGTGTTACGTGTATCTGCATGTCTGTGTAGCGGACTCGACATGCCGACATCCTCTTAATTGAAGTTTATCTCCTAATGCCGCGATTCTAAAATAACTATAATAATAAATTTATTCTCTCGTTGTTTTCATTCTTCCATTCAATTCTATCATTCACCCACACCACGGTGCGCAACACACGTATACGCTGCACCCGCAGGTACGTGCTCGCGCCAGACGCGCGCGCCGCAATACGTGCCGGCTCCGCCGCCGCCTCCTCGGCCGCCGCCAAGCGCAAAGCATCCGCGCGCGGCGACGCGGGCCGCGCCGCACTACTCAACGCGGGCTGGGGCGACGAGGAGGCGCTCCAAACCTCGGCTCTGAACCCCAATTACGATCCCGAGGTTTATGCGGAGTACCCTGCGAATGTGCGCAAGAATCTGGCGAGGCTGAATGAGGATGTGCTGGATCTGGATTTTGTGGAGGAGCTAATCAGCTGGGCAGATGAGCAGACGCCGCTGCCTGGGGCCATCCTGGTGTTCCTGCCTGGCATGGGCGAGATATCTGCGCTCATAGAGCGCCTCGGCAGCAGCAGCAGGTGCGCGGCGTTTTGCTATGCTATTTTTGGTTGCTTTGTTTTGGTTCTTGGTTTGCGTGTTGCTGCTTGTAGTATAAAGGAGAGCCTGGGCAGCAGCAGCAAGTAGGTGCTAGTCCTGTTTTGTGTGTTCAGTTGCTTGTGCAGTGGGCAGGCTATCAATGGGACGTGTCGAGCACAAAATATTGAGATCACGCGTCTATGTGAGACTGCTATGCTAGCCACAGCTCAAGCAGCGCTACCTTGGCTGCTGCAGCCTCTGCTCGCCTTGCTGTGCCTGCTTTGTTGCACGCACAGTACAGCTGCGGCCGCCTCTGGCTGCTGCCGCTGCTTGCCTTGCTCTACACTTCATTCCTAGCTGACCTGTTTCAAATTGTGTTTTGGCAATGCAACTCTGGTGCGTGTGTATGCAGGTACAGCCGCGGCCGCCACTGGCTGCTGCCGCTGCACTCTGCCATCAGCGCAGACCAGCAGCGCGCAGCCTTTAAGGTGCCGCCAGCCGGCACACGCAAGATCGTGCTGGCCACAAACATTGCGGAGACGAGTGTGACGCTTGAGGACGTGGTGGTGGTCATTGACGGCGGGCGGCACAAGGAGCGGCGCTTTGATGCGCACAAGCGGTACGGGGCCTGGCAGTCATGCGATGTTACGGTTACAGAGCTTGCCGCAGCATGTAGCTGATGTTTCTTTGCTTGCAAAAGGTGCCTCAGCGCACACAAACTGCGCAAAAGGCGCCTCAGCAACGTTTGGCTGGGGTGTCTTTTTCAGAATGCTGGTAGTGTGACGCTTGAGGACGTGGTTGTGGTAAATGACGGCGGCCGGCACAAGGAGCGGCGCTTTGATGTGCACAAGCGGTGCGTGGCGCAGCTATATGTGTGGTGATTAAGCGCCTCCGCGTGGTAATGCTTGCTGAGTGGTGGTGGGGAACGAGGGTGTGCTTATCTGAACGCTTTGGTGTGCGTGCAGGGCATGCCAGCACTGCTACAAATGCCTTTGCTGCTGTCCTCCGTTATCATGCCCGCGCTACGCCGCCGCCTCTTCATGCGTCCCTGTTGCATTTCGACCTGCAGTATTTCACTGCTGATAGAAGAATGGGTCAGCAGGCAACAGCATTGCAGCAATTCTGGCGCCACACCTACGCTCCTCTAATACATCTCTCCGCTTACTCATTACTGCAACATGTTGACATCATCGTAGCTTCTGCCTCTGCTCCTCCACCTGTCACCGTTGCTGCTGCTTTCCCTTCCTGCAGGATGTCACTGCTGGTGGAAGATTGGGTCAGCAAGGCAGCAGCACTGCAGCGCCGCGGCCGTGCAGGCCGTGTGCGGGCAGGCAGCTGCTTCTGCTGCTACACGCGGCAGCGCTTTGAGCACAGCATGAGGCAGTATGCTGTACCTGAGGTGGCCAGGGTGCCTCTGGAGGAGCTGGTGCTGCAGGTGGGTTGTGACAGCTGGCAGTGGTTTGAAATGCATCATAACATAGCAGAACATGTCTAATGAGATGCAGTAAGGTGTGCCTGAGGTGGCGAGGGTGCCTCTGGAGGAGCTGGTGCTGCAGGTGGGCTGCGACAGGTGGCAGTGGTTTAAAACGCAAAGCAACACAGGAGATTAACAAGGTCAGCTACAGGCAGTACATCTCGAACCAAGTACAGCTCATCACAGCTGCTGTGCTGCGCTGTCGCTGTGTGCGGACAGACCAATATTCCCTGCTGAGAACTGTGTACCCTCCAACCTGCTGCACCTGCTGCTGCTGCGGCTTGCCTCCACAGATCCACCTTCTGGGCCTGCCCGCTGCAGCATCTAAACTCCATAGCTTCTCCTCTCTGACGCACTGCACGTGCTGCACCTGCTGCTGCACCCGCTGCTGCTCTGCCTCATCAGATCCACCTGCTAGGGCTGGGCCCTGCAGCTCCTGAACTCTGTAGCTTCCTGCTGACGCACTGCATGCGCTGCACCTGCTACTGCCCTGCCTCATCAGATCCACCTGCTAGGGCTGGGCCCTGCAGCGTCCTTCCTGCGCTGCCTCATCCAGCCCCCGCCGGCCAAGGCAGTGGAGGCAGCACTCACCGCCTTGCAGGAAGTCGGGGCACTCACCGTACTTCCTGCAAGCGCTGACTCAGCGTCAGCAGCAGCAGCAGCAGCAGCAGCAAATGAGAGCCCCTCAGAGCTAGCCATGGCAAGCTATGCCGGCCCAGCAGCAGCAGCAGCAAGGGGCTGGGATGACGGTGATGAGGAGTCGCACCGAGCAGCAGCAGCAGCAGCAGCAGCAGCGGGGGGAGTTGAGGTGTTGACGCCGCTGGGGCGGCTGCTTGCGGTGCTGCCCATGGAGCCTCGCCTAGGCAAGCTGCTGGTGATGGGGGCAGCATTAGGCTGCCTGGCACCTGCACTGGTGAGCGGCTGTGGGTGTTTGTTGTTGGCAAGTCTTTGGTTTCTGGCACATCATGTTCACTGGCATGACAGCAGTAGCAGCCGGCAAGCTTTGAAGTGGCCGCTGCGCAGCCTGGAAAGTTGATTGCTGGGGGTGGTAGGCACATGTTGCATGGCGCCGCCGATGGAGCCGCGCCTAGGCAAGCTGCTGGTGATGGGGGCAGCGCTGGGCTGCCTGGCGCCCGCACTGGTGAGCGGCTGTGGGTGTTTGTTGTGCCTTGTGTTGATGCCTCATGGGATCATTTCAAAAAGAAAGAAGAGGTTCTCGTACAGCATGTTCGCCGGCACGACAGCAGTAGAAGCAGGCAATCTTTTCAAGTGGCTGCTGCGCAGCGCAAAATTGATTGCTGGGGTAAGTAGGCACCACATAGCGTGAGGCGGCACCCTGCGCACCCATGGCTGTGCTGGCTTTGCTGCTTGCATGACTTTGCCTTCTGCTGTGCACATGCTGCTCACTCCATGCTGCCCTGCTCTGCTCTGCACTCCTCCTCCTCCTCTGCACTCCTCCTCCTCCATGCTGCCCTGCTCTGCTCTGCGCTCCTCCTCCACTCAAACCCTGGTATGCTCCTCTGCTGCCAGACCATCGCTGCTGCCTTCAGCCACAAGTCTCCTTTCAGCGCCCCTCTGGAAAAGCAAGACGAGCTGGAACGCATCCGCCGCGCATTCGCAGCACCCGCCGCCGCACCCACAGCAGCAGCAGCAGCAGGCACGCCAGCAGCCAGCGGCGTGTCAGCAGCACTGCAAGGGATGCTAGGTGATGCTGCTGTCGGGGGTAAGCCGCTGCCGCCTGCTGCTGTTGCTGCTGCTGGGCTGGCGGCAGGGCAGCAGTCGGATCATCTGCTGCTGGTGGCTGCCTTTGAGATGTGGCGGCTGACGGGAGCGGCAGCAGGCGAGCGCGCTGCTGGGGCGGTGAGTGTTACAAACAGCCTGTTGACACTTGTGTGTTTGTTTGGGGAGTGGGTGTGGCTCCTGTGCAATTAAGAAATGGCGGCTCACGGGAGCGGCAGCAGGGGAGCGCGCTGCTGGGGCGGTGAGTGTTACAAACAGCCTGTTGACACTTGTGTGTTTGTTTGGGGAGTGGGTGTGGCTCCTGTGCATTTAAGAAATGGCGGCTCACGGGAGCGGCAGCAGGAGAGCGCGCTGCTGGGGCGGTGAGTGTTCAAAGCAGCCTGTTGACACTTGTGTTTGTTTGGGGAGTGGGTGCGGTTCCTGTGCATGCGAGATGTGGCGGCTCACGGGAGCGGCAGCAGGGGAGCGCGCTGCTGGAGCGGTGAGCACACAGCGAAACACCGCTTACATTGATTGGTTCAGTCACATGAGTGGCAGCTGACATACTCAACGGCCGGGCGCCCAGTGCCCACCGGCCTCACGGCTTTTGCAGCTTGGTATGCTTCCATATGGTGTGCCAGCACCTCCATGAACATTGTTATAACAGATATTCCGTGCCAGCTATGTCATCTAGGCCGCGCGCGGTGTGCATGGCGGCTGTCTCAGCAGGCTCTGGACGCCCTGCGGGAACTGTGTTTGCCGCCACTGAACAGCATGCCACGCTGCCGAGAAAACCTCTCGCAGGTTGTGCGGCGCCACATGCTGTCCCAAGAAGCCGTACACGCCATGCTAAAGCTACGTACCCTCTCGTTGCTGCCGATGAAAAGCATGCCACGCTAAACTCTTGCAGGTCACGCGGCGCCACATGCCGTCCCATCAAGCCCTTGATGCCATGCTTGAGCTGCATACCCTCTCGTTGCTGCCGATCAACATCATGCCACGCTGCCGTTTCAATGCTTCGCAGATTGCGCGACGCCACATGCTGTCCCAACAAGCCCTAGACGCCATGCTAAAGCTACGTACCCTCTCGTTGCTGCCGATCAACATCATGCCGTGCTGCATACCAAACATCTCGCAGGTCGCGCGGCGCCACATGTTGTCCCAGCAAGCGCTCGATGCCATGCTGGAGCTGCGCCGGCAGTTTGCTTCGCTGCTGCAGGAGGCCCACCTGCTGCCGCAGCTCACACCCCAGCAGCAGCAGCAGCAGCAGCAGCAGCACGGCAAGCCCGGCAGCAGCAGCAGCAAGTGGAGCTGCTGGGCGGACGATGCGGGTCACCCTGCAAATAGGTTTGCAGGAAAACCTGAGGTTGTCAAGGCTGCGCTGGTGGCAGCGCTGGTGCCGCATGTTGCGGTGATGGTGGCGGCGGGCGCGGAGAGCCGTCCGGGCTGGCTGGATGGCAGAGGGCAGACGGTGAGCAGATGCGGGTGCCATCGAAAGGATATTGCAGTAGATTCAAACGAGGGTTGTGGACTGATGCTTACTGCAGATGCGCCCTGCAAAGCGACAGGCGGATCACCGAGGGTTCTCAAAGTGGCACGTCTTCTGACGGCCAAGTCAGCAGCGTGCTTCAACAATAGAGGCGGCCGCATGCATGCTGCTGCTGCCGTGTTGCGGGCTGGGGCGCTGCTTGGGGTTCTAACACTGCTGCTGCCACCGCTGCTGCTGCTGCTGCTGCTGCCAGGTGTTCATGCACCCCAGCAGCGTGCTGCATGAGCTCACTGCGGGCCAGCTGCAGCAGCCACACGTAGTGTACCAGGAGAAGACCAAGACCACGCGAGTGAGCAACCACGGCGAGGCAATAGTGCACATGACGTGTATGACCACTGCACTGCATGTCTTTCGGTGAGCAGCTGCGCTGAACAGCCATTAGAGGCGACTGCCGCAGCAAACTACCAGCGGTGTTGGACATGCCGCAGTATCTGCGTGCACATATTTTGGCTCTGCTGCCTACTCCCATGGATGTGGTGAGCTCCTGCCTGCTAGTAGCGCTAAGCTGTGCTGCTGCTGCTGCTGCTGCTGCCGCTGCAGGTCTTCCTGCGCGAGCTGTCTGTGGCCAGCCCTCTGGCGCTGCTGCTGCTGGGCGGATCCGCTTTTACTGTGCAGCACGAGGCAGGCACTGTGCTGCTTGATGGCTGGCTGCAGATCAGGGTGCCTGCTGCAACAGCAGTGCTGATAAAGAGGCTGCGGCAGGCGCTGGAACAAGTGCTGGCGGCAACTGTGGCAGTTAGTGCCGGCGGCGGCAGCGGCCGGCAGCAGCAGCAGCAGGGGCATGGGCTGCTGGGGCGGGAGTCGATGGCTGTGATGGGGTTGGTGCAGCAGCTGCTGGCGGCTGAGGTGGTTGAGGCTGGCAGGTAGATGCGTCACTCATGCATTTGGGACAGTGACCGCTCCCTAGTTGATGCCAGCGGGTTGGTATGTAGCCAAGTGCTTTGCTTCCTCTGCAGCTGCTGGCGCTGAGGTGGTTGAAGCTGGCAGGTAGATGCGTCAGCGAGCGCTGCCTGGTTGAGGCCAGCGAGTGTGTCATGAGTGAGCTCTCTCCTCTGTAACCTTAACCGTCACTCATGCATTCAAAGTTTGAGAGTGAGGGCTCCCTGGTTGAGGCCAGCGGGTTGTTATGTAAGCAAGTGCTTTGCTTCCTCTGCAGCTGCTGGCTGCTGAGGTGGTCGAGTCTGGCAGGTAGCCTACCTACAGTGTGCAAGCGTGAGCGCTGCCTGGCTGACGCCAGTGGGTATATTGTGAGCCTCTGCTCTTTTTCCTGTGACCTTTACCTGGTTTTCGTTACCAGCACGTTGTAATTTCACTGACGGACCACACGCTGGCATCCTATACCTGGGTGCCTTCGACTGCTGTTTACAAAAGGCAGGCTATTAGTAGCCAGTCTAGATTTCGCTGGTCAGCTGCATCTGTGCAGCGGACGGGAATGCCGATGAGAAACGCTCACGAGCTGATTGGTCAGCGAGCTGTTCGTCGCAGAAACAGCAGCCATCGGCTGCTGCCTGCCGTTGCAATGGCAGGGGGGGGCTCCCAGCAGCCAAGTGGTTCAAACAAAGCCATTCTCAGATCCTGACCACGTATTTACATATCGGCACAGCCGCACGCATGCTACTTGCAGCACACGTACACCAGGTGCGAGTATGCCATTTGCGGCAGCTGCAGCGCCTCCTGCAACCCTCCGCCACTGCTGCTGTTGCTATCCGCCGCTGCCGTTGCTGCTGCTGCTGAACCTTGAAGGGTGCCTTCACTGCTACCAGCAGCTGGCATACTGCTGCTGCAACCTGCTGCTGCTGCACTTTCACCACCACTGCCAGTGCTGCTGCTGCAGCAGTCGTAAGGCCCCGCAAGCGCGCCCTGCTGTCCCACCTCGTACACCAGCAGCTGCTGCCAGGGGGTGGCTGGCGTCTGCAGGTACTTGAGGCGCGACTTGGGCGCAGCTGCAGCACAACACAGGCGTGGCAACACAATCAGTGGTGCATGTTGAGTGCATGGCACAGCCATACAGCTCTTGAAGCCAGCTCTATCATCTTGCCTGCTGCACTGGATTGTAACTCGGCATTTGTCTCGGTTGCAAACCTCTTGCCAGCAGCCCTGGCAGTGCTCACGCAAAGTCATCATGACGTGCGCAGTCCAAGCCTGCTTCAGCTACAACAATGACTTGACAGAACGCTGCAGCTGACCCAGACCAAGCAGTCGTCTGGCTCAGCACCAGGCTCCCAAACAAGCAGTTGTTCCGTTCAGTTGAGCACCCCATCACTGTCAGCAGCCCTGGCACGCCTCACCTGATGTGATCATAACGTATGCAGCGCCCGGCTGTAGCAGCCGCCACACCTCCCCCAGCAGAGCAGCAGCATCCGCAGCTTCTGTATCACCACACAGCAGCGCATCCAGTGTACCCTTATCCAAAATCCCAGCATACCCTGCATCGGGGTACTGCGGCATGCTCCGGGCATCTGCTGCAGCATATGATAGCTGCTGGCTGTAGCCTGGATAAAGATCCTGCAGGCGCTGGATGGCGACTGGGCTGTAGTCGATGCTTGTTATTTTGTTATAACCGTCATCTGCCATGTCAACTTGCAGCCGGGAGGTGCCGACGCCCAGCTGCAGCAGGTGGCCGTCTTTTGGGAGGTGCCTGCGGAGGTTTAACAGCGGTTTGAAAACGGTTTGAAACACGGATAGCAGCTCAGTTGCAGCAGGGGCGAGTCATGCTTGCACTGTATACAGCAGCTGCAATCAAAGGCTGCAGTGCTAGGAGCTGCAGCAGCAACAGCAGCTGCAGGGGCCGCACATGGCTGTTGCCTCTTTGAGTATTTGCCCACAAGTAACACAGCAGCCCTGCTTACATGTTGTAAAATGAAAACTCTCCCTTTAAGCATGCACACAGGCGGGCGACACCAAACAACCTAAGATGCAGCGTAAGGCAGAGTAGCCACCTGCAGCCATCTGCAGTGCAGCTGCTACAGCCTAACTAGCGCAGCTGTCAACATCGTGATGTGCCAGTAGGTGCAGCGCTGCCACACTGCTACCTTGCTACCTTGCTACACCTGAACCTGGCCTGTGCTGCAACTATTAGCAGCAGAGGTGGCGCCTGCTGCAGCTGATGCCAGCGCTGCATGGTGGCTGCAAAGCCATGCTCGCTCACTTGGATAGCACAGGCTGCAGGGATTCGTAGCTGCGGTACCACTCAAACGTGGTGCGGTCCTGCTGATACCTGCACGCCACGCAACAGCACAACGCAGCTGAGCACACAGCACTGAGAGGCACTGTCTAGCCAGCCAGATAGCTACAAAATGAGGAAGCTAGCGGCCAAGGCCAAAGATGCTGGACTGGTGGGCACAAGTTTTAAGCAGTGTGGCGGCCGGCGGATGCAGTGGTCCTCACACCCTTCATACATGGCTGCAACAGCTTTGAGTCGGGTTGGATGTTGCTGCCTGAACCAGATCTTTTTCATCTATCCAAGTACCAGTAACAAGCATTGCCGCCGCCAGTGGTGCGGCTAGTCAGCTGCTGCCGCCGCCACCACTGCCGCCACTGCTGCTGCCACTGCTGCTGTTTAGCAGCTGCTGCTGCTGCTGCTGCTGCTGCTGCTGCTGCTGCTGCTGCGGCCTGTGTGCTCACCGTGTGTCCCAGTAGCTTCGGTCCCAGAACTGCCGCAGGATGCGTTCGGGTGAGAAGAACGTGCCCGGCAGGCAGCAGGTCAGACAAAAAGGTTGTCCAAGTATATTGCCGCAAGGTTTTTACTGAGAGCTTCTATGAGTGCTCTTATTATGGCCATCAATGGTGACGGATACAAGCAGAAGCTACTGTTGTGTGCACGATGACTGTTCAACACTGTTCCTAGTCTCAGCCTGACCAGATGCTGCTGCTGCTGCTGCTGCTGCTGCTGTGCTGCTCACCGCATCCTCATTGGCAAACAGGGCTGGGATGTTGTCCCATTTTGAGGACATCTGCCTGACTGTCCTTTTGATGCGAGTGAAACGTCCAATGCCTGACGTGGCCCAAGCGGCAGCAGCAGGGGGCCTGGCTGTGTGGCCGGTGCTTATCATGTGTATGCTGATGCACGTCGCTGCAGCCTAACAACTGTCCCCAAACTGAGATGTGAGCTGAGTTGCCCTGTGCTGCGATTGATGGAAACAAGAAGGATCGCTCTGAAGTGAAGCAGGTCAGACAGTACAGGCATGTGATGCAGAATTGCACGACAGTTTTGCTCAGACAAGCAGTGGCATTGGTGTACGTCGCAAAACAACATATAAACAGTAAGTCTTGCCGTTGAAGCTCTGCAGAATGCCCCCCGTTCCGAACACTGCTGACACACTGCACTGCACCCCCGCAGCAGAAACCTCGTGATCACTCCAAAGTCCGTTTACGCACTCCTAACAGTGCTTGATTCTGTTTAAAGTCCAGCTATAGATCAAGCTAACACGGATCTTGCCGCTGACGAGACGTGGTGGGCGGAACCAGAGCGAGTCGTCCGAAAGCCGCTTTTTGTATAGAAACATCCACATTGATAACAATTAGCAATGCTAGCATCTAGAAGCTCGGCTATGCTGGGTCAGCGGCAAGCAGCAGTTCGGACAGGCAGTCCACTGCTGCAGAAAGTGTCTAGGACCCCAGTAGTGCTCAAGCGCAGATCAGGCGTGCTTCAAGTGCAGTGCAACGCAGCAGCAGCATCCTGGCAGGCGTCTGCCATCGCAGCAGTGCAGCAGCAGCCAGTGTTCCAGCTAGCAGCATCTGTCATCGGGGCCTGCCAACAGTTCATCAATGTAGCGCGCGACAAGTTCAGCCAGGCGTTCCCACAGCTGCAGAATGTTGACAAGCAGGTGGGCAACGGTACTGTTGCTTAGTGATAAGCAGCAAGCTAGCAGCCCGCAAGTGCTGCTCAGGCACTGCAGCAGTGCAGTGCTCTGTACGCGTAGTCAACAGTGGGTGTACCCACACGATGCCGCGTTGCATGATTTTCTCAATCAGCAGGCGCGTGTGGGTAGCGCCTACAGCAGTTATAGCACGAACACCAGCGCCCTTTGGCTGACTTTGTTCATCAGAGCAGGAGCAGCCAAGAGCAGCACATACACCACTTCGCGTGCCGCCCGCCAGCCTGTCTGAGACCCTCCACTCAGCCAACCACCTGGCTGTTACAACCTCCGCATGCTTTCCACACCTACACAACTAAACACAATTGCTCAAATGTGACACATGCATTGCCGCTGCTGCGAATTGCTGAATGTCAATTCTGCAGGAGGCCAAGCAGCAGCTGATGCTGCTGTACCGCAACATGCGCGCCATGGCCTTCCTGGTGCTGCCGCTGGCGCGAGTGAGCCAGGAGTCGCTGTCAGCTGTGTACGCGCGCACGTTCGAGAAGGCAGCATTCGGATTCGCCAAGGTGGGTGCGGCTGGTGTTTAGATTTGGCGGGTGGCTTTCAGGAGGCAGAGAGCAGCACAGCAGCGCGCACGTTCGAGAAGGCAGCCTTCGGATTCGCCAAGGTGCGGGCATTGTTCAAAGTGTGGCAAGCTAGCAGCAGCTAGCCGCAGCGGCAGCGGCAGCAGTTAGATTGTGGGCACATTCGAGAAGGCAGCCTTCGGATTCGCCAAGGTGAGATACAGGGATAGTTTGCAGCAAGCAAGCAGCAGCTGGCAATAGCGGCAGCGGCAGCGGCAAGATAGTCATGTGCTTAAGCAGTGTCTACGCGCATGTTTGAGAAGGCAGCCTTCGGCTTCAGTAAGGTGCGGGCAGATTCTGAATTGTGGCAAGCGAGCAGGGAGATTAGCAGGGATAACGGCAGGCTAGCAGCTAGTAGGAAGAGCGGCACTATGGATAGTAGGCAGGGGCAGCAGCTGCAGCAGCAGCAGCAGCCTTTGGCGCCGCTAAGGTGCGGCTGGCGTTTGGGTTGCGGCAAGCGAGCAGCAGCTACTGAGGCAGCGGCAGCAGTTGAAGCCGTAAGCAGCAGCGACTACACCACCACCAGCAGCAGCAGCTGCTACCTGAAGGGCATTGACGCCTGTTGATAAGCACAGCAGCAGCAGCGCTTGGTCCGTGCCCTGTTCTGTTGCCTGACTCGAGCCTGTGATGTGGAGGCTGTCCAAGCCTACAGCAGCTGCCTAGTGATACAGCAGTTCCCCCGCAATAATCCTCTGGCTGCCTACACACAGAAGCAAACAGCAGCACCGATGACCACAGCCAAGTTGAGCAGCACAAAGAAGGCGCTGCATTGCTGTGCACCTGCAACAGACTGCTTGCAGCCGCAGGGCGCAGCCTGCACCAGCCTGGCATTGCAGCTGATGGCAGCAAACAGCACGCCATCAAAAACGTCAAGAACCTTTCTCCTCTCACTGCTGCTGAGGTCCGTTGCCACATTTTGCTGCTGCTGCTGCTGCTGTTGTCCGCAGATGTACGTGTTCTGCCTGTTCATGCGTGTGCTGCTGAGCTGGTTCCCCGGCATCGACTGGAATGCACAGCCCTGGACCTTCCTGAGGCTGGTGAGCCTGCAACAGCAGCAACAGTAGCAGCAGCAACAGCAGCAAGGCAGCAGCAAGCAGCGGCAGGAGACAGCAGCAGCAAGCCAGTAGCAGCAAGCAGCAGCAGAAAACAGCAGCAGCATGGCAGCAGCAGCAAGTGCAGCAGCTGGGACCTCCCTGTGCCTTGTGTAAGTGGAGCGCGTAAGGACGCAGCGGCCCTTAGCAGGGATGGACGTCAGCAGCAGCAAGGCAGCATTGGTTGGCACAAGTGCAGCAGTGCATGATTGTTGCAACGGCAGCTGCCCGCGACACACTGCTGTTAGGCTCTGCTTGCACTTCCGCAGCATGTGCAGCAAGCTGTGCATACTGAAGCCACCCGGCGTTCCTCTGCTCTGTGACAGCAGCTACATGCATGGCCCTGCTGCTTGCTGCCAGCCCTCACCTGCTCATGCTGCTGCTGCTGCTACTGCTGCTGCTGCTGCTGCTGCTGCTGCCAGATCACGGAGCCGTACCTGCAGATCTACCGTGGCATCCTGCCGCCGCTGTTTGGCCAGCTGGACTTCACCCCGCTCTTCGGCTTCCTCATCCTGCAGGTGGGGGCTGTTGTTACACTTGTTGTTACATTTGTTGTCACACTTGTGTTACATGTGGTTTAGTGGTGTGGTGGCAGCTGGACTTTACGCTGCTCTTCAGCTTCTTCATCCTGCAGGTGCGGCCTGCTGTTATAATGTTGTTACACTTGTTGTTGCACTTGTGTTACATGTTGTTTTAGTGGTGTGGTGGCAGCTGGACTTTGCTCCGCTCTTCGGCTTCCTCATCCTGCAGGTTAGCAAGCAGCAGCAGCACACACGAGCTAGTCGTCGCCTTTGTCCGTCTGTCGGTTGAAAATTGCACACAGAACTGCCTGACTATGTATACACAGAGGTAAACATAAACTCAAAGACACCTGCAGAAGGCTGAGCTGCAAAACTATTGCAGTGTGCGCCTGGGGCACCTGGAAAGACTTGTTGTGCAGTGAAAGTGTGCACGTGACAGTGCATTACACATGACACCATGTGTATCTCAACATGGGTTGTTGGACTGCTGTTGCCGCTGACACTTGGCTTGTGTGTGCCCGCCTACAGGACATTGTTGAGGTCATGGCTCCCACCTACACAATGGGCCTGCATGACGTGGACACCTCCACACGCTGGACCACCAGCGACGTCATGTGCTACTTCGTGAGTGGCTCTGCTGCTGCTGCTGCTGCTGATGCTGATGCTGCTGCTGTTGCTTGCGTCTTCTGCGCCTATTTTTGTGACAGAAGCTTGCTTGCATCTGCTGCGTGCCTTGTGCTGTGTCATGTTCTACTTTGTAAAGTGATGTCACAGAGCGCTGCTGCTGCTTCTGTGTGCCTTGCAGTATGACCGTAGCGGCCTGCGCCTGTTGCTCTCCTTGTGCTGTTGGCTACGTGTGGATGTGCTCGCACATTCTCACCAGCAGTTGCCAGCTGTGTCAACATTTTCTCCTGCTGCTGCTGCTGCTGCTGCTGCTGCTGTTGTTGCTGCAGGATGGCTTCTGATCTGCTGGCGGTTGCTGGGAAGGGGAGGTGCGGGGATAATGAAGAGATAGCAGCAGCAGCAGCAGCAGCAGCATGCTGCGCTGCGACATTGCAGCAGCTGCTTGCAGTTGCCATCAGCAGCAGTACATATTGTGGTGCAGCTTGCAATGGAGGAGCAGGCCGTGGTTCATCCTCAATGGGAGGTTGCAGGAGCTTCTTTGCAGCGGGTGTGACTATGTCTGCTGCTGCACTTCTATAGCTTTTGGAAGGCGGTTGTTTTGGCATGTCTGCTGCTGGACTTCAGCGGCTTGTAACTACTCATTTACTGCGGCCTGCTGCTGAAAGCCTGGTTGGAGCCACTGAGGCAATGGATGGTTGGTGCTTGGTTAGGTGGGGCAGCTCCCTGATACATCAGCCGTGCCTACATGAACAGCCCACTTGGAGTGCCAGGAGACTTTGGCGGGGGTCTTGTGGCTCAGCATTGCTTGAAGGTATGCCTATCGCATGACAGTGGTACTGGACAGCTGTGCCTGCGTGATCAGCCCACTTGGAGCGCCAGGAGCCTTCGGGCAGGGGGGCTTCTGGTCCAGCATTGCTTTCAGTTGTGCATTTACCATGCCTAAAACTGTCATGTTACATCACAGCTGATAACAATTTGTGTGTTACACGACGGGAACAAAGCCCATTTTCGAGCCAATGACAGGCTGATTGTGCAACCACAACATCAACCATCTTCTGGATCACCATTGTGATGGTGCCTGCACTGTACTGGCGTGCTGGCAGACTCCAAACGTCAACAGCTCTGCGCGTCGGCCAGTACACTGCGCTTACATCATGCGCATGCATCGCATCGCATGCAGCTGAAACCCGCACTGGCAGGAGCATTGCGCAGTTGCATGCAAGCCTGCCACGGCTGCTGCGCAGACGTTGCCTTGCACGCGCCTATGTCGTTGCTGCTCAGCAGGCCGCCTGTGACACGCTGCTGCTCAGGCGCAGCACTGCAACAGTGTTGCTGTATCAACAGCTTGCAGCATGCAGCATGCACCACCATGGCATGGCATGCACCTAACTGTGCATGCAGGCAACACGCTGCTGCTCAGGCAGCACTGTGCTGGAGCCCCTCGCGCAAATGCATATCTCACAAAGGCCAGCCTTTGTGTCTCTCTTGATTCGCACAGCTGTGCTGACACCACACAACTCGTCTTGCCACACTCACAGCACCAATCTGCTGCAAAAACAGACTCTTCAAGCAACTCAAACTCGCACTCCTCTCTCAGGGTTCATGCAGAAGCAATTAAACGCTGCCTGTGCTGCTGCCGACAGGCCAGGCCAGCCAAGCTGTCATCACCCCGCTCACTCTCACACTCTCACACTCAAAAGCATCACTCACAGGCAGCCTCTCTGCAGGAATCAGCTCACTCTATCAATCAATCATCATGCTGCACTGATGGCAAGCTGCAGCATGCGCTCCTTGATTGCTGCAAGAATCGCCTCCCTGTTTGTGTTCACCCATAAAGCAGCGGACTACTGTGCTTACGCTGCGCTGGTGGCCAGCTGCAGCATGCGCTCCTTGACTGCTGCAACAATCGCCTCCCTGTTTGCATTCACCCACACCACGCGCTTGGCGTAGCTGCCAGCCCTTGAGGTAAGGCTGTCGATGCCATCTTCACCTGCCAGCGCCCTGCAGCACAATGCACAATGCACAATACGGACGCAGCAGCAGCAAGAAATACCGGGCTATTAGTAACATAAACAAACATGGGACAGTGCATGCGTGCTGTCGATGCCATCCTCGCCCGCCAGAGCCCTGCAGCACAATGCAAAGCACAAGCAAGCGCACAATCTGAGACTTTCTGCAGCAGGTCACTGTGGATGTTTGAGGCTGTCGATGCCATCCTCACCCGCCAGCACCCTGCAGCAAAGACAAAGCACAAGCTAGCGCACAACTTATATAGACAGAAGGTTGTTTTGTTGCAGCAGATTAAGCCAGTGATGATGAGGTCTGTGGGATCTCGGTATCCTTTTGCAGACGGACAAACATATATTTTTTTTTGTTAAAAGTTGTTAACGCACCGTCCCGTGAAGTAGATCACGTTGGAGAAGATGCGCAGGTTGTGAGGTCTGGCAGGATCACATTAACAACGTTGCAATATGACAGTCATTTAAAAGTTGTCATAACACACCTGCCAGTGAAGTAGATGACGTTGGAGAAGATGCGCAGGTTGATGAGGTCAGGCAGAATCTCGATTTCCTGCTCGCTGAGCTGGCCTTTCTGTGCGTAGCCGGCCACAAACTGCGTGATGAGCGGCAGCGGCTGCTCCTCACCCACATACCTGCAGGATTGCAATATAACATGTGTTATTTAGAAGTTTAGCAAGCATGTGAGTGAGAATGGGACAAAGACAGAGAGAACAAGACAGGCCGCGTTGTGATGAGCACCTGACAACATGTGCAGTGTGTTGTTGCTGACATCGTGTTTTTTTGTTGGCAGCAAGACAGCACAAGGATGAGGCCTTCTGCAGGCAATAGGATGGCACTGTGCAGGCAACAGGATGCAAAAAGCGCTGGCGGTGCAACCATTGGTGTTGTTGTACCGGCAATGCCACTGCCGCCACCGCAGTGTCTGCATCTACAGCTCACTTTGACAGTGCGACTGCCAGCTCCATTACTCGCCAGTCATAAGCGCAGAACTGCATGGCAGCAACAAATACATGTCAGTGCATGTGAGCGACCAATACCAGCGTTGTCCTGCTGCGCTCAAGATATTTGTCTGCTGTGTAGTAAGCATGCACCGAGCTATCAAGACATGCATCACCTCCGTGCCATTATACTCTGGCAAGCTGTGCGCTACACTGGAATGCAGTTGCCGCTGCAGCAGGTCCACAACCAGCATTGGAAGTAGCAGTGGTAGTAGCAGCAGCAGCCTCACCTCAAAGTCAAGCAGCCTGCACAGCACACATCACAGCACACAGAGGGCAGCAGAGGTGCTTGTCAGCTTTGAAGTATGACTGCCACTGGAATGGCGTGCATGCGACAAACCCACTTCTCATTGCGCTGCCGCTAGAGGCGCTGTTGCGCTGCCACAGAACAGCTGGCGCCTAAATAACAGAGCCATCAATGGGAAAAGCAGGAACATAATTCAGCGGGTGCACCCGCTGAGGCTGTCGCCCAGCACCATTACATTGTTATAATGCAGGCCGCCGTGGATGATCTGCATTGTCACATCCAGGAACCTAACAACTAAAACACATATTTAAACCCAAACTCAAACTTTGAATTCAAACTTCAAATTCAAACCCTAGCTCACCCGCTGACGTTGTCGCCCAGCACCATCACATTGTCATAGTGCAGGTCGCCGTGGATGATCTGCATGGGCAGCCCCAGCTGCTGGTAGGCCTCAAGCTTGGGCTCAAGTGCCCGGATCTGCTCAACGAGGAAGTCCATTGCCCCACGGCACACCTGCAGACATGCACACACATTTGACACATGCTTAGCAGCCGAGCCGGCACGCGCGCTAGAACTGGTGTGAGATGTGAGTTTGTGTTGGCCTTGTGGTTTAGGCATCTGCCCCACCAGGAAGTCCATGGCCTCACGGCACTCCTGCAGACATTTGCACATGCATAAGACAAGTGCTAAGCAGCCGGGCAGGCAGTCATGCCGGAACTGGTGTGCGGTGTAAGGATGGTGGGCTTTGCTGTTGAGCATCTGTTCAATGAGGGAGTCCATGGCCGCACGGCACACCTGCACACAGAAAAGGAGAGGGGACACCAAATAAGACAGTGATCACAATGCAAAGGAAGCAGGGTCCCAACGGCGCAGCACCCACGCAGCGGCCCTGCTACCGTCAGCATACATGTACAGCGCAACATGCCTCCCCAGCTGCCCAGCACATTATGCACTGCTTCAGACCCTAAGAGCCCACCGCACCTCAAATGCCGGGTTGCTGGCTGCGTCCTGGTAGAACAGCTCCCTGTTGATTGCGTGGTGCACCTTGAACACGTCATAGTAGGGCGGGATGGGCGGCACACTGTCCAGCTGTACTGCTGCCATGGCTGAGCAGAGCTCGCCTGTTGCCCTGCCAACCTCCTCAGGACTGGTCGTCTTGGCCAGCTCACCTGCATGGTCAGCAAAGGATGAGAAGATGACAACAAAGAAGATGGTTGGTATCAGCTAGTGATCCAGGGCTGTGAGACACACACATGCTGGTTATCTTGCCTCGCTGAAGCTCCCGCGTGGCTGACAGAGCTGCTCAGCGCGCCTGGAGTAACAGCAATGGCGGGAGACTGTACTGTGGCGTCACAACACGCCATGATGCCCACCCGGAAATCTGCATCTTCAACATTGTTCCCAGGCTGTCACCTGCAAGCGCAGCTGCTGCCGCTGCTGCACACACACACACCAAGCTTTTCTAACACCACCCATACCTGGGATGATCTCAAACACGCAGGCGGCTGCTCCGTTACTGAGCACCACGTATGGCTCGCCGCTGCCCAGCGCAGGCTTGGCTGCTGGCACTTTGAAGCTGAGTGTCTGCTGCGATAGCTGACCCAGGATGTCATGCTCTGTCTTCACCTGCAGGGCGCAGAGCAGTCAGCAATGACAGGACACACCGCAGTAAGCACAAGTGCAAGCCCCAAACCCCTGACTGCATACGTGATGCATGAGCTGCCAGAATCATACTAGCACCTTGTCTGCTGTGTGTCATTACCCTATGAGCCTCTTGTTGGCTCCTGACTGGGGTTCCCTCTTTGTGTTTGAGCGGAGCATGTAATGTAATGTAATATATTATTGGGGATATGCAGCAGAGTCAGCAGAGATGTGCCTTGCAGGACAGCCATGCCTGCCAGCAGCTTGTTGCACAGGAGCGCGCAAGGATACTCAAGGCCTGCGCCAAATTGCTGCTGCTGGTGCTGCTGGCGCAGCTGCATGGTGACTGTTGTCGCTCTAAAGTCATTCTCAGCTTGAGTGTCTGGGACGCTGGCGCACACACAGCTGCATGCGCGAGCCGCACCTTCTCTGTCTTGTTGCCGTTATTGTAAATGCGCACAACATACCTGCAGGGCGCAGCACACAACACAAAATACGTTGGTGAAGTTACAAATGAGTAGCAGCAGTCCCAACATAAGTTTGTGCGAGCACGCCTCTCTACACATATGTCAGCTGGCTAGGTGCACACATTTCACTGCAGCTGGCCCCGCTGCCTTATGTCAACTAAACACAACTAAAACTATAAGCATTGTAAAAAACATTCCGCCACTCACTTATGGCCATCTGCTGTGCTGACGTAGTTCACTACGTTGTTCACGCCGCCTGTGGTGGGAGCTGTGGCTGCCTGCTGCTCTGGTGTGAAGAAGCAGGCCAGGGCCTCTTGCATCAAGTCCTGCTCAACTGAGTGCTGGCCGGTCTTAGGGGCATCCTGCAGCCGCATGTGCACAAGCAGTTGCATGTGTGACAGTGCACAGATGTGAGAATTAGAAATCGAAAGCGCTGTGGCAGGAAGACGGCAGAGCATGATGGAGCCTTCAGCTGGTGCTGCTGCTGGTGCTGGCAGTGGTGATGGTGGTGGCAGTGGTGCTGCTGCTGCTGCTTCTGTCGGGTTCACGGCAGCTAGGCAAACTTCATTTGTAAACATAATTCAGTGAAATCGTCGGCTGCCTTGAACGCTATCTGGGCAGTCGATGCAGTGTAGGCTCGCATTCACTCTTGGCGCTGAGAGCCAAGGCATTACAACTATCAGCCAATTGCCAGGTCGCAGCCTTTGTTGAACTTTAGGCTCCTTTACGATTGTTTTTGAAGACAATTTTATGCCGCCAAGGTCCTGACACGGGTGTCACCACAGTTGCAGCAGCACCAGCAGGGTGCACTCACCCTGACGGCCACCAGCATCCGCTTAGCAGCCACGCGGCTCGCCTGCTGCCTAGAAACAGCCCTGCACGAAGCACTCGTGGCCTTGCGTGTGAACAGCATACTGGCTGTTGATGTGGGACAGACTGAGGCAGTGTGTGCCACAGCAGAACTGTAGTGGTGCTGGGATTGGCTGGTGCAGCAGAGTAGTGCTCGTGCACACAACAGCAGGCTAAGCACAAGGACAGACAACCCGGTACTAGCAGTGACATGCCTGGCAGCCTTCTATCGTATGTCATGCATGGTGATGTCATGTGGTAGCTGGCAGAACGTTATGGTAGTCAATGTCAGGCTGGCCATGGCAGGTCCCTCATTCCCTTTGGTTCAAGCACTGGTAGCGCCGTATTCAACCTCATATATATAAGAATATAATTAGTTCTTGAAGCAGTGGTGGGCATGAAGTCCTCGACAAGTCCAAGAGTCACGCCAGCATGCCAGGCATCCTTGTTACATTGTGCTATGTCATACCTCTGCCTGTGCTGTTCTGGTGAAGTCCCCAACAAACTAGCCCCACATGCAGATGCCTGACCACAACCTTGACTGCACATCACTGCAGCTGCATGCAGTTTGCCGCTTGCGCTCAAAAACATATGCAAATTGCAGGGGGCAGCCAGCCCCTGCTGGCTCCTCGACTCAGGCTGAGCACAACTGCAGCCTGCCATTTCCTCTCTCAGGGCAGGAGCAGAGGCGCAGGGAGGCACAAACCTCTGCAGTGGCAACCTTATAGAAAACCCCGGCTCTCACATCATTGGACAGTCGACTGTAGCTGTCAGGACACAAGAATACTTATGCCTCCGTAACTTATGCTGAGATCAATACATGTAACACTAGCTAAAAGCATGACACACCACCGTGCTGGTAGCCGACAAGACGTGGTGCCCTGTTAGCAACAGCACAGCCAGAGCTGCATGCAGACAGATTGTGTGCCGAAGTGTGCAACAGCTGCCCCATTAAGACACAGCGTCGCGCACAGGGCTGCTAGTAACCACCAGTTCGAGCTTGCAGTCAAACAATATGTATGAAAGTACAAGCACATCGTTGCTCATATACCTAGACGTCAATGCTTCCCTTGCCCGCATTGCGCGTCTTCAGCAGCCACCCTGCACTACAGACACACGCGGCAGCTGCCTCACAACAAAAGTCATCAGCTGCTTGCACAGCAGCAACATGCCACACATGGCTCGCCCATGCAACACCTTGCCGCAAGTCATTGGTCACACTCAGCAACACTGAGTCAGCAGCACACAGCATGGTGCTCCAGCGTCGACAGCGTCAGCGGCACAGCCGACTGCCGACAATACCCTGCCAAGCTGTGCTGTTTTGCACACACGCTCACAGCGATGCCCTGCGAAGCTCCTTCTCCTTCTTGTCGCCTGCCGCGTCCTCCGTCCTCACCACCTGCTGCACAGCCTCCAGGCGTGCAGCCGCGGCCTTGAGGCCGTCCAGAGTTGCCTGCAGCTCAGGGCGCGCCTCCGGCAGCGCAGCAGCAATGGCAGCCTCCATCTACAGCAGCAGTGACGACAGGAGTGATCAATTGCAACGCATACCAAGCGACTGGCTTGCCCAGGTCAATGTAAACAAGCAAGTTGTTGCTAGCGAGCCAGGCAGCTGTACAGACTACACGGAGTAGCACACAGTGCAGCGATGTCAGCAA
Source organism: Tetradesmus obliquus (assembly GCA_030272155.1). Taxonomy (NCBI): domain Eukaryota; kingdom Viridiplantae; phylum Chlorophyta; class Chlorophyceae; order Sphaeropleales; family Scenedesmaceae; genus Tetradesmus; species Tetradesmus obliquus. Next base: position 7,648,455 of record CP126193.1, on the reverse strand, counting down.
ACTACATGCAGTGCTGTATCCGCTGTAAACACACCTGGGCGATGCTCTGGTGCATGCGGGCTGCCTCCTGCTCCGCATTCCCTGCCCCAGCCTCCACGTCGCCACCAGCAGCGCCGCCAGCGCTCTGCTGCACGCGCAGGTTGCGCATGCTATTGCGCGTGAGGCGCGCCGCGTTGCGCATGACCACCAGGTCTGCGCTGATGCGGCGCATGTTGGTGGAGGCGGTGCTGTCTGCGCCCGGCGCTCTGGCCATGCGCCCCACGGAGTCGATGGCCTTGTCCACCTTGAGCTCCATCAGCTTGGTCTGCAATGCGGCGAGAGAAATGTATAAATGTGTGTGCAGCAAGTTCAGAGCAGTCGAGCAATGCTTGCCAATGAGAGGCGGCTTAGGCAGAGAAGGCATGGAGACATGCATAGATCTGCTTGCTGGGTAAGTGCTGACAGTTCCTGGGCAAGATACAAGCGCGTTGCTCTTCGCACACATCAGCAGCTGTGCATGTCGCATGCACCACACCTGAATCCACAGCAGCACACAATGTGGTTACACACTCGACGAGGACAGCATTGCATTGCCAGACGCACCTCCACCAAGCCCGCGCTGGCGCGCGCCAGCGGCTTGTCTGAGAAGGTCTGCGCCGCGCGCATGTTGACCAGCTTGGCGGTGTTGATCTGGAACAGGTTGAGCCGCGCCATGACCCAGTAGGCCGCCACCTTGCAGGTGTCCTGGATGAGCCACCACACGATGCAGTAGATCCACACCCACAGCGCCCACAGCGTGTAGTGCTCGTCCAGCGCCTGCGCAGCAGCAGGGCAGCAGCACAGCAAGGGCAAGTAGGTCATGAACACCGTGCTGCCAGCTGAAGAATGGCGTGCTGCCTATAAGGAGGTTTTGCTGTGCTGTAGGTTTATCATACAGCACAAGTAGCACACACCTCAGCAGACTGATGTGGTTTCAAGGCCAGCAAAGACACGGCAGCTAGCCGCTCCACGGCAGCACTCTCCCAGCGCTCACCAGCCCCCTTGTTGGGATGCCGTCTGGGCGCGAGCCCGGCCACAGGCAGGCAATGATGGTGGACAGCCCCAGCGCCAGCGTCGCGGCGCCCAGCAGGATGGGCGAGGGCCGCATGCTCCAGAAGAAGCCGCTGTGAGTTCTTGCTGAGAACAGCGTCAGGAAGTCCGAGACCGACACCTTGAGGTACATCATGGTGATGATCTGGTCGTAGTGGATGAGCGGCAGGCCCCAGCGCTGGAAAACGCCAGCGGGGTTGCCGGAGTCGATGGCTGCCCAGAGCAGCAGGATGGACGAGAGCATGGCAATGGACGCCAGCACAGCTGAAATCACCCACAGCACCTGCAAGATGGCACCAAGCCAGTGAAGCAGCGTGAACGCCTGTTGTTTTGTCTGAAAGTACGTATGGCCAGGACCGCAACAGAGAGCACCACACTGCAAAACATTGACACTCAAAACAGCAGCCAGCTGGCTGCAGCGTGCACTGCTGCAGCGTGCACACCCTGTAAACAGTTTACCTTGAGGTTCCACTTCTCAGGCTGCCTGCTGGGCACCACGTGGTCGTACGCCACGCTGATGAGCGTGCCATCGTTGAGCACCGTGATCAGGATGAGCATCAGCACGGGCATCTTGAAGAAGTCGGGCGCCAGGTCATCATCAGGGCGGAACTTCTTGGGCTCCAGCGCAAACACCGCCACGAAGAAGAAGCACACCAGTTGCAGCGTGCAGGCGATGCTGCAGGAGCAACAGGGCAGCGCAGGTGGCACAACGCAGCGCTCAGGTGCCTAGAGCCTGGCTGACAAATTCAAGTAGATATGCATATTTCGTATGTTCTGGTGCAAGCCCTGGCAGCCAGAGTGCAGTGGCTTGTGTACAAGTAAAGCTGCCAGGGTAGCAGGCAAAGCACATCCTGCACTTACCGGTAGTTGATGAAGTTCTTCATGCGCGCAAAGATGGCGCGGCTGACCTCGATGGCGTGCACAATCACAGACAGCCCCTCCTACATCAGCACAACACAAGTTGCAGCAAATTTGAGGAGAGTGCAGATTAGCACAGTCTGTCAACATGCAGGCAAGGATGCACAGCGCTGCGCGCCGGCCGCAGATGTGATGCATGGCGGCACACTCTAGGGTCCAGATGCTGATAGCATGGCACTCTTTGACGCAGCAGCTGCCCACCTGTGTCAGGACCATGTCAGCAGCAGCGCGCGCAGCATCTGTCGCGCCAGACACTGCAATGCCGACGTCGGCGCGCTTGAGCGCCGGTGCGTCGTTTACGCCGTCACCAGTCATGCCCACTGCAAAGCCCTCCTGCCTCAGCGCCTCCACAATCAGGTACTTGTGCTCGGGGAACACCTGCAAAACACAAGTTCAGACACAGATCCAACAACTACTTGCACAAGCGGTACCGCAACAGGCGTTTCATTCAAACAGCAGCCTGCTGCACTTTGCAAGATTCAGGCAATGCATGCAAAAGCGCGCAAGCAAGGCTACCCTGCAGCATGCTCAGCAATGCACAGCTGCCGCACCTGTGCGAAGCCGTCTGCCGCGATGATCATGGCGCCGTACTTCTTGCCCAGGTCCTTGGGGATCTTGCCGTCCGCCTCCATGCTGGGCAGGCCCCCTGCTTCCTGGATGTTGGCGCCCAGGCCCAGCGCGCGCGCCGTCTCCTTGGCAATCACAGCATGGTCGCCTGCAGCATACAGCAGCAGCAGTTTATGTCGCGTGTGGCCTCACATCTACGCAAAGCTCATGCAGGTACTCTCATGCAAGTGAGATGCAGGTACTCTCATGCAGGTACTCTCATGCAAGTGAGATGCAGGTACTCTCATGCAAGTGAGATGCAGGTACTCTCATGCAAGTGAGATGCAGGTACTCTCATGCAAGTGAGATGCAGGTACTCTCATGCAAGTGAGATGCAGGTACTCTCATGCAAGTGAGATGCAGGTACTCTCATGCAGGTACTCTCATGCAAGTGAGATGCAGGTAGCCAGCCGTGTATCACAGCAAGCAAAGTTGAGTCAAGACAGCCTCGCTGCCGACCTGTGATCATCTTCACGTCCACGCCATACTCCATGGCCTTCTCAATGGTGTCCTTGGTGTCAGGCCTGCAGCGGTAGCAGCAGCAGGTTGTGCAGCACATCATCAGCAGCAGCCGCAGACAGCAACTCTGACACACAGTACGGAGTTCATGAGCACAAGAGAGCGTGTTACAACAAATGCTTGTGCAGCAGCAGATCTGTGTGCGTGCAACATTTGCGCTGTTCAGACTCATGGTACTGCACAGGCAGCTCTGGCGCGCACCTTGGTGGGTCCAGGAACGTCAGGATGCCCAGCATGCGCCACTTGCCCTCATCGTCAGTGCGCGCCACTGCCAGGGAGCGGATGCCACGAAGCCCAAGCTCATGCACCTGCAGCACAAGTTATCGTGGCAACGGTATGTTGAGCAAGTTTGGTGCCATTGTCATGTAATAGAGAGCTGACAAGCCAACTGCTGGTGCTGTGCCAGCCACCTGCAGGCACTTTGACTGCATGCCGGCTGCAGTTCATCCTCCGACAGCTGTGTGCGAAACCCACCTTCCAGTGCACGCGCTTGCTGATGTCCTCAGCGTCGACCTGCACCAGCTTCAGGATGATGTGAGGTGCACCTGCAGACAGCGCAACATGTAAGCTGTTGTCAGCATACAGCTGTGGTGAGGAAGACACGGCACCCCATGCTACGCAGCAGCAGCAGCAGCAACAAACAGCCAGAAACCATGGTGCAAGCTGGGTTTGGCTGCTCCACAGCTAATTTCAGAGCTGCGCAGATGCCCTTCCCATGCCCAAGCTGCAGCAGCCAAGCTCACCCTTGGTGGTCTTGAACACCTTGCCATCTGGCCCCTTGAGTGTGCCCTCTGTGCGCTTGACTGTTGGATCAAATGGCAGGAACTCCAGCTGCTCATACACGTTCAGCTTGCTTAGGTCAAGCCCAGAGTTCTGCAACACCTGTGGAGCAAAAGCATCGACAGAGGCCACACCAGCATGCCATAGCGTTGGCTGCTTGATCTTTGGGTCATTCAATATGAACAACATTACACAGGGTCCGCACCAGAAGGTAACAGGTGATAACAGATATTGTTGACCGCTGACAGTGGGGTAGCACCCTCACCAGCGTGTCAAGTGCATCTCTGGGTGGCTCCTTCCATTTGGCGGCTAGCGCTGCTGCTGTGAGCACATCATCTTTGGTGACGCCAGGAGTGTAGATTGGGCAGTCGTCCTGCAAAAAGTCCAACAACAGACCGCCACCTTGTTGGGGCTTGGAAGCTAGCTAGGCAGGAAGTTGATGGCATGCACAAGCCAACACACGATATTGTGAACTTGGCAATGCGCGCATGCCAATTAAAGCTGCGTTGGGCAAACATGCTTTGCCTTTTTAGTACCAACATCACTACGCACATGCAAATCCATGCATTGGAAAGCTGTGCAGCCTGCTGCTGCCCACCTGGATGACCATCTTGTTGAGTGTGAGGGTGCCGGTCTTGTCGGAGCACAGCTGCACATGCAATCAGCATTTGTGCAGACACAACGGTCAGCGCTTCTGTTCCTCATGTGTTATTGGCGGTAGTGCACATGCTGCTGCAGCAGCTGCACACTTGGTTTACATGCAGCTGGCTCAAACCACCATAATTGCCTACTCAGTTTATGTCTGACTCAAGCAGCCTGATGGCCATGAGCGCGCATATCATAGAGCGCGAATAGACTACACATGATTGTCAACCAACAAGGCGCCTGCAGCCCTGGGCCAGAAGCAAGTACTACATGCGACCTGCAGCCATGTTGCCGCATGCAGGCTGAGCCCGTGTGCAGGCTCACCATGTTCATGCCAGCCATCTCCTCAATGGACGCCAGGCGAGTCACAATGGCTCCATGTGCGCTCAACTGCCTCGAGCCGAGCGCCAGCGTTGCAGTGCACACCACTTCAATGGCGATTGGCACTGACGCCACCAGCACCACCACCACAAACTCCAGCGCCGTGGCAAACTCCTCTTTGCCGTACACGATCAGGAAGATGAGTATGGCCACGCACAGCATCACTGAGATGGACACCAGCACGATCATGATGCGCAGCAGGATCTGCGCAAGGTGCCCAATGCCATCTGCAGCCTGCAGCATCGTCGCTGTCTTGCCAAAGAAGGTGTGTTTGCCGGTGAACTGCATAACACAGAAGCAAACAGAACACGTTACAAATGCATGTGGCGCTGTACAGCAACTCACAGTCAGCTTGGCTGCTAGTGCAAGTCTGACAGGGCGCATAAAACTCATGCACACTTGCCAGTTGGGAAAAAGCACGCAGGGTCCCTCTGAGCATGCAAAAGGATCCAGCTGGCCGCAAACGCCCCGTTAACAGTTGCGACACCGCACCTCCACAGTGGCCTCCACCTCTCCGCGTGTGACTGTGCTGCCCATCTTTGCGCTGTCGCCTCTGTACATGGTCACGGGCATGCTCTCCCCTGTCAGCGCTGACTGGTCAACCTCGATGCGGCCCTCGTTGACCAGGCAGTCTGCAGGAATGGCTGAGCCAGCACCCAGCAGCACCAGGTCTCCTGCAAGCATCAGGAACAACCACAGCCACACCATTGAGCCATGAGTCCAACAGGTCCATCGGCAGCCCCACATAGGTCAGCACGCATGCACCTCACATACTTGCATGCATGCTGCGGCAGTGCAGAGCAGAGATCCTGTACAAAGCTGACTCCGCCCTGTATGTTTTACCTGGCACCAGCATTGTTGCATCTGCGTTGGCCCACACGCCATCTCTCTTCACTGTCGCTGTTGGCTTTAGTGATGCCTTCAGGGCAGCAACCGCATCAGCAGCCTTGATGGTCTCATACCTGAGGCGCAGGAGTGAAACGCAGCCGGAAACAGAGAAAAAATCAACCTCTAGTCAGTGGCTGCACATTCAAAGCAGATGAGTTGCGTGCTCGCACATTCCTTTTAGCTGCTTTAGATGTCTGATGTGCCAGGCTTAGCAGACATGCAGCACTGCTTCAACAGCCTGGCCATGGGCTTGCAGGGTGCATTATAAATTTCCCTGCTGCTGCAGCACATATGTTCAATTAGCTGCAGTGCTGCTGCACCGGGTGCTGCAGTTGCTCACCAGCCGAGCACGGCATTGATCATCTGGATGGCAAACAGGATGCCTCCATCCAGCCAGTTGTGCAGCGACATCTCAATGATGAAAGCAACCCAGATGACGCACGGCATGGGTCCATACAGCTGCAAACAGACGTATGGGAGGGTGTATGAGCGTCAGTCTCCTGTGGCACTGGTGACCAGGTACTTGCAGTGGCGGGTGCAGTGTTTCGAGCTGCTACTGCAGAAACCTTGTTCCTATCAGGACACTGTCTGTACATATGTAACGTTGCCAAGCTTGCAATTTGAGAGCATTGCTGGATACTGGGTGCGCTGCACCCATAATGAAATTGCTGACGTGTTGTGAGTTCAGCATGAGCCGTGCCAGGCAGGTACATACCAGCTCCACAAACACCAGCCATTTGGGCTTGCTCTTCTCCTCAAGCTCGTTCTTGCCCCACTGTACACGCAGCTCATCAGCCTCTGCAGCAGACACGTCACAGCAGGGGCAGCAGCACGTCCGTGACACAAGCACAGCACAACGCACCTGCCTTGGTGACATCACTCAAAATGTGACTGGGCCCGTGAAAGTACAACATGCAACGCTTTATCCATGGTAACAGCTGCAGGCAGTACACACGGCCAGCTGAAGTGCTGCTGTGGTTCTGCAGTGTGCAGTCTACAGCTGCTGCTGCGCACTGGTGTCGCCTGTGTGACGGCGGAGCAAGCAGGCACTAGCAGCGCACCTGCTGTGGTCAGGCCGTGAGATGGAGTGAAGTCAGCCTTTTTCTTCGGCTCATCCACTTCAATGCCATCTTCTGTCCTGGGCGAAATAACCGCCTCTACTTCAATTGCTTCCGGCATGGATGCCAGCTGAAGCTCACTCCCGTTGTGGGCTTCAGCAGCTGTGCTGCTATTGCTTGCATCCTCCATGGAAAAAACTTGTTTAAGCCTCCAGCCTTACTGACGGGCACCTGTCAGCTGCGTGTTCTGCCTGGCACGCGATCAGCATAGGGTGCCTCAGCATGCCAGTGCGGAAGTTCTGCATGCCACAATAGCAGCAGCAACACTTTGATAGTTTATGTGTTGGGTCTGCCTTGCGTAAGTGACACACAAGAATATGTTGCCGCAATTTGAATGGGAGCGCTGCAGTGCCGCACAAAGCAGCCATCTGCACAACACAGGCTCAGCTTGAGTTCTGCTATTGCTGTTCATGCATGTCATGCACCCGACAGCGAGATGGTTTGTAAAGGCTCTGAGTGTTGATTTAGCGAAGGCAGAAGCTACCTGGGGGTGCTGAGCAAGCTAGCCTGGCAGTGAAGAGGGAGTGAAGCACCACTGCTGCTGCCTGGTGCGGAACAGCTAGAGCACTGCGAGCTGACACCCAAAAACTGTGCACGGTATAATTCATATGTTTAGGTCAGCCAGGCCAGTCAGCAAAACGCGTGATGGCAGAGTAAACGCATGCTTGACGGACGGCCGATTAAAGTACTGCCAAGCACTCACTCTAACAGCCGGAGCTGCGAATTCACTGCTACTGTGTTGTATCAGTGCTTTCATTTGTGGCTCGGGAGTTCGGGGTCAAGCACTGCAGGATGACAACGTGTTTGACTACAGTCAGCTGGCCAGCATGTCACTTCACAGAATGACCTCCCAGCACTCGTAGAGGTGGTCGAGTCCGTGCGTTACCAACTTTAGTACGATTTGACCATGCAGATCAAAGCCCGACATCAACGAACGAGCACATACGCCGAGCACTCATCTCAGCACAAGCTCTGCTCGACCGCTCGTCACGTCAAAGCCATGAGACTGCAAAAGCCTCAAACCAATGTAAAGTGATGCAGTGGGACGCTGAAAGGTAAAATATGACACCCACCAGCATGGCACATCTCACTGCACCAAGCATGCAGACACGTCCTGTGTTCCTTCAGCGCCTTCAGCACCTGTTCCTTTGGGTGGCAGCATAGCCCTTTGATATGATCCTGGACAGCTCTTGAAACACGTGTTGAACGAGAAAACACATGCTGGTCTCTTGTAACACTACTCAATACCATAGAGTAGCAGGACAGCCTCGTGGCTGCACGCACGACACACCACATGAAGATGGTGGCAGATCACGCCACATCTGATGCGCCATCAACAGTGGCAACCCCGCACCTATGATGCATGTGTGCCATACATTGATCAGTCACGCGCTGCTAAGCACCCCATCAAACGCCGCGCACAACAATAGTGCTGCTGCATCACACACCACATCACTCAAACCATGCACCAAGGTGCAGCACGACCTTGGCACAGGGAGGATCCATAACGTGCTCTCATGTCACACCGAGTTGATCACCAGCTCAGAACAGGCGGATCTTGAGCACCAGGATGCTGAACAGGTTGGCGACCACAGCGATGCCGGCAACAATGAACAGGAAGTCCGTGAACTTGGCCCTGCAGGCACCAGCACGACAGAGAGAATAGCACAGCAGGTAGTGAGTTACACACACACTCATGTGCTTGTTGAAACACTACAAGCGGAGCATCACGGGAGATTGCTATTCATTGCTGTCCAGCATTCTTCAGATTTCACAATTTGAAACACCAGTCAAGCAGTAGGCGATCAACCTCATGCATGGTTCCCTTCTGATGCCGCTGCTCACCTGGGGTTTACTTGGCTGCGGTACAAGTTGAAGATGCCATACAGCAGGATGGGAGACAGCAGCACCACATACCCCAGCCAGGCTGGTGCAGGAACGCTGGTCTCAGCTGCACCAGCTGCTGCTGCCTGCACCTCTGAAGCGCTGCTAGCTACTGCCTCAAGTGCTGCATCATCTGCCCAAGCTGCCAGCTGCGGCTGCAGCAGCAGGCTAGCCAATGCCACGGTGGTGCTGCTGACGCCTGCAACCAACGGCAGGGGTGACGGCACGCAGTGACGCAGCAGGCACCAGGACGGTTACACGCCTGCTGGATCCTTTCGTGACTGACACGCTCCACACAGCCATGTTTGAATGATAAACCAATTAGATGCGGTCACAGCCATACACTGGCACAACTGTGCTGAAAAAGATCAACATGCCTCGAGGTGCTACTGCTGCTACTGCTGCTCACCTGGTGTCTGCGCCTGCTGGGTCTCTTGTTGCTTTGAAGCTGCCTTGACAACAATAAGATTCACCCTGACTGCCCTCGGGCGTGAGATCCTGCCGCAGCTGGCCCTCGCCAAACTCGGACGGGATGACAGGGCTGTGGTCTGCATCGTGCCTGCTGTGTGCTGACAAGACTATCAACGCTATAAGAACTGATATTATTTTGATCTAGACTCCGGATCTTCCGTTCATCTTCGTTGTGCACCCGAAGAGGATGAACATACCTGAGCCCAAGGGACAGCAGATGGTTTCATCGAGGTTTTGGCAGACGTCTGCTGCTTGCGCCTGCAAGCGACCTGTAAGCTGCAGTACATGCTACAGCTGGTACAGTGCTTGCATGTGCCAGCAAGGCAGCCTAACGGTCACTTGCACTTTCTGTATGGCTGCCAGCCCAATCCACAGTGAAACTCTGTAGATCCTACACATCCCTGACTTGGCATCCGATGATGACACAAAATACCTACAACACAAAGTAGCGACTTATATCTACTGGATGACGCAGCAGACCTCCCAGGCCCTCCAGGCAGCGCTTGCAGCAGCATGGCAGGACGCATCAGACAGCAAGGACCAAGTGCCTTTGCGCAGCCAGAAGATTGCAGGCATGCTGTCGCTGCTGCAGGCGAGCCAGCAGCAGCCATGGTTTGAAGGCTTTTTGTTTGAGCAGGTGGCTGCCACCTACCCCAAGCAGTTCAGGTACGCTTCTTGTTTGTGATTAAACAAACCGCCTCTGTAACTGAAGCGGGCACACAGACAGGCGTGTCCAATGCTACAGCGCTCCTGCTGTCTTTGGTACTTTTGCAGCTACATTGATCCCAGCAACATGCACACTCCATCATTCAACCCATCTGCCACTCTACTGCCGAGCTCACCCACTGCCATCTGCAATGCGTGTAGGTGCCTCCTTGATGCTGTGCTGCAGGCGCATGTGGCTGCGAGCCCTCTGCACTGCGGGCCTGTCCTGCAAGCATTCCTGCAGGTCCCAGGCTGCACGAATCTAACCACGCCGCCCCGCAGAGACCTGGCAGCACTATTTAAAGCACCCAGCCAGCTGGGCAGCTGCTGGCAGCAGCAGGGGGCAGTAGTATGCAGCGTGGTGGCGTACCTGTCTACATGCACCTGCCAAGAGCTGTGGGCATTGCGGCAGCAGCAGCAGCAGCAGCAGCAGCAGCAGCAGCAGCAGCAGCAGCAGCAGCAGCAGCAGCAGCAGCATGCAGCCAGCAGCGCGCGGCCTTTGAGAGGGGCAGCAGGAGGCAGCCGCGAAGCACCAGCAGTGCAAAACACGCACAGTGAGCAGCAGCAGCAGCGACTTGGAACTGCCTTGAGCTGGCTGGTAGACTGTCTACTGGCAGCTGTGCCACATCAGCAGCTGGCGCTGGTGCAGCTGGCACTGGCAACGGCAGTAGCAGAGGGCACCAGGCTGGCCCAGCAGCAGGCAGCATCTGCTGCGGCAGATGAACCAAACGGAGGCCACTTTAGTACAGAGCCAGCAGCAAAAAAACCACGCACAATACAGCAGGACGAGCTGCAGCAGCAGCAGCAAAACCAGAACCCCAGCAGCAGCGGCGAAGCCGGCATGCCGGCCAAGCAGCTTGGGTTGCAGCTGCTCATTGGACTATGCTGCTGTGAAGTCCTGCAGCATGGCAGCCGGCACTTGGTACCTCCTGCAGCGGCAGCAGCGGCAGCCACTATAGCGGGCAAAAGCGATACGGCTGAACAGGCACTGCAGTATGGGAGCTGGCTGTACAGACAGCTGTGCCTGCAAGTGACACCGCCGGTTGCAACGCCAGCTACTGCTGCTGCTGCTACTGCCCCCGGTTGTGGTGCTCAGGATGCAGCAGGAGCGGGGCTGCAGGCGCCAGCAGCGCTAGCGCAGCTGCTGCAGCAGCTGAGCAACACAGGGCCTGAGCTTGTGCTGCAGCTGGTGCGCATTGTGATGGGTGTAGCAGCACCAGCTGCAGCAGCAGCAGGAGGTCCTGCAGAACATCAAGCAGCAGCAGCAGCAGCAGTAATGCGGCCAATCAACAGTCATGCAGCTGCAGGCAAAAGTCATGCTGAAGCCAGCAGCCACCTTAGGCAGCTGCTGGCAGAGGCTGCAAAGCAATGGAGGCCCTTGCCTGACAGTGCATGCCAGGGCAAGAAACAGCAGCAGGGCAAGAAAGGCGGCAAAGGCAAGCAGCCGCAGCAGCAGCAGCACCAACCGGGGATGGCAGCGGCTGCGGCGGCAGCAGCGCAGGCGCTTGCCGTGCCGCTGAAACAGGTGATGCCTGATGCACCCAATGTGAATGCCACCTGGGTGTGCAGGCACGTGGTACCGGTGCTTGTCTTGCAAGCACACCAGCAGCAGCAGCAGCAGCAGCAGCTCAGCCAGCAGGCAAGCACTGCAACAGCTGCAGGACCCACCACTGCCCTCCCTGCATTAGCTGCATTAGCACAGCTTCTAGCTGCAGATGGGCTGTTGCTGCCTGCAGCCGGCGAAGTGCTCGTGTCTGCTCGCTACCTGGCAGAAGCACTGAATGCAGCACCAGCCCGCTTGCAGGATGCGGTAGCAGCAGCATGGCGGCAGCAGCTGGAGCAGCGGCAAGCTGCAGCACAGAGCACTGGGGTGCTTCGTCCTGCAGGCAACACTGCTGCAGGCTTGACAGCGCAGCAGCAGCAGCAGCAACGAGAGCGACGCGCAGCAAGCGAGTTGCTGGTGCCTTGGAAGGTGCTGCAGCCTATGTTGTGCTTGCTCAGCCATATTGAGGCTGACTCACCCCTAGCTCAGCTGCTTGCAAGCTGTGTGCGCAGATGCCTCAGCAGTGCAGCTGCAGTAGGCGCTGGCAGCAGCAACAGCAGCAGCAGCAGCAGCAGCAAGGTGCAGGAGGTGCTGCAGCACATCCTGCTGCCGGTGCGCTTTGGTATGAAGATGCCTGCCAGGCTGTGGCTACTGCAGCAACTGCTCACACCAGACAGCGAGCAGCAGCAGCAGCAGCAGCAGCAGCAGCAGCAGCAGCAGCAAGGTCTGCCTGTGCAGGAGCTTGCAGCAACGTCAGGTGCTGCAGCTGCAGGTAGCGGCGGCGTTCCTGCTGTTGTGCTGGAGTGCTTGAAGCAGCTGCTGCAAGGAGAGGGCCAGCAGCAGCTGGCAGAGGGGCTGCAGCTGCTTGCAGATCAGCGGCAGGGCCCGCAGCAACAGCAAGGTGGCAGTGCGAAGGGACGCGCTGCCAGCGCTGACAAAACTAATGCTGGTGCTGTCCCACTGTCGCTGCAGCAGACACAGGCACTTGACCTGGCAGCCGGCATGCTGCAGCTGGTTGACACACTTGGGGCCAGCAGTGGCGCTGGTGCTGGTGCTGCTGTATGTAGCAGCAACAGCACCAGCGATGTCGAGACAGCAGCTGCTGCATGCAGAGGCTGGCAGCAGCAGGCCGCCCAGCAGCTGCGGGAGGTGCTGCAGGGTGCTGCTGCTTCCTGCAAAGTGCATCCAGGGCTGTGCCAGTCGGCATTGACAGTATCCAGGTGGTGTGCCTCTGCTCACATGTAATCGGGGAACGTGTGTCGTTTTTTTGTTGTTCAAGTGCCACTGCTGTCTGGCATTTGACCAGTGCATCTCTCTCCCCCATAAGGCTGAAGACAGCGCACAGCCACCCAACTTGCATAAGAGCAGGATATTTGCAAGCAGCAAAATGCAAAATAAAACTTCGACGGGCTGTTAATGCCGTGCTGTGCCTGCTTTTGTGTTAAGCTTTGTGCCGCTGAGGTTCTGGCATGCTGAGCAACTGACAAACTGCTGCTGTAGTACAACTTGAGGCACGCTCACTTGCAGCCCGCCTTGGCCAGGCATGTGGCTGTTTGCAAATTGAAAAACATGAAGTAATTTGATTGAACAGGATCACAAAGGAGAGAGCAGGATGGCGAAGCTGCACATTGACAGGAGTGCAACTGTGGGCTGGTGTCCCGTGCAGGGACCCAGCCTGCTGGCATGTGGCACAGTTGCCGGTGCCATTGATATGTCCTTTAGCACCAGCTCCGTGCTCGAGGTTGGTGGCGTGCAGCAGTGCAGGACATCGCTCGTTTGGTTGGGGAGCATAAGCAGTATTTAGTCCATCTGGAGCTCTGGATCACTGAAAATGTTTTAAACGCAGATTTTCAAGGTCGACTTCGCATCCAGTGACGCCAGCCCTGCACTCGCGGGCCACGTACCGGTGCCAGAGCGCTTCCACAGACTAGCGTGGGGCAACAAGCCCTCAGATGCAGCACAACTGCCGGTAAGGCCTGATTTAGATTGTGTTTGTGACGTATCAGGCACCACACTCTCTGACTTGATTTCTCCTGCTGCAGTATGGCATACTTGCTGGCGGTTTGGCAGATGGCAGCATTTGCCTCTGGAACCCGGCTGCCATCGTGGACGGATCTGGCCACAACCCTCTGCTGTCTAAGATGCAGAAGCATGCTGGAGCGGTGAGTGGTTACGTGCTGCAGCAGAGCAGCAGGCCTGCAGTGTAGCACCAACAGCAGCAACTGCTTGCGTCACAACTGACTGTGATCCAGTTGATATGACCTGCGCACATGCTTGTGTTGCTGTCCCCAATGCTTTTCCCATGCAGTGGTTCAAAATTCATGCGTCAGCTGCATCGCACTTCCTCGTGTACACCTCTGTCAGACATGCAGCTAGCCGCTGCGCGCAGCACTTGCAGCATGCACAGCATCATCTGCCATACTGTTGTACAACTGCACCTGTGTATCACAGGTCAAAGGGCTAGAGTTCAACAGCTTCAGCCCCAACCTGCTGGCATCAGGAGCAGCAGGTGGCGAGCTATGCATCTGGGATGTGGCAGCGCCTGCGCAACCCTCTCTGTACCCAGCACTCAAGGTGTGCGCTGGCCAGCTGCTGGTCGCGGCCAGCAGTGCAACAGCAGCAGCAGAGCAGCAGCAGCAGCAGCACAGCTGACCACCAACGAGCACCGTTGTTGGCGTCATCATCGCCATTGTCAGCAGCAGCAGCACAGGGCGGGTGTCAGGTGTTGCGGGCAAGTGCTGCCTGCTTGCAGCAGCAGCAGCAGAAGCGCGCGCCAGTACCCTTGCACTGATGTGTGCATCCACGCTGCGCTGCGCTGATGTGTGCGTCGATGCACCCGGCTCAGCAATGGCCTGCTTTTCTGTCCTGCATGCATGCTTGTTTGCGCAACACCTTGCTACGCGCAGGGCCCGACAACAGGGGCGCCCGGTGCTGCAGCAGCACCAGAGATCACTTACATCAGCTGGAACAGGAAGGTGCAGCACATCCTGGCGTCCACACAGGTGCGCAGCAGCAGCAGCAGCAGCAGCAGCAGGAGGAAGAGGGGGACACCAGCAGCGTCGGCTGCACAGGCAGCTGCCTGCAGCAGCAGCAGCAGCAGCTGGTCGACCCTCGCGCGTAACAGCGGCGCCGACCTCCAAGCCACAGGCAGTGCTTGCAAAGCAGAAGAAACTGCCAGCACGCGCTGTTGAGATGCACACACACTCCCTGCTTGTCTCACTCTCCTGCCTGTCTCACTCTCTTGCCTGTCTCACTCTCCTGCCTGTCTCACTCTCCCGCCTGTCTCACTCTCACCCACCTGCTTGACCATGCTGTCTGCCTGCGCCTGCCGCCACCCAGGTGGACGGAGCCACAGTCGTGTGGGACCTCAAAAAGCAGCGGCCGGTGATCACCCTTAAGGACCCAAACAGGTGAGGCTGGCGCAGCGTGCTGTTGCAGCTGGCAGGCTGAAGTTGGTGCATTGCAGGCAGCTCTGCAGTCGGGCAGCAATGGTCAGGCGGTAGCAGCAGGACAGATGCTGGTAGTTAGCAGCTGGCAGCGGCTTGCTTGAGTGGACGCAGCGCATGCCATGGGCCTTGACACATGGGAGAAGCTGTCCCTGCACTAGACTTCTGTTTGACCTTGCAACAGCTGAGTCTTGTGTTGTGTCTGTCAAATGGTTCTGCGTGTGCATGTGTTTGCAGCCAGCGGCGCTGTTCGGTGCTGCAGTGGAACCCGGATGTTGCCACGCAGCTGGTGGTGGCCAGTGACGACGACCGCAGCCCCACGCTGCAGATGTGGGACCTGCGCAACAGCATGTCGCCAGTCAAGGAGTTTGTGGGGCACACCAAGGTAGGTGCAGTGGCGAGCTGTGCGGCGCCGGTGTGGAGCTCGTAGATGCAGCTGCAGTGTGTATGTGTTTGCGGCAGCACACCTGTGCGCAGCAGCGCGCCTGTGTGGAGCCCGTGTGGAGCTCGTGGATGCAGCGGCAGTGTGGATGTGGTTGCGGCAGCACTCCTGTGTGCGTTGTGTCTGCAAACTATGCACTTGATTTTCACTGGTGCGCCAGAGGGACGTCTGAAGCAGCAGCGTCAAGTTGCAAAGCACAGCATGCGCTCACCTGCGCTTGCGTCTTGTTGCGAGAACAGTTGGTGATCATCCGGTGCCAATGTTGTCACAACAATGTGTCACCCGTGCCTTGGCTGCTGTTGCTGCTGCTTGTGCGTGCGCATGTCGTGATGCGTGTATCGTTTGCAGTAGGCCAATGGCAGTGCTGAACGAGCTGCCTCACACTCTGCTGTTTGCTGCTGCCTTTCCCCTTCCCGCAGGGGGTGCTGGGCATGAGCTGGTGCCCGCAGGACCACAGCCTGCTGCTGTCCTGCAGCAAGGACAACCGCACCATCTGCTGGGATGTGGCCACCACGGATGTGGTCTGCGAGCTGCCCAGCAGCAACAACTGGAACTTCGACGTGCAGGTGCGGCTGCTGCTGCTGCTGCTGCTGCTGCTGCTGCTGACCCTGTCCGATGCCTGGGTTGTTGCTTGTCGGCTGGCCAGTTAGAAGCGCATACTGCAGCAGCTCAGGAATCGTGTTGTACTTATGTTGACTCCATTTTGCTGAGCGCGTGCTGACTGTGTTGCTGTTGCGTCATGTTGCCGCAGTGGAGCCCCACAACGCCTGGTGTGTTCAGCACCTCCACCTTTGACGCTCTGCTGTGCTGCTGCTCTGTGCTCCGTGTGCTGATCTGCAGTGGAGCCCCACCACCCCCGGCGTGTTCAGCACCTCCACCTTTGACGGGCGCGTGTCGCTGTGTAACGTGCTGGAGTGCACGGCCGGCAGCGCGGTGGAGACGCTCAATGCAGACTTCAGCGTGACGCACGCAGTCGGTGCGTGGCTTTGCTGCAGCTGCGACAGGTCCTCTCGTGTTATGAGTGACTGACCCTGATGTTCTAACGCTAATACCAGATCTGGACCCACATGGCGGGCAGCGCTGCAGTGGGCGCCTGAGTGCAGGGGCTGTGCAGCACATAGAACGTGCTTATGTGTGTGTGCACAGCACAGTGCGGCTGACTGAAGCAGGTGACTCAGCTGGATTTCTAACGTTGGGTCTGGTTCCAGCAGCAGCGCGGGCGTTGCGCGCCTCAACAGGCATGCATTATGCTGCACAACGCGTGTGTTGACATCGCCGTACTGTACATGCTGCTTTGCAGGCGACGTCAAGCCGCTGAAGCCGCCGCTGGCGTGGCAGGAACACTTGCCCAAGTACTGTACTTTGCACAACACCTGCTGCTGCATTCCCCTGCTTCCCCTCCTCAACATCCCTCCTCAACATAAGGGACGTGAAGCCGCTGAAGCTGCCGCCGGCGTGGCAGGAACACTTGCTCAAGTACTGTACATTGCATAACACATGCTGTCGCATTGCCCTCCTGTATCAACATAGGTGATGTGAAGCCGCTGAAGCTGCCGCCGGCGTGGCTGAAGCGCCCTGCTGGGGTGTGCTTTGGCTTCGGCGGGCGGCTGGTGAGCTTTGCCAACCACAAGCAGCAGGTGACGGACCCCATGACGGGGCAGGTGCGGCCCGTGGACACCGGCGCCATCAGCATCTCCCAGGTGAGAGCGGCGTCCTTTTGCTGGTGCAGATTGGTGTCTAGTGCTCTGCCTCAATATAAAAAAAACGCTTGCATTGTTTAATCTTTCATTGGTGGCTGCTGGTGGCAGCAGGTTGGGCAGCTGCAGCACAGTCCGGCTCCTGCAGCTCCAGCACATTGCAATACGCACTCATCATTGCTCCCGTGCTTTTTGTGCTGAATTTATTGTTTAGCTGCCAGACAGCTGTGACAAGCATCTGGCACATAGTATACTGTTATGCTGCTGGGTGCTGCCTGCCAACAGAACCATGACGTTGTGTTTACGTGCTGGTTGGTGCGCCACCTCGCGCCACTTTGCGTGCTGTCCTGCTGCTGGGCGCTGTCTAAGGCATGCTGTGTGTGTTGCAATCGTGTACTGATTTTGCTCCAGGTCGTGACCGAGGCGAAGCTGGTGGAGCACAGCGAGGCCTTTGAGGCGGCGGTGTCGGGCCGGGACAGGACCGCGCTGCAGGTGCGGCGGCGCTGAAGCAGCAGCAGCAGCAGCAGCAGCGCCAGTCTAAGTAGTCGAGTTTTCGTTGTGCCGCTGGGGGTTGACAGGCATGTGTAGTTGCATTAGGCAGTCTGGCGTCTCTAGCGTATCTCGTTGAACCGTGTGGGGTGGCAAGTTTGAGACATGCCGCTCAACGACAACACGACACACGTAGCAACTTGCGGCACGCTGCTCACATATATGGGCTGTTACCGCCTGCGCAGGAGTTCTGTGCGCACAAGGCGGCAGACGCTGCAGCCACAGGCGCGCAGGAAGACAGCGAGACGTGGACCTTCATGGGTGTGCTGTTTGAAGAGGATGCACGGCGGCAGCTGCTGTCAAAGCTGGGCTTTGCTGAGGCGCTGCAGCAGGCAGCAGCACCTGCAGCAGGCAGCGGCAGCGGCGATGCTGCGGGCGGGCTTGCTGGCAGCAGCAGCGTGGATGTTGCCGGGCAGCAGCTGCACTCTGCGATGGAGCAGCTGGGCCTGGGAGATGGTGAGTTTCTGCTGCTGTGGTCAGGTGGCAAGTTAGGCTGTGGGTGAGGAGCTGAGCAACTGAGGAGCCTGCCATGCAGCATGGTGCAGCTGCCTGTTGACAGGTGTGAGCCACCACTGCTGCTCTGCAGGAGCAGCTGGTTGGTTTTGGTGTAATCGGAGGCCAACAATTTGTTTGCAGCAGCATGGGCAATCACAGCTGTGCAGTTGCCAGACCCATGATGCTTGCATAGGCGTCCACAGGGCTTGGGCTCTGTTAGGTGCAGACCCTCCGTATCAAAACATGTGTAACGGTATTGGACGTACACACCTAGCTGTGCTCGCCCGCAGTATATGCGTGCTACTGTGCAGGACCTCACCATTATTTGATTTTTGCATGCAGGCAAGCCAGTCATTGAGGTGCCGGGCGCAGCCGAAGACTTCTTCAACCAGGCAGACGACCCGCACGGCTTCTTCGACTCACTGCCAGAGCAGCCCAGCGGCGACGCAGCAGCAGCAGCAGCGGCGGCAGCAGCAGCAGCGGGCGGCATGAGCGCCGGCGGCGCAGCGGGGCTGAGCAACGGTGGCGCCAGCGAGCCGGCGACGCCGATGGCAGATGCCAACCATGTGCAGGAGGGCACGGAACGGGTGCGCTGGCGGCGGCGTGCGTTTTGTGTTGCTTGCCTGTGTGCTGACAGCAGCAACGTCTGTGCATCAACCATGAGGTTGCCAGCCTTGATCTGATCGTTGCTGTGTTGATATTGGTGTTCAATTGCAGGAGGACGGCATCCAGCGTGCCATGTTTGTGGGCAACTACACCCCACGACTGTACACATTTGTCAGATAGATAGAGGGGTTACAGGGTGTACCCATCTGTTGGTCAAACCATGCTCGTGACTATAAAGTATTTGAGATGGACCTGCCCATGCAGGAGGACGACATCCAGCGCGCCATCTTTGTGAGCAACTACGAGGGCGCGGTGGACGCAATTGCTAGGTCAAACCTCAATCATAATCACAAACTCGAGTTGACTGACCGTGCGCCGCAGGAGGACGACATCCAGCGTGCCATCTTTGTGGGCAACTACGAGGGTGCGATAAACAACACTGTAAACTTCATTTGACAACATTGTTTGTTGGTGCCCTCTGCAGGAGGACGACATCCAGCGCGCCATCTTTGTGGGCAACTATGAGGGTGCGATAAACAACACTGTAAACTTCATTTGACAACATTGTTTGTTGGTGCCCTCTGCAGGAGGACGACATCCAGCGCGCCATCTTTGTGGGCAACTACGAGGGCGCCGTGGACACCTGCCTCAAGGCGGGCCGCCTGGCTGACGCGCTGCTGGTGGCCAACATCGGTGGCCCCGAGCTCTTCAAGCGCACCATGCAGCGCTACATGCGGCGCAACCCGCGGCCCTACATGGCGGTGAGACGCCAGCAGCAGCAGCAGCATAGACTGGAAGTTCCATGTGCAGGGAACTTCACTGCTTCTGCTTCTGCTTGTTTGATCTTGAGTTTGCAATGTGATCGGCTCCACGCACAGTTTACATGTTCTTTGCATCAAGGAAGCGCTAAATTGCTGCTGCTGCTGCTGCTGCTGCTGCTGCTGCTGCTGCTGCTGCTGCTATCAATCCAACCTGTCCTGCAGGTCATCTCCGCCATGGTTGACGGCGACTACATGTCGCTGGTCAAGACGCGTCCCGTGGCGCAGTGGCGGGAGACGCTGGCAGTGCTGGCCACATACACGGGCGCAGAGCAGTGGGCCAGCCTCTGTGATGCGCTGGCCAGCAGGCTGGGGCAGACAGGCATGGCGCACGCAGCCAGCCTCTGCTACATCTGCGCGGGCAACGTGGACCAGGTGCGGGGTCGGAGGTGTTATGTAATTGTTGTAATGGAGGTGCCAGAGTTTACTGCTACATCTGCGCCGGCACGTGCATCAAGTGGGGGGTTCATTTGTCATAACAGAGGTGCCAGTGGTTGATGCTACATGTGACGCGCTGGCCAGCAGGCTGGGGCAGGCAGGCATGGCACATGCGGCCAGCCTCTGCTACATTTGCGCAGGCAACGTGGACCAGGTGAGGGGTTGGGGTGTTACTGTAGAGTGTGAGCGCAACAAGGTGCTAGAGCGCACGTGCTGTGTCTGGAGGTGGGTGGCTGTGATGTGCGCATGCGGTGCGCCGTGGACAGCCCATGCGCCCTTGCATGCACATTGAGGTGTTAGATTTATATGTCGTAAAGGAGGTGCTTCGAGTCTGCTGTAGCCACTTACATTCCTGGTTCTTCTTTATGGCGTGCAGGCTGTGGCCTACTGGAGCAAGGGTCTGCGCAGCTCTGCTGGTGGCGGCGTGCAGTCGCTGCAGCCTGTTGCCGGTGCACACCATGCATGTAACCATGCGCCTCCTTTTTTCTCATCATCTTCTACTTTTGCTGGCGTGCAGGCTGTGGCCTACTGGAGCAAGGGCCTGCGCAGCTCTGCTGGCAGCGGCGTGGAGTGCCTGCAGGCCGTCATCGAGAAGAGCGTGGTGCTGGGGCTGGCCACCAACACAGCGGCAGCCAGCAGCAGCCTTGCCGACATCGTGACCACATACGCCGGCACGCTGGCCACGCAGGTGCGTTGGCGTGCGCTGCCTGCTGCTGGCGCTGCTTCAGCCGTGTTGTTTATGTTTGAACGTTTGCGTTTGGTTAGCGGGGTTCCTGCGTGTCCACCTTGCTGCTGTGATGGCTGCTGCCCGTCCTCAAAAAGTCAATAATCAAACAAACTGCGTTGTGATATATGCCAACCAAGGCCACACTCACAACCTGCCTGCGCCATGCCTCGCATCTCATTGCAGATGTTATCCTGCTTCTCTGCTTCTCACGATGTGCTGTGTCTGTTTCCTGCAGGGCCGGCTGGGTGCCGCGCTGCGCTACCTGGAGATGGTGCCCGGGGAGGCCAGCACCAGCGTGGCTGTGCTCAAGGACAGGATCTACAGGTGCGGGGTTAGGGTTGGCTGGGGAGGTTAGGGTTGGCTGCAATGACATTGCATGGCCAGCATCGGGTGTCTGTTGTTAGGCCATACATAAGGTAGCACCAGCGTGGCTGTGCTCAAGGACAGGATCTACAGGTGGGGTGTGGCGCTAGAGGATCGCTGTGTTGATAACGTACGATCAGCGTTGGGCATCTGAGGTTAGGCTGTAGCAAAGGCAGCACCAGCGTGGCGGTGCTCAAGGACAGGATCTACAGGTGCGAATTGTGGGGCTTTCACAATGCAGGTGCATGCTGCCTGGTTGTAAAGTTGACAGCACCAACATGGCTGTGGCAGGCGCCCGGCAGCGGCAGCCCCTGCAACCGCGTATTGCCATGTGCCCCCGCTGCGTCTGCGTTGGTGTCCTTCCTTGACCGAACACTGCGAGCTGTGCCTAAACATATGCCTGACACAAACAGACACAAACTTTGCTCTGGCCTTTGTGTGTGCGTGTCTATGCTGCTGATGCAGGAGTGGCGCCCCCAGCGTGCCAACAGACGTGGCTGCGCCGCCTTTCCCCTTCCAGCTGGAGAATGTGCAGCCCAGCGGCCAGCCTGCAACTCCCAGCGCAGGCCAATACGGGAGCAACACATTCGGGGCAGCTGCAGCAAACCCATATGCGGGGCAGTACGGCGCAGCACCTGCGGCAGCAGCCGGCAGCGCCGCACAGCAGCAGAGCAGCTACGGCGCATACGGGGCTACAGGTGCTGCTGCAGCAGGCAGCGGGTACGGCGCTGCTGCTGGCGGTTACGGAGCAGCAGCTGGGTCGGGGTATGGGGCAGCAGCAGCTAGCAGCGGGTATGGCGCTAGCGCTGCTCAAGCGGGAGGCTACGGTGCTGCGCCGGCTGCCGGCGCGTACGGGCAGCAGCAGCAGCCGCAGCAGCAGAGTTACGCGCCGGCGCAACAGCAGCAGCAGCAGTACGGCGCTGCTGCTGGGTATGGTGCTGCTGCTGCAGGAAGCTACGGGCAGCAGCAAGCGTACGGGCAGCAGGCTGCGTATGGTGCAGGGTATGGGCAACAGCAGCAGCCTGCGCAGCAGTCGGTGTACCAGCCGAAACGCACTGCTGGCGCACCAGGCCAGGTGAGCTCTCTAGCTGTGGGTGTTGAGCAAAAGATGGCTGCAGCAAAAGCACTGTGTTGTGCCATGCCAACGCAGCATCTTTGCGGCGGCGCTGCTGTGCTGGATGATGCTGTCATGTGTACAGCGCTTGCCAGCTGCATTGGTTCTTGCCATGTCTGTGCACCTTGACAGCAACTCAAAACAACTCACTCGTGCCGGCCTATGCTGTCTTTCCGATGCATTTGCCAGGCGGTGCCTGCGCCACAGGCCACCTTCACACCTGCAGCGCCCGCAGCAACCCCCGCGCAGCACGTCCCCGCTGCCGTCCCGGGAGCCTTCACCCCTGCTATGCCCACCTCAACCGGCAGCAGCCAGCAGCAGCAGCAGCAGGCCGTGCAGCCGCGCGCGATGTTCACCCCGACAGCATCCGCAACAGTTGCGCAGCCGCCGCCAGCCGCCGCAGCCGCTGCCGGCGGCTACGGTGCGGCTCCCGGCGGTCAGATGGGTGGTGGGCCGCCTATGATGGGTGCTGCTGGCGGCATGCAGCCGCAGATGCAGATGGGAGGAATGGGAATGGGCCAATCCCAAGTGCCTGGGGGCATGATGGGTGGTGGTGGCGGCAGCGGTGCGTATGGCGCTGCCGCTGGGGGTGCGGCGGCGCGGCAGCAGCCGCCGGCGGCTCCCGCTGGGCCGCCTGCGCACATCAGCATGGCGACTGCTGACGTCAGCAAGGTGCCTGGGGAGCAGCAGGCGGTGCTGGGCAGCCTGAACAACCTGTTTAACGCGTGCATGCCGCTGGCCAACACGCCAGGTGCGGGGCTGGCACAGGGTGGATGTAGTCAAGTGCATGATGCTGCAGTGTTGCTGTTGCTGGACGGCGTTGTGACCTGAACAGCCGCCCACTCACATGCTTGCCTCGTTATCTGCTGTGTTGTATTGTGTTACATGGCAAAGCACGCAGCGCGCAAGCGCAAGATGGATGATAACAGCCGCTCAGTCACTTGCCGCCCAGTCGCTTGCCTGCCTCGTCACCTGCTGCATTGTGTTGTGTTGTATTGCAAAGGCTGCAGCGCGCAAGCGTGAGATGGACGACAACAGCCGCATTCTTGCTTTCCTGCCTTGTTATGTGCTGATATTATATTGTGTCTTGATTGCAATGACTGCAGCGCGCAAGCGCGAGATGGACGACAACAGCCGCCGGCTGGGGGGCTTTCTGATCTGTTCTTGGTCCCAATCTCAAGCGGCACAGCCTTTTTAACACACCATTGTATCCTGTCCTTTTCTAATTTGTCCCTTTCTGTCTGTGCAGCGCGCAAGCGCGAGATGGACGACAACAGCCGCCGGCTGGGGGGCTTTCTGATCTGTTCTTGGTCCCAACCTCAAGCGGCACAGCCTTTTTAACACACCATTGTATCCTGTCCTTTTCTAATTTGTCCCTTTCTGTCTGTGCAGCGCGCAAGCGCGAGATGGACGACAACAGCCGCCGGCTGGGCGGGCTGTTCTGGAAGCTGAACGAGGGCCAGGTGGCGTCCCACGTGGTGGCCAAGCTGCTGCAGATGTGCGCCGCGCTGGACGCAGGCAACTGGCCCGCGGCGCAGCACCTGCAGGTGCGCGGCTGTTGTTCATTCAGGCGCCTGATGGTGACGCGCTCGCCAGTACAGTTCTTTGCAGTTGAGGGCATAGTCATGGCTGGTCCCTGCTTGGCTTGCTTCTGTCAGCACACATGGGGCACTGCAGAGGCTTGCACCCTTGAAGCGGCATCCAATGCACCGCCTGCCACTCACCATCCTGACTGTTTTGTCACCCTGCTCCTTGCCTGATGCTGCGTTGTGATTTTACAGGTGGAGCTGACCGCCAGCGATTGGGACGAGTGCGGCACGTGGCTGACAGCACTCAAGCGGCTCATCAAGATACGGCAGTCCATGGGCTGAGCCCAGCAGCAGCAACAGCAGCAGCAGCAGCAGCAGGCGCCTCGCGGCTGTGGCCTGCAGCCAACTGGCTGTATTGAGTGCGTGCCGAAGCAGTCGGTGTGCATGGCTGTTGTGGCTGTGGTGAGGCCGCAAAGGACCTGACAGCAATGCAATGCAGCGCCGAATTGCGCAAGCATGGGGTCTTGGCACGCAACGTGCGGTCGATGTCAGTGCGACGCTGGGCCAGCAGCAGCTAGCTGTTCATGCAGCTTTCAAGCTGCGGGTTCAAGGTAGCTGGAGCGCTGCGCGTGCGGGGTCTGTCCTAGCGCTCCGCCGCTGTGTTGTAGCGCTGCGCTGCTGTGTCTCTGCAGTTGTGTGCACAGGTGCATGCTGCTTGTGCTGCGGGCAGCGTTGCGCTCAATGGCCTGCGCGTAGTGGTGATGCCTTGCATAGATGCTGATCTCTGTAGTGCAGTGCTGGTGCTTCATGGCCATGGGCTTTGAGAGCCGGTCCACACGCGTGTGGACTTCATGGGCCTTGCTTTGATTTGTTTTGTCAGTGACCCTGCTGTGGGACTTTGGTAACATGGCGCCTCATACATTTGTAATTGCGGTCGGCCAGACGTTGCTGAACGTATAAGTACACGTACAAAGAACTGCAGGTAACACACATTGCAGCAGCACAGTGGAAACAGGTGTGCCACGTGAACGTGATCATCACATTGACAGGCTGGTGCCATGTCCTGTTACATTTATGACCCAGAAGGGCTACGGGTGCAAGCTGTGCACAGCACTGCTGCTGCTTGTGCTTGTAATGAATGCAATTCGGCAACTTTCTTTATACAGCACCGCAACGCACCGGTGCCTGTCACATATAAGGTTGCCAAGTTTGCCTGAGGCGAATCAGCAGCAGTGCAACTGCTCCTGCGGTTGCAGCCATCCCGACAGTAATCACTACATGCGCCACAAACATGACAGCGCTGCTACCATATGGCAGCATACGGTTTTAGCAGCTGTGTCAGCTGTACCATCATAGTAAGCAGGTGCTCTTGTTCATGACTCTGTCACCCCTGACGCACCAGCTGCTATTTTGCTGCTACAGACCAGAAATACGCGTGCATGAGACTGCAGTGCATTTCTGCACAAGCTTGTGCTGCATATCACCCTGCAGCCTGGCCTAACAGGCATTCAGGCCGCACGTGCCTAGAAGCTTCACTCGTGCCTGCCAACACGTCAGACAGCAAGTCGCGCATTCCTTCGTGTGTGCCTTCGAGTGTGGCATGCTGGTGCTTGGGTATCATGTGTGATCTGCACTGCTAGCTGTACCACAGCAGTGCATGTACTGCTGAAACGAGTAGTACTAGCCACTGCTGCAAGACATGTGCTGCCAGCGTAAGCTGGTCACCCAAACGACACCCAACATCTGGCTGCACATAACCTCGATCACAGCGCTGCCAGCTGCGCCACATACCGTGAAACCCATGCCAGCGGCAGCAGCAGCAGCAGCAGCAGCAGACATCATGATGACACATTGATCATGATCAAGCAGCGGTAAGCTGGAGCATGCGTGCACAAACAGCTCACTTCCAACACAGTGTAGAGCACGAACAGTAGCGCCTGGGAACGCACTTGAAGCGTATGCTTGCATGGCATCCAAGGACGCCGCCACATGTGCACCGCATTTCATAAGACACGTATGTACAGGGCACAACAAAAGATATGCACAAATGCAACGGCAGCCGCCACACCACACTCTGCGGCGTGCCGGAGGCGATTTGTTGAACCAAGCAGGGATCATTTGTCTGCAGATCAGAAGCCTCGCTCCTCCGGAGGTGTCAGGTCTACACAAAAACACCCTGCGCAGCAGAGAGTACGCGGCACACCCACACAAACACTCCCCGGTCACGCACCCCAACAGCGTTGCAGTACAGCCACACAACTTCCGCAGTTTGTTTGCGTGAAGCGCGCCAGCAGCAGCATGCCAGGTGCCCGTTCAACAAACGATCAGCATGTGCGGCTGCTGCCATGCTGACAAAACCTTGAGACTAACATGCACTGCAACCAGCACAACACGCCATGCCTATGCCAGCACCTGCAAGTAGGCCATGGGTATCGAATGCAGCAATACCACACCAAGAGACGTACTGCAGGCATGCTACTGCACACCTTCATACCAGTGGGTGCTGCTTTGCACAGCGTGATGGAACGGACAATGCCCTGTAGGTGTCCCTTGCTCCTGTCAACACACCGACGCTCACAACAGCCCAGCCAGGTGATAAATATCAACTAAATGCCTTTAAACAATATGTACACGCGTCAACACATATCATTATTTGAATCAAATCGTCCGTGCAGTGTCAGATATGAGTGTGGCGCTGCCTCACCAGACAGGCAGGCTGCTGCGCTGACCCAGCTCAGAGTCAAAGTCAAAGTTTGACCGGTCAAACACCAAAGTCAAAGTCAAACGTTCGAGGTATTTGCAGTGCAACCACCTGTCAAGGCCCTATGCTGCCACCTGATGCACAGCTGCAACCTTGCAACAGCAGCCCAGCCCTCATTCTGGGTGCGTATCCTCTCCCACACAGTGCCACCTACAAAGATGAGCTGCTGCTGTTAGCTTGCCGCCTTGATTTGCACATTAATGCCCCGCGCCTGGTTGTCAATCATCCACACGTACATGATGTAGCAGCCTGGCGTCGCAGGAACTGTTGCCACATACCTGTACGTGCCGTTGATGCAGCCGGCAGTAGCATTCACCGGCGCTGGAGGAAGATCAACAGCAGTCCCTGTACACTTCTCCTGCGCTTGTGCCTCAAAAGTGACGTTGCCGACAGGTGACGCCGTTTTTGGGAAGCACCGCGACTTCACCCCGAAGTTCAGCACGCTGTAATCAAGAACCACGCTGGAATTCGCAGCAGCCTGGTTACCATCGAACTTCAGCGGCGGCGACGGCGTGAAGTTCACAAAACGGCAGGCGGGAACTCTTGGCATGGTCACGCGCTCCACGCGATCCTTGTTTGTGACCCATGTTTTGAACATGCCTGTGCCGGGAACACACAAGCAGCCAGTGCCGGTGCAGCTGCCGCCACCCAGGCAGGAGCTCTTCTTGCAGGTATTCGGCGCCACTGTGACGGTTACTTTGGCAGTGGAATTGTTGCCTGACGCGTCAGAGACGGTGTACCTGCAGGGCAGCAGCAGACGGCATGTCAGCAAAACCAGACATGGCGTGAGGAGTCTGGTTCACTGCTCCGTTTCAAAGGTTGCAGGTGCAGGGGTGGGACATGGGCATGTGCTGGTACACCAGGACATGACGAACTCGGCTGCAGCATCAGATTCGTGCAGCTGTTGAAGTTCAGGACACTTTGCAAAGCAGCATCCAGCAAGCAGGGTGCGCTGTGGCACAGCCCGCCGCCGCCGCCGCCGCCGCAGCAGCAGCAGCAGCGCCAAACTCACCCGAATGTGTCGTTGCCGACAAAGCCAAGGGGAGACAGGTACTGCAGCACCACGTTTGCAGGCACCACTGACTTCTGAGTGCCCTTTTCAGGAAAGGGAAGCATGCGCAGCAGCCCATTCCTGGCCGTGCGCGGCTGCAAGAAATCGACCTTGGTAATCAGGCCGAGATCGTTTGCAATGATGGCATCCACGCTCGTCCAGATGCCAGACTCCGCTGTAACAGCATCGGGCATGGCCTCGACTGCAACTGAGCACGTGCGGTTGCGCAGGAACGAGTCCGGCGCCTCGCATGCCTTGCCGCTGCCAGCTGCCGGCAAAGTCACCACAAACGTGCTGGTCTGCGAGCCATCTTGGCACGGCGTCCATGCAGTCCAATTACCCAGACAGTCGCTGTTGTTAGTGGCTGGGGCGCAGGGGTTCGCCTGCAGATATTTGTGTGCCTGCAGCGCCTTGACGATTCCAAAGCCATACAAGTCGTCCCTGCCGCGCGGTCCGCGGTCCTGTGCGCTTTTGCTGATTGCGTCGCGCAGCTGGGAGGCGGTGCACTCAGTGTGGGCTGACCACACCAAGCCGGCAACACCTGCCGCGAGATATGACAGAGCACAGGCAGCATATGAATAAAAACTTGTCAGCGATGACAGGGCGTTTCATGTCAGGCAAAGAAGGTGGTGGTTCACAATTGTGTGAAATGCAATGCTGCACAAGCGTACCGGATTGCAAGCTGCGTGTTATGTACATCAGCAGCAGCGAGCAACTGCTGCTGCACAGTAAAACCCACACAGGCACTGCCAGACTGCAACACAATCCTCCTGCTGCACCCACTCACCCACCCACAAAACACACAACTACCCTTGCAGCCCAACGGCTGCAGCAAAGCTCACCCGCAGCAGCAGGTGTGGCCATGCTTGTACCAGACATGATCCCCAGGGAGTAATCTTCAGCGCCAGTGTTCAGCGTGACCGTCGTGCTTGGCTGCGAAGCCGTGACATTCTTGATGTACAGGCCCTGCTTGCGCGTCGCCAGCATCACAATCGGCCAGCCACCGGCCGGCTCCACGCACTGATCTGAAACCAGTGTAACTGACGTTATCTGCTCGCACTCGGGCTGATCATCGCGCCCGTAGATCAGCGCCGCAACGCCGCCGTCAGCGACGCAGTTGCTGACCTTTGTGCAGAACAGCAGGCCGCCGCCGCGTTGGATTAGGCAGATCTTGCCGGTTGCATTCGCGCAGGCGCTGCCACCTAATCCACAGTCGACCATCTGGCTGCTGATGCTGCCTGTCTTGGCAGCAGCAATCAGGGTGAAGCGTGGATTGATCAGGATGTCCGGCGAGGCTGCTGGTGCAGCAACAGGGCTGAGGGTCACTGCTGTGTCTGTGTAGTAGGCACTTGTAGATGCCATGGGCAGCAATGACAGCGTGTTCACGCCCGGTGCAGCCCTGCAGGCGATTTATGCGATCCAAGCATTATGCAGTCGGATGTGAGTATTGTTGGCAGCATGGTTGGTGCTGGGTGTGCATACATGGCTCGAGCAGTCGACCAGATTGGCTGCTGCTCAGCAATCCTTCAAGCAGGCACCAGCATGCCAACAGCCCTGGCCCTGCTGAGATTGACATAACTTGAGCAGCAATTATAGTCGGGCTGCTGCTGCAGAGGCAACATCACTGAAGCAGCATAGCAGGTTGATCGCAGGTGCCATGCAGCAGCAAGCTCACCATTCCACTGTGGGGCCAAAATTGCTGAAGAAGGCTTTGTTGCCAATCCAGTCGACTGCAGCAACCGACACCACCTCCGGCGACATGGCAGGATAGTTGGGCTGTGTGTCATTGTCATTGCCGGCTGCTGCTAGCCACATGATGTCAGGCCTATTGACTGCCGCCCTCTTGAGGTAATTTGACACCACATCCACATCCTCGTTAGATGAGAATGACATGGACACAACCATCTTCATGTCTGGTGTGTTGGTGACGTTCTTCTGGTAATCCAGCTCGTTGGTGCAGTCATCCCAAGCGGCGATTACATCAATGTAGTCAAACGTGCCTGACAGACCGAACGCATTGAAGCTGCGGCAGCGCAGCAGGCAGCGGAAGCAGAGGCAAGCGGGGATTAGACCGATGGGCTGGTGAGACAGTTAGTGCCGTGGTTGACTGTGCCGCTGCTGCTGCTGCTGCTGGCGGTGATTTGAGATGGTACTACACTGCTGTAGACCTGCTGCTGCCTACTTCCATCAGCTGGCGGCTCCTATAGCAAGCGCTGCAGCCACTGTCCCGCACAGCTGCACAGCAAAGCTTCTTCTGCGGGCATCAGATACACAGCAGCCAGCAGCCCATGGAGGCAGCCAAACATGTGGAGCTGCTGTGCACTCACTGGTACAGCAAGGCGCCTTCTGCTGACACGCCAACCACACCACGGCCATTGCGTGCAGCGGCCACAGTGCCGCTGGTGTGTGTGCCGTGCCGGCCAACCATGGAGGTGGCGGTAACATTGTAAGAGGTCTGGCAAGAGTACGGCGTGCCGTTTGGGCGTGTTTTGTTGGCGATGCAGCCTGAGGATGAGTCAGCGCGGAACTCTGCGTTACTTGAGTCGAAACCTGCACGGGCGCAGCAGGTTGGAATTCAGAGCACAGTCACATGCGTGGTGATTCAGTTGCGGGTTGATAATATGATGTGGCGAGAAACCAAGCGCAATGTGTGCAGGCATCTTCCGCTGCTGCGACATGAAGCAGTGGCGCACTCTGCAGCAACAGAGAGCTGCCTAAAAACACCTGCTGTGCATCTAATGCAGAGCATGCTGTCATTGCACAATACTCTCAGTTGCAACAAGCCAGCTGCTTTGCTGTCCTGGTGCGGCGTATCGCTCAACTGCGTGTGTCACCACCCACCTGAGTCAATAACGCAGTACAGCACCTTCTTCCTGAACTGCTTGCTGATCTCAATAATCTCTGCAGTGTCAGCTTCCACCATGCTGATGCCATAGGGCACAACCTCAGTCACATTTCCCAGCTGCACATCTTTGTCAGGCGAGGCGTTGCTGAGAGGGCAAGAAGCTGTCTGCTGCGGTGCAGTAGCCCGCAGCTGCCGCAGCAGCTGCCGGCGCTGCGCTGCAGGCAGCGGCCGCGTGGTTAGCAGCCGCGCTACGGGGTTGGGCTGCACGGAGGAGACGTCTGTGCCGCCGATGGCTTGCAGAGTCTGCGCATCAAAAGATGTAGCTGCTATGCTGACGCTTGACGAGCTGTCACGAGGCTTGAGGCCCCATGTTTTGCTGGTGAAGGCAGGGAGTACAGCCTTGGGACCAGCAGGCTGTGTGTTGGCTGCTGCTGTTACATCTCCTGCAACCAGCTCTGGCTCCTCCCCACCAGGTGAAAGCGAGGGGACCTCATCCTGCTGCAGCTGCGCAGCTGCTCTGCTGCCTGCGGTGCCTGGAAAGGCTGCAGTAGCCTGCCCAGGCTCTGGTGAAGACAGCACCGGTGGGGGCTGTGTCACCGCGTCGCCTTGAGTGGCAACGACCAGAAAACGGTGCTTCTCGTCTCGCCGCTTTATTACGTAGCCCCTGGAAACGTATCGGGCTGCTACCTGCGCACATTGGGACGTGAACGTGGTTAAGGCGAAGACGATTTTTGCGCAGGGCATCTCAGGCTGTCGAGAAACGCTTTGGGTGGCATCCATGTAACGCAAAAATGGATTTTCTCGCTGCAGGTCCTGCATGGCTATAGCTTGGCCGTAGTTTCTTGCTGGATTCCCGTGCTCACCCTGTCAATAGATCTGCCTGACGCTATGCTGACTACAAATGAAGATGCTTCTGCTGTATCTACGAGTGCTGCTGCAACCAGAAGGACTCCCAGTACCAAGCTCAAGCTTGCTGCTGCCAAGCTTGGCCTGCTACTGTGCCGAGCGCCCGCTGCTTGGGATTGCATCCCTGATGTACCAACCAGACACAATCTAACGCATGTGCTTGGTGTTGTACTAGTAATAAACGGGACAAACGTGGACCGGACCCAGACAGTTGCTGCTGGCTTGCACACGAGATAAGAACACGGTAAACTGTGCCGT
This sequence comes from Tetradesmus obliquus, assembly GCA_030272155.1. Classification (NCBI taxonomy): domain Eukaryota; kingdom Viridiplantae; phylum Chlorophyta; class Chlorophyceae; order Sphaeropleales; family Scenedesmaceae; genus Tetradesmus; species Tetradesmus obliquus. The sequence continues at coordinate 7,616,884 of CP126193.1, read as the reverse complement.
TTGAACGTAACAGAACGTTGCTTGGTTGTTTCTGTATCTGCTTTCGTCGACTTCTGCGCTCTTTGATGGCGTGCCCAAGCTTAAGCACGAACCAGCAGGGAACTGTCATTTGTGTGGTGACACCGACCTTCCGCCCCACTGAACACCCGGCGCCATCACTGTCACACTCTACATTGAAACATTGCCATACCTGCAGCCATCCTTCTCCTGCTGGGGTTCTGATGATGGCTCAAAAAGCCTGCAGGTTTATGCCAGCGTCACACGGTCTGTTGGTGTTGCAACAGCAGGTTCGAACTCTCATTCATGTAAAATATATAAGAAAGTCATGAAATTAACATAAAAGTGGCTCACTGTGCAGGCGTTCGCAGCCCAATCACCTTTCAGGCACTCCAGTGATACTCCCACTGCTGACTTGATTGCCTAGAGCCGATCACCATGTATATGCTATCATTCAACCAATCGAAATCTACTCAGGGATTCGCTTTTCACCACTTTGTTGTCGTACCACAGCTATCCCCTGAATCAGCTGATGATGCACTCTCTTGATGCAGCTGGCACCATGCCGGGGCCCTGGCCCGGATGGTCCTCATGGCTAGGCATGACACACATTGCACGTGCAGCAACAGTCGCTGATCGCTCCCTCTGCATATGCAGCAAGCATCGCTTGTGAACCTTGAGTCATGCCGCCAGTCCCTTAGACGCAGTCTCTGATGCAGTCAAGTTCAACTTGACCACAAGTTGTGGTCTGTCATTCCATCCGCTCAACGAAGCTCGCTGACGATCCAGTACTGGACGAGTCCTTCTCAGTGGCTCGAGCAGCAAGGACTCCAAGTGCTGTGGGGTGCGGATAGCTGCAGGAGCAGCGGCTCGCAGCGGCACGAGCACTGCTGCTGGAATGCGCGCCTACAAGGCTTGTGTATACACAGGTGCACATGCCAGATCTTCCTGAAGCGCACAGAGTGCCCTGACATCAGGCACAGGTGGCTGGGTCCCTGAAACGCATAGCCTGTGCGTCGCTGAGCGCAAGCGTCACAAACACCAGCCACCAGGTTTGGTCATTAGCAAGCTGCTTCCTGCTGCTTGCTGACAATTTGCAACACTCATGCTGAAAGCTTACAAATCATTTATAAGCTGTCAGCATGAGTAGTACTCATGTAGAAAAGCCACTGCAGGTATGTCAGGCATGAAGGCAGTTTTGCCTACGCCAGGCAAATGCATCAGTGATTGCAACATGCGTACGACCAGTCACAGGCAACTCCGGCATCTCCGGCATTCAGGTTTGTTTGGTTGCTGTGTGGCATTTTCCCATCTGAGCAGCCGGCGTCAACTGCACTGTCTTGCTGTGAGTCTAGGGGAAATTTCCACCTGCCCGCGGTGCAGCGTTGTCACAATGCACGATGCTGGTGCGGGTGTTGTGACAGTTCAGCTTTGCGTCCATGCGCAGTCTGCCAGTGCGGCATGCAGGAGAGACCGGGTTACTCTGCTTTTGTTTGTTGCATTTGGTAGCCAGGCTGCGGTGCTGCTGCTGCTTGCAGTTGTGCAGCCTGACCATCAGGCGGGAGGCACACACCCGGTGGCTCACTTGTCCAGTGCACTGCAGTGGGGGCAGTAGGGCTACTGCAGGAGGCTGAGCGTGCAGGTTCAGGTGTAGTACTGCACAATAATATCTATACAACCTTGCTTAACGTTTGTTGAGGCGTCTGGGCCCCGCCTGGCATGACGCCTTTGCTGGCTGGCCCGCAGTTCCGATGGCTGCTCTTCTCTCAGGGCTAGCTGCTGTTCGGTAAACTCCAGCGCAACTGTCACTCCCGCCCAGGCTGCATATATTACACCTTTATAATTATAATATAACGCTGGTTCGACGTGATATTGGCTCGAAAAGGCATCTACACGCAGCAATCGGGAAACATAGTTGTGCAATCGTCCTCGACTGCGACGGCTGACGACGGAGCATGGCTTCAAGGAACCTTAAAGGTTATTGTAATTACTTACTTGTATGATATACAGTACTTTGTAAGTGGCAGTCAGTAGAGGATAGTGTGATCGTCCTTCTGCAGAAGCTGAAAGGGCGGGACCAGCATTCGCACTATAAAGCGCACGTTCTTCTGCTTCGTTCTGCCACAGGATGATCGTTTGCGTTTTGAACTCTTCTTAGCTATACTCAAGTGCATTAGCTTGCAGCTGCTGTGCTGGGTTTTCAGTAATCTGAGTGCTCTTTGGGAGAAACATTCTGCAAATTACACGCAAACATTAACATTATTTCACTAACATACTGTCACGAGTGACTCGTTGCAGCCATGAAGATCAGCAGAGGCAATTGCCTGGCACTGACTGTGCTGTTCGGCCTTCTCTTTGCCGCGCAAGTTTGCGAGTCCAAGCATTTTACAGTTCGGGTAGCAGATCCATCCAGGCTTGAGCAGGTGAGGACCCCTTCATGAAATACCAGCAGGCGATGATCAGTGGCAGTGGAACTGCATGAGCAACATGCTAGGCCTGGCTGTCCTTTGGTCTGTATAAACACTTGTAGTTGGTAATTGAAAGTATAATTTGACAACTACAGTTGACCACTGGCTGTGCCAGAGCACAATAGGCATTCGCGCCACACAGCACCCGCCTGGCGCAACAAAAGGAGGGAAATCGCTCTTCAACACAGAGATGTACTTATCTTCGTCCGAATGTCAACTTATAACTTTGCATAAACTTACAATTGTGCCGGTGTTGCTTGCTCCATTGCGCAGGTGGCCGATGTGATCAGGCAGCGAGGCTATTACGTAAAGCACATCGACACAAGGTTCAAATTCGTCAGCTTCAGCACCACACCTCTCCCAACCGTGGGCGAGGTCGTCACGGCAGGCTTGAACACTGCTGACGAGCAGCCTGCAGCAGCTGCCGCACCCTGTGCCTTGACTGGTGACACATCTGCAAACACGCCTCTCTACGCCAGCAGCAGCGATGCTGCTAGGTGTGCAGCAGGCCTCCAGCCAACCTTCCCAGGCCCACGTGCTGCACAGCAGGCTGTGGTTGCTGCTGCTGCAGACCCAGCTGAGCTCACCATTCAGAGTCTAACAATGGCCATTCCAGGTGCCATTGTTGAGGAAGATGTGCCCGTGTATCTGCTGAACCGCAAGATGCAGCAGGCAGGCGCTGCTGCTGCAGCAGAGCCGGCACAGTCATCCTCCTGCTCACCCGGACCTGACGGGGCTATTGGCAAGACTGTTGAGGAGGCGCCTTACGGTGAGTGGCGGCTGCTGCTTCAAACTGTGAGTTGGCGCTGCGTTCCTTGCTGACGCAGCCGCGGCACTTGCTGTGGAACAGCGCACAAGCCTAGGGCGGCTGATATGTCTCATCACTCCGCAAGTTGCCATGAGTCGCTCCACGTACCATGCCGTACCTGAAACAGCACCCCTGCTGCTGCTGCTGCTGGCCTGCATACATCTCCCCACAGGCATCAAGATGGTGCAGGCCATCGAGCCTGCCATGATTGAGGTCAGCAAGGCATTCAAGTCCAAGGTGCTGTACTGCGTCATCGACACAGGCCTGGACATCACTAACCCAGAGTTCTCAGGTGAGCCCTGCAGCCACTAGTTTGTTGTGTGCTAGCTTCATCATTACACGTGCTTGGTTGCAGCAGCAACAGCTGTCGTGGAAGAGCAGCCCTGCAGGATGAGCAGCACAGCACCGCCTGCCGCTTGGTGTAGCTGTAAAACAAGTGCAAGCATATGTGCAGTGTGCTAGCATTGTATAAGAACGCATTTACACATCCTCCGAGTCCTCACGGCATTGTGCTGGCAACTAGCCACCGTTAGGTTGCTGCCTTCAGTATCGCAACGCCTGCTGCAACCACACTGATGCCTGTTAGTCCTGTTTGCTGCTCTCTCACCAATACAAATGCACCCTGCTGCTGCTGCTGCTGCCATTGGCAAAACACGATATTGACAACAACAGAGAACACCTTTGGCTGCGTGCCCAAGTCGCTGCGCGTGGATGGCAGCAACACCTCCTGCAAGTTCCCCTGGTCCAAGGACTGGTCGAGCCACGGCACACACACCAGCGGCACCATTGCAGCAGCACGCAACAGCCGCGGCATTGTGGGAGTGTCGGCTGAGGGCGCACAGCTGTTCCAGTGAGTGCCAGAACGTTTCCTCAATTAGCATGAATCACAATCAAGCAGCAGCTGAGCAGTAGCTTAGCTGGCTGTCACACGGCATTGTGGGAGTGTCTGCTGAGGGTGCACAGCTGTTCCAGTGAGTGCTGCAGACCTTCACTGTTTTTTGACATGAATTGACAGCCAAGCAGCAGCTTGGCTGCAAGGCTGCTAGGCAACTTGCGCAGCTGTACGTCGCAGTATGCACTGGCAGTACATGCGCAGCTTCCCTGCCAGCAGATGTGCTGACAGTCCACCCCACTGTCCTGCACTCACCTCACATGCCTCTGACACCAGATTTCTGCCTGCCCCTCTGTTGCACCCGCAGCTACAACGCTTTTGGTCCCATGGGCACTTTCAGCATGAGTGACGTCATTGTGGCCATCACCGAGTGTGTGCACGCGTTGGACGGACACCGTATCACAAAAAGCGAGCCCGATATGAAGCTGGTGGTCTCTATGTCATTCGGAGCAGAGGGTGACACACCACTTGTCAGGGAGGCAGTCAAAACCCTGGCCCGCGAGCGGTTTAATGACATGCTGCTGATCGCAGCTGCCGGCAACGGTGCAATGGAGGGTGCGGTGTATAGCTACCCTGCTGCGTGGCCAGAGGTGGTGTCTGTGGCGGCTGTGGATTGGTCCGGCAAGCGCGCGTCGTTCAGCCAGATCAACGACCACAACGACTGGTGAGACCGCTGCTGCTGCTGCTGCTGCTGCTGCTGGCGTATAGGAGCGCTGATGTTGGGCTGCATATGGGCTGAGTTTGAAGCGCCTGGATCTGCAGCGCATGATTTGTAGCAGCTTTTGCAGCTGAACAGTTTAAGATAGTCATAACAGCACTTGCTACAAATGCCCATTGTGGGTTTTCTCTCCTCAACGCTGCTCCTGTTGCTGCCCCCTACCTGCTGCAGGGCTGCTCCCGGCGTGCAGACGCTGTCAACCGTGCCGGTCTCCTCAGCAGCCAGCAGCAGCTACAATGCAATGCCCTCAGTCAGTCTGGTCAACGCACCAAGTACAATGGATGCCGAGCTGCTCAAGACCCCAGCTCCCAGGCTGCTGGGCCAGAGCAAGACTGCACGCATCACAGCACAGCTGGTGGATTGCGACCTGGGCAAGGCCACATGCGAAGGTGCGAGCACACTTGCAGGCTGCTGGTAATTTATGCATGTAGAGCATGCAGGCGAGTGGCAGCGCCAGCGGAGGCTGGAAGATGAACTGCAGCCAGCAGCTGCAATCATAACCGGTCATAGAAGATGGGCAAACACACATTGTGCAATTGTGTATCCATCAAGCAGCAGTGCCTGCTGCAGCTGCTAGGCCCCTGGAGGTGAAAGGAGCAGACAGGTCAACAGCCCTGCACTGCTTCCAGCACAGCGACAAGCGCGGCAGCAAAGCAGAAGGCAGCTGCTGCTCTTGCAGTGCAAACCTGAGGCCTGACCGTGCTTGCTGTGCGGCTTTGCAACGTGGCTGTTGTGTGTGCAGGTGCCATAAACAAGATCTGCCTGATCCAGCGCGGAGAGAACACGTTCTGCTCCAAGGTGTCCAGCTGCGTGGCTGGTGGAGGCATCGGGGCCATCATCTACGGCAGGTGAGGCCGCCAGCACAGCAATATGCTGGCAGACGAAAGATCAATACATATATCGGCACCCTTGTGTACTATCGGCCTGCACACCCTGCACATCATCTATGGCAAGTGAGGTCGGAAGCACACCACCAACCGTTGGCATCACGACATACACAGCATGCAGCTGCCAGCCGCTTACGCAGCGGTACACTTGCGATTATTGCGCAGCTTGCCACATCTGACGGCACCCGTATGTAACATTGGGTTGCGCTCCATGCACACCTCCCAAGATGGACTGCTGCACACTTTCCAGCTTACTAGTCACCCAATAGCAGCAGCGTGCCCGCTTTTATCTAAACCTTACCGCACAATGCCTAATCCTGCGCAGGGATGACATGGATGACTGCGAGACCTTCGATGGCAGCATGGACGGCGGCTGCACCAAGCCGGCAGCAGGCTGGCCTGTGGGGCTCACCATCACAAAGGCGCAGGGCCAGGCTCTGAAGACCAAGATTGCAGAGGTGCCAAACCTGGCGCTCACCATCGATGCCCGCAAGTCTACAAGCCCGCTGCCGTATGACTTCATGTCCGGCACTAGCATGGTGAGTTGTGGGGCGGTCAAGCATGGTCAAACATGCTGCGTTCAAAGGTGGTCAAACATGCCATGCATGGTGCTGTAGTTTTGGTTGGGGTTGCAGCACGTAAACAAGCTGCTGCTACTGAGGAAGCCAGACACCACCGCGACGTTCATCGCAGTAGAGCTAGAATCAACTGCTTTGGGTGCTTGATATGATGACTGACGACGGCGCTGCTGCGCTGCCCGCCGTTCCATCCGCACGCAGGCCACGCCGACAGCAGCTGGTGTTGCCGGCCTCGTGTGGTCAGCACACACCGAGTGCAGCGGCCCTGAGCTGCGCGCTGCCATCAGCTGGAGCGCAGCAGACCTCGGCACACCCGGCTACGATAACGAGTTCGGCCACGGCCTCGTGCAGGCAGCTGCTGCGCACAAGTACTTGCAGGAAAACCGCTGCACAGGCACCCGCAGCCCGACCGAGCCCTCCAAGACTCCTGCAGGCGAGCCCGCCCCCGCGCCGGTGCGATCGCTGACGATCGCGTCCAATGCAACAGGTCGGGTGCGTGTGGGCTCTGTGGTGAGGTTCACTGCGAAGGTCACCAGCTCAGAGACTGCCAGGGCTGAAGTTCACAACGTGAATGTGAGGCTGCGGCCCAGCCCGCCATACAGCATGGCTTGCGGCACCTCCAATGTGGTGAAGACAAATGCAGCTGGTGTTGCAGTGGTGCATTGCAGCATCGTGAGCCCCGGGACAGTTGCACTGGAGGCAAGGATTGGCAGCGGTGACAACCTGGTTGTGGTGAACAGCACTGTCGTTGCATACGGCAGGTTGCGAGCACCACCTACATCTTCTCCTTGATCAAGGGATGATGCATTCAGAGATATAACTAGGTTGACGCGCGGCACCAGCCATTACAGCAGGCGCAGCCCATGCACTGCGTTGGCCCGCTCCTGGTACCGTACAGTACCGTACTGTGTGCGCTGGGTCTCAGCTTGTACATATATTTAAACCGCTATTTGCAGCCCCGTGTATTGTAGGCTCGCACCATCCACGCATCCCAAGCTGTCATTGGCACGCATGTTGCGGAGGAGGAAACATGAGACGTGGGTGCACGAGGACATGTTGTACATAGCAGGTGTTATGTATGCTGAAATAACGTGCAGCAGCACAATGCATGCCGCTTAGCGCTCTGTGGACAAGCCTGCATGCAGGCAGAATGCGCATGCTGCATGGTCCTGTTTTTGGAGCACAATGCAGGGCATCTGGCTGCATGTGTGCATCATGATGGCGGTGTTACCTGCCAGACATACACACGCAGTCGTGCTGGTCTGGCCTCATGCCTCATCAGGCCGTGTATGTTACACATGCTGTGTTGTGCTGGCGGCTGCAGTGCAGGCTCGCATATCTCACCTTTGCCACAACAACGTGGACTGATATGGCCTGCATGACGTGCTGCGCGCATGCATGCGTGCATACGGCATGCTTGCAGGATGCAGATACATCTGCCCTATATAGGGCACCCAACTTGGCTGCCAACAAAATTGCATACAGCCGCCACCCTTGCATTGGCAGTCCTTGCATTGCATTCAAGGTTGCACAACAAGGTGGCGGCACAATACATATATGCGCCGCTGCAATGCATGCCCACCAGTTTTTATGTACAACTACTCACATCATGATATGTGAACTGCACTGGCCCCAAGATATCAAGCTCACGCTGCTGCATGTGGATGGGCAATGCCTGGTGGTTTGTATTGTATTTCTCTAGGTACGCCCCCAAATTGTTTAGCAGCACGCCTCCCAAATGTGTAGTCATCAGGCTTCCAATGGCAATGCACGGTTTTTCCCCCGCGTGCTTGGAGCGTAGAGCTTCAGCACTGCAGCGTCAACTCAAGCCACCACCAGCGTATAGCACCTGCTGGTTTCCTGACCAGCAGCGTGCTTCTTGGGGTCTTTTATGCTGGTGTGGCAGCTCAGCGTTTAGCAGCTGATGCTGGCCTGGCCGTATGCCAGACACAGCTGGTGTGCTGGTGACGTCAACAACCTCTGTACAACCATGTGACAAATCTTCCAATGCTAACTGATTGGGTTGGCAACACGATGAATAAGAGTCACCCTGCCGGCTTCCCTCACCTACAAAACAGAAACAAACAGCATGCTGTACAATGCTGCCAACTAGCCAGGCGGTGGTACTGCCGTATGCAGTACAGCAGTAGCGCATCAGCAGGCAACCCGGCAGAAAAGGGCACGCAGTATGCTGATAGTCACCCCTCGCTGCCGCTGCTATCGTAAGTGCTCACATGCAGACGCGGCTGGCTCAACCAGCTGCAGAATGCAGTGGCCTGTGGGGCGCAGTCGATAGCTGACGAGCCGCATGCAGACGTTTAAAAGCACTTGCTGTTAGCACGTACCGCCCCTCAGCTGCCTGCCAGCCGGTCTGCTGCTGACTCAGCCCCACAGCCTGCGGGTGCCGCTGCCAGGTCATCGGTCAACCCTGGCGTGTAATGTTTGACCACCATCAGCTGCCTGCCAGCCGGTCTGCTGCTGACTCAGCCCCACAGCCTGCGGGTGCCGCTGCCAGGTCATGGGTTAACCCTGGCGAGTAGTGTTTGACCACCATCAGCGGCCTGCCAGCCAGTCTGCTGCTGACTCAGCCCCACAGCCTGCCGGTGCCGCTGCCAGGTCATCGGTCAACCCTGGCGAGTAGTGTTTGACCACCATCAGCGGCCGGCGGCTCTGCGCCATGATCGATTTGAGCACAGAGCTCTGGTTGAGCTTGGCCCACAGCGTATGATCCTGCGCAGCAGGCAGCACAGCAGAGCAGCGGGTCATGCAGGGCCCAGCAGCAGTGCAGTGATGAGCTGCAGTGTGCTGTCACCTAGCTATCCACGATCTGCAGACCTAGCAGCAGCAGCAGCAGCAGCAGCAGCAGCAGCAGCGGCGGCGGCAGCGCAGGCAGTAGCAGCGCACCTTTTCCTGGTGCGCAACCACCAGCATATCAGCAGCCACCTCCTCGCATGTCTTGACCACCAGCGCTGCAATGTCATCTGCGCTGGCGCCAACTGTCTCCAGGTACACATACGGGAAACAGGGCACCTCACACACCTCTGCATCCCTCAAGAACCTGGGCGCAGCAGCAGGCAGGCAGACGGCGGTGTTGCGTAATAGCACACATAGCGCAGTGTGGAGGTGCTGGTGTCTGCTGCTGCCGACTGGCACCGCAGCTGTCAGTTTTGTGCAGGCCTGCTGCTTGTGTGCCTGTGATTATCTTGTCAACAGCTGGCCCACGCCTCACTATCATGTCTCAGCAAAATCCAGAGGCCAACACACGCCCGCTTGCGGCAATGCCGCTGGCTGCCTCCATATTGGGGTGCAATGCACACGTTTGCGATGTGCGCAGCTGTTACAGCAGCAAACATGCAGCTGCCGCACCACGCAGCAGCTCTGCTGTGCACCCACTTGGCCTTGATGAAGGCTTGCACCTTCTCTGCCAGCTGCTGCTGGTCGCTGTCTGCAGCTGGCACATCGTAGGTGGTCTGGGGTGCAACTGCAAGCATCTAACATGTTATTCTTCAGCAACATGCATCCACAATGCATCAGCGCCAACTTCTGTACATGTGCCATCAAGCTGCCCGCAGTTGGGTAAGGAATGCTCTTCGAATGCGGCCGCCTACTACGGTGTCGTGATCAATGCTGAATGTACAGCTGATCTTGCTGCTGTGCTTCATACCAGGACACTGTCCACATGGCATCTGCATGCAGTGGACTCGCCTTGCGCAAGCAAAACAACGTTGTGAGCTGTCATCACAGTTCAGCATCAGCTTGGCTGCCCTCATTGACGTACACAGGTCAGTATCAGCTGCACAGCTGCAACTTACGATGGGAAATTGACGTTGCAGGAGGCAGTACAGTAGCCACGTGGCACACATGCAGCACATCCCCAGGCCTGACCAGCTCGCTGACAGCGTACTGCACTGCTGGTAAGCCAGCATCGCTGGCATCAACGGCAACTACTATGTTCCTTTGAGTTTGGTTTGACATGTCCATTGCAGCGTTGTAGCCTCGTGACGTGGTGCAGACTGGCTGTGATGTGCTGCGGTGTCTCTGTACAGGTGTCTATGGACAAGTGTTGTGCAGACATGTGTGTGTTGCAGCCATCGTCATCCGTCGATCGTGGCTTCCAGTCACATGGGCTACTGTTTACAAGCTATGTTGGGGCTGCTTTGACGCTGGGGCCTTGGCTGTCAGTCAGTTGTTCTGTTTGTCACTCCACCACGAGGCGTTTGCTTAAGCCAGCTGCTCACACTTCAGCAGCTGCATCAAAGCTGTAAACCTGCGGAAAATAATTGTTACTGAATAGCTAGAGCACAGACATCGTCGTCAAGGTGAGGTCCATGGATCTCGGCATTCCACAGATCGTGCCAGCAAATTAGTCAATTGTGCAACGTGTCATTGCTAGATCATTGCCTTCGAAAGGGTCATCTGCTGCACCCAACTCAAGCGCCCACACTGTTCTGGTAGCTCACTACAGCGGAACGTGCGCCTCCCATCCATTTATACGTCTGAAAGCATTCGCATTGGCACTACGAAGCCACGAGCTGCAAAACGTGTACCGTAGCGACGTGCAGCTGATTCATTCTGCTGCTCTGGTCGTGCAGGTCAGCAGCAGAACAGCAGCAGCATGTCCGGCAGCCGCAAGTCTCGTGGACGTGGTGGCAGGGGCGGTGGCAGGACAGGTGGAAACGGTGGTGGTTATGGCGGTGCTGGCCAAGCTCAGGGAGGCGGGGCACCCCAGAACCCCGTTGAGTTCTACCTGTATGCATCAGAGCAGTTTCCCATGGAGCGTGAGTTGCAATGCGTTCCGGCAAGCCTAACTTACGCTGTAATCAGCATAGCTCTCTCAGCTGTTGATGGTGCTTGCAGATCACCAGCAGCTGCACGTAAATTATGTGCAGCGGTATTGCAAGGACACAGCGCGTGCAGAACTGCCTGGCATGCACTCACAGCTGGTTAGGGCCTGCGTTTGTTGATTGGTGCAGCTTGCCATACCAGCTGTGTTGTATGTGCCAGCAACTGCAGCAAGTGATGCCTTCAGCAGCATGGTGCAGTGTCCTACATGCACGCACGTCCTGCGACTGGGCGAACACATTATATCCCGCTGCTGTTGCCATGGCATGATTGACGCTAACCTCAGCACCATATCATGAAGTTACGTTGTATTTACGGCAACTCACCCACCTGCACTGCTGCTGCTGCCGCTGCTGCTGTTGCAGAGTGCCCAGCACAGGTGAAGCCTGCAGCTGTGGACGGCGCAATCCGCCTGGCCATGGTGAGCGTGCAGCTGGCTTGCAGGACACCAGCAGCCTGCTTGCAGGAAACCAGGCAGCCCGCAACACTGCAATGCGGATCACACCTGGCCACCCAGCAGGATAGGGATAGGATGATGGAGTTGCAGCGAGCTCGCAGCCATTGACGTGTCAGCACTTGATCTGGCTCTGAGATGTCCAGGATGCCAGGCTGGCGCACCAGCCATTGACTGGCGCAGGTATGCTCGGCAGTGCCATGCCATTTGTAACACACCATCACATCCTCATCCTAATGCGCTTCGTTCATGCATCACATCTGCGAAAACATGAAGGCAGCATGCGACCAGCTGTGCTGCTGCTGCTGCTGCTGCTGCTGCTGCTGCTGCTGCAGCCCATCCGTGAGCACCTGGGGGACATCATTGCGTGGTTCAGCGCCATGGCCCCCGCGGACCCCACAGCGCGGCTGGTCGTGTGCCAGGCGACCAAGAGCGACAAGGCGTGGCTGCAGGCGTGAGTGGCCGCAGCTGTTGTCATTTGGCAGCTGTTGGCATTCGGCGGTTTTACTGGTACCTGCACAGCCGTCGTCCAGGACCTGCCGGCAGAATACAGAGTAGCCAGAGCTAGCGCGGCACAGCTGGTTGGTTTTATGTGCACAGCCGCCACGCAGGATCTGCAGGAGGACTTGGTTTTCTGGCTGCCTTGGTTCTGCGGCAGCAATAGCAGCAGCAGCAGCGTCAAAACGTCTGCCTAGCACAAAGCAACAATGCCGTAGCGGCGCGAGCAGCACGTGCACAGTGGCCCTGCGGGTGTTGCATGACTGCCTGCCTTGGTGAAGCAGCAGCAAAGGAAGCGGCAGCAGCAGCGGCGGGCTGCTGGCTCGCGAAGCAGCAGTGTCGTGGCGCCGCTGCTGTGCGCTGGATGTTCAGCTCGTGCATGCAGCATTATCCGCCTGCTTCTGGTGCTTCGTGAGACGTCTGTGTGTCGGCTTTACTGTGCCGGAAGCACGTGCTGAGCTGAGCTGTCTCTTTCCAGAAGCCGCCACGGTGGGAGACCCTCACATTTGAATACGTGTTATAACGCTTGTGCTGTTGTTACTGCAGGTTTGTGAAGGAGGGCTTCAGCTCGCAGCTGCAGTATGGTGATGAGGTGGATAAGCATGGCAACAAGCTGCTGCAGTTCAGCCTGCTGACGGCAGGCTCAGCAGCAGCAGCGCCGCCGCCGCCAGCAACAGCAGCAGCGCAGCAGCCGGCAGCAGCAGCGGGATCGGAGCAGCCAGTAGCAGCAGCAGCGGCCTCAGCCAAGGATGCAGTGGCGCATGCGGCGCAGCACACAAAGGAAGCGATTGCTGAGGCAGGGCATAAGGCAGGCGAGGCGGCAGCAGCAGCAGTGGGCAAGGTGCGCAGACCTGCGGTGTGCTGTTGCTGCGTTTGTGCCCACCTGCATGGCATGACAACACGTCATGCGCTGCAGCTGCCTTGCAGCAGCACCTCGATGTATGCCCCTGCGCGGCTGCCTAGTGCACTGTAGACTCTCCCTGCTTTTGGTGCATGTCTCTGAGGTGCATTGGCTGTTGGTTTCTTACACCCACACACGTGCCCTGCTGCACCACCTTGCACTATCATTCATGCAGGCCAAGGAGACTGCTGCTGCAGCAGTGGCCAAGGCGCAGGAAGCAGGCAAGGCCGCCAGCAGCAGCCTCGCTGCAGCAGCGCAGCAGGCCAACGGCGCTGCGCAGGGCGCGGCAGAGGGCGAGGGCAGTAACCAGGCACGCACTTGGAGTTCAAGTTGGTCATGTGGCAGCTGCAGTTGGTTTGAGGGGGCGCAGGTGTGCCAGGGGGGCGTGTGCTTGTGGCATGGCTGCGAGTGTGTCCTGCATGCCTGTGTGTACACTGTGTTGTCAAGGTCGCCAGCACGCATCATGCATTGCAAGAAATTCGGCTACACCTGGCTGCGTGTGCGGTTGCTGCTTCAGGGTGGCGGAGGTTGCTGCTGTCTTGCTGACTTGCCGGGAGAGCGACTGCTTGCTGCTGCTGCTGCTGCTGCTGTGTCAATGGGTGTGCTTGCTGTACTGTCATGCGGCAGGCGGGGAGGGGTGTGTGTTCTGTGCATGCAAGCGCGTAGGCCAGGCATGTGTAGAGCAGGCATGTATGCAGGGCTTATGATAGGTAGTCAGTTTGTGTCCTCTGTACCTGCTGTAGCGCTGCAATGAACTGATGCGACATCAGCGCAAATGATCCCTTGTAGCTGCGCACTGCCATGCTCACTTGAACAACAGCAAAATGCATTTCTTTCAAGCTAACTGACCGTCTTGCTGCGCTGTGCTTGCTGCCTTGCTGCCTGCTGCTGCGCAGGCTGCGCTGACAGGCAAGTCTGGGCCCAACACGCAGCTCATGGCAGTGGGTGGAATTGCGCTAGCAGTGACAACCATCGTGCTGGGTGTGCTGCTGGGGGGCAAGCGCAAGAGCAGGGCATGATTTTGAGGACTGCAGCAGCAGCAGCAGCATGAACTCAGCAGCAGTAATCTTTCACCCGATGGTGACATCAGCTGGTGTGTCACGTGATTATGTGAGTTTGGAGTATGCAGGCGGGTGTGTGGTTGGTTGCGCAGCGGCAGCATGCAGGCTCAGCACTTGTTGTACATCTCAGTCAGCAGCAGCGGCAGTCCTAGCAGCAGCAGCAGGAGGTTTGACTAGCATAACGGCACGGATGCAGCAGCATAGTTACAGCAGTGGCAATGCAGCGGAGCCGGTACTGTCAGGGCTGATGAGCCTGAGCTAGGAAGCTGGTGTGTGGCGTATGCAGCGTATGGCAGTCTGTTTATCAGCGACAGCATGAGCGCATACCTCGAGGTATCAGGGCAGCCTTGAGGCTCTGCTTACTGCGGCCGTTGGTTTGTACAGTAAACTTGCACCAACTGCTCTCACGCTCAGCATCAGCAGCCACCGCTTTCAGTTTGTTTCAGATCCCGTAGCACTGCATTGCGGGGGACATGGCTTGTCCAATGCATGTAGCGTAGCACGCGTCAACTAGGGACGCAGTGGCAGATGTGGCATGTGGTGCCGCCTTGCTGTTTGAGACAGTGTGCACCTGTTGCGGTTGGTCTCTGCCAGTACGTTAGAGGCAGTACATAGCCCCTGGTAACTATGGTTCGCAACGGAGGCGGGTTGGCTGGTCCCCATGGTCCTCATGCAACAGCACCGGCTGCACACGTGCCCGCTGCCAGGTTGAACGGCACAGCTGTCTTGCAAGTGTCTGTAAGACTGACCAGCAGCACGCCAGCTGAAGTGTTCTAAATTGTAGGGATGTGTGTGTTCTCTGCAACGCTGCACCCTTGACCACATCACAAGCCCAAGGCAGCAGTTTCGCCCAGTAGGCACCAGCTTGCAGCCAGCAGCTGGGTATCCTGACCCGACAGGCTCGGCCACGACAAGATTACCAAGAACAGTGTTTGGGACTTGCGTGTGATGCAGGAGCAACTATACAACTGCGAGAGGCGCGGACAGCGAGACCCCAACCAGGCCCTAAACCATTTACAGATCCACTGCTACCTGTGCGTTGGAACCAGCACAATTCACTTTCAATGCCTTGAACTTCAGGTGAAATAGTTGTTTGTGGTGTCGCGCTGTCTAGCGATGGACAACAGCACAGAAGCACAGAGGTCCCGATGAACACCATGCAGTATTCGAAAGATTGAGCAGAATCACATGCTGCAGTCAGTACTTCATGGCTTTTCAGGCAGGACATTGTAGCTGCCCTCGCTTAAGCAGGAGCAAGGTGTGCACTCGCTGCAGGGCCCCGTCTTAGCTCTCAGCGACAAGCAGGATCAGCCTGTGACTCTGTTTGTTATGTTCAGGTTCATTACGATCGTCCAGCACCAAGCAGGCAGGCACGTTTGGTCGTTCGGCCAGGTGAGACACCTCCCAGCAGCAGCAAAGCTGTGGGCTCCACATCAGCTTGCAAGCTGGTTGTCTGTGCACATGACAGGTCTCATTGGAGTGAAACATATCAAACGTATTGTACGTGCTACTTTGCAGGTGTCCACAAAGCAGCAGCAGCTGGAGAGGTTGCATTGGCAGGCGAGCTAGCTTCTGTCGAGGAGCTCGCAAGCACTGCAGGCAACAGGCAGCCCTGCAGCAGCGCAGCAGCGCAGCAGCAGTTGCAGCACCTAGATGAGCAGCAGCAGCAGCAGCCTGCAGGCCATGTGCTGCAGCCGTTGGAGGCTGCTGCAAGCCGTAACGGCGTGCAGCTGCACAATGGCTGGCCAGGCCTGCAGCGCAGCAGCGGCTGTGCTGAGGCAGTGCAGTTGCAGCAGCAAGACTTGCAGCAGCTGCCGCTGCCGCTGCTCCATAGGCAGGTAAATGGCCAGCAGCAGCAGCAGCAGCAGCAGCAAGAGGTGCAGCAGCACTTGGAGCGGCTGAGGAGCAATAGCAGAGCATCGACTTCAGGTAGCATCACCAGCAGTGCTGGCCAATTGTACAGTAGCAGTGACAGTCAGCACCACGCCATCAGCTCTGCAGTAGTTAGCTTAGCCAGCATAGGCCCAAGCTCCAGTAGCAATGGCTGCAGCCAACATGTAGCAGCAGACGAAGGCACGCATGTGCAGCAGCAGCAGCAGCAACACGGCGCACAGCTGCTACGGTCGCCAGCAGGCGGCAGCAGCAGCAGCAGTGGCGGCAGCAGTGGCGGCAGCAGCAGCAGCAGATCGCCTTCTGGGCTGCAGCTGGTGCGGCCGTTAGAGGGGCCTGCAGTAGCAGGAGGTGAGCAAGGGCTGGGCACAACACATCTGCTGCTGTTGGCTGGCTGAAGTGCATAGCAACAGCAGCAGCTGGTTGTACATGTGCATCTGTGTTGAATGCCTCTTGCGCACGAGGCAGGCAGCTTGCTGTGTGTGTTCTGCAGCTGGTAGCATACGCCTGGCTAAGCGCTGTGTAGTATACACGTGTTCAGCAGCAGCGAAGCATTTGCAGCTAGCAATCGATGCCATTGTGCCAGGTTCTTCTGCATCCCCCTGCCGGCAGTCATGACAGGACAGGCTGGGTGTTGCAGCATCCACAGGCCAATCATGGCACTGCAGAAAGTATCAGCAAGAGCCGCTGCACCTACCCTGTTTTGATCCTTATCGTAGCCCTGCGCGCAATCCTATCTGACGTGCAAACCTATCTGCTTGCTTGCCGTCCTGCAAACCTGCAGCCCGCGCCTGCACACCCGCGCAGCTAGCAGCCTTCTGCAGCGCACTGCAGCTACCATCAGCAGATGCACAGCGCCTGCTGGACCAGCATCCGCAGCTGCTTGTGCTGCAGCCTGCTGATGTACATGCACACGTGCAGCAGCTGGCAGACACCCTCGGCGTAAGCGCTGCAGCAGCAGCCTTCATGTGCAGCCGCTGGCCGCTGCAGCTGCTGCTGCGGCCGGCTGCGGCCATCCTGCAGGCCGCGCAGCAGCTCGCTGATGCGCTGCAGCTGAGCAGCGCGTCACGCGTGGTTGCTGCGGCGTGTAACGCGCCGGCGCTGCTGGCGCGGCCGCTGCCAGGGCTGCTGCGGAGGCTGCAGGGCCTGTGCAGCTGGTTTGCCGTCACGCCAGTACACGCGCTTGCCATGGTTGCTCAGGCGCCAGAGCTTCTGAGCGACTCAGCTCCAAGCATTCAGAAGCGCGCGGATGCGCTGCGCAGCATATTGCGGCTCAAGCCTGTGTGCATGCAGCGGCTGGTTGCGGCATACCCCAGTGCGCTGTTCATGTCGCCTCGCATCATGAACAACAAGCTAAAGGTGCTCATGGCAATCATGCACAAGGATGCACACATCATCGGGCGCGTGGTTGTGTACAAAACGCCGCAGCTGCTGCGCCGAAACCTGGAGCATGTGCGCATCTGCTACCAGCTGCTGCCGCTGCTGCTGCAGCGCAGCGAGGGCTTCGTCTTCGGCATGGCAGCGCATAACGGCCGGCTGCTGCTGGCACCCGCAGCCAAGCTGCTGGTGCGCGGCGCGCGGCTGCAGGCAGCATTGCAGCTGGTTCCTTCCTGGCAGCAGCAGTGGCAGGCGCTGCGGCCGCCACAAGCCGAGGAAGGTTTTGCTGTGAACTACAGCAGGTTTGAGCGGCTCGAGTTTCTAGTGGCCACACAGCAGGCAGGTAGCATCACATTGTTAGATGCGCTGCTGCTGCCAGGTGCTGCATTCGAACAGCAGTTTGCTGGCTGGAGCAGCTGGTGGGAGCTTAAGGCGCAGCGTGTGCGGCAGCAGCAGCAGCAATGGCAGGCGCAGCAGCAGCAACAGCAGCAGCAGGGGCAGCCGCAGGGGCGGCAGCAGCAAGGGCAGCAGGCGCGGCAGCACTGGCAGCTGCAGATGAAGCAGGCGGCAGGGCCGCTGCTGCATCCAGGCCCGCAGGAGCAGCAGCAGCTGCAGCTGCAGTATCAGCAGCTGGTGCACCAGCACCTACGGCACATGCAGCACAGGCACAGGCAGCGGCAGCTGCAGTTGCAGCAGCACCGAGCGCTGGTGCTGCAGCAGCGGGCGCTGCAGTGGCAGCAGCAGCAGCGGCAACAGCAGCACCTGCAGCGGCAGCGGCTGCAACTACAACAGCACCAGCAGCTGCAGCAGCAGCAGCTTGGGCTGGGGTCGGGTGAACACATGCAGCCGATGCCGCAGCTGCAGCAGCAGCAGCTGCAGCAGCAGTTGCCTGCTGGTGGAGGGTACCTCTGGGGCAGGTACGTGCAGCCTGTTCAGCAGCAGCAGCAGCAGCAGCAGCAGCAGCGTGTCTTTGAGCAGGCACATCAGCAGAGTGTACAGCAGCAGCACCAGCACCACCAGCAGCAGCTGGTTGGTTTGCACAGCCATCTTGAGGAGCAGCAGCAGCTGCTGCTGCTGCCTGACAGATTAGAAGCACCTAGTTCTGCTGCAGCAGCTGAGGCGGGGGCTAAAGACAGCTCAGGCAGCAGCAGCGACAGTAGCCTGATCCAGCAACATACACAGGCAGCAGTTGCGGCAGCTGCAGCAGCTGCTGAGGTACCAGCTCTGTCAGGTACTCAGCAGCAGCATTTAGAGCACTACAGCAGTAGCATGCAGCATGACGGCGCCGCAGACCAGGATCGCTTCGTGCAGCCGCAGGAGCGGCAGCAGCGCATGGTGAACATTAGCAACGGCAGCAACGGCAATGCTGCAAGGTACATCAGGCGGAAGGCCATCCCGCAGCAGCAGCAGCAGCAGCAGTCCGCAGTACCGCAGGGTCAGCAGCTGTGGCAGCCTGCTGCAGCCACTGCTGGGTTTGAGAGCTTGTAGATTATGTAGCGGTGTGTGTGTGTTGCTGGATGGGAGAGTAGCAGAGCACACTGTGTTGAGTGTTGCTTGACGGTGTTCTGCTTGGATTGAGTGCTTGTGGACGAGAGTGTTTGCGAGGCTGTCAACAGCAAGAGGTCGCTTTTTGTGGTGATGTGTTGCGTGCCATTACGCAGCTGCGCAGCATGCTGGTATTCGTTGTCTCTGCATCAGCTTCAGCGCTGCACAGAACCTGTTGGTGCCAGCTGCAGTCATTGGTAACCCCGTATCAAGCTTGGTCCCTTTCGCCCTGAGGGTTGCATTGCTGCGGCTCGATTGGTGAAATGTTGAGCCAAAAAGGACTGACACCACTGGTGGCACGTCTCTCCTGGGCAAGCAATCCAGCTCTGCTTTGCGGCCAAACGAGCGGTTACATGGTCTGCTGGCAGCCAACCTGTCTTACAAGGCAACATCAGTACACTAGGGCAACGGCGCAACAGACTGCAGTGAAATCAATGCAGCAGTCCACAGCAACTCACGACCTGTCGACAGCCCAACGTTTTAAGATTGCACTGCACTGGCAGCTCAGCACGCCAGCTGCCGAGGCAAGCAGTTGTACCACTAGGCATAACCAAGACATAAAGCATTCATGCCTAGGTATGACATTCACATCCCAGTTCATCGCTCTCTAATCCACCCTATGTCAAGGACTTTTGAAAGGGTGATATCACCTTCAACTTGATGTTGAACATCCTCATCATATCTGCGTTACCAGCATCATCATCACAGGTGCAGTCCACCACCACACTGCTCAAGTACACATTCAGGGCTTGTTGTTGCCGGCAGCCCTGCTCCAGGGCCACAGCGGCCTGGGCGCAGCCCTGGTGACCTGCGGGGGCGCAACAGCACCCGGCAGCACAGGCCCAGCCACAGTGCCAGCCTTGCCAGGTGCCGCCTGAGGAGCCTGGACTGGCTTTTCTGCTGCTGCTGCTGCTGGCTTGGCGGGCTGCACTGCACCGGGCCCGGCAATGACCTTGGTAGGTGCAGCAGGGTGGGCATTTGCAGGCTTGCCGGCTGCTGCCGGCTGCGGCTTCTTGGCAGCGGCAGCAGCATTAGCAGCGGCGGCTGCTGCCTTGGGCTTGGCTGCATCAGCTGCATTGAAGGATTGCACCCTGAAGCTGTTCTTGTAGTTTTCGATTTCGCCGTCAGCCACGCACTGCCAGTAGAATGGGGACTGGCGCAGGCAGGTGGAGCCGCCGGGGCATGCTGCCCAGGCCTTGTCTCCGCAGAGGGAGCCGCCCTTGCAGGCGCCGCCGTTGCCGCCGCACTGGCTGAACAGGCTGGCGATGGGCTTGCACTGCCTGTGAGTGGATGGATGTGGGAATGGGGCGCAATGGTTAAGAGGGTTAGTAACATCACACGAGACGACGCAGAGAGATGCATGTAGTGGTGATGGATGATGCTTTGAGTTGAGCTAGGTGCTGTGTTTGCTGCAGGTCGCTGCTTGTAGCCTTTTAGTAAGGCCACCTGGGAACGTCCCAGTGACTGTGGAGTGTGGATTGGTCAGCGGCAGCTCGGCAAAGCTGACGCTGGCATGCACCACCTTCGCAGTTGCTGCACCAACTCATTGTTGCTGTTTGCAAAACTTTTCATGCATCGGAGGCATGCTGCCTGCCAGCACTTGATGTAGCAGCTTGCAGCCGCTGGATACCGGTGGTGCTGCTGCTGCTGCTGCCGTCCCTGCACCCACCAGAAGAATGCTGTCATGCGCAGGCACTTGAAGCCCTCAGCACACTGCGAGCTTTCCCAGGGGCCATCAGGGCAGCCACCGCCAGTGCAGCTGGTGCCACCACACTGCGCCCAGGCCTTGATCTCGGTGACCTCTGCTGCTGAAGCAGCAGACGCCAGAGCTAGCAGCAGCAGTGCACACGCCAGGCGAGCCATGTTCCCTGCAGCAGCAGTAACAGCAAGGTGTGGTTACACAGACTGGCCCCAGCTGCTGCCTGTGCAGTTGCTCTTGCCAGCTGCTGCTGGCATCCCAGCCCTGAAAGTGCGAGGGATTTGGTTGCATTTCAGAACCACGAGAAACTGCTGCTGTGCTCTGCCGTGGCACTGCAGTTTGGAGCTCAACGGCACTACAGGCAGCGGAAGACCGGCAGCGAGGAGCTGTGCCCAGCCAAGCCGGTATCTGGGGCCGTAAATCTGGCTTGAGTTACTAAAATATATGTCTCACCTGGCAGAAGGTCCGTGCGATGGCCCAAGCTGTGTCGATGGGTGGTTATAGCTCAACCGACTCAGCTCTGAACAGCCAATTGCCAGCTGTGGTGAGGAATTCAATGGACATACAAACACATGCGCTGATTGCGTGACATACAGCTAGCCTCTCCCGCGTGCTCACGGTGGATCGCGCTGTCACTGTCATCACACTTGTCACCTCGCGAGGTTGACTTTCGACAGTTGACAGTGCCGATGGTTTCCGCAATGTTTGCTTACTGGGTTTTTTCCAACCTCCCCCTGATGTTCATATGCCTATAGGCCCGGCTGGCCACTCAGGTGTCCACGTGGTGACTGCTCGTGCATGGCACCAGTGACTGGTCAAACTTGTTGCCTCGCCACATGATGCAATGCACTGCCGGCGCAACAGACCACGCCAGCCGACACAAGCGAAATGGAGTTCCTGCACTCGAGCAGCCATTGAAAATCACAGCACATCGGCACATACCCAATGACTACTCTGTACTATCTAGTCTATTAAAAAGCTTGCATTGACATGTCAACACGGTTTGCAATAGGTGAATGCAACATGCTGCTCACTCACGCATCTAGGAGGCGCCCCCTGCCACCATGGCTGCTGTCTTCAACTTCTAATCTACTATCTAGATAAGGGTCACCATTGGACTCTGAGGTGCAGTGGACGGTCCAGTGGGTTGACAGACAGCGCACCGCCCATACACAAGCCCACCGATAGCCAAAGATGATATGAAACGCTGGATTGCCCCTCAA
Organism: Tetradesmus obliquus; assembly: GCA_030272155.1. Taxonomy (NCBI): domain Eukaryota; kingdom Viridiplantae; phylum Chlorophyta; class Chlorophyceae; order Sphaeropleales; family Scenedesmaceae; genus Tetradesmus; species Tetradesmus obliquus. The sequence goes on along the minus strand of CP126193.1, from coordinate 7,595,046 downwards.
ATCAACCAGGAAAGTGGCTAATACTATAGTATAGATATAGCTATAGGAGCCAGACAGCATCTGCCTGGCTGCCGCACTGCAGATGCCTGGTAGCCCAGCCAGCTGCGCCGCAACGGGGGCATTTGCTGCAGCTGCCGCTGCCACCGGGCACCTGCAGTGCCAAAAGTGCAATAAAAGATGCAGCAATGTGCGGTGTGGGGAGGGCTGGCAGCTACTAAACCCTAATCACATTTTGGAAGTTACAAGAGTAACCTCGCCCGTTGGGGAGCCAATGACAGGCTCATTGGGCAGATCAGGGTTCACAGCTGCCAGCACCGAGTGCGGTGGACCTGCAGCACCATAGCACAAGCCACTGAATAGCACAGCGCAGTGCACTGAGCAGACATGCAAGGTTCAAACTACTGCGGCCACATGCACTCATCATCATCATGTTACTCATCAAGCCATAGCATCAACGCCATCGGCCCCGCGCCCCAATGGAGCGGCCACATGCACTGCAGAAATTAAACAAGCTGCAAAGAAGAACATAGCTGGAGATATGAACGACATGCGAATCCTGTCCAGCAAACCATTCAGTCACACGCATCTGGCATCTACTGACATTTAAAACCCGTTGAGGAATAGTCTAAGCAATCACCAATGCAGGCAGTCAGCCAGTTCATAGTGCACATGTCATACACAAGCGTTGCATGCAAACATCACACGCAGCACTACTCCATATCTCTGTCCCCACTACCCCCGGCTGTGGCGACTACACCAGCAGATGTGCCTCCCAACACAACATCAACACAAGCCCACACAATGAAATGCAGCAGCACCAGCATGATAGCCACTCCTGGGCGACACGCACGTTCAAGCCTGCTGCGTCAAAACAGCGATGGAAAGGAAAACACAGGTTGACCAATCAGGCGCTTCTAGTGATACTACCATCCCGCCCTGCCGCAGCATGATCACTTTAAGCAGTGAGGAATTGCACTGTCTGCTGCTTCCGCTGTCTACCATTCTGCAACATGGTGCCAGACTCTGGCGCTGCTGCTGCTGCACACGAAGGTGATGCAGCATGCAGACTTGCGTGGTTATTTGACTCCCGCGCCCACAGTAACGCAACCCCCAACAACCGTGAACAAGAGACCTGCAGTGCATGACGCCAACCTGAACGCAAATCTGACGATGATAGCTGACAACTGAGGCAGCGTGCCCCGCCTCCCCACTCGTAACCTGCCCTCGCAATCTGATGACAAACAGGAAACAGGCGCAGCACACATGCCAACCAGGCAGCAACGCACACCACATGCACACACATAGAATGCTACAATGAGTAACATGATGATGATAGAATGCTACAAACACACCACCCGATTAGTACCAGCAAGCCGAGCGCCTGACAGCGCCTGACATCGCCGCACTGACTGATCATTCAGCAACCCACCCTGTGTGCCCACACCACGCACTACGCACCACACCAGCCATCACTACTAGTAGCCGCAAGCTACAGGCCGGCAGCAGCAGCAGCAGCAGCAGCGCCAGGCGGCATCACACTGAAGTGCATTGGGCGCACCACCTCCCGCAGCGGCACAAACCTGCACAGCCGGTCCCCAAAGCCCTGCCGCTGCTGACTCAGCAGCCTAAACCCCAGGCTCACCACCAAGCCTAAACCGCACGTCAGCACGACCAGCCCCGCCTCCGCAGCAGCCGCCAGCAGCAGCCGCCGCAGCGGCGGCAGCATGTTGTAGGGTCCCTCGGTGGCATGCACCCTCAGCAGTGCAGCAGCGGGTGAGGTGTAACCGTATGCAGCAGCCAGTAGGGTGAGGCCTGCCCAGGTGGCAGCAGCAGCAGCGCGGTAGGGTGCCAGGCTGGGCAGCAGCCAGGGCAGGGCCAGCAGGCCCAGGGTCAGTGCTGAGCTGGCGAGGCAGTCAAATGCTGACATCAGCCGAGAGGGCCGCACCTCGTCATATTCCTGCAGGAGCAGCAAGTATGGTGGGGCAGAGCAGGGAAGTATGCGAGACACGAGAGGCGACACTAAGCCTCAGTGAGGAGGCGTGAAAGGATTATGCATGCAGAGTTGGGATGGGATTAGTGGATGCGCACGCATATGAGACAAATGTTGCATCTGGTTGCATGTGCTGCAAAAGCTTCTGCTATCACCCGTGTAGTTCAGCAAAACAAAGGTGCTCAACCAACCTGTTGCACCTGTTGCACTGCAGCGCGACACAGTCAGCACCTACGGAACAGCAACTCCTGAAGCTTGCATACTGCAGCCCCCTCCCACCCACCTATACCCCCACCCCCGTCCCCCACATTCAGCAACGCAAAGCCGTTGTTACCCCCACCCACCTGCACGTCCTGCCTGCTGAACAGCTGCTGACACTTGGTGGCGGAGGCCCTTCTAGACATGTGAGTGAGCATTGTGTTGCATTCAGCTACTGCACATCATTCTCCCTGCAAATGTCAACACCCACCCACCTGCACGTCCTGCCTGCTGAACAGCTGCTGGAAGCTGGGCGGGTCCACCTCTCGCAGCGCCTGCAGCGGACACACAGCACAGCCAGTGCAGCAACACAACAATAAGTGCTTGGCCGACAGTGAGTGCATGGTTCCACCTCGCGCACCACCTGCAGCCACCGTGAAGATGCATGATGGTACAGGCGCGCTACAGCTCAGGAGATGACAACAGCAGCAACCAGAGGTTGCTGTGCATGGCAAGTGTATGCATGTGCCGCAGTCAGCATGCTGGCGCCTGCGGGCCGTACGCGCTACATGCAGCAGGTGCAGCCTGACCATAAGCGAACCTGGGCCCTGAGCAGCTGCAGCGTAGCCTGCCGCACCAACGGGCACAGCAGGGCATGTGGCCCCTGCAGCGCCTACCAGCAGCTGCCCATGCAGCCCCGCCTAGCTTGTGCAAGTGCAGCTTGTGATTGAACAACAGCAGCTTCAGGTAACTACTAAATGACACTTTGCATCCAAGCATGTCCAGGCAGCCCACCAGCAGCCCACCTTGTACACGCGCAGCTTGTGTTTAAACAACAGCAGCCCCTGGTTACTCCGCATTGAAACACGTCCAGACACAAAGCACGACCAACACAGCAGCCCACCTTGTACACGCGCAGCTTGTGCGACTCTGCGGTCTCGTAGTTCAGCCGCCGGCCCCTGACCTGGCTGCAGCAGCACAGCACATAGAAGGCAAGCATACCAACACGACATGATGTAACAGGGGACGTCAGCTGATGATGATTTGACACACAGCGCAAGCAATGGCAGGCCCAGCATGCAGATGTGCAATTGGCAGCCAGCCCTGTCACCAGGCACAGCTGCACTGCCTCAGCAACATCACCCCACAGAGGCCCCACGGCACTAAAGCATTTTGGGACTTACTGCAATGTTGACAGCTGCCAGCAACAATGCGCGCTGCTGCAAAAGGTATCATCAACGCCATCAAGCCATAGCAACAAAGCCATCTGCCGCACCTGATGTGGCTGCGGAAGGCGGGCGAGCGCTGCAGCGCCTCCACGCTGCCGATGTAGGGCGAGGCGGCAGCGCACGACGACAGCAGCGTGGGCTCCCAGCCTGCAGCGGTTGCAGGACAGTAGGTGCAGGGAGGCAGTTACTGACAACGTGTGTGCAGTAGAGTCACCCGCAAGGTGGTGCTTCTGCTGCTGCTGCTGATTTGCGTATTGTAATGAAAAAAGCAGCTGGCGTAGGCTTCACCGGACTAGCTTGCGCTGCACTGCAAGCCGGCGTGCAGGGCACGCGGCTGACAAGCCGACAGCTGTGCAAGGATACGTTGCAGCTTTGCACTCCCAGCAACAGCTCTGTTACTGAAGCAGGGCTCTTTTGGCTGTGCTGTTGAGGCACACTATCAGGACCACACTCACTTGACTCCGGCTCTTGCTCCTCAGGTGGCTGCTGCTGCTGCTGCTCCCGCCGCTGCTGGCGCCTGGCTGATGGCGGCGGAGTTGTAAACATCTGCTGCTGCTGCTGCTGGGCCTGCTGCTTCTGCGCCGGCGCGTCTGGCGAGGCCCACACCGCACCGTCTGCATCAAAGTCAGGTGCCCTGAACCTGAACGGCCTGCCAGGCGCGTGGTCGCTGATAGCCGAGATAAAGTCAGTCTGCAGCGTTGCCGCAGGCTCTGCTGCTGCTGCTGCTGCTGGTGCTGCTGCTGCTGCTGCGCGGCGTGGGGAGGTCTGCGTGCATTCTGGTGATGGTGGGCGGCGATGCACTGGTGATGCAGGCCGGGCAGACGCCTCGTCTACCTGGACCCTGCGGGGGCAGAAGCAGAATTTCTGGGTTGATATTCCACAGACATGAAACTCAACGGTTCGCAGTGAAGTCGAGCATCATCTATCAGCTAATGTGGAGGCAAAGAAAAAGGTTGGCTTTGCGTCACACGTTGTGCTGGTGGGAGGGGTTCAAGCAGGCAACAAGCGGGCAGTTGGGCAGCTGGCAGCTGTTGCAGGTCTGCTGCGTAGCATACTGTAGCAGCTTGTTGCACACTTGTACCAGCAATCACACGTACTCAGGTACAAGGAAGCAACAAATTGTTGTATCACACATCAGCAGCACTTTGCTGTTACTGTGTCCGCAACATGGTCGCCTGCAACACAGCAGACTGTGCAGGTGTGTTCCTTTGCTGCCATGCTGCTGTTGCTCAGTTGCAGCTCAGCAGCTGTGCCATGAATGACTATTGTTGCCCACCTGTGCCGCTGCTGCTTCCCGTTGCTCTTGCTGTTGCGCTGCAGCCATGGCCAGGGCAGCACTGACACAAGCATGTATGCTGCCATCACCACGCACAGGCAGCCACCCAGCAGCAAGGTGTGGTCGGGCTGGTATTCCGCGTCGTATGCCATCTCTGCCTCGGATTCAGAGGCATAGTGCAGCTGTGCTGCAGCTGCCATAGCAGTAAATCGTGCTGTGCCTGAGCTGGTGATGCTGCTTCCGTTTCTGGCGAGTGTACTCCTCTGCAAGCTAGTGATACATCAGGTGATTCGTATGAGGAAACTAGTATAACAGCTCCTCGGGCGTATTGCGTGGGGTCGAGCTGCAGCAGCAGCGACAAGGAAACTGATGGTGTCGAATAGCCAGTGTTCGCGTATGCCGAGCGTTCACACGATGCTGCATCACCTAATAATGCGTTGAGAGGAACGAATGATGAACACAGCGTGACAAATGTACGTCTACTTCAAGTATCTGAACCGCAATACCCGGGCAAACGGCCCCTTCACCCCAACGGCGACCTTTCTCAACGAATGTTTCGCTCGTAATGTAACCAGTGGTATGCGATGGGGACCGGAGGCAGCACGGTGACATAAAGCATTTGAACTTGATCCTTGTGTAGACGCCTCCCTCCATGGTGCACGAAACAAGTCTGGGCTGGAGTCATGCAGTGGAAATGACGAATCACTTTCAGAAGAACTGTCTGGAAGCTTAGACGATCAGGCTGGGTGGCGTGATGTTTGCGAGGGAGTTCAGGTGGGCCTAGCACATGAGGTCGTGTCAAGCTTTACAGATATGATCCAAGTTTAGTATGTATCAACCATCATGCGGTGAAATCGAGCACTTGGCAGCGTGGTTATTGAAATCACAGCACGGTCTCTTGCAGCAGGCGTCCGTTCTTTCCGCACGATGGTCGAAAAGTATTTATTGTTCTGCACTTGAGATTCTGACATGTTTGTTTGGCACATGGGTCAGCGTGCAGCGCGGGAAGGCATATCAGTTTGTACTTTGCACAGCTGCTTGCACAACAACCGGGTGCCTACAAAGCCTTGAGCTGGAGAAACTCGCCATACCACATATACAGCCACTTTCAATGCAATGAGGGGATGCAGCTGCCAGCATGTGGCTGTTTGGCACTGACAACAGCATGTGTCGAACACAGCAGCAGTAGCTAACAACGCCACAGGTCAGCGATGGCATGATCCTGAGTGTCTGAGCTACAATCACAAAGCCCTAACAGCCCTTGCTGATTATTTCTAACCTGTTGCAGCCCATATCAATAGCACGCAGCCGGCGCTGGCTTCCGAGTTGTATCACTCTTGACGCAGCAGCAGCAGCTGCTGCTGCAACCACTACAACAGCGCTGTTGCAGCAGCAACAGCAGCAGTGGCCAGCATGATGAGCCCTGAGCAGCAGCAGTTGCAGATGCAACAGATGCAGTATCAACAGATGCAGATGCAGCAGCAGCAAGCTATGGCGCAGCAGCAGACGATGCAGCTGCCGCCGCAGCAGCAACAGCAGATGCAGGCGATGCAGCCACAGCAGATGCAGCAGCAAGCAGCTTTGCAGATGCAGCAGCAACAGCAACTGCAGCAACAGCAGGCTGTGGCGCAGCAAGCAGCCATGGCAGCAGCACCCGGTGGTGCTGCAGCAGCAGCAGCTGGCACCTCACCAGCAGCAGCACTGCAGGAAGACTCGATAGAGCAACGGCGAAGAGAAGATGTCTTGCTAGAAAAGGCCCGGCTCATAACGGTGAGCAGCAGCTCGCGTCATCAAGCTGCAGGCATGCCTTTGCTGCAACAGCAGTGGCAGGTTATGAGCCTGGTGCCACAGCAACCAGCAAGTTACATGCAGCTCATGCAGACATCTGCAACAGCAATTTCAGCGTCACCAGCAAGGCATGCACACAGCTGCCGCTGCAACGTCATTCTGACCCAAGTGCTTCACTCAGAACCATGCTATTGCTTCACATCCTGTCGGTTGCAGTGCAGCAGATGCTGTGGCACACACCAGCACAGCCGCTGCAGCTGCAGCAGTGCAGCTCCGCTGCTCCCAGCCCAAGCTGCACGGCTGCCTCACCACAACTCCCCACGCTTTTTACAGCTCTGCGCATGCTCGTCAAGTAGCAACTGCAATCCTTGTCTTGCTGCCGCATGTTTTGCTCTCAGGCTGAGTACCAGCGGCTCGCGCTGGGCTACGGGCCGCGCTTTGAGGACGCGCACCGGCCGATGACGCACTGGGACTTCCTGCTCAAGGAGGCCTACTGGCTGGCACGGGACGTGGGACAGGTGCGGCGCGCTGGCTGGTGGCAGCAGCAGCAGCAGCAGCGGCGGCAGGGGTAGTGGCAGCAGCAGCAGCAGCAGCGACTGCAGTGGCGGCGGCAGCAGCAGCGACCGCAGTGGCAATGGAAGAAGCAGCGACAACAGTAGCGGCAGCTACTCTCGGTCTGCTCAGGCTCAGCATGGGAGCAGTGGCAGCCGCACATGCAGGCATGGTGTTCGAGCAGAAGCAAGCAGGCTTGACTGGCAGTACAGATGCAAGCAGCGCGTAGCTGCAGTAGGCAGGCAGCAGTTGGGCTGTCTCTTCTGTGTATTCTGCGATGCTGTCTGCTCTCTGTTGTGGCTCTTGGGCTTTGCTGCAGCTGTTTCTATGAACGATACAGCCCAGCACAAGCTGGACGGACACAGCTCCCGACTCTGCTGCTGCTGCTGCGGCTGCTGTGCTGTGTGTGTATGCTTGCCTTTGTCATCTGCTTGCAGGAGCGGCTGTGGAAGCGGCGAGCAGCCTACCACATAGGGCAGGCAGCAGCCGCAGAAGGCAGGCGGCGCCTGGCTGCTGCAGCGGCAGCAGCAGAGGCGGCTACTAAGGAGAAAGCCAGCAAAGCAGCAGCCAAGCAGCAGGAGGAGGAGCAGCAGAAGCAGAAGCAAAAGGCAGAGACAATAGCAGGTGCGCAGGCGCAGCAGTCACTCTGGGGCTGATCCACCTGGCTGCAGCTGGCGTTATGACTAGTTGTGACGCATGCTCTGCATACATTGGCGTGCAGGAAGGGCTGTGCAGGATGCAAGCTGCTGAATGTGCTGTTGGCATGTGCGGGTCACCAAGGGCGAGTTACGCACCCATGATGGCCCTAAGCTAGTGGTTGCAGGGTCTGGCTGACATTCTGTCTTCATGCTGTGTGTTCTGCTCTTGCTGCCGCTGCTGCTGCTGCTGTTGCAGACATCCTCGCGCTGGACGAGCCGTCCCTGGAGCTGTCCGTGGACTTCCTGCACTTCTGGGCCAACAACGGCGAGTTCAGCCAGTGCGTCATCGCACACATGGAGACCACAGACGTGAGCAATGCAGGCGATGCCTGGGGTCTTGGCTTGTCTGCGAGCGGACGGCTGCGTGCACAGCATCCAGCAGCAGCCGCGGCGCAGCAGCCGGGCTACTGCAATTGTTGCAGCAGCAGCAGCAGCAGCAGCAGCAGGAAGTGCTTACGGTACCGCCAGTGCATGTGCGGCAATTTGCAAGCAATTCCGCTGCTCTTGTATGCGCAACTGGCCCCCTGCAGGTGCAGCGTCTGCTGCGCATCTACCTGTACGCCCACGCTCCTGCTTGCTGAGCCAGCCTGCTTCTTGTGTGCACCTTCCACACATGCTTTCCGGCAACCGCAGGTGCAGCGCCTGCTGTATCTACCAGCACCTGCTTGCTGAGCCTGCGTCTTCTGTGCCCCTTGTCTGTCCGTCCTGTTCGCTGTTTGCACCCCGCTGGTGCAGCGCCTGCTGCGCATCTGCTAGTACTTTCACGCACCTGCTTGCTGAGCCTGCTTCTTCTGTGCGCCTTCTGTTCATCCTGTTTTTTCATTGGCAACCGCAGGTGCAGCGCCTGCTGCGCATTTACCAGTACAGCCAGAAGTACGAGGCGGACTGGGAGCTGGCCTGGCTACAGGCGGAGCAGCGCGCCGCGGAGCTGCGCAAGGCGGAGCCGCAGCCGGCCGAGGACGACGCGGCAGGTGCGCTCAGTGGTGCAGCAGCAGCACTGCACTGTCAGCCTGCAAACAATGGGTATCTGCACTCTGCTGCCAAGCCTGGACCAGCTGCCTGCTGACTTGCACGACAGGTCTTTGTGACCTACAGTACACACCTCACCCTTACACACACACATCCGTGTATCATCAACTGTCTGCAGCGCTGGCCAAGCGCGGCAAGCACTGTTGCTCATATGCTTTTGCACTTATTTCCCTGCAGCACTGGCCAAGCTCGGCAAGCGCAAGAGCCCCAAGGCGCAACGGCACAGGCCCGGCGCCTGGCAGCTGCCAGGCATGCGACACACACCATACCTGTACCACATGCTCATGCATGCACACACATTGTTACCCTGTTGATGTGTCATTGCCTTTCCTGCTGTGCAGCGCTGGCCAAGCGCGGCAAGCGCAAGGGGCCCAAGCAGTCCTCCATCGCCAAGCACAGCAACTGCTGCATGTCACACACTGTTTACATCACCTTGTTCTTGCCGCACTTCTGTACCCTGCAGCGCTGGCCAAGCGCGGCAAGCGCAAGGGCCCCAAGCAGTTGTGTTTTACCTGCACGCACTGTCTCACTGCCTTGCCTCTCTGCTGCTGCTGTTGTTTCCTAACATCTGCAGCGCTGGCCAAGCGCGGCAAGCGGAGCGGGCCCAAGCAGTCCTTCATCGCCAAGCACAGCAACTGCTGCATGGGTCACACACTGTTACAACACCTTGTTTTTGCCGCACTTCTTTACCCTGCAGCGCTGGCCAAGCGCGGCAAGCGCAAGGGCCCCAAGCAGTTGTTCATCTATACACCTGCACGCACTGTCCCATCTCTGTGCCTGTGCCATGTTTTTCCGTTGTTATGTCTGCAGCGCTGGCCAAGCGCGGCAAGCGCAAGGGCCCCAAGGTGCTACGGCACAGGCCCGGCGCACGACTGGCAGCTGCCAGGCATGCGACACACACGACAAGTGTACTTGCACCATACTTGTACATATGGTACAAGTACACCGCATACTTGTACCACATGCTCATGCATGCACACACATTGCTACCCTGTTAATGTGTCATTGCCTTCTCCTGCTGTGCAGCGCTGGCCAAGCGCGGCAAGCGCAAGGGCCCCAAGGTGCACGGACATCTAGGACTCCTTACACAACACCTGCACACGCATCACATCACTCTGCCTCTACCCCTGCTGTTGCTCTGCCTTGCTCTGTTGTTGCTGTGCAGCGCTGGCCAAGCGCGGCAAGCGCAAGGGCCCCAAGGTGCAGGTACATGTAACAATCCTTACAGAGCACCTGCACACGCTGTCACATCACTCTGCTTCTGCCCCTGCTGTCACATCACTCTGCTTCTGCCCCTGCTTCAATGCTTTTGCACTTGTCGCTTTGCAGCGCTGGCGAAGCGCGGCAAGCGCAAGGGCCCCAAGGTGCGTGTGGATGGTGAGGAGGAGCTCGGGGACGAGGGCCTGGGCACGCCCACGCCCGGCATGCACATGGCGGGCAGCAAGGCGGCGCAGGCGGCGCACGCGGCGTATGCGGCAGGCAGGGACAAGCGCAAACGCAAGGTGGGCTGGAAGCGACTAGCATGTGGCCTGCTGGGGTTAGGGTGTGCTGCTACTGCGCCTAGGGGCGGTGTGATTGACGGGCATGTGGGGTGCCTGGCGAGATGCTGTCGTGTAGGCAGCTTGTCCTTTGTCACTGCTTGGCAGAGAATGCAAAACCATGCGTGCTGATGTTGTTTGTTTTGTGGATAATCTGTGGATAGTGGTGGTTGGTTGCTCCAGACCCACGACTGAGACAATCAGGTTCGTGCCGCCAGCTGCCTTGCCCGCCAGTCAGCACTGGACATGTTTTTGATAAGGGTGTGTGGGCTGGTCCATCCGCATCCCTGCAGAACTGCGACTACAATGACAACGACTACGTGGCAGGCTCATGCATGCCACCTTTGTTCTGAATCCTTGTAACTTTTGCTTATCTATTTGGTACTTCTGCAACCTGCAGAACCGGGACTACGATGACGAGGACTACGTGGCAGGCGGCGGCGGCATCACCATCAAGCAGCCCGCCAACAAGCGCCTGGGAGGCATGCCGGGGCAAGCCGGCGGCCTGCCGCGCAGCAGCAGCGACATGAGCCTGGCGGTGCATGGGGGCATGGACCCGCGGCTGAACAAGCGGCTGAAGAACCAGATGGCGCCCAAGCCGGGAGAGCCGGGACAGCCACGGTGCGCATGTGGCCGAAGCGCTTGCGTGACGGTTGCAGTTGAATCTGCGCAGACATTGTGACTGTTGCGGCTGCACGCCCGCTTGCAGCTGGGCCCCGCCCGCATTGATGCATCCTCGCACCGCTTCATGTGTTGTGATGTTACTGTCTGTAACCCTGCTGCAGGATGCACGGGCAGCTGGGCCCCGCGCGCAGCGGGCTGCCGCATGCACCCGGCTCGCTGCTGCCGGCCTCCTTTGCTTCACGCTGCTGCTGCTGCTGCTGCTGCTGCTGCTGCTGCAGGATGCACGGGCAGCCGGGCCCCGCCTGCATTGATGCATCCTCGCAGCGCTTAATGTGCTGTTGCAATGTTTACTCTCTGCTGCTGCTGCAGGATGCATGGGCAGCTGGGCGCCGCCCGCAGCGGGCTGCCGCATGCACCCGGCTCGCTGCTGCCGGCCTCCTTTGCTTCATGCTGCTGCTGCTGCCTGCCTGCCTGCTGCTGCTGCTGCAGGATGCACGGGCAGCTGGGCCCCGCCCGCAGCGGGCTGCCGCATGCACCTGGCTCGCTGCTGCCGGCCTCCTGGAGCTATGATGAGGATGCGCTGCTGGCGGCGCTGGTGGTGGAGTACGGCTACAACTGGCACTTCATTGCGGACACCTGCAGCAGCACCAGCGCCCTGCAGGTGAGGTTCATGTTGAAGTTCGTCTGGTCTGCCCTCTAGCTGCTGCATGTTGCTGCATGCCTGCATTACATGTGTTGTGCTGGCGCTGGTGGTGGAGTACGGCTACAACTGGCACTTTGTTGCGGACACCTGCAGCAGCACCAGCGCCCTGCAGGTGCGGCTCTTGCATGTTGTTGCATGCCTGTATTTGTGTTTGTTGTGTGCTGGCGCTGGTGGTGGAATACGGCTACAACTGGCACTTCATTGCGGACACCTGCAGCAGCACCAGCGCCCTGCAGGTGAGGTTCATGTTGAAGTTCGTCTGGTCTGCCCTCTAGCTGCTGCATGTTGCTGCATGCCTGCATTACATGTGTTGTGCTGGCGCTGGTGGTGGAATACGGCTACAACTGGCAATTCATTGCGGACACCTGCAGCAGCACCAGCGCCCTGCAGGTGCGGCTGTGGGTTGTTGCATGCATGCATTAGATGTGCGCTACGCTGGTGGTGGAGTACGGCCACATGCAGCAGCAGCAGCGCCCTGCAGGCGAGGTGGCTGAGGGTGGTTGTTGGCAGCGGTGCAGGGGTGCTGCAGCTAGTACAGTTGCCTCCTCCAGGCCCGGCAAGCAGTGCAGGATGTGCCTGAGATGTTTTCTGGAGTAGCGTAGCATACCGCCACACACCCTCTCATGCAGTGTATGTAGCTGCACCCTCAGTTCCTGCAACTCACACAAATGTTGTGTCTTTGCGTTGTTGCTGCCGCAGGGCGTGACGCGGCGCAGCGAGTGGTGCAAGCAGCGCCACAACCAGATCATGAAGTCAGGCGAGGCGCAGGCGGCAGCAGCAGCAGCGGCGGGCGAGCAGCGGCCGGACGGGCAGCCGGGCGATGCTGCAGCAGCAAACAACAACCTGGCCAACCTCAGCAAGCACCAGGTGAGCACACAGATCTTGGCTGCTGCTGCTGCTGCTGCTGCTGGCAAACTTCAGCAAGCACCAGGCAACATGCACAGCGCGGCACGTGTTTCAGCACGTGGGCGGGTGTTGACAGAGAGTTTGAATATGGCATGTAGGCATGTAGGTACCCAAGCACGCTCGATCGAAAGGGCGTCGAAATCATGTTATCATGCTGCATACCCTGTGGGATCAACCCGCTGCTGCTGCTCCATCTCGTCTGCAGCTGCTGCTGCTGCTGCTCAACGATCAGTTGCCACATGAACGCTATTGCCGCTGCTGCTGCTGCTGCCGCTGCCGCCAGGCCAAGGAGCTCATCATGCGCAGCCTGCCTGTGCCGGAGGGCGTGCTCAAGCGCCACGTGGACGCCATCGCGCCAGCATTCACCAAGAAGAAGGCGCAGATGCTGCAGGTGAATAGCCTTGGTATAAATTATTCACTTGATCCGTTTGACTTGCTCAGCGCCACGTGGACGCCATCGCGCCAGCATTCACCAAGAAGAAGGCGCAGATGCTGCAGGTGAATAGCCTTGATAATGATTGATTTGGTTGGTTTGACTTGCTCAGCGATGCTAGTGCCATCGCGCCCGCGTTCACCAAGAAGAAGGCGCAGATGCTGCAGGTGAGAAGCCTTGGTATTGATTACTTTGACTTCCTCAGCGATTGTGGCGCATGCTCGCACCAGCATTCACCAAGAAGAAGGGGCAGATGCTGCAGCTGCGCTGAATGGTTTGAAGTGGTTTGGCTGCACAGCGAGTGTGGCTGATGCTGGTGCAATTGCACGTGGGCTGGTTTGATAACATGCATCCTGTCTGCACACATCCGGCACTTGGTCAAGTTGCCTGTACTGCCCTTGATGCATATGCGCCCGCTGCTGCCTCAACTTGTGTGTGCTGCTGTGTTGGGCGCTGCAGGACCGCGACAACGTACGCAGGCAGAACATGGAGCTGGCAGAGCCCCACGCCTCGCACTTCAAGCTCACACAGATCACGCTCAACCAGTCGGGCGGCCGCATTCTCAGCCCCATGGAAATCACCGAGCAAGAGGAGCAGGCGAAGAAGCAGCAGGCGGCAATGGCACGCCAGGCGGAGATCGAGCGGCAGCAGCAGGCGGCGGCGCAGGCGGCGGCGCAGCAGCAGCAGCAGCAGGCGGCTGCAGCAGCGGCGGCGGCTGCGCAGGCGGCGCAGCAGCAGCAGCAGCAGCAGCCGGGTATGGCCCAGCAGGCGATGAGCGGTGGTGGAGGAGCCGCAGGGGGCTCCATGGGCAGCCAAGGGGGTGGCATGCATCCGGGCACTGCTGCGCAGGTGCAGGCGCAGCACGCCACGCAGCAGCAGCAGCAGATGGCTGCGCAGCAGGCGATGGCAGCAGCTGTGGCGGCGCAGCAGGGTGGCGGCATTGCTCCTGGAATGGGGCTGCAGCAGCGGCCAGGCACGCCTGGCCAGGTCACCTCTGCCGGTGAGCGCAGCACTATGGCGGTGTTGTTGTTGCTGTTGTTGCTGCTTGCCATAAGAATGCTTGAGCAGCAGACGTCATGGCTGGCCTCTGGTACTTGTTGTGTGGGTATGACAGCAAGCAGGCTATTTGAGCTGTTGACTGCGATCTGCATAGATGCGGCACGAGCGCGCATGCATCGTAATGTCACACATGCAGTGAAGCTAGCAGCCACTGGCAAGTTCCACGCATTGCATGACACAGTCTGGCTCACTAGCAGCTGCTCTTGCTTGTGCTCTGCTTCACTTCTGCATTGTGTGTAGGTACAGCAGCCAACATGCAGGCCTTGGCACAGCGGCAGGGCTCCCTCACAGGAGTCACACCTACAGCAGCACTCACGCCAACATCATCCGCGCAGCTCATGCAAGCCCAGAGCAGCGGCACTGCAGCAGCAGCAGCGGCGGCAGCAGCAGCGGCTGCGCAGCGCGCGGCAGCAGTGGCAGCAGCAGGCGGCGTGCGGCCGGGCACGCCGGGTGCTGTTGGCGCTGCTGCTGTGCCGGGCATGGCTCCAAGGCCTGGCGGCGTGCAGCAGCAGCTAACAGCGGAGCAGCAGAAGCAGCAGATGATGCTGATGCAGCAGCAGGCAGCAATGACGCAGCAGCAGCAGCGGCAGCAGCAGTCGCCCGGCATGCAACCCACGCAGCAGCAGGTAGCGATGCAGCAGCAGCCGGGCATGCAGCCTGGGGTCATGGGGCAGCAGCAGCCAGGCATGCAGCAGCAGCAGGTAGCTGCTGCAGGCATGCAGGTGGCGTCGCCAGGCACTGCAGCGCAGCAGCAGCAGCAGCAGCAGCAGCAGCAGGCGCTGATGGCTCAGCGGCAGGCACAAGTACAGTACCAGCAACAGCTCATGGTGAGGATGATTGGCGTGGCTGTAGCAGGAAGGCGGCTTCCCATGTGTTGTGGACGCCTGCTTGATTCACTTTGCTTGTCCCGCTGAGCAGCACGAAGCTGATTGCGCTGAGTTGCATGTGCCGCTACTCTGCAGTGTTGGGCAGGTGTTGTCAAATTTACTAATCTGCTGCCGTCATGGCGCCCTTCTCGCGCGCTGAAATCTCTCAGTGTCACGGCCTGCGTGCTGCCTCTTCTGTGTGAGCTGTGTGCTGCATTATCCCACCTGCACCGTGCATCTCTGACCTCAGCACCACCGCATCCGCTGCTGCCGCTGTGCTTCCCTTTCATTCTTTTTTACGCGTATGCATCGCCGCTGCATCATCCTGATCTGAACTTGCGCAGGCGCAGCGCATGCAGGGCTACCAAATGCCGGGCGCTGCAGGGGCCCCTGGAGGCATGTCCATGCAGGGCTTAGCCATGAACCCTGCACTGGCTGCACAGGTGGCAGCGCAGCAGCAGCAGCAGCAGGGCCAGGCGGGCCTGCAGCAGATGCAGAAGGCGGGCAGTGGGCAGCTGCAGCAGATGGGAGGCATGCAAGCAGGTGCGTGATGAGGCGGTTTCGTAGATCTGTAGATTTGTTGGCGCAGCAGGGCGGCTAGGGCTGCAGCAGCGATGCCGTTGCAGCCTGGGATGTGGTTGCAGCATGGGATGTGGCCGCATCAGCAATGCAGTCATGGCGGCAATTCTGTTGAGCACTAAAATTATCAGAAAAATGGTATGTTGGGGCAGCAGCTCACGGTGCGGACGTGCTGGCATGGGCCATGCAGGGTGGTAGCTGTGGGCAGCTGGCAGGCCTCAGCATGTCTGCAAATGTAGCAGCGGTGTCCGAGTCGAACATGCGATGCCACATCCACTTCAGGCGCTAGGCTGTGCCTGATGATGCAGGGAGTGTACTTTAGTTCTGGCTGTTGCCTCCGCACTGCACATTGTTACGCACATCCGCACCACCTCACCTACTGCTGCTGTGCCGACTGCATTGCCCTTCCCTGCAGGCCTCGGCGGTGCGCAGCAGCAGCAGCAGGCGCTGACGCAGCAGCAGCAGCAGCAGCAGCTGGCGCAGCAGATGCAGCTCATGCAGGCCGGCGGTGTAGGAGCGCAGGTCATGCAGGGAGCACCGGGCATGCATCCCGGCATGGCAGGCGCGCAGCAGATGGGCCTGTGGCAGATCGGCGCGGGCAACATGCAGCAGGCAAACCTGGCGCTGATGATGCAGCAGCAGGCCGGCAATCCGCAGCAGCAGCAGCAGCAGTCAGGGCAGGGGCCATCGGCTGGGTAAGGATGCTTTGTGGTGGTGCAACGAGGGTGTGTGTGCGGGTGTGTGCACCTTGTGATGTGAGCTGGATGTAGTTCACAGACAGCTGGCGCACACCTCACTACCACCTAATTGTGTGTGTTGTGTTTGGGTTGGAGTATGTGTGTCGGGCGCTGTCTCTGTGTTTATCATCATGATGCAGTTTGGTTGTTAGGACGAACGTGCTAAGGGAGCCTGGCTTGTAAGCAGCTGCTGCTTAATGGCACAATGGATTCGCATGCATGCATGCATTCCATGATTACTCCCAAGGAGGTGTATGTATGTACGCGGGTGCTGCTTGGCCAGCTGCATTGCCTGCTATTGTGTCAACCGCAGCAGCTGGCTGCAAGTAGGTCGTCGTTTCATTGCTGTTGAGCCAGATCATGGAACCTTAGCACCATCGGAGGGGAAACTTCTGAGCTGTGAAAGCCCAGTAGTGTTTGGTGCTTGCCCTAGTGTTGCTGCGTCTATCGCGAGCGATGTGCAAGAGGCCAAACGCTCACTTTCAAGCCCACTTGATGTGCTGTCTGGGTGCATGGATCTTTTCGGAATGTGCAGGGCAGGGTATGCTCTGTGCTGGCTGTTGTTTGGCATGTCTGGGGTGCTGCTTATGATACAGGCTGCGCAGCACGTGCAGTGTGCAAAGTAGCGGTTTGCTGCGCCACCAACAATGCACTCCAGGGAGCTTAGCCCGGGGGCGCTTGCCGCACTACGAGGATGCAAGCTGCGCATGTGTGCGCAAGACCGTCTTGCGGTGTGACACCGCAGCGTGGGCGGGTTGCTGGCTTGGTACAACCAAGTCTGGACAGGTGGTGCATAGCCTGCAGCAGGCTGCTGCTGTTGCTGCTGGCCTAGATGATGCCATGCAGTGCAGCGAGGTGACACAGTGTTGTTGATTGTGGCAGCTACCATGGCCATGGCCATGGCAGCAGCTGCAGTACTTAGGCCAAGGCAGCTGCCTGCTTTGGGGTATGCTGCATGGACACGCGAGCGCAGCTAGCAGCCGCAGCCGCCAGGGGTAGTCTGTCAGCAGCGGGCTCTCTGCTGTGGAACTGCCTGAGGTTGCAAGTGACGCCGAGATCTCTAGAATGTGTGGCGGCAGCGGCGGCTGTAGCCGTCCCAGCAGCTGATCGCGTTCGTGTTGGGATTGTGTGGGTAATTGTATCAGAATGTCACCACGAGTCGCTCCACGCCGTTGCTTGGTTGATTTGTTTCCAAAACAAATAGTATGCGGCAAGTTACATGGGTGAACATTGAGTTTAGGCTCAACCTCGAATCCTCGTCGAACCAAGCAACCACAGCCTGGAAACCTCCACATCACTGCACAATGCAAGCAACACGCAACAGCACTAGCCAGGTGGTGGGACTTGCATGGCGAGCACGGCACGCATATGCTTATGATAGGCAGTGCGTGGTAACATGCTGCTGTGTCTGCAGCAGAGGACCCTAGGGTGCTGTGAGCGGACAGCCGCATGCGTACGCCAGCAACATAATGCGTACTCAACATGCAACATAATGCGTACGCAGTATACTCGACATGCCTGAGGATGCGCCAGCGCACGCATGAACAATGCAGCACTCAGGTATTGCTGCCTCCTTCCACCGGATTGTGTTCATCCATCAACTGCAACCACAGGCACAAAGTAAGCAGTGATAACTTGTACTCCAGAAAGAGGGCAAGAAAAGGCGGACATGCCCTTGTGTCGGCAGTAAGCATGGCAGCGGAAGTGGCAGCCACGTCATCACTCATGAGCAGAGCAACACCATGCTAGCATCGCATCAGAGCGGGTGCCAGATGCGGTGCGCAAACAGCCTGGCATGCTGCATCATACACAATGCTACAACTCATTGCCATATTGCCCCAAGGCAGCAATCAAGACAAACACAAGTTGCGCACTACTGCTTTCAGCAGTTCAACCGGCAGGCGCCTGCCATCACAACTCAAACGTGTGTACACGTGCAGGTTTGGTGCCAAGAAATCCATGACCTCGTGTGCGCCAGCCCACGCAAGGCCTGAGCCCCAGCGGGTTGAAAAACCGACAGTGTGGACACTCTGCAAAAAATCCACAATGCTGCAGTCAAAGGTTCGGAGCGAACATCACCCAGCTGCTGCAAGTGCAGGAGCTGCAAAAGGGCAAGGCATCCAAACGCCCCATTAGGCAAGCCAACAGCATTGCCCTGGGTGATGCTGCCTTGCTGAATGCATGTCAAGCGAGCACTCAACAGTGCTGCAATCAATGATGGAGCAAGCATTCCCCAGCTGCTGCAAGTGCAGCAGCTGTAAAAGGGCAAGGCATCCACACGCCCCATTAGGCAAGCCAACAGCATTGCCCTGGGTGATGCTGCCTTGCTGAATGCATGTCAAGCGAGCACTCAACAGTGCTGCAATCAATGATGGAGCAAGCATTCCCCAGCTGCTGCAAGTGCAGCAGCTGTAAAAGGGCAAGGCATCCACACGCCCCATTAGGCAAGCCAACAGCATTGCCCTGGGTGATGCTGCCTTGCTGAATGCATGTCAAGCGATCAACAGCCACATATTCCCGCAGACCAGCTGCCAGAGGCAGGCTGCGCCTAACAGCAGCATGCGCAACAATGCACACTTTTGATTGTCAATCGCAGCCACTACAACCCTTGATTGTAGCCAACACAATATTAGTACTCCGAATAACTGGCAGCTGTAAGGTCAGTTGTGCCTGCAACAAGCTGCACAGGCTGTTCTGGCAGGCATTCTGCATCATAAACAGGCAGCCTGCAGCATAGCAAGATATCATTCGATGATTCCACGCACATTCTGCGGCCAAGATAGGCTGCTGTGGGTGCTGCGACAGCATTCATCCACCATACATGCCCATGCGCCGTCTGGTATGCACTGGCCGGGGCATTCAGGCACAGCAAACAGCTGCCGCGTAGTAAGCCGCTGCAAGCATGCAAGCAGAAAATGCAGCGACCATCACAAAATGCATGTGCAGCCACACACCAGGTGCCCTGTCTTCGAGCACAACACAGTGTACTGCAGCAGCCCAATATGTAAAGCACATGCGCAGTTTGTAGCGGTGGACGGTAATCAGCCCCTCTGTATATAGAGTCTCTAAAGGGATATGTAATCAGTGAAGCGCCAGGTTCCTGTGGTATGGCTGGGGGCTCCATTTCACACGTTCATGCGATGTTTTTGTGCCGCAGCGCGGCAGTACCCACACTCGTGCTGCATTCGCATCGCAAATGGTGCGGCTGCTGCAACACCAAGAGTCCAACAGCTGCAATTTGAAGCACTGTGCTGCCTGGCGACCTCAACAGAGACATCCAACCACCGCAAAAGTCGGCCGCTGCCATGAAAATCCAACGTGCCGCAGGCGATATGTGCCAAGGGTGCATACTGCACAGGACAGAAGTGCCCCATGATTGACGAGCGGCACTCGGGCCATGAACACAACACCATGTACTGCACAAAGTCTAGAGGGTTTTTGTGCATCAGGCGCAGGCCTTGTGCTCCACCCCACAATGAGTCGGGACCCATCAGATCAGTTGCTTGGCGGCAATCGCCGCCAGTGCAGCAATGCCGCCACGCAGCAGCCACTGCGACACCCCACATAACAGTGCGAGCAGTACTGATACTTACAACCAACATCATCAATCAATGGGTCGGAAATGTAACTTCCTGTGAAGCAGCCTGGACTCACACAGAGCCAGCGCATGACCTGTACAGATTCAAGCACCCAGAATGTGTACAACTCATGACAGCTGCAAGCGCCACAAGTGCTACTTGCGCCTCACACACACCTCAAACTATGGCACAATGTTGGCTGAGCAGATCAGTTGCTTGGCGCGTACAGGCGGCAATCGCCGCCAATGCAACGACGCTACCACGCAACAGCCACTGCGACACCCCACACAATCCATGCGGGTAGCACGGCCGTACGGCCTGCTGCTTTTTTGGACCAATCGATAGCTGCTCAGGCAGGCAGCTACATGACAGAGCACACATAGGCGACATCAAGAGACACACGGACGGTGGAGGGACACAGAACAGTGAAGCCTCTGATGCTTGATTGGACCACAGGCATAGAGCATGTTTGAAAAAGTATGTAGAGCTGCATTCAATACCAGGTTTGGCAACTGGTTAGTGCACTACGAAGTACGGCCGCTCGCTGACGATGCAAGCAACTGTACGCCTAGCAGCACTCAAAACCATTTGTAGTGAACTTCAGACTGAGCCTCATTTGCCTGAATTTGCTGCAGCACAGGTCACTGCCTGCGAGCAGCACAGAAGACCGTTTGCAAGCACACTGAATGACAACTGCACTGCAATCGACTATACACTCAGACACAATCAGTCACAGATACTGCCAGCGCAAGCATGACATACACGATCAAGAGGAGCAGAAGCAGCACTCACACTTCACAGCCCTGTGCCTATCAAGCGCTCTTGAATGATGCCATGACACCGCAAGTACTATGGCTGAACACTAAGCCCTGCACATCAACACCTGAGGCTGCGATTCACATCTGAGCATTGCACATCAATGCCTAAGGCTGGAATCAAACACTGAGCTCTGCACATCAACGCCTGAGGCTGCAATTGAACACGGAGCAATGCACATCAGGAGGCACGCGTGAGACTGAAGATCAAACGCCGAGAAGATCTAATGCTGCAAGTCGTGGGCCGAGTACTACTCATGTGACATGCATGATCTCAAGCACGGCAGATCAATGCAGGCCGTATCACAGCGCTCAAGCAAACACACCAGCAGGGTACTGCCTCAAACGCCACACATGCGGCGCCAAAGCATGGGGCACAGGCAGCGACAGCAAACCAAACTCCCGCCACAGGCACAGCGCACCTGTATAACTGCTACTGCCTAGCCAACCTCAACTACACACATGGCACGGCATCCTCACCCACCCATGCTACCCTGCCTGTGCGCAACAAACATGCATGAAGGAACCAGCTGCCTCTCCACACATGCCGCTGACTGACAAGTGCAATATTAGTTAGCCCATAATACAGCGCATATAGTAGCCAAAAGATAGCAAGCGGCAGCTGCTGCAGGTGCACTGCAGCTGTGTAGCACTTACGCAATTGTTGCCGAGAGAAGTGATGATGATGACAATAGTATGTGTGAATTGATGGTCTCCAGCAAAATGGCGCGGCTGCCGCCACAGCTGCACACAGCACTCAAGCAAAGGAGCACGCTGCACTGCAAGTCGGTCCTCTCAACAAGCAAAAGCACGCAAGCAAAAACAGCACGCTACGCTGTGCCATGCAATAGACACGTTGGCAACAATGTGTCATGGCTGACAAGCCAGCACAATGCTTGATACGTGCCCAGATTGTTCAAGGAACTAGTAGCCGGTTGAGTAGTATGCATGGCGCCAGTGCAGACACCATACAGCATGCATGCGTGCTGCTGCTACTGTCACAGTAAGTTACTGTAGCAGGCGAGCAGCACAAGAAAGGAGCCATGTTGATGCTGGTCAAAGGCTTCAGTGCGCTTGCAAAGGCTGCAAGGTAGTAGTATCAGACTACGATTGATTGCTCACGAAAGTAACAGTGCTGTATCTGATGGAGTATCTCACATTCAGGCTGCCTGGCCAATGCAACAACTGCCAGAATAACCTGACAACAAGCAATGGGCAGCAGGAAAGCAGCCACTGCAGCAGCGTTGTCACTGCTAGTAAGACCAAATGCATGCAAGTATGTGGGCCAGTATGCGATGTGGAAACCACATCAGGGACTGGTCTGATGAAATAATATGCACGCATTTGCAGCAGTAGCAATTGTACTATGCCATCACACGTATGCAACAGCAGTATGCGTCGTGATGTAGCATGCATACCAGATAGATATCAGTTATTATAGTAGCAGTGCCAGCAAACAAGGTACGGCACATCACCTGCACCGAGCAAAGAGCGCACGCTTTGCAGCAGATTGTGCAAAACCTGGTCACGCCATGGCAGTGCTAGCACTCCCGCAAAAAAACCATCACAGGTAGCCCTCCCTGCACGTCAACACATCTGCACCACAGACAGCAGCAGCAGCAGCAGCAGCCGACTGGATCTGCGACTGGGATGACACGAGCTCATTATACATCTGCGACAGCTGAGCACACTGCACTGTCAACTCCTGCAGCCTCTGCTGCAGGTAGGTCCTTTTCAACGCCGCTGCTGCAGGCGCACTGCACGCTGCTGCTGGCGCGGCTGTTCCTGTGTAAGACTGATATGGCAGGATGCTGGTGTAGCAAGCTGCGGGCATGAAGATACCAGGCGCCCCTGCTGCGCAACCTGCTGTCATCTGCTGTGCTGGTGCAGCGTAGAATGACTGCTGCGTTGCAGGAGTGCCATAGAACAGTGCAGGCTGCGCCACAGCAAAGCATCCGGAGCTAGCAGTGGCAGCAGCAGCAGCAGCAGCAGCGCCTGAAGGTGCCAGGCTCTTCTCACAGCCTGCTGCTGCAGCAGCAGCCAGCAGCTCCTGCTCAAGAAGCAGCATAACGTCCACATCGCTGCCCATGACTTCATCGCTGCTGCTGCTGCTGCTGTGGTGCAGCTCTAGCTCTAGCAGCGACTGCAGTGTACACATGTCCATCTCATCCTCATCCTGCTGCTGCTGCTGCTGCAGGACGCCACACCATTCCTCTGCAAGGGCGGCAGCAGCAGCATCTGTCGACCATGCGCGCTGTGCTGCTGCTGGTGCCGTCATCACTGGCAGGTACATGGTGTTAGCCGCAGCACCATCGTGTGTGGCGGCCAGGGTGACGCCAGCACAGGTGTCCAGGCTGCTGCAAAGGCTGCTGCTGCTGTGCATCATTAGGTCGACATGGCGCTGCTGCTGCTGCTGCTGCTGCTGCTGCTGCTGCCGCTGCTGCTGCTGGCAGGCATGAATGGGCTGAGCACGAGCTGCTGCTGTGTCATCATCTGCATGGCTGATGCGGCGCTTGGCGAGGCTGGTGCGGCAACTCCTGCAAGCACAGCGCAGCGCAGCATACAGCATGCGGTTTTTAAGAAAGGGAGTGTTGCCTGGCGCGCGGCTGGCACGCTGACAGCATCCACCATGCACATCGTGCTCGTGTTTACGCAGATGCAGAGATGCCGCAGCCTGCTCTAACACTGATGACACTTGGAACATTGCTCGCTGCTGGCTGCACAATGCCTGCAGCCGAGCGTAAACCGCAAACCCTAGCAGTGGCTGGGCTCACCTTTTGTTGCCCTCGAAGCGTGCCAGGGGCTCCAGCTTGCCACACTGCTGGCAGAACCTGAACAGGGCCTCGCCCTGATCAGTAAGCCGCAGTGCATCTGCCCTTAAGTGCCTGGGGCACAGCCGTTTCTTCAGGCAGTACTTGCCAGCATCACTCAGGTCCATGTTGCAGCCCTGAGCCTGCGGACGATTATTGAAACAAAGAACATAAGGTTGTGACACGTTGAGAGATGGATGGCAGTGTTTTAATTGCCGATCAGACGATCGCGAATCTTGAGTGATGTGCTGCCTGCCACTTGTTTCCGTGTAGTGCCGTGTCGGCCACAAATTCACTTGATGACCCACGGCAGGAAACGTCGAGGTGCGCAGGCGTGACTGATTCAGCAGTTGTTTCCAGATCTTTGCTCACCTTGCAGGTTGAGAGCTTGCTGCGCTTCGCGCCACCGCTTGACGTTGAGGAGTCCGTGGATGCCATGGCGCCTGCAGTAGGCAAAAACACACATAATACACAACGAATCATTTTCATGCAGAGCAATGGACCTTGTCCAGGTGCTATGTCGCCTGAAGAGGATCGCTGCTGAGGATGCGCGCTGAGGATGACGACATGTCTGAAGTTCAACCAGTAGCGAACCAAACTTGAAGCAAAGCCAAAAACTTTGCTTGATCGTGCTTGAAACAACTCGCAGCACCCCTAATGAATGTAGTGCCCTCAAAACCACTCACCGGTGCTTCCCAGCGACGAGTGCAGCTGTATTCGTGCAAATATAACCTTAGAAAAGTGCTAACGACAACTGCTCGCAAGAACTGGCACTAGCGTTGGCACTAGCTATCACACCAGGCTAGCTGCAAGGTTCGAGAGCAAGTGAGGCTACTCTATTGACATTACCAGACTGGCTAGATGCACGGAGCATGATGATGATCAGAATTTGCCTGTATGCCGGCGAGTAGACAATCTAAAACCAGGGATGCTGGCTGTTAATCTACAGTGTTAGAACTGTGTGCGGAACGTGAAGATTATTGGAAGCACCTTTACGGCCTTCGAGAAACAAGATCGATCTTTTGAACGTCTCAGGCCCCATATTCACGCCTGTCACTCGGCAGGCAGCAGTCAAGCTGGCAGGCGTCATAGCTTCTTCAAGTCAATACCGACTTGAGCGCCGGATACAAGCCAGCAAAACACATTCAACGGGTAGTAAAACAATATGTCTGGCTCCTGGTCTCAACACTGCGCGCAGTTGAATCGTGGATGAGATTATCTGGCGAGGCCTCCAACCCAGGTTCGCAGTGACCTTCGGGTGAGCGTTCAGTGTGCAGTGGCGAGCCGATGATGCTACACGACACTTGAAATGCGACGCTTTGAAGCGTCGTGTACCTAAAAACTGTGGCTCTGGCCACCAAAGCATAACTCGGGCTGTCCTCAACTTGTCCTGCAGTTGACCAAGCCAAGACCCCTGTCACAGTGTGGTGGTGCTGGCATGGGATGCACACCTGCAGATGGGTGTGCGGAAACAGGAGCAGCGCGCATTATTGCTAATGAGATTGCAAGCAGAATAGCGTTGCAATGCAATGTATCTTCATCAAGGGGGCCCCCCCGGGGGCGCACAAAAATCTGCTGGCTCGTTGCCATAGGACGATTGAGCGAACCCAATTGCACTGCCAGTGAGGCACGGCCTCACCAGCATGGCACATCCAGCAACCTATCACCAGAGGTGCCCAGCAATAGTAGCATATGCCTGCGTTGGGGAGTTTACCGCAGCAATGTATGTACAAGTACAGCGCATATCATGTGTTGTTCAAACCTCATCAGCAGGTGAGTGTGCATCCAGCAGACGCACGAGCTAAAACTGCCTTTTGAGAAGGTTGCTGCACGTGTCGCCTGCTATGCACATCACAGTTGAAATTGTATAACAACAAAACATGGTATGTGCGGCCAAGACGCCTGCAAGGCTGGCCGCACCTCCCATGCCTCACAAAACGCCGCAATCTTGGAATGCGTGCGGCTTGCATATGCCATGCAAGTGTCTGTATGTGCATGTACCTCACGGTCAACCTCATACATGCAATCGTAACCTGTACGTACGGAACAAGTGGGTGCAGGACTGACTGTTCAACAGTGCTGGAGTCCAGCACTGTACTGAAGCACGCGGCATGTATGTTTGTCTGTACAGCCACGTGCGTATGGGTGCCTGTACCCGTGCATCGGGTGTATGCACCTTGACACGATACCTCACACAGGTGTGTGCTTTCCATGCAACGGAGCAGAACATAGCAAATAACATAGGACAGTACGCCACACACACGCATGGCCAGCGCCTACACAGCGCTGCAAAATCCATCATGCGCAAAACCTTGCAGCGTTCAGTATGCGTGCAGGCTTATCAAGACAAAGATGCGCAACAAAACGCCGTTGATCAGAAACCGTGCCAGGTGGCAAGAGCCGAATGAAGCACTTCGTCACAGTCATACGTGCTAACAGCAATACATGTCAGTGCTGCCAATGTAACAGTGCTGCACACACTGTGCAACAGAAACAAGGCAAAGGAGCAAACACGACACATTGAACATGCAGTGGGCATGAGCTGCAGCCTGCTGCTGGACTGTTAGCAGGGGATTGCACAAAGCGTTGTCATATCATGGCCTCGGGAAATGCGACGCGTGTCCGCTAGGCACGCACAGCTGACGCATCACGTCAAACTGGCATACTCTGTCGTACGAGCACCACCAAAAGCATGGGTGACATGCCAGCTCCATTCAATAGTACGATAATTGCGCCAACACTGCAAGCACAGCAGCGCAATGCTAGCCAAGCCTCCCTCTGGATCCTCAGGCATCAGCATGCCGAGCAACTGCAGCAGTGTTAACACTGTGCTGTGTACACCGTTGTGCAGGGAAGCAACACCATGCCAGACTGGTGCCAGGTTGGCCAATACAATGCGCCTCGGAACATAAACAACAGCAGGCAGCTCCTTTTGCTCCTCACAGCCCCGCTGCTGCTGCAGCCGCACCCACCCCATCCCTGCCTTGCCAGGGCCAAATCATAAACAGTAGCACTGTGCATTTCACGTGAATGAAACACACACACAGAGCGCAGATAGTTCTGTGTGCCGTGGTTGTAACCACATGCATCAAGACTCAAAGGCGCATAGACCAAGTGTGTGATGTGGCTTAGCCAACACCAAATGAAGGCTCTGACAACACAAGCAGTGTATAACACTGCAGGCACCGAAAAAATGCAGCAGGCACAGACACGCAGAATACAGCATACACTGCAACACGCTGTTACATTGTGACCGAAAGGGAGGACAGCTGCAGTAGCACAGCAGCCTCCACATGCGCCTTGCATTAGCAACAGCAGGCTCGCTGGAAATGCCTGCCTGCCAGCTGCTTATGAAAAAGCCAACAAATGCTGTCCTGGCCAGTCAGCAATGCAGCAACAGAAAGACATCACAACTACAGCGTCAGCTGTGTCATCACTGGTCAGCCGCATAGATCAAGACCACAGGACGAGCCGCAGTGATGCAAAGCGCAAGCATGGGCTGAGCTGCAGGAGCCCATGCTGCACGTCCATCAGAAGGAAGCAAGTACAGAGCAACTAAAAGAAACATGTGAAACATGGCGATTGGATATTGAACACCAGTGCGCCGAACCCCGTAGCAGTGCGGCTTAGCAAGGCTCAAATGGATCTTACTCAAAAGCTGTCATGTGCTGAGGCAGTGTGCAGTTGTCATGTGCTGAGGCAGCGTGCAGTATCCAGTAGACGTCCGTAACATATGGCCTCGTCGCATATGGTAGCCTATACAGGCCCGCCAAACTGTCATGTGCTGAGGCAGTGTGCAGTGGCGGCTGCGCCGCAGCAGTGATGCTCAACAGTAGTGCTAAGCGCCAGTGCATGAGGACTGCAAAACCACCTGACGACTGCACATGACGCAGATAGGTAATAATTCGCAATCTGACGCCAGGCATTAGCGCAGCAAGCGCGCACATGGCTCTGCCCAGGACTATGCCAATGCGTTGTTGTACAACACATTGGCAGCCTCCGAGCATTGATTTGCTGTGCCAAAGCATGGAGCCAGACAGCGCATCAGCTACTGTTTAAGACAAGCGCAGCCATGCAGAACACAAGGCACCTTGCGCAAGGCACAGAGATGTGCCTGGCCAATGAAGCACTTTTCATGTGCAGACCAAGCTGATACAAAGCAGCAACTCCTGCCTGGTGCCGTGCAACAACCAGAGTCATATGAGAGTGGCAGAGGCACTCAAGCATGAGTTGGAAACTAAAGAGGGCAGTAAACCCGCACTGCGTAGTGCTGGTGGTGTTGCTCGTGCAAGGTTCTCAGGGTGCTCGAAACATACAAACATGCACAGTCTGGAGCTGCCGCAAAGCAGCAGCCATCACCTGAAATGACTATGGATGGCGTATACATGCGACTGTGTTGCATATGCGTTTGGGGCTCAAACCCCCGTACATAACAAATGGCATGTGCATTGCCATCTCTGACCGGAAGCCTTGACATAACCAATGTATCGCAGCCAAGCCACTATGCTCCAGGTCTGGATCTATTCGACAGCAACAAATGCTCTGGAGTATCATCACGAACAATCGTTCCTGTGCGGCAGAAGTCACCACAGAATGTGCCAGAAATAAAGATGGTGCAGTGTGCAGATAGCAAGGCCAGCACTGCCATGCTGTGTGCGCTGCACTGCGGACGCAGCACAACGCCAGCTAAACGCCGTCGCAGAACACAAGTAACACACCAGTTGCCAAAGGATAACCACAATCATGCCTGCAATGCCTTTCTTGAAACAGTGCCTGACATAGCGTAACGAGTCGGTGTGCAATTGCGCTTTGCACATGCGGATACCAGCCAGCTTGTAGTACTGGAAGGCTGCTGATGAATGGTGTGTGAGATTAAAAGCAGGCCAGAAGCCAAGTGCTCGAAGACGAGGCATGTTATGGGAGTGCAGATTGAGCCAGCACTCCCCGCGCAAATCAGTCATGGCCAGTCATTAAGCCAGCCGGCAAACCCTCGAAAGCACACCATCCCTACCAACACCTGTTGTGAAAAAACGCCAGCAACGCAGCGGCGGCAATGAATCGCGTGGCAGCAATCACGCCTGCACGCGAGGAGGAAGCTGGAGTGCGGTGACAGCCCTGAACGCCAAAACATGTGATGGTGTCAGCAGCTGAGGCCGCACAAGAGCGCAACCTGCATGCGTCGGTACAGGAAGTTTGGAATGATGCCTGCTGCCGCATCCAGAGTGGGCGAACTCATGCAGTAGCCATGCACAATGCCGCTGCTGCCTGTGAACAATCATACAATCAGGGGCAAAGGCAACGCTGCGGCTGCCGTGCCAAGAGGTCCTGACAGTTGCGGACTCTGTAGCACCAACACATGCTTTAGCTGCTGCTTGGAGCAGCAGCTGCTGCCAGTGGCAGCAGCCAGCCACTGCCCCGCGCAGCATAACATACGTGCAGTGCCACTTTCTTGTCCAACTGACTCCTGTGAAACAGCGTAGCAAAATCCTTGCACCAGGCTCGCCTGCCTCTCCTGTGTGAGAGGGGCGTGGGAGCCGCTGTTGGTTCATGCCAGTCACGACCAGCCATCAAGCCAGCCGACACACTCTCAAGAGCAAACCATTCCTACAAACGCCTGTTGTAACAGCACGCCAGCAACGCAGCGGCAGCAATGAATCGCGTGGCGGCAATCACGCCTGCACGCGAGGAGGAAGTTGGAGTGCGGTGACAGCCCTGATCGCCAAAACATGTGATGGTGTCAGCAGCTGAGGCCGCACAAGAGCGCAACCTGCATGAGTCAGTACAGGAAGTTTGGAGTGATGCCTGCTGCCGCATCCAGAGTGGGCGAACTCATGCAGTAGCCATGCACAATGCCGCTGCTGCCTGTGAACAATCATACAATGAGGGGCAAGGCAACGCTGCGGCTGCCCCGCCAAGAGGTCCTGACAGTTGCGGACTCTGTAGCACCCACACATGCTTTGGCTGCTGCTTGAGCAGCAGCTGCTGCCACTGGCTAGCCACTGCCGCAGCGCAGCAAAACATACGTGCAGTGCCACTTTCTTGTCCAACCGATTCCTGTGAATCAGCGTAGAAACATCCTTGCACCAGGCTTGCCTGCAACTCCTCTGTGAGAGGGGCGTGGGGGCTGCTGTTGGTTCACGTCAGTCACTGCCAGCCATCAAGCCAGCCGACACACTCTCAAGAGCAACCATCCCTACAAACACCTGCTGTGAAAGCTCGCCAGCAACGCAGCGGCGGCAATGAATCGCGTGGCGGCAATCACGCCTGCACGCGAAATGAAGTGCGGTGACAGCCCCGATCGCTGACACATGTGTTGATGTGAGCAGCTGCGGCTGCACAGGAGCACGTGCTGCATATGTCAGTGTAGAATTGTGAAATGGCGCCTGCTGCCGCAACCAGAAAAAGCAGAGTGCTTCAGACGCACAAACGCCTGCTGCCTTTGAATAATAACACAATGAGGGGCAAGGTGCAGCTGCGGCTGCCTCGCCAAGAGCTCCTGACAGTAGTAGTAGCACCCACACAAGTTGGCTGCTGCTTGGAGCAGCAGCTGCTGCCAGCGGCATCAGCCAACCCCTGCCGAGGGCAGCAAAACATATGTGCAGTGCCACTGTTAGTCCAACCGACTCCTGTGAATCGCAACAAAACAACCACAACAACAGCCATGCGTCAGGCTCGCCTGCCATCCCTGCATAAAAGGGTTGTGGGAGCTGCTGTTGATTCATGCCAGCCGCAATGCAGATGAAACACACACGTCTGTTTCAACACCTTGAGTTAACAACACCTGTTCCATGCCAAACACCGCCGAGACCTCTGTTGACAAATCCACATCTGGTGTGTGTCAACATCACCACAGTTCCATCCCCAAGCGCTGCTGCACTGCAACGATGCGAGCAGCAGCACCTCAAGAGCATGCATTGATCTCCCCATAGCAGCCACCCTTGATTGCCCTGCAAGGCGTTGCTGACATGCCATCTGGCCACAGCCAGCATGCATATGCATAATAGCACAATCGCGCCTCGTGGCGGTTGATCCACCACAGGCAGAGGTCCTAGATGCAGGCCGGTGCACAGCAGTTGACGTATGCACAGGCCGTGCACCATGTTGTCCTCCCCCGCAGAACTGACAGAACCCCATGGGAACAGCTGCAGCGACGACAGCTGGCGTCACTAGTGACACATGCACAGCTCTCACCAGTGACACGCATGTGTCACTAGTACACAGCCAGGTGACACTGGCAACGACCATTTCTAACGGTACACACCATCAGCGCTACGAGTGTCAGGCCCGAGAGAGCCTCATCTCTTGCATAATCTGTTGTGCAAAAAGCACGGCAGAGTTGGTATGTGGCAACAACAACATCAACATGACTACTGTAACCATCATCACCAGGTTCAAAGAGCCATGCGCAGTGGTAAGACGCCAAGATACAGCCCGGAACTCAACGGGAATAAAAAAGGTTGCCTTCTGCGATTTCCTGTCACTCACACACAAACACACTGGCAGCAACACTACTGCGCACAGTTGAATGCGCACCAACAGACTGGAACATGTCATGTAACATCCGTGTACATCAGCACCAGCCATCACTATCATGATGCTGCTCCCACCACCCAATTGCCCCTCCGCCCTCTCATATCATCTTACCCCGACCAACACACCTGATGAATGAATTGTTCAACTGGCACACCCAGTCCCAGTGGCTACAGTACTGGTGACCCACACAACAGAGGCCACCACAAGCAAGCGTCAGTCTGTCAACACAACGCAAATCGTGCCTAATCGATCTGTGTACCCGACAGCAACCACGGTCATACAATGCTGCCGTGCTGCTCAGGGAGGCACTCAATCTGCAACAATGCGGGCGCAGCCAAGTGCTGCTGCTGCTTGCAGGAACTTGCAGGAACTTGCAGGAAGGTGCAGCTGCAGCCTGCTGCAGCTCTTGAGGTCCCT
Source organism: Tetradesmus obliquus (assembly GCA_030272155.1). Lineage (NCBI taxonomy): Eukaryota > Viridiplantae > Chlorophyta > Chlorophyceae > Sphaeropleales > Scenedesmaceae > Tetradesmus > Tetradesmus obliquus. Next base: position 7,563,688 of record CP126193.1, on the reverse strand, counting down.
GTGTCAGGCAAATGCACCCCAGCCCGGCCCCATACAGCAGCCGTTGTTGCTTGACTACAAGGTGAATGATCTCTGCAGCGCTGGCACACTCACACCCAGATCTGGAGCGATAGCAACAGCAGCAGCTGCAGCAGCGTCTGCTGCCATGAGCAGCGCTGCAGCCTGCTGCCTCCGCAGCTGCACACTTGCCAATGCATGCTGCAGCTGGTCCATACGCTGCTGCATCTGCTGCAGGTGCACCAGGCGCTCACGCAGCGCAGCTGCATTGCTGTCGTCGATCCTCCGCTGCGCTGCCACTGGCATGCCTGCCAGCTGCTGCTGCTGCTGCTGCATGGCAGAGTGCTGCCAAGCTGGCATGGGTGTTGCTGCTACAGCTGCGCAATGCATGGCCCCTTGGTGTGCAATCCCAGGAATGCTATAGCAGCTTGGCCTGCCGCCCAGCATGCAACCATGTGCACCGGGGGCAGCTGTCTGCAGCTGCATGTGTGCATTTGTGGCGGGCAAACCAGCTGGAGCAGCAGCAGCAGCAGCAGCTGCTGCTCGCAGCTCGCTTACAAGCAGCTGCTCTAGCTGATGCTCGCTGCTGTTGTCATGTGTGCTGCTGCGGCTGCAGCAGCTGCCATCATGGCCCTCAACCGCAGTGCACATGTCCAGCAGCAGCTCAGATTGCAGTAGCTCATCCACCTCAAACTCAACACCCTGCTGCTGCTGCTGCTGCTGCTGCTGTGGTGTTGGCATTGCTGCCGCTGCAGAGGGATGCCAGCTGCAGTGTGGCGCTGCTGACATGCCAAACTGACAGCAGCTGTCAAACTCCTGCATCATGTTGCTGGTCAGCGCTTCCGCAAGCGCTGCCGCAACATCAGCAGCACACGCACCATCATCAAGTGCTGCTCCTGCTGCTGCTGCTGCTGGCGGCTGCACTGCAGGGTTCAAGCCGTTCTGTGCAGCAGCCTCGTCACCTTTATTGCCTCGCATTGCTGCTCCGACAGCAGCGCAGGCCCGCGTACGGGACTTCAAGCTGAGCCTGGAGCGCTTGGCAGCCCTGCTGCGGCTGACGCGCATGCTGCTGCTGCCGCCGCTGCTGCCGAGCGCAGCTGGCGGCTGCGCCGCCTCATCATCGGTGCCTGCGCTGGCCACGCGCCGCTTGCGCAAGCTGCTGCGGCAGCTGCGCAGGTTGCCCTCGAAGCGTGCCAGGGGCTCCAGCTTGCCGCACTGCTGGCAGAACCTGAACAGGGTGTCGCCCTGGCCTTCACACTGCACGGCTGCAGCCTGCGCTTGCAGCAGCATCAGCAACAGCAGCAGCAGCAGCAGCAGCAGATGTGTTGGTGTTTGTGGCAGTTGCTGTGGGGTAGGGTTGCAAGCAGCTGCCGGCATCCAGCAGCAGCATGCACGGCAGCAGCAGCTGACGGAGGAAAGCATGCTGCAGCAACCAGGCGCGGGCATGCTCAGATTCAAATCACCTATCATGCCATTGCAACGATAACCAATGCGGGCAAGCTGTGTTGCCAACACCTGCACGGCCAGCATGCCATGGGCACAGTCTGCAGGCATTAGTCCCACAGAAGCGTGGCTACTGCACCAACATGCCTGCTGCTGGCGCTGTGCTGGCGGTGCTGCCCTCACTTTTATGTGCTGCTCGCACACCCGTTTCTTCTGGCAGTACTTGTTCAGTAGCTGTGAGGTACAGCCAAGCACCTGTTGGCGGATCATGAAGCCGCACACACATGCAAAAACAGCAGCACCAGCAGCATCAGTAGCAGTGGAGGCAGCACTAGAAGATGGAGTTGCCAGGCGTCACTGCTGCAGACAGTCATCTGGCTCGCTGCATTCAGTATGGGTGCCTCCTGCTTCATCTAAAACGCTGCAGTGGGAGCTTGTACAATACCTTGACATATCCCGCAAGTGATTGCGAAGTACGATGGACCAGGCACCTAACAGCAGCTGTGGAGCTGAGCAGGAGTTGGTGGGTTGGCTCACCTTGCAGCACTTTGTGTCCTGCTTGCCACCGTGCGCGACATCTGATATGTGGGCCGCAGACATGACATATTCTGCTATGAAGAATGTTGTGTTGCGAGGAGAGGCGGAGCGGTAGCCAAGCGGAGCGCGAAAGGTGGTGGTGGTCAGCAGGTGGTCAGCAGGAGAAGTGGGGTTACGGATTGAGCTGCTACGCTGTGTCGCCAAGCAGACTGATGTGAGTGACGCTTGCTGCGGAAAAGATCTCAGTTGTCGAACACGCGGTGAGCTGGGCGAAAGCGCCCTTACCTGTGTGTTGATGCATTTAGCTTGCGCCCTCCACTTTCTATGCTATATTTCCTACTTCCGATGTCATTTGCAGACCTGAACACGGACAGCGCCCGGCGATGCAGAGCTGAGATGTCGGAAAGTGTCGGCGAGGGTCTAATAGCCCGTGCATACAGGGTGAATATTGTAACTACACATCTAGCATTACTTGGATGTTGATCTGACATACCGCTGCAGTGCTACATGCCAGGCGCTCCAACACCAATGTTCCCTGGTGTTCTTTCACCCGGGGGAAAACCCCAGAGCAAGTTGCACATCACGCGCTGGCGACGATGCAACACGAGCGTAGAGTGATTGCGCTGTTTATATAGATCAAAGCAGCGGCGCGGAAGATGCTGAGGCGTGTTCCACGTTCAATTCCACTACGAGCAGACCCGCAGGTTCACCAAGTTGAGGCTTTTTCCGCCCGGCGGTGGCAACAAACCGTGCCCCTAACGCAGCCAACGCCTTTCACGAGATGCTAGCAGGTGAAGCATGCCTTACATAACCGATTAGCTGATGGGATCAGGAACATCACATTGAACCTGAACCTGAAGGCCTGCAAGAGAGGGAGAGGCTGAGTTTTGCTGTCGCTGCCGGGAGCCGTTCACTAGTCTGATTGATCAAATTAAGAGCTGACACACAATCAGCAAGAAGTGCTGCCTCTCTGTCAACACCCCCTGCTTCTGAAACGCATGTCAACTGGTTCTCTCACATGTCAGCAGATGATGGCCAACAACAGTTTGAGCATGCTGGTGCAGACATGCTGCACCATCAAATCCATGCTGCCACAAATAACTAGTACTTACCAACCCGGTACCTCAGGCTGCATGCGAGGACAGTAAAACCCCTAGCAATCTGTCACCGTCACCGCGGCCTGCACATTGCCTGCACCCCAGGCAAACTCAGCCGCTGCCACATCCAAGCCATGGGCCAGCGTGATGCTCGACTACGCAATGCTGCTTGCTGAACACGACGATGAAGATGGTGCACCAGCCAAGCTTGCCAGGCACAGAATGGCTACTGAAGCATTCAGCTTGTGCTGTGCGGCCACTTCTGCAGTGGCAATCTGTCAGCGGACAAATAATTTCACAACACTACGCTCAGCTGCCTTGCGGCAGTGGCGGCTGAATGCTTGGCAACACTCGCACACAGGCAGGCACACTCCAGGCTAGATGCCGGGTGCACAGTTGCTGCCTGCCGACTGTTGGCAGGATGAGGCAGGAACACAAGTGGCTCATGCCCCAAGAGAGCCCACACTGCCGCATGCAGCGTTGCTTTGCATGCAGGTGCGCTGTAAGTGCAACACTGTGCAAGATCCTTCTGGTGTATGTTACAAGGCTGCAATAGGCTGCTGCCGTGCCATGCATGGAATTTGTAGGGTCGTACAGATGAGATAGCCAGGATGCGTTATGCCCGGCAGTTGGTTGTTGTGGCATGCAACGTACATCCTACCAGCCACACCTAGTAACCCTCGTCATCATCCAGCAAAGGATTAGTTTTTGTCAGCCGGCTATTTCTGCCGAGCACGCTTGCATGGTCACCCACATCTGCCAGTGACGGCTCGTTGAAAGCGCGCTGCATGTACAACTGAATTGCCTTGTCACGCTGTTCCTTCGCCTCCTGCTCAAGGAGCTGCGTGTGACGCTTCACTTTGGTGTCCAGATCTTCTGATGCTAGCTCAGCTGCAACAAGCGCTGCTACTCGCTTCCCACCAAGCACCGGACCAGCAGCTGGCACAGCAGGGGCTGTAGCAGCACCACCACCAGCAGCAGCTGCTGCTGCAATCTGCTGCCGCTGCAGCTGCAGAGGGTCCTGAGGGGCAAAGCCAAGACCTTTGCTGCCTTTCTGCGGCTGCAGCTGCAGCGGCGCTGCCATGCCCTGCTGCTGCCTGCCCAAGCCGCTTCCTTCCTGCCAGCCAGCCTTCTGCAGCAGCTGGTAACCGACGTTGCTGCGGTCGATGGGGCGTTTGGAGCTGGATCCAAACGCTGATGGTGCGGCTGGGTGGGCTGCTGCTGCTGCTGCTGTGGTGGCACTGCGGGCTGACGTGGTGCGGTAGCGGCTAGCTTGGCTGCTCAAGTCTAGCTGGGGTGCCGCCTGGCTACTGCTGCCAGTGCTGGTGGCAGCCGAATTGTGGAGGGCAAGAGGCTGGTCATGCTGTGGGTGATGCTGGGGTTGTGATGATATCGGCTGTAAGGTCACAACGCCGGTGTTGGGGTCAAGCACAACTGGCTGAGCAAACTTGACAGGTTTAAAAGGTATGCCGACTGCTGCACCGGCCTGCTGCTGTTGCTGCTGCTGCCACAAGTCTGTCTGCTGTGCTACTGCCTCCGAAGCTTGCCCTTCACCTTGCCGCTGTCCCCCATGATCAATAGCGGGTGGAACATTGACAAGCTTGGCATAAAAAGTAGCAGCAGAGTCATGGGGATGCTGCTGCATCTGACGTCGGTGACACAGGAACAGACGTGGCCTGCCAAGTAAAATCTTTGCCACACCCAGCGCTGCAGATTTCGGCACTCGTATGTGCAGTTTAGCCAGCTTCCCACCGCAGACTGTGCGTTGCACCGAAGTGCCATGTGACAAGCGATTTGAACGCGATCGACAGTGCCGGGCAGTGGCAGCATTCAAGTATGTAGGGAACATCCTCGCACGCTGTGACTTTCAAGAATTAGTTCGATAACCTTGCTTGAAGGAAAGCCATGATGTCTTGTTGAAGCATGCAGTTGACTGCAGTCTCGGTCTCTGTGCATCAGACCTGCATCGACAAAGAGATATAGCGCAGGTTCATCGCCTGGGCATCATTTATGGTGTCAGGAACTCTGCTTATCATTGGCAGCAGCACCTCACTGGCCAACAATGCAGCGTCAGCGTGCTTGCCATACGTGAGCAACTATGTCTGTGGGTGAGGCTCCTGCAGCTGTCCTGTCTGATGCCGAGCGAGGTCAAACATACAACCTGCAGCTGCAACAGCATTTGCAGCAGGAGGCGTCTTTGGACCAGCTGGATGACCGAGATGACAACAGCATCAGCAGCAACAGTGCTGTCGAGCTAGCTGCCTCTGCTGCACAGCTGAGGCAGCTGATGCAGCGCCTGCTAGACAGCAAGCATTCCCCTCAGCAGACGTTGCAGCAGACGTCTGCTGATGTTGATGTAGAGTTGCCAGAGCAGCACACAACGTACCAGGTGTGTGCTGGCAGCCAGGCAGAGCTGTTGAAACTGCCCCCAGCACCACCACCAACCAAGCAACCCCTAGCACAGCAGCAGCAGCAGCAGCGACAGCAGCAGCCAACAGATGCAAGCTTAAACAGCCCATCTGCTGCTGCAGCAGTAGCACCTGAAGCAGCCAAGTCACCTGGCATGGCTTCGCTTGCTGCTCATGCTAGAGACCTCTTGCAGGAGATTGAGGCAGCGGCAGCAGCCAGCCCAGCAACGACAGTGCACGAAGCAGCAGCAGCTGCTGCCTCTCCGCACAACAACCTTCACCCGGCCACTGGCAACGACGAAAACAGTAGCAGCGGCAGCAGGGCCAGGCGTCACCTGGAGTTCAGTCAGCAGCCCAGGCTGCAATCATGCGCACCAACAGCAGCAGCAGCAGCAGGTGGCAGCAGCGGAGATGCGGCAGCAGCAGCTGGCAGCCAGCAAGCCCAGCACTGCCCACCAGCGCCTGCTGCTGCCAGCTCATTAGCAGATAGCCTCAGCTGGAGCACTGCACTGGAGCAGTACCAGCTACACATGCTGCGGCAGCAGCAGCAGTCGCAGCACCTGCTAGACAACATGTCCCAGCGCCAGCAGCTGTTGGCAGATGATGAGCAGCAGCAGGAGCAGCTCGCAGACCCTTGGAGCAGCAGCTACCTAGCCAACAGCCCCAGCCCTGTTGAAGCAGCCCCTGGTGGCGCACTGTACCCGGCATACGCGTCTGCACCACCACCAGCAGCAGCAGCAGCAGCAGCGGAGCCCTGCTCCCTGCGTGCAGCAGGCAGCGGCATCGGCCTGCATCTGGAGCCTTGCGCAGCAGTGGCGCAGGCTGCAGGAGTCACGGCTGCACGCATCGCAGCCGCCAGCAGCTTAGGCAGCGCGAGCCCTGGCGCTGCCTCCGCGCGGCATTGGGCAGCGCAGCAGCAGCACGGCCGGCCAGGCAGCGCAAGCAGGCTAGCAGCAGCAGCAGCAGCAGATGTGAGCAGCCATGCTGGCCTGGGCCTTGGAGCCAGCGGGCTGCGGCTGGCATCTGCAGGGTCGTGCCACAGCACATCGGGTGGTGGTGGTGGTGGTGGTGCTGGTGGTGCTGGTGATGGAGGCGTGCTTGATCCTGGGCTGCGGCTGCGGGTGCGTTCGCTGCGGGGTCCTTTAGAAGATGCCATGCGCTGCTACGCTGAGGTGAGCACAGCACGGCAGCCTGCCTGCGCTGGCCTGCTGCTGGCTTAGTGTACACCTAGCGCATAACCTCCTGTGCAGCAACAGCAGACGGCAGCTGCTGGGCATGGAAAATTGCGCGGGAGGATAGTCAGCAGCCAGCCACTGTGCAGGTGTAGCGCTGTTGCCGGAGCCGCCTGCCGCTTTCTTGTGCTGCAGTCGCAACACACACAGCTCCCTGCTGCTCTGCTTGCCTGACGCAGTGTGCTCATGCACCCAGCCTGGCACTGCTGCTGTTGCCAGATCCTGACTGTGCTGCTGCGGCTGCGGCTGCTGCTGCTGCTGCTGCTGCTGCTGCTGCTGTGTGCAGCTGCAGGAGGCGCGTGAAGAGTCGGCGCTGCTGCGCGCCGCTCAGTCACGCCTCACAGCAGCAGCTGACGACGCAGCAGCAGAGAAGGCCTACCTGCTGGCCGAGCGCGGCCTCATGGTGGCGCAGCTGCGCAGCATGGCAGTGCTACTGGCGGCAGATGCTGGTGGTGCATCTGCTGGTGGTGCATCTGCAGGGGGCGGCAGCAGCGTGGGAGGCGCAAAGAGCAGCGGTGGCGGGGCGCTGCGCGCAGCTGGCTTCCTGGGGCTGTGCTCAGGTGAGGCTGCTAGCAAGTTTCCACAAAATGATGGTGCCAGCATGCTTTGGTATGTCTTTCAATACCAGGACCTTTCTGGCTGCTTGGTGTTGAAACTCATTGGTGTGGCAAACACGTGCATGCTGCAGGTGATCCTGGCGCATCTGCTGCTGCAGCGTCAGCAGCAGTGCAGGGCTGGGGCCAGGCGTCAGTGCAGGCAGCAGAGGCCGAGCTCGAGTCAGCCTGGCGCAGCCTGCCTGCCAGCTGCTCACTACGCTTCTCAGCCAACCCCGCGCAGCTGCCGCGTGACTTGGCAGCGCTTGCACACGAGTTTGACGCCGCGATCAGCCGCCGCGAGCAGCAGCTGGCGCAGCTGCAGCAGCAGCTGCAGCAGCAGGGCGGCGAGCTGGCGCAGGCGCAGCAGGCCGGGGAGCTGCTGCAGCAGCGGCTGGGTGCTGCGGGCAGGGCGGCAGAGCTGACTGTGACGCAGGTTGCCGCGAGGCTGGAGCAGAAGTGGGGCAAGCGTGTGCTGCGGGCTGAGCAGAAGGCAGCGGTGCTGGTGAGCTGCTGTTGATGACAGCATACGTGTGCTGCGCACAGATTTGTGGGTGCATCAAGCGTGCTTGCAGGACCTACAGTTGTGCCACAAGGCATGGCGCACACGGCAGTTTGGCAAGGAGGTGCTGGTCATGTGTGCTGAACCCAATCACATTGCTGAACCCAATTTACACGCATTACCCGTGTGTCTGTGCATCACGCGTACCCACATGCTCAAAGTGTTGCTGCAAACCCTGCCATGCCGTGTGCAGGCACAAGAGCACCAAGCGCTGGTCACGGAGCTGCAGCAGCAGCTGCTAGCCAGCGACCAGGCCCTGTCTGCAGCGCAGCAGGCAGCGCAGCGGCAGCACGAGGAGCAGCAGCACGCCGCGGCGCGGCTGTCTGCGCTGCAGGCGGACTGCAGCAGGCTGCAGGGCCAGCTGGATGGCCAGGCAGCAGTAAGGAGGGCTGCAGAGGACCAGGTGCGGCTGCTGCGGAGGCTCATGTACTTGTCGCTACTGTAACACTGTTATAGGGGTGCTACCACCCATGCTTGGGTCTGGTCGTGTGTAGCGGCCACAACAATGCAACATGTGTAAAAGGGACAGTCTATCATGATCAATGCAAATGTGTCTGGTGCAGCCTGCTGCTAGCCAACACCATCACTACAGGGCAGGAGTTTGTGCTGCATGCACATGCAGCCCTGCTGGACAGCATGCTTGGATTTGACGTCGATCAAATTCTTGAGGCCTGTATGGTTATGCGGCGCTCCTGCAGGTGTCGTCGCTGCAGCAGGAGCAGCAGCAGCTGCTGTCTGCTCTGTCGGCGCTTGAAGGCTCACTGCTAGAGGCAAGGCAGGAAGCAGCAGAGCAGCGCGAAGCAGCTGCCAGGGCGGACGAGGCAGCGCAGCGCAGAGCAGCAGCAGCATCAGAGGTCAAGCAGGAGCTGCGGGATGCCAGGCAGCAGGCGCAGCAGGTGGGTGGGCAGCAGCCTGTGCAGCTTGTGCAGCTGTAGTGATAGCAGCTTGCTCTGCCATGGGGCGCTGTGTGCAAGCTTACTAGCAGGACTTGACATGCTTCTGTTCTTCATGTGCATCTATGCATTCAAGAGTTGATCCGCCTGTCTGTTGCTGCTCGTTGTGTCACTAGGCTGCTGGAGAGGTGCAGCAGCTGCAGCAGCAGCTTGCGGCGCTCCGCGCCAAGGCAGCTGACACGGCACGGCAGCTCTCGGCTGCGCGCACCGCTGCAAAGGAGGCTGGGCAGGCGCTGGCAGCAGAGCAGGCCAGCAGCAGACACCAAGCTGGCTTGCTGGATGAGCTGGGTGCTGAGCTGGACAAAACACGCAGGTGGGCTTGCTGTACAAGCGCTTGATGCCCGCTGCTGCTACTCTGCAGCATGCGGTGTGCTGGCAGTAGTGGCCAAGCTGGGATGCACTCCCTGGTGTTGGTATGCTGTGCTTTGCAAAACTAATTGCACACATAACTTTGAGCAGCATCTGAGGAATCGTGCGTTGCCTGTTTGACATCTTTGCAATCCTTGCAGGGCCAGCTCAGCAGCTCAGAAGGCCCACGCAGCCGAGGCAAAGCGCGCGGCAGCAGCAGACGCGGCTGCGGCAGCACTGCGTCACGATCTGGCCGCTGCACAAGACGCAGCAGCAGATGCAGCAGCAGCATGTTCAGCAGCGGCGGCTGCCAAGGAACAGGCCGAGCAGCAGCGCCAGCGCTTGCAGCAGCAGCTCGCGCAGCTGCAGCAGCAGGATGAGCAGCTGCAGCAGGCGAACCAGCAGCTGGCGCTCCAGCGGCAGCAGCTGCAGCGGCGGCTGGCAGAGAGTGAGCAGGCGCTGGCGCAGAGCGAGCGCTGCTGTGCTGCTGCTGTGGCACGTGCTGAGTCAGCGGAGGCAGAGCTGTCAGGCATCAGGCAGGACGTTGCCGAGTGGTCGGAGCTGCATGTAGTAGAGAGCTGCGAGCTGCAGGAGACACGGCAGAAGCTGGCGGATGCAGAAACCGACCTCGGGGTGGCGCTGCAGCGCATGGCAGCGTGCGGCCTGCAGGCGCGGCGCAGCGGCAACAGCGGCGGCGCAGCACAGTTTGCAGATGTTGCAGCAGCAGCAGGTGTGCGGCCTGGCAGCAGCAGCGGCAGCCCCTGCAGGAGAGATGGGTCCGGGCCCGGGAGGAGCATTGGGGCAGCGCTGGGCGGCCAGCAGCTGCCGCTGGAGGTGACTCGGCAGCTGCAGTGGCAGGCGTCCGAGGTTGTGCGGCTGACTGGGCAGCTGCAGCAGCTGCAGGTGAGCGGTGGCGCTGGTGTGCATGCAGCTTCGGTACAGCCAGGCAGGACAGGGCAAGGCGATGTCAGGTTGAGCACCGCCGCGCTAGAAATGATAGCTTCAGCAGCGGCCGCCCGCCTGGGCCTCAGTACCGCCAGGCAGGACATGGCAAGATGCAGTTGCCAGGCTGCACACTGCAGGCATGTGGCTGCTGTTGACTCACGAGGTGGCAGCAGAGCAGCGCACACCAGCTTGATGATCATGTTGCTGCATTTACCCCGCCTGACGAGCTTACCGAGCTTGACTGTTGACACCAGAGAGGCCAAAGTATTAGTGTATACTTGCAATGCTTTGGCATGCTCTTGTGCTCCCCGTGTGCTTGCAGCATCTGACTGCTGTTCTTGCTGCTTGTTGTGCGTGTGCAGCTGCAGCTGCATGAAGCCGAGTGCGAGCTTGCTGAGAGCCAGCAGCAGCTGGCAGCTGCAGAAGACACCATATGCTGGCAGCAGCAGCAGCAAGTTCAGCAGCAGGATGACGTGCCGCCGTCGCAACAGCAGCAGCAGCAGGTGCTGCAGGCGCAGCGGCAGGTACAGCAGCTGCAGCAGGAGCTGTCGGACGCAAATGCGCATATAGCTGAGCTGACTGCTGAGGTTGCTGCTGCGCGGTCTGAGCTAGCGCTGCGGCAGCAGTCACACAGAGGGGAGCTGCGGCAGCTGCAAGATAAGCTGGCAGCAGCAGATGCTGCGGCAGCTGAGGCACGGCAGCAGCTGCAGCAACAGGCTGGGTGTGCACGGCAGCAGCAGCAGCAGCAGCGGGCAGCAAATGCGCATGCAGAGATCAGGATCCAGCAAGCAGCTGCTGCCTCCAAAGGGCGAGGGCTGCAAGCATATGACGACTGCAGTCGCAGCAGCAGCAGCAGTGGCAGCATACAGGAAGCTGGGGGTAGGAGTGCCGCCGTCCGTCATGCAACCAGCAGCGATGATGGTCAGCTCAGCTGCTGTGACAGTGAGAATGCTGCGGATGGTGCTGCCCCTGCTGGCCATGTGGGAAGAGCGCTGCATGCAGCACAGCATGCCAAGGCTCACCGGCATGACAAGCAGCAGCAGCAGAAGCAGCAGCAGGATCGAAGCAGCTACCAGCTGCTGCAGCGGCAGCACCTGCTAGCTGACAGCGCTTGTCCCGGCAAGCCCAGCAGGGTGGCAGGCGCATCAAGGCCTGGCAGTGCTGCTGCTGCTGCTGCCGAGCAGCTGCTGCAAGCCGCAGAGGCGTATGCATCGTCTGCGCTGCAGCAGGCCGGCAGCGGTGCCAGGAAGCCACGCACCAGGCCGCCAGCGCATGCTGCAGATGCTGCGGCTGCTAGTGGTGCTGGTGCAGAGAGTGATGACGTCAGCAGTGGCGAGGCGGCGCATGGCGAGTTGCTGCAGGACGAGCCGGTCGCTGCAAGCGTGCACATAGATGACGCAGAAAGCAGCCCCAGCAACTGCAGCCGGCCAAGCAGCAGCGGGCGCAGCAGCGCCATCAACGGCAGGCGGCAGCAGCAGCAGCAAACAGATGGTGCCAGCATCAGACCTGCTGATGGCAGCAGCAGCATGGCTCTCAAGGTGGCGGCAGCGATAGCTGCAGTCAACAAGCAGCGGCAGCAGCAGCAGCAGCACAAACAGCAGCACCAGAAATTAGATAGCCCTGTGCAGCGACGCACATCAGCTGATCCAACAAGCCGTCGCTATGGCAGGAACACTGCCGTGGCAGCTGCATCAGCAGGCGTGGCAAAGGGTGTGCGTTTGTATGATGTGGCCATGCAGCGGCACTCCTTGCAGCAGCAGCAGCGAGTTGGGCTTGATGATGGCAGCTGGCAGGGCAGCATCACAGCAGAGGCCAGCCAGGAGGCCTGGGAGGCTGCCAGCAGCAGCTGCGACTATGAGGGGGCGCTGGCTGCTGCAGCTGCAGCGCTGCAGGCAGCTTCTTGAGCGCTAGCATGCCTGAGGCCACAGCCGCATGCACAGCAGCCTGCGAGATGTGCATTTACAGCATTTACAATTAAATGACAGCATTTTCTGCCAGCATTTACAAGTGCCGATAGCTGCACGAAAGCCGCTGGTGGAGACAACGGTCATTTGCTGGTCAACAAGTGGGATCTGTCAGCCACATTGCTTCAAAAACAGAGACGAGTGCAGCATTGGAGCTGCCTGCATTGGACCCCAGCCAGCCAGTTACCTTGAATTAGCGTCACGGCACCAGTGGTGCAAAAGTTGCTTCAACAACAACTCTTGCAGCTTCTGAGAAACCCATTCCACAAATGATCAATGCAGCAGCACAATCTTGATTAGTGTTGTGAGCAATGCCACCGCACTCAATGGAAAACCTTGAACAGTGCAAGTTGGCTGCCTGACCCTAGCCTGCCCTACCAGTTAACCAATTACCAAAGTAGGGCCGCAGGCCCACCCACTCAGGAGCCAGACAAGGCTCATGGGGTCCAGAAAGCACTGAGATGAGATCTGTAATCAAGCAAGATCTAATCAAGATCAAGCGCAAACAGCACACACCATGCTAAGCGGCATCCACTGCAACCATCATCAGCACCAGCACTGTGCTAAGCGGCATCCTGTACCGACAGCAGAGTCATAGGGGCGCAGCAGGCCCACTCACAATCAAAGCCAAAAGAGGCTCATCTGGTCCAGCAAATCACTGACAAACCTCAGTAGGCCAAAATCAAGCAGAATCTGACGCAAATCAAGCGCAAACAGCACACACTGTGCTAAGCGGCATCCACTGCAACCATCATCAGCACCAGCACTGTGCTAAGCGGCATCCTCTACCGACAGCAGAGTCATAGGGGCGCAGCAGGCCCACTCACAATCAAAGCCAAAAAGAGGCTCATCTGGTCCAGCAAATCACTGACAAACCTCAGTAGGCCAAAATCAAGCAGAATCTGACGCAAATCAAGCGCAAACAGCACACACTGTGCTAAGCGGCATCCACTGCAACCATCATCAGCACCAGCACTGTGCTAAGCGGCATCCTGTACCAACAGCAGAGTCATAGGGGCGCAGCAGGCCCACTCACAATCAAAGCCAAGAGAGGCTCATCTGGTCCAGCAAATCACTGACAAACCTCAGTAGGCCAAAATCAAGCAGAATCTGACGCAAATCAAGCGCAAACAGCACACACTGTGCTAAGCGGCATCCACTGCAACCAACATCAGCACCAGCACTGTGCTAAGCGGCATCCTGTACCAACAGCAGAGTCATAGGGGCGCAACAGGCCCACTCACAATCAAAGCCAAAAGAGGCTCATCTGGTCCAGCAAATCACTGACAAACCTCAGTAGGCCTGGTCCAGCAAATCACTGACAAACCTCAGTTAAACACTGCAGCAAGTTCTGTGGCTGAGTTCCCAACCCTAGTTACAAGTTATAAGTCCTACGCTTCGGAGGCAGGCACGCCTGCCTGAGCCTATGCTCTTCCGTGCGTAAGTTGGAGAAGGACAAGGACAGGCCTGGGCCTGAGAGCTCTATCGTAAGAACTCATTCCCATCCTACTACCGAGTTCCCAACCCTACCTTCTGCTGCAAGGAACACATGCATTGCCGCCAGCGGCACAGTTGAAAAGCCGCCGCATGCATTCGCAGTGATGCTCGCGCATGCACTCTTCAAACAAAATGCCACCAACACGTGGCAAGCAATGAAACTCGTCCTCAACCCAGGGACAGCATGGTATCGCAGGCCGGCCCCTTGCAGCCGCCGCCATGTTTTCAAAATCGGACCAATGCTGAGCTGTACGAAGCCGACTTCTGACTGCCTGTGCTAGACTGCTCTGCATCTGTATCACACAGCCTGTTCTGCCTTAGAAACTGCACTCATAAAGAACCCACGATTGCCTAGAACCTGATCTTGGCAATCTCTGGCCTACCACCGCACCCAAAGGAGAAGCCTGATGTAGGTGGGCGCTTACTAGGGCTTGGGTTCCTTGAAGTGCTGCTATGCTGGGCGTCGCTGGTGTCACCATATGCAGCAGGTCCAGGGGAATCTATGCCAGCCTGCATTGGCCAACACCACCAGCAGACATTGCAACAGCCACAGGTTGAGTTGAGCATTGCTTAGTTTAGGAGAAGGGGGAAGCCGGTCACTCCACAACTACAACATTGCAAAGCAGAAGGAAACGCACACACAATTCGCAGGTGCATTGGGTCACGCTGCTCTTGCACAGCACAGCAGCTACGCACCTGGCTCTCTGCATGCAGCTTGGATATGTAGAGGCGCTCAGGCGCAGCCCTGCTGTTCAGCTTGCAGCTACCTCCGTAGCGCACAGTCAGCCTCTCATCAACTTGGTAGGCTGCCGGCCCTGGCGAGTCCCGGTGGATGCCGCAACTGCAGGCACAATGGAAACACGCAGCACGCAGTGCAGGCTGTTGACGGCCGCCTTAATAACCTCCGACGTTTCTGCAGGTGCATTTGGACATTTCGTGTGCTGCCATGCAGCAACCGCTGCTTCTACTCCATAATCTCTTCTTGTAAAAGTTTGTCTGCAGCTTGATTGAAGGCGAACTCAAGGCTCACCTGGCTGGGCTGCTGTCCTTGCCCAAGATGGAGAAGCCTCTGCGAGGTGACAGCCTGGGACTGCCACTGCGGCTGCTGCTGCGTTCTGCGGCTGCTGCTGATGTATTGTCACCGCTGCCTGCGTTGCTTGCTGTGGGTACTCTGCTGGTTGTGTTTCTGCTGCAATCACTGCTGCTGCTGCTCCTAGGACTGGCTGCACCCATCCCTATACTGTACTTTGCAATCACATTCAGGTTCCGCTGCTGTTGTTTTGTCTGTTGCTGCTGCTGTTGTTGATGCTGCTGATGTTCATTCTGCTCTGCTGCATCACTGCTCCTCTGCCTGTTGCTCCTTCTGCTACTGCCCCAGCGCTGCTGCCAGGCTTCATCTGCTTCTGCACCTACGCCGTCTCTACGCGCATATGCTGCTGGCCCAGGGCTGCAGTTTTGGGCTGCAATGCCGCCTTGCTGCAGCTTGCCTTTGATGGTTATGGCCCCTGGGAAGCACAGCAACCACACAGCACACATCAGCAGCATCAGTGTTCGACTCTGCCATCATGCTGCGCAAAATGCATGCAATGCAAAGCCAAAGCTTGTTATGATCAACAGAGGCAGCACATGCAACCATACGTCACCCTCACATGATACATTGCACCGTTAATGCACATGCTGTAAACTCCAGAACAGCAGCGCTCACCCGAGTGCGGCAGGCACTGGCCGTCTGCCAAGGCAATGCTGTACGCCCCAACGCCTGGCGCCTGATGTGCTGCTGTGGCCGGCCCAAGCATGCTGCTGCCAGGCAGCGACGCCCCCAGGCTAAACGCTGGCGAGCTGGCGTGCGTAGACAGCTTGGTCTGCAGGCAGCAAAGCATGCCGTGTCAGCAGCGCAGCGCCACATGGCGTGCTGCAGAGGTGTCCACACGCTTTATCTCTGCAGATTTATTCAGCAGGTGTGCGAGGCACTAGCAAGTGCTGATACTTGACTTATGCTTCAACAGACTAGAATTCTACATAGAGAGGCTAGGGCCTTGTACACTGGGCCTTGTACACTGGGCCTTGTACACGAGCCGCACTCACCAGCTCCCCTGCATACGCGCCAGGCCCGGGCGCAAAGCTGCGCTTGACCTTTGCCGCCACCTCGCGCTCGCCGCTGCCAAAGTGCGCTGTGCGCTTGTCACCCAGCACGCTGCCAGCCAGCGCGGCCGCGGCCCCCGCAGCATCGTAGCAGGCAGGGCCGGGGGAGTCCAGCCCTGCGTGGTCGGCTTCATGCTGCCTGGAGGCGGCAGCAGCGGCAGTTGTACTGGCCAGTCATGCCGTGCCAGAGACATGCAAACGCCTCGTCACAGTCGCTCAAGATACGTGTGCATGCCCCCATGCCCTCATGAATGGCATGCATCTCTCCAGCACATCGCTCACTTGGAAATGAACGGCCCCCTGGTGCGGGGGCTCCTAGGAGGGCTGCCAAAGCGCGGCGCAGTGGCCGCCCTGCCCAGGGGCGATGCCATGCAGCCGGGCAGGCTGCTGCCGGCAGTGCCGGGGCCCGGGGAGCAGCTGAGGGCCGGGTCAGACTTCACATGCTCAGGGGACAGGTACAGCTGGCAACAGCAGGCGAGGGCCGCAGCAGGAGCAGCAGCAGCAGCAGCATTCTGAAAGAGCCGTCCATTTGCCACCAATATGTTTGGGACGAGAGCTTATGTGTGTGCACACAGCTGATCATGGCTGCAATATGCATGTCGTTGCCGTCGCCTGCCGACAACAGGCTGCTACATGCTGGCAACCTGATCGCCGCGACAGCACCTGGCCCTCACCTTGGCTGTGCTCTTTGACCCAAAGCCTGCGCTGCCGTCGCTCTTGTGTGTGGACAGCAGCTGCAGCTTGCCAGCCACGTCATAGCGCGGGCCAGGGATGGCAGCAGCCACCAGCCTGCCTGGGTCTGCTGCTGCGTGCTGCTTGCTGATGAACACATTGCCCTCCTGGCTCCTGCGCAGCACCAGGACACGCATGTTGTGTGCACATTGCATTGTGTCGAGCTGTAAGCCAGTGGAAGCGTGCTCATGACTTGTCGTTGTTTAAATACGGGCAAGCAAGCAAGCAAGCAAGCAAGCAAGCAAGCAAGCAAGCAAGCAAGCAAGCAAGCAAGCAAGCAAGCAAGCAAGCAAGCAAGCAAGCAAGCAAGCAAGCAAGCAGGGATTGCTGGGGAGCTGCCAGCCTTCGCACAGCATACACTATATCGTGTATCAGAGCAGTGCCACTGGCAATGGCAGAATGTGCGCCTGCCTCTGACAGCACCAGCGTACAGCACACAGCCAGCCCCAAAAGGCCACATCACTCGGCCCACCTGCGCCGCTGCCGCCCCCTTGCAGGCTTGGGCGGGGCAAAGCTCCAAGCGTTGCCACGTGCTGAAACAGCAAGATCATTGCAAGCTCCAGCACTGCTGTTGTTCCTCGCGCCATTGCTAGCACCGGCCTCACTGTCACCTTTGCTGCCCTTGCTGTCACTGCTGCTGCAGCTGCCCCAGGTGCTGCCAGCCAGGCCAGCAGCTCCACGCCGCGGCGAGCTGCAGCTGCTGCTGCTGCCGCTGCGGCAAAAGCTGCCAAAGCCCAAGATCTGTGCGTGCTGCTCCAGCGTCAAGCTCTCCGTTCCATCAAAGCTCAGCGAGCGCATGCTGCCGCGCAGCTGCCGATGCTGCTGCTGCTGCTGTGCTGAGCGTGGTGGGGCAAAGACCGGCCGGGGCGCTGCAGGCGGACCAGGCGCCTGCCTGCCTGGGCTGCGGCCGCATGCCCCTACCCTGCGATGCGGCAACAGCACCAAACAGGACGAGTGTGGAGAGCGTTCTATGCCAGGTGCGATGTGTGTCATGCAAATGCTAGCAATGCCTGTAGCACAATGCATTGTTCATCTACTGAAGAAGCTGTGCCGGGCAAAGGGAAGGAGAACAGCCCAGCCCCCTGTGCAGCAGACTAGTTGGCTGCCGCACCTATATGCAGCAGGCCCCGGGCCAATTGCTGATGTGCCAGCTGCCTTGTTCAGCTGCTCGCAGCCCAGGTACAGCTTTTCCTGCAAGCAAGGGCAACAGGCTGGTTACACCTTGGTGGTTGTGTAGCATGCACGATTGCGGGGATGAAAGCAAGTAGAAGCAAGGCTTGCTGAGACTTGCACTTGGATGGTTCCTGGCCGTGTGTACACACAACACGGCCTTGCAGGACGTTGCAACTGTGGCAGCAGCCTCAGACGAAATCAGCAGGCAGCTGACAGCAGTACCTGCTGCGCGCGGCGGGCAGAGCCGAATGCTGTGCGTGCTGCTCTGGGCTTCACACTGGCAGCCTCCTCCTGAGGCGTGTATGCCTGCGGGCCTGGTGAGCAGCCTGCTGCCAGTGGGCTGCTGCCTGGTGCAAAGTTGCGGCCCTTGATGCTCGCTCCAATGTGGGAAGCCAGCATGTAGGCAGACGCGTTCATGGCATGCTCGGAGGACCTGCAGGACGGTCAAACCCGACAGATGGTCAACTGCTGGTCAAACACAGGTCAAATACTGGTCAAACATGCAAGCGGAGGGGTGTTTGACCAGGCAGCATCACGCGCGATGAAGCGCTGCCTGTGCTGGTGCAAGCCGCGCCTAGCTAAGGCTGTTTTTCTGTGCTTGGTATCAGTGCCAGCCGTCCACAGTGCTAGCATTGCCGCAGAACCACAAGCCAACTGCACGTAGTTGCTCCTGCAGGACGGCAGCTTCCTGCGACCTGCCTACAGGCAGCAGCAACAGGGTCTGGTGTTGCATCTCACTTGAAGCAGCTGGGTATCTTGTATGCCCCAGGCCCTGGAGTTCCTAGGTGCTGCTGCTGTTCAGCACTGCTGCAAGTTGTTGCTGGGTTTGACTGCTTGCCCTGCTGCGGCTGGGTGCCTTGCCGGTTATCTGGTTTGGCTCCTGCATCACTGCTGTCTCTGTCGTCGTCATCTCCTTCCTCCGTTTCCTGCAAGCAGTGGATGGGGTTGTGATTGAATTCAGTTTTTGAGTGCTGCTGCAGCAGGCAGCGACTGTGCCATCATCACAACCACAGCACCCACTCATGCTCTTGACTGCGATGAGTTCATTGGGTCTCTGCTGCTGCAACTGCACTGGCTAGAGCCACCCCTTGCTCACCTCCTCTTCGCCCTGCTGCCTGTCATGTTCGCTGTCATGCTGTAGCCTGCTGCCTGCCTGGCTGCCTGCAGCACTGCCGGACTGGCTTCTTGAGTGGCTGCCTGCTGTGCTGCTGGTTTGAGTGCGAGCTCTGTTGCTGCTGCCAGCCTGAGAAGCACCTGCGCACAGCAGCAACAGCAGGCAACCCATACGTGTGCGATACGTTTGATGGCTGCCCCTGTGGTGTAAGCAGGTTCAGCTAATCAAAAGGTTTCAATGTATGCCGCGTGGTCGCTGTTTGAGGGGTCCTTAGTCAGACAAAGGCAGGCACTGGCCTGCAGATGTGCGCAGCGCTTGATGGACAGCAGCCTCTGGGCGCATACCTGAGGCTCGAGCGCTCTGCTGCTGCTTGGGAATTGGCATTGCTGTTATGAGACTGCTTTTGGTGAGCTCATAGCAACTGCGAGCGTTGGCAAGCTGCTTCTGATGTTTCCGCTGCGATCTTGCAGTTCAACTGGAGTGACTGGAGTGCAAGAACCTGCACACAGCATAGCAATGGGCATTACATGGCAGACAACATTGCAGCCTCTCCAATCAGTGAACTCCTGTAACAAGCCTCTCCTTTCAACTAGGTGCTATAGTATGATGATTGATGCGTGTTCTGTCTGGCTGTGTGGTTTGCATTTGCTGTGCCGCTGTAGCAGCAGTACTCTGAGAGCAGTACTGCTTTTACATTGAGCAGGCTAGACATGCGACACGCGTCAACCGCCACTCATTCCAGGCTGCTTTTGAAGTGGCAGGTTTCGTTTCATACACGCGGTCTCACATGTGCAACGTCCACGGTTGATGTGTCTGCTTGGGACCTTTACCAAGGTCAAAACACACGGCTGATAGGTGCCGTCAGGCTCACAAAGGGTGTATATAGTGGTTAAAAAAGACTTTGAATCCTTGAATTGCTCGGATATGCCGTGTCACTGGTGTCATTAGGGCTCTCGGCCACTCTCACTCGGAACATCTAATTCAGTACCGTGAGAGCCTGTCGCCTGTTAGGTTGGGATTTGAGAAAACTGTTCCTGGTAGTTCTGCTCAGTCCTGAACACGTGGACACACAGTCACGGCCCAACTGTTCCCTAGTGTTCCCCTGATTCTGACGCCGTTCGCCATTACCCCGCCCTTTGCACCCTTCACAAAGTCACTAAAACCCCATCAAACATTGTTTCCGTGCAGTAAGCAGCCATGGGCAAGCTCAGCAAGTTGCTGGCAAAGGCAGAGCAGCTTGCCAAGACTGAACTAGACAAGTTGATGGCTGACCAGGGAGGCAAACAACAGCAGCAGCAGGCATATCAGGCACCAGTTGTGTATCAGCAAGGAGCAGCAGCTCCACAGGGACCGCGGCCATTCTCTACTCCGCCACCATCCCCGCCGCCGTATGGTGGGATGGCAGCACCACCGCAAGCACACAGGCCCAACACGCCACCGCCAGCCCACTACCAGGTGGACATTCTACTTTAAATCATCTCAATAGCGGTGCAAATTTGTGGTGCATTGCATGATGCATGGCTTGATCTCACAGGTGGCTTCACAATCCACGGCAGCAGTGCTGACGCATGCAGCCATGTGCTGAACCCCCAAGCTGTCGTCAGCAGCGCTCAAAAAGCCAGCAGCCACTCTGCATGCTGCTTTCATCACAACAAGCATGTGTGTTGTTTGCCCTGCAGCAGCAGCAGCCGCAGTACACGGCGCCAACCACGTACAGCCCAAGCCCCACTGGCCCAGGCAGGAGGAAGGCGCTGCTGATGTGAGGCACATGCAGCGCAGCTCTGCTGCAGACTCCTGCATCCATAACTCGCTCTGTGATAGCATGCAGCAGCACCGCATCCTGCAAGCAAGCAGCAACCCTGGCCCACCAACTGTGCGCTGCTTCCCTGGCACTGCTTGCAACCAGCCTCATGGTACCACCATGCAGTGCCCATGTGCACAGCAAGCTATTATGTGCAGCAATGGACAGTATTATCTGCAGTACCACCAGGCACGCGGTGCTGTCACAGGCCTAGCTCCCACAGTTCTGACTGTGCTTCCCTCAGTTTACTGTATTGTGGATATTCAATAGCACCCTGCACTGATGAATTACTGCTACCGTACCATGCTGTACTGTGTTGCACGGCAGTGGCTGCACCTACCAGGGGACACGCAGCCAGCTGCGGGGCCCAGGCAATGACGTGAACTGCCTGCGCTACCTGCTCACAACCAAGCTGGGCTTCCCTCCAAGCAGCATTGTGGTGCTGCGGGACGATGACGTCAGCAAGGGCAGGGAATTCCTCCCCTGCAGGTGAGCGTTATTTTTGTGTCAGGGTTCAGGGTTGAGGGTGGTGGTGCTGCGGGGCGATGACGTCAGCAAGGGCAGGGACTTCCTCCCCTGCAGGTGAGCGCCCACCAGAGCTACAGGTTCAGACTTATGCTGCACAAAGGGGTCACTAAGCGGCACTAAGGTGCACTACCAGCACTGAACAGCACTATGTGTGGCGCTATGCACACTATGACAGTAGCAGCAAGGGGATGTGCTGTCAAGCAAGGTTCAACCTGGGTTCAAGGTGTCCGTGCATGTACCTGGCGCTCTCATGGTGCATGTACCTGGCGCTCTCATGGTGCACGTACCTGGCGCTCTCATGGTGCATGTACCTGGCGCTCTCATGGTGCACGTACCTGGCGCTCTCATGGTGCACGTACCTGGCGCTCTCATGGTGCACGTGCCTGGCGCTCTCATGCTGCACGTGCCTGGCGCTCTCATGGTGCACGTGCGTCCGTGTATGCGCCTGAGGTTCCTTTTGAGTGTGATGCGGCCTTTCCTGACAGCCCAAGTATGTAATTCCTGCTCTTGCTTGTAAGCGACGTCCCCCTTGCAGCTTTGAGCTGTGCCGAGCAAACAAACTGCTGCACGCGACCCGTGTCGCACATCGAGCGCATCACCCATGTGCTCGCATTGCATATGACATAACACTTGTTATACTGACACGTGGTGTGGCATGTTGGTGTCCTGCAGGGATGTGATCATGCGCGCCATCGGCTGGCTGGTCAGTGACCTGCGGCAGGTGCGCAGCAACAGCGGCTGCACCAATGCTGCTATATCAGCTGCTGACGGCTGACTCAGCAAGTTGAGCTGTGATCAATCAGTGTGTGTGGTGATATCAGCGGCTGGTCTGACATCGCAAGGACACTTGTTTATCATCTAGTTATACACGACCACGCCATTGCCTGCTACTGCACATTAGCACACCCCTTCACCTGGTGCAACTGTGCATGACATTATGTATGGCGCTACATCCGTGTGTGACGGTGCTGTGCATGGGTTTTCATTGCCTGCAGGGCGATTCACTGTTCTTCTCTTTCAGTGGGCACGGCTCGCAGCTGAGGGACCCCACCGGTGCGTGTGTCGCTGCACAGCAGGCAAAAGCCAGCTGCTGTGGCAGTTGTTGCGGTTGTGGGGATGTTGCAGCATCTCTAGCCATGTACAGGCACATCAAGAAGCGCAGATGCAAGTGTGCGAGAGGGTAGCTTGCAGGCTGCTGCCTGCGCCTATACCTTGCAAGTTTGTGCGCTGTGTGTTGCCATGACTACTAGGGGCAACACAAATGCGACTGAAGTTTGATGAGGCCCGTGAACAAGCCGCAACCAGTTCCGCGTTGCTCGCAGTGCAACTTTCTATCCATCTCTCCGTCAAATCTTGCGCTGCTGCAGGCGAAGAAGAGGACGGCTTTGATGAGACCATCCTGCCCACGGACCACAAGCAGGCGGGGCAGATCCGAGATACAGAGCTAGCACGGGCCATTGTGCACAGGCTGCCAGCTGGCGTGGTGGTGCATGCGCTGTTTGACAGCTGCCACTCAGGTGCGCAAGGCGTTTGAAAACTGCTGCTGTGAGCAGCCCAGACGCTGCCAGGCCGCTAGCTGCGTCCTAGAGTGTGCACAGCGTGTATGTACAACTGGCTTGACTGCTTGATCTGCTGTCCATCGCAATGACTCAATTGTTGCTGCTGCTGCTGCTGCTGCTGCTGCTGCTGCTGCTGCTCTGCTGCGCAGGCACCATGATGGACCTGCCGTATGAGACCAAGTGGGACAGGAGTGGGCAGCCCTACTGGCGGCGCAACAACATGCGCGGCACGTCAGGTGCGCGCAGCAGGGACGCATCAGGCAATCGCCGGCCGCTTGCAAACTTAGCTGTAGCAGGCATCATCATCATCATCAGCAGCAGCAGCTGGGTTGTTGCTCTTGCACATGAACAAAGCCTAGCAGCTCACGCACACTAGGCAGCTCTGCTGGCAGTACATGCAGTGCTGGTCCAGTAAGTGGCGCTGCGCTGGTCACCCGTAGAAGTCCTGGGTCCTGATTGCCGTGGCATTGTCCTATATAGTGTGTCAGAAACAGTGACGGCAGATCCATGCTGGGTACGGCTCATGCACAATACTTTCATGTGCATGTTCGTTCCAACATGCATTTCTCTCTGTATATTGTGTGCGGCACAGGTGGCACCGTGATTCAGCTGGGCGCCTGTGACGACAAGGCAACAGCAGCAGACACAGCTAAGCTCTCAGCCACAGCCTACACCGGTGCAGCAACATACACCTTCATACAGGCCATCGAGAAATACGGCCCCAGCCAGACATACGCTTCCCTGCTTGCACACATGACAGAGGCGCTTGCAGGACTAGGGAAGTCCAGTGTGCAGAACGCATCTGCGGGCAGCAGCGCAGTGGCGGCTGGGCTGCCGCTGGTGATGGGAGCTGTGCTGGGGCCGCTTGGGTTGGTTGCAGGAGCGCAGCTGGCGGCATTCTCAAGTGAGTGCCAAGTGGATGATGAATGCGCTATGCGTGGTGTGTTATTACTCACTTGCGTAAGTTAGGGAAGGGGATGTGTTTGGCGATGAGGAGGGGATGTGAGTGCCTAGAGAAGGTGAGCGGCTGGCGTGTGACATGTTTGGGGCGTGCAGCTGCAGAACCAGTGCTGCTGTTCTGTTGTCAGGGCGTGCAGTGATTGCATGCGTGTGTGATGTTTATGGCTGCGCATGTTGCACTGCCTACATAGGAAGGCAGTGGATGGGGCTGTGATTGTGGGTTCTGGGCCTAACAGCCACCGCTGCTGCTGCTGCTGCTGCTGCTGCTGCTGCTGCTGCTGCTCGGCGCCTGCAGGCATGGGCAGGATGACGGAGCAGAAGCCAGTGCTGTGCTGCGACAAGCCGATCGACATAACAAGGACCCGGCTTATAATTTGACACCTGAGAGACAGCCTTGTACATCAGGGTGCTGTGTAAGGAGGCACATCCCTTTGCATTGTTTGTTTTGACACAAGCATGGTTGATGCTTTTTAGGACGCCTGGGCTGCCGCGTGGTCTTGCTGTCCCTGCTGGCAGCCATGCTGGCAGGCAATCAAGGGTGCAACAGGCTGTACCAAGAACTTTATTGCTGCAGAGCTACCCTGCCAGTGTTGCGTACGTGGCTTGCGCTGCGGTGCCCTGCACTGTCAACCGCTGGCAAAGGACCAGGATGCACATTTGATGGCCAATGACAGGCTCATTGGGCAGATATGAAACACCTGGTCAAAGCATGCACCACCACAGTAAATTATCCAGGCCTCTGGGAGCTGGCTTTGAACAGTCTACACCACCTGGTACAACCATGCTTGCTTGCACGACCGAAGCTGAGTTACAGGCTGCAGATTTGCCGGGTACTCCTTGCTTGCGCTACGCTGCATCCATGTTGTTGGACCTGTTTCGCTGGCTGAAACGCTTTGCGGATGATATCACGGTTGGCCCCAATCGTTACGTGGAACGGCTGCTGTACACCACCCAAACTGTTCTGGGTGGCAGGAGTCATGGCCTGTATCCGACGTGTTTGACTCTGGGAAAGCAAGACAGCACCATGCACAAATGTGTTGCTCTTGATATACGGGTACTAACTGATGAAACCCCTTACCCTGATGCACCAATGACTGAACCAGGGTTTGCATACTCATATACTGTGTTATTTGACAGACGGCGGCTGCAGGCTTTCTCATCTGTTGATGTGTTACGTTTCCAACATGTTACATCATGCAAAACCGCTGCACATGCATATAACATGTTACATGGCAGGTTGTGTCACATGTTGCGCATCATCATGCACGAAAAATGTTTTGTTCTGGAGGTGGCTAGGTGCATTCATCACATGCGCGGATCTGGGTATGATGCAAACTGTTGCTTCACACATGTTGCACGGTTCTTGCGAAAGCATCTGCGTGGTACCTTCCGCACGCCATGCATGCGCATGTTTGATGACATTCGGTACGTATATAACTGCATAGCAGGGTTTGATGAGGGTATAAGGGGAAGTGCTGATGAGTGGGACCCCACTTATCATACTGTGGTGGTGCCACTGCCCCCTGCCGCCTCACCTGCCGTAGCTGTTCCCTGAGGGTGGTTTGCGCGTGGCGTTGGAGTAACGTTCCCAGACGTGGGGAGCACCAGACACCTGAGTGCCCGTGTCAGAACTAGCCGTGTTGCCCGTCCCCTTCGAATGTTACACGTACCTGCACTGCCGTTGCTACTTGACTGCCTGCATGGACACACAAACAAACACAAATAACAAACAAACAAACAAACAAACAAACAAACACACATACGTAACTACTGCTGTTTGCGTTTTGTGTCATGCGAATGTCATCACTGGAACCTACACCACGGTCTACCTAGGCCTGGCACTACTTCAAGGGGGGGCGGTGCGCGCAGATGGCAGCCCTGCCCGGGCGTTGCTCATCTTACGCTGCCGCTGCCCTGTAAACCTTCTTTGCGCCTACAGGTGAGAACTTCGCATGATGCTATGATGCCATGATGCTGGACAGACGTGCCTGCGTGGAGAGCCCACTTGGAGCGCCAGGAGCCTTCGGGCAGGGGGGCTTCTGGACCAGCATTGCTTGCAGGTGAACGGTTGTGCATTTACCATGCCTAAAACTGTCATATTACAACCAAGCACGTCACATTCAACCAAGGGTTGAACCAAGAGCTGCTCGAACAATCGTTGGATTCAATAAAGGATGCTGCCGTCCTGCTGTTGTGGTGGTACAGTACAATGCTGGGGTGGTACAGTACAACAGGTACTTCGAAGTGTGTCATGTGGTTTGTCAGTACTGACACTAGTGACACAGGGTTTGGCCTGAAGGAAGACCAGAAGGCCAGTGCATGAGAAGAAGCTTGTACAGCCCACTCGCGCTAGTATTTTATCATGTTCATGGGTTGGAAACGTGCGTGGCACAGCGGCCGTGCCACAGCTGCTGCATTTGACCAAGGTCGGGTGCGTCTAGACGCACGAGGAAGCTGTGCATGATGTCAGTATCTAATTAATTTACGGCTAGTGCATATTTGCTTGACTCTGCGTCTGGGACTCGTGTGTGCTGACGCTTCAGTCTCCCCTAAGGGGACTCGTACAGTCATGACCAGCTTAGACAGCGCCCGCCATTCAGTGGACGCAGTGAAAGGAATAACTAGTGACACCAATATAAAAGACACTGACAGCCATGACCTGAAGCCTCTCGAAGAGCTCGAAAGGCAGGGCACTTATGGCCCCTGGTACTTGCGGGCTGGGGGGCGGTTGTCCAGGACCCTGTCTCGGCAATTCGCCCTGGCCTTGGACGACGACTTGTATGAAGAGTTTGCAGAGGAGTGGGGCAGGCGCCGCGTCGGCAGCAGGCGCAACAAGCGCATCTTGTCAGCAGCAGTGCTGCTGGCACTGGTTGCAGCTCTTGCAGCCAGGTGAGCTGAGACAGCGGCAGCATTGCTTGACCCATGTTTGCAGCGTCGATGGACCAATTGCAGCGACTAACGGATGTTTCAATGTTCAAATCTTGCCTGCAGGAGCTTCAGCTGTGGCGTTCCTCCTGCTGTTGGTGGTGGGCCTGGCATCGCACAGTACATGCGCGGCATAGCAGCATGGCACGAGGGCAGCAGCCAGGCCCGCACAGCCGACTACTTTGATTTAAGTGCCATGTATCGCATGTGTGGTCAAGCGAAGCTGCCGGCAATTCAGGTGTGCCTGCCTGCTGTCAGGCCTTGCCTGAAACTGGCTGGAGTGATCAGCCTGCGCAGCACACAGCACAGCACGTCACGACTGTGTTCCTTCAGCTCTTTGACTGCTTCTTAAACCCCATTGCAATGCCTACTTACATCAAGCCTCCGCTGCAGTGTTCTTAAAGTTGCTGCAGAGCATGAGTTAGTGTCACCTGCTGCTTCGCATGCGTTCCTGCAGCTGCCCCCACAGCCCTCTACAGTGCTTTGGCAGCCAGATGGCTCCTACCCGCCCAGCCCTCTAGATGAGCTCGCCCTGAACTGCAGCACACTCAAGGACGCGGCAGCATGCAATGCAGCAGCAGCAGCCAGCAATGCATACGAAGGGGAGCAGCTGCCGCTGAGCCCTGAGGACCTGGCTGCACACACAGCGGTGCGTAACTATGCATTTACCTCAGGTCTTTGGAACCTCGGAGTCGTATAACTTTGTGCTTGTACGCAGCGGTGCCAGCTGATATTGCATGCGCTAACAGGGCACAATAAGCTCAGCAGAGGCTTGACATGTGTGTACGTTTGCTGCCTAAGCAACGTTGTTGACTGCCAGCAGCACACAACAGGTGTACAGCCGCGCTGTGGTTTGCTGCAGCCTGCCCATGCTGCCATAGGGTTGACTGACACCTGCATATATTATCATCCTGTTGTCATTTCATGCTCTGTGTCTGGTTGCAATTGCTGCCTTGCAGGAAAGCCCGGCCGTCCGACGGGTGGCAGCAGCAGCAGGAGATGCGTGGCACGGGCTGTCAAGCCTCAACCTGGACTGTGAAGCAGACCCAGCAAGCTGCGCAGCAGCAGCAGCACGCAGCAACAGATACAGCGCTGATGAGGACGCGCCAGCAGCAGCAGCAGCGCGGTCTGAGCGCTTTGAGTCGGCAGCAGCCGAAGCAGCAGCATACCTGCGCGCCTCACATGCACCCAGTGGCTGGGACGTCATCATTGGCACTGCTGCAAGCGGCCAGCAAGTTGGTGATCAGCCGGCGGCAGCAGCAGCAGCAGCAGCAGAGCCGGTGAGCAACAGCTATGAAGGCAGTGAGGCAATGTGGGTCCAGCGCCGCATTGTTGAGGAGGCTGGGGCGCAGTACATGGATGTTTCTGAGCTCGGGTTGGAGTGCAGCGGAGGGCAGCAGGATGATGGTCTTGCAGCGCAGGAGTGCGAGCGCAGCAGGGAGGCTAACAGATACGAGGCGTCAGCAAAGGCGCAGGTACGGCAGGGCGCTGTCATGTCCTTGTGTCTTGTTTCAGTGCAGCAAGCAGCCATCTGCTCTGTGCTGGCAGGATGCTTGTGACGGCAAGGCTGCTGAACATACATATTTGTGCGCTGTCGTGCATGAACAGGCATCAGTGCTAGTGAATCTCCCTCAGGCATTCTACTCTGGCTGTGCGGCTGGGCCTGCTGTTGCAGGACTCCCCTGCTCCAGTTCCTCAAGTTGGCGGCATCCAGATTCAGGTGCAGCGCTTCCCTGGTGGCATGCGCACAGTCGGCTATGACGTGCCTGCTGTTGACTGGATGCACTACGACATACCAGCAGCAGCGGCAGCAGCAGCAGCAGCAGCAGAGCAACCGGCACAGCCAGCTGGGCGCAACGCAGCTGGCAAGGCCGGGTCAGGCGGCTGCTCCTGCGGCCATGCTGCTGGACACAAGCACACAGAGCAGCAGCAGCAGCAGCAGCAGCAGCAGCAGCAGCAGCAGCAGCAGCAGCCATCGGCAGCATCTGCAGCAGCAGCTCTGGCAGCACAGACTGACGCAGCAGCGCGGCTGGGCCTGTCAGCAGAGCGGCTGCAGTCCCTGCAGCAGCAGCTGCAGGAGACAGCGAAGCACCGCAGAGTGACTGGCTACAACGTGCCAGCTCTCGACCAGCAGCAGGAGTTCCTGCAGCAGTTTGGTGCACGGCAGGAGCAGCAGAAGCTCGCTGCTGCTGCCGTTTCTGTGGTCAGGGCCGACGGTGGCAGCAGCGTGCAGAGGGATGATCTGCTGCATGCAAGGAAGTATTTCAAGAGCCCCTGCAACAACCCAGAGGCTTGGCAGCAGTTCAAAAACTCCGGAAACCATCCGCTGCAGCGCTCCTACTACAAAAACCCTGCCAACGCACCCGTGTACTTGCAGGCGGCACCACTGCACCCGCAGCAGGTGTGTGCACTGCTCATACTTATCTCGGCGCAGCAGCGCCGATGTTGCAACGTCTCAGCCATGAATGACTCTTGCCTCTATTGCCTCACACTATGATGTTACGACACAAACCGTTCTCGGCTGATATGATCTGCAGTGACAAAGATCCCTGTGTGCGCTAGATGGCCTGGCGCTAGCTGCCAACCACATGCATGCTCAACAGCTGTTTCAAACACACATTTATGTCTGTGCTGAATGCTCCGCCCTGCTACATCCTCAGGTACCTGCGCCACCTGCAGCCAGCAGCAGCATGTTGGCTGCACTCATTGCTGCTGCTGCCAGCCTCAAGTCCCTGTGGGTTCCGGCATGTTGCATACTCGTGACTGCTGCGGCAGTGGCGGCAGGCACATGGCATATCATGTGGCGTGGCTTTGGCAGCCGCAGGCGGCGCCGGAGCAGCTGCTCTCCACTTACTGCAGTCTTGGAAGGAGAGGAAGCAGCAGGTGGGCCGGCGGCTGCTGCTGCCTTGATATGGTTGTGTGCGTTGTCTTTTTGAGGCATCACACAGTCCTGGACAGGGTAGTGCAGTGCTGCATCTGCTGCTGCATTGGCACGGTTGAACCAGTCGCGCGCAGCACGCAGTGAAAGATTGCTGATTACCACAGAACAGATGTCCCTGCATACATATGGGCTGGCCCATTGTCTGCTTGCATGAATGCAAATATTTAGCCTGCACCTTGCATCAACTCGTGCAGCATCAGCATTGGAACTGCACTACATGCGCAGCATCCGCCTTTACTGGCGGGGAGGTGACCCACAAATGGCCATGCGAATGCTCAACCACCAACCCTGCTGCTGTGGCTGCTGCCGCTGCTGCTGCTGTGATGTCTGCCTGCCCTTTTAGCCTGCTCGAACGGCGGCAGCCCCAGCAGCAGCAGCATGCACCCCAGCCCATCCAACAACCTGCTGGTGCCTGCTGGCGGCGGCAGTGGCTGCCTGCCCGGCTCCCCCGGCACATCACGCCAGCACAGCGAGGCATCAGAGCCAGCAGCAGACGACCCTGACACTGACAGTGAGGAGCTTCGCTCGCCGGTTTCGGCGCAGCTGGCACCGTCGCTGATTACGTGCGCCTCCACGATGCACGAGACCTCGTCCGATGCGATTGCCGAGGCACTGGAGGCGGCCCTTGCCGCTGAGGGACTGGGCAATGGCGTGCGTCGGTCGCAGCTGGATGACGTCCCCGACGAGGCCGCCAACAGCCCCAGGAACGAGGCGCGCTGCGACTCGCCCTTTTCGAACGTTCAAAAGTAACATATTGTTGTTAAATGACATGTGACTTTTGTCACATGTTATCTTTGACTGCTGTGTGACTGGCCCCAGGATGCAGGACGAGGATGAGTGACATACTGGTCCTTCTACAGGCAGCATGTTGTCTGCGGGTTAAGGGGCAATGCTAGGTCCGTGTGGCGGCTGCATGCCATGGATGCATCGCATATTTAGCAAAAAAACGGTGTGCAGTACATGTCTGAAAGTTGGCTGCTGCCTTGCCATGTGCCAGTGGCTGTGTTGGTTTTACAAAATCGGTATACGAAATTGCCGCAAACTCTTGCGAGCTTCGGAGCTTTGGAGGCGCAGCATGGCTTAATCCACTATCACACTATGACAGCAGCTGTAGCGGCGCTGGTAGAGCTGACGCCCGCGTGGCAATATAACTGCACCAGCACTCAGTCAGTGTTCTGGCATAAGATATGATCGTGCATTCTGACACCTGTCGACCAGGCTAATCCCTATGGCATGCATGGCACTCGGTGCTGCTGCTGGTGTTGTGATGATGTACCGAGTTTGCTTTGCCTGTGAACATGGCTGCTGCCATCTGCTCCTGGCACTACAAGTGCTGTCAGCCGGCAGCATCCACGCCAACCGCAGCGGACAGTGCTGTGTTGCGATTTTGTGACTCGGAGTTTGTTACGCTGCATTGAGTTTATGTTGCAGCCTCACGGAGTGCTGCTTCACTGCATGTGGCACAAGTGTTGCATTCCTTGTGCCTGGCTGCTTACGGCTCAGCCCCCCAGCAGCTGCTGCTGCTGCTGCTGCTGCTGCTGCTATGGTGTGTTGTACCGTGGCACGCACATGGCTGTCGGCACGCGAGCGCTTCTGCACACATACATGCGGCTGCCTGACCAGAAACCTGAAAGCAAGGCGACTTGGCCAGCATTGGTGTGACAAGTTGTGATGTGTTGTGCCGTTTCTGGACCTGTACCTTTTACAGGGCCTGTGCTCTGCTACATACACGGTAACTGAACTGGGCTGGCACGCTGTCACGTACTTGCACTGTCGCCTCTGACTGATGCTGCTGCTAGCTGGAGTCACTGTGACCGGTTTCAGGGGCCTGTATGTGTGCCCTGTGCATGCCGTGGCCTCAACCCCCACAGTGGCGGGGTGTTGGTTTGGTTACAGAAGGGTGTGCGAGCTCCGCAGCAACCTATGCACGCCTTCCGTATGGACGGCAGTTGCATTTGGTGCACTGTATCTTTGAGGGTTCAATGCACGCCCTCTGCTCAGCTGCCTCCGAGGTACTTGCAGCCTAAGTGTATGTGAGCGGTTGTTGGAAACTTTGCTTGCACTTGGCAACACGTGTTGCGCCTTGTCTGGTAGTGCTCTGACAGCAGCATGCTTATGCGACATAGCATTGGCATTGTCATGGTCAGCGTTGGTATGCTGGCCTCTTGGCAGCCGCGCAGCAAGTTTGCTCCTTAGCAATGGTGGATGCAGGTGTGTGTGTGTGTGTGTGTGTGTGTGTGTGTGTGTGTGTGTGTGTGT
Organism: Tetradesmus obliquus; assembly: GCA_030272155.1. Classification (NCBI taxonomy): domain Eukaryota; kingdom Viridiplantae; phylum Chlorophyta; class Chlorophyceae; order Sphaeropleales; family Scenedesmaceae; genus Tetradesmus; species Tetradesmus obliquus. The sequence goes on along the minus strand of CP126193.1, from coordinate 7,531,978 downwards.
GTATGGCTGCCGTCACTACACCTGCGACTTGCAGCTGCCCAGTACTCTGGCCAAGGCAATCTTGGAGTGTATGGTCTGGTTTTGTTGTGCAGTCACTGTGACATTGAGGGCGCATTGATTTTAGGGGGGCCGCGCTCGCAGAGCGCACTGACTGCTTCTACTAGTAGCATTGGTTTGAGACAGGATACTTAGTGGCCACATCCGCTCCTGCAGTACATGATGCATGTGCATGCGCCTTGTGGAGTTTTGCTCTTTGGCCAGTCTACATCTACACGCATGTAGGTATACACCTGCATGTGACTGCATTGTGCTGCAAGTGGCTGCACATGTGCCTGCATGTTGCTGCACTGGCCACGTTGCCTGGCAGCGGTTGCCACTACCCAACAATCAGCAGAGTCACACTGTCAATGCTGCCAATGCACATCTGCAGCTCCACGTTGGTGTATGTACCTTACCAGCTGGCATTACAACATGTGTCATGCTGAGTCATCTCCTTGCTACTACGGCACATGCTAGCCTGGCCGTGCTTTTACATGCACCTGCAGTATATATCACCTTGATGGGTCGGGAGGGGCCAGTTAGTTGCAGCACGTGTATGTGTGCACAGTTGGCTGCTGTGCATTGTAGAAGCTGCCATGCATGGCTGTCATATGACGGGTGATCCACATGCAACAGTTGTGGTGCGCGTGCGCTGTAGCTGTGTCTGCTCAGCAATCTCTTCTGCTCAGCAGGTACGGTGCTTGAGGGTCGACCCTGGACTCAAACTTAAGAATATGAAAGCAGTTGACATAAAGAATTTGACAGCAGTTGACATAAAGATTGCAAGCGGATGCATGTAAGAAGGCTAGCACTTCAACACTGTTGTGTAGTTGTGCATGATAAGACAGCTGGTGTCTGTCTGTGGGATGCCGCAACAGATGTGTAGCGTTAACCTCTGGCTATGCTCTGGTGCCTTCCCTGTGTAAGATGTTGCAGTAAATGGTGCCTTCTCTGCTGCACAGCAACAGCCGTATGCTTGATGGGCGGCGTGCTGCAGCGTGGCGGAGGGATGGGGCGACAGGTTGTGATCACGCGGCCATCCACATACAACAACAGAGCCTTGAACAAAGTCGCGCACTGCTCAGGCGTTAACAGCAACAACATACGTTGCTGACTGCAGCAGCATCAGCAATGCAGACACTAGTACAAGAGATCAGATCATCTGTCAGACACTCGGCACTGAGGGACTGACGCGGACACAGCATGGTCGTTTACAAGTTACAAGTCCTACGCATCAGAAGCAGGAAAGCCTGCTTGGGCCTTTGCTCTCCCGTGCGGAAGTTAGACAATAGTACAATGGTCTCGTTGTTTGAGAAGCAGTGTGGGCAGAGGAGCTCCCCAATGCAGAGCAGGCACACACAGCACGCCATGGTGGTGATGTCAGCATCAACATTGGACATGAAATGTGACACTTTACATCGGACCAAGATCACGTGGCCCCTGCAGGGAGCTCCCCACGTAGCGCACTGCACAGCGAGTACGCATTATGTTGCATGAAATGATTGACCTAAACTGATTGACCCGCTTGCACGTTATAACCTTTGAATATACAGCAGCCAGGCCACCACCATGCAGAACACAAAAGCCTGAGTGCTGGCAACATTCTAGCAAGCAGCTGCAGGTGCGCAGAGCGTACTGTTGATAGCCCACACTGGCAGCATGATCAACGGGTGTCGCCACCAAGCACGACTGCACTCTTGCGCTCTTGCAAACTAGCACCACATGACATGCTTGGCCCAACCGCGGCGCAGCACAGCAGCACATGCAGGCAGCTAGAACTGTATTGTCACCAGTACTGCAACAGCAGCAGCTTTTCTATAACACAGCAACATAATTTGTGAATCATACGACTAGACAGCATGGACATGCATGGACATCCGGTGGAGGCAGTGGCAGCTGCACAGACCTGTCCAGGCTGCTAGTATGTAGCACAGCATTTGTGAATCAGCAGGCGGAGGCATCAGCCAATTCTGAGAAATTGCTCTGGCTGCACACTAGCATTACTATGCCCGCAGACAAAGCTGTACAGGCAACATCACCTCTGACACAGGACAGTCGGCTGACGCTAGCGATTGAGCGCCGTGGCGTAGCACTAAAACCGGTACTACCATATTCACACACGGCAGTAGTACTCAAACGCCGATACCTCTTGGACACGTGAATCCGTCCTGCCAACAAGCCCCAGTCCTGGTCAGCCTGTGGCAGAACGAGCCCTCCGACAAACCCAAGTTCACAGCCACCACCGTGCAGAGTATGCAGAGTAAGCAGAGCGGGCATGTCCAACGGTTTATGGTGACAAGGTGTCAGGCCAACAGTGCCGATGGACCAGCTGCATGAACAACAACCAGCCATCAGCTCCCGACCCTTCGATAGCCACCCGACAAAGTGTCAATGCATGCCACCAGCAGCAGCTAAAAGTCAAGGTAGCCGTCACATCAGGGGAGGCTCACTGGACCAGCACACATGCTCCAAGAAAATCCCAAATCATACAGCATTGGTGCCACTACCCTTTGCAGGCCACCTGGCAAAGTGTAAATGCATGCAGCCGACAGCCCAACAGTCACAAAGAGCCCGTGCATGCATGCACCCCAAAAATCACCCCAAAAGCCCGGTGTGTACTCTGGTGAAGCCAAACTGGCAAACCATGCGACAAGGTTGCATGCAAACTTTATCGTTGTCCTTAGCCAGCTGGCACGCCAGCCGCTGGCAAACTGCCCTGTGTTGCCCGTGTCATGATGCACCGCCCAGCAGCAAGCAGAGATGAAGCGGTTGAACGCAGCAAGGCGCTGCAACAGACCACTCCACCGCACAAAGATGCATGCAGTGGGACCCTATTGGTCAAGGACGTCAGATGTTGAAAGAACAAAAAGCATAAGCGACACGCTGTGCTGCCCTGCCATGCATCCAGTGCCCCTCAGAAACCACACCCTTCACCTGAGGAGCAACAAACCAAACCTGTCAAGCAGTCTCCACCACGTTGTGCACAAGTGGAGCGGCACCCCATGCTGTTGATTGTCTACTGTGAACAGTGAAAAGACACGGCCTGTGGTGGCATTTGGTTTGTCGCGTTCCAATGCTCCTCACACAGAGCTGAGGCATGAGGAGCAAAGATAAATTAATTAATTGATTGATCTTAGTAAAACCTCCCAACCAGTCTCCTCCATGTTGTGCAGAAGCTGCCAATGCAATGCAGATCAGCCCAGGAAACTGTCACCGCATAATCCGCAATCTCATCTTGGCGACCCACAAGTGTACAGTGCGAGTTCTTGGCAACAAACCATGCCCTGTGTGCCCTGTGTGCAGAACAAACAAACTGTGCCATTCGAGGGTTTGATGGCAGCAACATAGTGCAGCTCATCCCAGGCGTCACCCAGGTGTCACCAGCGCAGCTCATCCCAGGCGTCACCCAGGTGTCACCAGCCCAGCTCATCCCAGGCGTCACTCGGGTGTCACCAGCCCAGCTCATCCCAGGCGTCACCCAGGTGTCACCAGCCCAGCTCATCCAGAGCCTCACACACTGCACATCATCATCATCATCATCAGCAGCAGCAGCAGCAGTAGAGCCAGCAGCATGAAAGGGACGTCAAAGCAGTGTCTGGCACAGCATGCGACGGCTGCTGCACAAACAATCGCTGCTGCAGCTGAGAGCAACATGCAAACAGCACGTGTCTTTGATTCACTCCGATGTCTGCCATATAATATAATTTAAATTAAAAATGTGTCAGATCAGCCGCCACCAGCCTTCTAGAGCAGCAACTTCAAGGCTCCAAGCCTGGGTCAGCAAGGCCGCAACACCCAGCAGCCAGCACCAATGCAATGCTACAGGGTGCGGCGTCCTGGCCAAGCTATTAAACGACGTACCTGACAGGCTGTCAGGGTAGAAGGGGAAGCTCTGCGGCCAGCAGCAGCAGTAGGTGCACTTGAGCGTCAGAAGGTCGAATCACTGTAAACTTTGAACATGCGGCTGTCTGGCGGTTGCATTCTCAGCCGCAACGTTATATTAGACGTGCCCACCCGCCCGCACCAGCTGCTGCCACATGCCACTGCCGAATGTCACTGCAAGCTGCCTTGACATGCAGCTCACTGCCAGCCCCGCCCACGCGCGCATTGTGCAAGCGCACCTGCACGTAGAACTGCACCAGCTGCAGCCACAAGCCACTGCCCGGCTGAACCAATCACCTATGCCACCTGCATTTGCATGCAGCCCACCCAGAGCCACCCACATCGTGCAAGCACACCTGCACGTAGAACTGCACCAGCTGCAGCCACAAGCCACTGCCCGGCTGAACCAATCACCTATGCCGCCTGCCTTTGCATGCAGCCCACCCCTAGCCACCCACATCGTGCAAGCACACCTGCACGCACCAGCTGCTACCACCTGCCACTGCCCGTCCAACCCTGCCTATGCAGCCTGCCGGTGCTGCCTTCACATGCTGCTCCCTCCCCGGTCCACCCACAAACTAAGCTGAATGCAAGCTTACCTGCATGTAGAGCTGCACCAACTGCTTCCTGCCGCGGCCAAATGCCAATGCAACCTGCCTTGACATGCAGCCTGCCTGCGCACCTGCACGTAGAACTGCGCCAGCTGCGTCCTGCTGCGGCCAAATGCCAATGCGTAAACGAGGCCGACTAGCCTGCCTTGACATGCAACCTGCCTGCGCACCTGCACGTAGAACTGCGCCAGCTGCTTCCGACTCAGGATGTTGACCAGGTGCAGGAACTGGCCGTGCAGCAGCAGCTTCACACGCCGCGTGAGCTTGTCCATCTGCAGTCAATGATCAGCAAAGCACGCAGAACACTGTGAATTTCCAGGCGCCGAAAGGCAGCTGTGGGATTGCAAGCACAGCGATGCACAAGAGCAGCATACAATACATGTAAGCTTGTACAGCTGCGGCAGGCAGGCAGCAAATGCACGGCAGCAGACACGAGAGGCACTTGTGCGCTTGCAAGCACTGATAACAGCACCACCACACAAGATTAGAACACAACATGCATGGCCTTGCTTAGCTGCGGCAGGCGGGCAGCAAGCACGCACCGTCAGCGGCATGCAGGCAGCAGCAGTACAACCTGTCGTGTGTTGTCAGCAACGCCAGCACCACACAGGGACAAAACCATCTGGCCATACACATACACAGCAGCAGCAGCCGCTGCAGCAGCAGCAGTGCCCACCTGTTGCTCCAGCAGCTCCTGCTCATGGCTCACCACCTCAAGCAGCAGCAGCAGCAGCAGCAGCAGCACCCACCTGTTGCTCCAGCAGCTCCTGCTCATGGCTCGCCACCTCAAGCAGCAGCTCCTGCTGCATTCTGGTGTTGGCATGAGCCAGCGTCTGCAGTTGAGACATGTAGCCGGCTTGATCCACAGCAGCAACAGCAGCAGCAGCAGCAGCAGCAGCAGCAGCAGCATCTGTGCAGGCAGCACCGGCGCCTGCAGCATCAGCTGATGGTGATGGCACTCCGTATGTACTACCAAACTGCGGCGGCACAGCAGTGACACATAGGTCACCCGGCTCGAGCTTCACCACTGGCCGGCCTGCTGCTGCTGCTGACAGGGTGGCAGCTGGGCTTGCCATTGCTGGCATGCCCCAAGAAGCTGCCGCTGCTGCTGCTGCTGCTGCTGCTGCTGGTGGTGGCACTGGTGCTGCTGCTGCTGCTGCCGCGGCCTGGTCATAAGCTGAGGCGAAGAGCACACCACCCTGCTGCTGAATGGCACATGCTGCTGCTGCATCAGCAGCAGTGCAGGCAGCTGCTGCTGCTGCTGGTCTTCCTCCAGTGAAGCTGCTGCTGCTTGGTGCCACATACAACTCTGCTGCTGCTGCTGCTGCTGGCGGTCCGGCCTGCTGCAGCCAGGCAGGGCCTGTGCTGTTGCCACCCCAAGCTGTGCCAGAGGTATCGTTGCTGCTGCCATACCAGCCGCCATCGCCACCGAGGCCAACCACGCGCTGCTGCTGCTGCTGCTGCTGCTGCTGCTGCTGCTGCTGCTGCTGCTGCTGCAGACCTTGGTCGCCAGAGTACGCTGCCGCTACTTGCTGCGCAAGGAGCCACTGCTGCTGCTGCTGCTGCTGTTGCTGCTGCTGCTGCTGTGAGCTGCCAGGCCCCTGAGGCCAGGTGGCTGCTGCAGGCATGTCAGCAGCAAACCCATTTGCTTGCTGCACCTCTGCCATGCCATGCAGCTGCTGGCTTGAGCCACACACCTCCCTCTGCTGCTGCTGCTGCTGCTGCTGCTGCTGCTGCTCAGGCACGACAGGCGCCTCCGCACAGGCCTCCTGTACAATCGCGGCAACAGCTGCTGCTGCCCATGTGCCGCAAGATATCAGCGGCAGATCTAGATCAAGCTCATCTAGCAGCAGTTCCTCACCATCATCTAGCAGCTGTGCAAGCAGCTCCTGCTGCATCTGCTGCAGCGACGGCTGCTGCTGTAGCTGCTGCTCAATCAGGCGCTGCTGCTGCGCGTGCTGCTGCTGCAGCGCTGTCAGGTGATGCTGCTGCTGGTTCTGTGCCGGCTGGCATGCACCGACCTGCTGCGGCGGGGTTGGCTGCTGCTGCTGCTGCTGCTGCTGTCCATCAAAGGCGGGTGGTTGCACCACCTGCCCTGCACCCCACTGCTGCTGCTGCTGCTGCGCTGCTTGCTGCTGCATAATCTGCTGCTGTGTCTGCTGCTGCTGCTGCTGCACAGGATGTGGCGGCACCAGCATCTGCTGCAGCAGGCGGTCCGCCTGTGCGCTGAATCGCCGCAGCTGCTCGCGCTTCTTGTGGCGCATGCCTGCCAGCTGCTCAGCTGCTGCTGCGTGCTGCTGCAGCAGGGCCTGCTTGCGGCCTTTGATGCGCTCATAGCAGACGCGCATGGTGTCACGCTGCTCCTGGGTGAGATCTAGGGACTGCAAATGAAAGCCGGAGCATGAGCACATTAGTAACTTGTGAGAGACAGCAGGATCAAAAGAGGACTTGTGCATGGTGTCACGCTGCTCCTGGGTGAGATCTAGGGACTGCAGGTGCAGGTGAGACAGGGGGCAGCATTCCCGTGATGGGCACGTTGATGAGATAACAATGAGCAGCGCTGCAGCACCACATGTGCACACCAGTAAGCTGCAGTTGGCACAATTCATGATTGTTGTGATGCTGCTGCTGATAGTGCTGCCGCTTCTCCTGCTGCTGCTCCTGCTGCTGCCACTGCTGCTGCTGCTGCTGCTAGTATCGCTGATGAGACCCACCTGTGCGACACTGTGCCACCTGCCGGGCAACAACAGCAGCAGCAGCAGCAGCAGCAGCAGCAGCGGCATAAAAGAGTTGGCATGCTACCAATGCAAGCGGCAGCTCTACGCACATCACGTACTAGCACAGCAAGCGGCTTGCTTGTGGTGGCAATGCAACAACTGCCGGCTGCATCCGCCACGAACACATTCGCGTGCACGCCACAGACACCTTTGCACGCACACACACATCGCACATGTTTTTGGGCCCAGCATTGCTTGACATGCGCAGTTGCATCCAATGTTGTCCTCAGGACTCGGTGGGTGTCGAGTTTTGTGCTTATACATTTGTTTGCAGGCTGAACAGTGCTAGTCTCACCAGCGCTCCGGGTAAGCTTCCGGTTGCATGCTCTCCACGTTGTACATCAGGTTCTGTAGCCGCATCTCAGGAGCGTCCCACAACCCAGTCACCAGCAGCTGCATGTGCAGGCAAGCCCAGCAGCATCAGCAGGGGCAGCAGCAGCAGCAGCAGCAGCAGCAGCAAAGAGTGAAACAGAGATGCCCGAAGTCCTGCAACACCTGCCTCGCTTGAGCAAGTAAAAGGCTGCTGCTGCTGCTACCTTCCATCATGATGCACTGATGACACAAGCTGGGTGTTGCTGCACTCCACGTGCTCAGTACCTTCTTTGTGATGTCATCCACAATGCCGCCCATCTGCTGCTGCTGCTGCTGCTGCTGCTGCTGCTGCTGCTGCTGCTGCTGCTTTCCCACCGTGCATCCCAATCATATGCAACACAAGATCACCCTGCACTGCTGCACTCCCACAACTTCCAAGATGTGCCGCACTGCTGCCCCACGTACCCTTTCAGTGATGTCATCCACAATCATATCCAGCTGCTGCTTCTGCTGCTGCTGCTGCGACAAGCCCATCCTGCACCCCACCCACCTTTTCAGTGACGTCATCCACAATCGCATCCAGCTGCTGCTGCGCGCTGCCCAGCCGCGTGGCGGGCTGCTGCGAATCATACTTGGGCAGCAGCACTCCCATCTTTGGCACTAAACTTGACAGCTGCGCAAGCCGGTACTGCCGGGACATGGCTAGGTGTGAGGCCACACGTGCAGGGCTGGCAGTGGCGCGGCGCAGCAGCCAGGTGCTGTACTGCTCCTCGGCCGGCTGGATGCCAACCTACAGCAGCAACAGCAGCAGCAGCAGCAGCAGCGGCAGCATGTAGAGCTGTGTCACTGTTGGCCTCTCCTGCAATTATTCCTGCAAGTTCCTGCAGGTGTTCCTGCAAGCCTGCCTGCGAGCGCTCCTGCAAGCCTGCCTGCCAGCGTTCCTGCAAGCGTTCCTGCAAGCGTTCCTGCAGGCGACTTCACACAGGCAGCTCCCCACCTTTTCCAGCAGCAGCTGCACCTCTTCCTCCTTCTCCCCAAGCGCCTGCAGCGTTGAACCACTTGTGGTGGAGCGGCTAGCTGCTGCTGCTGCTGCTGCTGCGCTGTCGCTGCTGGTCGAGCCATGCACTTGCGACAGCTGCTGCTGCTGCTGCTGCTGCTGCTGGTGTGAGGTCTCCCAGACGTCGCGCACACCAGCGGCACCCGCTGCTGCTGCTGCTGCTGGCACGCCCGCAGTGCGAGCACCGAACAGTGCATCAGCGCCGGAGTTTGTTGCTGCTGAGCTGTTGCAGGGGGAGGTGGAGTCGCCCAATGCCTCGCCTGCGGCGCCGCTGGCAGTTTCAAGAATGGTCTTGCTGGCCAGCACAGCGCCTGTGCGCCCGCTGATGGCCGTCTGCAAAATGAAAAAAAAACAGTGTTTTAGGGCAGCATACAACTTGCAAACCGCCCGTGGGTGCTGCTGATGCCTCAGTGACACAACACGGCAGCTTGGAATGTGTGGGGCCAGCTAGTTGGCAGACATGGGAGCGCCTGTGTGCCATGCAGCCTCAGGTCTCGCTGCTGCTCTCTTGTGAGAATGGCAGATGCTGTATGCATGTTGCCACGTGAGGAGTGTGGGCAAGTGCTGCTGCATGTCGCAAGCAACGCACGCAGCTCCCTGTGTAAAGCATGTCGCAAGCAATGCACGCAGCTCCCCATGTCAAGTGCATGAAGCAGCAGTACCTGCAGCGCCCGCTCGCGTGCTCGCAGCTTGTCATTCTCGTCCTGCAGCAGCTGCAGCTTCCTCAGCTTATGCTTTATGCATGTCTCAAGCTCCGCCACCTGCGCAAGCAGCAGCAGCAGCAGCAGCAGCAGCAGCAGCAGCAACATCAGTTGTGCCTTGCAGACTTGATTCATAGTTCCAGATGCTGGGAGGGCTTGGTGACCTGCTGCATGCGTGTGCTTAGCTGCACTTGGGCGTTTGCTGTGTGCACATGGTAGCAGGAGTGCTTGCATCAGCCGTGCAGCACATGAGCCCAACAAGACATGGCCAGCCACAGGTATTTAATGCTCTCAATTGACCTTGTGGACGCAGTTTGTGCAATCGAGGCCAGGGTGCAAGCATGCACCCAAACAGTGCACAGCTGGTGCTGCATGGCACCAGTGTCATCCTTCGGCTTGTGCTGGCCATACGCCTGCCACGTCCCTTCGAAAAAGTATTTTGCTCACCGTGCGGGTGTAATGATTCCCTGACATGGGCGAAGCATGCAGCCGAGACCACCGTCGGGCAGGAAGGGTCCTTTGGCAGAGCTAGGAGCGCAAGTGCACTTATGTGCGTCAATTGACGGAGAGTTCAGTCAAGCTGCTATGAAAAAAAGTTACAAGGCGATAATTGCCCGTTTCCACGGCCCGCTATCGGAAGTATACGAGACCTCGTCTCGGGTGACGCCAACCCTTTTCCTTGTTGAAAGGCTGGTGAAGCAACGGTTCATATATAGAACACTCACATGTGCGCAAAGAACAAATTCAGACATGATGGAGCTGTCAGGTGTTACGGCAACAGCGGTTTTGGGTTCCCAGTCAGCTGGCTTCTGTCCCATCATTACGCTGAGCAGACGGCCAGCTGCTCATGATGACAGGGGTTGCAACCTTGATACACCGACAATACGTAACACGGACGAAATATAAAAGTAGCGGCAGGCAGAAAGGCGCTGCCTGCATGTGCTGAGGGGGCTTTAGGCGCTTTAGGCACCTCCACACCTGCTAGTCTAGCATCTGCATCTAGTCTAGCATCTAGCAGTGCTAGATCCAGTGCCACAATCATGCTCAGCCTGCAGCATGCCACGCAGTCACGATGCATAGCGATCCTTTCATACCCTGCGCTTCTTAAACACAAAGCTGCCAGCGGTACGCCCCTTTTCCCCATAGTCACAGAAGCCATGCAGCACTACAGCTGCAGCAACCTCAGAGTATGCAGATATGCTGCTGGCTGATGTCCCATGGGCTAGTTATGGCAGCAGCTGTGCACAGCTGCAGCCCTGCTGAAGCTTCCTGCATCGTCCTGCAGCTGGTGCGCACACAACCAACCATGCATGCACAGTCTGCTGTGTTGTGACATTGCTTTCCTTGCTGCGCTCAACCCTATGCTGCACTGCAACCAGGGCTGCAGCTGTGCACGGCTGCTACCAACCCCAGCATCACATGCAGCAGAACAACACCCCTACAGCAGCTGCACTGCTGCCGTGGCAAGCTGCAGTCGGCTCGTGGGCTCCGTGAAAGATGCCTTTACAATACTTCTGGCTCCAATCTTCTGGGCGCTGCTGCCATGCATGTTGCTGTTTATTTGGACCAAGTGGGTTGGTATATCCCGAGAGGACCTTTGCTGCTGCTGCCATGCATGTTGCTTTTAATGGCAGGCGTGTAGGTGATGTGTTATGGTCATGAAAGATCCTACAGCAACAGCTTCAGCTGCTTGTTATCACAGGCAAGATGTTGAAAACGTGTAACAGGTGTGATGCTTTCAATTGTGGTGCAGCGGCTGCTGAGAGAGGCGCAACAGTTGATGCTGCAGCTGCAGCCAGTAACTGCTGAAAGTCAAATAGTGTACATACTCAGCGTACAAAGAACAGTTCATCATGGTGCCACCATGGCTGAGGGCCTTTGAAACTCTGCCGACAAGGTGCAAGCCTGTCAAACATGTCACAGCGTCGCTGTCATGACAGTCTGATCAGACTGCCTAATGCAGACGCTACGAGTACACGACATGTCCAGCCTGGACTGGAGTGCTGGCAGCACTAGCTGTGCCTGGCACTTTATCGCTGATGCCTATACATGCGGTCCTAAGACTGGATGCACTGCTCGCCAAGTGTAACTCACTGCTTAGCAAGTGAAGCTTCGATTGTGGTGCAGGTCAAAATCGCACCTAAAAGGTATGCCAGGTGTCAGCAGCATGCAGGGATGGTCAATGCGTGCTTATGCAGCACAACCAAGTGCTGAAGCTGCCCTGTTGCCATGTGAACAACCCCCAAGGCTGAGACATGAGCCGTACATCAGCTTTTTGTTGGGTAAGCTCTGAAGCTGCAACAACAGCATGTCTGTCAAGATGCACAGCACAACTCCACTGCAAAACTGATCTGCCACTTCCGGCAGTTCACTCACACATGTCACATGCATGGCCGTCACGGCCAACAGCAGAACAAAGACAACTTCCTGCAGGGTAGCGAGCTCTGTAGATCAGCTTCAACATCGCTGTAGCATGCTGCTGCATTGCCCCAGCAGCCTAGGGACTCATGGCAGTCATGCGCGACAGCAAGTGTGCTGCAGCCGGCGAGCGTGGGACATGCAACTGCTGCTCCATGACTTCAAACTTGCGCTGCGTGCTCACCAAGTCAATGCTGTCTGCTGGTGCCCCTGCAGCCAGCGCCGTCAGGACTGCACGGTATACATGCGGGTTGATGGCACCAGCAGCTGCGGCTGCTTGCGCCTGCTCTGCTTTGGCAATCGCAGCAGGGGACAAGGAGGGGCCTGCTGAAAGACCTCCTTGCTGCTGCAGCATGCCTACACCCAGTGCTGCTGCTGTGTCTGTTGAGTTTCTGAAGGAAGGGATGCCACCAGCGTCCATGCTGCCAGCTGATAGACCGTGCTTGCCAATGTCGCCAGTACTGCTGGGGTTGCCCATGTAGCCGCTGCCTATGCTGCCGGGCCCGCTGCGCCGCAACTCTGCAGCACTGCCTGCTCTGATGTTGCCTCCTGCTGCCTCTTTGATGGACTGCTGGTGTGCTAGAAACTGCAGGACTTCACCCTGATGTGCTGTGCTGTTGGTGATCTCTGGCGGTGCTGCTGCTGCTGCATCTATGCCCTGGCCCCTAGATGCTTGCTGCTGCTCTGCGCCACCATCAACTGTCTCATAACATGCCATTGGCAGCAGCTCAGCCAGCACCTCTGCAGCACTCACAACCTCCTCGTCTGACTCAGCAGCAGCAGCGGCAGCGGCCGCAGCGGCAGCAGCCAGCCTTGCACGGCCGCTGCTGCCCTGGTGCTGCAGCTGGCGTGGCCCAGCACTGCACTCCGCAGGCTGCCCCATGTCTGCCTCTTCTCGCTCGTCCGCTGCCCCAACACTTCCAGCCTTGGCCAGCCTGCTGCGCAGCCGCAGCTTGGAACGCTGCTGTTGCTGCTGCTGTGGCATGCTGTTGTGGCCGGAAGACGATGACCTGGCAGCAGCTCCTGCAGCAGCTGCTGCCGCGCTGAGGTCGTCAGAGGCGTGGCTGGTAGACCTGCTGAGCTTGGAGTTGCCGCGTGGCCGGTACTCAGGGTCATCTGGGCTGGCTGCGCGCCGCCTGCGTGCTGGCGATGACGCTGCGCTGCCGCTGCGGGAGCGTGGGCGTGCTGGTGATGCAGGCGCGCTGTAGCTGCCGCTGCCATGGCGGGAGCCGTGACTCGTCTCCTGCTCTGCCTCCGGCAGTCCTGCAAGGTCCTGCAGGACACGGTTCATGCTGAGGTTGATGTGGCGCCCGTGCTTGCTGTGTGTGATGTTGCCGCCGCTGCTGCTTGCACGTGGGCCCAGGCTGTGCTGCTTGCTGATGGCGGGCTGCATGGGGGCGGTGTCGAGCGGCGGCAGTGCAAAGCCTCCATGGTTCCTGCGCCACATGAAGCAGCGGTTGCACAGCAGTGTGCCATCACCACGCTTGCGCCACTGCCGCTGCTCCACCTTGCCACAGTGCGAGCAGGTCTTGTCGCAGGCCTCGCCGCATGAGGAGGTCCCAAGGGAGGCATTGCTGAATGCTGCTGCCGCTGCCGCTGCAGCAGTGCTCAGGGAGCCTGGCAGGGTGCTGTGTGAGAAGGAAGGGCTGCCCGGCAGGCTGTTTGGTAGGCTGCCTGGCAGGCTGCCGGCTGCCTGGATGTTCAGGTTGTAGAAGTGGTTGGCTGCTGGTGCTGTGGTGTTGACGGCTGTGCCTACCGTGGTCGCTGGTGCAGCTGCGTGGCCTATGTTGGTGAGCAAGCCAGTGTTGAGCGGGTCGATGGCAAAGCCTGGCTGCTGGCGCTGCTGGCGCTGTTGGTGCTGCACCATCATGCTGGAGAGGATATTGAAGAAGGCGGGGTCGGCTGCGGCTGCTGCAGAGTTGCTCCACATGGATGGTTGGATTGATGGTGGGCATGCTGCAGGCTGCACTGCGTGTACCGCAGGTGGCGGTGGCTGGCCCGCCTGTCCTGCAGCCAGTGCTGCAGTGTGGCTGCCTGGAGGGAACTGATGAGGTGTGGCTGTACCTGCTGCTGTGCCGTGTGCTGCTGCCATTGCTGCCAGGGATGCTGTGCCAAGGCCAACTAACGGGGCTCCTGCTGGGCCGCAAGAAGGGGCTGGCACAGCTGTGGTGCTGGCGGCAAGGCCAGAGGTAGCATGGTTTGGGCCAATTGTCTGCTGCTGCATGTGTGAAGTGGCTACAATGGACAGATTCTGTGCTGGATATCCAGCTGCTGCACCAACAGAGGTAGCTGTGGCACAAGGTCCTGCTGAGTCCTTGCACATGTCCTCCATGTCTTCTGCTGCGTGCTGCTTTTGATGATGGACTACCACCTTGCGTAGGGGGACAAAGCCTGCACCCATTACAAACACGTGGTGAGATGATCGGCTTCAGGCACCCATTTCTTGGTAGCCCAGGTGGTGCTGGCCAAGCCGCTGTTCCGGGTGCTGCTCACAACTGAAACAGCCGTTGACACTGCAGCTTACCAGTGCTGGAAAGCTTTCGCCACCTAATCAAGCTGTTATTAAAGGCACGCAAACATCATCTTTGCTACCGAACACAGCTGCAGCACTGTGGTCGGTGAAAGCGAGTCAAACTTTTACGTCATACAAATGATCAGGTCTTCAGTTCACAGAGTTTGCTGCGTGTCCCTTTTTATTATAATAGAACCAACTACATGTGATTCTGCTGCACCTTGCCGTCTGTGCACGCTCTGCCGATGCGGTGATGCAGAGTGAAAGTGCTATTGATAGCTCTCTACAGCAGCGTTGCTCAAACAGTATGCGGACGCTTTCATTGAATGATCAGTGTGATGCTATATCGAGAAGCCCATATTTACACCAACGTGTCATGTTTGACTGTCATGTCAGTGACAGCTACTGCTGATCGCACGAGATCTTCTGGGTAATCGACTAAGGGTGCATGTTGGTTTTGCTTACGTCTTAGTAAGGATCAGGATCATCTTTCAGGTGCCTGATAAGCTATGGGCAGCTACGCGGCGCTACTGTGTCATTGTTTCATGTTCAGACCCAGGAGCTTACTACCGGTACTGCTGTAGCACCATGATGCTACTGATCAGGTGCAATCTTGCAGCCATTGCTGCTGCGGCAGCAGAATATTGGCAGCAAATAGGACATCGAAAGGCCTCAGTTACCAACACGAGCTGCCGGGCGGGCAATCCAACAGTCTGATACAAAGTCAAAGTCATTTCTTACATGTGGCACCAATGGTCCTACCTGGTAGATCCCTACTGCTGGCTGAGCCAGCACACCAGGAGTGAGCAAATATAGCTCGCACAACCCCTTGACCATGGCGGCCTTGTTGCGCCAAAGCTCAGCACGGCGCTGTTCAAGTTCAGTACAACATGCTAGCCCCGCTGGCAGAACCATAGCCTTCCCTGGTGACCAGCTGCTGCAGCTGACCAACCTACACCAACTCTAACATCTGGTTGGTTTGCGACGTTCATTTCCATGTTGCTGACATCATTCACAAACTCCTTAGCCTTTCTGCTGGCAACAAAGCCACATGTGCCGCTGCATCACCAGCCACAACACAGATGCCAGGTGCACGATTGCGGCACTACGCTGCGCATGCAGTGCCAGCCAGGCGCACAAGCATATCCATCGCGCACATGAATGGACTTTGCAGCTGCACTGCTGCTGGCGGTGCAAGTATGGACACCACATACACAACGCCACCTCATCCTGCAGCTGCTGCACACGTATGTGCAACAGCGCCACACACACCAAAACAACACCCCAAAGCTCTGCTGAAGGTGCACCTTCAAACCTCCAGCGCCAGCTTCACCAGCTTCCGCCTCATCAGCTCGACAGGGTCTCGCAGGAACAGCAGCCTTGTGTGGCCCATGCGCCCCTGCTGCTGTGCTGCCTGCTGCCGCGCCAGCTCTCTCGCAGACAGCCTGCCCTGCTGCTTTTCGTTTGCGAGCTGCTTCTTGGACAAAGGCCGCTCGGGGAGTTTTCCTGCAAGCAGCGCAGCAGCGCAGTCTGCTGGCACAGCCGGCCTGCAGTAGGCTTCTGGGCAGCCGAAGACGCGCACGATGGAGTACTGGCCCCGGAATTTGGCAGCAGCGTCCAGCTCGCGCGGCGTGATGTAGAAGATGTGCAGCTGCTCCTGCGCTGACGACTTGACCTCGATGTACTGAAGCGTGCCATCGGCGTGCCTGCAGGACATCATAGCCACAATCCACGTGTTCAGAATCAAATCCATATCAGCTACCGGCTGCGCGCTGCTGCCTGGTTTCAACCTCAGCTCCAAGCCACTGTAGATCCCAGGGGTGCGGATGCAGCAGCTTGCGCAGCACAATTGGTGGCATGCACAACTCGTCGCCAGCATCCCTGCTGCACACACAGCTGCCAGCTGCAGGCCTTTTTGGCAGTGACGCGACACTGTAGTCTGTGAATCTCATCTAAAAGAAAGAAGACAGAGGGGAGTTGCATGTGGTCCTGGCGCCAGCTAAGTTTGAGCCACGCATCTGCTGCTCACTTGACCAGAACGTCGTAGGGCAGGCCCGTCTCCTGCGCGTCGTTGACCCACGTCACCTCAGCCCGCCCAGCCAGTGTCAGGCGCAGGTACAGCGCCACCAGCTGCTCGCCCCAGCGCCCAGTCTGCAACAAACGCAATCAGGCAATGCGGACATAAGGGTTGGTTAGTTGAAAGAGCAAGCAAGCATGCCATGAATTAGTGTCCAGTGTGCAGCGCCACCAGCTGCCCGCCCCACCGCCCAGTCTGGTGGCAGGCAGGCACTGGGCACCATTTGCTAGGAGGATTTGCAGCGCACATCCAACGACACACTCCCTGCAAGCATCCATTCACGCTCAGATGCTGCCCAACGCACAAGCAGCAGTAGCCACAGGCAAAAGCACCAAAAGCATCACCTAAAGCACCCCAGGCACTTGAGGCAACACCCCTGGGCAACACCCCTGCTGCTTACCGGCAGGTGCTGCGCGCTCTGCTTTGCTGCAGCCTCCCTTAGCACAGACACCTCCCACAGCAGCAGCGGCTGCAGAGGCGACACATCATACAGCTTGATGAGGCCCTGCAAGGCTGCTCGGCCCATCTCGGCACCAGCCATGCGCTGAATGTTGGGGCTCTTCCACTGCTTCTCCTGCAAGCACAACACCAAGCAGCATGTGTTCCACGCGGCTGTTGAATCAAGGCATGCCTGCCTGACTGCTCGGCCCATTTCGGCGCCAGCCATGCGCTGTATGTTGGGGCTCTTCCATTGCTTCTCCTGCAAGCACAGGATCAAGCAGCATGCGTTACACATGGCAATATCCAGGCATGCCTGCAAGGCTGCTCGGCCCATCTCGGCGCCAGCCATGCGCTGAATGTTGAAGCTCTTCCACTGCTTCTCCTGCAAGCACAACACCAAGCAGCATGTGTTCCACGCGGCTGTTGAATCAAGGCATGCCTGCCTGACTGCTCGGCCCATCTCGGCGCCAGCCATGCGCTGTATGTTGGGGCTCTTCCATTGCTTCTCCTGCAAGCACAGGATCAAGCAGCATGCGTTACACATGGCACTATCCAGGCATGCCTGCAAGGCTGCTCGGCCCATCTCGGCGCCAGCCATGCGCTGAATGTTGAAGCTCTTCCACTGCTTCTCCTGCAAGCACAACACCGAGCAGCATGTGTTGCACGTGGCTGTTGTGTTTGAGATGGCCTGCTTGACTGCAAGGCGGATCTCAGCCAGCCATGCGCTCGATGTTGGGGCGCTTCCACTGCTTCCCCTGCAAGCACGGTACACAATCAGCAGAGACTTGTTCAAGGCATCACTCACCGCCTTCAACAGCACGGGGCAGCAGCACGCATGCATGAAGTTGCCTGCCCGCTGCCATCAACACAGCATAGCTCCCAGCAGCTAGCTTCGATACCCTCTGCACCCCAGGGATGCTACAACACAAAACAATTTTGAGTAAGCCTGGCACGTCAAACATGCCCTGGTACACCCTGCAATATCTTGCCGAGACAGCGGCACCACAACTCAGTTGCAAATCTTGGAAAGCATTGCAGGCTCTGCCTTACGTTCCCGACGCAGCGGCTGTTGCCGCTGAAGCCGGTCAACAGCTGCGCCACAAAGTCAACATGCTCCCTGCCTGTGATCGTCACCCCACCATCACCGAGACAGTGTTAGAGCGGCACCACAAATTAGCTGAAAGTCTTAGGCAACATTGCCTGCAGGCTCTGCCTTACCTCGCCAACGCAACGGCACCACAACTTGGTTGCATGTCATGGGAAGCCACTGATTGCCTGCAGGCTCTGCCTTACCTGGCCAACACACTCGCTGTAGCCGCTGACGCGGGTCAACAGCTGGGCCACAAAGTCAATATGCTCCCTGCCTGCAACGGCCACCCTACCATCACCCAGACAGTGTTACAGCGGCACCACAGCTTAGTTGCAAGCCGTGAAAAGCATTGCCTGCAGGCTCTACCTTACCTGGCCAACAAACTGGCTGTTGCCGCTGACGCCGGTCAACAGCTGTGACACAAAGTCAACATGCTCCCGTGGGCCGTATTTCAAGCCCGCCCTCTCTGCTAGCGCAGCCACGACGCCGCCAGCAGTGGAGATGATGTGCACTGGTGTGGCTGGATGGCTGCTGGCCAGTGCTTCTGCAAGGCTGCCTGCGCCAAGCAGCTGCAGGAAGCAGGAGGCTGCTGCAACCGCTGCGTCTGCAAACGTCCTGGGCTCGGTTGTTGGGGCGGTCCACTGCACAAGGCCGCCACTTGCTGCTGCTGCTGCTGCTGCTGCTGCAGCAGCTGCGGTGCGATTCGTCGCCGCAGCAGGCGCAGCAGAAGTAGCCGCAGCATTCTGTTGTGCAGGCGGGTTCTCAACACAAGGGATGAATTGCAGTGCTGCCACCCGCACAGAGTGAGACACCAGCTGCTTAACGTCCTTCTTTTGCGGATTGCCGTTACGGTTCGCAGCTACATTGCGCGTTAGCGCAACCACAGGATGCTGCTGCTGCTGCCACCACTGCTGCTGCAACCACTGCTGCTGCTGCTGCTGCTGCTGCTGCTGCTGCTGCTGGGCTGGCCCCCACGTAGGAGGATGCAGTGAAGCCGGTGGGTAGGTGCCAATCTGGTGCGCTGCCGCTGCTGCTGCTGCTGCTGCTGCTGCTGCTGCTGCAGATGGAACCCCAGCAGCGCTGCGTGCAGCGGTAGCAGCTGCAGCCGCTTGCAGCGCTACCTGTGCCAGTGCTGTCGTCGCTGATGCCGCAAATGGCTGCTGCTGCTGCAGCCGCTGCGAGTATTGCGTCCCATCTTCAAAGCCAATGTCCATGTCTGTCGCAAAGTGTGAATCTGCCGGGTCTCGAGGCACGACATGCTGCTGCTGCTGCTGCTGCTGCTCAGCTCCTGCTGATGTATCTGGCAGCTCCTCAGATGCCAGCAACTGTTCCAGATATTCGTCTTCTTCTTCTTCCAGATCCCGAAAAGCGCCAAATGCCACGTCACCTTCTGCTGCATCATCATATTCTTGAAAGTCGCCGTCAGCATCAAACTCCAGGTCCAATGCAGGCGCTGGCGGTACATACAGCTGCCACAGCGGCAGCAGCACCTCTTCCTGCTGCTGCTGCTGCCTGTGGCCATCTGCTGCTGCTGCTGCTGCTGGCAGCGCAGGAATGCCTCTGCTGCGCATGAAGAGCTCGGGGTCGTTGTCTTGCGCGAGCTCGTGCAGCAGCGGCAGCAGCAGCTCCGACAGCGGCGTCCTGTCTGCGGGGTCGTCGCTGATGAGCCTGCGCCGGCGGCGGCAGCAGCAGCAGCAGCGGCAGCAGCAAGCATGACTCAGCAGGAAGATGGCAGCAGCAGTGTGCGTGCAGAGCAGGGCGGTGGGTGCGGACTTGCAGTAATTGCGATGCTATGCTGAAGTGGGTAACAGCTGCTTACGGCAGTGTGCCAATCAAGCACGCGGTCAGCACCGGCCAGGACCTTGGGTGCTCAATACCACTGACAGTGCTTGCGCCAAGAGGCATTACAACTGCAACACGCACATACCCATGCACACTTCTGTGCTCCAGCGAGCATTGCTGCAGCACATTCTCCTGTGCTCACCTCGCCAGCTGCTGAGCCATCTCCAAGTACAGTCCAGGCCTGCACAGCGGCAGCACAACTACAAAGCAAATACAAACACACACCCTCCCTCTGTATCCTGTGCTCACCTTGCCAGCTGCTGCGCCATCTTGAGATACAGTCCAGGCCTGTCAGGAGCCACCAGCAGCTGCATGTCATGCTGGCGACCATGCAATAAGCAGACCTTGCATGATGAATGGCAGTTGTCATGCTCAAGGCAGAAAACTGCCGAGTACAAACACCAATACAACACAAACACTGTCTGTCTCCGCACCCCACCTCGCAAGCTGCTGAGCCATCTCGAAATACAGCCCAGGCCTGTCAGGAGCAACCAGCAGCTGCATGTCATGCTGCAGCACAGCAGCAGGCACTGGGGCACTGGCTGCCTCCCTGCCCCCCTGCAGCACCAGGCTGTAGGTGGTGGTCAGGTCACGCACTGCCACCACTGTCAGGAAGTCCAGCTTGTGCAGCAGCGGCGCTGCAAGGTGGGTTGGCAGGACAGAGGGCAGACACATGCGGTTGGTGTGCAGACGGTTGCAGCGCAGGCACAGACTGACCATGCATGGCACGGCCACAGTGCGTTTTGATGTCATGCAGTACTTGCACAATGGCTGCCTCCTGGCCCCCCTTGCAGCACCAGGCTGTAGGTGGTGGTAAGGTCACGCACTGCCACCACAGTAAGGAAGTCCAGCTTGTGCAGCAGCGGCGCTGCAGGGGCGAGGCGGGAGATATGAATACGGGATCAGCTTGCATTGGATATGACATGCAAGCACAGTTGTGCATGGCATTGTCTAGCGTGCATCACACGTCATGCAAATCCTGCACTAGCCGCTTGCAACCAGCCCGCACAAAGCGTGTACATCTGCTCGTTTCTGCTGCTGCTGCTGCTGCTGCTGCTGCAGCTAGCAGCTAACGCACTCCAACACCCCTCACACCTGACAGGGCCTCATACTCCTGCCTGTTCTTGCTGTGCCAGCCCCATCGCTGCGCCATCAGCAGCGCAGATGCCACTACCGGCCGGCAACCCTACTACAGTGGACCAGCATTGCTTGCGGGTGAACGGTTATGCTTTTACTATGCCTAAAACTGTCATTTAACAGTGTGTCAAGCCTCAGCCTGGTGGCAAGCACCCACCTGACATGGCCTCGTACGCGTCATGCGTTTTGTTGTGCCAGGCCCAGCGCTGCGCCATCAGCAGCGCAGCAGCCACCCGCTGTGCCATCTCGTCCCAGCTGGCAAGCTCCTCGTAGCGCACCTCCAGGGACACGCAGGCGCTCAAAGGCGGGACGCCCAGCAGCGTCAGCAGCTGGCGCAGCTGACGTACATTAGCGGGACCTCCTATAGATAAGCGCAGCAGCAGGAGCAGTAGCAGCGGCAGCAGGCACAAGTTAGAGCCTCAGGAAGGAAAGCAGCCAGAAGATTGCAGCCAGCTCCTCGTAGCGCACATCACTGCATATGACACTGCTGAGCGGCGGCACACAAAGCAACTGCAGCAGCTGGCGCAGCTGCCGCAGCGTGGCGGGACCTCCGATAGATTCAGCAGCAGCAGCAGCGGCAGCAGCAGCAGGCACACCTCAGCGTGTCAGCAATGACTAGAAGACTGCAGACAGATGTAGGCAGCTCCTCATCTTGCATGCACATCACTGCATATGACACTGCTGAGCGGCGGCACACAAAGCAACTGCAGCAGCTGGCGCAGCTGCCGCAGCGTGGCGGGACCTCCGATAGATTCAGCAGCAGCAGCAGCGGCAGCAGCAGCAGGCACACCTCAGCGTGTCAGCAATGACTAGAAGACTGCAGACAGATGTAGGCAGCTCCTCATCTTGCATGCACATCACTGCATATGACACTGCTGAGCGGCGGCACACCAAGCAACTGCAGCAGCTAGCGCAGCTGGCGCAATGTGACGGGACCTCCTACAGGTTCAGCAGACGCAGGCAGAAAAGTCAGCAGGGTTGGGCAGGCAGGGGGCCAGGAAAATACTACCGTAGTACAGTAAACAGCATGCAGATGTGCCATCAGCACTGCAATATTCAGCAATATGCAACAAGCGGTAGCAGACTGCAGTGCAAGTGTCAGCATGCACAATGCCAAACAGCTAGCCACGCTCACTGCTATACCACCATGCCGTGCTCCTCATTGCTGCTACACAGCGCCACCAAGGCGCCAACTCAGTTTCCTACACCCACCGGCCTCCCTCAGGAGCCCCTCCAGTCGCACCAAGCATACCCCCGACGCCCCAGCCATCACAGCCGCCACATCAGCATCATCTGCTACAGCCGGCTCCTCATCCAGCCCCACCCAGCGCTGCATATCATAACAGAACCCTTTGCTTCACAACGCGCCTGAACACACTTCAACTTGCCCAATAGTTTGCCGTGTGCTGAAAGTTAACCAAACGTTTGCGAATGGCTTGCCCTGCGCACCTGCATCCCCCAACACCCCCTCCAGCCGCACCAAGCACACGCCAGGCACCCCGGCCATGACAGCCGCCACATCAGCATCATCCGCTACAGCCGGCTCCAAACAAAAACGCCTTCGCATCTGCTGTTTGTGCAAACACGGTGCTCCACCCTACTTTCGCGCGGCACAAAAGCAACACCAAGTTACCAGCCCTGCTTGCTCTACGCACCTGCATCCTTCAACGCCCCCTCCAGCCGCACCAAGCACACGCCAGGCACCCCGGCCATGACAGCCGCCACATCGGCAATCATCCGCTACAGCCAGCTCCTCATCCAGCCCCACCCAGCAGCACCTGTCATAACAGAACCCTTTGCTTCACAACGCGCCTGAACATAATTAAACTTGCCCATGACGAAATTTAAACCAATAGTTTGCCGTGTGCAAAAGTTGATCAAACGTTGCGAATGGCTTGCCCTGCGCATCTGCATTCCCCAGCGCCCCCTCCAGCCGCACCAAGCACACCCCCAAAACACCAGCCATCACAGCCGCCACATCGGCAATCATCCGCTACAGCCAGCTCCTCATCCAGCCCCACCCAGCAGCACCTGTCATAACAGAACCCTGTGCTTCACAACGCGCCTGAACATCATTAAACTTGCCCAAGACGACAATTAAACCAATAGTTTGCCGTGTGCAAAAGTTGATCAAACGTTGCGAATGGCTTGCCCTGCGCATCTGCATTCCCCAGCGCCCCCTCCAGCCGCACCAAGCACCCCCCCAAAACACCAGCCATCACAGCCGCCACATCAGCATCATCTGCTACAGCCGGCTCCTCATCCAGCCCCACCCAGCAGCGCCTGTCATAACAGAACCCTTCACAATGCGCCTGAACACATCTCAACTTGCCCATGACAGAGACATTAGTTTGCCGTGCGCTGAAAGTCAACCAACCGTTTTGCGAATGGCTTGCCCTGCACACCTGCATCCTTCATCAGCACCAAGCACACGCCAGGCACCCCAGCCATCACAGCCGCCACATCAGCATCATCCGCCAAAGCCGGCTCCTCATCCAGCCCCACCCAGCAGCACCTGTCATAACAGAACCCTTTGCTTCACAACGCGCCTGAACAAACTTCAACTTGCCCATCACAAAACATAAACCAAAAGTTTGCCGTGTGCTGAAAGTTAATCAACCGTTTGCGAACGGCTTGCCCTGCGTACCTGCATCCTTCATCAGCGCCCCCTCCAGCCGCACTAAACACACCCCTGGTACACCAGCCATGACAGCCGCCACGTCAGCATCATCCGCTACAGCCGGCTCCTCATCCAGCCCCACCCAGCGCTGCATGTTATGACAGAACCCTTTGCTTCACAACGCGCCTGAACACACTTCAAGTTGCCCATGACGAAAAAGAAACCGATAGTTTGCCGTGCGCTGAAAGCAAACTAACCGTTTGCGACTGGCTTGCCCTGCGCACCTGCACCCTGCAACACCCCCTCCAGCCGCACCAGGGTCACCCCTGGTACATCAGCCATGACAGCCGCCACGTCAGCATCATCTGCTACAGCCTGCTCCTCATCCAGCCCCACCCAGCGCTGCCTGTTATAACACCACAGCCATGCAGGCAGCTCTGCTACAGCCGCCTGCAGCTGCAGCAGCTGCGGCCGGCTGAGCAGGCTGCTGGCGTGGCGCTGCGCCAGCGCAGTCAGCACAGACAGCACCTGCAGGCGCAGCATAAACATAAACGGAAGTTTGTGAGAGCTGGCCTGGCATTGCCTTCAACTTGCCTGCAGCTATACTGCAGCGCACATTCTTCTAGCACATGCTGCGTCCAGTATGTCTTTTCGTCTACAGTCCAGCTTCCATGCTCATGTCATGCACTGCAGCAGACGAGCAAGGTGGCAGCAAGACGGTGTGCAACTCTAGCCTGCTAATGTAAGTATGCTGTAAATGTGCTAAAATGAGCCGCTAGCCACCCACCCAGACCCATGTGGTAGATTCAGACGCCGCCGCTGCATGCAGCAAGCCCTGCTGACTACCAAGCTGCTGACTGCCAAGCTGCTGCTGCTGCTGCTGCTGCTGCTGCTCCGCCGCCTCCGCCGCCAGCAGCTGCAGAGCAGCAATGTAATGATCCATGGCTGGTTCAGGCAGGATGCACACAGCCTTGGCAGCAGTAGCAGCAGCAGCGCCGGCCTGCTCGTTCTGTCCAACTGCTGCTGTGGGTGCTGCAGCTAGCCAGTCACTGAACAGCTGCCCCACAGCTGCATAATGCAGCAGCACAGGCCGCATGGTTGATGCTGCTGTTGCTCCTGCTGCTGCTGCTGCTGCTGCATCTGTGCTTGCTTGCGTCACTCCACATTCACGTGGTTCCTTGTTCGCTGCTGCTGCTGCTGCTGCTGCTAGCTGTTGGCATGCCAGCGCTTCATGAACGCCAGAAGGGTCAGACAGGCACAGCTGCTGCAGCTGATAGAACCTGCCTGAACAGACCTCAATGCTAGCTGCACCAGCAGCATCTGGCAGCCACACAAGCGGATAGCGCTGGAAAGCATCTCGTACCTGCTGCTGCAGCTGCTGGTACTGCAGCACCTGCTGCTGCTGGGTAGCGGTGCTGGTGCCAACAGCAGCAGCAGCGGCCTGCTGCTGCGCAAGCTGCAGCTGCTGCAGCAGGTAGCGGTACAACCCAGTCATGGCTTCAATGCTGCCCACAAACTGCTGCTGCTGCTGCTGCTGCTGCTGCTGGTTTGCACCGTGCTGCTGCTGCAGCTGCTGCCCCGCGGCCAGCTGCACTAGCACCTGCAGCACCACCTGCACAGTCACCTCACTTGCCACCCCCAGCAGCAGCAGCAGCCTCTCATCGGCCAAGCTCACAGCAAGGTAAGGCAGCTTGAAGCGGCCAAGGAATGGCAGCAGCTGCTGACTCAGCACTACCTGCTGACCTGGCAGCAGCAGCACTGCCTCCGCATTTTCATCCTGATCATCCTGCTGCTGCTGCTGCTCAATTGCAAAGCCCGGCGCAGCAGCTGAAGCAGCTCCAGCTGCACCTGACTGTTTGTAGGTGCATGGCAAAGCCATGGTGTGCAGAAGCCGAGCAAACGAGCTAGGGGGCAGCTGCTCCTGTGCAGCTAGCACATGTGTCTCAGCTGCTGCTGCTGGTGCTGCTGCTGCATGTGGCCCTGGCGTGCGAGGTGCTGTGTGTGGTGATGCAGGCGTCATCCACGCTAAGGGCAGCGGTGTCGGCGGCGGCTGCGCAGATGTGAATGCAGCCGGCAGCTGGCTGTGTAACCTCCGCCTTGCTGCTGTTGCTGCTGGAGTGAACCCTGCTGCTGCTGCTGCTGCTGCTGCTGCTGCTGCTGCTGCTGCTGCTGCTGGGGTGTAGCCAGTGGCAGTGTGCAGCCGGCGTGCTGACGTGGCTGCTGCTGGTGTTGCGTAGAGGTGCTGACTGTATGCTTCCCAGTGGTCGTCAAGCAGCTGCAGCACCCTGCATGCAGCAAAGTTGTTAGCAGCAGTATAGTGGTGTCATGCGTGATGGATATGTAGGCCGTCTGTTGCACACACCTTGTAAGACTGGTGTCAAGGGCGGCAGTTGGCGGCAGTTAGCGGCAGCAGCATAAAGGGTCACGCATGGTTGAGGCATCACGCGCACATGTACAGCGATGTCTTGCACACGCCTTGTGTGAGATCAACCTGGTGTCAAGACGCACAGCAGCAGCAGCAGCAGCAGCAGGAGCAGCTGCGGTAGCAGATGCATCAATGCCCTCAGCTGAAAAGCCACTCTCACCTGCAGATAGCAGCATGCTGAGAAGGCACGTCTCCAGACAAGGCGTCACTGCTGCTGCTGCTGCTGTTGCTGCTGCTGCTGTTCTTCTGCTGCAGTGCCGGCATGCTGCTAAGCAGGGCCTCTAGGTCAGGGCACCACCAGTCGAGCAGCATTCCAGCACTGCTGCCTTTGTCTCTATGACTCCTGTCGCTGCTCTCAAACCTAATCCGCCTGGCGGTGCGTGCTGTTGTGGCCGCTCCTGTTGCTGCTCCAGCTGCTGCTGCTGCATCACTAATGCCTGGCCCTGATGCTGCTGCTGCTGGTGTGGCTGGCTGCTGCTTGCTATGCGCTGCATCTAATGCAGCACCCGCAGCCGGTGCTGCCTCAGCAGCACCTGCACACCTGACACTGCTACCACTTTGCTGCTGCTGCTGCTGCTGCTGCTGCTGCTGCTGCTGCTGCTGCTGCTGCTGCTGCTCTGCTTTGCTCACAAGCCTCGGCAGCAGCGGCGGCACACTCACTGCCCCCAGCTGCAGGAACAGTGCAGCCCACTGAGGGCCCATCCCAGGGTGTGCAGCAGTGTAGGCTGCTGAGACAACCTGCCAGTCGAGCTGCGGCAGCTGCTGCTGCCAGTCTGTGCCGTGCCAGGTCAGCGAGGCTGGCAGGTACACGCTGCTGCTGCGCAGCCGCCGCCGCTGCTGCTCATCCAGACCTGCAGTGCATCCAGGGAACATATACGAGGAATGCAGCATCCTCTCAGTGCACCAGACACCTTGTGCAACACATGCACAGCATGTTGAAATCACAGGACGATGCTTGCACTGCGCATCCTGCAACAGAGCACAGCAGCAGTCAAACATGCAGGAGAGCGACCAACATGTGCCAGCTGCATCAACTGGACAACATCATATCACGTTCTCACCTGCTTCCCCTGCCAGCTGCTGCTCTGCAGTGCAGCTGCTGATGCGCACATTGCCGAGCGAAGTAGCCACCACAGCACACTGCGCAAGCTGCGACATCAGCCAAGCCCCCTGCTGCTGCTGCTGCTGCTGCTGCTGCTGTGGCCTGGTGCTCTTCAGCAGTGTGCCAGGAACGGTCGGTACCCTAGCAGCCGTGCCAGCCATCGGTTTCGTGACTGTTGCAGTTGCTGCTGCTGCCAGCCGAGCTGCAGGTGTGGCAGCGGCTGGAGTAGCTGCTACTGCTACTGCTGCTGCTGCTGAATCAGCAGGCAGCTGCAGCAGGCCTGCTAGCTGCGGAAATGCCAAATAAGAAACCAGGCGCTCCTCTGGCCAGGTCAGCGCATCATCAGAAGCTAGGCCTGGCAGCAGCGCCAGCTGCATGACATCAATGGGCTGAGCAACACGCACGCCCAGGGCCTGCATGGCAGCAGCATTCCACAGCTCTTTTCAATGTGCAGCAGCGCTGCTTATCACCAAGCCTCTATCGGTGCCAAAGCCTGCAGAATGCATGTGTCAAGTGTCCCGGCTGATGCACACCAGCTACTACAAACAACAGGGAAACCTACGATCAGAATCAAGCACAGAGCACGTGAGTTTCAAACCACATCAGTCAGCCAGGCTTACCATCAGGCCAGCCTCCATCAGCATCAGCTCCTCCTCACCCAGCCCTTCAAACAGCTGCTATGCATCCTCAAGATATGGCTTACGCAAGCATACACGAGCACATGCAATGGGCGCAATAAACAGCCCGCCAGCCAGCTCACCAGCAGCCCCTCCATCAGCTGCAGCTGCTCATCATGATCATCAATCATCACATGCAGGCATGCATAGGGCATACACATATTTACAACAGATGTGAGCAGTTCAATGCCAGCTCACCATCAGGCCAGCCTCCATCAGCGCCAGCTCCTCATCATTCAAGCCCTCAAACAGCTTGCAAGACAGCAGCGCCAGCCCAGGCTGCAGCCAGCCCTCATCAACACCAGCCTCCTGCAGCAGCTGCGCCAGGCTGTCTGCACCAGCAGCAGCAGCGCCAGTAGCAGCAGCAGCAGGTGTTGAAGGAGTGGCAGGTGATGCATGTAAGGCTGAAGGGCTGCTACTGGTGAGGCCAGGGCTGGCTGGAGTGCCTGCTGCTGCTGCTGCTGCTGCTGCTGCTGCTGGTGACCCCATTGCTACAGGCCTCCTGGGCGGTCTGGGGCTGGTGGCAGCAGCAGCTGCAGGATTCTGCAAGGGGAAGAACACTGCCGTTGGCCCCACCACCGCTGCCACTGCTGCTGCTGCTGCTGCATTGGGCTGCTTTACAGGAGCTGGCTGTGCGCCTGTGTGCGCTGCTGCCGCCGCTGCTGCTGCTGCTGCTGCTGCTGCTGCTGCTGCTGCTGTGCTGAGTGGCTCTAGGCTGACGAAGCTCCCATCCTGCAGGGGCAAGATCTGCAGCTTACGCAGCTGCCTGATCACGCTGCTCCTGCCTAGCTGCGCCACTTGCACCGCCCAGGAGCCAGCAGCATCTGCAGCTGCACCAGTACTGCCAGCAGCAGCAGCAGCAGCAGCAGCAGGGCTCGGCCTGCTGTTTGGAGAAGCCATCCCAGGTGTACGTCTGCTGCTGCTGTTGCTGCTGCCAAACCCTGCAGGTCCTGCTGCTGTAGCTTCCAGCATAGCAAACAAGCACAGCAGCATACGCTGCACCCAGCTGATGCCCTGCTGCTGCAACTTCCCTGCATCTGCCATCTGACCAATCAGCTGCACAACTTGCATGGGCGAGCACTCTCCTACGCCGAGCGCAGCACGCAGCGCAGCGCTGGTGTGCAGCACTGTCACATCTGGGTGGCAAAAGTGCTTGTTCAGTAGCTGCTGCAGCTGCTGCTGCGTGACCAGCTGCCGCACGCTGCTGCTGTTGCAGACGAGGACGTCGCAGGGGCGGCAGAGATCGCCAGACTCTGTGGGAATGCAGCAGCTGTTGCGCAGCAGAGCGGCCACACTGCAGCAGATGGAGTCAGGCAGCAGGCACAGCAGGCGCAGTAAGGCAGCAGGCATGCATGGCGGCCAAAGAGCGTGTCAAGGTGCTGTACCAAGCTTTGCAGCCTTACATTTAGCGTGATGTTCCAGCGGCTGAAACACATGCTATAATGCCCACCACCTGCTGAAATCTACATGTAGCATCGCAGGCCCTGCGCCCACACGTGCTGGAACACGGCGCACACTGCACTCGACAGGCGCCGTGTGTGGCGATCATCATTTTTTGAAAAGGTTTGACAGGTACCGTCCTTCTCTACCTTCGGTATAGCACAGCAGCTTTGCGCCCACGCATCTTTTGCATAATGCGCGCAGCTCCCCCAACCAAGCGCCTTGCACGCCAATGGTATACTTTGAAAGCACCACCCTCCCCTTACCTGTGCGGCAGTGCAGCAAACAAGCGCTGCGCCTCCTCTTCCAGCGCCATGCATGCCATGCTCTACAGTACCTGGCAAAACTGTACTCTGCATAGCATTGCGACCCTGCGCCCACAAGTGCTTGCACACAGCGCGCGACTAAGCGTGAACCAGCGAAGCTTACTGCTGCCGTCCTCACCTGTACGGCAGGGCAGCAAAGAAGCCCTGCGCCTCCCCTTCCAGCGGCAGCGTGCGCAGCCAGCAGTCGATCCAGGCCTCCCGGCTCAAGCTGGGAAGCGCTGCTGCACAAGCACCACCTGCAGCACTGCCTTCCGCACCTTGCTGCTGCTGCTGCTGCTGCTGCTGCTGTGCATTGCCTAATCCATCAGCGCTGCTGCTGGCATCTGCCAGGCTTGCGAAAGCCTGCATTGCAGCAAGCAGCATGCCAGGCACCTCATCCCTAAGAGCCTGATTCCAGCAGCTATCTGCATCCACTGCTTCCCTGCTGCTCGGTACTTGCCAGTCTGCCTGCAGCACAAAGCGCAGCCCGTAGCTGCGCAATGGTAGATATGCATGCACCTGCTGCTGCTGCGGGTGCTGTGGCTGGTCCAGCTGGAAAGCTAGGGCGAGCTGCGTGGAAGTGGTGGTGGTGCTGCTGCTGCTGTGGGCAAGTTTGCTGCTGCTGCTGCTGCTGCTGTTGAGCTGCTGCTGGAAGCGGCTGTGCCAAGCTGTAGGCAGCGTCACCGAGGACCTGCAGATAGGCATGAATAAATGAGAGCGTTTTGAGACGGTGGACAGTGGTGAGAAGTGCGAGTGCAGGGTACGGCTGCTGTGAGCTTGCAAGCAAGTGCAAAGCTATGCTGGCAGAAGCCACACAGGCGTTGGCATGCTCCATAACCACCACAACGCAGCTGCCCTGCAGCCGCTACACGCTTTACATTACAGTGCTGCCCATCCCACCGCCTCACCTCACAAGCAGCCAGTGCTCCGCGTGCTGTGCACCAGGCAGCTGCACCACGCCCGGGCCACCCCACCCCACTCCAAAGCCAAGGCGTGGCTGTGACGAGCTTGTAAGGGTGTGTGCACATCCACAGGCCAGATGCAATACAGGCGGCATGCTTCAAAATCACCACCAACGTCTACCTGCCACACCACAAACATCTAGCTTTACACTACAGCGCTGCCTGCTCATCCCTCCACTCACCTCACGAGCAGCCAATGCTCCGCATGCTGTGCACCAGGCCCGTGCCGCAGCTGCACCACGCCCCTCTCCAGCTGCCGCCGCAGCATCACGCTGCTGCGCTGCGGCTGCAGCACATCAGTCACACAAATGCAGGCAAGCTGCCCCAGGAACAGCAGCAGCGTGGGGCGAAGCTCTTGGAAGCGCTGCCGCAGGGCCTGCTGCTGCTGCTGCTGCTGCTGGTTGCTGCTGCTGCTGCTGGAGGTGTGTGGCAGCAGGGATGGCTTGAGGGGTAGCAGGATGGTTGTGCAGCTGGGGTAGTGCAGGCCGAGACGGCTTGAGGATGCAGCAGCACCTGCAGGAAAATTGTTTTTGAGTGATAACATGTGATATGATGTGAGGGTGGGAGTCACAGGCAGCAAAGGTGACTTGTATTTGTATGGGTTTCACATTGGTGGCAAGCGTGGCGGCGGCACTAGTCTTGCGACAAAGGTGAACACAAAAAAGACAGACAGCTCCAGCTGCCTTTCCTTCCAGCACATGAAAAGTACCATTGAATATGAGCTCACGCACAAGTCCAAAGAGCAGAGTTATGCTCACAGGCTGCCGCGCAGTCGGCGTGCTCCAGCCAGGTGGGCAGGATGTAGCCCAGCGTGGCGTCTGCTGCCAGGTTTAACCATACCCATTGACACTATGCAGGGCCAGATAATTCATGGAGGTAGCTGCTGAACCACACCATACCACACAGCTCACCTGCTGCCGCGCAGTCAGACGGCTCCAGCCAGGTCGGCAGGATGTAGCCCAGCGTGGCGTCTGCCGCCAAGTCGAAGCAGTATTATTAGAAACATTCAGGACCAAACTAGTCACATACAGTAGCTGCTGAACCACACCAGACAGCTCACCTGCTGCCTCACATTCCGCCGGCTCCAGCCAGGTGCGCAGTATGTAGCCCAGCGTGGCGTCTGCCGCCAGGTTTAACCATACCCATTGATAACATGCAGGACCACATGATTCAGTTGTAGTAGCTGCTGAACCATACCACACAGCTCACCTGCTGCTGTGCGATCAGCTGGCTCCAGCCAGGTTGGCAGGATGTAGCCCAGTGTGGCGTCTGCCGCCAGGTCAAAGCAGACGTGGAAGCCGTTGCTGTGCACCTGGGGCGAGTCGGTGACCTGGCGCAAAGAAAATCACAAAAACAAAGCAAGCCGCAGAAGCAGTCAGTTGGCAAAGCAAGATAAGGCACACGCCAGCAGAGTGCCTGGCTGTTGATGTGCCGTAGGTGAGATGTTGCAGCAGAATGGCAGAAGTGGCAGCACAGACGCCAGAACGGTCGCAAGCCGGCATGTAGCCCAGTGTGGCGTCTGCCGCCAGGTCAAAGCAGACGTGGAAGCCGTTGCTGTGCACCTGGGGCGCGTCAGTGACCTGGCGCAGGGAAGCGCATTTCAAGGGAGTGCAGATGTTGTCTGGGACGCGAGCTGCGCATGCTCAAGTAAAGGTTGCAGGCAGCACAGCCCAGTAGGCAGCTCAGACGTTGCAAGGCTATGGCGCTGCTGATCTGTACACTGCACACTGTCACAACAGCAGCCAACAAGCCAATCATTGCAACGCACATGTTGTTCACTAAACGTACCAGCTACAGGCGCATGTTATGTTGCGACAGTTCACGTGGGGCAGCCTCTATCTATTGATGCAAGGCAGCATGTGGCACAGCAGCACAATCCTCACCGTGCTGCCCATTGCCAAGTCCAGGGCTTGCAGACTCGGCAGCACGCTTGCATCGTCTGCAAAGAACTCGCTGTAGTGCTGCTGCCGCCACAGCTCCCTGTGCCGCAGCCAGGTGAACAGCTTCATGTTGGCGTCGATATGCACGCCAGCCATGCCGTCACTGCATGCTGGGCACTCCAGGTCGTTCAGCAGCTGCAGACCAAGCCGCAGGTCCGTCTGGCAGAACTTGTACTCGCGATGTGCGCGGCGGAAGGTGCGCATGTTGATCTCTCGACGCGGCTGCACAGCAGAAAGGTGCATGCAAGGGCGATCAGAATGGTCAGCCGGGCGCACACAGCAAGCAAAACAAGCATGCAGGGTGATGCGCGTGCCAGAGACGCACTTGCGTGGGTGGCAGAACGGCCACGGCGTCCACGATGCCCTTCAGGAAGCCACTCAATGAGATGGTAGGGTTGCACAGCCGCATGGAGTCCCACAGCTGAAGCAGTGCCACATCCACCACAGTCCTGTGTTGCAACAGCAGAAACAGCAACCCTGATAAAGATGTGCCCACTGTGGTGAGAGGTAGGCTGATGATGCAGCAAGTAAAAAAGATGTCAGGCTTACAGCACATGCTACATACCATTACATACAGTTGAATATCATTACTACACACTTCCAACAGGGGTTGCTGGCTAGTTGCTGGCAGAGTAAGACGCAGTTTGACGTCACCGCGCACGCACCGCACATGACTTGAGCTCAGAGATGCAGGCCATGCCTGGACGCGCAGGAAGTCCTCCGGCTGCTGCCACACAACTGTGCTGCAGCTTGTGCACTTGAGGCCTGCGCGCTTTGCTTCAATGATGCCATCTGCAGAGCATAGAAGCAAAAGCTTGTGTTGTGGTGCCTACGATAAGCTATCAGCACAGCAATCGCCCGAAACACAACACGGTCACATGACAATGCCGACCTTGTTGTCCACAAATACGTGCTACATGCGACTCGAGCATGCTGACAAAACTAGTGCTGTGCAGTACTGCATTACCGGTGCCTCACCACGCGTGATGTAATCCAGCGGCTGCAGCGCGCACGGCTCAGCCTCACAACAGCCAGACTGTCCACAGCCGGTGCATGAGGTGGGCTTGAAGGGGAAGTACCCTGCGGGAGCGCGAACTAAGAAGTTGGTCATGTCCGCCTTGTTACAGATTACAAAGCAAGGAGAGAGCTTGCTGCGCACGAACACTCACCAGCAGCAGTGTCGGCGCTGGGGAGGTCTTGCCAGTGCCCAGCAGCAACATACTGCTGCCTGTCATGCAGGTGGGTTGCTGCATGACGCTGCGTGTCACAGCTGTCACGCAGCAGCACATGGCATTCGGCTGCAGGGTGGCAGGTGAAGCACCTGCAAAAGCAACAGTTCGCACCGCGTCAGGCATGACTCATGCATTATGCCGCCCGTGTTGGTTCTGGTTTGTGCAGCACTGCGCATCGTACCGTACGGTGCAACCAGTCTGCTGGCAGACACTGCAGCTGCTGTGGGCAGGTGGCGCCGCCTGCTGCTCAAGCACACGGCATGCCAGCGCAGGAGCGGCTGCACGGTACTGCTTATAGCTCTCTTCTGTGCGCCGCTGATGGTCTGATCGTCGGCCCTGCCCTGCCTGAGCAGCGTGCACGGCTGCATATTCCTGCTGTGCTGTTAGCTGTTGCTGGTGCAGCGCTTGCAGCTGCTGCTGCAGCATGTCCCAGGCAGGGCTGAGTGCTGGCTGTCCTCCTGATCATCCTGCTGCTGGTATGCTGCTGCATATGCAGCCTGAATTCAGCATCCATCCTCCACGCTTGCTGCTGAGCGTCTTCTGCATTAGGCTTTGCACGTGGGCCCCTGGGAACACCAGCATCTGAGCGTTGGCGCCTGCTCCCTGACACCGGGGCTTTTTTGCGCTGCTGCGGTCGTGCGTGCTGCTGGGTGTATGCAGACACCTGCTGTTGAAAGTCCTGATACATGTACTGCTGCTGCTGCATATACAGACCATCAGGCAGCTGCGTAGAATGCTGCTGGCGCTGCTGCTGTGGCTGTGCAGCACGCTGCTGACGCCTCTGCTGCTGTTCATTTGGCTGCTGTGGTGTTTGCATTGGAGCTCTGTATAAGACTGCTGGATCGTCAGCTCATCTAAAGGGAACATAGCATTCAACAGTTGTGACGGCAACAAGCTTCATTCAGACGCATTTACGCAGTCGCAGTGGCCGTGTCATTTGTGGGTGTGCTGCTGCATATTTGTCAGCGCAGGGGCCTGCGAAAATATGATGACAACTCCTTCTTTGCGGACGAATAATCGAAGAACTTCCATTATTCGTATTCTGAATATTGGTTGAAATTACCATTGTTCGACTGAGCCAGTAGTGCACACAATCGTCTTGTCTTGAAATATGACACTGCACTTGCAGAGATCAGAAACCAACGATGATTAATGCGTTACTTCGAACAATTTGAGAGGGCATTGAGCAATTTTTCAATTGCAGGCAGGTCTCTGGCCACATTCGTGCCTTGGGTCCGAAAAACCCCGAACTCCATCCAACCAACAGCCTCACTTTCTTGCCACTATCTGAACCAATTGCACAAACAAACATTGACACTGTCTGCAAACGCACTGCCACGGCACAGAAGCACATTGAGCATTCTTGCGTGGAACGATCCGAAACGCTCGCAGGCGCTTGCAAGCATTGTTGAAAGAATCATTGAGGCCGAAGAGCTGCGCACTGTCTTTGGAGGCGACCCTCGCAAGGTCCGAGAAAGCTGAGCTTATCCATAGACAAGCTGAGCTTATCCACATCGCAGGAGCCGTGAATCACTTGTTGGATTTGAGGAAGATGCACCCCATATGCTGCTGCTTGCTGCAGGGAGAACATGTCTACAACACCCGAGGCAATAGAGCGGAAGATTGTCGCCAAAGAGACGGAGGTGGAGCGTGTGAAGAAGCAGCTAGAGGATGCTATCGGAGATCGGGAGTTGCTGCTGCTGCTGCGGCAGGAGCTGGCAGCACTGCAGCAGCAGCTGGTGCTGCTCATGCAGCAGCAGGCAGGTGCGGCTGGGTCGCAACTTTCCTGGCAACCTACATCAGCTGCTTATCAAGCAAGCTTGCAGCAACCATGGAGAGCAGCATTCCCCAGCTGTCAGCAGTGCTACTGCATGCACCCGGTGTTGCTATGTTTTTCCTATGGTGCTGTAGCAAGTGCTTTGCTGCATGCATGCAAGCCCTTCAATGCACACGATGCCTGCTTGTGTCCATGTTGATGATGCATGCTGCGGTGTGGAATGTATGCCCCCTCCACGCTTTGCTTTCCCACCCCACCCTTTCTTGACCGACATTGCACATCTTGTGTTGTTGTCCACCTCTGCAACACCCTCCTGCATGCTCCTGTGCGCTGCTAGCCACTGTGTTGTCATGCTGCAAGCTTCTTTGTTTGACCATTTGCTGATCTCCTGCCCACGTGTCCTTGCATGTGCTGTTCATGGCTACCACCTGGCTTCTTCTCTCGTCCCGCAGCAGCAGCAGCAGGAGGAGGAGGAGGTGAGTCATGCATGTACTTGCAAGGCTGCCAAACCAGCGTTGCTTGCAGTTGCTTGTAAAGCAGCTGCTAAAGCCCATGCCCCAGCAGTCCTGTTTATTAAGAGCACTACATGCAGCACCACCTGGCGCATGGTAGCTACCCTCATGCTATCTGTAACCGATTAGAATCAGCGAGGCAACTGCATTTCAGATCCATGTGAAGGCTTTTGCTGCAGCCAGCTATGTTGCAGCAACATAAAACCACAACACTCTGCACTCCCAATCATAGCATGCACCAGTGCCACACACACTCTGCACAGGTCAATCTTTGTGTGCACTCTGCGCTGTCAAAAGACAACACAAGAGTGCCACATTACAGTCTGCACTCCTGAATGCTGCATGCATAATGCTGATTGCATACGCCACTGATGTTGACCTGTGCTGCCCTGCTCTGCCCTGCCTTGCTCCTGTGCATGCGCCATCAACTGCCATTCCTTGGCGGCCCTGCTTCACCACAACAGCACCAGGTGAGCGTTGGAGTTGAGCATTGGTGGTATGTCAGCATGCAGCGGCCGCCTGTGGCGCATGCCAGCAGTTGCTGCCAACTCTTCTGCAAGACTATGTGCTGGTCCCATGGGAAGGTTTTCTGCAGCCCGAGCTGCCACAGCAGCATGGAGTATAAACCTATTGATTATGCAAGCTGGGTTATCACACTGCGCGTGCCCACCAAGCAGCGCTTTGCTAGGGCGTAATTCCTTCAGCGATGATTCTTCCGCAGTCTAGAGTGAGCAGTGCTTTGCCAGGACATTCTTCATAACAGCACGCTCATGGAGCAGTGTCACAAGGCATGCTTGAACACTGCCCAAGTACCTGGCAGCCCTGCACTACCGCCCAAAACCACACAGTTCTTGCAAGGCTTTCGGCCATGAGCAGCCACTGCATGTGGAGCAGCGATTATACAACATGCTCCAGTAGCAAGAGTACCACATAGGCAGCATGCAGCATGCCCTGTGCATTCTGCATCGGTGCTTTGCTTTTGCTGCGCCACTGCAGTGTGGCGGCTCCTGTGTGAAGCTCTGCAGCACACTGCGTGCCTCGTGCTGCGTTTCCCGCCCCTGTGCATGAACCCTTCATGACTCCCGTCTGCATGTCATGCGGTTGTGCCTGCAACATGCACCCCTGTTCCCGCAATCGTCTGTGTTCTCGCATGCCCCTGCTGCCTTGCCTGCAGGTGGGCCCAAGATGCGCACTGCCATGGATGATATCATGGCCGTGTACTGTGCGGCAGTGCGTGTGTTGACCAAAGGAGCTCTTGGCAGTGACCATGAGCATGTCAAGGCTCATTAAGGCCACACCCACTGCCCAGTCATTAGGCATACCGTTACATGCAGGCCCCACGTGCATTCTGTGTTGCTGTGGTGTGTTGCTGTGGTGTGGGTGTTGCTTGTAACAACATAGCCAGCAGGTTGTTTGGTGTGGTTGTTGTTGCCGTAAAGTTGCCACTGCTGCCACCGCTATTCAGTATCTTGCACACGACAGTTGCATGAGCCCATGTGAGTTATGAAGAATCAGTTTGTCCTGTTGCGCAGGGGACTCCCCTGTACTTCGCTGGGTCCCACCCTTGCTGGTGGTGTTGGTGACCTTAGTGCTGCTCATCACTGCCGTGCTGAAGCATGGTTGGGCAGCTCTGACACCCACCCCCTTTTGGGGCTGGTTGGGGTTTTGGGGTGTCTGGGGAGCTGCGGTGACAGCTCTGGAGCTGAAACAGCCCTGGTTGTGGCTCGTTCAGCTGCTGGCCCAAGTTCTCAGTTGGGGCACAGAAAAGCCTAAGGAGTTGGTGATGGTGATTATAATTGTCCTCGTGGGTGGCATGGTTGTGCTGCTGTTGTACAAAAGCGGCGCCTTAGCTCATGCCTGAACGGCGTCTACCCCTCACCAATAGAGAGGCAATAATAGTCGTAGTTTCCGCTCCGTTACGGGGCGCGGTTGCCGATGCCTTTAAGGTATGGCTTACAAGAAGACTAAAATTATTATGCCTGAACGGCAAGACACTTGCCCAACACTTTTGGGCACTTTTGGGCTTGCCACTGTGCTTTTGTCAACTGCCAGTCAATCAACAGTACAGATCAACTTTTTTTTTTGTTACGAGATCAACTTTGCATATAAATTCATGTAATACTGGATGCCCATGCATACTTTTGGGCACTTTTGGGCAAGTAGTCCTTTGGATAGTCCTTACCCTCTGCTACAGCCTGTGGATGGGCCCTATCTGAGTGCATTGTGCAGATAGTGTCACATTTTGCATTGTGCAGCCACTGTTGTGCATGGCAGGGACTGAAGTGGATGTGACAGCTGGCAGCTGCTCCCGCCCTGGATGGCACAGTCAAGTTTTGCATTTGAGAGACTTGTGAGTGGATTATACCGATGGTTAACCATGTGATAACCTTTTGATTGACCTCTTGGTCTGTTTTGGTGACTGACAGGGGCAGGTATGTGAAGTACTTGGCTAGACCTTGCTCCAGCAGTGCCAAATCTGCCTGTGAGTGCTAGGCAGATCGGCCTGACACTGCTATTCTCCATTGGAAAAGTTAGATAGTACCTAAAAACGTTTATTGACGCTTGAGTGAAGCCCTGTACTCCTCCACAGCTGAACTACTGCCCAGCAGTTGTATGAGTGCAGTTCTGGCCGCCAAGTGCGACAGGCAGCAGCTGACACTGCTGACTTTGGTTACCAACCGGTCCAGCCTCCAGGCAGCAAGCACGCTATCAGTAAAGACCTAGCCGTGGTAATTGCCGTGGTAATTGCCAAACGCACAACGCTGCGACACTTGGCTTGTGCCCTCAGATGTGTGGCCTGGACCTTAGAACTCACTGACTCACTGACTGAGTCAGTCACTCAGTGAGTTGTATGGCAATGGCATATGCTGATGCACCACACGCTCCTGCATCAGCCCAAGAACACACCAGACATCCTGATCGGGTACCCTGCAGCAAGCTGCCGCGCCAGCGCTGCTTTGCTGGCGCAGTAGGCCTGGATGAGCTGCAGGTGCTCTGCAGATGGCTGGTACCTGCTGCTGTTGCTGCTGCTGCTGCTGCTGGTGTTGCTGCTGCTGCTGCTGCTTTTGCCGTTTCTGCTGCTGACACCGGCTTGCTGCTGCTGCGCCTGCGAAGGCTCTATTGTTGCTGCACATGCATTGGTAGATTGCTGTAGGTTGTCAGCCAGCTCACCCAGCCTGTACACCAGAAGCTCACCAAGCCTCAACTGCTGCACCTGTCGAACCAATGATGCCAGACAGGCATGCTGCGATTGGCCTACTGCATCTGCTTGCGGCTGCTGTGTGCTGCTGCTGTTGTTGGCTTGCCGCTGCAGCATGCCTGCTGCTGCAGATGCAGCGGCGTCATGCAGCACATTCAGGGCCACTTTCAGCCGCCCATCAACACCAGCAGCATCAATGGACATGTTTGCAAACCCATTGCTAGTACTACTACTGCTACCTGCTGCAATCAGCTGCTGCTGCACTGCCTCACCCAGCTGCTCGCACTGCAGCAGCTGCTGCCCATTGCCCCCAGCTGTCAGCTTGCTTTTTAAATAGTCAAAGTAACACGCCGCCATGGCCTGCAAGCTGCTGCAGACAACCACTGCATCAGCAGGGTTTGGGGAAGGGGTAAAACCCTACAGCAGCAGGAAGGGCTCTGCTGGCCAGCTGCCATAGCTGATGCAGACCTGCTCCCCAGCAGAAACTCCTTCAGGCCCTGAGGCAGCACATTAAACAGCAGCAGCAGAAGCAGCAGGCAAGTGAAACCCTAGCGTCGGAAACGGCGATGAGTGTTGCAAGGTTCATTAAGGCAAGGACAGCAGCACAGCGCAGGGCACAAAGGTGGGTGCTGCATGCCCTGAAGTTGGCTGATGTGTGTAGCCTTTACTTGTACAGCATCATACTTTACGTAAGTTTGCAACTCTGCTTTGGGCAACTCCAACCATTAGGCAGCAAACCCACCTGCAACTAGCTGAAAGCAGCTGCTGCTGCTGCTGCTGCCTCCTAGCCCTGCAGCTGCTGCTGCGTCATCCCTTACCACCTCAAGCGCCGCGCTAGCCTCTTTGCTCTGCTGGTGCAGCCACACGGCCGCGTTGCCTGCAGTGCTGCTGTGGTTAGCCATGTCTATGCCAGGCACTCTGTTTCAGCAGCCGTACCCTGACATCAATGCTTGTATATATCATATCAGCTCACTTCAAGCTGGTCGCTGCAGTGCATCAGCCAGTCAAGAGCCAACCCACCTGCAACAAGCTGAAAGCAGCTGCTGTTGCCGCTGCTGCTCTTACTGCTTCATAGTCCAGATGTTGCTGCGGCTTTGTCTGTGGCCGCAACCAATCTCTTCCTCCGCGCCTGGGCAGTGCTGCTGGTGCAGTTGCACAGCTGCATTCGCTGCGCTGCTGCTGTGGTTGGCCATGTCTATGCCAGGCACTGCCACATGGCAGCCTGAGGCAGCATCCAGGAAGCACCTGCTGTGCAGCACCTGCGGCAGCACACACATTATGCACATGGACATTGCTGGTCAGCAACAGGATGTGCACCGACTACACAAGGGATCGAAGCCAGCCAGTGCAAGCCACATGGCAGCCTGAGGAAGCATCCAGGAAGCACCTGCTGTGCAGCACCTGCAGCAGCAAGCACAGAGATGAAGTCAAACACAAAGCTGATGTAACCATGCCAGTAATGATTATGAACACATGTGCACCTGCTGTGCAGCACCTGCAGCAGCACACCACTCAATGCGGCATGAGGCAATGTGTGGGGCCATGGGCAGTGCTGATCAGCAACAGGATGTGCACCACATACACAAGGGACACCGGCGAGCCAGCTGGTATTTGAAGAGGGTATATGACAGTTTGTAACAGGCCCTTGGGCCCAATGGACTTGATTGGGCCAACTGGATACTAGGGCTCATGGGACAAATGGACACCTGTTAAGGACAAGTGTGCATGGCAGGGATCAATTGCATTTGAGGGTTTAACATGTAGGTTTTTTGTATCTCACCTGGGCCAATTGACGCCGTGGTAGAATATTTGTACAACAGTCAAGGCCCAGAATTGACTATGGGCCACAGGGGCCCTAGGGGGCTGCAGCTGGCCTTTAAGTAACCTTATAGCCCCTGGGGACTTAAAGCAAGGTTAGGGGCCACTGCAGCCTTGCCAGATTGTGCCAGCAGCTGTGTCTGCGCCTGCAGCAGCAGTTACAAGGTGACCTCAACAGTATCAGGCCACCATCATGCACACACACTTTCACAAAGCACTGTCACAATGCACTTAAAGCTTTGTGTAAGCCCGCTTGCGTCCATGAAGGTATGGCGTGGCCAACGCAGCTGTCTTTAAGTCATATTATGGCATTGCTGCGCGGACGTGCACGCCACTGTGTGTCTGCTGTTTCTCAACGATTCGATTGCATGTCATAGGTATATTACAATGTCATCTGCGGCCATTAAGGCCCTCTCTGGCTCAATGTGTTGATCCAGCTCCAGGGTTCTAGGCTTAAGACACGGCGATTGTGCTCGAATGCGCCTGTAGCATCAGTTGTGGCATTCAGTATACAAACAGGGTCACTGCAAGGCATATGAAGTTGCCTGTCTCAACGGTTGCATGGCTGACCCCGCACGTTTACTGTTAGCTAAGGAGTTGCAAGTACAACCAAGAAGCGCCATATTCAGCATGCTGCTGCCGCTGCTGCAGGCAGCGCGGCCAATTTGATCGGTCAGCAGCAGCAGCAGCAGCAGCAGCAGCAGCAGCAGCGCAGTGCAGGCATGCAAAATGCGGCTGCAGGCACCTGCAGTTCTGTTGCTGTTGCAAGCTGCAAGTACGGAACCACCAAGAAGCAGAACAATAGCGATTGTTGTCGCACCTCGCGCCATGGCCCGTAGCTCATCGTGCAGGTCCCGCACAAGCTGCTCCCTTTCCTGTGGCGGTGTCTGCTCAAGGCTGGCCAGCTGCCGCTCAGCCTCTGCCCTGGTCTCCTGCTCCTTGAACTTCTTGTAGCGCTGGACAAGCAGCAGAGACTGCTTTGCTCGCTTCTGCCGGCCAAAGTGCAGTGCCGCCTCAGTCAGTGCATCTGAGGAGCCTGCAGCAACATCAGATGTGATGCAGCAACAGTCCCATCGGGCAGCACTTGTAAACTGCCAACCCAGGGCAGCTAGCGCCAAGCAAAAACCTGATTATGTGGCAACCAGACCGCGGAATGCTGCACAGATGCGCAGCCCACCCACCTGCTGAGCTTTGGTTCCGCGTTGTACCAGAAAACCTGGACAGGTGGGAAAACAGCTGCTCGCACTCCTCGCCCAGGGTTTTGGCGCAGCCGCTGGTCCACCCAGGCTGCCACAACATCTGACAAGCCTGCGAGTGCAGCGTGCCATGCGCGTGTGACAAGGCCTTGCGCACAGCACCCCAGCTGCCGGTGCACACCAGATCACGCAGCTCTTGTATGCGCTGCTGCAACTGCTGCAGCTCCTCCTGCTGATGCAGAGGTTGCTGCTGCTGCGTGCTGGTGGGAGGTTGGTATCGCTGCAGCGCTTCAACGACGCGCTCGCTCCAAGCCGCCCACTGACACATGATGTCAATGTGCAGCTGTTGCAGACCACTGGTCATGAGGTTATGGGCAGCGATGTGGAAGGCATAGCCATAGCGCTCGCCACTGCCAATCAGGTTGGCGGCTGCTATTGGCCCGCCATGTCGTGCATCGGTTGCTGCAGTGCAGTCGCAACACGAAGTAAGTCATCACGTGAGGGCAAATGCACTGTCCAAAGGGAAGGCCGCAATGACGACAAGGGCAGCATATAAGAGTCATGCCAGCCCGTGCGCTGCATGTCCAGAGCAGAAGAAAAGGGCCATTCCAGCCCGTGCGCTGCATGTTCATGCAGGGAAAACAGGGCCATGCCATACTCACCCACACAGCGCCCTGTGATCTTCTGCTGAGCCTGCCGCCGTTGCTGGCCATCAGATGCCGCAGCCCACAAGCCATTGCAGATGTTGTCTGGGACGCGAGCTGCGCATGCTCAAGTAAAGGTTGCAGGCAGCACAGCCCAGTAGGCAGCTCAGACGTTGCAAGGCTATGGCGCTGCTGATCTGTACACTGCACACTGTCACAACAGCAGCCAACAAGCCAATCATTGCAACGCACATGTTGTTCACTAAACGTACCAGCTACAGGCGCATGTTATGTTGCGACAGTTCACGTGGGGCAGCCTCTATCTATTGATGCAAGGCAGCATGTGGCACAGCAGCACAATCCTCACCGTGCTGCCCATTGCCAAGTCCAGGGCTTGCAGACTCGGCTGCACGCTTGCATCGTCTGCAAAGAACTCGCTGTAGTGCTGCTGCCGCCACAGCTCCCTGTGCCGCAGCCAGGTGAACAGCTTCATGTTGGCGTCGATATGCACGCCAGCCATGCCGTCACTGCATGCTGGGCACTCCAGGTCGTTCAGCAGCTGCAGACCAAGCCGCAGGTCCGTCTGGCAGAACTTGTACTCGCGATGTGCGCGGCGGAAGGTGCGCATGTTGATCTCTCGACGCGGCTACACAGCAGAAAGGTGCATGCAAGGGCGATCAGAATGGTCAGCCGGGCGCACACAGCAAGCAAAACAAGCATGCAGGGTGATGCGCGTGCCAGAGACGCACTTGCGTGGGTGGCAGAACGGCCACGGCGTCCACGATGCCCTTCAGGAAGCCACTCAATGAGATGGTAGGGTTGCACAGCCGCATGGAGTCCCACAGCTGAAGCAGTGCCACATCCACCACAGTCCTGTGTTGCAACAGCAGAGACAGCAACCCTGATAAAGATGTGCCCACTGTGGTGAGAGGTAGGCTGATGATGCAGCAAGTAAAAAAGATGTCAGGCTTACAGCACATGCTACATACCATTACATACAGTTGAATATCATTACTACACACTTCCAACAGGGGTTGCTGGCTAGTTGCTGGCAGAGTAAGACGCAGTTTGACGTCACCGCACACGCACCGCACGTGACTTGAGCTCAGAGATGCAGGCCATGCCTGGACGCGCAGGAAGTCCTCCGGCTGCTGCCACACAACTGTGCTGCAGCTTGTGCACTTGAAGCCTGCGCGCTTTGCTTCAATGATGCCATCTGCAGAGCATAGAAGCCACATAAGCAGTCAGTGGTGGGCACAGCGTAGGGATGCACGCATCAGTTGCTGTGGCACATCAGTTGCCTGATGCAGGGAGTTGGCAAGCAGATGTGGACACTCAGAACACCAAGAAGCAGCTGGCAGCAGGCATAGCCTGGTGGTGAATGCCACGGCAGTAGGGTGCCCTGCTGGTGATGCGTCACAGAGTGCAATGTCGCGGCAGAGCAGCTACAGCACAAACGCAACATTTTGCAGCGTGGTGGCGCAGTGACAGACAATTGGGCAGCTCACCCAACCAATCTCTGCAATCATAGAACCCGGCGCCTTGAAACCGCACCTTGAACACGCTCTTGAAGCCTATGCCCTTGTAGCCAATACAACGCTGCTCCAGTTTGGTGGATGCCCCGATGTCACACAGCGCCGCCAGGTCTGCTGCGCTCAGCCCCGCCTCGTTGTTGAGTGCTGCAATGAAGTTTGGCAGCAGCAGGAACTCCAGCGCAGGCACGGCAGCTGGCGGGTAGCGGTTGTCATCCGCATTCTGCAGGGCAGAAGCAGCAGCAGCA
This sequence comes from Tetradesmus obliquus, assembly GCA_030272155.1. Taxonomy (NCBI): domain Eukaryota; kingdom Viridiplantae; phylum Chlorophyta; class Chlorophyceae; order Sphaeropleales; family Scenedesmaceae; genus Tetradesmus; species Tetradesmus obliquus. Next base: position 7,487,453 of record CP126193.1, on the reverse strand, counting down.
GCAGCAGAAGCAGTAGCAGTAATCAGACACACCTCAGATGGTGCAGGCAGCAGCAGGGTCTCCAGCGCACGCACGGTGTCTTGCTGGTAGCAATTGTCGTCCGCATTCTGTAGCGCACAAAGCTGCAGCAGCAGCGCCCGCAATGTATTGGCAGCTGGTCTGCAGACGGTACGCCGCGGGTGTGTGGCGGAACACTGGAGCAACTACTCATGCGGTAGCCCCCAGGACCGGGACTCCCATCTCATCTCTTAAGGCACAATGTAGTGCATGGCATGCAGACAATAGCTATGCATACACATGCGCGCCACCTGCACAGATGCCCTAATTTAAATTGGAGCCCAAACCAGTACACTAGCATGCGCGCATCAATCACCATAATGCAAGAGCACACACATGCCAACCAAGGCAACTGACTTCCAATCGCCCACCCACCATGGCAACATCATGTAACACAGTAACATGTTATATAACACACCTGCACCAGCTCCAGCACGAAATGGCTGCTGCTGCTGTACAGCTCCTGGCTCAGCCGCTGCAGCGCCCGCCCCAGCCGCGCATTCTGAGCAGCCATCAGCTGCCCAGCAGGCCCTTTCAGGCCCAGCCCCACACCAAACTCCCGAGCTCGGATAGCTTCCACTGCCTGCTTAGCTGCAGCTTCTCGCTCTGCTGCTGCCTGCGCATCTGCTGCTGCTGGCAATGTGGTGCTGCTGATCAAGCTTGAGGCAGGTGCGGCTGCAGCATTGCTTGCAGGTACACCATCACCACCACTAAGAGCTGCACTGGCAGCGTGACTGCCAGCAGGCTGCTGCTGCTGCTGCTGCTGCAGCCGCATCAGCAGCTTGTGCAGCGCAGCCTGTGCAGCGTCACTTGCCGGGTGGGCCCCTGCTGAGGCGAGGAGTGCCTGCAGGCATGCAAGCAGCAGCACAGCAGCAGCTGTGAGTGGCGTTGTTTTGTATCAGGGCACCAACATGCTGGTACACCTGTTTTGTATCAGGGCACCAACATGCTGGTACACCTGTTTTGTATCAGGGCACCAACATGCTGGTACACCTGTTTTGTATCAGGGCACCAACATGCTGGTACACCTGTTTTGTATCAGGGCACCAACATGCTGGTACACCTGTTTTGTATCAGGGCACCAACATGCTGGTACACCTGTTTTGTATCAGGGCACCAACATGCTGGTACACCTGTTTTGTATCAGGGCACCAACATGCTGGTACACCTGTTTTGTATCAGGGCACCAACATGCTGGTACACCTGTTTTGTATCAGGGCACCAACATGCTGGTACACCTGGCATTGCTGAGTTCAACTTCAACATGCATTGCTGTGCAACATACGACCTGAACTACCATGATCTCATGCGAAGTACACCTTGAAACAGCTGTTGCTGCTGCTAGAGAGCTTGAGCGTCCTCACCTTCGCATCCCCAGCACCCTTCTCAACAGCCCCGCCGCGGCCAGCCACACTTCCTCCAATTGGAAGCATCATGATCTCATGCAAAATCCACGTCCAAACAGCTGTTGCTGCTTCTACAGAGCTTGAGCGTCCTCACCTGCGCATCCCTAACGCCTGCAACATGCTCAAAAGCGCCGCCTCTGCCAGCCCCACTTCCTCCAGCATCATCCACAGCACCACCACCCCATTGACATGTCGAGTACAGTACACCTCAAACAGCTGTTGCTGCTGCTGGAGAGCTTGAATGTCCTCACCTTTGCATCACCAGCATCCGTAGAAGGCTGAGCATCGCTGCCGCTGCCAGCCGCAGTTCCTCCAGCATCACCAGCAGCACCACCACCATTGAGATCTCAAGTACAGTACACCTCAAACAGCTGTCCTCACCTTTGCATCACCAGCATCCATAGACGGCTGAGCATCGCCGCCCCTTCCTCCAGCATCACCCACAGCACCACCAGCAGCAGCTGGCGCTCTGCATCGCCTCTGCCAGTCCTCCTGCCACACACTGATCCCCAGCTGCCAACCCAACACATGCAGCACAGATAGCTCTGCACTGTATGGCTGCCTCGCTGCTGCCGCTGCCGCTGCCGCTGCTGCTGCAGTTGTGTGTGCCACAGCCGCTGCCTCTGCAGCAGCAGTGCTAGCCACCTCAAGCAGCAACCCCTGTGCAGCTGCACTGCTGCCTATGAGGCTGTAGAGAGGCTGCAGCAGCAGCTGTTCACCAAGAGAGACTGTCAGCGGTGCTGGCAGCAGCACAAGGCAGCGTAAGACGAATGAGGCAGCTGCATGTGCGCCGGCTGATGCTGCTGGCAGCGCTGCGGCTGCTGCTGCTGCTGCTGCTGAGGAAGAGTCTCGGCTGCTGCTGTGTAAGCTGCTTGGCTGTGCTTCACCCCTGCAAGTGCAACGTCCACAGGGTGCAGGCAAGGAAGAAAAAACCAAAGGCATCGCAGGTGCTGCTTGTATGCCACAGAATGTGCAGGGCATCTGAGCATGCGCAGGATGCAACAGCAATCCCAATCAATCAGTCAATCAATCAATCAGATACACGCTTTCTAGCAATCCCCCAACACGGCTAAATTTACATGGGCACAACTACACAGGCGTACGCACAGGCAAAGAAAGAGAGATTATGTGTGGTAGCTAGACCTTCCGACCATGCCACACCTGTGCTTAGCTGCCAGCACCTGCAGGCCAGCTGCAATGCACTCAGCCATCAGGCTCAGTGCTGTGGGTTGTGCAGGGCATCTGAGCATGTGCAGAAGAGAACAGTTGCGCAAACGCAATACTGAAGCTGCACCAGCACCCACACGCGGAACGCGGAAGTAACCAGAAAAGCACTGCGACGTCCTGCAGGCGTGCCGCACCTGTGTTTGGCTGCCAGCACCTGCAGGCCTGCTGCAATGTGCTCAGCCATCAGGCTGAGAGGTGCAAAGCGCAGCCCGGCTGACAGCGCCACCAGCGACAATGCACAGCTGACAGCACCCACACCATCACCCTGCAGCGGCGGCAGCAGCAGCAGCAGCAGCAGCAGCAGCAGCAGCAGCAGCAGCAAGATTGGCGATTGGTGTCAGCGAAGACACAACACAGAACAAACAACCAGAAAGTATCCAGTGCGCAGAGGTCCTGACAGTCACTGTAACTGCTGTTCACAGCTGCTGTCTGCACAGAATCAACCTTGCAAGCTAATAATCACAGCAATCGGCGCTGCTGCTGCTGCTGCAGATGCATGCAGCCAGGCGCACCTTGCTGCTGCACTGCATCAGCTGATCCCTGCTGGCAGACGCATCCAGCTTCAGCAGCTGCTGCTGCTGCTTCTGCTGCTGCTGCTGGCCAGGCATTGCGCCACATGCAGCAGCAGCTGGTGCTGGCACGGACAGCACCAACAGTCTGGATGCAGCGCCGTGTGCTGCCAGGAACTGCGCCAGGGGCCCCAAGCTGGGTTGGTACACCTGGAAAAGGACAGCAGCAGCAGAAGACAGCACGCTTGGGCGGATCCTTGCTTTGACAAGACACCAAGGCAAGATAAGTTCGGTGATCCAAATAGGAATATCATGCCAAGCACATCAGCGTTGCCAGCAGCTTGGGCCACAAAAGGGAGAGCAGTACAAGGGAAACAAACAGCAGGTCACATGCCGACTGTTGCCCAGTACTGCATGCCAGCATCAAGCCCATGCAGACTTGCCACTGCTGCGTGCTCCCACCTGTTGCCAGCTAGACCAGCTGTGCAGCTCAGCCAGCTGCGGCGCGGCAGCCCTGCTGATCAAACACACACCGCCCACAAGCAGGCTTCAGTCCACCAAGCCATACCACAGCGACGCGCCCTTGATCAACACAAGAACACGGCGTGTGCCAACTTGGCTGCGTGCTACGCACCTGTTGCCAGCTGGACCAGCCATGCAGCTCAGCCAGCTGCGGCGCTGCAGCCAAGCAGCACAGCGCATCTTCAACGCTGACAGACCCAGCAGCACCTGCAGAGTCTCCTGCTGCTGCTCCTTCGGGCACTTCCTGCCTAAGCTGCAATGACTGATCCGCTGCCAGTTGATTGGCTATACCTGCTGCTGCTGCTGCTGCTGCTGCTGCTGCTGAGGGTGATGATACTGGTGCTGCTAGGGCGTGTACACCCCATACACAGCTCTGGCTGCTGCCAGGGCAGCCTGCTAGAGTGTCAGCAGCAGCAGCAGCAGCAGCAGCGCAGAGGTGCAGCAGCCGCTGCGTGCTGCCGTGGCCCAGCTGCTGCACGTGCTGCACTCCAAATGTGGCGCACCTCGACACAGCCGCAGACAGCTCTGCAGGTGCAGCAGCAAGTGACAGCTTGAGCCAGCACACAGTGTCGTGGCGACCAAAGTGCACAGCTGTCCAAGCACTCTTGGCATCAATATCCTTAGCTGCCTACAATCAGCCCAATAATACACTCTGGTATCTTCTTGACGCTGGGCAAAAGGTCACGAGTTCTGCTGCACATGCTTCAAAAACCTGCGGAGGGCAATTTTGCATGCTTAGTGAACACTTACCTTGCTCCTCCATGTCGCCACAGCAAGCCTTGGCCTGCCCAGCAGCTTGCAGCACAGCAGCCAGCGGCACCGGTGCCAATGCATCATGCGCAGCTACTGCTGCTGCCGGCCCTGGCCCGCTACTGCCTTGCAGCACAGCCAGCAGCTGCGGCTGCTGCTGCAGCAGCTGCAGCAAGCTGTCTGCACCCAGTCCTAGCTGGGAAAAGTGCTGCACACCAAACCTAGCCTGCAGCTGCTGCTCTAGGGTAGCTAGGCCAGCTATGCTAAAGCCTGTGACCTGACTGAGCTCGGACAAAGCCTCCTGCAGCTGCTCTGCTGAGACTGATACATCATCTGGTACAGCCCGTCTTTGCCGTTTCCGCTGCTGCTGCTGCTGCTGCTGCATGTCTTCTTCCTTTGATTCATCACTTTCGCTGCTGCTTTGTTCATCGCTGCTGCCACTGTCAGCCTGGCCGCTCTCATCGTCAGATGACGCACCAGCAGCAGCAGCAGCAGTAGCAGCAGCACCAGCAGCCGCAGCACCAGCAGCAGTAGCTGAAGGCAGTTGGAGCCAGCGCTGCACCAGCTGCAGCAGCTTGACAAACTCCTGCGCTGCCGCTGCTGCTGCTGCTGCCCTTGTTGCCCCGGTAGCTGCACCACCATCTTCATTGCCCTTGCATGAAACCACACGCTGCTGCTGCTGCTGCTGCTGCTGCTGTGCCTGTTGCAGACGCCCAGCCACAAGGTGCTGCTGCTTTACAACCTCTGCAGCGCTGTACTGCTTCCCCACAGGAAACAGCGCCACAAACGCCTCACGCAGCTGCAGCAGCGCATTAGCAAGCCGCTCTGCAGCACTGCTGCCACTGCTGCTGCCCTTGGCACCGTCTGCCGTATAACCGCCGGCTGCTGCTGCTGCAGCAGCAGCACCACCCGCAGCAGCAGCGGGCTTTGCTGGTGTGCCTTTCATGTACAGCTCACCAATGCGGCCATTAACAGCATAGAACAGTACGTGCTGCAGCAGCTGCAGCAGCACCTTCAGAACAGGCCTCTGTACGCCTTGCAAACTGCAAGGGTTTTTTGCGCAGGCACCCTGGCAGCCTGTAAGCTCCTGCGCCTCTGTGGCGAGCTCTGCAGCAGTGCAGATCAGCAAGCAGCAATGCAACTGAACACATGGCATGTGCCGGGAGAATGCATGATCTGGCGTGGCTGAATGTAGTGGTCATGATAGCCACAGCAATGAAGCAAGCCGCCACACACCGTTGGTTTGCGTCACAATGGCACAAGACTCCAAGCACTCGATATTGTTAAACCTTTTTGTTACCAAACACTGTACATTAACCGGCAATAGAACAAGCGGGAGCAAGAAACCCAAAATACGGCTGAAGAGGTCCTCGCCTTATCGCATCATTATATGTTGCAGCATGTAGCACATCACGCATCAATGGCAGACTGTTGTATGGCAGCCTGTTTGGAGATGGCAAGCTATGCTCATGACAAGGCTGCAGCTGTAGCCACACCTGCCCAACTGCTAAACCTAAACCTATTCGTCCATGTCATGTTCTCACTGCTAAACCTCAACCCTGTGGCCACGCCTGCCAAACCGCCAAACCTAAACCTTTCCATTCATTTCATGTTCTCTCTGCTGAACCTCAACCCTGTCGCCACACCTGCCAAACTGCTGAACCCAAACCTTTTCGTCTGTTTCATGTTCTCACTGCTAAACCCAAACCCTGTGGCCACACCTGCCAAATTGCTCAACCTAAACCGTTTCGTCCATGTCATGTTCTCACTGCTGAACCTGAACCCTGTGGCCGCACCTGCTAGGTTTCCAGCAAAGGCCGCCAGGTACCCCTGCTCAGAAAAGCAGGCCCTGCTCTTCAAAGTTGCCTGCACACCCGCAGCACAAAAGCAAAGCAGAAACGGTTCAGCTGAACAACAGTTAAATTGCGTTGCGCTGCAGTGACGAGCAAGCTCATCTGGAGTGCGACTGCAGTGCAGCAGGCTTATGTCTTCTCAGGTCTGCTGACTGAGCTGGGTTGCTGCTTGCGCAAGCACTCTGCTTTGGTCGGCAGCTGGCCCTGACGGAAATCTTGCTTTTGCAGTCAAGTCAAGCGCTGCGCTGCCAGACTGCTAGCATACCAGCATATGTCTAGGCTGTGCAGCAAGGCCGCTAATTGGCTGACAGGCTGATAGAATGTGCAGCTGGGCAAAGTGCAGTCCAACATGCTAAAAGACGGTGCCGCCAGCCTTTTGATAGGCTGACTGACTCAGCAACAAATACATCAAAAGTCACACACACCTCGGCCATCAATGCCACCTTCTCCAGTAGAGCTTGGTACTTGCCCTCAGGCAGACCCAATTTATCAGGCACCCACACAGTGCCTGCCTGCTGCTGCTCCCGCTCCTGCTGCCGCTCCTGCTGCCGCTCCTGCTGCCGCTCCTGCTGCCGCTGCTGCCACCGCTGCTGCCACTCCTCCCGCTCTTGCTGCCGTTGACGCTGCGTCGTCGTTGCTGCTGATTGCTCGGCAGCAGCTGACAATGGTTGCAGCTGCTGCTGCTGCTGCTGCAGTGGCTGCAGCGGATGCAGAGCCCCAGCCGCAGCCCCTAACTCAGCACCCGCCACAGCTGCTGCTCCTGAGCCTGCTGCTGCTTCAGCTTCTGCTTCTGATGCTGCTGCTGCTGCTGCTGCGCCAGCCGCTTGTGCTGCATACAGCACTTCCAGATCCTGGTAGTCTTTCTTGGTTGGTGGCGTGGCTGCTGAGTCTGACGGCTGCTGCTGCTGCGTTAGCATGAGGGACAGCAGCGCTGCCTCTGCTGCATGCAGCGCATCTGTCACTAGCCTTAATGCTTCTGCAGGTAGCTGCTGCGGCTCTGCAACATGAACGTAGCTATTAGGATGCGGCTGCGCACCTGCTGCGCTGCCGTGCCGTGCCGGCTGAAGGTCCTGCGGCACACGCAACACGGCGCATCATTTTGCGGGCGTGCAGCATGCCACAGCACGACAAAAGACATCACGCTGCACCTGTGTCAACCGCAGATGCCATTCTTAGCGATATTTGCAGCACAACTGCGCCAGACAGAAGACAGCAGTACACAATATCAGAGCAGCAGCTGCCGGACTCACCTGTAGGGCTTGGGGCAGCAGGTCAGCGCTGTGCTGCTCTTCCAGCCGTGTGTTCTCCCCTGTGCCTTGGGCATGTGTCGGCGCAGCAGCTGCCAGCCACAGCCGCAGCTCGCGGCACAGCACTGCATGTGCGATGCCCCTGGCAGTCACCTGCATGCAGTTGACACCGATGTTACTATTGTTGCTACAGGTTGCTCTGAACGATGACACACAGAGAAATCGTGGCATCTATGCTCCGATGTAGGCTGCAGGCATCCCTGGCAGCTGCCAGGCGTGCGAATGCCACAGCTTCTCAGCGTTCTTGGCCGATAAAAAACAAAAGTATTCAGGTGCAGCACACTGCAACAGCGCAGCAACCCCGGCATCTGCGGGTTTCTTGACCACGGTGCTGCACATCAACCGCAACAGCACGCAGCTCTACTTCTGCACAACAGCACCCGCAAACAGGATGCCTGTTACATGACAGCGCTGATCCATACGCTAAGCCAGGAGCTACTGCAGCCGCTGCACCCACCGCAGGCACCTCTGCTAGTCCTGCTGCAGAGAAGAAGCGCTGCACTGCTGGTGACACCATGTTGCAAAGCAGCGTTACTTTCCCTCTGCTCTTTGTATCAGAAGCTGCTGCAGCTGTTGCATAAAAACTCACCGCAGGCACTTCTGCCAGCTCCGCTGCAGGAGAAAAGAAGCGCCGTGCTGCTGGTGACACCATCAGCCCTGCTGCCTGACCCCCTGCATATGCAGGTGGTGACAGCTGCAGTAGCAGGCGTGTCTGCTCCAGCGCGCGGGGGTGCTGCCGCAGTCCGTGCAGAGCTAGCAGCTGCTGCCTGAGGTCCCAGAGGGTGGCAACTCGCCTGCGCAAAGACAGCCAGCACAATCTGGTACAATCTGGTACAATCTGGTACGATCTGGTACAATCTGGTACATTGGAGGGCAACGGTGCTGGCAAGGGCGCGTGTACACAGAACGGTACATGCAAGCCAAATCACTGAGCCGCCTGGAGCTGCGTGCTGCACACTACATGCTGCTGCATGCAGATCACTATGCAAGCACACACGGGGAAGCGGCAGTTCTTGCGGGCCAGCTGTGCAAGCTCAGCAGCACCTCACCCTACCTGCTGGTCACAAACTTGCACACAAACTTGTCAAAGGCAGCTGCGTTCCACACCAGTGGCAGCACCATTCCCCTGTCCAGCAGCGCTGCGTCGAATGCTGGCCACCTGACAGCAGCAGCACTGAAAGTGCCAGCAGCTGCAGCTGCAGCTGCTTCGCCTGCTGAGCCGCCTGCTACTGCTCCTCCTCCTACTGCTGCTGCTGCTGCTGCTGCAGGTGGTGCTGCTGCTGCTGCTGCTGCTGTCAGCTTGGGTGCTGGCCTCTCATCCACAATCACCACATCACCATCACTGTCAGCTGCAGCGAGACGTGCAGTTGCAGGAGCACTGCTACTGCCGCCTGCAAAAGCAGTTGCCGCTGCAGCACTGCGTCGCTCACAAAGGCTGCTTGCACCAGGTACACCACCACCAGCAGCAGCTGCAGCAGCTGAGGATGGTAGCAGCGGCGCCTGCAGTGGCTCTTGCGGTCGTTGCTGTGGCCAGTTGACACGTATGCTTGCCGCTGCGCCAGCTGCCGTAGCTGGTGTGCTGCTGCTGCCAGGCTCTTGCTGCTGCTCCTGCTGCTGCTTCTCTTCTTCGTCGTCGTCGTCTTCGCTTCCATGCGACACCTGTGTGGAGCAGCAGCAGGCAGCAGGCAAACAGAGAGCCCTCAAGCGCACAAAGCTGGTTGGCCTGTGAAGATTGGCCTCTGAAGGCACCCGAGCTGGGTGCTGCTGTGCAACTTGTGCTGCTGACATTCAAGACGCTTGCAGGAAACAGAACATCCTGCACACGCCACCCTGCTGTATAAATCCGCTGCTAACACAGCTCACCTGCTTGCTTGAGCAGTTTATGTTTGGAATCTGCTGTATGCTGTATTTGCGCATGCCTGGGTTAAGACAGCCTGTGCTGATTGAACAAACAGCACTCGCTGTGCCTGCATGTAGTTTCTGCTCCCTCTGGATGAGCTGCAGTACTCACATGCGTGACACGCGCCGCGCCCTGAACTGCCAGAGTGGCCGCCTGCACCGCAGCTGCCTGGTTGGACCGCTGCTGCTGCTCGGTTGGACAAAACAGCCCCAGCAGGTAGGACTCCAGCATGGGTCTCCAAACTACGGCCGCCATTGGTTTTACACCATGTGCCTGGAAGCGCGTTACAGCGGCCGCAGCACGATTGCAGCGCGCATGGGAGTATGTTGTGTTTGCTTGTCAAAGACTTCAGCCAATGTGTTTGACTATACAAACATACACAATGCTGCAGGCGTGTGAAACTTCAAACTAGGTGTTGCTGCATCATTCGTGTTGCCCAGCAGGGCTAGAATAGGGATAAATCCTGCAAGATGTTGCACAAGCACTCTCCCTTAGCAGCAACCTCCGGCAGCTCCTACTGCAAAAGCAGACTACATTGGGCCCAGGCGCTGACATGCGTGCAGCAGCTACAATCACCTTGGCCACCTGCATGCACTCGTTGTGCAGCTGCTTTGTTGTCCAGGTGCCATCCTGCGTGCTGCACCTCAGCCGTCTCAAGCACAGGTCCAAAATGTTCAAGTGGTGACACTCTGCTGCTGCCGCTGCTGCTGCAGATCCAGCAGCAGGCCGGGCGCTTGCGTGCTTGCCAGGCTTGCTACCGCCGGCGCCCTTGAAATCAACAGAACCAGCGGCAGCGGCATCTGCCACACGGGCCTTTTTGACTGGACGATCAGCTTCACGCATTAGCTGCTGCTGCTGCTCCTGCTCTCGCTGGTGTTGCTGCTGTTCCTTTTGTTGCTGCTTGCGCTCCTGCCTCTTCTGCTTCTTGCTCTTCTTCTTAGACTGTTGCACAGGTGGATGTTGCTGCTGTTTGTGCTGCTGCTGCTGTTTGAGCTGCTGTTCGTTCTGCTGCTGCTGCTGCTGCTGTTGCGACTTGGGATCATCCCGCTGCCGTTTCCGCTGCTGCCCATGCTGCCCCTGCTGCTGTTGCCCGCGGTGCAGTGCTGCTGCTGCTGCTGCTGCTGGTGGTGGTGGTGCAGCAACAGCAGCAGGAGCAGCAGCCGCTGCAGCCTTGCCTTCCCGCCGCGCCTTCTTGCTCACGACTTGCTGCCATGGTGGCGACAGCAGCTGTTGCAGCTGCTGCTGCTGTGGTGACGGCGGTGGCGGCGGCTGCGGCGGCAATTCCAATGCCAGAACAGGTTGCCTGTTGGGCTGCCTGTACACGCCTGCCAGCTGCTGCGGTTGTGCTCGTAGCATGGGTCGCGCCCCACCCAGCCCTAACCCTAGCCCCAGCCCCTGCATGGATGCGACGTCATACTGAGGTGGCCTGTCCAGTGCGCGCTGGTTGACTGGGTAGCCCCTGATAGCTGTTGCTGCTGCTGCTGCTGCTGCTGCTGCTGCTGCTTGGCCTTGCTGAGCTGGCACAACCGCCTGTGCTGTGATTTGAGGAGGTGGCTGCCCTACCTGCCTGTGCCATGGTGGTGCAGGAAAGCCCACACCTGGGCTGTGTGGCCGCTGCTGCTGCTGCTGCTGCTGCTGCTGATGCAGCACCTGCGGCACCCGCTGTTGCTCTGGCGGTTGTGGCTGCTGCTGCTGCTGCTGCTGCTGCTGCTGCTGCTGCTGTTGGTGGTGGTGGTGGTGGTGGTGCTGACCCCACGGCTGCCCTGGCTGTTGCTGCTGCTGGTGTGGCTGGTCAAACTGCTGCCCTGGCAGTTGCTGCTGCTGCTGCTGCTGCTGAGGCTGGCCCCACGGCTGCCCTTGCAGTTGTGGCTGCTGCTGCTGCTGTTGCTGCAGCTGGTCCCACTGCTGCCCTGGCAGTTGTGGCTGATGTGGTGGTTGAGCCTGGTGCCACGGGGGTGGCTGGTTGGGTTGCATGCTGTGCTGCTGTGCCTGCAGGAAAGGTGCAAGCATGCAGGGCATGATGGTACATACATCATGCTGCTACTGCCAGGGTCTGCGATCCAGGCAAATGGCAGTAAGCAAGCCTTGGACTCACCGAGGCAGCACCTCACCAAGCAAAGAGTGGGTGTGAGCAGCAACTTGATGCACTTGATCAGCAGCATCATAGCATCTGCTGAGCATGGCATGCGAGCAATGAGTTGGCTTGTCTCTTCTGCTCACCTAGCTACTGCTGCAGCTGCTGGGGCAAGTCTCACCTGTCAGCGCAGTACCCAGCTGATTAACTGCACGGGAATCTAGCTAGGTGTAGCGGCGCCGATGAATCAGGCATCGATTGCCGCATGTTCGTGTGCGCCAGCAGTTCACTCTGTTTTCGAGCTGCACCAGAAGTCCCTGAGAACGCTTCTGCAAGGAGTGATGTGCTACGAGCTAAAGCTAGTTTTTATCATTACAATGAGGCGAATTGTTCGCGCCCTAGGCCTCATGCTTGTCATTGCATCCCAGTGCAGGGGGCAGAAGGTTTTTTTTTTCTGGGGTGGGAGTCCTAGTCACCGTGGTACTTGCTGCCCAGTAGCATGCACGTAGCATCAAGTTATGCAATAGGTCATGGTGACAGGTGGTCAAGTAGAAAATTGTATAGAGCTGATGAGCCCAGCGGCAGGCCTACTTCGTGTGCCACAGTCGCACTTCTGGCGGCCCGAAGATGTGTGTCTCTTTGTCCAGCAATGCAATCACGATGCAAGCTTGGTCGCACCTGGTCCACCAACACAGGTAATCACGTCTCTGGTCAAGCCTGACTACGATACCTGAGACAACACCTGTGCGAATTTCGCAAATGTGTGAACATTGGAAATGTGAACTGAACACTTTAGCTGTCAGGCGACCTGAGAGCAAGTTGCAGTATTACTTTCTCAAATACCTCTTCTCTGGGAACAGATAATGAGAATTTTCTTATGTCTGGGAAGATGACTCTGCCAGCAGTAGGGCAAGGTGCTGGGCCACAGTGCACACTTTCAGCCATGAGTCACGCCGTGAAACCTGATTCATGCCGTGATCATTACGCCAGGCGTGCACAAAAGTGCTTGGGATGAATCGTTGCCTGACGAAGGGTAACACTCCAATCTCAATTGCAGATTGTATTTTGTCGGCTGGCGAACGCGTAGCTGACCTGGATTACTTGCCGTCACTGCAGCTGTAGGACTCCTACAGCAGGGTTGAACCCTGTGCAGCTGTTGCAGGTGCCGGGTGAGTCCAGGCGCCTGCACGTTGTGCCATTCGCTATAATGACAGATTTTCAAGCGTTTGTAAGATTTGAGCCCATCCTGCAGGCCAACGAATGCTTATTGCGAGCCGCAGTGGTCCCGGAACACCTGTCCGACCCACAGCTCAAGTCGCCTTTGCGACGTGTTGGTGTGCACCGAAGGGCCCCTACCTGCTTAGAATTGCTTGAAGGTAAAGGTTCCCTGCGAATCCACCGCTCACACCGGTCAGTGTCGCTGATGAGTCTGCCTTTAGCAATGTGTACAGCATCCAAGGTGACTTGTATTTGTATGGGTTTCACATTGGTGGCAAGCGTGGCGGCGGCACTAGTCTTGCGACAAAGGTGAACACAAAAAAGACAGACAGCTCCAGCTGCCTTTCCTTCCAGCACATGAAAAGTAACAATGGGTATGAGCTCACGCACAAGTCCAAAGAGCAGAGTTATGCTCACAGGCTGCCGCGCAGTCGGCGTGCTCCAGCCAGGTAGGCAGGATGTAGCCCAGCGTGGCGTCTGCTGCCAGGTTTAACCATACCCATTAATACTATGAAGGGCCAGATAATTCATGGAGGTAGCTGCTGGACCACACCATACCACACAGCTCACCTGCTGCCGCGCAGTCAGACGGCTCCAGCCAGGTCGGCAGGATGTAGCCCAGCGTGGCGTCTGCCGCCAAGTCGAAGCAGTATTATTAGAAACATTCAGGACCAAACTAGTCACATACAGTAGCTGCTGAACCACACCAGACAGCTCACCTGCTGCCTCACATTCCGCCGGCTCCAGCCAGGTGCGCAGTATGTAGCCCAGCGTGGCGTCTGCCGCCAGGTTTAACCATACCCATTGATAACATGCAGGACCACATGATTCAGTTGTAGTAGCTGCTGAACCATACCACACAGCTCACCTGCTGCTGTGCGATCAGCTGGCTCCAGCCAGGTTGGCAGGATGTAGCCCAGTGTGGCGTCTGCCGCCAGGTCAAAGCAGACGTGGAAGCCGTTGCTGTGCACCTGGGGCGAGTCGGTGACCTGGCGCAAAGAAAATCACAAAAACAAAGCAAGCCGCAGAAGCAGTCAGTTGGCAAAGCAAGATAAGGCACACGCCAGCAGAGTGCCTGGCTGTTGATGTGCCGTAGGTGAGATGTTGCAGCAGAATGGCAGAAGTTGCAGCACAGACGCCAGAACGGTCGCAAGCCGGCATGTAGCCCAGTGTGGCGTCTGCCGCCAGGTCAAAGCAGACGTGGAAGCCGTTGCTGTGCACCTGGGGCGCGTCAGTGACCTGGCGCAGGGAAGCAAATTTCAAGGGAGTGCAGATGTTGTCTGGGACGCGGCGCTGCGCATGCTCAAGTAAAGGTTGCAGGCAGCACAGCCCAGTAGGCAGCTCAGACGTTGCAAGGCTATGGCGCTGCTGATCTGTACACTGCACACTGTCACAACAGCAGCCAACAAGCCAATCATTGCAACGCACATGTTGTTCACTAAACGTACCAGCTACAGGCGCATGTTATGTTGCGACAGTTCACGTGGGGCAGCCTCTATCTATTGATGCAAGGCAGCATGTGGCACAGCAGCACAATCCTCACCGTGCTGCCCATTGCCAAGTCCAGGGCTTGCAGACTCGGCTGCACGCTTGCATCGTCTGCAAAGAACTCGCTGTAGTGCTGCTGCCGCCACAGCTCCCTGTGCCGCAGCCAGGTGAACAGCTTCATGTTGGCGTCGATATGCACGCCAGCCATGCCGTCACTGCATGCTGGGCACTCCAGGTCGTTCAGCAGCTGCAGACCAAGCCGCAGGTCCGTCTGGCAGAACTTGTACTCGCGATGTGCGCGGCGGAAGGTGCGCATGTTGATCTCTCGACGCGGCTGCACAGCAGAAAGGTGCATGCAAGGGCGATCAGAATGGTCAGCCGGGCGCACACAGCAAGCAAAACAAGCATGCAGGGTGATGCGCGTGCCAGAGACGCACTTGCGTGGGGTGCAGAACGGCCACGGCGTCCATGATGCCCTTCAGGAAGCCACTCAATGAGATGGTAGGGTTGCACAGCCGCATGGAGTCCCACAGCTGAAGCAGTGCCACATCCACCACAGTCCTGTGTTGCAACAGCAGAAACAGCAACCCTGATAAAGATGTGCCCACTGTGGTGAGAGGTAGGCTGATGATGCAGCAAGTAAAAAAGATGTCAGGCTTACAGCACATGCTACATACCATTACATACAGTTGAATATCATTACCACACACTTCCAACAGGGGTTGCTGGCTAGTTGCTGGCAGAGTAAGACGCAGTTTGACGTCACCGCACACGCACCGCACGTGACTTGAGCTCAGAGATGCAGGCCATGCCTGGACGCGCAGGAAGTCCTCTGGCTGCTGCCACACAACTGTGCTGCAGCTTGTGCACTTGAGGCCTGCGCGCTTTGCTTCAATGATGCCATCTGCAGAGCATAGAAGCAAAAAGCTTGTGTTGTGGTGCCTACGATAAGCTATCAGCACAGCAATCGCCCGAAACACAACACGGTCACATGACAATGCCGACCTTGTTGTCCACAAATACGTGCTACATGCGACTCGAGCATGCTGACAGAACTAGTGCTGTGCAGTACTGCGTTGCCGGTGCCTCACCACGCGTGATGTAATCCAGCGGCTGCAGCGCGCACGGCTCAGCCTCAAAACAGCCAGACTGTCCACAGCCGGTGCATGAGGTGGGCTTGAAGGGGAAGTACCCTGCGGGAGCGCGAACTAAGAAGTTGGTCATGTCCGCCTTGTTACAGATTACAAAGCAAGGAGAGAGCTTGCTGCGCACGAACACTCACCAGCAGCGGTGTCGGCGCTGGGGAGGTCTTGCCAGTGCCCAGCAGCAACATACTGCTGCCTGTCATGCAGGTGGGTTGCTGCATGACGCTGCGTGTCACAGCTGTCACACAGCAGCACATGGCATTCGGCTGCAGGGTGGCAGGTGAAGCACCTGCAAAAGCAACAGTTCGCACCGCGTCAGGCATGACTCATGCATTATGCCGCCCGTGTTGGTTCTGGTTTGTGCAGCACTGCGCATCGTACCGTACGGTGCAACCAGTCTGCTGGCAAACACTGCAGCTGCTGTGGGCAGGTGGCGCCGCCTGCTGCTCAAGCACACGGCATGCCAGCGCAGGAGCGGCTGCACGGTACTGCTTATAGCTCTCTTCTGTGCGCCGCTGATGGTCTGATCGTCGGCCCTGCCCTGCCTGAGCAGCGTGCACGGCTGCATATTCCTGCTGTGCTGTTAGCTGTTGCTGGTGCAGCGCTTGCAGCTGCTGCTGCAGCATGTCCCAGGCAGGGCTGAGTGCTGGCTGTCCTCCTGATCATCCTGCTGCTGGTATGCTGCTGCATATGCAGCCTGAATTCAGCATCCATCCTCCACGCTTGCTGCTGAGCGTCTTCTGCATTAGGCTTTGCACGTGGGCCCCTGGGAACACCAGCATCTGAGCGTTGGCGCCTGCTCCCTGACACCGGGGCTTTTTTGCGCTGCTGCGGTCGTGCGTGCTGCTGGGTGTATGCAGACACCTGCTGTTGAAAGTCCTGATACATGTACTGCTGCTGCTGCATATACAGACCATCAGGCAGCTGCGTAGAATGCTGCTGGCGCTGCTGCTGTGGCTGTGCAGCACGCTGCTGACGCCTCTGCTGCTGTTCATTTGGCTGCTGTGGTGTTTGCATTGGAGCTCTGTATAAGACTGCTGGATCGTCAGCTCATCTAAAGGGAACATAGCATTCAACAGTTGTGACGGCAACAAGCTTCATTCAGACGCATTTACGCAGTCGCAGTGGCCGTGTCATTTGTGGGTGTGCTGCTGCATATTTGTCAGCGCAGGGGCCTGCGAAAATATGATGACAACTCCTTCTTTGCGGACGAATAATCGAAGAACTTCCATTATTCGTATTCTGAATATTGGTTGAAATTACCATTGTTCGACTGAGCCAGTAGTGCACACAATCGTCTTGTCTTGAAATATGACACTGCACTTGCAGAGATCAGAAACCAACGATGATTAATGCGTTACTTCGAACAATTTGAGAGGGCATTGAGCAATTTTTCAATTGCAGGCAGGTCTCTGGCCACATTCGTGCCTTGGGTCCGAAAAACCCCGAACTCCATCCAACCAACAGACTCACTTTCTTGCCACTATCTGAACCAATTGCACAAACAAACATTGACACTGTCTGCAAACGCACTGCCACGGCACAGAAGCACATTGAGCATTCTTGCGTGGAACGATCCGAAACGCTCGCAGGCGCTTGCAAGCATTGTTGAAAGAATCATTGAGGCCGAAGAGCTGCGCACTGTCTTTGGAGGCGACCCTCGCAAGGTCCGAGAAAGCTGAGCTTATCCATAGACAAGCTGAGCTTATCCACATCGCAGGAGCCGTGAATCACTTGTTGGATTTGAGGAAGATGCACCCCATATGCTGCTGCTTGCTGCAGGGAGAACATGTCTACAACACCCGAGGCAATAGAGCGGAAGATTGTCGCCAAGGAGGCCGAGGTTGAGCTTGTGAAGCGGCAGCTGCAGGATGCTTCTGGAGACCGGGAGTTGCTGCTGCTGCAGCAGCTGACAGCACTGCGGCAGGAGCTGGCAGCACTGCAGCAGCAGCTGGTGCTGCTCATGCAGCAGCAGGCAGGTGCGGCTGGGTCGCAGCTTTCCTGGCAACCTACATCAGCTGCTTATCAAGCAAGCTTGCAGCAACCATGGAGAGCAGCATTCCCCAGCTGTCAGCAGTGCTACTGCATGCACCCGGTGTTGCTATGTTTTTCCTATGGTGCTGTAGCAAGTGCTTTGCTGCATGCATGCAAGCTCTCAATGCACACGATGCCTGCTTGTGTCCATGTTGATGATGCATGCTGCGGTGTGGAATGTATGCCCCCTCCACGCTTTGCTTTCCCACCCCACCCTTTCTTGACCGACATTGCACATCTTGTGTTGTTGTCCACCTCTGCAACACCCTCCTGCATGCTCCTGTGCGCTGCTAGCCACTGTGTTGTCATGCTGCAAGCTTCTTTGTTTGACCATTTGCTGATCTCCTGCCCACGTGTCCTTGCATGTGCTGTTCATGGCTACCACCTGGCTTCTTCTCTCATCCCGCAGCAGCAGCAGCAGCAGCAGCAGGAGGAGGAGGAGGTGAGTCATGCATGTACTTGCAAGGCTGCCAAACCAGCGTTGCTTGCAGTTGCTTGTAAAGCAGCTGCTAAAGCCCATGCCCCAGCAGTCCTGTTTATTAAGAGCACTACATGCAGCACCACCTGGCGCATGGTAGCTACCCTCATGCTATCTGTAACCGATTAGAATCAGCGAGGCAACTGCATTTCAGATCCATGTGAAGGCTTTTGCTGCAGCCAGCTATGTTGCAGCAACATAAAACCACAACACTCTGCACTCCCAATCATAGCATGCACCAGTGCCACACACACTCTGCACAGGTCAATCTTTGTGTGCACTCTGCGCTGTCAAAAGACAACACAAGAGTGCCACATTACAGTCCTGCACTCCTGAATGCTGCATGCATAATGCTGATTGCATACGCCACTGATGTTGACCTGTGCTGCCCTGCTCTGCCCTGCCTTGCTCCTGTGCATGCGCCATCAACTGCCATTCCTTGGCGGCCCTGCTTCACCACAACAGCACCAGGTGAGCGTTGGAGTTGAGCATTGGTGGTATGTCAGCATGCAGCGGCCGCCTGTGGCGCATGCCAGCAGTTGCTGCCAACTCTTCTGCAAGACTATGTGCTGGTCCCATGGGAAGGTTTTCTGCAGCCCGAGCTGCCACAGCAGCATGGAGTGTAAACCTATTGATTATGCAAGCTGGGTTATCACACTGCGCGTGCCCACCAAGCAGCGCTTTGCTAGGGCGTAATTCCTTCAGCGATGATTCTTCCGCAGTCTAGAGTGAGCAGTGCTTTGCCAGGACATTCTTCATAACAGCACGCTCATGGAGCAGTGTCACGAGGCATGCTTGAACACTGCCCAAGTACCTGGCAGCCCTGCACTACCGCCCAAAACCACACAGTTCTTGCAAGGCTTTCGGCCATGAGCAGCCACTGCATGTGGAGCAGCGATTATACAACATGCTCCAGTAGCAAGAGTACCACATAGGCAGCATGCAGCATGCCCTGTGCATTCTGCATCGGTGCTTTGCTTTTGCTGCGCCGCTGCAGTGTGGCGGCTCCTGTGTGAAGCTCTGCAGCACACTGCGTGCCTCGTGCTGCGTTTCCCGCCCCTGTGCATGAACCCTTCATGACTCCCTCCTGCATGTCATGCGGTTGTGCCTGCAACATGCACCCCTGTTCCCGCAATCGTCTGTGTTCTCGCATGCCCCTGCTGCCTTGCCTGCAGGTGGGCCCAAGATGCGCACTGCCATGGATGATATCATGGCCGTGTACTGTGCGGCAGTGCGTGTGTTGACCAAAGGAGCTCTTGGCAGTGACCATGAGCATGTCAAGGCTCATTAAGGCCACACCCACTGCCCAGTCATTAGGCATACCGTTACATGCAGGCCCCACGTGCATTCTGTGTTGCTGTGGTGTTTTGCTGTGGTGTGGGTGTTGCTTGTAACAACATAGCCAGCAGGTTGTTTGGTGTGGTTGTTGTTGCCGTAAAGTTGCCACTGCTGCCACCGCTATTAGTATCTTGCACACGACAGTTGCATGAGCCCATGTGAGTTATGAAGAATCAGTTTGTCATGTTGCGCAGGGGACTTCCCTGTACTTCGCTGGGTCCCACCCTCGCTGGTGGTGTTGGTGACCTTGGTGCTGCTCATCACTGCCGTGCTGAAGCATGGTTGGGCAGCTCTGACACCCGCCCCCTTTTGGGGCTGGTTGGGGTTTTGGGGTGTCTGGGGAGCTGCGGTGACAGCTCTGGAGCTGAAACAGCCCTGGTTGTGGCTCGTTCAGCTGCTGGCCCAAGTTGTCAGTTGGGGCACAGAAAAGCCTAAGGAGTTGGTGATGGTGATAATATTTGTCCTCGTGGGTGGCATGGTTGTGCTGCTGTTGTACAAAAGCGGCGCCTTAGCTCATGCCTGAACGGCGTCTACCCCTCACCAATAGAGAGGCAATAATAGTCGTAGTTTCCGCTCCGTTACGGGGCGCGGTTGCCGATGCCGTTAAGGTATGGCTTACAAGAAGACTAAAATTATTATGCCTGAACGGCAAGACACTTGCCCAACACTTTTGGGCACTTTTGGGCTTGCCACTGTGCTTTTGTCAACTGCCAGTCAATCAACAGTACAGATCAACTTTTTTTTTTGTTACGAGATCAACTTTGCATATAAATTCATGTAATACTGGATGCCCATGCATACTTTTGGGCACTTTTGGGCAAGTAGTCCTTTGGATAGTCCTTACCCTCTGCTACAGCCTGTGGATGGGCCCTATCTGAGTGCATTGTGCAGATAGTGTCACATTTTGCATTGTGCAGCCACTGTTGTGCATGGCAGGGACTGAAAGTGGATGTGACAGCTGGCAGCTGCTCCCGCCCTGGATGGCACAGTCAAGTTTTGCATTTGAGAGACTTGTGAGTGGATTATACCGATGGTTAACCATGTGATAACCTTTTGATTGACCTCTTGGTCTGTTTTGGTGACTGACAGGGGCAGGTATGTGAAGTACTTGGCTAGACCTTGCTCCAGCAGTGCCAAATCTGCCTGTGAGTGCTAGGCAGATCGGCCTGACACTGCTATTCTCCATTGGAAAAGTTAGATAGTACCTAAAAACGCGACGCGTTATTGACGCTTGAGTGAAGCCCTGTACTCCTCCACAGCTGAACTACTGCCCAGCAGTTGTATGAGTGCAGTTCTGGCCGCCAAGTGCGACAGGCAGCAGCTGACACTGCTGACTTTGGTTACCAACCGGTCCAGCCTCCAGGCAGCAAGCACGCTATCAGTAAAGACCTAGCCGTGGTAATTGCCAAACGCACAACGCTGCGACACTTGGCTTGTGCCCTCAGATGTGTGGCCTGGACCTTAGAACTCACTGACTCACTGAGTCAGTCACTCAGTGAGTTGTATGGCAATGGCATATGCTGATGCACCACACGCTCCTGCATCAGCCCAAGAACACACCAGACATCCTGATCGGGTACCCTGCAGCAAGCTGCCGCGCCAGCGCTGCTTTGCTGGCGCAGTAGGCCTGGATGAGCTGCAGGTGCTCTGCAGATGGCTGGTACCTGCTGCTGTTGCTGCTGCTGCTGCTGCTGGTGTTGCTGCTGCTGCTGCTGCTTTTGCCGTTTCTGCTGCTGACACCGGCTTGCTGCTGCTGCGCCTGCGAAGGCTCTATTGTTGCTGCACATGCATTGGTAGATTGCTGTAGGTTGTCAGCCAGCTCACCCAGCCTGTACACCAGAAGCTCACCAAGCCTCAACTGCTGCACCTGTCGAACCAATGATGCCAGACAGGCATGCTGCGATTGGCCTACTGCATCTGCTTGCGGCTGCTGTGTGCTGCTGCTGTTGTTGGCTTGCCGCTGCAGCATGCCTGCTGCTGCAGATGCAGCGGCGTCATGCAGCACATTCAGGGCCACTTTCAGCCGCCCATCAACACCAGCAGCATCAACGGACATGTTTGCAAACCCATTGCTACTACTACTACTGCTACCTGCTGCAATCAGCTGCTGCTGCACTGCCTCACCCAGCTGCTCGCACTGCAGCAGCTGCTGCCCATTGCCCCCAGCTGTCAGCTTGCTTTTTAAATAGTCAAAGTAACACGCCGCCATGGCCTGCAAGCTGCTGCAGACAACCACTGCATCAGCAGGGTTTGGGGAAGGGGCAAAACCCTACAGCAGCAGGAAGGGCTCTGCTGGCCAGCTGCCATAGCTGATGCAGACCTGCTCCCCAGCAGAAACTCCTTCAGGCCCTGAGGCAGCACATTAAACAGCAGCAGCAGAAGCAGCAGGCAAGTAAAACCCTAGCGTCGGAAACGGCGATGAGTGTTGCAAGGTTCATTAAGGCAAGGACAGCAGCACAGCGCAGGGCACAAAGGTGGGTGCTGCATGCCCTGAAGTTGGCTGATGTGTGTAGCCTTTACTTGTACAGCATCATACTTTACGTAAGTTTGCAACTCTGCTTTGGGCAACTCCAACCATTAGGCAGCAAACCCACCTGCAACTAGCTGAAAGCAGCTGCTGCTGCTGCTGCTGCCTCCTAGCCCTGCAGCTGCTGCTGCGTCATCCCTTACCACCTCAAGCGCCGCGCTAGCCTCTTTGCTCTGCTGGTGCAGCCACACGGCCGCGTTGCCTGCAGTGCTGCTGTGGTTAGCCATGTCTATGCCAGGCACTCTGTTTCAGCAGCCGTACCCTGACATCAATGCTTGTATATATCATATCAGCTCACTTCAAGCTGGTCGCTGCAGTGCATCAGCCAGTCAAGAGCCAACCCACCTGCAACAAGCTGAAAGCAGCTGCTGTTGCCGCTGCTGCTCTTACTGCTTCCTAGTCCAGATGTTGCTGCGGCTTTGTCTGTGGCCGCAACCAATCTCTTCCTCCGCGCCTGGGCAGTGCTGCTGGTGCAGTTGCACAGCTGCATTCGCTGCGCTGCTGCTGTGGTTGGCCATGTCTATGCCAGGCACTGCCACATGGCAGCCTGAGGAAGCATCCAGGAAGCACCTGCTGTGCAGCACCTGCAGCAGCAAGCACAGAGATGAAGTCAAACACAAAGCTGATGTAACCATGCCAGTAATGATTATGAACACATGTGCACCTGCTGTGCAGCACCTGCAGCAGCACACCACTCAATGCGGCATGAGGCAATGTGTGGGGCCATGGGCAGTGCTGATCAGCAACAGGATGTGCACCACATACACAAGGGACACCGGCGAGCCAGCTGGTATTTGAAGAGGGTATATGACAGTTTGTAACAGGCCCTTGGGCCCAATGGACTTGATTGGGCCAACTGGATACTAGGGCTCATGGGACAAATGGACACCTGTTAAGGACAAGTGTGCATGGCAGGGATCAATTGCATTTGAGGGTTTAACATGTAGGTTTTTTGTATCTCACCTGGGCCAATTGACGCCGTGGTAGAATATTTGTACAACAGTCAAGGCCCAGAATTGACTATGGGCCACAGGGGCCCTAGGGGGCTGCAGCTGGCCTTTAAGTAACCTTATAGCCCCTGGGGACTTAAAGCAAGGTTAGGGGCCACTGCAGCCTTGCCAGATTGTGCCAGCAGCTGTGTCTGCGCCTGCAGCAGCAGTTACAAGGTGACCTCAACAGTATCAGGCCACCATCATGCACACACACTTTCACAAAGCACTGTCACAATGCACTTAAAGCTTTGTGTAAGCCCGCTTGCGTCCATGAAGGTATGGCGTGGCCAACGCAGCTGTCTTTAAGTCATATTATGGCATTGCTGCGCGGACGTGCACGCCACTGTGTGTCTGCTGTTTCTCAACGATTCGATTGCATGTCATAGGTATATTACAATGTCATCTGCGGCCATTAAGGCCCTCTCTGGCTCAATGTGTTGATCCAGCTCCAGGGTTCTAGGCTTAAGACACGGCGATTGTGCTCGAATGCGCCTGTAGCATCAGTTGTGGCATTCAGTATACAAACAGGGTCACTGCAAGGC
The DNA here is from genome assembly GCA_030272155.1 of Tetradesmus obliquus. NCBI lineage: Eukaryota > Viridiplantae > Chlorophyta > Chlorophyceae > Sphaeropleales > Scenedesmaceae > Tetradesmus > Tetradesmus obliquus. The sequence continues at coordinate 7,464,086 of CP126193.1, read as the reverse complement.
ATATGAAGTTGCCTGTCTCAACGGTTGCATGGCTGACCCCGCACGTTTACTGTTAGCTAAGGAGTTGCAAGTACAACCAAGAAGCGCCATATTCAGCATGCTGCTGCCGCTGCTGCAGGCAGCGCGGCCAATTTGATCGGTCAGCAGCAGCAGCAGCAGCAGCAGCAGCAGCAGCAGCAGCAGCGCAGTGCAGGCATGCAAAATGCGGCTGCAGGCACCTGCAGTTCTGTTGCTGTTGCAAGCTGCAAGTACGGAACCACCAAGAAGCAGAACAATAGCGATTGTTGTCGCACCTCGCGCCATGGCCCGTAGCTCATCGTGCAGGTCCCGCACAAGCTGCTCCCTTTCCTGTGGCGGTGTCTGCTCAAGGCTGGCCAGCTGCCGCTCAGCCTCTGCCCTGGTCTCCTGCTCCTTGAACTTCTTGTAGCGCTGGACAAGCAGCAGAGACTGCTTTGCTCGCTTCTGCCGGCCAAAGTGCAGTGCCGCCTCAGTCAGTGCATCTGAGGAGCCTGCAGCAACATCAGATGTGATGCAGCAACAGTCCCATCGGGCAGCACTTGTAAACTGCCAACCCAGGGCAGCTAGCGCCAAGCAAAAACCTGATTATGTGGCAACCAGACCGCGGAATGCTGCACAGATGCGCAGCCCACCCACCTGCTGAGCTTTGGTTCCGCGTTGTACCAGAAAACCTGGACAGGTGGGAAAACAGCTGCTCGCACTCCTCGCCCAGGGTTTTGGCGCAGCCGCTGGTCCACCCAGGCTGCCACAACATCTGACAAGCCTGCGAGTGCAGCGTGCCATGCGCGTGTGACAAGGCCTTGCGCACAGCACCCCAGCTGCCGGTGCACACCAGATCACGCAGCTCTTGTATGCGCTGCTGCAACTGCTGCAGCTCCTCCTGCTGATGCAGAGGTTGCTGCTGCTGCGTGCTGGTGGGAGGTTGGTATCGCTGCAGCGCTTCAACGACGCGCTCGCTCCAAGCCGCCCACTGACACATGATGTCAATGTGCAGCTGTTGCAGACCACTGGTCATGAGGTTATGGGCAGCGATGTGGAAGGCATAGCCATAGCGCTCGCCACTGCCAATCAGGTTGGCGGCTGCTATTGGCCCGCCATGTCGTGCATCGGTTGCTGCAGTGCAGTCGCAACACGAAGTAAGTCATCACGTGAGGGCAAATGCACTGTCCAAAGGGAAGGCCGCAATGACGACAAGGGCAGCATATAAGAGTCATGCCAGCCCGTGCGCTGCATGTCCAGAGCAGAAGAAAAGGGCCATTCCAGCCCGTGCGCTGCATGTTCATGCAGGGAAAACAGGGCCATGCCATACTCACCCACACAGCGCCCTGTGATCTTCTGCTGAGCCTGCCGCCGTTGCTGGCCATCAGATGCCGCAGCCCACAAGCCATTGCAGATGTTGTCTGGGACGCGAGCTGCGCATGCTCAAGTAAAGGTTGCAGGCAGCACAGCCCAGTAGGCAGCTCAGACGTTGCAAGGCTATGGCGCTGCTGATCTGTACACTGCACACTGTCACAACAGCAGCCAACAAGCCAATCATTGCAACGCACATGTTGTTCACTAAACGTACCAGCTACAGGCGCATGTTATGTTGCGACAGTTCACGTGGGGCAGCCTCTATCTATTGATGCAAGGCAGCATGTGGCACAGCAGCACAATCCTCACCGTGCTGCCCATTGCCAAGTCCAGGGCTTGCAGACTCGGCTGCACGCTTGCATCGTCTGCAAAGAACTCGCTGTAGTGCTGCTGCCGCCACAGCTCCCTGTGCCGCAGCCAGGTGAACAGCTTCATGTTGGCGTCGATATGCACGCCAGCCATGCCGTCACTGCATGCTGGGCACTCCAGGTCGTTCAGCAGCTGCAGACCAAGCCGCAGGTCCGTCTGGCAGAACTTGTACTCGCGATGTGCGCGGCGGAAGGTGCGCATGTTGATCTCTCGACGCGGCTGCACAGCAGCAAGGTGCATGCAAGGGCGATCAGAATGGTCAGCCGGGCGCACACAGCAAGCAAAACAAGCATGCAGGGTGATGCGCGTGCCAGAGACGCACTTGCGTGGGGTGCAGAACGGCCACGGCGTCCACGATGCCCTTCAGGAAGCCACTCAATGAGATGGTAGGGTTGCACAGCCGCATGGAGTCCCACAGCTGAAGCAGTGCCACATCCACCACAGTCCTGTGTTGCAACAGCAGAGACAGCAACCCGATAAAGATGTGCCCACTGTGGTGAGAGGTAGGCTGATGATGCAGCAAGTAAAAAAGATGTCAGGCTTACAGCACATGCTACATACCATTACATACAGTTGAATATCATTACTACACACTTCCAACAGGGGTTGCTGGCTAGTTGCTGGCAGAGTAAGACGCAGTTTGACGTCACCGCACACGCACCGCACGTGACTTGAGCTCAGAGATGCAGGCCATGCCTGGACGCGCAGGAAGTCCTCTGGCTGCTGCCACACAACTGTGCTGCAGCTTGTGCACTTGAAGCCTGCGCGCTTTGCTTCAATGATGCCATCTGCAGAGCATAGAAGCCACATAAGCAGTCAGTGGTGGGCACAGCGTAGGGATGCACGCATCAGTTGCTGTGGCACATCAGTTGCCTGATGCAGGGAGTTGGCAAGCAGATGTGGACACTCAGAACACCAAGAAGCAGCTGGCAGCAGGCATAGCCTGGTGGTGAATGCCACGGCAGTAGGGTGCCCTGCTGGTGATGCGTCACAGAGTGCAATGTCGCGGCAGAGCAGCTACAGCACAAACGCCACATTTTGCAGCGTGGTGGCGCAGTGACAGACAATTGGGCAGCTCATCCAACCAATCTCTGCAATCATAGAACCCGGCGCCTTGAAACCGCACCTTGAACACGCTCTTGAAGCCTATGCCCTTGTAGCCAATCCAACGCTGCTCCAGTTTGGTGGATGCCCCGATGTCACACAGCGCCGCCAGGTCTGCTGCGCTCAGCCCCGCCTCGTTGTTGAGTGCTGCAATGAAGTTTGGCAGCAGCAGGAACTCCAGCGCAGGCACGGCAGCTGGCGGGTAGCGGTTGTCATCCGCATTCTGCAGGGCAGAAGCAGCAGCAGCAGCAGCAGCAGAAGCAGTAGCAGTAATCAGACACACCTCAGATGGTGCAGGCAGCAGCAGGAACTCCAGCGCACGCACGGTGTCTTGCTGGTAGCAATTGTCGTCCGCATTCTGTAGCACACAAAGCTGCAGCAGCAGCGCCCGCAATGTATTGGCAGCTGGTCTGCAGACGGACGCCGCGGGTGTGTGGCGGAACACTGGAGCAACTACTCATGCGGTAGCCCCCAGGACCGGGACGCCCATCTCATCTTTTAAGGCACAATGTAGTGCATGGCATGCAGACAATAGCTATGCATACACATGCGCGCCACCTGCACAGATGCCCTGATTTAAATTGGAGCCCAAACCAGTACACTAGCATGCGCGCATCAATCACCATAATGCAAGAGCACACACACGCCAACCAAGGCAACTGACTTCCAATCGCCCACCCACCATGGCAACATCATGTAACACAGTAACATGTTATATAACACACCTGCACCAGCTCCAGCACGAAATGGCTGCTGCTGCTGTACAGCTCCTGGCTCAGCCGCTGCAGCGCCCGCCCCAGCCGCGCATTCTGAGCAGCCATCAGCTGCCCAGCAGGCCCTTTCAGGCCCAGCCCCACACCAAACTCCCGAGCTCGGATAGCTTCCACTGCCTGCTTAGCTGCAGCTTCTCGCTCTGCTGCTGCCTGCGCATCTGCTGCTGCTGGCAATGTGGTGCTGCTGATCAAGCTTGAGGGAGGTGCGGCTGCAGCATTGCTTGCAGGTACACCATCACCACCACTAAGAGCTGCACTGGCAGCGTGACTGCCAGCAGGCTGCTGCTGCTGCTGCTGCTGCAGCCGCATCAGCAGCTTGTGCAGCGCAGCCTGTGCAGCGTCACTTGCCGGGTGGGTCCCTGCTGAGGCGAGGAGTGCCTGCAGGCATGCAAGCAGCAGCACAGCAGCAGCTGTGAGTGGCGTTGTTTTGTATCAGGGCACCAACATGCTGGTACACCTGGCATTGCTGAGTTCAACTTCAACATGCATTGCTGTGCAACATACGACCTGAACTACCATGATCTCAAGCGAAGTACACCTTGAAACAGCTGTTGCTGCTGCTAGAGAGCTTGAGCGTCCTCACCTTCGCATCCCCAGCACCCTTCTCAACAGCGCCGCCGCGGCCAGCCACACTTCCTCCAATTGGAAGCATCATGATCTCATGCAAAATCCACGTCCAAACAGCTGTTGCTGCTTCTACAGAGCTTGAGCGTCCTCACCTGTGCATCCCTAACGCCTGCAACATGCTCAAAAGCGCCGCCTCTGCCAGCCCCACTTCCTCCAGCATCATCCACAGCACCACCACCCCATTGACATGTCGAGTACAGTACACCTCAAACAGCTGTTGCTGCTGCTGGAGAGCTTGAATGTCCTCACCTTTGCATCACCAGCATCCGTAGAGGGCTGAGCATCGCCGCCCCTGCCAGCCGCAGTTCCTGCAGCATCACCAGCAGCACCACGACCATTGAGATCTCAAGTACAGTACACCTCAAACAGCTGTCCTCACCTTTGCATCACCAGCATCCATAGACGACTGAGCATCGCCGCCCCTTCCTCCAGCATCACCCACAGCACCACCAGCAGCAGCTGGCGCTCTGCATCGCCTCTGCCAGTCCTCCTGCCACACTCTGATCCCCAGCTGCCAACCCAACACATGCAGCACAGATAGCTCTGCACTGTATGGCTGCCTCGCTGCTGCCGCTGCCGCTGCCGCTGCTGCTGCTGCTGCAGTTGTGTGTGCCACAGCCGCTGCCTCTGCAGCAGCAGTGCTAGCCACCTCAAGCAGCAACCCCTGTGCAGCTGCACTGCTGCCTATGAGGCTGTAGAGAGGCTGCAGCAGCAGCTGTTCACCAAGAGAGACTGTCAGCGGTGCTGGCAGCAGCACAAGGCAGCGTAAGACGAATGAGGCAGCTGCATGTGCACCAGCTGCTGCTGCTGGCACGGACAGCACCAACAGTCTGGATGCAGCGCCGTGTGCTGCCAGGAACTGCGCCAGGGGCCCCAAGCTGGGTTGGTACACCTGGAAAAGGACAGCAGCAGCAGAAGACAGCACGCTTGGGCGGATCCTTGCTTTGACAAGACACCAAGGCAAGATAAGTTCGGTGATCCAAATAGGAATATCATGCCAAGCACATCAGCATTGCCAGCAGCTTGGGCCACAAAAGGGAGAGCAGTACAAGGGAAACAAACAGCAGGTCACATGCCGACTGTTGCCCAGTACTGCATGCCAGCATCAAGCCCATGCAGACTTGCCACTGCTGCGTGCTCCCACCTGTTGCCAGCTAGACCAGCTGTGCAGCTCAGCCAGCTGCGGCGCGGCAGCCCTGCTGATCAAACACACACAGCCCACAAGCAGGCTTCAGTCCACCAAGCCATACCACAGCGACGCGCCCTTGATCAACACAAGAACACGGCGTGTGCCAACTTGGCTGCGTGCTACGCACCTGTTGCCAGCTGGACCAGCCGTGCAGCTCAGCCAGCTGCGGCGCTGCAGCCAAGCAGCACAGCGCATCTTCAACGCTGACAGACCCAGCAGCACCTGCAGAGTCTCCTGCTGCTGCTCCTTCGGGCACTTCCTGCCTAAGCTGCAATGACTGATCCGCTGCCGGTTGATTAGCTATACCTGCTGCTGCTGCTGCTGCTGCTGCTGCTGAGGGTGATGATACTGGTGCTGCTAGGGCGTGTACACCCCATACACAGCTCTGGCTGCTGCCAGGGCAGCCTGCTAGAGTGTCAGCAGCAGCAGCAGCAGCAGCAGCGCAGAGGTGCAGCAGCCGCTGCGTGCTGCCGTGGCCCAGCTGCTGCACGTGCTGCACTCCAAATGTGGCGCACAGGCACCTCGACACAGCCGCAGACAGCTCTGCAGGTGCAGCAGCAAGTGACAGCTTGAGCCAGCACACAGTGTCGTGGCGACCAAAGTGCACAGCTGTCCAAGCACTCTTGGCATCAATATCCTTAGCTGCCTACAAGCAGCCCAATAATACACTCTGGTATCTTCTTGACGCTGGGCAAAAGGTCACGAGTTCTGCTGCACATGCTTCAAAAACCTGCGGAGGGCAATTTTGCATGCTTAGTGAACACTTACCTTGCTCCTCCATGTCGCCACAGCAAGCCTTGGCCTGCCCAGCAGCTTGCAGCACAGCAGCCAGCGGCACCGGTGCCAATGCATCATGCGCAGCTACTGCTGCTGCCGGCCCTGGCCCGCTACTGCCTTGCAGCACAGCCAGCAGCTGCGGCTGCTGCTGCAGCAGCTGCAGCAAGCTGTCTGCACCCAGTCCTAGCTGGGAAAAGTGCTGCACACCAAACCTAGCCTGCAGCTGCTGCTCTAGGGTAGCTAGGCCAGCTATGCTAAAGCCTGTGACCTGACTGAGCTCGGACAAAGCCTCCTGCAGCTGCTCTGCTGAGACTGATACATCATCTGGTACAGCCCGTCTTTGCCGTTTCCGCTGCTGCTGCTGCTGCTGCATGTCTTCTTCCTTTGATTCATCACTTTCGCTGCTGCTTTGTTCATCGCTGCTGCCACTGTCAGCCTGGCCGCTCTCATCGTCAGATGACGCACCAGCAGCAGCAGCAGCAGTAGCAGCAGCACCAGCAGCCGCAGCACCAGCAGCAGTAGCTGAAGGCAGTTGGAGCCAAAGCTGCACCAGCTGCAGCAGCTTGACAAACTCCTGCGCTGCCGCTGCTGCTGCTGCTGCCCTTGTTGCCCCGGTAGCTGCACCACCATCTTCATTGCCCTTGCATGAAACCACACGCTGCTGCTGCTGCTGCTGCTGCTGCTGCTGTGCCTGTTGCAGACGCCCAGCCACAAGGTGCTGCTGCTTTACAACCTCTGCAGCGCTGTACTGCTTCCCCACAGGAAACAGCGCCACAAACGCCTCACGCAGCTGCAGCAGCGCATTAGCAAGCCGCTCTGCAGCACTGCTGCCACTGCTGCTGCCCTTGGCACCGTCTGCCGTATAACCGCCGGCTGCTGCTGCTGCAGCAGCAGCACCACCCGCAGCAGCAGCGGGCTTTGCTGGTGTGCCTTTCATGTACAGCTCACCAATGCGGCCATTAACAGCATAGAACAGTACGTGCTGCAGCAGCTGCAGCAGCACCTTCAGAACAGGCCTCTGTACGCCTTGCAAACTGCAAGGGTTTTGTGCGCGGGCACCCTGGCAGCCTGTAAGCTCCTGCGCCTCTGTGGCGAGCTCTGCAGCAGTGCAGATCAGCAAGCAGCAATGCAACTGAACACATGGCATGTGCCGGGAGAATGCATGATCTGGCGTGGCTGAATGTAGTGGTCGTGATAGCCACAGCAATGAAGCAAGCCGCCACACACCGTTGGTTTGCGTCACAATGGCACAAGACTCCAAGCACTCTATATTGTTAGAACTTTTTGTTACCAAACACTGTACCTTAACCGGCAATAGAACAAGCGGGAGCAAGAAACCCAAAATACGGCTGAAGAGGTCCTCGCCTTATCGCATCATTATATGTTGCAGCATGTAGGACATCACGCATCAATGGCAGACTGTTGTATGGCAGCCTGTTTGGAGATGGCAAGCTATGCTCATGACAAGGCTGCAGCTGTAGCCACACCTGCCCAACTGCTAAACCTAAACCTATTCGTCCATGTCATGTTCTCACTGCTAAACCTCAACCCTGTGGCCACGCCTGCCAAACCGCCAAACCTAAACCTTTCCATTCATTTCATGTTCTCTCTGCTGAACCTCAACCCTGTGGCCACACCTGCCAAACTGCTAAACCCAAACCTTTTCGTCTGTTTCATGTTCTCACTGCTAAACCCAAACCCTGTGGCCACACCTGCCAATTTGCTAAATCTAAACCGTTTCGTCCATGTCATGTTCTCACTGCTGAACCTGAACCCTGTGGCCGCACCTGCTAGGTTTCCAGCAAAGGCCGCCAGGTACCCCTGCTCAGAAAAGCAGGCCCTGCTCTTCAAAGTTGCCTGCACACCCGCAGCACAAAAGCAAAGCAGAAACGGTTCAGCTGAACAACAGCAAAATTGCGTTGCGCTGCAGTGACGAGCAAGCTCATCTGGAGTGCGACTGCAGTGCAGCAGGCTTATGTCTTCTCAGGTCCGCTGACTGAGCTGGGTTGCTGCTTGCGCAAGCACTCTGCTTTGGTCGGCAGCTGGCCCTGATGGAAATCTTGCTTTTGCAGTCAAGTCAAGCGCTGCGCTGCCAGACTGCTAGCATACCAGCATATGTCTAGGCTGTGCAGCAAGGCCGCTAATTGGCTGACAGGCTGATAGAATGTGCAGCTGGGCAAAGTGCAGTCCAACATGCTAAAAGACGGTGCCGCCAGCCTTTTGATAGGCTGACTGACTCAGCAACAAATACATCAAAAGTCACACACACCTCGGCCATCAATGCCACCTTCTCCAGTAGAGCTTGGTACTTGCCCTCAGGCAGACCCAATTTATCAGGCACCCACACAGTGCCTGCCTGCTGCTGCTCCCGCTCCTGCTGCCGCTCCTGCTGCCGCTACTGCAGCCGCTGCACCCACCGCAGGCACCTCTGCTAGTCCTGCTGCAGAGAAGAAGCGCTGCACTGCTGGTGACACCATGTTGCAAAGCAGCGTTACTTTCCCTCTGCTCTTTGTATCAGAAGCTGCTGCAGCTGTTGCATAAAAACTCACCGCAGGCACTTCTGCCAGCTCCGCTGCAGGAGAAAAGAAGCGCCGTGCTGCTGGTGACACCATCAGCCCTGCTGCCTGACCCCCTGCATATGCAGGTGGTGACAGCTGCAGTAGCAGGCGTGTCTGCTCCAGCGCGCGGGGGTGCTGCCGCAGTCCGTGCAGAGCTAGCAGCTGCTGCCTGAGGTCCCAGAGGGTGGCAACTCGCCTGCGCAAAGACAGCCAGCACAATCTGGTACAATCTGGTACAATCTGGTACGATCTGGTACAATCTGGTACATTGGAGGGCAACGGTGCTGGCAAGGGCGCGTGTACACAGAACGGTACATGCAAGCCAAATCACTGAGCCGCCTGGAGCTGCGTGCTGCACACTACATGCTGCTGCATGCAGATCACTATGCAAGCATACACGGGGAAGCGGCAGTTCTTGCGGGCCAGCTGTGCAAGCTCAGCAGCACCTCACCCTACCTGCTGGTCACAAACTTGCACACAAACTTGTCAAAGGCAGCTGCGTTCCACACCAGTGGCAGCACCATTCCCCTGTCCAGCAGCGCTGCGTCGAATGCTGGCCACCTGACAGCAGCAGCACTGAAAGTGCCAGCAGCTGCAGCTGCAGCTGCTTCGCCTGCTGAGCCGCCTGCTACTGCTCCTCCTCCTACTGCTGCTGCTGCTGCTGCTGCAGGTGGTGCTGCTGCTGCTGCTGCTGCTGTCAGCTTGGGTGCTGGCCTCTCATCCACAATCACCACATCACCATCACTGTCAGCTGCAGCGAGCCGTGCAGTTGCAGGAGCACTGCTACTGCCGCCTGCAAAAGCAGTTGCCGCTGCAGCACTGCGTCGCTCACAAAGGCTGCTTGCACCAGGTACACCACCACCAGCAGCAGCTGCAGCAGCTGAGGATGGTAGCAGCGGCGCCTGCAGTGGCTCTTGCGGTCGTTGCTGTGGCCAGTTGACACGTATGCTTGCCGCTGCGCCAGCTGCCGTAGCTGGTGTGCTGCTGCTGCCAGGCTCTTGCTGCTGCTCCTGCTGCTGCTTCTCTTCTTCGTCGTCGTCGTCTTCGCTTCCATGCGACACCTGTGTGGAGCAGCAGCAGGCAGCAGGCAAACAGAGAGCCCTCATGCGCACAAAGCTGGTTGGCCTGTGAAGATTGGCCTCTGAAGGCACCCGAGCTGGGTGCTGCTGTGCAACTTGTGCTGCTGACATTCAAGACGCTTGCAGGAAACAGAACATCCTGCACACGCCACCCTGCTGTATAAATCCGCTGCTAACACAGCTCACCTGCTTGCTTGAGCAGTTTATGTTTGGAATCTGCTGTATGCTGTATTTGCGCATGCCTGGGTTAAGACAGCCTGTGCTGATTGAACAAACAGCACTCGCTGTGCCTGCATGTAGTTTCTGCTCCCTCTGGATGAGCTGCAGTACTCACATGCGTGACACGCGCCGCGCCCTGAACTGCCAGAGTGGCCGCCTGCACCGCAGCTGCCTGGTTGGACCGCTGCTGCTGCTCGGTTGGACAAAACAGCCCCAGCAGGTAGGACTCCAGCATGGGTCTCCAAACTACGGCCGCCATTGGTTTTACACCATGTGCCTGGAAGCGCGTTACAGCGGCCGCAGCACGATTGCAGCGCGCATGGGAGTATGTTGTGTTTGCTTGTCAAAGACTTCAGCCAATGTGTTTGACTATACAAACATACACCATGCTGCAGGCGTGTGAAACTTCAAACTAGGTGTTGCTGCATCATTCGTGTTGCCCAGCAGGGCTAGAATAGGGATAAATCCTGCAAGATGTTGCACAAGCACTCTCCCTTAGCAGCAACCTCCGGCAGCTCCTACTGCAAAAGCAGACTACATTGGGCCCAGGCGCTGACATGCGTGCAGCAGCTACAATCACCTTGGCCACCTGCATGCACTCGTTGTGCAGCTGCTTTGTTGTCCAGGTGCCATCCTGCGTGCTGCACCTCAGCCGTCTCAAGCACAGGTCCAAAATGTTCAAGTGGTCACACTCTGCTGCTGCCGCTGCTGCTGCAGATCCAGCAGCAGGCCGGGCGCTTGCGTGCTTGCCAGGCTTGCTACCGCCAGCGCCCTTGAAATCAGCAGAACCAGCGGCAGCGGCATCTGCCACACGGGCCTTTTTGACTGGACGATCAGCTTCACGCATTAGCTGCTGCTGCTGCTCCTGCTCTCGCTGGTGTTGCTGCTGTTCCTTTTGTTGCTGCTTGCGCTCCTGCCTCTTCTGCTTCTTGCTCTTCTTCTTAGACTGTTGCACAGGTGGATGTTGCTGCTGTTTGTGCTGCTGCTGCTGTTTGAGCTGCTGTTCGTTCTGCTGCTGCTGCTGCTGCTGTTGCGACTTGGGATCATCCCGCTGCCGTTTCCGCTGCTGCCCATGCTGCCCCTGCTGCTGTTGCCCGCGGTGCAGTGCTGCTGCTGCTGCTGCTGCTGGTGGTGGTGGTGCAGCAACAGCAGCAGGAGCAGCAGCCGCTGCAGCCTTGCCTTCCCGCCGCGCCTTCTTGCTCACAACTTGCTGCCATGGTGGCGACAGCAGCTGTTGCAGCTGCTGCTGCTGTGGTGACGGCGGTGGCGGCGGCTGCGGCGGCAATTCCAATGCCAGAACAGGTTGCCTGTTGGGCTGCCTGTACACGCCTGCCAGCTGCTGCGGTTGTGCTCGTAGCATGGGTCGCGCCCCACCCAGCCCTAACCCTAGCCCCAGCCCCTGCATGGATGCGACGTCATACTGAGGTGGCCTGTCCAGTGCGCGCTGGTTGACTGGGTAGCCCCTGATAGCTGTTGCTGCTGCTGCTGCTGCTGCTGCTGCTGCTGCTGCTGCTTGGCCTTGCTGAGCTGGCACAACCGCCTGTGCTGTGATTTGAGGAGGTGGCTGCCCTACCTGCGTGTGCCATGGTGGTGCAGGAAAGCCCACACCTGGGCTGTGTGGCCGCTGCTGCTGCTGCTGCTGCTGCTGCTGATGCAGCACCTGCGGCACCCGCTGTTGCTCTGGCGGTTGTGGCTGCTGCTGCTGCTGCTGCTGCTGCTGCTGCTGCTGGTGGTGGTGGTGGTGGTGGTGGTGCTGACCCCACGGCTGCCCTGGCTGTTGCTGCTGCTGGTGTGGCTGGTCAAACTGCTGCCCTGGCAGTTGCTGCTGCTGCTGCTGCTGCTGAGGCTGGCCCCACGGCTGCCCTTGCAGTTGTGGCTGCTGCTGCTGCTGTTGCTGCAGCTGGTCCCACTGCTGCCCTGGCAGTTGTGGCTGATGTGGTGGTTGAGCCTGGTGCCACGGGGGTGGCTGGTTGGGTTGCATGCTGTGCTGCTGTGCCTGCAGGAAAGGTGCAAGCATGCAGGGCATGATGGTACATACATCATGCTGCTACTGCCAGGGTCTGCGATCCAGGCTAATGGCAGTAAGCAAGCCTTGGACTCACCGAGGCAGCACCTCACCAAGCAAAGAGTGGGTGTGAGCAGCAACTTGATGCACTTGATCAGCAGCATCATAGCATCTGCTGAGCATGGCATGCGAGCAATGAGTTGGCTTGTCTCTTCTGCTCACCTAGCTACTGCTGCAGCTGCTGGGGCAAGTCTCACCTGTCAGCGCAGTACCCAGCTGATTAACTGCACGGGAATATAGCTAGGTGTAGCGGCGCCGATGAATCAGGCATCGATTGCCGCATGTTCGTGTGCGCCAGCAGTTCACTCTGTTTTCAAGCTGCACCAGAAGTCCCTGAGAACGCTTCTGCAAGGAGTGATGTGCTACGAGCTAAAGCTAGTTTTTATCATTACAATGAGGCGAATTGTTCGCGCCCTAGGCCTCATGCTTGTCATTGCATCCCAGTGCAGGGGGCAGAAGGGTTTTTTTTTCTGGGGTGGGAGTCCTAGTCACCGTGGTACTTGCTGCCCAGTAGCATGCACGTAGCATCAAGTTATGCAATAGGTCATGGTGACAGGTGGTCAAGTAGAAAATTGTATAGAGCTGATGAGCCCAGCGGCAGGCCTACTTCGTGTGCCACAGTCGCACTTCTGGCGGCCCGAAGATGTGTGTCTCTTTGTCCAGCAATGCAATCACGATGCAAGCTTGGTCGCACCTGGTCCACCAACACAGGTAATCACGTCTCTGGTCAAGCCTGACTACGATACCTGAGACAACACCTGTGCGAATTTCGCAAATGTGTGAACATTGGAAAGGTGAACTGAACACTTTAGCTGTCAGGCGACCTGAGAGCAAGTTGCAGTATTACTTTCTCAAATACCTCTTCTCTGGGAACAGATAATGAGAATTTTCTTATGTCTGGGAAGATGACTCTGCCAGCAGTAGGGCAAGGTGCTGGGCCACAGTGCACACTTTCAGCCATGAGTCACGCCGTGAAACCTGATTCATGCCGTGATCATTACGCCAGGCGTGCACAAAAGTGCTTGGGATGAATCGTTGCCTGACGAAGGGTAACACTCCAATCTCAATTGCAGATTGTATTTTGTCGGCTGGCGAACGCGTAGCTGACCTGGATTACTTGCCGTCACTGCAGCTGTAGGACTCCTACAGCAGGGTTGAACCCTGTGCAGCTGTTGCAGGTGCCGGGTGAGTCCAGGCGCCTGCACGTTGTGCCATTCGCTATAATGACAGATTTTCAAGCGTTTGTAAGATTTGAGCCCATCCTGCAGGCCAACGAATGCTTATTGCGAGCCGCAGTGGTCCCGGAACACCTGTCCGACCCACAGCTCAAGTCGCCTTTGCGACGTGTTGGTGTGCACCGAAGGGCCCCTACCTGCTTAGAATTGCTTGAAGGTAAAGGTTCCCTGCGAATCCACCGCTCACACCGGTCAGTGTCGCTGATGAGTCTGCCTTTAGCAATGTGTACAGCATCCAAGGTGACTTGTATTTGTATGGGTTTCACATTGGTGGCAAGCGTGGCGGCGGCACTAGTCTTGCGACAAAGGTGAACACAAAAAAGACAGACAGCTCCAGCTGCCTTTCCTTCCAGCACATGAAAAGTAACAATGGGTATGAGCTCACGCACAAGTCCAAAGAGCAGAGTTATGCTCACAGGCTGCCGCGCAGTCGGCGTGCTCCAGCCAGGTAGGCAGGATGTAGCCCAGCGTGGCGTCTGCTGCCAGGTTTAACCATACCCATTAATACTATGAAGGGCCAGATAATTCATGGAGGTAGCTGCTGGACCACACCATACCACACAGCTCACCTGCTGCCGCGCAGTCAGACGGCTCCAGCCAGGTCGGCAGGATGTAGCCCAGCGTGGCGTCTGCCGCCAAGTCGAAGCAGTATTATTAGAAACATTCAGGACCAAACTAGTCACATACAGTAGCTGCTGAACCACACCAGACAGCTCACCTGCTGCCTCACATTCCGCCGGCTCCAGCCAGGTGCGCAGTATGTAGCCCAGCGTGGCGTCTGCCGCCAGGTTTAACCATACCCATTGATAACATGCAGGACCACATGATTCAGTTGTAGTAGCTGCTGAACCATACCACACAGCTCACCTGCTGCTGTGCGATCAGCTGGCTCCAGCCAGGTTGGCAGGATGTAGCCCAGTGTGGCGTCTGCCGCCAGGTCAAAGCAGACGTGGAAGCCGTTGCTGTGCACCTGGGGCGAGTCGGTGACCTGGCGCAAAGAAAATCACAAAAACAAAGCAAGCCGCAGAAGCAGTCAGTTGGCAAAGCAAGATAAGGCACACGCCAGCAGAGTGCCTGGCTGTTGATGTGCCGTAGGTGAGATGTTGCAGCAGAATGGCAGAAGTTGCAGCACAGACGCCAGAACGGTCGCAAGCCGGCATGTAGCCCAGTGTGGCGTCTGCCGCCAGGTCAAAGCAGACGTGGAAGCCGTTGCTGTGCACCTGGGGCGCGTCAGTGACCTGGCGCAGGGAAGCAAATTTCAAGGGAGTGCAGATGTTGTCTGGGACGCGGCGCTGCGCATGCTCAAGTAAAGGTTGCAGGCAGCACAGCCCAGTAGGCAGCTCAGACGTTGCAAGGCTATGGCGCTGCTGATCTGTACACTGCACACTGTCACAACAGCAGCCAACAAGCCAATCATTGCAACGCACATGTTGTTCACTAAACGTACCAGCTACAGGCGCATGTTATGTTGCGACAGTTCACGTGGGGCAGCCTCTATCTATTGATGCAAGGCAGCATGTGGCACAGCAGCACAATCCTCACCGTGCTGCCCATTGCCAAGTCCAGGGCTTGCAGACTCGGCTGCACGCTTGCATCGTCTGCAAAGAACTCGCTGTAGTGCTGCTGCCGCCACAGCTCCCTGTGCCGCAGCCAGGTGAACAGCTTCATGTTGGCGTCGATATGCACGCCAGCCATGCCGTCACTGCATGCTGGGCACTCCAGGTCGTTCAGCAGCTGCAGACCAAGCCGCAGGTCCGTCTGGCAGAACTTGTACTCGCGATGTGCGCGGCGGAAGGTGCGCATGTTGATCTCTCGACGCGGCTGCACAGCAGAAAGGTGCATGCAAGGGCGATCAGAATGGTCAGCCGGGCGCACACAGCAAGCAAAACAAGCATGCAGGGTGATGCGCGTGCCAGAGACGCACTTGCGTGGGGTGCAGAACGGCCACGGCGTCCACAATGCCCTTCAGGAAGCCACTCAATGAGATGGTAGGGTTGCACAGCCGCATGGAGTCCCACAGCTGAAGCAGTGCCACATCCACCACAGTCCTGTGTTGCAACAGCAGAAACAGCAACCCTGATAAAGATGTGCCCACTGTGGTGAGAGGTAGGCTGATGATGCAGCAAGTAAAAAAGATGTCAGGCTTACAGCACATGCTACATACCATTACATACAGTTGAATATCATTACCACACACTTCCAACAGGGGTTGCTGGCTAGTTGCTGGCAGAGTAAGACGCAGTTTGACGTCACCGCACACGCACCGCACGTGACTTGAGCTCAGAGATGCAGGCCATGCCTGGACGCGCAGGAAGTCCTCCGGCTGCTGCCACACAACTGTGCTGCAGCTTGTGCACTTGAGGCCTGCGCGCTTTGCTTCAATGATGCCATCTGCAGAGCATAGAAGCAAAAAGCTTGTGTTGTGGTGCCTACGATAAGCTATCAGCACAGCAATCGCCCGAAACACAACACGGTCACATGACAATGCCGACCTTGTTGTCCACAAATACGTGCTACATGCGACTCGAGCATGCTGACAGAACTAGTGCTGTGCAGTACTGCGTTACCGGTGCCTCACCACGCGTGATGTAATCCAGCGGCTGCAGCGCGCACGGCTCAGCCTCAAAACAGCCAGACTGTCCACAGCCGGTGCATGAGGTGGGCTTGAAGGGGAAGTACCCTGCGGGAGCGCGAACTAAGAAGTTGGTCATGTCCGCCTTGTTACAGATTACAAAGCAAGGAGAGAGCTTGCTGCGCACGAACACTCACCAGCAGCGGTGTCGGCGCTGGGGAGGTCTTGCCAGTGCCCAGCAGCAACATACTGCTGCCTGTCATGCAGGTGGGTTGCTGCATGACGCTGCGTGTCACAGCTGTCACACAGCAGCACATGGCATTCGGCTGCAGGGTGGCAGGTGAAGCACCTGCAAAAGCAACAGTTCGCACCGCGTCAGGCATGACTCATGCATTATGCCGCCCGTGTTGGTTCTGGTTTGTGCAGCACTGCGCATCGTACCGTACGGTGCAACCAGTCTGCTGGCAAACACTGCAGCTGCTGTGGGCAGGTGGCGCCGCCTGCTGCTCAAGCACACGGCATGCCAGCGCAGGAGCGGCTGCACGGTACTGCTTATAGCTCTCTTCTGTGCGCCGCTGATGGTCTGATCGTCGGCCCTGCCCTGCCTGAGCAGCGTGCACGGCTGCATATTCCTGCTGTGCTGTTAGCTGTTGCTGGTGCAGCGCTTGCAGCTGCTGCTGCAGCATGTCCCAGGCAGGGCTGAGTGCTGGCTGTCCTCCTGATCATCCTGCTGCTGGTATGCTGCTGCATATGCAGCCTGAATTCAGCATCCATCCTCCACGCTTGCTGCTGAGCGTCTTCTGCATTAGGCTTTGCACGTGGGCCCCTGGGAACACCAGCATCTGAGCGTTGGCGCCTGCTCCCTGACACCGGGGCTTTTTTGCGCTGCTGCGGTCGTGCGTGCTGCTGGGTGTATGCAGACACCTGCTGTTGAAAGTCCTGATACATGTACTGCTGCTGCTGCATATACAGACCATCAGGCAGCTGCGTAGAATGCTGCTGGCGCTGCTGCTGTGGCTGTGCAGCACGCTGCTGACGCCTCTGCTGCTGTTCATTTGGCTGCTGTGGTGTTTGCATTGGAGCTCTGTATAAGACTGCTGGATCGTCAGCTCATCTAAAGGGAACATAGCATTCAACAGTTGTGACGGCAACAAGCTTCATTCAGACGCATTTACGCAGTCGCAGTGGCCGTGTCATTTGTGGGTGTGCTGCTGCATATTTGTCAGCGCAGGGGCCTGCGAAAATATGATGACAACTCCTTCTTTGCGGACGAATAATCGAAGAACTTCCATTATTCGTATTCTGAATATTGGTTGAAATTACCATTGTTCGACTGAGCCAGTAGTGCACACAATCGTCTTGTCTTGAAATATGACACTGCACTTGCAGAGATCAGAAACCAACGATGATTAATGCGTTACTTCGAACAATTTGAGAGGGCATTGAGCAATTTTTCAATTGCAGGCAGGTCTCTGGCCACATTCGTGCCTTGGGTCCGAAAAACCCCGAACTCCATCCAACCAACAGCCTCACTTTCTTGCCACTATCTGAACCAATTGCACAAACAAACATTGACACTGTCTGCAAACGCACTGCCACGGCACAGAAGCACATTGAGCATTCTTGCGTGGAACGATCCGAAACGCTCGCAGGCGCTTGCAAGCATTGTTGAAAGAATCATTGAGGCCGAAGAGCTGCGCACTGTCTTTGGAGGCGACCCTCGCAAGGTCCGAGAAAGCTGAGCTTATCCATAGACAAGCTGAGCTTATCCACATCGCAGGAGCCGTGAATCACTTGTTGGATTTGAGGAAGATGCACCCCATATGCTGCTGCTTGCTGCAGGGAGAACATGTCTACAACACCCGAGGCAATAGAGCGGAAGATTGTCGCCAAGGAGGCCGAGGTTGAGCTTGTGAAGCGGCAGCTGCAGGATGCTTCTGGAGACCGGGAGTTGCTGCTGCTGCAGCAGCTGACAGCACTGCGGCAGGAGCTGGCAGCACTGCAGCAGCAGCTGGTGCTGCTCATGCAGCAGCAGGCAGGTGCGGCTGGGTCGCAGCTTTCCTGGCAACCTACATCAGCTGCTTATCAAGCAAGCTTGCAGCAACCATGGAGAGCAGCATTCCCCAGCTGTCAGCAGTGCTACTGCATGCACCCGGTGTTGCTATGTTTTTCCTATGGTGCTGTAGCAAGTGCTTTGCTGCATGCATGCAAGCCCTTCAATGCACACGATGCCTGCTTGTGTCCATGTTGATGATGCATGCTGCGGTGTGGAATGTATGCCCCCTCCACGCTTTGCTTTCCCACCCCACCCTTTCTTGACCGACATTGCACATCTTGTGTTGTTGTCCACCTCTGCAACACCCTCCTGCATGCTCCTGTGCGCTGCTAGCCACTGTGTTGTCATGCTGCAAGCTTCTTTGTTTGACCATTTGCTGATCTCCTGCCCACGTGTCCTTGCATGTGCTGTTCATGGCTACCACCTGGCTTCTTCTCTCATCCCGCAGCAGCAGCAGCAGCAGCAGCAGGAGGAGGAGGAGGTGAGTCATGCATGTACTTGCAAGGCTGCCAAACCAGCGTTGCTTGCAGTTGCTTGTAAAGCAGCTGCTAAAGCCCATGCCCCAGCAGTCCTGTTTATTAAGAGCACTACATGCAGCACCACCTGGCGCATGGTAGCTACCCTCATGCTATCTGTAACCGATTAGAATCAGCGAGGCAACTGCATTTCAGATCCATGTGAAGGCTTTTGCTGCAGCCAGCTATGTTGCAGCAACATAAAACCACAACACTCTGCACTCCCAATCATAGCATGCACCAGTGCCACACACACTCTGCACAGGTCAATCTTTGTGTGCACTCTGCGCTGTCAAAAGACAACACAAGAGTGCCACATTACAGTCCTGCACTCCTGAATGCTGCATGCATAATGCTGATTGCATACGCCACTGATGTTGACCTGTGCTGCCCTGCTCTGCCCTGCCTTGCTCCTGTGCATGCGCCATCAACTGCCATTCCTTGGCGGCCCTGCTTCACCACAACAGCACCAGGTGAGCGTTGGAGTTGAGCATTGGTGGTATGTCAGCATGCAGCGGCCGCCTGTGGCGCATGCCAGCAGTTGCTGCCAACTCTTCTGCAAGACTATGTGCTGGTCCCATGGGAAGGTTTTCTGCAGCCCGAGCTGCCACAGCAGCATGGAGTGTAAACCTATTGATTATGCAAGCTGGGTTATCACACTGCGCGTGCCCACCAAGCAGCGCTTTGCTAGGGCGTAATTCCTTCAGCGATGATTCTTCCGCAGTCTAGAGTGAGCAGTGCTTTGCCAGGACATTCTTCATAACAGCACGCTCATGGAGCAGTGTCACGAGGCATGCTTGAACACTGCCCAAGTACCTGGCAGCCCTGCACTACCGCCCAAAACCACACAGTTCTTGCAAGGCTTTCGGCCATGAGCAGCCACTGCATGTGGAGCAGCGATTATACAACATGCTCCAGTAGCAAGAGTACCACATAGGCAGCATGCAGCATGCCCTGTGCATTCTGCATCGGTGCTTTGCTTTTGCTGCGCCGCTGCAGTGTGGCGGCTCCTGTGTGAAGCTCTGCAGCACACTGCGTGCCTCGTGCTGCGTTTCCCGCCCCTGTGCATGAACCCTTCATGACTCCCTCCTGCATGTCATGCGGTTGTGCCTGCAACATGCACCCCTGTTCCCGCAATCGTCTGTGTTCTCGCATGCCCCTGCTGCCTTGCCTGCAGGTGGGCCCAAGATGCGCACTGCCATGGATGATATCATGGCCGTGTACTGTGCGGCAGTGCGTGTGTTGACCAAAGGAGCTCTTGGCAGTGACCATGAGCATGTCAAGGCTCATTAAGGCCACACCCACTGCCCAGTCATTAGGCATACCGTTACATGCAGGCCCCACGTGCATTCTGTGTTGCTGTGGTGTTTTGCTGTGGTGTGGGTGTTGCTTGTAACAACATAGCCAGCAGGTTGTTTGGTGTGGTTGTTGTTGCCGTAAAGTTGCCACTGCTGCCACCGCTATTAGTATCTTGCACACGACAGTTGCATGAGCCCATGTGAGTTATGAAGAATCAGTTTGTCATGTTGCGCAGGGGACTTCCCTGTACTTCGCTGGGTCCCACCCTCGCTGGTGGTGTTGGTGACCTTGGTGCTGCTCATCACTGCCGTGCTGAAGCATGGTTGGGCAGCTCTGACACCCGCCCCCTTTTGGGGCTGGTTGGGGTTTTGGGGTGTCTGGGGAGCTGCGGTGACAGCTCTGGAGCTGAAACAGCCCTGGTTGTGGCTCGTTCAGCTGCTGGCCCAAGTTGTCAGTTGGGGCACAGAAAAGCCTAAGGAGTTGGTGATGGTGATAATATTTGTCCTCGTGGGTGGCATGGTTGTGCTGCTGTTGTACAAAAGCGGCGCCTTAGCTCATGCCTGAACGGCGTCTACCCCTCACCAATAGAGAGGCAATAATAGTCGTAGTTTCCGCTCCGTTACGGGGCGCGGTTGCCGATGCCGTTAAGGTATGGCTTACAAGAAGACTAAAATTATTATGCCTGAACGGCAAGACACTTGCCCAACACTTTTGGGCACTTTTGGGCTTGCCACTGTGCTTTTGTCAACTGCCAGTCAATCAACAGTACAGATCAACTTTTTTTTTTGTTACGAGATCAACTTTGCATATAAATTCATGTAATACTGGATGCCCATGCATACTTTTGGGCACTTTTGGGCAAGTAGTCCTTTGGATAGTCCTTACCCTCTGCTACAGCCTGTGGATGGGCCCTATCTGAGTGCATTGTGCAGATAGTGTCACATTTTGCATTGTGCAGCCACTGTTGTGCATGGCAGGGACTGAAAGTGGATGTGACAGCTGGCAGCTGCTCCCGCCCTGGATGGCACAGTCAAGTTTTGCATTTGAGAGACTTGTGAGTGGATTATACCGATGGTTAACCATGTGATAACCTTTTGATTGACCTCTTGGTCTGTTTTGGTGACTGACAGGGGCAGGTATGTGAAGTACTTGGCTAGACCTTGCTCCAGCAGTGCCAAATCTGCCTGTGAGTGCTAGGCAGATCGGCCTGACACTGCTATTCTCCATTGGAAAAGTTAGATAGTACCTAAAAACGCGACGCGTTATTGACGCTTGAGTGAAGCCCTGTACTCCTCCACAGCTGAACTACTGCCCAGCAGTTGTATGAGTGCAGTTCTGGCCGCCAAGTGCGACAGGCAGCAGCTGACACTGCTGACTTTGGTTACCAACCGGTCCAGCCTCCAGGCAGCAAGCACGCTATCAGTAAAGACCTAGCCGTGGTAATTGCCAAACGCACAACGCTGCGACACTTGGCTTGTGCCCTCAGATGTGTGGCCTGGACCTTAGAACTCACTGACTCACTGACTGAGTCAGTCACTCAGTGAGTTGTATGGCAATGGCATATGCTGATGCACCACACGCTCCTGCATCAGCCCAAGAACACACCAGACATCCTGATCGGGTACCCTGCAGCAAGCTGCCGCGCCAGCGCTGCTTTGCTGGCGCAGTAGGCCTGGATGAGCTGCAGGTGCTCTGCAGATGGCTGGTACCTGCTGCTGTTGCTGCTGCTGCTGCTGCTGGTGTTGCTGCTGCTGCTGCTGCTTTTGCCGTTTCTGCTGCTGACACCGGCTTGCTGCTGCTGCGCCTGCGAAGGCTCTATTGTTGCTGCACATGCATTGGTAGATTGCTGTAGGTTGTCAGCCAGCTCACCCAGCCTGTACACCAGAAGCTCACCAAGCCTCAACTGCTGCACCTGTCGAACCAATGATGCCAGACAGGCATGCTGCGATTGGCCTACTGCATCTGCTTGCGGCTGCTGTGTGCTGCTGCTGTTGTTGGCTTGCCGCTGCAGCATGCCTGCTGCTGCAGATGCAGCGGCGTCATGCAGCACATTCAGGGCCACTTTCAGCCGCCCATCAACACCAGCAGCATCAACGGACATGTTTGCAAACCCATTGCTACTACTACTACTGCTACCTGCTGCAATCAGCTGCTGCTGCACTGCCTCACCCAGCTGCTCGCACTGCAGCAGCTGCTGCCCATTGCCCCCAGCTGTCAGCTTGCTTTTTAAATAGTCAAAGTAACACGCCGCCATGGCCTGCAAGCTGCTGCAGACAACCACTGCATCAGCAGGGTTTGGGGAAGGGGCAAAACCCTACAGCAGCAGGAAGGGCTCTGCTGGCCAGCTGCCATAGCTGATGCAGACCTGCTCCCCAGCAGAAACTCCTTCAGGCCCTGAGGCAGCACATTAAACAGCAGCAGCAGAAGCAGCAGGCAAGTAAAACCCTAGCGTCGGAAACGGCGATGAGTGTTGCAAGGTTCATTAAGGCAAGGACAGCAGCACAGCGCAGGGCACAAAGGTGGGTGCTGCATGCCCTGAAGTTGGCTGATGTGTGTAGCCTTTACTTGTACAGCATCATACTTTACGTAAGTTTGCAACTCTGCTTTGGGCAACTCCAACCATTAGGCAGCAAACCCACCTGCAACTAGCTGAAAGCAGCTGCTGCTGCTGCTGCTGCCTCCTAGCCCTGCAGCTGCTGCTGCGTCATCCCTTACCACCTCAAGCGCCGCGCTAGCCTCTTTGCTCTGCTGGTGCAGCCACACGGCCGCGTTGCCTGCAGTGCTGCTGTGGTTAGCCATGTCTATGCCAGGCACTCTGTTTCAGCAGCCGTACCCTGACATCAATGCTTGTATATATCATATCAGCTCACTTCAAGCTGGTCGCTGCAGTGCATCAGCCAGTCAAGAGCCAACCCACCTGCAACAAGCTGAAAGCAGCTGCTGTTGCCGCTGCTGCTCTTACTGCTTCCTAGTCCAGATGTTGCTGCGGCTTTGTCTGTGGCCGCAACCAATCTCTTCCTCCGCGCCTGGGCAGTGCTGCTGGTGCAGTTGCACAGCTGCATTCGCTGCGCTGCTGCTGTGGTTGGCCATGTCTATGCCAGGCACTGCCACATGGCAGCCTGAGGAAGCATCCAGGAAGCACCTGCTGTGCAGCACCTGCAGCAGCAAGCACAGAGATGAAGTCAAACACAAAGCTGATGTAACCATGCCAGTAATGATTATGAACACATGTGCACCTGCTGTGCAGCACCTGCAGCAGCACACCACTCAATGCGGCATGAGGCAATGTGTGGGGCCATGGGCAGTGCTGATCAGCAACAGGATGTGCACCACATACACAAGGGACACCGGCGAGCCAGCTGGTATTTGAAGAGGGTATATGACAGTTTGTAACAGGCCCTTGGGCCCAATGGACTTGATTGGGCCAACTGGATACTAGGGCTCATGGGACAAATGGACACCTGTTAAGGACAAGTGTGCATGGCAGGGATCAATTGCATTTGAGGGTTTAACATGTAGGTTTTTTGTATCTCACCTGGGCCAATTGACGCCGTGGTAGAATATTTGTACAACAGTCAAGGCCCAGAATTGACTATGGGCCACAGGGGCCCTAGGGGGCTGCAGCTGGCCTTTAAGTAACCTTATAGCCCCTGGGGACTTAAAGCAAGGTTAGGGGCCACTGCAGCCTTGCCAGATTGTGCCAGCAGCTGTGTCTGCGCCTGCAGCAGCAGTTACAAGGTGACCTCAACAGTATCAGGCCACCATCATGCACACACACTTTCACAAAGCACTGTCACAATGCACTTAAAGCTTTGTGTAAGCCCGCTTGCGTCCATGAAGGTATGGCGTGGCCAACGCAGCTGTCTTTAAGTCATATTATGGCATTGCTGCGCGGACGTGCACGCCACTGTGTGTCTGCTGTTTCTCAACGATTCGATTGCATGTCATAGGTATATTACAATGTCATCTGCGGCCATTAAGGCCCTCTCTGGCTCAATGTGTTGATCCAGCTCCAGGGTTCTAGGCTTAAGACACGGCGATTGTGCTCGAATGCGCCTGTAGCATCAGTTGTGGCATTCAGTATACAAACAGGGTCACTGCAAGGCATATGAAGTTGCCTGTCTCAACGGTTGCATGGCTGACCCCGCACGTTTACTGTTAGCTAAGGAGTTGCAAGTACAACCAAGAAGCGCCATATTCAGCATGCTGCTGCCGCTGCTGCAGGCAGCGCGGCCAATTTGATCGGTCAGCAGCAGCAGCAGCAGCAGCAGCAGCAGCAGCAGCAGCGCAGTGCAGGCATGCAAAATGCGGCTGCAGGCACCTGCAGTTCTGTTGCTGTTGCAAGCTGCAAGTACGGAACCACCAAGAAGCAGAACAATAGCGATTGTTGTCGCACCTCGCGCCATGGCCCGTAGCTCATCGTGCAGGTCCCGCACAAGCTGCTCCCTTTCCTGTGGCGGTGTCTGCTCAAGGCTGGCCAGCTGCCGCTCAGCCTCTGCCCTGGTCTCCTGCTCCTTGAACTTCTTGTAGCGCTGGACAAGCAGCAGAGACTGCTTTGCTCGCTTCTGCCGGCCAAAGTGCAGTGCCGCCTCAGTCAGTGCATCTGAGGAGCCTGCAGCAACATCAGATGTGATGCAGCAACAGTCCCATCGGGCAGCACTTGTAAACTGCCAACCCAGGGCAGCTAGCGCCAAGCAAAAACCTGATTATGTGGCAACCAGACCGCGGAATGCTGCACAGATGCGCAGCCCACCCACCTGCTGAGCTTTGGTTCCGCGTTGTACCAGAAAACCTGGACAGGTGGGAAAACAGCTGCTCGCACTCCTCGCCCAGGGTTTTGGCGCAGCCGCTGGTCCACCCAGGCTGCCACAACATCTGACAAGCCTGCGAGTGCAGCGTGCCATGCGCGTGTGACAAGGCCTTGCGCACAGCACCCCAGCTGCCGGTGCACACCAGATCACGCAGCTCTTGTATGCGCTGCTGCAACTGCTGCAGCTCCTCCTGCTGATGCAGAGGTTGCTGCTGCTGCGTGCTGGTGGGAGGTTGGTATCGCTGCAGCGCTTCAACGACGCGCTCGCTCCAAGCCGCCCACTGACACATGATGTCAATGTGCAGCTGTTGCAGACCACTGGTCATGAGGTTATGGGCAGCGATGTGGAAGGCATAGCCATAGCGCTCGCCACTGCCAATCAGGTTGGCGGCTGCTATTGGCCCGCCATGTCGTGCATCGGTTGCTGCAGTGCAGTCGCAACACGAAGTAAGTCATCACGTGAGGGCAAATGCACTGTCCAAAGGGAAGGCCGCAATGACGACAAGGGCAGCATATAAGAGTCATGCCAGCCCGTGCGCTGCATGTCCAGAGCAGAAGAAAAGGGCCATTCCAGCCCGTGCGCTGCATGTTCATGCAGGGAAAACAGGGCCATGCCATACTCACCCACACAGCGCCCTGTGATCTTCTGCTGAGCCTGCCGCCGTTGCTGGCCATCAGATGCCGCAGCCCACAAGCCATTGCAGATGTTGTCTGGGACGCGAGCTGCGCATGCTCAAGTAAAGGTTGCAGGCAGCACAGCCCAGTAGGCAGCTCAGACGTTGCAAGGCTATGGCGCTGCTGATCTGTACACTGCACACTGTCACAACAGCAGCCAACAAGCCAATCATTGCAACGCACATGTTGTTCACTAAACGTACCAGCTACAGGCGCATGTTATGTTGCGACAGTTCACGTGGGGCAGCCTCTATCTATTGATGCAAGGCAGCATGTGGCACAGCAGCACAATCCTCACCGTGCTGCCCATTGCCAAGTCCAGGGCTTGCAGACTCGGCTGCACGCTTGCATCGTCTGCAAAGAACTCGCTGTAGTGCTGCTGCCGCCACAGCTCCCTGTGCCGCAGCCAGGTGAACAGCTTCATGTTGGCGTCGATATGCACGCCAGCCATGCCGTCACTGCATGCTGGGCACTCCAGGTCGTTCAGCAGCTGCAGACCAAGCCGCAGGTCCGTCTGGCAGAACTTGTACTCGCGATGTGCGCGGCGGAAGGTGCGCATCTTGATCTCTCGACGCGGCTGCACAGCAGCAAGGTGCATGCAAGGGCGATCAGAATGGTCAGCCGGGCGCACACAGCAAGCAAAACAAGCATGCAGGGTGATGCGCGTGCCAGAGACGCACTTGCGTGGGGTGCAGAACGGCCACGGCGTCCACGATGCCCTTCAGGAAGCCACTCAATGAGATGGTAGGGTTGCACAGCCGCATGGAGTCCCACAGCTGAAGCAGTGCCACATCCACCACAGTCCTGTGTTGCAACAGCAGAGACAGCAACCCGATAAAGATGTGCCCACTGTGGTGAGAGGTAGGCTGATGATGCAGCAAGTAAAAAAGATGTCAGGCTTACAGCACATGCTACATACCATTACATACAGTTGAATATCATTACTACACACTTCCAACAGGGGTTGCTGGCTAGTTGCTGGCAGAGTAAGACGCAGTTTGACGTCACCGCACACGCACCGCACGTGACTTGAGCTCAGAGATGCAGGCCATGCCTGGACGCGCAGGAAGTCCTCTGGCTGCTGCCACACAACTGTGCTGCAGCTTGTGCACTTGAAGCCTGCGCGCTTTGCTTCAATGATGCCATCTGCAGAGCATAGAAGCCACATAAGCAGTCAGTGGTGGGCACAGCGTAGGGATGCACGCATCAGTTGCTGTGGCACATCAGTTGCCTGATGCAGGGAGTTGGCAAGCAGATGTGGACACTCAGAACACCAAGAAGCAGCTGGCAGCAGGCATAGCCTGGTGGTGAATGCCACGGCAGTAGGGTGCCCTGCTGGTGATGCGTCACAGAGTGCAATGTCGCGGCAGAGCAGCTACAGCACAAACGCCACATTTTGCAGCGTGGTGGCGCAGTGACAGACAATTGGGCAGCTCATCCAACCAATCTCTGCAATCATAGAACCCGGCGCCTTGAAACCGCACCTTGAACACGCTCTTGAAGCCTATGCCCTTGTAGCCAATCCAACGCTGCTCCAGTTTGGTGGATGCCCCGATGTCACACAGCGCCGCCAGGTCTGCTGCGCTCAGCCCCGCCTCGTTGTTGAGTGCTGCAATGAAGTTTGGCAGCAGCAGGAACTCCAGCGCAGGCACGGCAGCTGGCGGGTAGCGGTTGTCATCCGCATTCTGCAGGGCAGAAGCAGCAGCAGCAGCAGCAGCAGAAGCAGTAGCAGTAATCAGACACACCTCAGATGGTGCAGGCAGCAGCAGGAACTCCAGCGCACGCACGGTGTCTTGCTGGTAGCAATTGTCGTCCGCATTCTGTAGCACACAAAGCTGCAGCAGCAGCGCCCGCAATGTATTGGCAGCTGGTCTGCAGACGGACGCCGCGGGTGTGTGGCGGAACACTGGAGCAACTACTCATGCGGTAGCCCCCAGGACCGGGACGCCCATCTCATCTTTTAAGGCACAATGTAGTGCATGGCATGCAGACAATAGCTATGCATACACATGCGCGCCACCTGCACAGATGCCCTGATTTAAATTGGAGCCCAAACCAGTACACTAGCATGCGCGCATCAATCACCATAATGCAAGAGCACACACACGCCAACCAAGGCAACTGACTTCCAATCGCCCACCCACCATGGCAACATCATGTAACACAGTAACATGTTATATAACACACCTGCACCAGCTCCAGCACGAAATGGCTGCTGCTGCTGTACAGCTCCTGGCTCAGCCGCTGCAGCGCCCGCCCCAGCCGCGCATTCTGAGCAGCCATCAGCTGCCCAGCAGGCCCTTTCAGGCCCAGCCCCACACCAAACTCCCGAGCTCGGATAGCTTCCACTGCCTGCTTAGCTGCAGCTTCTCGCTCTGCTGCTGCCTGCGCATCTGCTGCTGCTGGCAATGTGGTGCTGCTGATCAAGCTTGAGGGAGGTGCGGCTGCAGCATTGCTTGCAGGTACACCATCACCACCACTAAGAGCTGCACTGGCAGCGTGACTGCCAGCAGGCTGCTGCTGCTGCTGCTGCTGCAGCCGCATCAGCAGCTTGTGCAGCGCAGCCTGTGCAGCGTCACTTGCCGGGTGGGTCCCTGCTGAGGCGAGGAGTGCCTGCAGGCATGCAAGCAGCAGCACAGCAGCAGCTGTGAGTGGCGTTGTTTTGTATCAGGGCACCAACATGCTGGTACACCTGGCATTGCTGAGTTCAACTTCAACATGCATTGCTGTGCAACATACGACCTGAACTACCATGATCTCAAGCGAAGTACACCTTGAAACAGCTGTTGCTGCTGCTAGAGAGCTTGTGCGTCCTCACCTTCGCATCCCCAGCACCCTTCTCAACAGCGCCGCCGCGGCCAGCCACACTTCCTCCAATTGGAAGCATCATGATCTCATGCAAAATCCACGTCCAAACAGCTGTTGCTGCTTCTACAGAGCTTGAGCGTCCTCACCTGTGCATCCCTAACGCCTGCAACATGCTCAAAAGCGCCGCCTCTGCCAGCCCCACTTCCTCCAGCATCATCCACAGCACCACCACCCCATTGACATGTCGAGTACAGTACACCTCAAACAGCTGTTGCTGCTGCTGGAGAGCTTGAATGTCCTCACCTTTGCATCACCAGCATCCGTAGAGGGCTGAGCATCGCCGCCCCTGCCAGCCGCAGTTCCTGCAGCATCACCAGCAGCACCACGACCATTGAGATCTCAAGTACAGTACACCTCAAACAGCTGTCCTCACCTTTGCATCACCAGCATCCAAAAACGACTGAGCATCGCCGCCCCTTCCTCCAGCATCACCCACAGCACCACCAGCAGCAGCTGGCGCTCTGCATCGCCTCTGCCAGTCCTCCTGCCACACTCTGATCCCCAGCTGCCAACCCAACACATGCAGCACAGATAGCTCTGCACTGTATGGCTGCCTCGCTGCTGCCGCTGCCGCTGCCGCTGCTGCTGCTGCTGCAGTTGTGTGTGCCACAGCCGCTGCCTCTGCAGCAGCAGTGCTAGCCACCTCAAGCAGCAACCCCTGTGCAGCTGCACTGCTGCCTATGAGGCTGTAGAGAGGCTGCAGCAGCAGCTGTTCACCAAGAGAGACTGTCAGCGGTGCTGGCAGCAGCACAAGGCAGCGTAAGACGAATGAGGCAGCTGCATGTGCACCAGCTGCTGCTGCTGGCACGGACAGCACCAACAGTCTGGATGCAGCGCCGTGTGCTGCCAGGAACTGCGCCAGGGGCCCCAAGCTGGGTTGGTACACCTGGAAAAGGACAGCAGCAGCAGAAGACAGCACGCTTGGGCGGATCCTTGCTTTGACAAGACACCAAGGCAAGATAAGTTCGGTGATCCAAATAGGAATATCATGCCAAGCACATCAGCATTGCCAGCAGCTTGGGCCACAAAAGGGAGAGCAGTACAAGGGAAACAAACAGCAGGTCACATGCCGACTGTTGCCCAGTACTGCATGCCAGCATCAAGCCCATGCAGACTTGCCACTGCTGCGTGCTCCCACCTGTTGCCAGCTAGACCAGCTGTGCAGCTCAGCCAGCTGCGGCGCGGCAGCCCTGCTGATCAAACACACACCGCCCACAAGCAGGCTTCAGTCCACCAAGCCATACCACAGCGACGCGCCCTTGATCAACACAACAACACGGCGTGTGCCAACTTGGCTGCGTGCTACGCACCTGTTGCCAGCTGGACCAGCCGTGCAGCTCAGCCAGCTGCGGCGCTGCAGCCAAGCAGCACAGCGCATCTTCAACGCTGACAGACCCAGCAGCACCTGCAGAGTCTCCTGCTGCTGCTCCTTCGGGCACTTCCTGCCTAAGCTGCAATGACTGATCCGCTGCCGGTTGATTAGCTATACCTGCTGCTGCTGCTGCTGCTGCTGCTGAGGTTGATGATACTGGTGCTGCTAGGGCGTGTACACCCCATACACAGCTCTGGCTGCTGCCAGGGCAGCCTGCTAGAGTGTCAGCAGCAGCAGCAGCAGCAGCAGCGCAGAGGTGCAGCAGCCGCTGCGTGCTGCCGTGGCCCAGCTGCTGCACGTGCTGCACTCCAAATGTGGCGCACCTCGACACAGCCGCAGACAGCTCTGCAGGTGCAGCAGCAAGTGACAGCTTGAGCCAGCACACAGTGTCGTGGCGACCAAAGTGCACAGCTGTCCAAGCACTCTTGGCATCAATATCCTTAGCTGCCTACAAGCAGCCCAATAATACACTCTGGTATCTTCTTGACGCTGGGCAAAAGGTCACGAGTTCTGCTGCACATGCTTCAAAAACCTGCGGAGGGCAATTTTGCATGCTTAGTGAACACTTACCTTGCTCCTCCATGTCGCCACAGCAAGCCTTGGCCTGCCCAGCAGCTTGCAGCACAGCAGCCAGCGGCACCGGTGCCAATGCATCATGCGCAGCTACTGCTGCTGCCGGCCCTGGCCCGCTACTGCCTTGCAGCACAGCCAGCAGCTGCGGCTGCTGCTGCAGCAGCTGCAGCAAGCTGTCTGCACCCAGTCCTAGCTGGGAAAAGTGCTGCACACCAAACCTAGCCTGCAGCTGCTGCTCTAGGGTAGCTAGGCCAGCTATGCTGAAGCCTGTGACCTGACTGAGCTCGGACAAAGCCTCCTGCAGCTGCTCTGCTGAGACTGATACATCATCTGGTACAGCCCGTCTTTGCCGTTTCCGCTGCTGCTGCTGATGCTGCATGTCTTCTTCCTTTAATTCATCACTTTCGCTGCTGCTTTGTTCATCGCTGCTGCCACTGTCAGCCTGGCCGCTCTCATCGTCAGATGACGCACCAGCAGCAGCAGCAGCAGTAGCAGCAGCACCAGCAGCCGCAGCACCAGTAGCAGTAGCTGAAGGCAGTTGGAGCCAAAGCTGCACCAGTTGCAGCAGCTTGACAAACTCCTGCGCTGCCGCTGCTGCTGCTGCTGCCCTTGTTGCCCCGGTAGCTGCACCACCATCTTCATTGCCCTTGCATGAAACCACACGCTGCTGCTGCTGCTGCTGCTGCTGCCGTGGCGGCTGGTGCTGCTGCTGCTGCTGCTGTGCCTGTTGCAGACGCCCAGCCACAAGGTGCTGCTGCTTTACAACCTCTGCAGCGCTGTACTGCTTCCCCACAGGAAACAGCGCCACAAACGCCTCACGCAGCTGCAGCAGCGCATTAGCAAGCCGCTCTGCAGCACTGCTGCCACTGCTGCTGCCCTTGGCACCGTCTGCCGTATAACCGCCGGCTGCTGCTGCTGCAGCAGCAGCACCACCCGCAGCAGCAGCGGGCTTTGCTGGTGTGCCTTTCATGTACAGCTCACCAATGCGGCCATTAACAGCATAGAACAGTACGTGCTGCAGCAGCTGCAGCAGCACCTTCAGAACAGGCCTCTGTACGCCTTGCAAACTGCGAGGGTTTTTTGCGCGGGCACCCTGGCAGCCTGTAAGCTCCTGCGCCTCTGTGGCGAGCTCTGCAGCAGTGCAGATCAGCAAGCAGCAATGCAACTGAACACATGGCATGTGCCGGGAGAATGCATGATCTGGCGTGGCTGAATGTAGTGGTCGTGATAGCCACAGCAATGAAGCAAGCCGCCACACACCGTTGGTTTGCGTCACAATGGCACAAGACTCCAAGCACTCTATATTGTTAGAACTTTTTGTTACCAAACACTGTACCTTAACCGGCAATAGAACAAGCGGGAGCAAGAAACCCAAAATACGGCTGAAGAGGTCCTCGCCTTATCGCATCATTATATGTTGCAGCATGTAGCACATCACGCATCAATGGCAGACTGTTGTATGGCAGCCTGTTTGGAGATGGCAAGCTATGCTCATGACAAGGCTGCAGCTGTAGCCACACCTGCCCAACTGCTAAACCTAAACCTATTCGTCCATGTCATGTTCTCACTGCTAAACCTCAACCCTGTGGCCACGCCTGCCAAACCGCCAAACCTAAACCTTTCCATTCATTTCATGTTCTCTCTGCTGAACCTCAACCCTGTGGCCACACCTGCCAAACTGCTAAACCCAAACCTTTTCGTCTGTTTCATGTTCTCACTGCTAAACCCAAACCCTGTGGCCACACCTGCCAATTTGCTAAACCTAAACCGTTTCGTCCATGTCATGTTCTCACTGCTGAACCTGAACCCTGTGGCCGCACCTGCTAGGTTTCCAGCAAAGGCCGCCAGGTACCCCTGCTCAGAAAAGCAGGCCCTGCTCTTCAAAGTTGCCTGCACACCCGCAGCACAAAAGCAAAGCAGAAACGGTTCAGCTGAACAACAGCAAAATTGCGTTGCGCTGCAGTGACGAGCAAGCTCATCTGGAGTGCGACTGCAGTGCAGCAGGCTTATGTCTTCTCAGGTCCGCTGACTGAGCTGGGTTGCTGCTTGCGCAAGCACTCTGCTTTGGTCGGCAGCTGGCCCTGATGGAAATCTTGCTTTTGCAGTCAAGTCAAGCGCTGCGCTGCCAGACTGCTAGCATACCAGCATATGTCTAGGCTGTGCAGCAAGGCCGCTAATTGGCTGACAGGCTGATAGAATGTGCAGCTGGGCAAAGTGCAGTCCAACATGCTAAAAGACGGTGCCGCCAGCCTTTTGATAGGCTGACTGACTCAGCAACAAATACATCAAAAGTCACACACACCTCGGCCATCAATGCCACCTTCTCCAGTAGAGCTTGGTACTTGCCCTCAGGCAGACCCAATTTATCAGGCACCCACACAGTGCCTGCCTGCTGCTGCTCCCGCTCCTGCTGCCGCTCCTGCTGCCGCTCCTGCTGCCGCTCCTGCTGCCGCTGCTGCCACCGCTGCTGCCACTCCTCCCGCTCTTGCTGCCGTTGACGCTGCGTCGTCGTTGCTGCTGATTGCTCGGCAGCAGCTGACAATGGTTGCAGCTGCTGCTGCTGCTGCTGCAGTGGCTGCAGCGGATGCAGAGCCCCAGCCGCAGCCCCTAACTCAGCACCCGCCACAGCTGCTGCTCCTGAGCCTGCTGCTGCTTCAGCTTCTGCTTCTGATGCTGCTGCTGCTGCTGCTGCTGCGCCAGCCGCTTGTGCTGCATACAGCACTTCCAGATCCTGGTAGTCTTTCTTGGTTGGTGGCGTGGCTGCTGAGTCTGACGGCTGCTGCTGCTGCGTTAGCATGAGGGACAGCAGCGCTGCCTCTGCTGCATGCAGCGCATCTGTCACTAGCCTTGATGCTTCTGCAGGTAGCTGCTGCAGGCACTTCTGCCAGCTCCGCTGCAGGAGAAAAGAAGCGCCGTGCTGCTGGTGACACCATCAGCCCTGCTGCCTGACCCCCTGCATATGCAGGTGGTGACAGCTGCAGTAGCAGGCGTGTCTGCTCCAGCGCGCGGGGGTGCTGCCGCAGTCCGTGCAGAGCTAGCAGCTGCTGCCTGAGGTCCCAGAGGGTGGCAACTCGCCTGCGCAAAGACAGCCAGCACAATCTGGTACAATCTGGTACAATCTGGTACGATCTGGTACAATCTGGTACATTGGAGGGCAACGGTGCTGGCAAGGGCGCGTGTACACAGAACGGTACATGCAAGCCAAATCACTGAGCCGCCTGGAGCTGCGTGCTGCACACTACATGCTGCTGCATGCAGATCACTATGCAAGCACACACGGGGAAGCGGCAGTTCTTGCGGGCCAGCTGTGCAAGCTCAGCAGCACCTCACCCTACCTGCTGGTCACAAACTTGCACACAAACTTGTCAAAGGCAGCTGCGTTCCACACCAGTGGCAGCACCATTCCCCTGTCCAGCAGCGCTGCGTCGAATGCTGGCCACCTGACAGCAGCAGCACTGAAAGTGCCAGCAGCTGCAGCTGCAGCTGCTTCGCCTGCTGAGCCGCCTGCTACTGCTCCTCCTCCTACTGCTGCTGCTGCTGCTGCTGCAGGTGGTGCTGCTGCTGCTGCTGCTGCTGTCAGCTTGGGTGCTGGCCTCTCATCCACAATCACCACATCACCATCACTGTCAGCTGCAGCGAGCCGTGCAGTTGCAGGAGCACTGCTACTGCCGCCTGCAAAAGCAGTTGCCGCTGCAGCACTGCGTCGCTCACAAAGGCTGCTTGCACCAGGTACACCACCACCAGCAGCAGCTGCAGCAGCTGAGGATGGTAGCAGCGGCGCCTGCAGTGGCTCTTGCGGTCGTTGCTGTGGCCAGTTGACACGTATGCTTGCCGCTGCGCCAGCTGCCGTAGCTGGTGTGCTGCTGCTGCCAGGCTCTTGCTGCTGCTCCTGCTGCTGCTTCTCTTCTTCGTCGTCGTCGTCTTCGCTTCCATGCGACACCTGTGTGGAGCAGCAGCAGGCAGCAGGCAAACAGAGAGCCCTCAAGCGCACAAAGCTGGTTGGCCTGTGAAGATTGGCCTCTGAAGGCACCCGAGCTGGGTGCTGCTGTGCAACTTGTGCTGCTGACATTCAAGACGCTTGCAGGAAACAGAACATCCTGCACACGCCACCCTGCTGTATAAATCCGCTGCTAACACAGCTCACCTGCTTGCTTGAGCAGTTTATGTTTGGAATCTGCTGTATGCTGTATTTGCGCATGCCTGGGTTAAGACAGCCTGTGCTGATTGAACAAACAGCACTCGCTGTGCCTGCATGTAGTTTCTGCTCCCTCTGGATGAGCTGCAGTACTCACATGCGTGACACGCGCCGCGCCCTGAACTGCCAGAGTGGCCGCCTGCACCGCAGCTGCCTGGTTGGACCGCTGCTGCTGCTCGGTTGGACAAAACAGCCCCAGCAGGTAGGACTCCAGCATGGGTCTCCAAACTACGGCCGCCATTGGTTTTACACCATGTGCCTGGAAGCGCGTTACAGCGGCCGCAGCACGATTGCAGCGCGCATGGGAGTATGTTGTGTTTGCTTGTCAAAGACTTCAGCCAATGTGTTTGACTATACAAACATACACAATGCTGCAGGCGCGTGAAACTTCAAACTAGGTGTTGCTGCATCATTCGTGTTGCCCAGCAGGGCTAGAATAGGGATAAATCCTGCAAGATGTTGCACAAGCACTCTCCCTTAGCAGCAACCTCCGGCAGCTCCTACTGCAAAAGCAGACTACATTGGGCCCAGGCGCTGACATGCGTGCAGCAGCTACAATCACCTTGGCCACCTGCATGCACTCGTTGTGCAGCTGCTTTGTTGTCCAGGTGCCATCCTGCGTGCTGCACCTCAGCCGTCTCAAGCACAGGTCCAAAATGTTCAAGTGGTCACACTCTGCTGCTGCCGCTGCTGCTGCAGATCCAGCAGCAGGCCGGGCGCTTGCGTGCTTGCCAGGCTTGCTACCGCCAGCGCCCTTGAAATCAGCAGAACCAGCGGCAGCGGCATCTGCCACACGGGCCTTTTTGACTGGACGATCAGCTTCACGCATTAGCTGCTGCTGCTGCTCCTGCTCTCGCTGGTGTTGCTGCTGTTCCTTTTGTTGCTGCTTGCGCTCCTGCCTCTTCTGCTTCTTGCTCTTCTTCTTAGACTGTTGCACAGGTGGATGTTGCTGCTGTTTGTGCTGCTGCTGCTGTTTGAGCTGCTGTTCGTTCTGCTGCTGCTGCTGCTGCTGTTGTGACTTGGGATCATCCCGCTGCCGTTTCCGCTGCTGCCCATGCTGCCCCTGCTGCTGTTGCCCGCGGTGCAGTGCTGCTGCTGCTGCTGCTGCTGGTGGTGGTGGTGCAGCAACAGCAGCAGGAGCAGCAGCCGCTGCAGCCTTGCCTTCCCGCCGCGCCTTCTTGCTCACAACTTGCTGCCATGGTGGCGACAGCAGCTGTTGCAGCTGCTGCTGCTGTGGTGACGGCGGTGGCGGCGGCTGCGGCGGCAATTCCAATGCCAGAACAGGTTGCCTGTTGGGCTGCCTGTACACGCCTGCCAGCTGCTGCGGTTGTGCTCGTAGCATGGGTCGCGCCCCACCCAGCCCTAACCCTAGCCCCAGCCCCTGCATGGATGCGACGTCATACTGAGGTGGCCTGTCCAGTGC
Source organism: Tetradesmus obliquus (assembly GCA_030272155.1). NCBI lineage: Eukaryota > Viridiplantae > Chlorophyta > Chlorophyceae > Sphaeropleales > Scenedesmaceae > Tetradesmus > Tetradesmus obliquus. The sequence goes on along the minus strand of CP126193.1, from coordinate 7,428,362 downwards.
GCGCTGGTTGACTGGGTAGCCCCTGATAGCTGCTGCTGCTGCTGCTGCTGCTGCTGCTGCTGCTGCTGCTTGGCCTTGCTGAGCTGGCACAACCGCCTGTGCTGTGATTTGAGGAGGTGGCTGCCCTACCTGCCTGTGCCATGGTGGTGCAGGAAAGCCCACACCTGGGCTGTGTGGCCGCTGCTGCTGCTGCTGCTGCTGCTGCTGATGTTGCTGCTGTTGCTGCAGCACCTGCGGCACCCGCTGTTGCTCTGGCGGTTGTGGCTGCTGCTGCTGCTGCTGCTGCTGCTGCTGCTGTTGGTGGTGGTGGTGGTGGTGGTGCTGACCCCACGGCTGCCCTGGCTGTTGCTGCTGCTGGTGTGGCTGGTCAAACTGCTGCCCTGGCAGTTGCTGCTGCTGCTGCTGCTGCTGAGGCTGGCCCCACGGCTGCCCTTGCAGTTGTGGCTGCTGCTGCTGCTGTTGCTGCAGCTGGTCCCACTGCTGCCCTGGCAGTTGTGGCTGATGTGGTGGTTGAGCCTGGTGCCACGGGGGTGGCTGGTTGGGTTGCATGCTGTGCTGCTGTGCCTGCAGGAAAGGTGCAAGCATGCAGGGCATGATGGTACATACATCATGCTGCTACTGCCAGGGTCTGCGATCCAGGCTAATGGCAGTAAGCAAGCCTTGGACTCACCGAGGCAGCACCTCACCAAGCAAAGAGTGGGTGTGAGCAGCAACTTGATGCACTTGATCAGCAGCATCATAGCATCTGCTGAGCATGGCATGCGAGCAATGAGTTGGCTTGTCTCTTCTGCTCACCTAGCTACTGCTGCAGCTGCTGGGGCAAGTCTCACCTGTCAGCGCAGTACCCAGCTGATTAACTGCACGGGAATATAGCTAGGTGTAGCGGCGCCGATGAATCAGGCATCGATTGCCGCATGTTCGTGTGCGCCAGCAGTTCACTCTGTTTTCGAGCTGCACCAGAAGTCCCTGAGAACGCTTCTGCAAGGAGTGATGTGCTACGAGCTAAAGCTAGTTTTTATCATTACAATGAGGCGAATTGTTCGCGCCCTAGGCCTCATGCTTGTCATTGCATCCCAGTGCAGGGGGCAGAAGGTTTTTTTTTTCTGGGGTGGGAGTCCTAGTCACCGTGGTACTTGCTGCCCAGTAGCATGCACGTAGCATCAAGTTATGCAATAGGTCATGGTGACAGGTGGTCAAGTAGAAAAGTGTATAGAGCTGATGAGCCCAGCGGCAGGCCTACTTTGTGTGCCACAGTCGCACTTCTGGCGGCCCGAAGATGTGTGTCTCTTTGTCCAGCAATGCAATCACGATGCAAGCTTGGTCGCACCTGGTCCACCAACACAGGTAATCACGTCTCTGGTCAAGCCTGACTACGATACCTGAGACAACACCTGTGCGAATTTCGCAAATGTGTGAACATTGGAAAGGTGAACTGAACACTTTAGCTGTCAGGCGACCTGAGAGCAAGTTGCAGTATAACATTCTCAAATACCTCTTCTCTGGGAACAGATAATGAGAATGTTTTTATGTCTGGGAAGATGACTCTGCCAGCAGTAGGGCAAGGTGCTGGGCCACAGTGCACACTTTCAGCCATGAGTCACGCCGTGAAACCTGATTCATGCCGTGATCATTACGCCAGGCGTGCACAAAAGTGCTTGGGATGAATCGTTGCCTGACGAAGGGTAACACTCCAATCTCAATTGCAGATTGTATTTTGTCGGCTGGCGAACGCGTAGCTGACCTGGATTACTTGCCGTCACTGCAGCTGTAGGACTCCTACAGCAGGGTTGAACCCTGTGCAGCTGTTGCAGGTGCCGGGTGAGTCCAGGCGCCTGCACGTTGTGCCATTCGCTATAATGACAGATTTTCAAGCGTTTGTAAGATTTGAGCCCATCCTGCAGGCCAACGAATGCTTATTGCGAGCCGCAGTGGTCCCGGAACACCTGTCCGACCCACAGCTCAAGTCGCCTTTGCGACGTGTTGGTGTGCACCGAAGGGCCCCTACCTGCTTAGAATTGCTTGAAGGTAAAGGTTCCCTGCGAATCCACCGCTCACACCGGTCAGTGTCGCTGATGAGTCTGCCTTTAGCAATGTGTACAGCATCCAAGGTGACTTGTATTTGTATGGGTTTCACATTGGTGGCAAGCGTGGCGGCGGCACTAGTCTTGCGACAAAGGTGAACACAAAAAAGACAGACAGCTCCAGCTGCCTTTCCTTCCAGCACATGAAAAGTAACAATGGGTATGAGCTCACGCACAAGTCCAAAGAGCAGAGTTATGCTCACAGGCTGCCGCGCAGTCGGCGTGCTCCAGCCAGGTAGGCAGGATGTAGCCCAGCGTGGCGTCTGCTGCCAGGTTTAACCATACCCATTAATACTATGAAGGGCCAGATAATTCATGGAGGTAGCTGCTGGACCACACCATACCACACAGCTCACCTGCTGCCGCGCAGTCAGACGGCTCCAGCCAGGTCGGCAGGATGTAGCCCAGCGTGGCGTCTGCCGCCAAGTCGAAGCAGTATTATTAGAAACATTCAGGACCAAACTAGTCACATACAGTAGCTGCTGAACCACACCAGACAGCTCACCTGCTGCCTCACATTCCGCCGGCTCCAGCCAGGTGCGCAGTATGTAGCCCAGCGTGGCGTCTGCCGCCAGGTTTAACCATACCCATTGATAACATGCAGGACCACATGATTCAGTTGTAGTAGCTGCTGAACCATACCACACAGCTCACCTGCTGCTGTGCGATCAGCTGGCTCCAGCCAGGTTGGCAGGATGTAGCCCAGTGTGGCGTCTGCCGCCAGGTCAAAGCAGACGTGGAAGCCGTTGCTGTGCACCTGGGGCGAGTCGGTGACCTGGCGCAAAGAAAATCACAAAAACAAAGCAAGCCGCAGAAGCAGTCAGTTGGCAAAGCAAGATAAGGCACACGCCAGCAGAGTGCCTGGCTGTTGATGTGCCGTAGGTGAGATGTTGCAGCAGAATGGCAGAAGTTGCAGCACAGACGCCAGAACGGTCGCAAGCCGGCATGTAGCCCAGTGTGGCGTCTGCCGCCAGGTCAAAGCAGACGTGGAAGCCGTTGCTGTGCACCTGGGGCGCGTCAGTGACCTGGCGCAGGGAAGCAAATTTCAAGGGAGTGCAGATGTTGTCTGGGACGCGGCGCTGCGCATGCTCAAGTAAAGGTTGCAGGCAGCACAGCCCAGTAGGCAGCTCAGACGTTGCAAGGCTATGGCGCTGCTGATCTGTACACTGCACACTGTCACAACAGCAGCCAACAAGCCAATCATTGCAACGCACATGTTGTTCACTAAACGTACCAGCTACAGGCGCATGTTATGTTGCGACAGTTCACGTGGGGCAGCCTCTATCTATTGATGCAAGGCAGCATGTGGCACAGCAGCACAATCCTCACCGTGCTGCCCATTGCCAAGTCCAGGGCTTGCAGACTCGGCTGCACGCTTGCATCGTCTGCAAAGAACTCGCTGTAGTGCTGCTGCCGCCACAGCTCCCTGTGCCGCAGCCAGGTGAACAGCTTCATGTTGGCGTCGATATGCACGCCAGCCATGCCGTCACTGCATGCTGGGCACTCCAGGTCGTTCAGCAGCTGCAGACCAAGCCGCAGGTCCGTCTGGCAGAACTTGTACTCGCGATGTGCGCGGCGGAAGGTGCGCATGTTGATCTCTCGACGCGGCTGCACAGCAGAAAGGTGCATGCAAGGGCGATCAGAATGGTCAGCCGGGCGCACACAGCAAGCAAAACAAGCATGCAGGGTGATGCGCGTGCCAGAGACGCACTTGCGTGGGGTGCAGAACGGCCACGGCGTCCACGATGCCCTTCAGGAAGCCACTCAATGAGATGGTAGGGTTGCACAGCCGCATGGAGTCCCACAGCTGAAGCAGTGCCACATCCACCACAGTCCTGTGTTGCAACAGCAGAAACAGCAACCCTGATAAAGATGTGCCCACTGTGGTGAGAGGTAGGCTGATGATGCAGCAAGTAAAAAAGATGTCAGGCTTACAGCACATGCTACATACCATTACATACAGTTGAATATCATTACCACACACTTCCAACAGGGGTTGCTGGCTAGTTGCTGGCAGAGTAAGACGCAGTTTGACGTCACCGCACACGCACCGCACGTGACTTGAGCTCAGAGATGCAGGCCATGCCTGGACGCGCAGGAAGTCCTCCGGCTGCTGCCACACAACTGTGCTGCAGCTTGTGCACTTGAGGCCTGCGCGCTTTGCTTCAATGATGCCATCTGCAGAGCATAGAAGCAAAAAGCTTGTGTTGTGGTGCCTACGATAAGCTATCAGCACAGCAATCGCCCGAAACACAACACGGTCACATGACAATGCCGACCTTGTTGTCCACAAATACGTGCTACATGCGACTCGAGCATGCTGACAGAACTAGTGCTGTGCAGTACTGCGTTACCGGTGCCTCACCACGCGTGATGTAATCCAGCGGCTGCAGCGCGCACGGCTCAGCCTCAAAACAGCCAGACTGTCCACAGCCGGTGCATGAGGTGGGCTTGAAGGGGAAGTACCCTGCGGGAGCGCGAACTAAGAAGTTGGTCATGTCCGCCTTGTTACAGATTACAAAGCAAGGAGAGAGCTTGCTGCGCACGAACACTCACCAGCAGCGGTGTCGGCGCTGGGGAGGTCTTGCCAGTGCCTAGCAGCAACATACTGCTGCCTGTCATGCAGGTGGGTTGCTGCATGACGCTGCGTGTCACAGCTGTCACACAGCAGCACATGGCATTCGGCTGCAGGGTGGCAGGTGAAGCACCTGCAAAAGCAACAGTTCGCACCGCGTCAGGCATGACTCATGCATTATGCCGCCCGTGTTGGTTCTGGTTTGTGCAGCACTGCGCATCGTACCGTACGGTGCAACCAGTCTGCTGGCAAACACTGCAGCTGCTGTGGGCAGGTGGCGCCGCCTGCTGCTCAAGCACACGGCATGCCAGCGCAGGAGCGGCTGCACGGTACTGCTTATAGCTCTCTTCTGTGCGCCGCTGATGGTCTGATCGTCGGCCCTGCCCTGCCTGAGCAGCGTGCACGGCTGCATATTCCTGCTGTGCTGTTAGCTGTTGCTGGTGCAGCGCTTGCAGCTGCTGCTGCAGCATGTCCCAGGCAGGGATTGAGTGCTGGCTGTCCTCCTGATCATCCTGCTGCTGGTATGCTGCTGCATATGCAGCCTGAATTCAGCATCCATCCTCCACGCTTGCTGCTGAGCGTCTTCTGCATTAGGCTTTGCACGTGGGCCCCTGGGAACACCAGCATCTGAGCGTTGGCGCCTGCTCCCTGACACCGGGGCTTTTTTGCGCTGCTGCGGTCGTGCGTGCTGCTGGGTGTATGCAGACACCTGCTGTTGAAAGTCCTGATACATGTACTGCTGCTGCTGCATATACAGACCATCAGGCAGCTGCGTAGAATGCTGCTGGCGCTGCTGCTGTGGCTGTGCAGCACGCTGCTGACGCCTCTGCTGCTGTTCATTTGGCTGCTGTAGTGTTTGCATTGGAGCTCTGTATAAGACTGCTGGATCGTCAGCTCATCTAAAGGGAACATAGCATTCAACAGTTGTGACGGCAACAAGCTTCATTCAGACGCATTTACGCAGTCGCAGTGGCCGTGTCATTTGTGGGTGTGCTGCTGCATATTTGTCAGCGCAGGGGCCTGCGAAAATATGATGACAACTCCTTCTTTGCGGACGAATAATCGAAGAACTTCCATTATTCGTATTCTGAATATTGGTTGAAATTACCATTGTTCGACTGAGCCAGTAGTGCCACACAATCGTCTTGTCTTGAAATATGACACTGCACTTGCAGAGATCAGAAACCAACGATGATTAATGCGTTACTTCGAACAATTTGAGAGGGCATTGACCAATTTTTCAATTGCAGGCAGTTCTCTGGCCACATTAGTGCCTTGGGTCCGAAAAACCCCGAACTCCATGCAACCCACAGCCTCACTTTCTTGCCATTATCTGTACCAATTGCACAAACAAACATTGACACTGCCTGCAAACGCACTGCCACGGCACAGAAGCACATTGAGCATTCTTGCGTCGAACGATCCGAAACGCTCGCAGGCGCTTGCAAGCATTGTTGAAAGAATCATTGAGGCCGAAGAGCTGCGCACTGTCTTTGGAGGCGACGCTCGCAAGGTCTGAGAAAGCTGAGCTTATCCATAGACAAGCTGAGCTTATCCACATCGCAGGAGCCGTGAATCACTTGTTGGATTTGAGGAAGATGCACCCCATATGCTGCTGCTTGCTGCAGGGAGAACATGTCTACAACACCAGAGACAGTAGAGCAGAAGATTGTCGCCAAGGAGGCCGAGGTTGAGCTTGTGAAGCGGCAGCTGCAGGATGCTTCTGGAGACCGGGAGTTGCTGCTGCTGCAGCAGCTGACAGCACTGCGGCAGGAGCTGGCACCGCTGCGGCAGGAGAAGGTGCTGCTCATGCAGCAGCAGGCAGGTGCGGCTGGGTCGCAGCTTTCCTGGCAACCTACATCAGCTGCTTATCAAGCAAGCTTGCAGCAACCATGGAGAGCAGCATTCCCCAGCTGTCAGCAGTGCTACTGCATGCACCCGGTGTTGCTATGTTTTTCCTATGGTGCTGTAGCAAGTGCTTTGCTGCATGCATGCAAGCCCTTCAATGCACACGATGCCTGCTTGTGTCCATGTTGATGATGCATGCTGCGGTGTGGAATGTATGCCCCCTCCACGCTTTGCTTTCCCACCCCACCCTTTCTTGACCGACATTGCACATCTTGTGTTGTTGTCCACCTCTGCAACACCCTCCTGCATGCTCCTGTGCGCTGCTAGCCACTGTGTTGTCATGCTGCAAGCTTCTTTGTTTGACCATTTGCTGATCTCCTGCCCACGTGTCCTTGCATGTGCTGTTCATGGCTACCACCTGGCTTCTTCTCTCGTCCCGCAGCAGCAGCAGCAGGAGGAGGAGGAGGTGAGTCATGCATGTACTTGCAAGGCTGCCAAACCAGCGTTGCTTGCAGTTGCTTGTAAAGCAGCTGCTAAAGCCCATGCCCCAGCAGTCCTGTTTATTAAGAGCACTACATGCAGCACCACCTGGCGCATGGTAGCTACCCTCATGCTATCTGTAACCGATTAGAATCAGCGAGGCAACTGCATTTCAGATCCATGTGAAGGCTTTTGCTGCAGCCAGCTATGTTGCAGCAACATAAAACCACAACACTCTGCACTCCCAATCATAGCATGCACCAGTGCCACACACACTCTGCACAGGTCAATCTTTGTGTGCACTCTGCGCTGTCAAAAGACAACACAAGAGTGCCACATTACAGTCCTGCACTCCTGAATGCTGCATGCATAATGCTGATTGCATACGCCACTGATGTTGACCTGTGCTGCCCTGCTCTGCCCTGCCTTGCTCCTGTGCATGCGCCATCAACTGCCATTCCTTGGCGGCCCTGCTTCACCACAACAGCACCAGGTGAGCGTTGGAGTTGAGCATTGGTGGTATGTCAGCATGCAGCGGCCGCCTGTGGCGCATGCCAGCAGTTGCTGCCAACTCTTCTGCAAGACTATGTGCTGGTCCCATGGGAAGGTTTTCTGCAGCCCGAGCTGCCACAGCAGCATGGAGTGTAAACCTATTGATTATGCAAGCTGGGTTATCACACTGCGCGTGCCCACCAAGCAGCGCTTTGCTAGGGCGTAATTCCTTCAGCGATGATTCTTCCGCAGTCTAGAGTGAGCAGTGCTTTGCCAGGACATTCTTCATAACAGCACGCTCATGGAGCAGTGTCACGAGGCATGCTTGAACACTGCCCAAGTACCTGGCAGCCCTGCACTACCGCCCAAAACCACACAGTTCTTGCAAGGCTTTCGGCCATGAGCAGCCACTGCATGTGGAGCAGCGATTATACAACATGCTCCAGTAGCAAGAGTACCACATAGGCAGCATGCAGCATGCCCTGTGCATTCTGCATCGGTGCTTTGCTTTTGCTGCGCCGCTGCAGTGTGGCGGCTCCTGTGTGAAGCTCTGCAGCACACTGCGTGCCTCGTGCTGCGTTTCCCGCCCCTGTGCATGAACCCTTCATGACTCCCTCCTGCATGTCATGCGGTTGTGCCTGCAACATGCACCCCTGTTCCCGCAATCGTCTGTGTTCTCGCATGCCCCTGCTGCCTTGCCTGCAGGTGGGCCCAAGATGCGCACTGCCATGGATGATATCATGGCCGTGTACTGTGCGGCAGTGCGTGTGTTGACCAAAGGAGCTCTTGGCAGTGACCATGAGCATGTCAAGGCTCATTAAGGCCACACCCACTGCCCAGTCATTAGGCATACCGTTACATGCAGGCCCCACGTGCATTCTGTGTTGCTGTGGTGTTTTGCTGTGGTGTGGGTGTTGCTTGTAACAACATAGCCAGCAGGTTGTTTGGTGTGGTTGTTGTTGCCGTAAAGTTGCCACTGCTGCCACCGCTATTAGTATCTTGCACACGACAGTTGCATGAGCCCATGTGAGTTATGAAGAATCAGTTTGTCATGTTGCGCAGGGGACTTCCCTGTACTTCGCTGGGTCCCACCCTCGCTGGTGGTGTTGGTGACCTTGGTGCTGCTCATCACTGCCGTGCTGAAGCATGGTTGGGCAGCTCTGACACCCGCCCCCTTTTGGGGCTGGTTGGGGTTTTGGGGTGTCTGGGGAGCTGCGGTGACAGCTCTGGAGCTGAAACAGCCCTGGTTGTGGCTCGTTCAGCTGCTGGCCCAAGTTGTCAGTTGGGGCACAGAAAAGCCTAAGGAGTTGGTGATGGTGATAATATTTGTCCTCGTGGGTGGCATGGTTGTGCTGCTGTTGTACAAAAGCGGCGCCTTAGCTCATGCCTGAACGGCGTCTACCCCTCACCAATAGAGAGGCAATAATAGTCGTAGTTTCCGCTCCGTTACGGGGCGCGGTTGCCGATGCCGTTAAGGTATGGCTTACAAGAAGACTAAAATTATTATGCCTGAACGGCAAGACACTTGCCCAACACTTTTGGGCACTTTTGGGCTTGCCACTGTGCTTTTGTCAACTGCCAGTCAATCAACAGTACAGATCAACTTTTTTTTTTGTTACGAGATCAACTTTGCATATAAATTCATGTAATACTGGATGCCCATGCATACTTTTGGGCACTTTTGGGCAAGTAGTCCTTTGGATAGTCCTTACCCTCTGCTACAGCCTGTGGATGGGCCCTATCTGAGTGCATTGTGCAGATAGTGTCACATTTTGCATTGTGCAGCCACTGTTGTGCATGGCAGGGACTGAAAGTGGATGTGACAGCTGGCAGCTGCTCCCGCCCTGGATGGCACAGTCAAGTTTTGCATTTGAGAGACTTGTGAGTGGATTATACCGATGGTTAACCATGTGATAACCTTTTGATTGACCTCTTGGTCTGTTTTGGTGACTGACAGGGGCAGGTATGTGAAGTACTTGGCTAGACCTTGCTCCAGCAGTGCCAAATCTGCCTGTGAGTGCTAGGCAGATCGGCCTGACACTGCTATTCTCCATTGGAAAAGTTAGATAGTACCTAAAAACGCGACGCGTTATTGACGCTTGAGTGAAGCCCTGTACTCCTCCACAGCTGAACTACTGCCCAGCAGTTGTATGAGTGCAGTTCTGGCCGCCAAGTGCGACAGGCAGCAGCTGACACTGCTGACTTTGGTTACCAACCGGTCCAGCCTCCAGGCAGCAAGCACGCTATCAGTAAAGACCTAGCCGTGGTAATTGCCAAACGCACAACGCTGCGACACTTGGCTTGTGCCCTCAGATGTGTGGCCTGGACCTTAGAACTCACTGACTCACTGACTGAGTCAGTCACTCAGTGAGTTGTATGGCAATGGCATATGCTGATGCACCACACGCTCCTGCATCAGCCCAAGAACACACCAGACATCCTGATCGGGTACCCTGCAGCAAGCTGCCGCGCCAGCGCTGCTTTGCTGGCGCAGTAGGCCTGGATGAGCTGCAGGTGCTCTGCAGATGGCTGGTACCTGCTGCTGTTGCTGCTGCTGCTGCTGCTGGTGTTGCTGCTGCTGCTGCTGCTTTTGCCGTTTCTGCTGCTGACACCGGCTTGCTGCTGCTGCGCCTGCGAAGGCTCTATTGTTGCTGCACATGCATTGGTAGATTGCTGTAGGTTGTCAGCCAGCTCACCCAGCCTGTACACCAGAAGCTCACCAAGCCTCAACTGCTGCACCTGTCGAACCAATGATGCCAGACAGGCATGCTGCGATTGGCCTACTGCATCTGCTTGCGGCTGCTGTGTGCTGCTGCTGTTGTTGGCTTGCCGCTGCAGCATGCCTGCTGCTGCAGATGCAGCGGCGTCATGCAGCACATTCAGGGCCACTTTCAGCCGCCCATCAACACCAGCAGCATCAACGGACATGTTTGCAAACCCATTGCTACTACTACTACTGCTACCTGCTGCAATCAGCTGCTGCTGCACTGCCTCACCCAGCTGCTCGCACTGCAGCAGCTGCTGCCCATTGCCCCCAGCTGTCAGCTTGCTTTTTAAATAGTCAAAGTAACACGCCGCCATGGCCTGCAAGCTGCTGCAGACAACCACTGCATCAGCAGGGTTTGGGGAAGGGGCAAAACCCTACAGCAGCAGGAAGGGCTCTGCTGGCCAGCTGCCATAGCTGATGCAGACCTGCTCCCCAGCAGAAACTCCTTCAGGCCCTGAGGCAGCACATTAAACAGCAGCAGCAGAAGCAGCAGGCAAGTAAAACCCTAGCGTCGGAAACGGCGATGAGTGTTGCAAGGTTCATTAAGGCAAGGACAGCAGCACAGCGCAGGGCACAAAGGTGGGTGCTGCATGCCCTGAAGTTGGCTGATGTGTGTAGCCTTTACTTGTACAGCATCATACTTTACGTAAGTTTGCAACTCTGCTTTGGGCAACTCCAACCATTAGGCAGCAAACCCACCTGCAACTAGCTGAAAGCAGCTGCTGCTGCTGCTGCTGCCTCCTAGCCCTGCAGCTGCTGCTGCGTCATCCCTTACCACCTCAAGCGCCGCGCTAGCCTCTTTGCTCTGCTGGTGCAGCCACACGGCCGCGTTGCCTGCAGTGCTGCTGTGGTTAGCCATGTCTATGCCAGGCACTCTGTTTCAGCAGCCGTACCCTGACATCAATGCTTGTATATATCATATCAGCTCACTTCAAGCTGGTCGCTGCAGTGCATCAGCCAGTCAAGAGCCAACCCACCTGCAACAAGCTGAAAGCAGCTGCTGTTGCCGCTGCTGCTCTTACTGCTTCCTAGTCCAGATGTTGCTGCGGCTTTGTCTGTGGCCGCAACCAATCTCTTCCTCCGCGCCTGGGCAGTGCTGCTGGTGCAGTTGCACAGCTGCATTCGCTGCGCTGCTGCTGTGGTTGGCCATGTCTATGCCAGGCACTGCCACATGGCAGCCTGAGGAAGCATCCAGGAAGCACCTGCTGTGCAGCACCTGCAGCAGCAAGCACAGAGATGAAGTCAAACACAAAGCTGATGTAACCATGCCAGTAATGATTATGAACACATGTGCACCTGCTGTGCAGCACCTGCAGCAGCACACCACTCAATGCGGCATGAGGCAATGTGTGGGGCCATGGGCAGTGCTGATCAGCAACAGGATGTGCACCACATACACAAGGGACACCGGCGAGCCAGCTGGTATTTGAAGAGGGTATATGACAGTTTGTAACAGGCCCTTGGGCCCAATGGACTTGATTGGGCCAACTGGATACTAGGGCTCATGGGACAAATGGACACCTGTTAAGGACAAGTGTGCATGGCAGGGATCAATTGCATTTGAGGGTTTAACATGTAGGTTTTTTGTATCTCACCTGGGCCAATTGACGCCGTGGTAGAATATTTGTACAACAGTCAAGGCCCAGAATTGACTATGGGCCACAGGGGCCCTAGGGGGCTGCAGCTGGCCTTTAAGTAACCTTATAGCCCCTGGGGACTTAAAGCAAGGTTAGGGGCCACTGCAGCCTTGCCAGATTGTGCCAGCAGCTGTGTCTGCGCCTGCAGCAGCAGTTACAAGGTGACCTCAACAGTATCAGGCCACCATCATGCACACACACTTTCACAAAGCACTGTCACAATGCACTTAAAGCTTTGTGTAAGCCCGCTTGCGTCCATGAAGGTATGGCGTGGCCAACGCAGCTGTCTTTAAGTCATATTATGGCATTGCTGCGCGGACGTGCACGCCACTGTGTGTCTGCTGTTTCTCAACGATTCGATTGCATGTCATAGGTATATTACAATGTCATCTGCGGCCATTAAGGCCCTCTCTGGCTCAATGTGTTGATCCAGCTCCAGGGTTCTAGGCTTAAGACACGGCGATTGTGCTCGAATGCGCCTGTAGCATCAGTTGTGGCATTCAGTATACAAACAGGGTCACTGCAAGGCATATGAAGTTGCCTGTCTCAACGGTTGCATGGCTGACCCCGCACGTTTACTGTTAGCTAAGGAGTTGCAAGTACAACCAAGAAGCGCCATATTCAGCATGCTGCTGCCGCTGCTGCAGGCAGCGCGGCCAATTTGATCGGTCAGCAGCAGCAGCAGCAGCAGCAGCAGCAGCAGCAGCGCAGTGCAGGCATGCAAAATGCGGCTGCAGGCACCTGCAGTTCTGTTGCTGTTGCAAGCTGCAAGTACGGAACCACCAAGAAGCAGAACAATAGCGATTGTTGTCGCACCTCGCGCCATGGCCCGTAGCTCATCGTGCAGGTCCCGCACAAGCTGCTCCCTTTCCTGTGGCGGTGTCTGCTCAAGGCTGGCCAGCTGCCGCTCAGCCTCTGCCCTGGTCTCCTGCTCCTTGAACTTCTTGTAGCGCTGGACAAGCAGCAGAGACTGCTTTGCTCGCTTCTGCCGGCCAAAGTGCAGTGCCGCCTCAGTCAGTGCATCTGAGGAGCCTGCAGCAACATCAGATGTGATGCAGCAACAGTCCCATCGGGCAGCACTTGTAAACTGCCAACCCAGGGCAGCTAGCGCCAAGCAAAAACCTGATTATGTGGCAACCAGACCGCGGAATGCTGCACAGATGCGCAGCCCACCCACCTGCTGAGCTTTGGTTCCGCGTTGTACCAGAAAACCTGGACAGGTGGGAAAACAGCTGCTCGCACTCCTCGCCCAGGGTTTTGGCGCAGCCGCTGGTCCACCCAGGCTGCCACAACATCTGACAAGCCTGCGAGTGCAGCGTGCCATGCGCGTGTGACAAGGCCTTGCGCACAGCACCCCAGCTGCCGGTGCACACCAGATCACGCAGCTCTTGTATGCGCTGCTGCAACTGCTGCAGCTCCTCCTGCTGATGCAGAGGTTGCTGCTGCTGCGTGCTGGTGGGAGGTTGGTATCGCTGCAGCGCTTCAACGACGCGCTCGCTCCAAGCCGCCCACTGACACATGATGTCAATGTGCAGCTGTTGCAGACCACTGGTCATGAGGTTATGGGCAGCGATGTGGAAGGCATAGCCATAGCGCTCGCCACTGCCAATCAGGTTGGCGGCTGCTATTGGCCCGCCATGTCGTGCATCGGTTGCTGCAGTGCAGTCGCAACACGAAGTAAGTCATCACGTGAGGGCAAATGCACTGTCCAAAGGGAAGGCCGCAATGACGACAAGGGCAGCATATAAGAGTCATGCCAGCCCGTGCGCTGCATGTCCAGAGCAGAAGAAAAGGGCCATTCCAGCCCGTGCGCTGCATGTTCATGCAGGGAAAACAGGGCCATGCCATACTCACCCACACAGCGCCCTGTGATCTTCTGCTGAGCCTGCCGCCGTTGCTGGCCATCAGATGCCGCAGCCCACAAGCCATTGCAGATGTTGTCTGGGACGCGAGCTGCGCATGCTCAAGTAAAGGTTGCAGGCAGCACAGCCCAGTAGGCAGCTCAGACGTTGCAAGGCTATGGCGCTGCTGATCTGTACACTGCACACTGTCACAACAGCAGCCAACAAGCCAATCATTGCAACGCACATGTTGTTCACTAAACGTACCAGCTACAGGCGCATGTTATGTTGCGACAGTTCACGTGGGGCAGCCTCTATCTATTGATGCAAGGCAGCATGTGGCACAGCAGCACAATCCTCACCGTGCTGCCCATTGCCAAGTCCAGGGCTTGCAGACTCGGCTGCACGCTTGCATCGTCTGCAAAGAACTCGCTGTAGTGCTGCTGCCGCCACAGCTCCCTGTGCCGCAGCCAGGTGAACAGCTTCATGTTGGCGTCGATATGCACGCCAGCCATGCCGTCACTGCATGCTGGGCACTCCAGGTCGTTCAGCAGCTGCAGACCAAGCCGCAGGTCCGTCTGGCAGAACTTGTACTCGCGATGTGCGCGGCGGAAGGTGCGCATCTTGATCTCTCGACGCGGCTGCACAGCAGCAAGGTGCATGCAAGGGCGATCAGAATGGTCAGCCGGGCGCACACAGCAAGCAAAACAAGCATGCAGGGTGATGCGCGTGCCAGAGACGCACTTGCGTGGGGTGCAGAACGGCCACGGCGTCCACGATGCCCTTCAGGAAGCCACTCAATGAGATGGTAGGGTTGCACAGCCGCATGGAGTCCCACAGCTGAAGCAGTGCCACATCCACCACAGTCCTGTGTTGCAACAGCAGAGACAGCAACCCGATAAAGATGTGCCCACTGTGGTGAGAGGTAGGCTGATGATGCAGCAAGTAAAAAAGATGTCAGGCTTACAGCACATGCTACATACCATTACATACAGTTGAATATCATTACTACACACTTCCAACAGGGGTTGCTGGCTAGTTGCTGGCAGAGTAAGACGCAGTTTGACGTCACCGCACACGCACCGCACGTGACTTGAGCTCAGAGATGCAGGCCATGCCTGGACGCGCAGGAAGTCCTCTGGCTGCTGCCACACAACTGTGCTGCAGCTTGTGCACTTGAAGCCTGCGCGCTTTGCTTCAATGATGCCATCTGCAGAGCATAGAAGCCACATAAGCAGTCAGTGGTGGGCACAGCGTAGGGATGCACGCATCAGTTGCTGTGGCACATCAGTTGCCTGATGCAGGGAGTTGGCAAGCAGATGTGGACACTCAGAACACCAAGAAGCAGCTGGCAGCAGGCATAGCCTGGTGGTGAATGCCACGGCAGTAGGGTGCCCTGCTGGTGATGCGTCACAGAGTGCAATGTCGCGGCAGAGCAGCTACAGCACAAACGCCACATTTTGCAGCGTGGTGGCGCAGTGACAGACAATTGGGCAGCTCATCCAACCAATCTCTGCAATCATAGAACCCGGCGCCTTGAAACCGCACCTTGAACACGCTCTTGAAGCCTATGCCCTTGTAGCCAATCCAACGCTGCTCCAGTTTGGTGGATGCCCCGATGTCACACAGCGCCGCCAGGTCTGCTGCGCTCAGCCCCGCCTCGTTGTTGAGTGCTGCAATGAAGTTTGGCAGCAGCAGGAACTCCAGCGCAGGCACGGCAGCTGGCGGGTAGCGGTTGTCATCCGCATTCTGCAGGGCAGAAGCAGCAGCAGCAGCAGCAGCAGAAGCAGTAGCAGTAATCAGACACACCTCAGATGGTGCAGGCAGCAGCAGGAACTCCAGCGCACGCACGGTGTCTTGCTGGTAGCAATTGTCGTCCGCATTCTGTAGCACACAAAGCTGCAGCAGCAGCGCCCGCAATGTATTGGCAGCTGGTCTGCAGACGGACGCCGCGGGTGTGTGGCGGAACACTGGAGCAACTACTCATGCGGTAGCCCCCAGGACCGGGACGCCCATCTCATCTTTTAAGGCACAATGTAGTGCATGGCATGCAGACAATAGCTATGCATACACATGCGCGCCACCTGCACAGATGCCCTGATTTAAATTGGAGCCCAAACCAGTACACTAGCATGCGCGCATCAATCACCATAATGCAAGAGCACACACACGCCAACCAAGGCAACTGACTTCCAATCGCCCACCCACCATGGCAACATCATGTAACACAGTAACATGTTATATAACACACCTGCACCAGCTCCAGCACGAAATGGCTGCTGCTGCTGTACAGCTCCTGGCTCAGCCGCTGCAGCGCCCGCCCCAGCCGCGCATTCTGAGCAGCCATCAGCTGCCCAGCAGGCCCTTTCAGGCCCAGCCCCACACCAAACTCCCGAGCTCGGATAGCTTCCACTGCCTGCTTAGCTGCAGCTTCTCGCTCTGCTGCTGCCTGCGCATCTGCTGCTGCTGGCAATGTGGTGCTGCTGATCAAGCTTGAGGGAGGTGCGGCTGCAGCATTGCTTGCAGGTACACCATCACCACCACTAAGAGCTGCACTGGCAGCGTGACTGCCAGCAGGCTGCTGCTGCTGCTGCTGCTGCAGCCGCATCAGCAGCTTGTGCAGCGCAGCCTGTGCAGCGTCACTTGCCGGGTGGGTCCCTGCTGAGGCGAGGAGTGCCTGCAGGCATGCAAGCAGCAGCACAGCAGCAGCTGTGAGTGGCGTTGTTTTGTATCAGGGCACCAACATGCTGGTACACCTGGCATTGCTGAGTTCAACTTCAACATGCATTGCTGTGCAACATACGACCTGAACTACCATGATCTCAAGCGAAGTACACCTTGAAACAGCTGTTGCTGCTGCTAGAGAGCTTGTGCGTCCTCACCTTCGCATCCCCAGCACCCTTCTCAACAGCGCCGCCGCGGCCAGCCACACTTCCTCCAATTGGAAGCATCATGATCTCATGCAAAATCCACGTCCAAACAGCTGTTGCTGCTTCTACAGAGCTTGAGCGTCCTCACCTGTGCATCCCTAACGCCTGCAACATGCTCAAAAGCGCCGCCTCTGCCAGCCCCACTTCCTCCAGCATCATCCACAGCACCACCACCCCATTGACATGTCGAGTACAGTACACCTCAAACAGCTGTTGCTGCTGCTGGAGAGCTTGAATGTCCTCACCTTTGCATCACCAGCATCCGTAGAGGGCTGAGCATCGCCGCCCCTGCCAGCCGCAGTTCCTGCAGCATCACCAGCAGCACCACGACCATTGAGATCTCAAGTACAGTACACCTCAAACAGCTGTCCTCACCTTTGCATCACCAGCATCCATAGACGACTGAGCATCGCCGCCCCTTCCTCCAGCATCACCCACAGCACCACCAGCAGCAGCTGGCGCTCTGCATCGCCTCTGCCAGTCCTCCTGCCACACTCTGATCCCCAGCTGCCAACCCAACACATGCAGCACAGATAGCTCTGCACTGTATGGCTGCCTCGCTGCTGCCGCTGCCGCTGCCGCTGCTGCTGCTGCTGCAGTTGTGTGTGCCACAGCCGCTGCCTCTGCAGCAGCAGTGCTAGCCACCTCAAGCAGCAACCCCTGTGCAGCTGCACTGCTGCCTATGAGGCTGTAGAGAGGCTGCAGCAGCAGCTGTTCACCAAGAGAGACTGTCAGCGGTGCTGGCAGCAGCACAAGGCAGCGTAAGACGAATGAGGCAGCTGCATGTGCACCAGCTGCTGCTGCTGGCACGGACAGCACCAACAGTCTGGATGCAGCGCCGTGTGCTGCCAGGAACTGCGCCAGGGGCCCCAAGCTGGGTTGGTACACCTGGAAAAGGACAGCAGCAGCAGAAGACAGCACGCTTGGGCGGATCCTTGCTTTGACAAGACACCAAGGCAAGATAAGTTCGGTGATCCAAATAGGAATATCATGCCAAGCACATCAGCATTGCCAGCAGCTTGGGCCACAAAAGGGAGAGCAGTACAAGGGAAACAAACAGCAGGTCACATGCCGACTGTTGCCCAGTACTGCATGCCAGCATCAAGCCCATGCAGACTTGCCACTGCTGCGTGCTCCCACCTGTTGCCAGCTAGACCAGCTGTGCAGCTCAGCCAGCTGCGGCGCGGCAGCCCTGCTGATCAAACACACACCGCCCACAAGCAGGCTTCAGTCCACCAAGCCATACCACAGCGACGCGCCCTTGATCAACACAACAACACGGCGTGTGCCAACTTGGCTGCGTGCTACGCACCTGTTGCCAGCTGGACCAGCCGTGCAGCTCAGCCAGCTGCGGCGCTGCAGCCAAGCAGCACAGCGCATCTTCAACGCTGACAGACCCAGCAGCACCTGCAGAGTCTCCTGCTGCTGCTCCTTCGGGCACTTCCTGCCTAAGCTGCAATGACTGATCCGCTGCCGGTTGATTAGCTATACCTGCTGCTGCTGCTGCTGCTGCTGCTGCTGCTGAGGTTGATGATACTGGTGCTGCTAGGGCGTGTACACCCCATACACAGCTCTGGCTGCTGCCAGGGCAGCCTGCTAGAGTGTCAGCAGCAGCAGCAGCAGCAGCAGCGCAGAGGTGCAGCAGCCGCTGCGTGCTGCCGTGGCCCAGCTGCTGCACGTGCTGCACTCCAAATGTGGCGCACCTCGACACAGCCGCAGACAGCTCTGCAGGTGCAGCAGCAAGTGACAGCTTGAGCCAGCACACAGTGTCGTGGCGACCAAAGTGCACAGCTGTCCAAGCACTCTTGGCATCAATATCCTTAGCTGCCTACAAGCAGCCCAATAATACACTCTGGTATCTTCTTGACGCTGGGCAAAAGGTCACGAGTTCTGCTGCACATGCTTCAAAAACCTGCGGAGGGCAATTTTGCATGCTTAGTGAACACTTACCTTGCTCCTCCATGTCGCCACAGCAAGCCTTGGCCTGCCCAGCAGCTTGCAGCACAGCAGCCAGCGGCACCGGTGCCAATGCATCATGCGCAGCTACTGCTGCTGCCGGCCCTGGCCCGCTACTGCCTTGCAGCACAGCCAGCAGCTGCGGCTGCTGCTGCAGCAGCTGCAGCAAGCTGTCTGCACCCAGTCCTAGCTGGGAAAAGTGCTGCACACCAAACCTAGCCTGCAGCTGCTGCTCTAGGGTAGCTAGGCCAGCTATGCTGAAGCCTGTGACCTGACTGAGCTCGGACAAAGCCTCCTGCAGCTGCTCTGCTGAGACTGATACATCATCTGGTACAGCCCGTCTTTGCCGTTTCCGCTGCTGCTGCTGATGCTGCATGTCTTCTTCCTTTAATTCATCACTTTCGCTGCTGCTTTGTTCATCGCTGCTGCCACTGTCAGCCTGGCCGCTCTCATCGTCAGATGACGCACCAGCAGCAGCAGCAGCAGTAGCAGCAGCACCAGCAGCCGCAGCACCAGTAGCAGTAGCTGAAGGCAGTTGGAGCCAAAGCTGCACCAGTTGCAGCAGCTTGACAAACTCCTGCGCTGCCGCTGCTGCTGCTGCTGCCCTTGTTGCCCCGGTAGCTGCACCACCATCTTCATTGCCCTTGCATGAAACCACACGCTGCTGCTGCTGCTGCTGCTGCTGCCGTGGCGGCTGGTGCTGCTGCTGCTGCTGCTGTGCCTGTTGCAGACGCCCAGCCACAAGGTGCTGCTGCTTTACAACCTCTGCAGCGCTGTACTGCTTCCCCACAGGAAACAGCGCCACAAACGCCTCACGCAGCTGCAGCAGCGCATTAGCAAGCCGCTCTGCAGCACTGCTGCCACTGCTGCTGCCCTTGGCACCGTCTGCCGTATAACCGCCGGCTGCTGCTGCTGCAGCAGCAGCACCACCCGCAGCAGCAGCGGGCTTTGCTGGTGTGCCTTTCATGTACAGCTCACCAATGCGGCCATTAACAGCATAGAACAGTACGTGCTGCAGCAGCTGCAGCAGCACCTTCAGAACAGGCCTCTGTACGCCTTGCAAACTGCGAGGGTTTTTTGCGCGGGCACCCTGGCAGCCTGTAAGCTCCTGCGCCTCTGTGGCGAGCTCTGCAGCAGTGCAGATCAGCAAGCAGCAATGCAACTGAACACATGGCATGTGCCGGGAGAATGCATGATCTGGCGTGGCTGAATGTAGTGGTCGTGATAGCCACAGCAATGAAGCAAGCCGCCACACACCGTTGGTTTGCGTCACAATGGCACAAGACTCCAAGCACTCTATATTGTTAGAACTTTTTGTTACCAAACACTGTACCTTAACCGGCAATAGAACAAGCGGGAGCAAGAAACCCAAAATACGGCTGAAGAGGTCCTCGCCTTATCGCATCATTATATGTTGCAGCATGTAGCACATCACGCATCAATGGCAGACTGTTGTATGGCAGCCTGTTTGGAGATGGCAAGCTATGCTCATGACAAGGCTGCAGCTGTAGCCACACCTGCCCAACTGCTAAACCTAAACCTATTCGTCCATGTCATGTTCTCACTGCTAAACCTCAACCCTGTGGCCACGCCTGCCAAACCGCCAAACCTAAACCTTTCCATTCATTTCATGTTCTCTCTGCTGAACCTCAACCCTGTGGCCACACCTGCCAAACTGCTAAACCCAAACCTTTTCGTCTGTTTCATGTTCTCACTGCTAAACCCAAACCCTGTGGCCACACCTGCCAATTTGCTAAACCTAAACCGTTTCGTCCATGTCATGTTCTCACTGCTGAACCTGAACCCTGTGGCCGCACCTGCTAGGTTTCCAGCAAAGGCCGCCAGGTACCCCTGCTCAGAAAAGCAGGCCCTGCTCTTCAAAGTTGCCTGCACACCCGCAGCACAAAAGCAAAGCAGAAACGGTTCAGCTGAACAACAGCAAAATTGCGTTGCGCTGCAGTGACGAGCAAGCTCATCTGGAGTGCGACTGCAGTGCAGCAGGCTTATGTCTTCTCAGGTCCGCTGACTGAGCTGGGTTGCTGCTTGCGCAAGCACTCTGCTTTGGTCGGCAGCTGGCCCTGATGGAAATCTTGCTTTTGCAGTCAAGTCAAGCGCTGCGCTGCCAGACTGCTAGCATACCAGCATATGTCTAGGCTGTGCAGCAAGGCCGCTAATTGGCTGACAGGCTGATAGAATGTGCAGCTGGGCAAAGTGCAGTCCAACATGCTAAAAGACGGTGCCGCCAGCCTTTTGATAGGCTGACTGACTCAGCAACAAATACATCAAAAGTCACACACACCTCGGCCATCAATGCCACCTTCTCCAGTAGAGCTTGGTACTTGCCCTCAGGCAGACCCAATTTATCAGGCACCCACACAGTGCCTGCCTGCTGCTGCTCCCGCTCCTGCTGCCGCTCCTGCTGCCGCTCCTGCTGCCGCTCCTGCTGCCGCTGCTGCCACCGCTGCTGCCACTCCTCCCGCTCTTGCTGCCGTTGACGCTGCGTCGTCGTTGCTGCTGATTGCTCGGCAGCAGCTGACAATGGTTGCAGCTGCTGCTGCTGCTGCTGCAGTGGCTGCAGCGGATGCAGAGCCCCAGCCGCAGCCCCTAACTCAGCACCCGCCACAGCTGCTGCTCCTGAGCCTGCTGCTGCTTCAGCTTCTGCTTCTGATGCTGCTGCTGCTGCTGCTGCTGCGCCAGCCGCTTGTGCTGCATACAGCACTTCCAGATCCTGGTAGTCTTTCTTGGTTGGTGGCGTGGCTGCTGAGTCTGACGGCTGCTGCTGCTGCGTTAGCATGAGGGACAGCAGCGCTGCCTCTGCTGCATGCAGCGCATCTGTCACTAGCCTTGATGCTTCTGCAGGTAGCTGCTGCAGGCACTTCTGCCAGCTCCGCTGCAGGAGAAAAGAAGCGCCGTGCTGCTGGTGACACCATCAGCCCTGCTGCCTGACCCCCTGCATATGCAGGTGGTGACAGCTGCAGTAGCAGGCGTGTCTGCTCCAGCGCGCGGGGGTGCTGCCGCAGTCCGTGCAGAGCTAGCAGCTGCTGCCTGAGGTCCCAGAGGGTGGCAACTCGCCTGCGCAAAGACAGCCAGCACAATCTGGTACAATCTGGTACAATCTGGTACGATCTGGTACAATCTGGTACATTGGAGGGCAACGGTGCTGGCAAGGGCGCGTGTACACAGAACGGTACATGCAAGCCAAATCACTGAGCCGCCTGGAGCTGCGTGCTGCACACTACATGCTGCTGCATGCAGATCACTATGCAAGCACACACGGGGAAGCGGCAGTTCTTGCGGGCCAGCTGTGCAAGCTCAGCAGCACCTCACCCTACCTGCTGGTCACAAACTTGCACACAAACTTGTCAAAGGCAGCTGCGTTCCACACCAGTGGCAGCACCATTCCCCTGTCCAGCAGCGCTGCGTCGAATGCTGGCCACCTGACAGCAGCAGCACTGAAAGTGCCAGCAGCTGCAGCTGCAGCTGCTTCGCCTGCTGAGCCGCCTGCTACTGCTCCTCCTCCTACTGCTGCTGCTGCTGCTGCTGCAGGTGGTGCTGCTGCTGCTGCTGCTGCTGTCAGCTTGGGTGCTGGCCTCTCATCCACAATCACCACATCACCATCACTGTCAGCTGCAGCGAGCCGTGCAGTTGCAGGAGCACTGCTACTGCCGCCTGCAAAAGCAGTTGCCGCTGCAGCACTGCGTCGCTCACAAAGGCTGCTTGCACCAGGTACACCACCACCAGCAGCAGCTGCAGCAGCTGAGGATGGTAGCAGCGGCGCCTGCAGTGGCTCTTGCGGTCGTTGCTGTGGCCAGTTGACACGTATGCTTGCCGCTGCGCCAGCTGCCGTAGCTGGTGTGCTGCTGCTGCCAGGCTCTTGCTGCTGCTCCTGCTGCTGCTTCTCTTCTTCGTCGTCGTCGTCTTCGCTTCCATGCGACACCTGTGTGGAGCAGCAGCAGGCAGCAGGCAAACAGAGAGCCCTCAAGCGCACAAAGCTGGTTGGCCTGTGAAGATTGGCCTCTGAAGGCACCCGAGCTGGGTGCTGCTGTGCAACTTGTGCTGCTGACATTCAAGACGCTTGCAGGAAACAGAACATCCTGCACACGCCACCCTGCTGTATAAATCCGCTGCTAACACAGCTCACCTGCTTGCTTGAGCAGTTTATGTTTGGAATCTGCTGTATGCTGTATTTGCGCATGCCTGGGTTAAGACAGCCTGTGCTGATTGAACAAACAGCACTCGCTGTGCCTGCATGTAGTTTCTGCTCCCTCTGGATGAGCTGCAGTACTCACATGCGTGACACGCGCCGCGCCCTGAACTGCCAGAGTGGCCGCCTGCACCGCAGCTGCCTGGTTGGACCGCTGCTGCTGCTCGGTTGGACAAAACAGCCCCAGCAGGTAGGACTCCAGCATGGGTCTCCAAACTACGGCCGCCATTGGTTTTACACCATGTGCCTGGAAGCGCGTTACAGCGGCCGCAGCACGATTGCAGCGCGCATGGGAGTATGTTGTGTTTGCTTGTCAAAGACTTCAGCCAATGTGTTTGACTATACAAACATACACAATGCTGCAGGCGCGTGAAACTTCAAACTAGGTGTTGCTGCATCATTCGTGTTGCCCAGCAGGGCTAGAATAGGGATAAATCCTGCAAGATGTTGCACAAGCACTCTCCCTTAGCAGCAACCTCCGGCAGCTCCTACTGCAAAAGCAGACTACATTGGGCCCAGGCGCTGACATGCGTGCAGCAGCTACAATCACCTTGGCCACCTGCATGCACTCGTTGTGCAGCTGCTTTGTTGTCCAGGTGCCATCCTGCGTGCTGCACCTCAGCCGTCTCAAGCACAGGTCCAAAATGTTCAAGTGGTCACACTCTGCTGCTGCCGCTGCTGCTGCAGATCCAGCAGCAGGCCGGGCGCTTGCGTGCTTGCCAGGCTTGCTACCGCCAGCGCCCTTGAAATCAGCAGAACCAGCGGCAGCGGCATCTGCCACACGGGCCTTTTTGACTGGACGATCAGCTTCACGCATTAGCTGCTGCTGCTGCTCCTGCTCTCGCTGGTGTTGCTGCTGTTCCTTTTGTTGCTGCTTGCGCTCCTGCCTCTTCTGCTTCTTGCTCTTCTTCTTAGACTGTTGCACAGGTGGATGTTGCTGCTGTTTGTGCTGCTGCTGCTGTTTGAGCTGCTGTTCGTTCTGCTGCTGCTGCTGCTGCTGTTGTGACTTGGGATCATCCCGCTGCCGTTTCCGCTGCTGCCCATGCTGCCCCTGCTGCTGTTGCCCGCGGTGCAGTGCTGCTGCTGCTGCTGCTGCTGGTGGTGGTGGTGCAGCAACAGCAGCAGGAGCAGCAGCCGCTGCAGCCTTGCCTTCCCGCCGCGCCTTCTTGCTCACAACTTGCTGCCATGGTGGCGACAGCAGCTGTTGCAGCTGCTGCTGCTGTGGTGACGGCGGTGGCGGCGGCTGCGGCGGCAATTCCAATGCCAGAACAGGTTGCCTGTT
Organism: Tetradesmus obliquus; assembly: GCA_030272155.1. NCBI lineage: Eukaryota > Viridiplantae > Chlorophyta > Chlorophyceae > Sphaeropleales > Scenedesmaceae > Tetradesmus > Tetradesmus obliquus. Next base: position 7,404,269 of record CP126193.1, on the reverse strand, counting down.
GGGCTGCCTGTACACGCCTGCCAGCTGCTGCGGTTGTGCTCGTAGCATGGGTCGCGCCCCACCCAGCCCTAACCCTAGCCCCAGCCCCTGCATGGATGCGACGTCATACTGAGGTGGCCTGTCCAGTGCGCGCTGGTTGACTGGGTAGCCCCTGATAGCTGCTGCTGCTGCTGCTGCTGCTGCTGCTGCTGCTGCTGCTTGGCCTTGCTGAGCTGGCACAACCGCCTGTGCTGTGATTTGAGGAGGTGGCTGCCCTACCTGCCTGTGCCATGGTGGTGCAGGAAAGCCCACACCTGGGCTGTGTGGCCGCTGCTGCTGCTGCTGCTGCTGCTGCTGATGTTGCTGCTGTTGCTGCAGCACCTGCGGCACCCGCTGTTGCTCTGGCGGTTGTGGCTGCTGCTGCTGCTGCTGCTGCTGCTGCTGCTGTTGGTGGTGGTGGTGGTGGTGGTGCTGACCCCACGGCTGCCCTGGCTGTTGCTGCTGCTGGTGTGGCTGGTCAAACTGCTGCCCTGGCAGTTGCTGCTGCTGCTGCTGCTGCTGAGGCTGGCCCCACGGCTGCCCTTGCAGTTGTGGCTGCTGCTGCTGCTGTTGCTGCAGCTGGTCCCACTGCTGCCCTGGCAGTTGTGGCTGATGTGGTGGTTGAGCCTGGTGCCACGGGGGTGGCTGGTTGGGTTGCATGCTGTGCTGCTGTGCCTGCAGGAAAGGTGCAAGCATGCAGGGCATGATGGTACATACATCATGCTGCTACTGCCAGGGTCTGCGATCCAGGCTAATGGCAGTAAGCAAGCCTTGGACTCACCGAGGCAGCACCTCACCAAGCAAAGAGTGGGTGTGAGCAGCAACTTGATGCACTTGATCAGCAGCATCATAGCATCTGCTGAGCATGGCATGCGAGCAATGAGTTGGCTTGTCTCTTCTGCTCACCTAGCTACTGCTGCAGCTGCTGGGGCAAGTCTCACCTGTCAGCGCAGTACCCAGCTGATTAACTGCACGGGAATATAGCTAGGTGTAGCGGCGCCGATGAATCAGGCATCGATTGCCGCATGTTCGTGTGCGCCAGCAGTTCACTCTGTTTTCGAGCTGCACCAGAAGTCCCTGAGAACGCTTCTGCAAGGAGTGATGTGCTACGAGCTAAAGCTAGTTTTTATCATTACAATGAGGCGAATTGTTCGCGCCCTAGGCCTCATGCTTGTCATTGCATCCCAGTGCAGGGGGCAGAAGGTTTTTTTTTTCTGGGGTGGGAGTCCTAGTCACCGTGGTACTTGCTGCCCAGTAGCATGCACGTAGCATCAAGTTATGCAATAGGTCATGGTGACAGGTGGTCAAGTAGAAAAGTGTATAGAGCTGATGAGCCCAGCGGCAGGCCTACTTTGTGTGCCACAGTCGCACTTCTGGCGGCCCGAAGATGTGTGTCTCTTTGTCCAGCAATGCAATCACGATGCAAGCTTGGTCGCACCTGGTCCACCAACACAGGTAATCACGTCTCTGGTCAAGCCTGACTACGATACCTGAGACAACACCTGTGCGAATTTCGCAAATGTGTGAACATTGGAAAGGTGAACTGAACACTTTAGCTGTCAGGCGACCTGAGAGCAAGTTGCAGTATAACATTCTCAAATACCTCTTCTCTGGGAACAGATAATGAGAATGTTTTTATGTCTGGGAAGATGACTCTGCCAGCAGTAGGGCAAGGTGCTGGGCCACAGTGCACACTTTCAGCCATGAGTCACGCCGTGAAACCTGATTCATGCCGTGATCATTACGCCAGGCGTGCACAAAAGTGCTTGGGATGAATCGTTGCCTGACGAAGGGTAACACTCCAATCTCAATTGCAGATTGTATTTTGTCGGCTGGCGAACGCGTAGCTGACCTGGATTACTTGCCGTCACTGCAGCTGTAGGACTCCTACAGCAGGGTTGAACCCTGTGCAGCTGTTGCAGGTGCCGGGTGAGTCCAGGCGCCTGCACGTTGTGCCATTCGCTATAATGACAGATTTTCAAGCGTTTGTAAGATTTGAGCCCATCCTGCAGGCCAACGAATGCTTATTGCGAGCCGCAGTGGTCCCGGAACACCTGTCCGACCCACAGCTCAAGTCGCCTTTGCGACGTGTTGGTGTGCACCGAAGGGCCCCTACCTGCTTAGAATTGCTTGAAGGTAAAGGTTCCCTGCGAATCCACCGCTCACACCGGTCAGTGTCGCTGATGAGTCTGCCTTTAGCAATGTGTACAGCATCCAAGGTGACTTGTATTTGTATGGGTTTCACATTGGTGGCAAGCGTGGCGGCGGCACTAGTCTTGCGACAAAGGTGAACACAAAAAAGACAGACAGCTCCAGCTGCCTTTCCTTCCAGCACATGAAAAGTAACAATGGGTATGAGCTCACGCACAAGTCCAAAGAGCAGAGTTATGCTCACAGGCTGCCGCGCAGTCGGCGTGCTCCAGCCAGGTAGGCAGGATGTAGCCCAGCGTGGCGTCTGCTGCCAGGTTTAACCATACCCATTAATACTATGAAGGGCCAGATAATTCATGGAGGTAGCTGCTGGACCACACCATACCACACAGCTCACCTGCTGCCGCGCAGTCAGACGGCTCCAGCCAGGTCGGCAGGATGTAGCCCAGCGTGGCGTCTGCCGCCAAGTCGAAGCAGTATTATTAGAAACATTCAGGACCAAACTAGTCACATACAGTAGCTGCTGAACCACACCAGACAGCTCACCTGCTGCCTCACATTCCGCCGGCTCCAGCCAGGTGCGCAGTATGTAGCCCAGCGTGGCGTCTGCCGCCAGGTTTAACCATACCCATTGATAACATGCAGGACCACATGATTCAGTTGTAGTAGCTGCTGAACCATACCACACAGCTCACCTGCTGCTGTGCGATCAGCTGGCTCCAGCCAGGTTGGCAGGATGTAGCCCAGTGTGGCGTCTGCCGCCAGGTCAAAGCAGACGTGGAAGCCGTTGCTGTGCACCTGGGGCGAGTCGGTGACCTGGCGCAAAGAAAATCACAAAAACAAAGCAAGCCGCAGAAGCAGTCAGTTGGCAAAGCAAGATAAGGCACACGCCAGCAGAGTGCCTGGCTGTTGATGTGCCGTAGGTGAGATGTTGCAGCAGAATGGCAGAAGTTGCAGCACAGACGCCAGAACGGTCGCAAGCCGGCATGTAGCCCAGTGTGGCGTCTGCCGCCAGGTCAAAGCAGACGTGGAAGCCGTTGCTGTGCACCTGGGGCGCGTCAGTGACCTGGCGCAGGGAAGCAAATTTCAAGGGAGTGCAGATGTTGTCTGGGACGCGGCGCTGCGCATGCTCAAGTAAAGGTTGCAGGCAGCACAGCCCAGTAGGCAGCTCAGACGTTGCAAGGCTATGGCGCTGCTGATCTGTACACTGCACACTGTCACAACAGCAGCCAACAAGCCAATCATTGCAACGCACATGTTGTTCACTAAACGTACCAGCTACAGGCGCATGTTATGTTGCGACAGTTCACGTGGGGCAGCCTCTATCTATTGATGCAAGGCAGCATGTGGCACAGCAGCACAATCCTCACCGTGCTGCCCATTGCCAAGTCCAGGGCTTGCAGACTCGGCTGCACGCTTGCATCGTCTGCAAAGAACTCGCTGTAGTGCTGCTGCCGCCACAGCTCCCTGTGCCGCAGCCAGGTGAACAGCTTCATGTTGGCGTCGATATGCACGCCAGCCATGCCGTCACTGCATGCTGGGCACTCCAGGTCGTTCAGCAGCTGCAGACCAAGCCGCAGGTCCGTCTGGCAGAACTTGTACTCGCGATGTGCGCGGCGGAAGGTGCGCATGTTGATCTCTCGACGCGGCTGCACAGCAGAAAGGTGCATGCAAGGGCGATCAGAATGGTCAGCCGGGCGCACACAGCAAGCAAAACAAGCATGCAGGGTGATGCGCGTGCCAGAGACGCACTTGCGTGGGGTGCAGAACGGCCACGGCGTCCACGATGCCCTTCAGGAAGCCACTCAATGAGATGGTAGGGTTGCACAGCCGCATGGAGTCCCACAGCTGAAGCAGTGCCACATCCACCACAGTCCTGTGTTGCAACAGCAGAAACAGCAACCCTGATAAAGATGTGCCCACTGTGGTGAGAGGTAGGCTGATGATGCAGCAAGTAAAAAAGATGTCAGGCTTACAGCACATGCTACATACCATTACATACAGTTGAATATCATTACCACACACTTCCAACAGGGGTTGCTGGCTAGTTGCTGGCAGAGTAAGACGCAGTTTGACGTCACCGCACACGCACCGCACGTGACTTGAGCTCAGAGATGCAGGCCATGCCTGGACGCGCAGGAAGTCCTCCGGCTGCTGCCACACAACTGTGCTGCAGCTTGTGCACTTGAGGCCTGCGCGCTTTGCTTCAATGATGCCATCTGCAGAGCATAGAAGCAAAAAGCTTGTGTTGTGGTGCCTACGATAAGCTATCAGCACAGCAATCGCCCGAAACACAACACGGTCACATGACAATGCCGACCTTGTTGTCCACAAATACGTGCTACATGCGACTCGAGCATGCTGACAGAACTAGTGCTGTGCAGTACTGCGTTACCGGTGCCTCACCACGCGTGATGTAATCCAGCGGCTGCAGCGCGCACGGCTCAGCCTCAAAACAGCCAGACTGTCCACAGCCGGTGCATGAGGTGGGCTTGAAGGGGAAGTACCCTGCGGGAGCGCGAACTAAGAAGTTGGTCATGTCCGCCTTGTTACAGATTACAAAGCAAGGAGAGAGCTTGCTGCGCACGAACACTCACCAGCAGCGGTGTCGGCGCTGGGGAGGTCTTGCCAGTGCCTAGCAGCAACATACTGCTGCCTGTCATGCAGGTGGGTTGCTGCATGACGCTGCGTGTCACAGCTGTCACACAGCAGCACATGGCATTCGGCTGCAGGGTGGCAGGTGAAGCACCTGCAAAAGCAACAGTTCGCACCGCGTCAGGCATGACTCATGCATTATGCCGCCCGTGTTGGTTCTGGTTTGTGCAGCACTGCGCATCGTACCGTACGGTGCAACCAGTCTGCTGGCAAACACTGCAGCTGCTGTGGGCAGGTGGCGCCGCCTGCTGCTCAAGCACACGGCATGCCAGCGCAGGAGCGGCTGCACGGTACTGCTTATAGCTCTCTTCTGTGCGCCGCTGATGGTCTGATCGTCGGCCCTGCCCTGCCTGAGCAGCGTGCACGGCTGCATATTCCTGCTGTGCTGTTAGCTGTTGCTGGTGCAGCGCTTGCAGCTGCTGCTGCAGCATGTCCCAGGCAGGGATTGAGTGCTGGCTGTCCTCCTGATCATCCTGCTGCTGGTATGCTGCTGCATATGCAGCCTGAATTCAGCATCCATCCTCCACGCTTGCTGCTGAGCGTCTTCTGCATTAGGCTTTGCACGTGGGCCCCTGGGAACACCAGCATCTGAGCGTTGGCGCCTGCTCCCTGACACCGGGGCTTTTTTGCGCTGCTGCGGTCGTGCGTGCTGCTGGGTGTATGCAGACACCTGCTGTTGAAAGTCCTGATACATGTACTGCTGCTGCTGCATATACAGACCATCAGGCAGCTGCGTAGAATGCTGCTGGCGCTGCTGCTGTGGCTGTGCAGCACGCTGCTGACGCCTCTGCTGCTGTTCATTTGGCTGCTGTAGTGTTTGCATTGGAGCTCTGTATAAGACTGCTGGATCGTCAGCTCATCTAAAGGGAACATAGCATTCAACAGTTGTGACGGCAACAAGCTTCATTCAGACGCATTTACGCAGTCGCAGTGGCCGTGTCATTTGTGGGTGTGCTGCTGCATATTTGTCAGCGCAGGGGCCTGCGAAAATATGATGACAACTCCTTCTTTGCGGACGAATAATCGAAGAACTTCCATTATTCGTATTCTGAATATTGGTTGAAATTACCATTGTTCGACTGAGCCAGTAGTGCCACACAATCGTCTTGTCTTGAAATATGACACTGCACTTGCAGAGATCAGAAACCAACGATGATTAATGCGTTACTTCGAACAATTTGAGAGGGCATTGACCAATTTTTCAATTGCAGGCAGTTCTCTGGCCACATTAGTGCCTTGGGTCCGAAAAACCCCGAACTCCATGCAACCCACAGCCTCACTTTCTTGCCATTATCTGTACCAATTGCACAAACAAACATTGACACTGCCTGCAAACGCACTGCCACGGCACAGAAGCACATTGAGCATTCTTGCGTCGAACGATCCGAAACGCTCGCAGGCGCTTGCAAGCATTGTTGAAAGAATCATTGAGGCCGAAGAGCTGCGCACTGTCTTTGGAGGCGACGCTCGCAAGGTCTGAGAAAGCTGAGCTTATCCATAGACAAGCTGAGCTTATCCACATCGCAGGAGCCGTGAATCACTTGTTGGATTTGAGGAAGATGCACCCCATATGCTGCTGCTTGCTGCAGGGAGAACATGTCTACAACACCAGAGACAGTAGAGCAGAAGATTGTCGCCAAGGAGGCCGAGGTTGAGCTTGTGAAGCGGCAGCTGCAGGATGCTTCTGGAGACCGGGAGTTGCTGCTGCTGCAGCAGCTGACAGCACTGCGGCAGGAGCTGGCACCGCTGCGGCAGGAGAAGGTGCTGCTCATGCAGCAGCAGGCAGGTGCGGCTGGGTCGCAGCTTTCCTGGCAACCTACATCAGCTGCTTATCAAGCAAGCTTGCAGCAACCATGGAGAGCAGCATTCCCCAGCTGTCAGCAGTGCTACTGCATGCACCCGGTGTTGCTATGTTTTTCCTATGGTGCTGTAGCAAGTGCTTTGCTGCATGCATGCAAGCCCTTCAATGCACACGATGCCTGCTTGTGTCCATGTTGATGATGCATGCTGCGGTGTGGAATGTATGCCCCCTCCACGCTTTGCTTTCCCACCCCACCCTTTCTTGACCGACATTGCACATCTTGTGTTGTTGTCCACCTCTGCAACACCCTCCTGCATGCTCCTGTGCGCTGCTAGCCACTGTGTTGTCATGCTGCAAGCTTCTTTGTTTGACCATTTGCTGATCTCCTGCCCACGTGTCCTTGCATGTGCTGTTCATGGCTACCACCTGGCTTCTTCTCTCGTCCCGCAGCAGCAGCAGCAGGAGGAGGAGGAGGTGAGTCATGCATGTACTTGCAAGGCTGCCAAACCAGCGTTGCTTGCAGTTGCTTGTAAAGCAGCTGCTAAAGCCCATGCCCCAGCAGTCCTGTTTATTAAGAGCACTACATGCAGCACCACCTGGCGCATGGTAGCTACCCTCATGCTATCTGTAACCGATTAGAATCAGCGAGGCAACTGCATTTCAGATCCATGTGAAGGCTTTTGCTGCAGCCAGCTATGTTGCAGCAACATAAAACCACAACACTCTGCACTCCCAATCATAGCATGCACCAGTGCCACACACACTCTGCACAGGTCAATCTTTGTGTGCACTCTGCGCTGTCAAAAGACAACACAAGAGTGCCACATTACAGTCCTGCACTCCTGAATGCTGCATGCATAATGCTGATTGCATACGCCACTGATGTTGACCTGTGCTGCCCTGCTCTGCCCTGCCTTGCTCCTGTGCATGCGCCATCAACTGCCATTCCTTGGCGGCCCTGCTTCACCACAACAGCACCAGGTGAGCGTTGGAGTTGAGCATTGGTGGTATGTCAGCATGCAGCGGCCGCCTGTGGCGCATGCCAGCAGTTGCTGCCAACTCTTCTGCAAGACTATGTGCTGGTCCCATGGGAAGGTTTTCTGCAGCCCGAGCTGCCACAGCAGCATGGAGTGTAAACCTATTGATTATGCAAGCTGGGTTATCACACTGCGCGTGCCCACCAAGCAGCGCTTTGCTAGGGCGTAATTCCTTCAGCGATGATTCTTCCGCAGTCTAGAGTGAGCAGTGCTTTGCCAGGACATTCTTCATAACAGCACGCTCATGGAGCAGTGTCACGAGGCATGCTTGAACACTGCCCAAGTACCTGGCAGCCCTGCACTACCGCCCAAAACCACACAGTTCTTGCAAGGCTTTCGGCCATGAGCAGCCACTGCATGTGGAGCAGCGATTATACAACATGCTCCAGTAGCAAGAGTACCACATAGGCAGCATGCAGCATGCCCTGTGCATTCTGCATCGGTGCTTTGCTTTTGCTGCGCCGCTGCAGTGTGGCGGCTCCTGTGTGAAGCTCTGCAGCACACTGCGTGCCTCGTGCTGCGTTTCCCGCCCCTGTGCATGAACCCTTCATGACTCCCTCCTGCATGTCATGCGGTTGTGCCTGCAACATGCACCCCTGTTCCCGCAATCGTCTGTGTTCTCGCATGCCCCTGCTGCCTTGCCTGCAGGTGGGCCCAAGATGCGCACTGCCATGGATGATATCATGGCCGTGTACTGTGCGGCAGTGCGTGTGTTGACCAAAGGAGCTCTTGGCAGTGACCATGAGCATGTCAAGGCTCATTAAGGCCACACCCACTGCCCAGTCATTAGGCATACCGTTACATGCAGGCCCCTCGTGCATTCTGTGTTGCTGTGGTGTTTTGCTGTGGTGTGGGTGTTGCTTGTAACAACATAGCCAGCAGGTTGTTTGGTGTGGTTGTTGTTGCCGTAAAGTTGCCACTGCTGCCACCGCTATTAGTATCTTGCACACGACAGTTGCATGAGCCCATGTGAGTTATGAAGAATCAGTTTGTCATGTTGCGCAGGGGACTTCCCTGTACTTCGCTGGGTCCCACCCTCGCTGGTGGTGTTGGTGACCTTGGTGCTGCTCATCACTGCCGTGCTGAAGCATGGTTGGGCAGCTCTGACACCCGCCCCCTTTTGGGGCTGGTTGGGGTTTTGGGGTGTCTGGGGAGCTGCGGTGACAGCTCTGGAGCTGAAACAGCCCTGGTTGTGGCTCGTTCAGCTGCTGGCCCAAGTTGTCAGTTGGGGCACAGAAAAGCCTAAGGAGTTGGTGATGGTGATAATATTTGTCCTCGTGGGTGGCATGGTTGTGCTGCTGTTGTACAAAAGCGGCGCCTTAGCTCATGCCTGAACGGCGTCTACCCCTCACCAATAGAGAGGCAATAATAGTCGTAGTTTCCGCTCCGTTACGGGGCGCGGTTGCCGATGCCGTTAAGGTATGGCTTACAAGAAGACTAAAATTATTATGCCTGAACGGCAAGACACTTGCCCAACACTTTTGGGCACTTTTGGGCTTGCCACTGTGCTTTTGTCAACTGCCAGTCAATCAACAGTACAGATCAACTTTTTTTTTTGTTACGAGATCAACTTTGCATATAAATTCATGTAATACTGGATGCCCATGCATACTTTTGGGCACTTTTGGGCAAGTAGTCCTTTGGATAGTCCTTACCCTCTGCTACAGCCTGTGGATGGGCCCTATCTGAGTGCATTGTGCAGATAGTGTCACATTTTGCATTGTGCAGCCACTGTTGTGCATGGCAGGGACTGAAAGTGGATGTGACAGCTGGCAGCTGCTCCCGCCCTGGATGGCACAGTCAAGTTTTGCATTTGAGAGACTTGTGAGTGGATTATACCGATGGTTAACCATGTGATAACCTTTTGATTGACCTCTTGGTCTGTTTTGGTGACTGACAGGGGCAGGTATGTGAAGTACTTGGCTAGACCTTGCTCCAGCAGTGCCAAATCTGCCTGTGAGTGCTAGGCAGATCGGCCTGACACTGCTATTCTCCATTGGAAAAGTTAGATAGTACCTAAAAACGCGACGCGTTATTGACGCTTGAGTGAAGCCCTGTACTCCTCCACAGCTGAACTACTGCCCAGCAGTTGTATGAGTGCAGTTCTGGCCGCCAAGTGCGACAGGCAGCAGCTGACACTGCTGACTTTGGTTACCAACCGGTCCAGCCTCCAGGCAGCAAGCACGCTATCAGTAAAGACCTAGCCGTGGTAATTGCCAAACGCACAACGCTGCGACACTTGGCTTGTGCCCTCAGATGTGTGGCCTGGACCTTAGAACTCACTGACTCACTGACTGAGTCAGTCACTCAGTGAGTTGTATGGCAATGGCATATGCTGATGCACCACACGCTCCTGCATCAGCCCAAGAACACACCAGACATCCTGATCGGGTACCCTGCAGCAAGCTGCCGCGCCAGCGCTGCTTTGCTGGCGCAGTAGGCCTGGATGAGCTGCAGGTGCTCTGCAGATGGCTGGTACCTGCTGCTGTTGCTGCTGCTGCTGCTGCTGGTGTTGCTGCTGCTGCTGCTGCTTTTGCCGTTTCTGCTGCTGACACCGGCTTGCTGCTGCTGCGCCTGCGAAGGCTCTATTGTTGCTGCACATGCATTGGTAGATTGCTGTAGGTTGTCAGCCAGCTCACCCAGCCTGTACACCAGAAGCTCACCAAGCCTCAACTGCTGCACCTGTCGAACCAATGATGCCAGACAGGCATGCTGCGATTGGCCTACTGCATCTGCTTGCTGCTGCTGTGTGCTGCTGCTGTTGTTGGCTTGCCGCTGCAGCATGCCTGCTGCTGCAGATGCAGCGGCGTCATGCAGCACATTCAGGGCCACTTTCAGCCGCCCATCAACACCAGCAGCATCAACGGACATGTTTGCAAACCCATTGCTACTACTACTACTGCTACCTGCTGCAATCAGCTGCTGCTGCACTGCCTCACCCAGCTGCTCGCACTGCAGCAGCTGCTGCCCATTGCCCCCAGCTGTCAGCTTGCTTTTTAAATAGTCAAAGTAACACGCCGCCATGGCCTGCAAGCTGCTGCAGACAACCACTGCATCAGCAGGGTTTGGGGAAGGGGCAAAACCCTACAGCAGCAGGAAGGGCTCTGCTGGCCAGCTGCCATAGCTGATGCAGACCTGCTCCCCAGCAGAAACTCCTTCAGGCCCTGAGGCAGCACATTAAACAGCAGCAGCAGAAGCAGCAGGCAAGTAAAACCCTAGCGTCGGAAACGGCGATGAGTGTTGCAAGGTTCATTAAGGCAAGGACAGCAGCACAGCGCAGGGCACAAAGGTGGGTGCTGCATGCCCTGAAGTTGGCTGATGTGTGTAGCCTTTACTTGTACAGCATCATACTTTACGTAAGTTTGCAACTCTGCTTTGGGCAACTCCAACCATTAGGCAGCAAACCCACCTGCAACTAGCTGAAAGCAGCTGCTGCTGCTGCTGCTGCCTCCTAGCCCTGCAGCTGCTGCTGCGTCATCCCTTACCACCTCAAGCGCCGCGCTAGCCTCTTTGCTCTGCTGGTGCAGCCACACGGCCGCGTTGCCTGCAGTGCTGCTGTGGTTAGCCATGTCTATGCCAGGCACTCTGTTTCAGCAGCCGTACCCTGACATCAATGCTTGTATATATCATATCAGCTCACTTCAAGCTGGTCGCTGCAGTGCATCAGCCAGTCAAGAGCCAACCCACCTGCAACAAGCTGAAAGCAGCTGCTGTTGCCGCTGCTGCTCTTACTGCTTCCTAGTCCAGATGTTGCTGCGGCTTTGTCTGTGGCCGCAACCAATCTCTTCCTCCGCGCCTGGGCAGTGCTGCTGGTGCAGTTGCACAGCTGCATTCGCTGCGCTGCTGCTGTGGTTGGCCATGTCTATGCCAGGCACTGCCACATGGCAGCCTGAGGCAGCATCCAGGAAGCACCTGCTGTGCAGCACCTGCAGCAGCAAGCACAGAGATGAAGTCAAACACAAAGCTGATGTAACCATGCCAGTAATGATTATGAACACATGTGCACCTGCTGTGCAGCACCTGCAGCAGCACACCACTCAATGCGGCATGAGGCAATGTGTGGGGCCATGGGCAGTGCTGATCAGCAACAGGATGTGCACCACATACACAAGGGACACCGGCGAGCCAGCTGGTATTTGAAGAGGGTATATGACAGTTTGTAACAGGCCCTTGGGCCCAATGGACTTGATTGGGCCAACTGGATACTAGGGCTCATGGGACAAATGGACACCTGTTAAGGACAAGTGTGCATGGCAGGGATCAATTGCATTTGAGGGTTTAACATGTAGGTTTTTTGTATCTCACCTGGGCCAATTGACGCCGTGGTAGAATATTTGTACAACAGTCAAGGCCCAGAATTGACTATGGGCCACAGGGGCCCTAGGGGGCTGCAGCTGGCCTTTAAGTAACCTTATAGCCCCTGGGGACTTAAAGCAAGGTTAGGGGCCACTGCAGCCTTGCCAGATTGTGCCAGCAGCTGTGTCTGCGCCTGCAGCAGCAGTTACAAGGTGACCTCAACAGTATCAGGCCACCATCATGCACACACACTTTCACAAAGCACTGTCACAATGCACTTAAAGCTTTGTGTAAGCCCGCTTGCGTCCATGAAGGTATGGCGTGGCCAACGCAGCTGTCTTTAAGTCATATTATGGCATTGCTGCGCGGACGTGCACGCCACTGTGTGTCTGCTGTTTCTCAACGATTCGATTGCATGTCATAGGTATATTACAATGTCATCTGCGGCCATTAAGGCCCTCTCTGGCTCAATGTGTTGATCCAGCTCCAGGGTTCTAGGCTTAAGACACGGCGATTGTGCTCGAATGCGCCTGTAGCATCAGTTGTGGCATTCAGTATACAAACAGGGTCACTGCAAGGCATATGAAGTTGCCTGTCTCAACGGTTGCATGGCTGACCCCGCACGTTTACTGTTAGCTAAGGAGTTGCAAGTACAACCAAGAAGCGCCATATTCAGCATGCTGCTGCCGCTGCTGCAGGCAGCGCGGCCAATTTGATCGGTCAGCAGCAGCAGCAGCAGCAGCAGCAGCAGCAGCAGCAGCAGCAGCGCAGTGCAGGCATGCAAAATGCGGCTGCAGGCACCTGCAGTTCTGTTGCTGTTGCAAGCTGCAAGTACGGAACCACCAAGAAGCAGAACAATAGCGATTGTTGTCGCACCTCGCGCCATGGCCCGTAGCTCATCGTGCAGGTCCCGCACAAGCTGCTCCCTTTCCTGTGGCGGTGTCTGCTCAAGGCTGGCCAGCTGCCGCTCAGCCTCTGCCCTGGTCTCCTGCTCCTTGAACTTCTTGTAGCGCTGGACAAGCAGCAGAGACTGCTTTGCTCGCTTCTGCCGGCCAAAGTGCAGTGCCGCCTCAGTCAGTGCATCTGAGGAGCCTGCAGCAACATCAGATGTGATGCAGCAACAGTCCCATCGGGCAGCACTTGTAAACTGCCAACCCAGGGCAGCTAGCGCCAAGCAAAAACCTGATTATGTGGCAACCAGACCGCGGAATGCTGCACAGATGCGCAGCCCACCCACCTGCTGAGCTTTGGTTCCGCGTTGTACCAGAAAACCTGGACAGGTGGGAAAACAGCTGCTCGCACTCCTCGCCCAGGGTTTTGGCGCAGCCGCTGGTCCACCCAGGCTGCCACAACATCTGACAAGCCTGCGAGTGCAGCGTGCCATGCGCGTGTGACAAGGCCTTGCGCACAGCACCCCAGCTGCCGGTGCACACCAGATCACGCAGCTCTTGTATGCGCTGCTGCAACTGCTGCAGCTCCTCCTGCTGATGCAGAGGTTGCTGCTGCTGCGTGCTGGTGGGAGGTTGGTATCGCTGCAGCGCTTCAACGACGCGCTCGCTCCAAGCCGCCCACTGACACATGATGTCAATGTGCAGCTGTTGCAGACCACTGGTCATGAGGTTATGGGCAGCGATGTGGAAGGCATAGCCATAGCGCTCGCCACTGCCAATCAGGTTGGCGGCTGCTATTGGCCCGCCATGTCGTGCATCGGTTGCTGCAGTGCAGTCGCAACACGAAGTAAGTCATCACGTGAGGGCAAATGCACTGTCCAAAGGGAAGGCCGCAATGACGACAAGGGCAGCATATAAGAGTCATGCCAGCCCGTGCGCTGCATGTCCAGAGCAGAAGAAAAGGGCCATTCCAGCCCGTGCGCTGCATGTTCATGCAGGGAAAACAGGGCCATGCCATACTCACCCACACAGCGCCCTGTGATCTTCTGCTGAGCCTGCCGCCGTTGCTGGCCATCAGATGCCGCAGCCCACAAGCCATTGCAGATGTTGTCTGGGACGCGAGCTGCGCATGCTCAAGTAAAGGTTGCAGGCAGCACAGCCCAGTAGGCAGCTCAGACGTTGCAAGGCTATGGCGCTGCTGATCTGTACACTGCACACTGTCACAACAGCAGCCAACAAGCCAATCATTGCAACGCACATGTTGTTCACTAAACGTACCAGCTACAGGCGCATGTTATGTTGCGACAGTTCACGTGGGGCAGCCTCTATCTATTGATGCAAGGCAGCATGTGGCACAGCAGCACAATCCTCACCGTGCTGCCCATTGCCAAGTCCAGGGCTTGCAGACTCGGCTGCACGCTTGCATCGTCTGCAAAGAACTCGCTGTAGTGCTGCTGCCGCCACAGCTCCCTGTGCCGCAGCCAGGTGAACAGCTTCATGTTGGCGTCGATATGCACGCCAGCCATGCCGTCACTGCATGCTGGGCACTCCAGGTCGTTCAGCAGCTGCAGACCAAGCCGCAGGTCCGTCTGGCAGAACTTGTACTCGCGATGTGCGCGGCGGAAGGTGCGCATGTTGATCTCTCGACGCGGCTGCACAGCAGCAAGGTGCATGCAAGGGCGATCAGAATGGTCAGCCGGGCGCACACAGCAAGCAAAACAAGCATGCAGGGTGATGCGCGTGCCAGAGACGCACTTGCGTGGGGTGCAGAACGGCCACGGCGTCCACGATGCCCTTCAGGAAGCCACTCAATGAGATGGTAGGGTTGCACAGCCGCATGGAGTCCCACAGCTGAAGCAGTGCCACATCCACCACAGTCCTGTGTTGCAACAGCAGAGACAGCAACCCGATAAAGATGTGCCCACTGTGGTGAGAGGTAGGCTGATGATGCAGCAAGTAAAAAAGATGTCAGGCTTACAGCACATGCTACATACCATTACATACAGTTGAATATCATTACTACACACTTCCAACAGGGGTTGCTGGCTAGTTGCTGGCAGAGTAAGACGCAGTTTGACGTCACCGCACACGCACCGCACGTGACTTGAGCTCAGAGATGCAGGCCATGCCTGGACGCGCAGGAAGTCCTCTGGCTGCTGCCACACAACTGTGCTGCAGCTTGTGCACTTGAAGCCTGCGCGCTTTGCTTCAATGATGCCATCTGCAGAGCATAGAAGCCACATAAGCAGTCAGTGGTGGGCACAGCGTAGGGATGCACGCATCAGTTGCTGTGGCACATCAGTTGCCTGATGCAGGGAGTTGGCAAGCAGATGTGGACACTCAGAACACCAAGAAGCAGCTGGCAGCAGGCATAGCCTGGTGGTGAATGCCACGGCAGTAGGGTGCCCTGCTGGTGATGCGTCACAGAGTGCAATGTCGCGGCAGAGCAGCTACAGCACAAACGCCACATTTTGCAGCGTGGTGGCGCAGTGACAGACAATTGGGCAGCTCATCCAACCAATCTCTGCAATCATAGAACCCGGCGCCTTGAAACCGCACCTTGAACACGCTCTTGAAGCCTATGCCCTTGTAGCCAATCCAACGCTGCTCCAGTTTGGTGGATGCCCCGATGTCACACAGCGCCGCCAGGTCTGCTGCGCTCAGCCCCGCCTCGTTGTTGAGTGCTGCAATGAAGTTTGGCAGCAGCAGGAACTCCAGCGCAGGCACGGCAGCTGGCGGGTAGCGGTTGTCATCCGCATTCTGCAGGGCAGAAGCAGCAGCAGCAGCAGCAGAAGCAGTAGCAGTAATCAGACACACCTCAGATGGTGCAGGCAGCAGCAGGGTCTCCAGCGCACGCACGGTGTCTTGCTGGTAGCAATTGTCGTCCGCATTCTGTAGCGCACAAAGCTGCAGCAGCAGCGCCCGCAATGTATTGGCAGCTGGTCTGCAGACGGTACGCCGCGGGTGTGTGGCGGAACACTGGAGCAACTACTCATGCGGTAGCCCCCAGGACCGGGACTCCCATCTCATCTCTTAAGGCACAATGTAGTGCATGGCATGCAGACAATAGCTATGCATACACATGCGCGCCACCTGCACAGATGCCCTAATTTAAATTGGAGCCCAAACCAGTACACTAGCATGCGCGCATCAATCACCATAATGCAAGAGCACACACATGCCAACCAAGGCAACTGACTTCCAATCGCCCACCCACCATGGCAACATCATGTAACACAGTAACATGTTATATAACACACCTGCACCAGCTCCAGCACGAAATGGCTGCTGCTGCTGTACAGCTCCTGGCTCAGCCGCTGCAGCGCCCGCCCCAGCCGCGCATTCTGAGCAGCCATCAGCTGCCCAGCAGGCCCTTTCAGGCCCAGCCCCACACCAAACTCCCGAGCTCGGATAGCTTCCACTGCCTGCTTAGCTGCAGCTTCTCGCTCTGCTGCTGCCTGCGCATCTGCTGCTGCTGGCAATGTGGTGCTGCTGATCAAGCTTGAGGCAGGTGCGGCTGCAGCATTGCTTGCAGGTACACCATCACCACCACTAAGAGCTGCACTGGCAGCGTGACTGCCAGCAGGCTGCTGCTGCTGCTGCTGCTGCAGCCGCATCAGCAGCTTGTGCAGCGCAGCCTGTGCAGCGTCACTTGCCGGGTGGGCCCCTGCTGAGGCGAGGAGTGCCTGCAGGCATGCAAGCAGCAGCACAGCAGCAGCTGTGAGTGGCGTTGTTTTGTATCAGGGCACCAACATGCTGGTACACCTGTTTTGTATCAGGGCACCAACATGCTGGTACACCTGTTTTGTATCAGGGCACCAACATGCTGGTACACCTGTTTTGTATCAGGGCACCAACATGCTGGTACACCTGTTTTGTATCAGGGCACCAACATGCTGGTACACCTGTTTTGTATCAGGGCACCAACATGCTGGTACACCTGTTTTGTATCAGGGCACCAACATGCTGGTACACCTGTTTTGTATCAGGGCACCAACATGCTGGTACACCTGTTTTGTATCAGGGCACCAACATGCTGGTACACCTGTTTTGTATCAGGGCACCAACATGCTGGTACACCTGTTTTGTATCAGGGCACCAACATGCTGGTACACCTGGCATTGCTGAGTTCAACTTCAACATGCATTGCTGTGCAACATACGACCTGAACTACCATGATCTCATGCGAAGTACACCTTGAAACAGCTGTTGCTGCTGCTAGAGAGCTTGAGCGTCCTCACCTTCGCATCCCCAGCACCCTTCTCAACAGCGCCGCCGCGGCCAGCCACACTTCCTCCAATTGGAAGCATCATGATCTCATGCAAAATCCACGTCCAAACAGCTGTTGCTGCTTCTACAGAGCTTGAGCGTCCTCACCTGCGCATCCCTAACGCCTGCAACATGCTCAAAAGCGCCGCCTCTGCCAGCCCCACTTCCTCCAGCATCATCCACAGCACCACCACCCCATTGACATGTCGAGTACAGTACACCTCAAACAGCTGTTGCTGCTGCTGGAGAGCTTGAATGTCCTCACCTTTGCATCACCAGCATCCGTAGAAGGCTGAGCATCGCTGCCGCTGCCAGCCGCAGTTCCTCCAGCATCACCAGCAGCACCACCACCATTGAGATCTCAAGTACAGTACACCTCAAACAGCTGTCCTCACCTTTGCATCACCAGCATCCATAGACGGCTGAGCATCGCCGCCCCTTCCTCCAGCATCACCCACAGCACCACCAGCAGCAGCTGGCGCTCTGCATCGCCTCTGCCAGTCCTCCTGCCACACACTGATCCCCAGCTGCCAACCCAACACATGCAGCACAGATAGCTCTGCACTGTATGGCTGCCTCGCTGCTGCCGCTGCCGCTGCCGCTGCTGCTGCAGTTGTGTGTGCCACAGCCGCTGCCTCTGCAGCAGCAGTGCTAGCCACCTCAAGCAGCAACCCCTGTGCAGCTGCACTGCTGCCTATGAGGCTGTAGAGAGGCTGCAGCAGCAGCTGTTCACCAAGAGAGACTGTCAGCGGTGCTGGCAGCAGCACAAGGCAGCGTAAGACGAATGAGGCAGCTGCATGTGCGCCGGCTGATGCTGCTGGCAGCGCTGCGGCTGCTGCTGCTGCTGCTGCTGAGGAAGAGTCTCGGCTGCTGCTGTGTAAGCTGCTTGGCTGTGCTTCACCCCTGCAAGTGCAACGTCCACAGGGTGCAGGCAAGGAAGAAAAAACCAAAGGCATCGCAGGTGCTGCTTGTATGCCACAGAATGTGCAGGGCATCTGAGCATGCGCAGGATGCAACAGCAATCCCAATCAATCAGTCAATCAATCAATCAGATACACGCTTTCTAGCAATCCCCCAACACGGCTAAATTTACATGGGCACAACTACACAGGCGTACGCACAGGCAAAGAAAGAGAGATTATGTGTGGTAGCTAGACCTTCCGACCATGCCACACCTGTGCTTAGCTGCCAGCACCTGCAGGCCAGCTGCAATGCACTCAGCCATCAGGCTCAGTGCTGTGGGTTGTGCAGGGCATCTGAGCATGTGCAGAAGAGAACAGTTGCGCAAACGCAATACTGAAGCTGCACCAGCACCCACACGCGGAACGCGGAAGTAACCAGAAAAGCACTGCGACATCCTGCAGGCGTGCCGCACCTGTGTTTGGCTGCCAGCACCTGCAGGCCTGCTGCAATGTGCTCAGCCATCAGGCTGAGAGGTGCAAAGCGCAGCCCGGCTGACAGCGCCACCAGCGACAATGCACAGCTGACAGCACCCACACCATCACCCTGCAGCGGCGGCAGCAGCAGCAGCAGCAGCAGCAGCAGCAGCAGCAGCAGCAGCAGCAGCAAGATTGGCGATTGGTGTCAGCGAAGACACAACACAGAACAAACAACCAGAAAGTATCCAGTGCGCAGAGGTCCTGACAGTCACTGTAACTGCTGTTCACAGCTGCTGTCTGCACAGAACCAACCTTGCAAGCTAAGAATCACAGCAATCGGCGCTGCTGCTGCTGCTGCTGCAGATGCATGCAGCCAGGCGCACCTTGCTGCTGCAGAGCATCAGATGATCCCTGCTGGCAGACGCATCCAGCTTCAGCAGCTGCTGCTGCTGCTGCTGCTGCTTCTGCTGCTGCTGCTGGCCAGGCATTGCGCCACATGCAGCAGCAGCACCAGCTGCTGCTGCTGGCACGGACAGCACCAACAGTCTGGATGCAGCGCCGTGTGCTGCCAGGAACTGCGCCAGGGGCCCCAAGCTGGGTTGGTACACCTGGAAAAGGACAGCAGCAGCAGAAGACAGCACGCTTGGGCGGAACCTTGCTTTGACAAGACACCAAGGCAAGATAAGTTCCGTGATCCAAATAGGAATATCATGCCAAGCACATCAGCGTTGCCAGCAGCTTGGGCCACAAAAGGGAGAGCAGGTCACATGCCGACTGTTGCCCAGTACTGCATGCCAGCATCAAGCCCATGCAGACTTGCCACTGCTGCGTGCTCCCACCTGTTGCCAGCTAGACCAGCTGTGCAGCTCAGCCAGCTGCGGCGCGGCAGCCCTGCTGATCAAACACACACCGCCCACAAGCAGGCTTCAGTCCACCAAGCCATACCACAGCGACGCGCCCTTGATCAACACAAGAACACGGCGTGTGCCAACTTGGCTGCGTGCTACGCACCTGTTGCCAGCTGGACCAGCCGTGCAGCTCAGCCAGCTGCGGCGCTGCAGCCAAGCAGCACAGCGCATCTTCAACGCTGACAGACCCAGCAGCACCTGCAGAGTCTCCTGCTGCTGCTCCTTCGGGCACTTCCTGCCTAAGCTGCAATGACTGATCCGCTGCCGGTTGATTAGCTATACCTGCTGCTGCTGCTGCTGCTGCTGCTGAGGGTGATGATACTGGTGCTGCTAGGGCGTGTACACCCCATACACAGCTCTGGCTGCTGCCAGGGCAGCCTGCTAGAGTGTCAGCAGCAGCAGCAGCAGCAGCAGCGCAGAGGTGCAGCAGCCGCTGCGTGCTGCCGTGGCCCAGCTGCTGCACGTGCTGCACTCCAAATGTGGCGCACAGGCACCTCGACACAGCCGCAGACAGCTCTGCAGGTGCAGCAGCAAGTGACAGCTTGAGCCAGCACACAGTGTCGTGGCGACCAAAGTGCACAGCTGTCCAAGCACTCTTGGCATCAATAACCTTAGCTGCCTACAAGCAGCCCAATAATACACTCTGGTATCTTCTTGACGCTGGGCAAAAGGTCACGAGTTCTGCTGCACATGCTTCAAAAACCTGCGGAGGGCAATTTTGCATGCTTAGTGAACACTTACCTTGCTCCTCCTTGTCGCCACAGCAAGCCCTCGCCTGCCCAGCAGCTTGCAGCACAGCAGCCAGCGGCACCGGTGCCAATGCATCATGCGCAGCTACTGCTGCTGCCGGCCCTGGCCCGCTACTGCCTTGCAGCACAGCCAGCAGCTGCGGCTGCTGCTGCAGCAGCTGCAGCAAGCTGTCTGCACCCAGTCCTAGCTGGGAAAAGTGCTGCACACCAAACCTAGCCTGCAGCTGCTGCTCTAGGGTAGCTAGGCCAGCTATGCTGAAGCCTGTGACCTGACTGAGCTCGGACAAAGCCTCCTGCAGCTGCTCTGCTGAGACTGATACATCATCTGGTACAGCCCGTCTTTGCCGTTTCCGCTGCTGCTGCTGATGCTGCATGTCTTCTTCCTTTAATTCATCACTTTCGCTGCTGCTTTGTTCATCGCTGCTGCCACTGTCAGCCTGGCCGCTCTCATCGTCAGATGACGCACCAGCAGCAGCAGCAGCAGCAGTAGCAGCAGCAGCAGCAGCCGCAGCACCAGCAGCAGTAGCTGAAGGCAGTTGGAGCCAGCGCTGCACCAGCTGCAGCAGCTTGACAAACTCCTGCGCTGCCGCTGCTGCTGCTGCTGCCCTTGTTGCCCCGGTAGCTGCACCACCATGTTCATTGCCCTTGCATGAAACCACACGCTGCTGCTGCTGCTGCTGCTGCTGCTGCTGCTGCCGTGGCGGCTGGTGCTGCTGCTGCTGCTGCTGCTGCTGTGCCTGTTGCAGACGCCCAGCCACAAGGTGCTGCTGCTTTACAACCTCTGCAGCGCTGTACTGCTTCCCCACAGGAAACAGCGCCACAAACGCCTCACGCAGCTGCAGCAGCGCATTAGCAAGCCGCTCTGCAGCACTGCTGCCACTGCTGCTGCCCTTGGCACCGTCTGCCGTATAACCGCCGGCTGCTGCTGCTGCAGCAGCAGCACCACCCGCAGCAGCAGCGGGCTTTGCTGGTGTGCCTTTCATGTACAGCTCACCAATGCGGCCATTAACAGCATAGAACAGTACGTGCTGCAGCAGCTGCAGCAGCACCTTCAGAACAGGCCTCTGTACGCCTTGCAAACTGCGAGGGTTTTTTGCGCGGGCACCCTGGCAGCCTGTAAGCTCCTGCGCCTCTGTGGCGAGCTCTGCAGCAGTGCAGATCAGCAAGCAGCAATGCAACTGGACACATGGCATGTGCCGGGAGAATGCATGATCTGGCGTGGCTGAATGTAGTGGTCGTGATAGCCACAGCAATGAAGCAAGCCGCCACACACCGTTGGTTTGCGTCACAATGGCACAAGACTCCAAGCACTCGATATTGTTAAAACTTTTTGTTACCAAACACTGTACATTAACCGGCAATAGAACAAGCGGGAGCAAGAAACCCACAATACGGCTGAAGAGGTCCTCAGCTTATGCGTCATCATATGTTGCAGCATGTAGCACATCACCTTATGGCGTCATCATATGTTGCAGCATGTAGCACATCACCTTATGGCATCATCATATGTTGCAGCATGTAGCACATCACGCATCAATGGCAGACTGTTGTATGGCAGCCTGTTTGGAGATGGCAAGCTATGCTCATGACAAGGCTGCAGCTGTAGCCACACCTGCCCAACTGCTGAACCTAAACCTATTCGTCCATAACATGTTCTCACTGCTAAACCTCAACCCTGTGGCCACGCCTGCCAAACCGTCAAACCTAAACCTTTCCGTTCATTTCATGTTCTCACTGCTGAACCTAAACCCTGTGGCCACACCTGCCAAACTGCTAAACCCAAACCTTTCCGTCTGTTTCATGTTCTCACTGCTAAACCCAAACCCTGTGGCCACACCTGCCAAATTGCTAAACCTAAACCGTTTCGTCCATGTCATGTTCTCACTGCTGAACCTGAACCCTGTGGCCGCACCTGCTAGGTTTCCAGCAAAGGCCGCCAGGTACCCCTGCTCAGAAAAGCAGGCCCTGCTCTTCAAAGTTGCCTGCACACCCGCAGCACAAAAGCAAAGCAGAAACGGTTCAGCTGAACAACAGCAAAATTGCGTTGCGCTGCAATGACGAGCAAGCTCATCTGGAGTGCGACTGCAGTGCAGCAGGCTTATGTCTTCTCAGGTCCGCTGACTGAGCTGGGTTGCTGCTTGCGCAAGCACTCTGCTTTGGTCGGCAGCTGGCCCTGACGGAAATCTTGCTTTTGCAGTCAAGTCAAGCGCTGCGCTGCCAGACTGCTAGCATACCAGCATATGTCTAGGCTGTGCAGCAAGGCCGCTAATTGGCTGACAGGCTGATAGAATGTGCAGCTGGGCAAAGTGCAGTCCAACATGCTAGAAGACGGTGCCGCCAGCCTTTTGATAGGCTGACTGACTCAGCAACAAATACATCAAAAGTCACACACACCTCGGCCATCAATGCCACCTTCTCCAGTAGAGCTTGGTACTTGCCCTCAGGCAGACCCAATTTATCAGGCACCCACACAGTACCTGCCTGCTGCTGCTCCCGCTCCTGCTGCCGCTCCCTGCTGCCGCTCCTGCTGCCGCTCCTGCTGCCGCTGCTGCCACCGCTGCTGCCACTCCTCCCGCTCTTGCTGCCGTTGACGCTGCGTCGTCGTTGCTGCTGATTGCTCGGCAGCAGCTGAAAATGGTTGCAGCTGCTGCTGCTGCTGCAGTGGCTGCAGCGGATGCAGAGCCCCAGCCGCAGCCCCTAACTCAGCACCCGCCACAGCTGCTGCTCCTGAGCCAGCTTCTGCTTCTGCTGCTGCTGCTGCTGCTGCTACGCCAGCCGCTTGTGCTGCATACAGCACTTCCAGATCCTGGTAGTCTTTCTTGGTTGGTGGCGTGGCTGCTGAGTCTGACGGCTGCTGCTGCTGCGTTAGCATGAGGGACAGCAGCGCTGCCTCTGCTGCATGCAGCGCATCTGTCACTAGCCTTGATGCTTCTGCAGGTAGCTGCTGCGGCTCTGCAACATGAACGTAGCTATTAGGATGCGGCTGCGCACCTGCTGCGCTGCCGTGCCGTGCCGGCTGAAGGTCCTGCGGCACACGCAACACGGCGCATCATTTTGCGGGCGTGCAGCATGCCACAGCACGACAAAAGACATCACGCTGCACCTGTGTCAACCGCAGATGCCATTCTAAGCGATGTTTGCAGCACAACTGCGCCAGACAGAAGACAGCAGTACACAATATCAGAGCAGCAGCTGCCGGACTCACCTGTAGCGCTTGGGGCAGCAGGTCAGCGCTGTGCTGCTCTTCCAGCCGTGTGTTCTCCCCTGTGCCTTGGGCATGTGTCGGCGCAGCAGCTGCCAGCCACAGCCGCAGCTCGCGGCACAGCACTGCATGTGCGATGCCCCTGGCAGTCACCTGCATGCAGTTGACACCGATGTTACTATTGTTGCTGCAGGTTGCTCTGAACGATGACACACAGAGAAATCGAGGCATCTATGCTCCGATGTAGGCTGCAGGCATCCCTGGCAGCTGCCAGGCGTGCGAATGCCACAGCTTCTCAGCGTTCTTGGCCGATAAAAAACAAAAGTATTCAGGTGCAGCACACTGCAACAGCGCAGCAACCCCGGCATCTGCGGGTTTCTTGACCACGGTGCTGCACATCAACCGCAACAGCACGCAGCTCTACTTCTGCACAACAGCACCCGCAAACAGGATGCCTGTTACATGACAGCGCTGATCCATACGCTAAGCCAGCAGCTACTGCAGCCGCTGCACCCACCGCAGGCACCTCTGCTAGTCCTGCTGCAGAGAAGAAGCGCTGCACTGCTGGTGACACCATGTTGCAAAACAGCGTTACTTTCCCTCTGCTCTTTGTATCAGAAGCTGCTGCAGCTGTTGCATAAAAACTCACCGCAGGCACTTCTGCCAGCTCCGCTGCAGGAGAAAAGAAGCGCCGTGCTGCTGGTGACACCATCAGCCCTGCTGCCTGACCCCCTGCATATGCAGGTGGTGACAGCTGCAGTAGCAGGCGTGTCTGCTCCAGCGCGCGGGGGTGCTGCCGCAGTCCGTGCAGAGCTAGCAGCTGCTGCCTGAGGTCCCAGAGGGTGGCAACTCGCCTGCGCAAAGACAGCCAGCACAATCTGGTACAATCTGGTACTACAATCTGGTGCAATCTGGTACAATCTGGTACAATCTGGTACTACAATCTGGTACAATCTGGTACAATCTGGTACATTGGAGGGCAACGGTGCTGGCAAGGGCGCGTGTACACAGAACGGTACATGCAAGCCAAATCACTGAGCCGCCTGGAGCTGCGTGCTGCACACTACATGCTGCTGCATGCAGATCACCATGCAAGCATACACGGGGAAGCGGCAGTTCTTGCGGGCCAGCTGTGCAAGCTCAGCAGCACCTCACCCTACCTGCTGGTCACAAACTTGCACACAAACTCGTCAAAGGCAGCTGCGTTCCACACCAGTGGCAGCACCAGCCGCCTGTCCAGCAGCGCTGCGTCGAATGCTGGCGACCTGACAGCAGCAGCACTGAAAGTGCCAGCAGCTGCAGCTGCAGCTGCTTCGCCTGCTGAGCCGCCTGCTACTGCTCCTCCTCCTACTGCTGCTGCTGCTGCTGCAGGTGGTGCTGCTGCTGCTGCTGCTGCTGTCAGCTTGGGTGCTGGCCTCTCATCCACAATCACCACATCACCATCACTGTCAGCTGCAGCGAGCCGTGCAGTTGCAGGAGCACTGCTACTGCCGCCTGCAAAAGCAGTTGCCGCTGCAGCACTGCTTCGCTCACAAACGCTGCTTGCACCAGGTACACCACCACCAGCAGCAGCTGCAGCAGCTGAGGACGGTAGCAGCGGCGCCTGCAGTGGCTCTTGCGGTCGTTGCTGTGGCCAGTTGACACGTGTGCTTGCCGCTGCGCCAGCTGCCGTAGCTGGTGTGCTGCTGCTGCCAGGCTCTTGCTGCTGCTCCTGCTGCTGCTGCTGCTCTTCTTCGTCGTCGTCGTCTTCGCTTCCATGCGACACCTGTGTGGAGCAGCAGCAGGCAGCAGGCAAACAGAGAGCCCTCAAGCGCACAAAGCTGGTTGGCCTGTGAAGATTGGCCTCTGAAGGCACCCGAGCTGGGTGCTGCTGTGCAACTTGTGCTGCTGACATTCAAGACGCTTGCAGGAAACAGAACATCCTGCACACGCCACCCTGCTGTATAAATCCGCTGCTAACACAGCTCACCTGCTTGCTTGAGCAGTTTATGTTTGAAATCTGCTGTATGCTGTATTTGCGCATGCCTGGGTTAAGACAGCCTGTGCTGATTGAACAAACAGCACTCGCTGTGCCTGCATGTAGTTTCTGCTCCCTCTGGATGAGCTGCAGTACTCACATGCACCACACGCGCCGCCCCCTGAACTGCCAGAGTGGCCGCCTGCACCGCAGCTGCCTGGTTGGACCGCTGCTGCTGCTCGGATGGACAAAACAGCCCCAGCAGGTAGGACTCCAGCATGGGTCTCCAAACTACGGCTGCCATTGGTTTTACACCATGTGCCTGGAAGCGCGTTACAGCGGCCGCAGCACGATTGCAGCGCGCATGGGAGTATGTTGTGTTTGCTTGTCAAAGACTTCAGCCAATGTGTTTGACTATACAAACATACACAATGCTGCAGGCGTGTGAAACTTCACACTA
This sequence comes from Tetradesmus obliquus, assembly GCA_030272155.1. NCBI lineage: Eukaryota > Viridiplantae > Chlorophyta > Chlorophyceae > Sphaeropleales > Scenedesmaceae > Tetradesmus > Tetradesmus obliquus. Next base: position 7,378,497 of record CP126193.1, on the reverse strand, counting down.
GGTGTTGCTGCATCATTCGTGTTGCCCAGCAGGGCTAGAATAGGGATAAATCCTGCAAGATGTTGCACAAGCACTCTCCCTTAGCAGCAACCTCCGGCAGCTCCTACTGCAAAAGCAGACTACATTGGGCCCAGGCGCTGACATGCGTGCAGCAGCTACAATCACCTTGGCCACCTGCATGCACTCGTTGTGCAGCTGCTTTGTTGTCCAGGTGCCATCCTGCGTGCTGCACCTCAGCCGTCTCAAGCACAGGTCCAAAATGTTCAAGTGGTCACACTCTGCTGCTGCCGCTGCTGCTGCAGATCCAGCAGCAGGCCGGGCGCTTGCGTGCTTGCCAGGCTTGCTACCGCCGGCGCCCTTGAAATCAACAGAACCAGCGGCAGCGGCATCTGCCACACGGGCCTTTTTGACTGGACGATCAGCTTCACGCATTAGCTGCTGCTGCTGCTCCTGCTCTCGCTGGTGTTGCTGCTGTTCCTTTTGTTGCTGCTTGCGCTCCTGCCTCTTCTGCTTCTTGCTCTTCTTCTTAGACTGTTGCACAGGTGGATGTTGCTGCTGTTTGTGCTGCTGCTGCTGTTTGAGCTGCTGTTCGTTCTGCTGCTGCTGCTGCTGCTGCTGCTGTTGCGACTTGGGATCATCCCGCTGCCGTTTCCGCTGCTGCCCATGCTGCCCCTGCTGCTGTTGCCCGCGGTGCAGTGCTGCTGCTGCTGCTGCTGCTGCTGGTGGTGGTGGTGCAGCAACAGCAGCAGGAGCAGCAGCCGCTGCAGCCTTGCCTTCCCGCCGCGCCTTCTTGCTCACAACTTGCTGCCATGGTGGCGACAGCAGCTGTTGTGGCTGCTGCTGCTGTGGTGACGGCGGTGGCGGCGGCTGCGGCGGCAATTCCAATGCCAGAACAGGTTGCCTGTTGGGCTGCCTGTACACGCCTGCCAGCTGCTGCGGTTGTGCTCGTAGCATGGGTCGCGCCCCACCCAGCCCTAACCCTAGCCCCAGCCCCTGCATGGGTGCGACGTCATACTGAGGTGGCCTGTCCAGTGCGCGCTGGTTGACTGGGTAGCCCCTGATAGCTGCTGCTGCTGCTGCTGCTGCTGCTGCTTGGCCTTGCTGAGCTGGCACAACCGCCTGTGCTGTGATTTGGGGAGGTGGCTGTCCTACCTGCCTGTGCCATGGTGGTGCAGGAAAGCCCACACCTGGGCTGTGTGGCCGCTGCTGCTGCTGCTGCTGCTGCTGCTGATGTTGCTGCTGCTGTTGCTGCAGCACCTGCGGCACCCGCTGTTGCTCTGGCGGTTGTGGCTGCTGCTGCTGCTGCTGCTGCTGCTGCTGCTGCTGCTGCTGCTGCTGCTGCTGGTGGTGGTGGTGGTGGTGGTGGTGCTGACCCCACGGCTGCCCTGGCTGTTGCTGCTGGTGTGGCTGGTCAAACTGCTGCCCTGGCAGTTGCTGCTGCTGCTGCTGCTGCTGCTGAGGCTGGCCCCACGGCTGCCCTTGCAGTTGTGGCTGCTGCTGCTGCTGCTGCTGCTGTTGCTGCAGCTGGTCCCACTGCTGCCCTGGCGGTTGTGGCTGATGTGGTGGTTGAGCCTGGTGCCACGGGGGTGGCTGGTTGGGTTGCATGCTGTGCTGCTGTGCCTGCAGGAAAGGTGCAAGCATGCAGGGCATGATGGTACATACATCATGCTGCTACTGCTAGGGTCTGCGATCCAGGCTAATGGCAGTAAGCAAGCCTTGGACTCACCGAGGCAGCACCTCACCAAGCAAAGAGTGGGTGTGAGCAGCAACTTGATGCACTTGATCAGCAGCATCATAGCATCTGCTGAGCATGGCATGCGAGCAATGAGTTGGCTTGTCTCTTCTGCTCACCTAGCTACTGCTGCAGCTGCTGGGGCATGTCTCACCTGTCAGCGCAGTACCCAGCTGATTAACTGCACGGGAATATAGCTAGGTGTAGCGGCGCCGATGAATCAGGCATCGATTGCCGCATGTTCGTGTGCGCCAGCAGTTCACTCTGTTTTCGAGCTGCACCAGAAGTCCCGGAGAACGCTTCTGCAAGGAGTGATGTGCTACGAGCTAAAGCTAGTTTTTATCGTTACAATGAAGCTAATTGTTCGCGCCCTAGGCCTCATGCTTGTCATTGCATCCCAGTGCAGGGGGCAGAAGGGTTTTTTTTCTGCGGTGGGAGTCCTAGTCACCGTGGTACTTGCTGCCCAGTAGCATGCACGTAGCATCAAGTTATGCAATAGGTCATGGTGACAGGTGGTCAAGTAGAAAATTGTATAGAGCTGATGAGCCCAGCGGCAGGCCTACTTCGTGTGCCACAGTCGCACTTCTGGCGGCCCGAAGATGTGTGTCTCTTTGTCCAGCAATGCAATCACGATGCAAGCTTGGTCGCACCTGGTCCACCAACACAGGTAATCACGTCTCTGGTCAAGCCTGACTACGATACCTGAGACAACACCTGTGTGAATTTCGCAAATGTGTGAACATTAAAAAGGTGAACTGAACACTTTAGCTGTCAGGCGACCTGAGAGCAAGTTGCAGTATAACATTCTCAAATACCTCTTCTCTGGGAACAGATAATGAGAATGTTTTTATGTCTGGGAAGATGACTCTGCCAGCAGTAGGGCAAGGTGCTGGGCCACAGTGCACACTTTCAGCCATGAGTCACGCCGTGAAACCTGATTCATGCCGTGATCATTACGCCAGGCGTGCACAAAAGTGCTTGGGATGAATCGTTGCCTGACGAAGGGTAACACTCCAATCTCAATTGCAGATTGTATTTTGTCGGCTGGCGAACGTGTAGCTGACCTGGATTACTTGGCGTCACTGCAGCTGTAGGACTCCTACAGCAGGGTTGAACCCTGTGCAGCTGTTGCAGGTGCCGGGTGAGTCCAGGCGCCTGCACGTTGTGCCATTCGCTATAATGACAGATTTCAAGCGTTTGTAAGATTTGAGCCCATCCTGCAGGCCAACGAATGCTTATTGCGAGACGCAGTGGTCCCGGAACACCTGTCCGACCCACAGCTCAAGTTGCCTTTGCGACGTGTTGGTGTGCACCGAAGGGCCCCTACCTGCTTAGAATTGCTTGAAGGTAAAGATTCCCTGCGAATCCACCGCTCACACCGGTCAGTGTCGCTGATGGGTCTGCCTTTAGCAATGTGTACAGCATCAGCATCCAGCACGGTATAAAGCACGGTATAAATGCGCCCTCCTCTGCACGTATATGTTCAGCACAACTTTGCGAACGTTTAGCTTATATACTGCTATCCATCAAACAACTAATAGCCCACCTGCGTCGTCTGCGTAGTCAACTTCTTCACGTCGTTTCCGACTTGCTAATCGTGATCATGCAGTCTCTATGTTTAAAAGCCAACAGTCATGTTGGGGTTAACGTTGGTGCGTCACGAAGGCCTGGCACTAGTTTCGGCACACCGCTGCTGTGTGCTGCTGATTTGATGCCAGCCCCTTCAAGCTAGGCTTTGGCAGCGCAAGCGTGCATGCAGACCCTTCTTACATGTTCAATGACATGCATGCTGGGACGCTTCGCCTCAGCGTAGGCCTGCTTTTCAGTTTGAAAGGCTTCCCGCCAAAGCTGCTGTTCTTGCCATCATGCTGCTGCAGGCAAGCGTCCAGTAGCCGTTCCCAGCATTTCCTGCAAGCCTCAGCAGGCACGCAGGCTGAGCATTGCCGTTGAGAGGTAAGGAGTATTCTTGCAGCAGCATCATGCTCACTGTAAAGGGTTGTATGGGAAGCAGCGGCAGAGAACAACGGCCTCAGGCAGTGGCAGCATGTGCCGTCACACCACCCCACTTGACTACCCACACACTCTCTGAACATACTTGTTACACCCTTCTGCTTTTGCTGTATCGCAGCATGGGTCAGCACTCCCTTTCATCTGTCAGCGTAGCATCCTTGGACAGCGCGAGCCTCTTGCAGGACAGCCCGCCAACATCCCCAAGGACTAACGACAGCAGCAGCATCTACAACAAAGCACTGGACCTGAGCAGCATCTTTGATGGCTACGGCAAGATTGGTGGGTTCGCTGCAATTCCTGCAAAGATAGCTAACAACATCGGCAACCGTTTGCAGCAGCACACAGCAACTCTGCAGGCGCATGGTGATTGCTGTGCTGTATGACTGCAGGTGACGAGCATGCATGCGCTGCGTTCAGCGCTGCACATGCAGTGCATGAGTCATCGATGACGGATGTTTGTCCTGCATGCCGTGAGATGTTTCCCACTACTCATCTTGTCACGCTGCTGCCATTACCTGCTGTTTCCTCGTGTGCTTCCTGCAGGCAACACCGTGACCTACCATGCGCTGCGGCGCTTCCGCAGCACCAGAAAGCCCATCCAGAAGTACCTCTTCCTGAGGGACCTGCAGCTCTTCAACCCCAGGTATGTGTTTCTGCTGCATAGATCAATGTGCTGTTATATGCACAGCTGCTGCTGCTGAGTCGCAGGTCAACGCAGGATGCAGTACACCAGCTGTTGCACTCAGTGGGGCTTTGGTGTAATTTCATGCCCCTGTGGTTCTGTTGTGCCTCATGCACTGTGACGGATTTTGCCTACTGTTGTCCTTACCTTGCCTGCTGTTGCTTGCACCACCCCTCCCCTCGCAGGGTGTACTTCCACCTGCTGATGACGCGCACAGAGGAGCTGCTGCCGTACATCTACACCCCCACTGTGGGCGAGGCCTGCGAGACATACCACGAGCTGCCCATGCTGACTCAGGTGAGGCAGCACTGAGGACCTTTGCCTGCAGCCGAGCAGAGGGTGTTGTGTTTGGCTTTGTGAAGGCCCGCAGCCCGCAGCAGATGCATCACACAGCAGCTGCCAGATGAGAGATGCTATGCACAAGCGAGCACCTGCCTAGTGTAGTTTCCACAGGGGGTCTGCTTTGGCACTCCTGCTGCTGCTGTGTTCATAGCGCTCCCCACACCTCGCGCTTACCCTGCGACCTCATGTTCCTTATCTCGTAGGGCCTCTACATCAGTCTGCGCGACCGCAGCAACATCTTCAGGAAGTTCAAGGCCTGGAAGCAGCAGGACGTGCGCGTGGCGGTGGTCACAGACGGCGAGCGCATCCTGGGGTGAGCTGGCGCTGCACACTGCAAAATGTCAAACTACTGCAAAGCTAGCATGGGCACATTGCATCAGTGCTCCTTTATTCTTATTACTGCCGGGGTGAACCGCTTTTGATGCAAAGGCTGTGCTACATGCAGCTGTTGGCTGTACTTTGCCGCGTCAGGCTCGCAGGACAGGGTGCACGAAACCAACAGGCAACTGGCTTGCAGGAAACCAACAGGATGGAACGCCGGCTTACTACCGGCCTCAATTGTGCGCTTCTGTGTGCTTTGTGCCATATCGCAGGAAGACCTGCTGGTGCTGCAGCTGGTTTTGTGCGTGTCCTTCGCTTATTAGCTGGCTCCATAGAGCTGGTGATGATTCAGCACTTCCTTTGCACCCTTCACCCATGGTATTCACCTGCCATCATCTGCTGTTCTTTGTCCTGCAGGCTGGGTGACCTGGGTGCTAACGGCATGGGCATCAGCGAAGGCAAGATCCAGCTCTACACAGCAGCAGCAGGCGTCAACCCCGCACACTGCCTGCCCATCTGCCTGGACGTGGGCGCCAACAATGCAGCGCTGCTCGCTGACCCGCGCTACAAGGGGCTGCGCCAGCCTCGTGTTGTTGGAGAAGAGTATGATGAGTTCATTGAGGAGTTCATGGCAGCGCTGCGGGACTGGCAGCCGCACCTGCTGCTGCAGTTTGAGGACTTTGGCAACAACAACGCGTTCAGGTGCGCGCCTGTGGGTTCTTCTTCTGCATCTGGTGGATGGGGAAGCACTGCTGCTGCCGTGTCTGGTGGCTGTATCATCCTGCACGCTGATTGGACTTTCTGTGAAAGTGTAGGTACCACAGCTGCAGCAGCAGCATCTTTACCCATGCGCCGCTTCCTTTGATCACATTGTGTTGACATGTGGTCACTGGCAAATGCCTGCAGGCTGCTGGAGCGCTACAAGCCGCAAACATGATGTGCCACCGCAGCTCAAACAAGCAGATTTTCCTTCGTTCGCTGCACCCCCTACCTCATTGCCCTGTTGCTGCTGTCGGTCCATGCACGCATGCCTGCAGGCTGCTGGAGCGCTACCAACTGTGCGCGTGCACCTTCAACGACGACATCCAAGGCACCGCCTGCATCACGCTGGCAGGCATCCTCTCCGCGCTGCGCGCCGTGGGCCAGCCGCTGTCGCAGCAGCGCGTGCTGTTCTTCGGAGCCGGGGAGGCAGGCACAGGCATAGGCGAGCTCATTGCGCAGGCGCTGGTCAAACAAGGGAGTGAGGCAGGCCAGCCAATGACAATTACTGAGGCGCGGCAGCACTGCTGGTTCATGGACAGCAAGGGGCTGATCTGCGCGGAGCGGGCCGATGCGCAAGCCGGCAGCTTGGCACACCACAAGGTGCCATTTGCACATGCAGGAGTGGGTCCGCTGCCAGATCTGCTGTCAGCAGTACGCACGCTACAGCCCACCATTTTGATCGGCGTGAGCACCATCCACCACGCATTCAACCAGCAGGTGGTTGAGGCCATGTGTGAGGTGAATCCGCAGCCAATCATCTTCCCGTTGAGTAATCCTACCTGCAAGAGCGAGTGCAGCTTTGAGCAGGCCGCGCAGTGGAGCCGCGGCAGCGTGCTGTTTGCCAGCGGCAGCCCCTTCCAGCCGCTGTGCATCAACGGCGAGGAGTGCCACCCAGCACAGGTAAGGCCGCGGCACAGCAATCTGTGCTGCTGCTGGTTATGTGACTAGCACAGCTGCTAGTCACGTGATGTTGCGTGCATGGCATGTTATGCATACTGTTGTCGCCCTTGATGCTACCTGCCTCTACCCTCTGTGACCTGTAAGAGTGCCAAGGTATGCATCTAAAGGACCTGCGCTGCTTGCTGCATTCCTGCAGGCCAACAACGCGTACGTGTTTCCCGCTGTGGGTCATGCTGCCGTAGTGACACGCGCGAAGACCATCCCAAATGACGTCTTCCTGGTGGCTGCGGAGACATTAGCAGGTGGGTGCTTTATGTGCTTGCAAACAAAGTGCCATTTGGTTGGTGCCACATGGTGGGTCGCCTGATGCCCAGCACTGCAGCAACTAGCACAAAGGTGCACCAGCAATATTTGCATGCATGCAGCAACAGAGCACCGCAAGCAGCCACCCTCGTATGCTGCTCACACAAAAGCACATCTGGCCGGCTGCCTCTTCGTGGCTGAACACACTTGTGGGCTTGATGCATGCAATGCTTGCCAATGCTTGCCAATGCTGCACATCATGCTTGCCATGCTTGCTACATGCATCACCATGCCATAACCCATCTAAATGCGTGCTGCTCTGTGCCTGTCTTCCATCCAACTTCCTGCAGGCATGACCAGCTTGCAGGAGGTGCGGCGCGGCTTCCTGTTCCCCTCCTTCAGCCGCATCCGCGAGGTGTCCGTGAAGCTCATGGCTGCTGTTGCTGCGCACATGGTGGCCAGTGGGCTGGGCAGCCAGCCTGAGGGCTCAACGGGGACTGGGAGGCGTGCTGTGAGGCGGCAATGTGGGACGTGCCCTGCGGGGAGCTGGTGGCCAGCCACTACTGAGCCAATTGTGCGCTGTAAGTGACTGCTGCAAGGGGAAGGGCGGTGCAGCAGCTGTGCTGCTTGCATAGCAGCCGGCATGTATGCAACATCTGGCTTTGTGTTTGGGGGCTTTGCATATGGGAGCTCTCTGTGGAAGTGTCGCACATGGTGGCCAGTGGGCTAGGCAGCCAGCCTGAGGGCTTCAACGGGGACGGGGAGGCGTGCTGCAAGGCGGCAATGTGGGATGCGCCCTGCGGGGAGTAGTGGCCAGCCACTACTGAGCAAGCGAAGCGAAGCTGAGGAGAGCTTGGGGTGGAGAATGCTGCAGGGAGAGGATGGGGGGAGGTGGTACTTGGTGCGTCAGCTGCACTGCACTTTCTTGTGGCCAGCCACTACTGAGTCAGCTTGTGAGTGGCAGAGACTGCAGCAAGGTATATGGGAAGGATGGGCACAGCAGCAGCTGTGCTGCTTGCTCAGCGGTCGGCATGCGCGAGATATCTAGCTCTCTCAGGGGAGCTCCCTATGACTGTGTTGTGGATTCCCCTTCTCCTGCCATTGCAGGCGGGGTGTGGGTCGTTCTCAGTGGGTTGCAGCATGACTTGCAGGACTGTGAGGGGGTTGCAGCCAGATGCTGCCACAATGATCAGAAGCTGTTGTGTGCAGAGGGTATACGTAGCAGGCGGTTATATGCGGTGCGCTGATGTGTCGCGTGTGGTGTGTTTATGTGTGTGTGATGCTGCTGCTGTTACATGCATGTGCCACATCAGGGAGGCTGCCTGCGCAGCACTTGGACCATCCAGTGCTACCGTGAAGGTCAACCACTGTGCCTGTGTGCTGCCAGCTTTGTGATGTTGATGCCCTCCTGCTGTGAGGCTGCCAGAGCAGCTACAAACCAGCAGCAGCAGTGATTTGTTTGTTGTCGCTCATGCATGATGTGCACTGCAAACACATCTGTATTGTGCTGTTACACGCATTGTTGTGCCTGCAGGACACATGCGGGTCTGTATCATTCATGCCAAACAATAACCTTTTCATTCTTCGTTGCACATGGACTGTTGCTTGAGCCTGCTTGTCAAGTACCGGTGATACAGGAGTGGGATCTGCCACAAGTGTTGACAGACTCAACTCATGGGCTGTTTTGAGGGGTTGTGTGTTGTGCATCATCACCACCTGATTCCTTTATGTGCACTTTGTATCGTAACATCACTGGTGATGCATGCAGCAGTGCTTATCGGCACACTCTGCACAAGTGGTCCTTGATTTTTCACGTCCCGTCATCTGCACTTTGCGCATGTCCTGCAAAGGGCACCTGTCCTGTAAAGGGCACCTGTCCTGCAAAGGACAGCAAGCGTATGGCAGGCCAATGCTGCCTGCTTCTGACAGTAGCAGCAGTGTCAGTCACGCCGTGATACGTCATAGCAGTAGTACTAGTCACGCCTCAATACGTCATAGCCAGCCTGATTTGTTTGAATGCATTGCATTTGCATCTGCTGCAGCAGGCCCTTCTTGCAGGTGCACTTCAGGGAAGCATTGTCATGACACTCACTGATTCCGTTCTCCTGACCTTGCTCAACTGTTGAGCTGCACTGCAATGATGTGCTGCTTGCAATTTGGTAGATGGGCTGGTCACCGTAGGCAAAAACGGTGCATGGTCAACATGTATCGTTCATGCATGTGGTGGCTGTAGCCTTGTGCATGTGCTGTCTTTTTGTGACAGATGAGCATGCTGACTGATGATCAGTTCTTGTCAGCTAGCTCGGTGCTGTAGGGCCAAACGCACTGTGCTGGCAGAACAAGTCAGCGGAGCAGTGTGCTGCAGCTGCTGCAGCCTTTGAGGGCAAGTGGCGCAGCTTCAAGTGATCTTGAAGATCAGCTGTTCAGCTGCTGTGCCAGTGAAGCAGGGGCAGCACATCAGCTGTACCTTTTTGTTGTTGTTGTTGTTGTTACCAGGCGGGACGAAATCCTACTGGCTAGTCACAGCAGCTGTACCAGGATGCGCTGCAGCTGTGCAGGGCGCTGACAGCTGCTGCGCCTCTCACTGTGGTCTGCAACAACCCTAGCTGCGAAACCTTGGCTGGTGTGAGTGAGGCGTCAGCGTCCTGCAAGGCCTGCACAGGCTGCGGGTGCCGCTACTGCAGCGTGGCTTGCCAGGGGGCCGATTGGCGGCGGCACAAGCAGGCATGCCAACGCATGGGCTGCGGCAGGGATGTGTCAGATGACGTGTGGATGATCATTTCTGCATTGACGCTGCTGAAGCAGTGTCAGAATGGTGTTGGACCGGCAATAGACTGGCAGCATCCTGGTTTGGTCAAGCATATGCTATGCTCTTTGCCAGGGCCCGAGTCTGCCAGTATGGACTGCATGCAGCCCGATTACTGGTTGACTTGTAATTTGCACGATTCCAGAGTCTGTCACTGGGTATGTACAGTCCTGCAGTATGTTGAACTCCTTTGTCCTGCAGTATGCTGGACTGCTATTATGCTGCAGCAGCACTGCTGCTGGTCACCAACATGGTAGGCAACCAGCGTTGAAGGTGAGCAAGTTGTTATGAAGCAAGGGGTTCAGTTACAGGCAGTAACCAGCAAAAGCGAAGGCTTAATGCTTGATGCTGCTATATACCCGATGTATGTACAGCAGAGCCACGAGCAACGATCCAGCTGCTCATCTCTAGCCCAGGCAGCTGCAGCTGCCTAGCACGAAGGTTGATGGAAGGGCGGTGGGTGACGTTCCGAGACCAGAACGTCACCCACCGCCCACCGCCCTTCCATCAACCTGACACCCCCTCTCCTCCCTCTACTTAAAGTAAACGGTGATCACAAAGGTCAGTACTGTCTTTTTCTTCAACTAAAAGGCTGATACACCACGCAACATCACGCTACTGAGAAACTACAAGCGAACCTCATGCGCACGTCATCAGTTGCTTCTGAACATCTCATTTGATCCCGTCTAAGCACGTTCAGACCTTCCGTTATTTTGTAGTTGCTTGATAACACTTTTGCTTAGCCTACACTCCAACGCACGTGAGGGCATTGGCGGGTGTACCTGCCACGGGTGGGTTAGCAGCTGAAGGCGCATAGACCAACGACGCCTTTCGGTGCCAACGATGCTCGAAGGACCACCATACATGAAGCTCATTGATAGTCTACGATAGCTGCGGCCTCCCGGTGACCTGCTGCTACAGCTTTATGACCTTCCTGTTGCCTTCCCACCCTGCTGCCTGCAGGACTAGGCCTTGCCCAAAGCGTGTCAAGTGTCAGCCACAGCCACAACAAAGCACCGTAGCGGCCGTTGACCGCAACACTGAATATGGCATCTACCGTCAGGGGCACTCTGCTGCTGCTTGTGCTGGTTGCATGCGCTTTGGTTGGCAGCCAACCTACTGCCGCACACCCTGCCCATGCACACCGCAAGCTGCAGCAGCAGCAACTGGCGAATGGCACTGCTGAAACAGACGCAGCAGCAGCCGACCTGCTCGCTACAGCACAACCCGTCCCTCCTGCTCTTCCTGCTGACGCTGAAGCAGAGCTAGCAGCAGTGGCAGCTGCTGCACCTATCACCAAGAGGGCATGCGGTACGTTGGAAGGCACCAGGTCTCAACGTGCTGCTGCTGAGCGCCGCTTCCAGCAGCGCCTGGCGCAGCTCAAGGCACGCGGCGAGGACGTCAGCACTGCACAAGCACCTGTCATCCAAGTGCACTTCCATGTGCTGACACTGAACAATGCCAGGGGTACGCTGACACAGGTGCGCAACTGCTTGCATGCGGCAAGAGACTGCTGCAAAGCTGCCAGAGAAAACCTACGTTGCTCCTGCACCGCACAATGCCATGTGCCTTGGCAGCTATTGCTGCAACGGGTGTTCCTTTGATCAGGTGCCTTGCCCGCAACATCCAAACTTGCCCACAGCGGAAACCTGCAGTGTGCAGCTGCCATGCAGGCTCGCACCACCACCACCAACGCTGCTCTTCCCCTGTCTGCGGTGTTCTTGTCATGCACAGGCGCAAGTTAATGCCCAGATGGCCACTTTAAATGCGGCTTATGCCGGCCTCTTCTCTTTCAGCCTTGCCAGCGCCACACAATACACCACGGACTCCACGGATGTCTTCAATGCTGACACTGGCAGCTCCGGCGAAGCCAGCATCAAACAGCAGCTGCGCAGGGGCAGTGCACAAACCCTAAACATCTACACGTGGGAGCCAAGGAGCAGCAGCGGCAGCACCACTCTCGGCTGGGCTACATTCCCCTGGTCATACAGCGGCAATCCCCAGCAGGATGGTGTGGTGCTGCAGTTTGGCAGCATCAATGGCGGCAGCCTGACCAACTACAACCTTGGTGACACTGCTGTGCATGAAGTGGGGCACTGGCTGGGGCTGTACCACACCTTCCAGGTGAGGACTGTGAACTTTAGGGTGAAGCTTCACAATGTTCAAGCTGATTTCCTGCAAACAAGTTGCTTTGTGTTGGCCGTTTCATCAGGGTGTCAACAATAGGCCGGGCATGCTTCAGCTGCCTCTGCAATGCATCGCCTACTCCACGCAACACTGTGACACAGCGGTGCGGCGTGCTGTGCCCTTGGTGCTGATGATGATTTGGTGCACTTGGGATGGCATGGTGATGGCGATGATGGTACATGTGATCTAAAAATATATCAGAATGAACTTTTATCAGCATGATGTGGTTGTGTGCTGCAGGGCGGTTGTGGTACCACAGACACTGCCAACAGCGGCGATTTTGTGACAGACACACCAGCTGTTGCTAGGGCAAACACCAGGTGCAGAGCGGTGGACTCATGCACGGGGCAGGGCCCTGACCTCATTTGGAATTTCATGGTGAGTGTGCCTGGTGGTGTGAACTTGGCAGTGAACTTTGCGGCGGTCGCAGCAGATAGCGAATCGCTGCTGCGAAGCATGTTTACAGCAGTGCCCCAATAAAACACTTGCCTCCCAAACAGCTGATGTCGTCTTCGTGCCCCTCCGTGCGCCATCACTGCTGCTGCTGCTGCTGCAGTCAAAGGCTTCACTTGTTTCTCACACTGCTGCTGCTGTTTGCTGCTGCTGCTGCTGCTGCTGCTGCTGCTGCTGCTGCAGGACTACACTCCTGACGCCTGCATGAATTCCTTCACGCCTGGCCAGAGGGCCCGCATGCAGGCAGCATGGGGAGCGTGGCGCAGCGGAAGATAACCGTGTTCAGCTGTCACTAACAACATCGCGATGGATGAACGGCAGACTGGGTGATGAGCAGGCAGCCAGCAAGAATAGCTGTGATTAATGAAGTCACGATTAATATCAGGAAGTTTTGAAGGTGCTACAGCACCCTCAGCTGAAGGTCAAAGTTGCATTGTCTTGGACGGTGCACCAATTGGCTTGCAAGCTATGTTACCCCAGAGCAAAGCAATCGGTGCTGCTGACGTGGTCGTGCTCTGAACATCACTGCACATGTACATGTGTGCATCAGACGATGATGTTCAGGGTACATGCACTGCATGGCATGCACTGCATGGCATGCACTGCATGGCATGCATATGGCCAATGGGTACATGCATGCATGCATATGGCCAATGAACAGCCAGTGAGTAGCATGCATGATCAATTGCACATGCCAGCATGTTCTGCACAACACATCCTGTACATCCAGCGGATGGGCATCCAGCAGACATTTGTTTTGGATCCGAAACTCCGGAGTACTCCAGTTGGTTTCGTTGGCATTGGTGGCAGCACAGGACCGTGTGGATTGACCTTTGACAAAATTTGCAAAGGTGCAACAGCTGCTGGCTGCTAGCTTTGTACTGCAGCTGCACACCGTATTCTGCAGATATCTCAGAGATAGGTCATTCAAGTGTCCAGGGCGGCAGTGTGAGCGTTGTCAGCACTCTGGGTTGATGCTTTGACAGGTGCAGCATACGCTACTGCGGGTGCACATCACCAAACGATGTCACGGGGGCTGCGAGCTGCCACTCTCACTGCGGCGTCGACAGCCAGCCATAAAATTGCTGTAAAGATGGACAGTCTAGCATGAAAAAAGCAAAGCTACGCACCTTCAAAGCATTGCTGTGTTGGTGGGGCTGCCAGCTCAGCTGCAGTGACCAGCTGCTGCTCTGCAGTAGCAGTGTTGGGTCTGCTACTCTGTGTGGACAGCCATGTAACACAGGTCAGGGTGTGAGGTACGGCTGCCAGGCAGACTGCGCAACCATGTTGATTCTCACATTTCTCATCTTGGATGTTACACACGGGTCACATCGCCCACTTGGGGAGCAAATGACAGGCGCATTGGGCAAAGAGAAAACACAACCTGGTCAAAGCAAGAACCATTGTGTTTTACGGTGCTCACTCTCCTTTATTGGTCTCAGACCTGTGTTCAACCTGTTGTGGCTCATACCATCCAAGATGGTGCCAGGACCCACATGTAACTATCCTTTCCTATTGATCCTTCCGACAATCAACACCACAAAACTTCATCCTCACTGCAGTGGCTGCAGGTCGCAGGGCTTACATGCGCCCCTGCTTCAGCGCCGCAGTAATCGCCCCAAACCGCTCCCTGTACTGCGGCAGGGGATTACTGTCGCCGTTTACTCCAGTGGCTGTAGGTCGCAGGGCGTGCGCCCCTGCTTCAGCGCCGCACTAATCGCTGCGTAGCGCTCCCTGTACTGCGGCAGGGGATTACTGTCATCGTCATACCCGTCATCCTCGCAACTCCAACCGCAGCGGGCACAGGCAGCATCCCAATCCTCCCCTAGCCACCAGGGACAGCCGCATGACAGGCATGGCATGCGAGGCCAGAACACTGCCGACACTGACTTCGTCACACTGCTGCTGCTGCTGCTGCTGCTGCCGGGGTTGCTGCTAAATGTCCTGCTAGTGCTGGTGGTGGTGTTTGTGCTAGCGGTGTAGAGTGCTGCTTTCGGAAACTTCCTTTTGCTGCCGGGCTTGGCTGCGTTGCTGCCAGCAAGTGGAGGGTCCCACAAGCTACTGCTGCTGCTGCTGCTACTGCCTGAAGCAGCTTCGCTGCTAACAGCGCCACCCACAGCAGCAGGTGCGGCTGCTGTGCTGCTGCTGCTGGTGCTGCTGCTGCTGCCAGCTGCTGCACTCTGCTGCTCTGTTGCACCTACCGCTGCCCCTTGCTTGCCACCTGCAACTCCCCCTGCTGCTGCTGCTGCTGCTGCACCTGTTGCAGCAGCAATAGGCAGCAGCTCCAGCTGTGCCACTGCCTGCTGCACCTTGACAGCAGCCTCAGCAGCAGTTGCTAGCCCTGCAAGCTTCAATGCCTTCACTAGCTGCCTGTTATGAAACACCTGAACCACCGGCAGCTGCTTTGCTGCATTCAGTGCTGCCGCAAGAGCTGAGTTGCCCTGAGATGCAGCGGCATCTGCTGCTGCCACCAGCACCTGCCGCGGAGCTGCTGCTGCTGCCCCCTGCAGCAGCAGCGGCAGCAAGCCTTTTGGCAGTCTGCTGCTGCTGCTGCTGCTGCTGCTGTCACTCCAGGCCACTAGCAGCAGGCCGCTTGCTGCTGTCTGCTGCAGCAGCTGCTTCAAATCTCCCGCTCCCTTGCTAATGCTCAGCACACCCTGCTGCTGCTGCTGCTGCTGCTGCTGCTGCTGCTGTTTCTCAGTCGCTTTGACACCTGTAGCTGCAGCGCTGCCACCTGCAGCAGTTGCTGCTGCTGCTGCTGCCTGGGGCCTTGCAGCCAGCAGCCCTAGCTGCTGCAGCGCCTGCATCAGCTGCTGCCCAGCTGCAGCCCCGCTAAACAGCTGCATTGGCTGCAGCAGCGGCAGCTCATGCAGCGTAGCAACTGGCCACTTCTCACCAGACTTAGGGACTGGCTGCATCTTCCTGCCTCCCCTCCTGTAAGCCTGTGCCTCCTCCATGACCTTCTCCATTGCCAGCTGGCGGTTGGCGTCACTAACTGTTACATCCACTGTTATAACAGGTATGTGCGGGAAAGTAACAGCCAGCTTGGAAGCTTGCTGGGCGGCCTCAACGCTAGCAGCAGCCCATGGCGCGAGCCACTGCACTAATGCCACTGACCCTGCTGCTGCTGCTGCGGAGCTGCTGCTGTTGCTGCTGCTGAGTTGCTCGTGTATGTCATCCAGCAGCTGCTGCAGCTGCACTGCTCCGCCAGTCACGCTGTTGACCCGCCCTGGACACCACACTGAGTCACCGGGCGGCACAGCAGCAGCAGCAGCGGCAGCAGTAGCAGCACTTGATGGCGGCGCTGCTGCTGCCTTGCCAAACTCCTGCTGCTGCTGCTGCTGCTCATCCTCGGCAGGGACTGCCTCTGGTGCCTGCTCATCTTCTTCATCCTCTTCTGCTCCTTCCTCCACATCTGCAACAGCAGCAGCAGCAGCAGCAGCAGCAGCAGCAGCAGCAGCAGCAGCAGCAGCACGGACGTGTTTAGCCAGTGGTGATGGAGCGTGCCAAGGCTGCTGCACCGCACTGTGCCTTGGCATGCAGCTTGTATGACCACTGTGCAAGGTCTTGTTGCGTTTAAACATTGTGCTCTGCGGTGCACTGCCATACAGTACCTCAGTCAGGCAGGCCGCTGAACCCTGCCAATTCCTCCCCAAAACCTCAACAAAACCCTTGATGCAGTCACGCACCCATGTCCATGAGGTCTGTCACGTCAGGCAAGGGTTCAAAGGGGCCAGGCAGGCCGCTAAACCTCGCCCATCCCCCCCTAAACCCTCACCAAAACCCTTGCCACAGCTACTCACCCATGTGCATGAGGTCTGTCACGTCAGGCCATGGTTCAGAAAGGTCAGTCAGCCCACTAAACCCTGTCATTACCCCTCTAATGTCTAAACAAAACCCTCGCTGCAGTCACTCACCCATGTCCAGGAGGTCTGTCACGTCAGGCCAGGGTTCAAAGGGGTCAGGCAGACCGCTGAACCCTGCCTCCTCGGCTTCAGTCACTGTCACCAAGCACTCGTCGAGTGCAGCCCTCAGCAGGTCTTGCTTGAGGCCCAGGCCTGGCTCATGAAAAGGAGTGAGAGAGTGAACATGAGTGCAAAAGAGTGAGAACGGGTG
The DNA here is from genome assembly GCA_030272155.1 of Tetradesmus obliquus. Taxonomy (NCBI): domain Eukaryota; kingdom Viridiplantae; phylum Chlorophyta; class Chlorophyceae; order Sphaeropleales; family Scenedesmaceae; genus Tetradesmus; species Tetradesmus obliquus. The sequence continues at coordinate 7,361,883 of CP126193.1, read as the reverse complement.
AAGAAGTGGAGATTGAGTGAGAAACAGTGCATTGCAATTGTCACCAGGCACTCGTCCAGTGCAGCCCTCAGCAGGTCTTGCTTGAGGCCCAGACCTGCAGGATGCAGAAGCAACATCAAGTGAGGATGAGTGCAGAAGAGAGAGAAGGAGTCTTCATCTGGAAGATTGGAGGAGTGTTACAATACAACTACAACACTATTACAGTTACATTGATTCGGCAAGTGACGAGCAAGGGTGACTGGCTGTCTGCTTCTGCCACTGTGACCAGGCACTCATTCAGTGCAGCCGGCAGCAGGTCCTGCTTCAGGCCCAGGCCTGGGGCACGCAAAAGAGTGAGAAAGGAGTGAGTATTGAAGAGTGCAAAAGAGTGAGAACAGGCGAGACAGCGAAGAAAGAGTGGGGAACAGTCACTGCCACTGTCACCAGGCACTCGTCCAGTGCAGCCCTCAGCAGGCCTTGCTTCAGGCCCACGCCTGGCAGAGTGAGGAATAGTGACAAGAGGAGCGATGAGTACAGGCATAAGACCCAGTTTCCTGTACTTAATTCAAATAAGAAAATACAACGCAAGAATGACAATCACACTGGTAGTGACTATACCGTCCTTGACTGACGAGCAGTGGCAAGGAGTGATCCCAGAAAGAAATGCAAGCTACCCCAGAGCTGCCGCGGCAGCAGCAGCAGCGGCGGCAACAGCACTGATTCACCTGAACAGGACCAGCTCCTGCCGCCGACATGATGCAAAACAACATGATGCAGCAGCAGCAGCAGCAGCAGCAGCAGCAGCAGCAGCAGCAGCAGCAGCAGCAGCAGCAGCCGCCTCCTCACCTATGAAGACCAGCTCCTGCCGCCTGTCCCCCACACAGGGCGCAAAGTCGGCCGCAAGCTCAGCAGCAGCAGCAGCATCCTCAGGCCAGGCGTCCTTGGGCAGCACACAGAACCAGGGGCCGCCTGCGCAGGTGTGCAGCGTGTGCAATGCAGCGTCAGGCGCAGCACAGGCTTTCAGTGTTGAAAGATTTGCCTGAGCAGCAGCAGCAGCAGCAGCAGCAGGCTCGACTGGCCAGGCGTCACACGACAGCACGCAGAACCAGGGGCACCTGCGTCAAGTGCTTGGCAGGGCAGCGGTGTGAAATGTAAGCAGCAGCACCATCAGCATAATCATCATCATCATCAGCGGGGTCTTGGGGCCACGCCTCACGGGGCAGCACACAGAACCACCTGCTACACGTGAGTTGAGTGAACAAGACCCAGCCCAGCCGCCCCACCTGTGGAGAAGCTGAGCAGGCTGCCTGCCTGGCTCCACTCCCCGATGTGGTCACCCCTCGTGGCCAGCCACACAAAGCCCTTGCTGCGCAGCAGCAGCCCAAAGCGGCCCTCACAGGCAGCACGCCGCACAGCCGCCACCTGCTGCAGCTGCTGCGCTGTCGTCTGATCACCGCTGCTGCTGCTGCTGCTGCTGCCGGTGACGCCTGCAGGCTGCTGTGCTTCCTGATCTGGATCTTCACTGCCATCTTCACTGTCATCTTCACGGTCGTCTTCACCCTGAGCTGCCATGAGCTTCTCCCAGTCCGGCTCCTGCAGGACGAAGAAGCTCACCATGAAGTTGTGTAACCGGCCAGGGTGGAAGGGCCACCTGGCGCGGTACACAAAGTGTGACACTCCGTACGCTGCCGTACTGCGGGCGGCAGCAGCAGTGACGGCACCTGGTCCATCTGCTGCTGCTGCTGCTGCTGCTGGCTCGTGGGAGTGTTTGCAGCTGCTGCTGCAGCAGCTCTCACCAGCAGTATGGTCATGCTGGTGGTGATGATGGTGCTGGTGGTGCTCATGCCCCTGCTGCTGCTGCTGCTGCTGCTGCAGTGGTGAGGTGTCAGCAGGGTTTTGCCGCATCAGCTGAACCCAAGCTGGTGAACCCTGCGCCTTGTCCACGCTCCAAAGCCCTGTCTGCAGAACCTCGGAGGGCTCGACCCTGCTGTTGGTGGTGGTGATGAGCTTGGCTGTGGGGTTGAGCGCAGACAGCACAGCCTGCACACAGCAGCAGCCGGACACAAACAAACAAGATGAGGTGGAAGGGCAGGCATCCTCTACCCAGCAAATTCAAACCCTTGGCACCATCCAAGGCTTAGCACCTTTCAAGGCAAGCAGCCGTGTAGTCAACATGCGTTACAGGCGACGATACCAGGAAACCCAGCTGCCACACCTGTTCCCCCTGCCTCCCCTGCTGTCACCCTCACTACCACGAAGGCTCAAAGTTGGCCCAGCGAGCCTGCTGAGCATGTGGCTGCCGCAACATGCAACACACAAGCAACTCATTGCAATGCTGCCTGATGCTGTCCCTTCTCTCAACCCTGCCCTCCGCATGCTGTCACCTGCAGCATCGCCAGCTCATCCCGGCCCACGGTGTCAGCCTTGTTCAGCAGCAGCACGTCAGCACACTCGATCTGGCAGCGGCAGCAGCAGCAGCAGCAGCAGCAGCAGCAGCAGCAGCAGCAGCAGCAGCGGTTGCAGCGGCGGTCGCAGGGACAACCTCGGCATGCCAGGGCAAGCAGCATCAGCCAGGGAAGCTGCCAACATGTGTTTGAGTGGATCCTGCTCCCGACACGCTGATGGCTAGCTGCAAGGACCCAGATCCTTGTTGCTTGCCGAGCATCACTGTCTGACAGCATTGCCTGATACATGATGCCACAGCAGCAGCAGCAGCAGCAGCAGCAGCAGCAGCAGCTTACCTGGTCCAGCAGCAGCTCAGCAATGTGTCTGTGCGAGCCCGACAGCTGCGCCTGCGCGGCAGCAGCAGCAGCGGCCTCTGGCGCCAGCTGGCCTGCTGCTGCAGCACCAGCTGTGGCTGCCAGCTCACCCTGCAACGACGAATTAGCAGCAGCAGCAGCATGTCAAGAATGGTACAAGATGATTTCAGCTAAAGCGATGGCGGCGGTTGTTGCGCTGGCAACCAGAGAGTGCTGAGCACCCTCACGGCTGTCCAAACTGCCGCCCTACACAAATTGTGGTTGATGCTCATCTGCATTGTTGTGTGTTCATCGCGTTTTGCAAATGACAACAATAACAGTTTGTCCCGCCTGCCGCCAGAAACCCCACACACCAGCATCAAAAGCACAAACCCTCGCCACCAACTCAACTAGCACATAGGGTGCCATGCAAAGGCGAGATGCTGGGACAACCCTAGTCACTACCCCGCCACCAGCTGCTAGCCCCACTGCAACTGCCGCCAGATCCACTTCACTCACCCTGAAGGTGTGTATGCTGTGCAGGTTGTGCATCAGCTGGTGAGCATCCACCACTGTCACAGCAGTATCCAGGAATGCCACATCCCTCAGCAGTACCGCAGCAGCAGCAGCGCCATCGCTGCCGGCAGCTGCCACAGCCCCTGCTGCTGCCGCTGCTGCACCATCTGCCACACTGCCATCACCGCTGCTGCTGCCGATATCAATCGAGACATCTGCAGAAAATATCTCAGCCACTTGTAACGGCTCGCTGACGCCTGTGCTCTCCAGCAGCAGCAGATCGAAGCAGCCGGCAGCAGCGAGGTGTGCAATGGCCTGCACGAGGTCTAATCGGAGGCTGCAGCACACGCAGCCGTTCTGCAGCTCGATCAGCTGCTCCTTGGACTGCAGGCAAGACGTCAGCAGCAGCAGCAGCAGCAGCAGCAGGTTGTGGCAACAAGTGGTTGGTGTGCGAGCCATGCCGTGCGGACAGAACATGCTGCTGGTGGGAATGTACACCGACACCAACACATGTGACGCTGCAGCAGAAAGGTGTGACGAGGCGCATTTAGTCGATGTTAAATTACTTGTTCAGTATGAACATCTTCTGTCCTCACCTGCACCAGGCCTCCTGCGCCCTTGATGAGTGCCGAGTCGATGTTCAGCGCAGCCACATCATTCACCACCACAGCAATGCGCCGCTGCCCCGCATTGAGCAGCAGGTGCTTCAGCAGTGTGGTCTTGCCGGCACCAAGAAAGCCGCTCAGCAGCGTCACAGGAAGCTTGCCGCCGCTGCTGCTGCTGGGGGTGATGCTGCTGTCGGGACCTGGCTGCTGCTGCTGCTGCTGCTGCTGGGTAGGGGAGGAGGGTGCTGCAGGCTCTGGGTGTGCTGCTGCTGCTGCTGCTTGCTGACCCTGCTGCTGCTGGACATGGTGATGGTGGTCTTGGCTGCTAGCAGCGCTGCTGCTGCTGCCACAGAGGGATTGGCAGCAGCCAAGCAGCAGCTGCACCGCAGGCTGCCACGCAGCCGGCAGCAGCGCCTGCTGCTGCTGCTGCTCCTGCTGCTGCAGCTGCTGCACAGGCACCCACTTGCCAACTGCTGCTGCCTCATGCCCCTGCTGCAGCACTGCAGCACACACATGCACCACCTTTGCCCAGCTGCTGCTGCTGCTGCTGCTGCTGCTGCTGTTTTGGTCTTGCAGGAGCACTGCTGCTGCTGGCAGCGGCAGCAGCTGGTATGCATCAGGACTCAGCTGCAGTGCATGCTCCAGCACCCTCGTTGCTGCTGCAGGGCCAGTGAGGGTGCCACTGACTGCACCTGACGGCAGAGGTTGACCTGGCATCAGAAGCACTGGCTTTACTCCATTGCAGCTGCTGCTGCTGCTGCTGCTGCTGCAGCTGCTGCCAGCTGGCATGATGTATGCCTCTAGCTGTTGTGCCGCACCGCTGCTGCTGCTGCTGGTGGTGGTGGTGGTGGGGTGGCTGCGCAGCAGCAGCACTGCCTGCAGCTGCTGCTGCTCTGAGAAGTTGAACAGGTGGCTGCTGGGCTGGCGGAGAAAAGTAACAGCTGCATGTGCCTTTTCAACTGCCCCTGATGTCCCTCCAGCTTCCAGCACTATGTGGCCCTGCTCCAATGCCACTTGCCCTGCAAGCGCATTCAACATTTCAATGATGAGCATGAAAGCAGATGTGTCCAGCGAACGCACCATTATGCATACAAGTAGAACAAGCTGCACGGCATGCAAATTATATTTGCAGTTGTGGGGGTGTGGCTGGTGCTGCTGTTGTTCAGAAACGTCATTCCTTGTACAAGGAGGCAGGCAGCTGCCAGCATGACAATCAGGCTGGGTAGTGCATCACTCCTGCAAACCTCAAACAAGTGCAAAACTGCACCTTGAGCAACACATACTTTGCAAAGAAGCCATGATGCTGTAGTTCTGGGATAACAGCTGCACAACTCGCACGCTTGGCAATGTAACGCTCCATTTGACTGCTGCGGCAGCCAGCAGCCAAGGCAGCAGCCACAGCCCTTTTCACAGCACCGGCAGCATATGCGCCTCACCTGTGACTGCATACAAGTTGCCTTTTCGTATTCCTGCGGGATTGCAGCGGGGCCCTGGCCTATACACAAGTGTGCACAGGCCGGTGGCATCCCTAATTACTGCACGGTAGGTTGTGCTACTGCCAGCAGCCACACTGGTGCTGAACTTCGCGGCTGCTGCGCCATGCTGCGCGTGGAGCTCTACGATTAGCCCAGAAACAAATGAACCAGGGACAAGGTTGTCGATCCGCATGTCTGCGGCCAAGTATTTCAAAGTCTGCCAGAGCTACAGCATGTGCCTGCTGGGGTGCCAATGTGAGGCATCAGCTGCGGAACAGACTTTTGGGTTCAAACAAGTATCCTTCACGTGCACTTAAGTGGCTGGGCAGGTTATGCGCCAGTCTAGGACCCGTTAGTCACCGAGTCCTTATAACAGACCGACGTGGGCACCCCTCTCCTTTGAATGCTCAGAGTTGCGCAACCTATCAACACGTGTCTTACAGCTTCGTTTGTTGCTGAGATCGCTTTGTTCTTCGCTCCACGGACACCACGATGCAGTGCTTCCTCTCACGGACAACGATGGGTACACAGCAGCTGCAGCAGGCAGCAAGGCCGCTGCCTGCATGCTGCTGCTTTTCCTCTCAGCTGACTGGGCGCAGGTCCCGCAGCGCCAATGGGCAGCGACACGGAAGCACCCTGGTGGTGCGAGCAGCACCAGACACTCAGCAGCAGCAAGCTAAGGCCACGGACAACATGTCGATCCAGGGACTGCAAGAGGATTATTGCAACGACTTCGAGTGCACATCTAGCCCTGCAGTGGAGATGACAGTGAGGCAGCTGGCAAAGGATATCACAAAGTGAGTGGTGCACCTGCAGTGCTGTAATGGCAGCGGCCGCGTGGCACACTGCGTGTGCAACAGCAGCCATGTGCTGCTTTCTTATGAGTGCATTGCTGCTGCTGCAGCAACAGGGGGTGCAGGATTGCGTGGTTTGCATGGCAGTTGCCGCAACCGCGTCCCAACAGCAGAGTGGTTGCGCCAGTGGGTTGGGCGCCTGCTCTTGCACAGGATGACTCAGCGCTGCTCCACAGATGAGCAGCTGCTTGCCAGTTGCATTGACGTAGCCACAACCGACAGCTGCTGTTCCAGGACGCGCAACTGCTGCTCGCAGCAGCAGCAGATTGTGTTGTCACATCGCTGCAGCACACATCGGCAGTCGGCACCTGGCAGCAGCACGCAGCTGCATCAATCTGCCCTCTTTCATGCTACTGCATGCACCCCGGCAGCACTTTGCCTGATCCCTCGTTACCGCCTCAGCAAGTGCTGACACAAACTTACACCCTGCTGCACATCATGCTGCTGCTGCTGCTGCTGCTGCTGCTGCTGCTGCTGCTGCTGCTGCTGCTGCTGCCACAGGTTCAAGTTCAACACCAACTTCTTCCAGCCGGACGCCACCTACAGTGACGGCTTCTGGTCCTTCAGCGGCAGCAGCAACTACAGGAAGCCCAGCTGGGCGCGTGAGGCGCTCTCCAAGCCGCATGCGGTGCGTAACTTCATTGCTCGAGTGCAGCGGTCATTGCTTGCAGCGGTGGCGTGCGGTGCTTGCTGTATTGTTGGTGGTATAGCAGGGGTGCTTGGAGCATCAGCTGGGCCGGTGAGGCGCTCTCCAAGCCGCATGCGGTGCGTGGCAGATGCGTGCTTGCACATTGCTGCGCTTGCAGGACGCACTTGCAGGACACCCGCAGCATTGTGGCATAGCAGCAGTGCTGGAAGCAGTAGTAGAGGCACTGCGCGAGGCAGATGCGTGCTCGCAGGACGCACTGCGCTTGCAGGACGCACTTGCAGGACACTAGCAGGCAAATGCGTGCTTGCAGCACACGCTGCGATTGCAGGACGCACTTGCACGACACTAGCAGGCAAATGCGTGCTTGCAGCACACGCTGCGGTTGCAGGACGCACTTGCAGGACACACACAGGAAAACGCAGTGGCATAAGCAGCAGTGCTGGAAGCAGTAGTAGTGGCTTTGGCAGCAGCATTGTGACAGGTGAACAAGCTAGTTGCAAGAGTGCCTGTAGCAGCAGGCAGTGAAGAGGCTCCACCACTTGCTGCTACAGGCACACTTGCAGCTAGCTGTCGACATGCATGCAGTGATAACGGTTTGGCGGTGGCATGGATGACCTGCAGCATCATCAGGCTGCTGACAGCTGCAGTGGTCCGGCCACGGTTGCTGCTAGCCATAGCGCCAGCATGGCTAAGGCTCATGTATTGATGTTACGCTTACTTGCGTGTTGGTCGCTTTGGGACTGTGTCAAAACCCAACATTGTCGGCCCTGCTGTGCTGCATGCTGCCTGCAGACCGTGCAGAAGCTGCAGATGTTGGACAGTGGCAAGGCGCAGATCATTCATCCTGCCTCAAAACTGTGTCAAAACCCAACATTGTCGTCCCTGCTGTGCTGCATGCTGCCTGCAGACCGTGCAAAAGCTGCAGATGCTGGACAGTGGCAAGGCGCAGATCAACTGGGGCTAGGTTTAGGGCTGTAAAATGAAACAGCATGTTTTTTGCCGTGCTGTGCTGCAGACCGTGCAGAAGCTGCAGATGCTGGACAGCGGCAAGGCGCAGATCAACTGGACGCTCAACGGCGGGCTGTCAGGCATGAGCGTGAGCATCCCCATCACAAGCGTGTTTGAGCTCAACCTGGTCACCGGGCGCGTCACGTCACACACGTGAGTTTGAAATCGTGTTATTTGCTGTTAATCTTTGGTGGGTGTCACATGCCTGCCTGCTGATGCTGTGGCCACGCCCATACAAGCGTGTTTGAGCTCAACCTGGTGACCGGACGCGTCACGTCACACACGCGAGTTTGAAATTGTGGTATTTGCTGTTACTCTCTGTTGTCACATGCCTGCCTGCTGATGCTGTGGCCACCCCCATTACAAGCGTGTTCGAGCTGAACCTGGTGATCGGACCGTCACATCACACACGTGAGTTTGAATCGTTTGAATCGTGTTGGGGGTGGTATGTTGTTGGTGTTGCTTGCCTGCCTGCTAATGCTGTGGCGCTGGTGTGACCAGCATGTCAGAGCTCGACTGGGTGGTTGGGCACGTCACATCTCACTTGAGCTGCAAACAGCCCCCACGCAAACAGTTGACACTGCGCGTGCGGCCGAGGTCTGGAGAATGCTGCTGTTGATGGTGCGTACATCACGCTCTAATGCCTCTGGCTGGCACCCATGCTACTGCTGTTGTTGTCGCTGTGCTCTTCATTTGGTACATTTGGTACGCATTTCCCTATCACACCCTGCCTCATCTCGCTGCTGCTGCTGCTGCGGTGCTGCTGCAGCGAGTCGTGGGACCTGAGCGGCCTGGCACCGCCTGCCGCTGCTGCTACCATGGGCAGCCGTGTCATCTGGAGCGCCAAGGCAGCCAGCAAGGCCGCCAGCGACAACATCAGCAGCAAGGTCAACGAGAGCCTGAGCAGTTTGACCAGCATGGACGAGGACGAGTACTACATGAACCCCAACGACCCCACACGGGTGAGGCACTGTCATGTAACTAGATGTAACAACAAAAGTGACACAGTGACACGCACACAAATTGAACACGCACAGTTTGTATTGTTTTCATGATCTGACAGGCTACTTTGAGTCGATGCTTGCTGGGTTGCAGTGGTCAACACGGCGTTTTGCTGCTGACAAGGGTGTGTGATGCTGGCCTGTCCTGTGCTGCGCCACCTTGCCTGTACAACGAGGCATGTCTGTGTTCATCTTATCTCTTGCTACACTTTGGTTTTGTGCCGTCACAACCATTTTCTGCCATGTTTCTGCGCCGCCCGCAGTTCTTCCAGAAGAATGACAACGGCATGAATGACGTCATCATGCTGGGCTTGGGCGTGTCAGCGCTGTACCTGGTCTTCAAGGTCTTTGAGCAGCTGGAGACGATGTGAGGCGCTGGACATGCTGAGAGGCCGCTGCCGTGGCAGCCGCTGATGTGAGATCCGCCTTGCTGGCAGCAGCGCTGTACCTGGTCTTCGAGGTCTTCGAGCAGCTGGAGACGATGTGAGGTGCTGGACATGCTGCGAGGCTGCTGCCGTGGCAGCCACTCATCTGGGAATTGCCTTGCTGGCGGCAGAGGGGCAGCTGTACCTGGTGTTCAAGGTCTTCAAGCAGCTGGAGACTATGTGAGCAGAGCAGCTGGCAGTGCTGCGCAGTAGCTTCTTGCTTTGCTGTGTGCACAGGGAGCAGAGGGGCAGCTGTGTTCAAGGTCTTCAAGCAGCTGGAGACGATGTGAGCGGAGCAGCTGGAAAAGTAACACAGGCTGGGGCAGAAGCTGCTCATGTGGCAGTGCTGGCTGTACCTGGTGTTGAAGGTCTTGAGCGGCTGGAGACGATGTGAGGCTGCTGTGGTGACAGCTGTTGATGTGGCAGTGCTGGCTGTACCAGGTGTTCAAGGTCTTTCAGCAGCTGGGCCCTTTGCACTTTGCGTGCTGAGGCAGGCAGTGCTACATAATAACGCAGCGGTTGCCAGCCACTGTGGTGCTGAACTGTTAATAGAAGGCAGTTTGCTCGGCCGTGCAGCCAGGTTGAACATGTTGCAGGACGCGTGGGCAGGGTGCCGCAGAAAGCAAAGGAGGGATCCCTGCTGTTGGTTGCTTGTTCTGCAACCCCAGTTTTGTTGTAGCAAGTGTGTTGTGTTCGTGTTGTTGATGCATTTTTGCATGTTGTGCAGCAGTGTTGCAACTGCTGTACTGCTGGCTGGTTGCAGCAGAAGGGCAGGCCTCACCCGCGGGGCCTTCTGCAGGAATCTGAGGGCAGGTTTGTTGCTGTTGCTGTTGTTGGTAATGTTGTTGTGTTGTTGCTCTGTGTAAAGATGGACAGTCTAGCATGAAAAATGCAAAGCTGCGCACCTTCAAGCATTGCTTCTCTGTGTGCTTTCTGGCGCTGATATGCTTATTAGCGCAGCTAGTGCAGGTGCCATGCATGGTGCTCCTCATGCAGCTATATGTGTGATGTGACGCCATGCTCTGTGTTGGGTCAGGCACAGCGCCTGGCCTTGAGTTCCTGCAAGCCAGGTTTTGGCAGGTCTGGCTGAGTGCTGCAAGCGGCGTCGCATCCAGCATGCTGACTGATGCTTTCCTGCAAGCGCTGCGTTGCTTGGCGCAGCTTACTGGTCTTGAGTGCTGTGGTGCGCTTTGCTGGCAAGGTGCTTGCAGGAACCAGGACTGTCCTGTGAGTGCCAATTTTGGGATGGTCAAATCTCTCTCGTGAGGCGGCAGGGGTTGCGGCAGTAGTGATGCAGCCAGGCTGCTGACGTGCTGCATGCACTGAGTACTGTTGGTCGTTACTACGAGCGGCGCTGCTGCTGTAAGGAGAGCTTGAGGCGTACAGTGGTTGTGGATGCTTGCTAGCGTCTCCTGGCATGTTGTCCGCACATTGTGTCGTATTAGAGCGTGGCCCAGGTGTGCAGTGAAGGCCCACAGCTTGCTGTCATCTGGTGTGCAGGACTTCGTGTTGCCTGCTGTTGCTGAATGCCTTGGCTTGGTGATGGTGCTGCCGGCTTCTGTGTGTGCAGACGTGGCATGGTGTGCACAAACTTGCATGGAACACGGCAACGTTTCAAACCGCAAGCATGTGTAGATGCTCATCACATCTCCTGTGCTGTGGTGTCGGCGGGCATGCGTGTAAGCAGGGTGGCGTGTTTGCAGTTGCTCTGCGCATGGTTGGGTGCTGATTGCTGGCGATGCGGCAGCAGGGCCTGTGCAATTGATACATGGCGTTGCAGGATTGGGCATTTGCCTGCAAGCAGCAGCTGGTTTCGTAGTTGTTTTGCAGTGGCAGTGGCGCAGCGTAACATATCTGGACGGAAGTGCTTGCTGCTGCTGATACTACCAGTAGTACTGCTAGTGTCAGCGGCTGGTATGCCATGAGATATATATGGCGGACATGCGGCTGACGGGTGCCTTAGGGGTATTCCCTTTGCTATCCAAATGCTCTGAACATCTTGGCATCATGAGCAGCAGCGAGCATGTGATGCGGTGATGAATGGTATGCACGCGTGCAGTGAAGATTCGACAGTGCGCTTGTGAGTCATCAGCTTGAGGCATACATGGCACGGCTGCAGGGCGGTTCGTGTTCACCTGCTGTAAAATGTTTGACAAGAACAAAGCTCAGGTGTTTGTGCGCGGTTTTGTTGGAGCAGATGAGCCTGATGGCCTTCTGCAACTGGAATGAGCATGAGGCGGCAGCAGTCTTGCAGCTGAAGTCTTGCACTGCAGCAGCACAAGCCGTACTACTGAGAACGCCCGATGGCATCGTTTACGCGGGCATGACGCCAGACTTACTCTTTGTGAGCTTGATGGGGCCCTTGACCTTTGAAAGTGGAAAAACCTAGTTGCCACGAGACGGAGACTTGCACTGCTCTGATCCTTTCAATCATTACCGTTGTGGGTCGGTACCAACTGCAAGATCCCTGCGGATTTTGTGCCCCTTCCTAGCGGGACCACCAAAAGGGCGCCTGCTAAAGCCGAGCAACAGCAGTGCACACAGACCCTTACTTTGCCAGATCGCTCCAGGCTGCTGCGCCTACACTCTGACGCACTTATGAAAGCCATGCAGCTGCAAACGCGGCCCACTGGGCACGTCGTGACTCCAACTTGTGTGCCTGGCGTGGTTCTTCAGCGTTCAGCCCGGCTCTGTTGGCATCACAGGCAGTCGCAACAGGCAGCTTGCCTTGTTCAACGGAATATTTGTGCGTCACGAAAGCTTGTTAGCACCACAGCGAGGGCAGCAGCACCAGCAGACGCACCAAGGTGGGGTGGCAGCAGCGACACACTCGGGTGGTCACATCTTGCAGCCAGGCGGCTCACGCAGCTGTGTTTTGCAGTGATCAAGGCTCCAAGATGGCACTGTCGCAGATCGGCCTGGTCGGGCTGGCCGTCATGGGGCAGGTTGGTTGGGTGCTGTCGGAACAGCTAGTGCACTGCAAGGACGTGTGCTAACGCTCGTGCGCCCCTCGCAGAACCTGTCCCTCAACATCGCTGAGAAGGGCTTCCCTATTTCGGTTTTTAACCGATCTTACGAGAAGACCGAGGCAGCAGTGGCCCGTGCACAGAAAGAAGGTACAGGGTGGTTTGGCGTGCTCTTGCGCTGCCTGCTCGTGATCAGCAGCGATACTTACGCTTAGTCCGCGCATTGCAGGACTTTCGGACAAACTGCGTGGCTACAAGGATGTGAAGGACTTTGTGGAGTCCCTGGAGAAGCCCAGGTACTTGCAGCAGCAGCAGCAGCAGCAGCAGCAGCAAAAGTGGCATGCCCTGTGGAGCAGCAGCAAAGATTGCAGAGCGCGCAGCAGTGGAGTGGGCAACGAGCATGCAGGACTGACTGGCTGTTTGTGTGGTATGGTTGCAGCTGCAGTACAGGGATCTGAGCAGTGCTACCCTGGCAACAGCAGCAGTCCCTTGGTGCACCTGGGGGACTGTGTAGTGACAATGCCATTCACATCACCCGCATAGCCCCTACTCTCCCTCTCCTTGCTTCCCTGCTTTGATAATCCCTGTCAACGCTGCTCTCCGGTATCTTTGCCAACAGTCAGCATACATAACCTGCGCAACACACCAGTCACTGTGGGACACATCTACACACCCAGCTGCCTCACACCTGCTGCCGCTGCTGCTTTCCTTGCACTTGATGCTGCTGCTGCTGCAGGCGTGTGATCCTGCTAGTGCAGGCGGGTGCCCCTGTGGATGCCACAGTGGACAACCTGTGCAAGTACATGGAGCCAGGAGACATCATCATTGATGGAGGCAACGAGTGGTGAGTGATTGCAGGCAGATTGCAACTTTACTTTGCTTGCTGCATGGCAAGCTGTGCAAGTACATGGAGCCAGGAGCCATCATCATCGATGGAGGCAACGAGTGGTGAGCATGCCATTCGAAAGCCACCATGTATGCGCACTGCATTCCGCTGCATGCGTAGTATGTGACGGCTGTGTGAAGCGTGCATGTGCAAGTCCATGGAGCCACAAGGCCTCATTATTGATGGAGGCAACGAGTGGTGAGGGTGACACTGCGCACTGCATGCATTGCGTCGTGCTATGTTGGCATACTGCGTGCATCGCGTTGTGTTGCGCTGCATACTGCCTGCATTGCGTTGCGCTGTGCTGCATGGCAAGCTGTGCAAGTACAGGAGCCGCGAGACAGCATTTTCGATGAAAGCAATGAGTGGTGCGTAGCTGCTGCTATGTTGCATGCATTGTGTTGCTAGGTGCAGCTGGAGCGCTCTATTACGGGCTGTCACACCATGTTTCTTGCATTGCGCTGCGAGCCGCACACCTCAATGCGGCTGGTGTGATGCAACGGCAGGGATGGCAGCAGCGGCAGCAGCAGCAGCAGTGCCACTCTAAGCACCAGATCACTGCTTTTATGCAGTGGCAAAGCAAGCAGTCGCAACTGTAGCTGACACTTAAGCATCCAGCACCTTGCCGCTGGCAAATACGGTGCCCGTCTCACTGCTGCTGCTGCTGCTGCTGCTGCTGCCAGGTACGAGAACACTGAGCGCCGCAAGGCCAAGGTGGAGGCGCTGGGCCTGCGCTACATGGGCATGGGCGTGTCTGGCGGCGAGGAGGGCGCACGCAGGGGTGGGTGTTATCTTCTGTGTTATTTTGTCATTTATGTGACATCGTTGCTGTTGTGTCCCCAAGTTTCACAAGGCCAAGGTGGAGGCGCTGGGCATGGGCGTGTCTGGCGGCGAGGAGGGCGCACGCAGGGGTGGGTGTTATCTTCTGTGTTATTTTGTCATTTATGTAACAACATTGCTGTTGTGTCCCCAAGTGTCACAAGGCCAAGGTGGAGGCGCTGGGCATGGGCGTGTCTGGCGGCGAGGAGGGCGCACGCAGGGGTGAGCTGCATTGTGTTACTTTTGTCACTTTCTGGTGTTGACAGCAATATGGGCGGGATGTACATGGACGCGTGCGCAGCCTGCTGCTGCTAGTTTGCCTGGGTCAAAGCAGGGCATTTGCATCGTCAACATGAGCAACTGCTAATCTCAAACTTGCTGCTGCTGCTGCTGCTGCTGCTGCTGCTACCTTTTGCCACCACCAGGCCCCAGCATGATGCCAGGAGGCACAGCTGAGGCCTACAAGTACATTGAGCCCATCGTGACCAAGGTGGCGGCACAGGTGCGGCTGCTGCCTTTGACTTCTTTGGCTTGCACAAGAGCACATCACACAAAACGCAGACAAACCACCTGCAGGACTAGCACGTCACATCCAGCTGCTGCCGTTGCTCGGGGAGCATGCACAGCTGGATGTGATGTACTCGTCCTGCAGGTGGTTTGTCTACGTTTTGTTTTCATGTGCTGGTGCACGGGGCGAGGTCTGATGCTTGCCCACAGCGTGTAATCCCATCCATTGCAACGTGTGTTACATCTGTGTCATAACTGTATCATGCCGCAGGTTGACGACGGGCCGTGCGTGATGTCAACCTGCATAAGCATCCAGCTGTCGGCCGTTTAAACTATGTTACTAATTGTTATAACACGGCCATATGATGTGTGTCATGCTGCAGGTTGACGACGGGCCGTGCGTGATGTACATTGGCGACGGCGGCGCGGGCAACTACGTGAAGATGGTGCACAACGGCATTGAGTACGGCGACATGCAGCTCATCTCAGGTGACACATCAGCATTGGTGTACATTCATTGTTTCTTAATGTATTGCAACCAGCCCAGCATGCACAGCTGCTGGTTTTGTTTGGGTGCAGCTTGTCAAGTGCAGCTCATCTCAGGTACGTGCGGCCACTCTGCTGTCGCACAACACAGCATGTGCTAGGTTGTTCTGAATGGCATTGAGTACGGCAACATGCAGCTCATCTCAGGTGCGGGCAGTGCTTGCAACAAGTGCAAAAGATTGTTGCAGAGTGTTGCATCTCTCAAAGCAGCAGCAGCGCATTTGCCTGCACAACAATTGAACGTTCAACACGCGCAGCTTCTTTGGCTGCTCACAGCTGCGACTTATCGCTGTACTGCTGCTACTGCTGCTGCTGCTGCTTTGGCTGCAGAGGCGTATGACGTGCTGCACGTGCTGGGCGGGCTCAGCAACGACGAGATCGCTGCGGTGTTTGCGGAGTGGAACCAGGGAGAGCTGCAGGTGAAACAAACAACAACAAAGTCCTCGTAACGTTTGTTTGTCCGTGTTCTGTTTGTTTAGCTGGTTGCCACTTTGTGTTTTTGTTGCTGCGGTGGCCTGTTCTTACACAGGGGTGTCGTTGAAACAAAAATACACAGCGGCATTCTGCAAACATTCTCACCACGAATAACTGCAGGTGGAGCAGCTAGTAGCAGCCCGCTGAATGTTCAGCCACTAGGCCGATGATTTTGAGTTTGTTGCATCGTACTTGGGACGACATACGGCGGCGCTTCTGTTGCAGGCATTTAACGTGCAAGTCGCCATCAGCAGCATCAACAACACTGCCCTTGCCCCCTGATGATTATGAAGGTCACGATCACGATAGAAACACTGAGTGCCGCGGTTTATTTGGTTCTTTACTGCTGCTTCCGTGCTGCTGCTGCTGCATTGCAGTGCTTCCTGATCAGCGCCATCATGTGCATGCATCGCATTGCTGTGGTCGAACTGCCTTTGTTTGTCTCTGCTGCTGCTGTTGCTGCTGCTGCTGCTCTGCAGTCCTTCCTGATTGAGATCAGCGCCATCATCGCAGCCAAGAAGGATGAGGACGGCAGCAGCCTGGTGGACAAGATTGTTGACAAGACAGGGGCCAAGGGCACAGGTGGGTGGGCTGCAGCCGATGTATCTCTTTACACAGATGAATTGGCACATGTTGCGGTGTCACTGCTGGGGTACTGGATGACAGAATGATGGAGAAAATGGCGGCAGAAGGAACACGGGCAGTCTAGCTCATGTTTGGGTTTGCACATGTCTCTGGCACATGAGGATGGCAGCAGCCTGGTATACAAGATCGTGGACAAGACGGGCGCAAAGGGCACAGGTGCGCAACAGCTGTAGTGTGTATGACATGATTGTGGTGACGCATGTCTTGGTGCAATGAGGTATGCTGGGCGGCAGCAGCCTGGTGGACAACATTGTGGACAAGACCGGCGCAAAGGGCACAGGTGCGCAACAGCTGGCAATTGTGTGCTCGAACATAGGTCTTACCATGCTGGCCAGCAGGCCGCCGAGCTGTCAGCATCACAGCCTCTCGCCTTCAAGCTGCTGTTGTATGTTACTGACACTGTGTGCCGTCTGCCTGCCTGCAACCATCCAAACCCCGCAGGCAAGTGGACGGTGCAGCAGGCCGCTGAACTGTCCGTTGCCGCCCCCACCATCACAGCCTCTTACCCACCTGCACAGCACCTGTCAAGTGGCCAACAACATGCTTCATTCACCTAAAATCGTCTGCGCCTGTCCTGCAACGTTGCTTTCCTGCAGGCAAGTGGACGGTGCAGCAGGCAGCCGAGCTGTCCGTCGCCGCGCCCACCATCACAGCCTCCCTGGACGGCCGCTACATGTCAGCCCTCAAGGACCAGCGCGTGTCAGCCTCCAAGGTTTTTGGCGATCTGGGGCTCAAGGCGCCTGCTGCTGCTGCTGGCGTTGACAAGAAGCAGCTGATCGCTGATGTGCGTGCTGCGCTGTACTGCTCCAAGATCTGCAGCTATGCTCAGGGCATGAACATCATCAAGGCCAAGAGCGAGGAGAAGGAGTGGGGCGTGGACCTGGGCGGCCTCGCACGCATCTGGAAGGTGCGTGTTGTACTGTTATATGGTGTTACTTATTGTGTTATAACAGTCATTACTGGGTGTTGCTGTATGGCGTTGGATATCATCAAGGCCAAGAGCGAGGAGAAGGAGTGGGGCGTGGACCTGGGCGGCCTCGCACGCATCTGGAAGGTGCGTGTTATAATGTGTTATGATGTCATTTATTGATTATAACAGTCATTTGACTGGGTTGTTGCTGTGGGTGTCAACATCATCAAGGCCAAGAGCGAGGAGAAGGAGTGGGGCGTGGACCTGGGCGGCCTCGCACGCATCTGGAAGGTGTGTGTTAGATGTTTGAATGTATGTCACCACCTGTTTTATTGCATGGATGAGGGCCAAGGGTAAAGATAATGCATGGGGTGTGGAACTGGGGGGTTGCTCTAGCTTTCAAAGACTTTGTGGACCCCCGCCTGATGCGTAGCTTGTTCTGCACCCGCTTGTGTTTGTGACCTGCAGGGCGGCTGCATCATCCGCGCCGGCTTCCTGGACCGCATGTTGGTGTTGATTACGTGCTGCTATCTGTCATCATTCTTGTTTTGTGTGCAGGGCGGCTGCATCATCCGCGCCGGCTTTCTGGACCGCATGTTGGTGTTGATTACGTGCTGCTATCTGTCATCATTCTTGTTTTGTGTGCAGGGCGGCTGCATCATCCGCGCCGGCTTCCTGGACCGCATCAAGTTGTTATTTACGCGCTGCTATCTGTCATCTTTGGTGTTATGTGCAGGGCGGCTGCATCATCCGTGCCGGCTTCCTGGACCGCATCAAGCAGGCCTACCAGCGCGACTCCAACCTGCCTAGCCTGCTGGTGGACCCACCCTTCGCCAAGGTTAGTTGTTGCCTGGTGCAAATGGTTAGGTCAGCGTACTTGGTGGACCCGCCTTTGCACAAGTGAGCTTCTATGCAGTGAAAGGCCCACGAAGGCATAGCTCGTGAGTACCTGAGCCAACAGCAAGACCCGCCATGTACCGGTGAGCAACAGCAGCAGCAGCATCCACTCTGCCAGGGTTTGCTTCAGTGATAGCAGCGTCCTGGATGTTACGTGTTTTGGTGACGCCATTCTGTTGTGGAACGGTTCTTGCCCTGTTCGCAGGACCTGGCGGAGCGTGACGCCGCGTGGAGGCGCGTGGTGGCGCTGGCTGTGACCAACGGCGTGCCTGCCCCCGGCATGATGGCCAGCCTCAGCTACTTCGACACATACAGGAGGGAGCGCCTGCCCGCCAACCTGGTGCAGGTGCGTGTGACATTGCGGCGCACTGCTCGCTTGCGCGCACGTTACCGAGCTCTATGTCACCAACACGTGCTCTTTTCTTTTGTCTGTTTCGTAGTACAAGCACAGCCGCTTGAGGTTGCAGTGCTCTGCTGCTCATTGTTTATATTGTCCGCCACGCATGCCTTCATCATTTCATGCATGCCACAACTGCTTTTCCATCATGTCTGTATGCCGCTTTACTTTTGCACCCGCAGGCGCAGCGCGACTTCCTCGCCTCGCACACCTACCAGTGCTCATCTGTTGCATGTGTTGCACCCTTACTTGCTTGCTATTGTCAAACATCTCACCTGACATCTGCGTGTGCATTCATGTCTATGCCTGCAGGCGCAGCGCGACCGCTTCGGCTCGCACACTTACCAGCGCACCACTGCTCACTGCCAGTCAAACTGCGCGCCCTAACGTGTCATGCAATCTCGCACCACTGCTCACTGCCTGCGCAACTGCGCGCCTTAACGTGTCATGTGCACTCCACTGTCTTGCACCCGCAGGCGCAGCGCGGCCTCTTCGCCTCGCACACCTACCAGTGCTTTTCTGTTGCATGTGTTGCACCTTTCACTGCTTGGTTTTGCCTAGCATCTCACCGGTTATCTGCGCCTGCATTTGTGTTCATGGCTGCAGGCGCAGCACGACTTCTTCGGCTTGCACACCTACCAGCACGCCACGGCTCACTGCCTGCGCAACTGCGCGTTCTGACGTGTCATGTGCATTTTGATCTGTGAATTTTGCACCCGCAGGCGCAGCGCGACTTCTTCGGCTCTCACACCTACCAGCGCACCGACAAGGAGGGCTGGTTCCACACCGTGTGGGACGAGAACTTTGGCAGCGCAGACAGCATCACCACCTCAGCATACAACCGCTAAATGAGCTTGGCGCTATGGCGTCCTTTTACCGCCGGTGATGGGCGCGGTGGTGTTGATGCAGCAGCAGCTTCGGTTTAGGCCTGCTTTCAGCGCCTGCAACAGCTGAGGGGTGTGGAGTTCGTGTTTGGAGTTGCTGCTGCGTCTGCAGCCTTGACAGTTGGCGCTAGGCCTACCCTGTGGCAGCTGTGTCTGCACATCTGATGCAGACGCATGGCCTGTGTGGGGGGCATGATGGCAGCCTGCTCGCAGCTACTGCTGCAGGTTTTGCATTAAATGAAAAGCTTGCAGTGCGAGGAGCCGCCCTTGCGTGTGGTAGTGTTGTTTGGCTGCTGCGGAAATTAACAGCACTGCGAGTGTGCTGCATGCCCCTGTTTTGCGCAGGTGGCGTTGCTGAGGTTCACAACTGCTTGCGATTGCAGCTGATGGCAGTTGCAGTAGCTGTTGTTCTGTGTGGTGACGGCAATGTTAGCTTGGTGTGTGATGGCCCCTTGGTGGCCAGCACCTATTTGATGTGGGTGGATTTGCTGGGTTGCACATGCATCTTGTAACTATGCTCACACAGCAAGTCGTTGGGTCTGTGGAAACAAGCCCAGCCTGGGGTGCCATGTGGCAAACTATGGATAGTTTAAAGTGCCTGGCGCTGGTGTTGCCAAAAAACTCTGCTGTAAATGGAACGATTTGATACCATCCAACAAGAAATAGGTGTCAACACAGGTCCACCCGACCTCCTGCATGCAGAACACATGCGCCCTGGATTGCCCGCAGAGCCGCTCTTCCCAGGCTGGGCATGTACAAAGCAGCAGTAGACAGTTGACAGCGCACAGCAGACGGTAGCACCAGGAACTTCCAGTTGAACTGCTGTTCAACAAGCAGCAGCAGCTGGCCTGCAGGCAGTTGTTGGGTGTATCTTCCTCCATTGAATTGACATGAGATGATTTGCTGGAGCACACCTGGTGACCGCTGACAGCACGATCAACAGGTACAAATACCGCATTTGGTGACAAGTATGGGTCTTGGTGAGCAGATGTTATAATGGCGATAGTATGGGAGCTGCAATGCACTTTTAGGTCGGCCCGGTACATCCTGCTCCCAGGCACATGGAAAACTGCGCTGCTTTGCTACTTGTTGCTGCAAAACGTCTGCTTAGGATGAATACACCTTGATAAAAGTATGCGAAGACATAGATTTGTGACTAGCCTCGATGAGCCCTCAAGGTGTAGGCGAGTGCACCTTGGGCGGGGACCACAGCGACAAGCACAGCGCAACGCTCGCTGGGCCGATACTTACTTCATTACTTATTTTTGACAATAAAAGAAATACCAATAAGCTCTTGGTGATTGTGGGTGGGTCTTCCCGCACTGGCCGGCCCATGTGACTCCAGGAAATGACAGACCCTTTCACATGGACCCCCACATGGCCTCGTGCAATACATAGCCGTAGTGCTCACATGATCGCACCACAAGTCAACAAGTGCCCAAATCAAGCAATTGATCGTTGCTCGAAGCTTATTTGCTGCTGTTCTCCCAGCACAGCTGCTTCTGTTTGTGCGCAATGGCTCGTTGTCTTTCACTCGCTGTTGCCCTCGTGGCCCTCGTAGGATATGCTGCAGCAACTGGAAACATCGAGGACCAGCAGCCAACAAGTGAGTGCACCAGCAGCAGTTCTGCTCGATGGACTCACCGGTTCCCACGTGCAGCAGCATGAGCATGCACCAAATTCGTCCCCTCAACTAGCATGCAGTCCGTTCCATTATCCTAAAGCGCTGTGTTGTGCTTCCTATGCAGGCTACACACAGCTGGCCCCCGTCAAAGGGCAATGGGACATCACGCTGAAAGCCACAAAGACCGCAGATAAGGCTGCCTTTGAGCCTGTCGATTGCGCGGAGCCCAAGGTTAGCGCAGCCTGCAACAAGCCGCTGCTGACTGCCGATGCGAAGGACAAGCTGCAGGTGACAGCTGCCTTGAAGGGCAAGACACTCAAGACCATCGACGACCTCACTCCCAAGCGCGTTGTCATCAAGGCCTGCTACAGCAAGCCCAGCGCAACTGACAGGCCGTGGAGGAAGAGCAACGATGTCATTGATGTGAGTGCTGCTGCTGCTGCTGCGCCTGAGTGTGTGTCTAGAGTATGCAGCATGAACGCTGATGGTGCAGCTGCTGTGCTTCCCTGTTGCCAGCTGCAGCAGTTGATGGCCAAGTTGACTGCTCAGCAGCAGCCAAACACACAACCCTACTTGTCCACCCCTGCCAGCATGAGTTACTCACCAGTGCACCCCCTCCCTGCTGCTGCTGCTGCTGCTGCTATTTCCACCTGCAGAAGGACAAGAGTTGCCCCTTTGTGATCAAGTCTACCGAGCTCAACGTCAGCAGCACCAGCTACAGCATTGACTGGCCCATCCCCAAGAACATGACCAAGGCAGCCTGGTATGCTACCGTGCTGGTGCTGTGCGAGAACGGCACACTCAACTCCTACTGCCAGGTGAGTTTTCTTTATTTGCTGCTGCTGCTGCTGCTGCTAGAGGTGGTGGTGGTGTGCTGCGGCTGGGAGGGACTCTGCAAACTGGCACTTGCTAGCCTGTGCGGGCAGCAGGAGTCAGCCCAACAAGCCAAACACTGCGAGCAGTTTGCAGGATGTTTCACACACTTGGTACATACTCACGCAATGCAGCTTGCACAGCAGACCTGTGCCGCACCCCTGAAAAACAGCACATAGTACGCTGCATTTGAACTCGATCGCGCTAACTGTGCCCCCCACCTTGCCCTGCTGCTGCTGCTGCTGCAGTTTGACAACACGGTCAACAAGACCTACTTTGGCACCAACATCATCAACAGCACGCCAACCAGCATGATTATTGCTACTGCAGTGTGTGCCAGCATCGGGCCCCTTTTCCTGGCCAGCTACTTCATCAAGGACTTCATGGGCAGGAAGAAGCAGTAGAGTTGTTATGTAACATGTTATAGCTGGTTGTAACATGTTGTAGGTGGAGTGTGGTTACGGTGATGATGCGCAGCTGTCACAGGCAGCAGTGAGCAGCAGCAGTGGTTAGATGCTACAGTCAACGGCTTCCTTGGCTGCTGTAAGCAGTGAGGATGTGCAGAGCATGGCTGTTGCCAAATAGCCGCACATGCAGCAAGCTGTGTTGCGTACAGCGGCGCTGCTTATGCCTTGGTGGTTGTCTGTTGATGCTGCTCTTTGGCAGCTTGATGCAACATCCTGGCATCAGCTGTGTAGGCAGTGTGGACATGTTACGGGATATGACATGTCATAACACCAGCTACAAAGGTCAATGCATCCCCTTAAAAGGGGGTTGTGTTGTCACTATGCATATCTGTGTGAGCTGCTGCTGCTGCATCGCCACGAACAGCAGCACTGGATTGCTTGCCTGCGCATACTCATAATGCAGATGTAGGTGCCACCAGTGTTACATAATGGGTTATGTTACAAAAAGCAGCATGCCAGGGCAGCACTGGAGGGTGGATTGTGGCTCTCCTGCTGCTGTCTGGCTGCTGCTGCAAGTGCTATCCCTGTGTGCTGAATCATCTTCAGCAACACATTGCTGTCCATAGTCTGCAGCCGGTTGCAGAGAGGCAGTGCATGTCGCCTGCATGTCACCTGCACAGCAGTTCTGTTGTTGCCTGGGTATCCACGGGAGAGGAACCCAACCCTTGTCGTTGTGTGTTGTTCCATTCGAGTGTCTCGCGTGCCTCTCTGCAGCCGGATTACGTTCTGCGCCCGCCCAGCTGGTATGCTGCTTTACTCTCTGCTTGTGTTGCAGCATATGTATATATACATACATGCGGCCGGTCTGTGTGCATGCATCAGTGTCACATGTCCGGCTTTTTCAAGCAAGCATCCAGCTGCTGTGGTGGCTTGGCTCGACCAAGTATGACCCGAGTTCATACTTGTAGCGGGTTCGGGGTATGCGTGATCAGCAGGTTGCTTGCATCAGGTTTCTCAGTGTGCAGTCCGAGGCAGTGTGCTGTGCTCAGTGTGGCACATTGAAGGGTGTAAGCATGACGATGCTTGTTGCACACTGGCGCGTTGCATGCACCTTGGTGTGCACATCAGAATCAGCGCTGGGTGCTGCTCTGATGAGATGCATGCCAGATCGCATGTACACGTGTGCCTCTGCATGCCCTGATGGCAAATGTGGCTGTATGCTGCAGCTCAACATGGTGTGTTGTACATCAATATCAATTGCAGTGTGTGGACCATCCTGTACCATGTGCAGCTGCTGCTGATTGGGCGGCAGACGGTGTTCATTTCTGAAGAATTTGCTGCCTCGCTGCCAGCGTCAGAGTATTAGCAGGGCTCGGGGAATTGATTTGACTTTGTTTGCTGTTTCAGTCTGTTGCAGCTACTGTTGAGCCATGCAGCTCTTTGTGGGTGAGAGAGGGGTGACATGTGGCCGTTACCGTGGGGTGGCAGGTGGCCACCCCTTGGGGAGCATGCTCTGCTGCGTGGTGCATCCTTGGCTGGTGTGATCAATGCGGCAATTGCTGCATCCTGTGCACGCATAACCTCTGTAACTGCTCTCCTTGGGACTACCTTCACCGGGTGAAGACAGCAGGCGCTGGCGACGTCTGACAGTCTTCTGTGAGGACCTGTTTTACATAGGGAGATGCCACATGCAATTCGGCAACTTTCTTTATATGCCACAGCGCAACAGCAGCGAGGCACAGCAGCCTTGGCTACTTGCACCACACACCACCAGCAGTAACTGTGACTCTTTACGCGGCACAACAGCTGCTGTGTAGCAGCTCAGCACCAGATCAACAAATAGCAACACACAACATATACTCACAAGTGGGCATGCAAATCCTTTTCCTCTATTTAAATCCTGCAGATCACAATATTGTCATGGACTGCCTCGCCAATAGAGAGGCAATAATAGTCGTAGTTTCCGCTCCGTACGGGGCGCGGTTGCCGATGCCGATGACAAGGTATGGCTTACAAGAAGACTATTATTATGGGCTGCCTCGCCTCTATTGATCAACAGCAGTGCACACAACTGAGCTCCATGGGAGCGCTTCCACCATATCGCTAGTGGCCAACTTGGCAAACAAACATCAAGCCTTACTATGCAGCAGCACACATGTGCCTGCCCTCCCTCAAGCATGTTCATTGGCAGTATGAACAACGATGATGCACACGTATACCACCAATGCAACGCTACCCCCACGTGCAGCCCACAGGGGCTAATACTTCGTGCTGCCTGCATAGTTGGTAGCAGCAGCGGCTTTTTGCACAGCACATGACTGACTCGACTCGACAGCAGAACCATGGACATACCAAACGCTCCTGCACCTCTCTCAACTTCATGCAACCATTCAACTCTCAACAACGCTCCCTGCACCTACAAAGGCACAGACTCAGCCTCACATGTAAAGCACTTGGTGAAACGCTGCCTGGGCGGCGGCTGCATTCGCAGCAGCTCCTTTTGCCAAAGCAGCGCCCCCAGCCTGGCTGCCTTTACATGCCGCATTCCCGCCTCGCACAATCGTCACCTGATCGGCCACCTTCCAACGTGGCATCAGGTTCTTCGTCCACTTCCAATGCGCATGTGTCGCATTTATCAGCTCCAAAGTTCCGAAGCCAAATGAAGGCTCGCGGTAAGCGCTGTAGGGTGGTTGTTTGCTTGGGCAGTACTCGCCGATGCGGGTGATGCATTTTTGTGGTTGGTAGCTTGGGAACTGTGTGCCGATTTCAGGGTTGGAGCAGAAAGCTGGCTTGGGCTGCACAGTGTCAATGAAGTCCTGCAGGACATGTGAGGACAACAGGCAGGGAAAGTGTGAGGAATAAGAAAAGATACGTGGTTGACAGCAGCGCAAAGCCATGCAGCCGATGGCAAGGGGACAGGCGCGTGCAGAGACCTTGTCAATTGCAATGGGTATTGCTGACTGTGGCTGCAAGGCTGCAAGGTTCCTTGAAGCTATTGGAGGGCCTGCCGCACCTTGTAGAGTCCCTCGATGTTGCCTCCATCTCAGATGGTGAAGTACACTGGGCCGCACTCGTCAACCTGCGCGCATTGGCAGGAGCTGCAAGCCCTCAGGAGCTGTAACAGATGTGTAACATATGTGTAGCAGATGTGTAACAGATGTGAGGTGCGGGACTCCGCATGCTTTGCATCTACAAGCCACCAGCGCAGATGGACAGCATGGCTTGGCGGCCCACATGGGGTGGTGCTGCGTGTGCACACCCGTAACTGCTGTGATGGCTGTGATGGCAGCATATGCTGACGCTCTGCATTCTACACAACACGCTGCAGTTCTCCCGTGTAGGGCTCAACGGGCAGTTTAAAATGTTAAATGACGTGTTATAACGCACCTGGTAGTTGGCCAGGGGCTTGGTGCGCTCGTAGGCGTGCGTGTGCCCTGAGAAGACCATGTCCACCTTGTGCTTGAGCAGCAGCGGCTCATACGCCTCCCTGGCAGCAGCAGCAGCAGCAGCAGCAGCAGCAGCAGCAGCAGCAGCAGGGCGTGAGGTTATGTGATGCAATGCAGTGTTTGTGCTGGCGTGAGAGCGACGTGTCCAGGCTCACGGTGGCATGCTGCCAGCATGGCTGTGAGAGCCGTCCACATCACATCCAGGACAGGTGAGCACATCAGAGCAAAGGTGACGCGATAGGTTTGTCATGTGGAAGAAAGCAAATGTGTTATAACATGTTACAAACCGCTGTGCTGAGGCTGCGCCACAGCAAAGGACAGCAGGGGATCAGCCAGCCAGCTAGCACCCCACGCACCTCATGCACTCGTTCTCCCGGAAGTGCCCCGCGTACGAGATGTACCAGGGCGCATGAGTGGCAACGATCAGCCACGGCGTCTTGGTGCGGTCCGTCTGGCAGCAGCAGCAGCAGCAGCAGCAGCAGCAGCAGCATAAGATACGGCATGTGAGCATTTTGTTGAAGCACCCGTATGTGGCTGGCCAATATACTGCAGGGACATCAGCTTCATCCCTGCTCCATTTTGCCAAGTGTCTGTGGTGGCGTATGCCGCATGAACGCACTGTGTAACCCCTCTATCTATCTATCATCCCTGCTCCTGTACTGCCTTGTGCAACAGCTCATGCCACATGTACAGCCATTTGTACTGCCACACATGCTGCCACATGTACAGCCACTTGTACTGCCCCCTCACCTGTGCCAGCTGCTGCTCCAGCCACCTGTCTGCCGCTTGTACTGCCACATGTACTGCCGCCTGTACTGCCACATGTACTGCCACATGTACTGCCACATGTACTGCCACATGTACTGCCACATGTACTGCCACATGTACTGCCACATGTACTGCCCCCTCACCTGTGCCAGCTGCTGCTCTGCCCGTACTGCCACATGTACTGCCACATGTACTGCCACATGTACTTCCCCCTCACCTGAGCCAGCTGCTGCTCCAGCCACCTGTACTGCTTCTCCTGCCGTGAAAAGGTCTGCCCAGGGCTGTAGCTCGTCAAAAACAGTGCCTTGAACACTCCAGGCAGCTCCACAGCATGGTACAGATTGGCAAAGGGATCCGCAGCCGTCGCTGCTGAAAACTTTGCAGGCGCTGCAGAACATGAAAACCAGCATGAGCAGACAGCGCTGAAGCCAGGGACTGCGATTCTGCTGCAAAACAGCTGTGCCTCATGCACCCATGCCCACCCATTCCCTTAGTGAAAAAAGCTGGTAATATGAAACAAGATTCAAACAGCCAACATGCACCTGCGCACCTGCGCTGCGCCACAGGGATGCGGTAATTGTAGGCCTTGAAGCGGACTGAGTTGGGGCCAGCAATCCCGCTGCCATGCCCAGCACAACCATGCTCAAACAATCTCCTCAGTAAGATGGCTGGTGATATGAGCGGAGACCTAACAGGCAAACACACACCTGCGCTGCTGCGCTGGGGCACAGGGAAGCGGGCGTTGTAGGCCTTGAAACGCTCCCCAGTCGGCAGCGGCTCGATCTCGTGGCTGACACAGCAACAGCAGCAGCAGCAGCAGCAGCAGCAGCAGCAGTGCAGCAGTAGCAGCAGCAGCAGTGCAGCAGTAGCAGCAGCCGCAGCAGCACTGCAGGTATCAGGATGCAGCAGTGCAGAACAGCCGCGCAACAGTAGCTCCATTTCCAGAACCCCAGTAACAGTTGCGCCATTCCACCCAAGCTGGCGTGCTGCATGCTCTTTCTTGGGTAGCGATCAGTGTGATTTGCGCAGGATGCTTCGAGGATCTCACAAGTGCAGCACGAGAACACCAGCCAGGTACCCCACATGTGGCTGCTGTGCTGCACTCACTTGCCGTGCGTGTGCATGAACGGCACGTGTGACAGCAGCGGCTCAAACAGCCTGCCCCAGGTGTCCCACTTGGGCTGGTCTGCAGGGCGGGGACAGCAGCAGCAGCAGCAGCATGTGTTGCTCACAACACCGCAGATAACCAGCAGCAGGGGTGAGCATACGCAGTGGCGGCAGCTGCAGGTTGGTCCTGATGTAGCCAGCTACAACAGCCACCGGGCGCCAAGTGGCAAGCAAACATGCGCAAGCTGGTGCCAGAGCTGAGTGCACCTGCAAAACACGCACTGGGGCATGTGAGGATGCCATTATGCCAGCATTTCACCAACAGAGATCACACGAAGCACTGCTGCTAAAGCTGACTGCAATTGAAAAACAGATTCATTGCAGCGGCTCACATGTGAAGGTGCCGTACTGTGCCCAGTCAATCGGCAGCTCAGGCCCAAACCAGTCGTCAGCATAGCCAAAGTCCCCTCCCAGCAGCACCATCTGAGGCTTGCTGGCAATCAGGCCTGCCAGCACCTGACTCGTGTTGTAGGTCTGGCCAGGGTCTGGCAGCAGCAGCAGCAGCAGCAGCAGCAGCATGTCAGCGGTGCGTGCAAGGTGCTAATTGGCTGCTGCAAGTGCAGCCAGCTACTCACAGCCCAAGCAGTGTGACAAGCTGCAGATCCAGCAGCAGACATCACCAGCATGGTGGGCAATGATCAAGGAATGCAAATTTAGAGGTCCATGCTGCTGCTGCTGCCGCACCCACCTGCCAGCACTCCGAGGCGCAAGGGGAAGCCAGTCCTGGGCACCTGCAGAGGCATCACATCAGACGGCACGTCAATTTGTGGCGCAGATCTTGCTGCCCTACTTGCTGTGCAGCTGCCTCTTGTAACTGTTTGCGCAGACTGGCATCGAGAATTCGTCAGCAGCAAGCGCAACTGCAAGAGATTGCCGGCTGCATGACAATAAAGGGTGCTTGTGATGGAAGCAGTGCGGCACACGTGGAATGCTGTTGAGTGTTATAGCATGACTTCACAGCGGCTGATGTTAGCTGCGGGTTCCTATTGTGAACTTCTGCCCAGCACTGTGAAGTGCGCACCGTGAAGTTGAACGTCTTGGAGGTCTTGGGTGAATGCTCCCTCACAGCGTCACTGCTGCTGCTGCTGCTGCTGCTGCTGCTACCGCTGTCGCCCACCACCTTGTAGAAGTACTGCTGCCCCGGCACAAGGCCTGCACACGGCACACAGCAAGTCGTGGTTTGTTGGTGCACAATGAGACAAAAATGAAGACGGCGGCAGATGGTTGTTGCCTGCAAAAGCCACTGGAGCAAGGTACAGATCAGGCTGACGTTCCCACGAAGGTTTTCGGCAACAACCTTCACACCTCCTACTATAGCTAACACCAACGCATAGCGCCAGCCTGTTGGCACACTCTGACGTTTCAGACAAACACAAGTCGACGTGTGCTACCAGCTGCAGACGCCTCTTTGCTGGTAGCTGAATGCCAGGTCACCGCTGATCCTCAGCAGTGACCATGGCGTGTGAATCAGGGCACAGAGGGACGCGGAGAGTATCAGTCTGGCATGTTGCGCATACGCACCTGTCAGCAGCACATGGTGCAGCAGTGGTGAGGCGTACGTCCCCGGCCGCCTGCTCTTGCTGTAGTCATATGCATAGCTCGTTGCCACGCCTGTTGCTGCCTTGCTCAGTTTCTTCTTATGCGTGCCGTACAGCACGGTGCTCTTCACGCCTGCTGTTGGCCGCGGCTGTGGCGGCTGTGTTGTGCCCAGCACTGCATCGCAGCTGGCCCAGCTGACCAGCACGGAGGTGGCGCTCCAGTAGGTGATGTGCACCTGCGCATGGCGCAGCAGTTGGCAGAAGTATCAAGCGGAGAAAACGGTGAGAATCAGAGCATCATCAGAGCTGACTGACACTGAAGTGCCTCTCCAGAAGCTGAAGCTGATGTGCGCCTGCGCATAAGCAGTTGCAAGCGCCATCTGGAGGTGGTGCAGCAGGAGTGAAAAAGCAATCAGGGAGTGTCTGCAAGCATGGTACTTCAACACCAGCTGACCAGTACACTAGTGGGCATCCCATGTGATAGGTGCATGTTGGTGACAATAAGTGCATGTTAGCCTATCTGCTTACTTGTTGGGTGGCTGCAGGCCAACCTGCTCAGGCCGCAGCCCATGAGCACATGAAGCTGCGTCTACATAGCAGTATGCATCAACACAACTGCGCGTTCATCATGTCACTATCAAAAATCTGCTGCTGCTGCTGCTGCCGCTGCTGCTGCCACTGCTGCTGCTGCTGGCCATGGCCCCACCTGCTCCGGCAGGCTGCAGCCAGGGGCCTGCTTGGTGATGCGAGGGTCACTGGGCCTGATGTCAGGGGAGCGCAGCTGCAGGTGGCTATCAAACGGCACCGACTTGGGGTGCTCATCCGGCAGAATCTTGACTAGGAGCCTGCGGTCCGCTGCTGCTGTTCCTGCTGCTGCTACTGGTGAGCTACCTGCACTGCTGATGCTGCTGCTGCTGTTGACGCCAGATACCAGCAGCAGGACAATTGCGGCATAGATAATGTATAATTGAGTCATCTTAGCGCTGTTGTCTGCGGTGCGAGGTAGCAGCTAAGCCAGCAAGTTGTTGTGGAAGGCAGCAAAGACAGCGAGCTGTTGCCACGAATTCAGCATGGGGAGCGCACCCCAATCACACGCAAGCCATTATCATGGCTCGCGGAAAGTATGCGAATATCGCTGACGTTCTTATCTTTGCTGCACCTAACAGCATCAGCGTGGGAAACAACACAAGTGTGAGCTGGTGTGAGGCTGTTGAATCGATGCCATCGGTACTACACCCTCACCGGAGGGTGCTCTTGTTCCGCGCGACGCACCCGATTTACACGAATTGTTATTTCACTTCAAATGGAGAAGCCCGCAAACTGTCAGACCTCAGCTGGGACATGGTGTCACCTGTTCAACCTGAGTTTGACTGCAGCTGAGTTCAAAACACCCGGTCCTTGCAAAACACCAACGGTCCTGGTCTCAGAAACAAGGGCAAGCACAGAAAATGTAGGTGCATGATCAAGTACCTGCACATCCACAGGGTCCATTACGCATTATCTCGTGGGATAAAAAACCCCAGGCGCCTGCAGGGCACACAAGCAGGCCCAACACTGCATGCAGCCGCGACATACAACCAAAGCCACGGAAACACATCGCACTCTGCAACACCGGGACTTGCATGTGTCTTAAATAGTGCTGCCAGCAGTTTCTTTTGTGTGGGTTGAGCCGCAAGCACGCCCGACACAGTAAGAAGTTCTTCTCAACACAGGCGCCTACATATCACAACCACTCACAGCACACAGCATTTTACTGTTGGAAGCAGATCACTGAACACACCACAGCATGCAAGGCTGCTTGTGCGTGCTCACGATCAGATAAGGCAGCCCATGCAGCCTGCTCAGGCAAGCAACTGTTCGCCCTGTTTGCTGCCAGCCGCAACACAGTTCTGACACAGCACAACTGAGCCGGCGGCAGCGCAAACTCGCACGTCTGTGTAAATATCCATAAGTATATTGACAAACAAACCGTGCTCGCGACAAGTGCTTGCCAAGCCCAAATGCAGCTGTCAGCAGTGTACACAGCTGAACAGCTATAACTCAGTGCAGCGCCTGCAGCTGGCGGCCAACTGGGCCAAAAAAACATTGCAAGCACAGTGCAATCGCAGCCGTCAGCAGTGCACACAACTGAACAGCTATAGTTCAATGCGGCGCCTGCAGCTGGCAGCCAACTGCCAGTTGGCCAACTGGGCCAAATGAACATCGCAAGCGCATGCCTTAGCAGGCACATGTGTGCCTGCCTTCGAATCACAATGAAGTAGCAATTTCAGTAGCAGTAACAGCAGCGCACAAGTGATCAAGCGATGCATGTGATGTCTTGTGCAGCCCACCGGGGCTGATTCATCCGACCAAAGTTTGTGCTGCCCGCGTACTGTACAGCGGCAGGGCTTTTCCAACAGGTGCACGAATCATCAGCGTCATATTCATATCAATTCGTATGGTTGACTCAGTAGATGTCAGCAATGAAGACAGAGTGTGAACCCTGCCGCTCCACCTCCACATATGGTTTTGCCTGCCTCACATGTGCAGTGCACGGCGCTGTGCCGCCTTTGTAGCGGCCGCAGCCAACCTGTGAAGCTCACAGGCCCTTTGCTGTAGCAGCAGCAGCAGCAGCCTGCGCGCTTTTGCACGCCGCGTTCCCGCCTCGCACAATGGTCACCTGGTCTGCTACCTTCCACCCCGGCACAACATTCTTAGTCCACTTCCAGCTTGCATGTGTTGCGTTGATGAGATCCAGACTTCCGAAGCCAAAGGAAGGCTCGCGGTAAGCGCTGTATGCCGGCTGCTTGCTTGGGCAGTACTCGCCGATACGGGTGATGCACTTCTGCGGCTGGTAGCTTGGGAACTGTGTGCCGATTTCGGGGTCAGCGCACCATGCTGGCTTGGGCTGCACAGTGTCAATGAAGTCCTGCAGGACACAAGCACAGACAACAAGCGAAGATGAACGGTGAACAGCAGCGCATATGCATGCAGCGAACATGCTGGCTTGGGTTGCACAGTGTCAATGAAGTCCTGCAGGGCGGAAGTACACATACAATCTCATTTACGTCACCTACGCAGCCATAGATGTTTGGGGTGTATACCCTGTGCTGCAACCAGTGCAGGAGAAAAGTAAAGGAGCACTGAGCCCTGGCGGCGCACACAGGCCACGACTTGCAGTTTGTATAGTGTGCTGGCGTACTGTAGTCTGTAAACATTTGTTTGGAGTCATGGGGTTTTTGCGTGTGATAGTGATTTCCGCACATTCAACGTGTCTACAATGTATGTTGAGTCTCTCAATCATTGAGAGCAACGGTTGCCGCCGTCACCAATGGTGAAGTACACAACATGCAGAGGCCCGACTGACAGGTCATACTGCATCACAGGAGCTGTAGTGTTTTAGATAGGCTATTGCAGGATTCTGCCGCACCTTGTAGAGTCCCTCGATGTTGCCTCCATCTCCAATGGTGAAGTACACCGGGCCGCACTCGTCCACCTGCGCGCATCACATATATTGCGCAGACGGCTCAAGCCATCATACGCTGTGGCGTACGAGCAGCAGTGACAGATGTGTGTTGCCAAATGTGCAATGGGCGGCAATGTTTGGTGACATCAGATTGGCTGCCAACACTGCACGCTGTTTCAGTCTGCCAACACAAGGGTTTGAATCGGGATGCAATGACTGTTATAACTCTTACAAAGCAAATGCGCACCTGGTACTGTGCGGTGGGCTTGGTGCGCTCGTAGGCGTGTGTGTGCCCTGAGAAGACCATGTCCACCTTGTGCTTGAGCAGCAGCGGCTCATACGCCTCCCTGGCGGCAGCAGCAGCAGTAGTGACAGAAGCAGCAGGGGCGGCCGAAAGGTTCTCAATTTGCGACTTTGTACTTGAGCAGCAGCGGCTCATATGCCTCCCTGGGGGGCACAAGCGGCAGGGACAGCAGCAGCAGCAGCAGCAGCAGCAGCAGCGCCGCAGGTTGTTAGTGACGTTATGTTATAAAGGCAGTGTGTGATGCCCGCTGTGTGCTGCCCTGGGAGCTCAGGGTCATGGTGCTGCCTCCTGCATGGTGCTGCGGGTGCCGTAAGGCAATGCATTTGCCCAGATGTGATCTGTAAACATATGGTGAGGAATTATCGCACCAGCTTCACACCACAATCCTTCATATTCCCACATGCAAAGATGAGAGTTGCACTGCTGCACGCATGCGCAACCCATTGCAGGTCCCGAGGCATCATCATTAGTGCCACAGCAGCAGCAGCAGCAGCAGCAGCAGCAGCAGCAGCAGCACCCCACGCACCGCATGCACTCGTTTTCGCGGAAATGCCCCTTGTAAGACATGTACCATGGGGCATGCGTGACGACGATCAGCCACGGCGTCTTGGTGCGGTCCGTCTGGCAGCAGCAGCAGCAGCAGCAGCAGCAGCAGCAGACATGGCACGTGAGCGTCACTTGCTGCAGCAGTAGCCAATGCAAGTGGTCGGCTTTGCCATGCTGCTGCAAGCCCGGCGCAGGGCTGCCGCATAAGCCTCTAGCGTGGTGGCGTGCCTGCTGCTGTGTTACTGCCGTGATACTACGAATGCTGTACTGCCCTTGTCACTGCGGCTTCACCGGCCCTGTGTAGGATCTGCTGCCACATGCACTGCCCCCTCACCTGTGCCAGCTGCTGCTCTGCCCGTACTGCCACCTGTACTGCCACCTGTACTGCCGCTTGTACTGCCCCCTCACCTAGGCCAGCTGCTGCTCCAGCCACTTGTACTGCCACCTGTACTGCCACATGTACTGCCCCCTCACCTGTGCCAGCTGCTGCTCCAGCCACTTGTACTGCTCCTCCTGCTTGCCGAAAGTCTGATTGGGGCTGTAGCTTGTCAGAAACAGCGCCTTGAACACGCCAGGCAGCTCGGCAGCGTGGTACAAATTGGCGAAAGGATCTTCAGCCGTCACTGCCGTGAACTTGGTGGGAGCTGCACCACAGTACACACAGCATGAGAAATGAGAATTCGGGTCAGGGGGGTGTTGCTGCAAAACAGCTAAGCCCAACACAAACTTCTGCTGAGTCAGTCCGTGAACTTGGTGGGCGCTGCAACAGCAGCAAGCAATGCAGCATGGAGGTCGGTGGGGCGGGTGCTGAATGCTGTATACGATAATAGATGGTCAGTCGGGTGCGGTATGCTGTATAGGATTCAAGATGGTGTTGGCTTTGATGGCTGAGCAGTGACGCGGCAAGCTTTGCCATAAGCGCCGCACAACAAATGATGTTGCTCCTGCTCAATTTTGATAATTCCTAAATAAAAATCTAAATATCTGTGAATAAAAAAATAAATAAAAAAATAAATAGTAATTCGGAACACATCATGACAGGATGGTGCTCTGCGCCGCCACACCTGCGCTGCCGCGCTAGGCACTGGGAAGGATGATCATATGATGCTGATGAGAATGCTGATGAGAATGCTGCTGCTGTTGCGGTTGACGATTATACTGGGACACTGATAATGCTGATGCTGCTGATGCCGTTTGTTGCCAGCGCGCATGCTGCAAGTGAGCTAGGGGAACCGTCTTGCACAGCTTTTGTCATTTTGGGTGTTTAGGCTGCGCTGCATGAGTCTCAGCATCATCGTTTGTGACCCCGTACCTGCGCTGCCGTTCTGGGGCACTGGAAAGCGGTGGTTGTAGGCATTCATGTGCTCGCCATTCGCCAGGGGCTCAATCTCATGGCTGCAGCAGCAGCAGCATGGGCAGCAGCAGCATGGGCAGCAGCAGCAGCAGCATCAGCAGCAGCATGTGCAGCAGCAGCAGCAGCAGCAGCAGCAGGGCAGCGGTAGTCAGCAAACACAGGGATCAATGGGCAGCACGCACAAGGTGACAAGGGGCACACACAAGGTGTTAGCCCCTTGACCTGAAGCCACCTCGCGGCACCAGACACGCTGTCAACTCTGGCCAGTGTGATGATGATGCTCTGTGCGCTGTGCAGTGGCACAATGCACATCTAGCTCTGAAAGCAGCGTGTGATGCGCAACTCAGCAGCAGCACAGTGCAGAGAACCAGTCCTTTGTGCTGCTAAGGCGGCTGGGCTGCACTCACTTGCCTTGGAAATGCAAATGCAAAGCACCAGGAGGGTGGCGCACATGGCGCATCAGTAATATTTTTGTTTTGGGCCTGCACTTACTTGCCGTGCGTGTGCATGAACGGCACGTGTGACAGCAGCGGCTCAAACAGCCTGCCCCAGGTGTCCCACTTGGGCTGGTCTGCAGGGTGGGCGCAGCAGCAGCAGCAGCAGCAGCAGCAGCAGCAGCTTTGCTTTGACACAACCGCCATCAACTGCTAACTGGTGAAACAGAATCTCAGGCGTCGGCTTATCTGCACTGATCTGCATGGCCGCAAGGGCCTGGCGCCTGCATGAACTTGCCAAGCCAAATCAAAAATTCGGCCTTGCATTAGAGCATCATCATCTCAAGTTTTGTGTGAATTCACTGTAACAAGCAACTCAAAAGTGAGTGTGTAGACAATCAACCCGCATGCAGATGCCAAGGTCAGTCGAGCCAAGGTCAAAAGAGCAGCAGACGTTCAAGTGCTGGGTGATTTCACTGGCAAGCAACTCACAAGTAAAGGTGTAATAGATTGACCTGTCGGTGATTGGCTGCTCAGGAGCCATCCAATTGTCAGCATAGCAAAAGTCGCCTCCCATCAGCAGCATCTGAGGCTTGCTGGCAATAAGGCCTGCCAGCACTTCGCTTGTGTTGTAGGTCTGGCCGGGGTCTGGCAGCAGCAGCAGCAGCAGCAGCAGCTTGTAAGTGCCACAGCTGGCTTACAGCAGCTCACCCGATGCTGGCCTGCTCAGCTTGCTGCCATAACAGGCATGCTGTGGGTGGCAGCAGCAGCAGCAGCAGCAGCAATGGAAGCTATGCTGTGGATGGCAACGGCGGCGGCTGCTGCTGCTGCTGCTGCTGCCGCACCTACCTGCCAGCACTCCAAGGCGCAAGGGGAAGCCAGTCCTGGGCACCTGCAGAGGCATCACATCAGATGGCACGTTCTGTTAGATCTGTTACGTGTCTGTTATGTGCCAACCGCCAAGTCGCACACAATGCAGCTGCTCCGTCTGTGTGATCTTCAAACTGCCATCATCCTGACAGCCATCCATGCCAAGCACAAGGGTTGACATGTTCAACAACTATGCATGTTGCAAGCTGGTTTGGAATTCCAGCAGCACTTTTCAGGCACAGCTCTCAGGCTACTGCTGACAGCCACTGCAGTGCTTGCAGAGATGCTGCTGACTGCAGTTCCCAGTGTGAAGTTCTGCCCCAGCACTGTGAAGTGCGAACCGTGAAGTTGAACGTCTTGGAGGTCACGGGTGTCTTCTTTGTTGCCGCGTCGACACTGCTGCTGCTGCTGCTGCTGCTGCTGTGGATGTGGTTGTCGCCCACCACCTTGTAGAAGTACTGCTGCCCCGGCACAAGGCCTGCACACAGCACACAGCCCGCAACACGCAGCACAGCGTAAGCGCACGAATGCCGCATGTTTCATGTCATGAAGTCCATTCAGGCAGGTGGTTGCCACCTGCGGGCACCTTCCGGTGGCGCGCGCACCACACGCAGTACACAGTCAGTAGACAATGGCGGCGCCACCACGGGCGCCCACTGTTACATAACCGTTATAAGCACATTTGAATTGCCAGCAGCTGCACTTTGACATCGCAACAGCGTGCATGGCACAGCAGCCGCAGCCTCCCCGAGCCGCACCTGTCAGCAGCACATGGTGCAGCAGCGGCGACGCATACGTGCCCTGCCGCTTGCTCTTGCTGTAATCGTTCGCGTAGCTCGTTGCCACGCCAGTCGCTGTTTTCCTTAGCTTTTTTGGACTCGTTCCGTACAGCACGATGCTTTTCACGCCTGCTGTTGGCCGCGGCTGTGGCGGCTGTGTTGTGCCCAGCACTGCGTCGCAGCTGGCCCAGCTGACCAGCACAGAGGTGGCGCTCCAAAAGGTGATGTGCACCTGCGCGAGGCGCAGCAGTTGAGAAACTCAAATTTCAAAAAGGTTGAGTATACATTGTGACAGCTGACCAGCACAGAGGTGGCGCTCCAAAAGGTGATGTGCACCTGTGTGCAAGCAGATGGGGTTTGTGACGGAGGAACAGAGCGGCCAAAAAACATTACAGAGACTCCGCATGCGTGGCTCAGTGACCGTGCATAGCACAGCGGTGGCGCTCCAGAAGGAGCGGTGCGCCTGTGCGCAAAGCAGGTGGTGGCTCAGCTCGGCATGATGCAAACGCATTGCTGGTGGAGGGATGGAACACAGTACTGGCAGACAGCAGGACAGAAGCTGCAGCAACACAACACTTTAGGTTATGAACTGCCGTGTGTATCGAAATGGGTCACTCTGGGCCATCTGCTGCTGCTGCTGCTGCTGCTGCCACAGGCACACCTGCTCAGGTAGGATGCAGCCGGAAGCCTTTTTGGTGATGCGTGGGTCGCTTTGCTTGATGTCAGGCGATCCCAGCTGCAAGCTGTTATCGAAAGTTACCGACTTTGGCTGCTCATCGGGCAGAATTTTCACCAGCAGCTTGCGGTCCCCTGCTGCTGCTGCCTCTGCTGAGCTACCTGCACCGCTGCTGCTGCTGCTGCTGTGGGCGCCGGACACCAGCAACAGAGCAACTGCTGCAAAAGTGATGAAAATGCGAGTCATTTTAAAGCGATGCGCTGCGATGCGGGGTAGCGGGTGAGCCGAAGGCAGAGCCTTGCAGCAAATGCAGTGAGTTGTGCACGGCTTTCCAAGAACACACCCCACGCGTGCCAAGACCTGCTTCAAAGCTCGAGGAAGGTGGTTTTCACCGTCGACCGTCACAGATGCTGCGCGGACAGCATCAAGGGCTGCGGTTTTCAAGGGTTTGGCTTGTTTGACGGTTGATTTGATAACGACGTTTCCTCGCTTTTCTTTCCATGTCCTGATGTATTGCGATATGCATCCATATCTCTCTCTTAACTTTTCATATCAAAGCTCGCAGCATGTGGCAAGCTCAGCACGGTATTGCCTGTTCAGCCTGAGTTTCACTGCACTGCACTGCACTGCAGCTGAGTTGGGCCGGAGGCTAGTACTAAATATTGCATAGTATTAATTCCGTTTCGAAAAAGAAACAGCTACATTGTGTCACCCCCGCAGACGATGGCAGCACAGCATGTCACCCCCGCAGACGACGTCCCTGATTGGACGTAATCCCACTAACAGCCAGGACAAACGCAAATATGATATGTTACAGTAAGCACATGCAATCCCACCAGCCTGCTGCACCCTAAGCATATAAAAGCACCTGCTGCACCTGCCAGCTGCAGGCTCGACTGTCAGCTTATAAATCCCTGCGCAAAGGACTTGACCACTGCAGAAGCGAAGCTTCAGACGCCACCGTCTTCGGCAGCCACACGGATTGTACACTGTACTGAGATGGTCATCACATTGGCAGCAACATTAACATACACCCCGGGCTGCCGCTGGCACTGCCGCAGTGCCATGGCATGGCATGTGCGGCACATGCAGTCACTGCACTGAGTTCTCGGCTGCTCATTCATCCAGCCAGCTGCAATGCACGCACAGGTGCGCCGACTTGCAAGCAAACCTATCGGTCTAAAGGCCACATCATTTGCTGCCAGTGCCCTGCTGCTAATAGCTCAGGTGCTACGCCATCAGCGTGAAACCGTGCAAACTGTCACAGGCTGGCCCTTTGCACGAATGCACATCTCACGACCCCTCAACAAAAACCAAAATTCAGCAGGACCTTCACTAAGTGTTAACACCCTGCAAGCAGCCCACTGTACACAGCTTCATCTCGGTGAGAGAAGTTCTCAGAGAAGTTCTCCAGTGCATCTTGCAAATGGTGAGAATGGCTGAAACCGCCACCTCAAGCACCTGCATCAAGTGCTGGGTACAGAGTTTCAAGAGCTCTCCAAAACAACACACACTGTATCTGCTGTACACAGCCAGCTCACCACCACAGGACAGGCGCAGCTGCCTTGCTACCATTCAGCCGCACACGTAGATGCAAATCACTGCAAGACGGCTTCAACTCTCGAACTGCACTGTGTACACCCAGCACATTGGTACAGTGCTTTTCAAGCAGTGCTGACCCACATTTGCACTGCCTCAGATCGCTAGGCCCACTGTACATGTCAGCAGTGTGCGCAAGCGGAGACCTTTGTTTGATGACCCTGTCATTTGCAAATTGGCAATCGTCACAGGTAACTGCCATGCAGTTTGAAAACTCTTCATCAGTATACTGTCGCAACATGTTGCTCTGTACAGAGCTGTGCAACTTGCACCTGAGGTACACTTTACACACGCCAAAGGAGCCATGTTCAACCCAATCTTTCTTCTTTATCAGCTGCCAAGGGCCTGTGCCACATCACCTGCTGCAGCAAGGGTTGCGCACTCTCCTGCGAAAGACACACCCCTCGTTCGGCTGGCTCTTGGCTGCAGCCTCAGGGGTCTCTGTGCCTCGCTTGCGGCCTCACTTGTCGCAGCAGGGGTTGCGCACATTCGTCTTTGAAGGGCAGCACATGGTGGTGTTGTCGCGCGCATACTCCTGGCAGGCGGGGCGCAGCGCACAGAACGAGCAGCCTGCGCAGCGGCAGCAGCAGCAGCAGCAGCAGCAGCAGCAGCAGCAGCAGCAGCAGCAGCAGCAGCAGCCGGTCAGACAACCACTCACACTGACAACGGCTCAAAAGCAGCTGCAGAAACGCCTGGCCATCTGCACAGCTACAAGTGCGTAGGCACGCGCACAACTGCCACTGCATGAGCACGTGCACAGCTGTCACTGCTGCTGTGGCCCTATTCGTATTTGTACAGCACAAATTCATTCACACACAGCCACAGCCATGTGGCACACTCACATCCATTGTACACGCCTCTGTCGTCGGGGCAGCAGTTGCCTTGCAGGCCGTACGAGCTGCAGACCGGGTTGCTGGCGCACGTGGCATCAGCCTGCTCGTACACCACGGGAGGGCTCAGAGGGAACTGCAGCAGCAGCAGCAGCAGCAGCAGCAGCAGCAGCAGCAGCAGCAGCAGCAGCAGCAGCAGCAGCGAGCAGCACACACATGTCTCAGCAGCAGGTGGAGAGGAGTTGCAGCAGCAGTTATGCTGCCAGCTGTTGTCTTTGGACACACAGTCCTGAAGTCACTGGCCCTAGCCGGGGCAGACCAGGCTGCAGAAAGCTTTACACAAATGCCATTTTAATTTTCACCTTCAGCTGTATGGGTTATGTGTTGTTTAAAGTATAGATTTCTCACGTCATACAGTGACTAGGTTTGGCACCTTGATGTCTGCAGGCAGGCAAGGCAGCCGTGCTGCTTGTGAAGGCTGGCAATAGCAGCGCTATCTCTGCATGAATGCACCCTGTCCCACTGCCCCCTCCTTGCCACTTTCATTTACATAAAGGTCAGTTCAACCAACAAAGTCCACGCAAGGAGTTCACACAAGGCGTTCACACACCTGGGGGCGTACACAACAAAGTTCACACACAGAGGTCACACCCAGAGTTCACACACCTAGGGGCCGTAGACAACAAAGTTCACACACAGAGTTCACACACCTGGGGGCCGTACACCGCAGCGTTCATACCCAGAGTTCACACACCTGGGGGCCGTACGTCACGCGCAGGTCAGAATCCACGCCTGTCAGCACTCCGCTGGTGGTGAGGATCATGGTGTTATCTTCAGTGGTAACCTTGCCGCAGCTGTAGGTGGTCTTGTTTTTGCATGGCACCTGCGGGGGCCAGCAAAACAACACAATATAGTGCATCTCAGGGCTGCCATTTGAAGCACACACGGCAGTGTTTTAGACGCTTCGGGGAACTGTCATGCGGCGGCGCCAGCTGCAGGTGGTCTCGATGGTGCACGGCACTTGCAGCAGCAGCAGCAGCAGCAGCAGCAGCAGCAGCAGGCAACACTTTTTTTCAAACTTGAGGAAACACCTGGCAGTGATCAGGTGCTCACAGGTGAGCATCGGCTGTGCAGCTGCTGCTGGCACTGTAACCAGCTCAAACGAGACCATCATGCAGCCGACAGCGCTGCTGCTGGGGCGGCAAGTTCGAATCTTTGAACTCTCACCTTGACAGTAATCATGCCAACCGACCGTCTGCGCCGTCAGCGCCGGGATCTGCTGCGTGAGCGCAGTGGTGACGGTGGTGGCGCGCGTCTCGGTCTTAGTTTCGGTGGTGGTGAACTTCTGGGTTGCGAAGAACTGTTTTGCAGCAGCGGCAACACAGCAGCAGCAGCAGCAGCAGCAGCATTCAGGGGCCTCACACTTCCGGGCGGCAGGAACATGACGGTGGTGATATTGTGGCAGGGTAAGGCGGAGGCGGAACAATTTCAGGGAAATACAGCAGCAGCAGCAGCAGCAGCAGCAGCAGCAGCAGCAGCAGCAGCAGCAGCAGCAGCAGCAGTGAGCGCCGGGATCTGCTGCGTCAGCGCAGTGGTGATGGTGGTGGCACGCGTCTTGGTCTTAGTTTCGGTGGTGGTGAACTTCTGGGTTGCAGAGAACTGTTTTGCAGCAGCGGCAACACAGCAGCAGCAGCAGCAGCAGCAGCAGCAGCAGCAGCAGCAGCAGCAGCATTCAGGGGCCTCGAACGTCTGGGCGGCAGACATATGACGGTGGTGATGTTGTGGCAGGGTAAGGCGGAGGGAAGCAAAACAATTGCAGGGAAAGACAGCAGCAGCAGCAGCAGCAGCAGCAGCAGCAGCAGCAGCAGCAGCAGTCAGCGCCAGGAGCTGCTGCATGAGCGCTGTGGTGACGGTGGTGGCGCGCGTCTTGTCTGTCTCGGTGTCGTTTGTGGTGAACTGACTTCTGAGTAGCAGAGAATGGCATTTGTGAATGCCTTACGACGCATACACTTTTCACCTGATGATATCAACCGTTGAAGCAGATGTGTGTCTCAACTCTTCAGCGGCCTTGTCGAGGAGTGAGACGTCATTCAGCAGAACAACGATAATATCAAACCTTCAAACTTCAACAAAATTTAAACTGTCAAATCTGCAAATTTACCTCTACTGTGGCCTTGGTGTGGAAAGGGATGCCAATGCCTGCTACTGCCTTCGCTGAGCAGCGGTCAGCAGTTGCAATGCAGCTGCTGGTCGATCGGCCAAAGAGCGGCCAACGCAGGCTGCTGGCTGCCTGCATCATCACATGCGCGCATTGGCCATAACATGTTGTAACACATTGTAACACCTTTGTAACACATCGCGTCCCTCACCTCGACAGTGGCCTTGGTGAGGAATGGGATGCCAATGCCTGCCACTGCCTTCTCTTGGTATTGGAACTCCTTGGCATATGACAAAGTGGCTGTCAGCGTCTGCTGGAAGGAGAAGGTCACTGTGGGTGGGGCGGTGGGAAAGAGAGGCGACATGGGGAAGTCCCGCAAAGGCAGCAGCAGCAGGAGCAGGTGTGGTCAGGTGCAAGTGAGTCAGACTGAAGGCTGCGGTGACAGTCAGCAACGTGCCAGCTGGCAGCAGGCAACACACCTGCAGCCAAAAGTCGCAGCGACGAAGGATCTGGCATTTGAAGCACAGCAGTTGCGCCGGGTGCCACTGCACTTTCACAACAATGCAGGCCAACAATGCTGCAACACATGGAGGATCTGCCGTGTCGGCCACACTCACCTGTGACAGTCTGTGCATTCGAGCCCAAGTTGGTGGCAGTGGTTGTTGAGGTGTATTGGAAGGATGAGGTGGTGTAGCTGCACCGCAAGCAGTACAGGCCGTACATGCGGTGTTGGAAGTACAAGCATTACAAGCAGCGCAGGCAGCACAGGCAGTGTTGGAAGTACAAGCATTGCAAGATTACAAGCAGCGCAGGCAGCCAAGGGTGCCCAGGGCATGATACGGCGTGACCGAGTGTCAGCTGACCGAAGTGCCAGCAATAAAGCCACACTGACAACGGCCCAAACATGCTGAGCACACAGCGCCAGATCAAGGACGGCTGAGTATTCACTAGCGTTGTCACATCTGCAGCTGTTACAAATAGATGTCATAACGTTTGAATAACACCGCACCTGTCAGGGGTGGTGGGCAGTGTGCCCACAATTACTTCCACACTTTGAAACTCCGGCACGCAGGGAGTGGCGCACACTGCGCAGATGGGCTGGTCGGGGCAGGTGAAGCAGCACCTGCATGAGCGTTATAACAATGTTAAATGACAAACAGACGTAACTCTGTCATTGCGTGAGGTGCTGCCCGCTACACAACCATAATGTACATGCTGTTCGACCCGATGCAAGGGAACAGAAAAGCACCCCCGTAGCAAAGGCCTACATGTTTAGCAGCTCTGCTTGCACAAGCCATGCAACTCACACTGGCTAGCCTAACACGACAGAGTAACACTTTGTTGGTTTTCAACAGTATGATGCGGGCATGAAGCTGTAACAATATCCAAGTATTTAGCAGAAGAACCACTCACGACTCGTAACCGATGGGTGTGTCGCCCTGCTCGCAAGTGCGCCGGCCGGAAAATGCCGAGCAGTGGAAGCAGCTGCACACATTGTCCCCAGGCTTGTATGTTTCCACGCACTGCAAGCAGCAGCACAGGCAGATCAGGCAGCATGGCAGCACGGCAGCACACACATGCACATACTGGGGTGATATTCCAGTTTCGAAAATACAAAGCATCAGCAGGTGGCAGTGCATGCGAATAGATCAAGCCACGACAGTATGCGCTGCCAAGACAGGCTGCAGCGACATGCCACTGCAACATGTGGCGGTGCGTCGTGTGCGCGACGGTGTGTCATGTCACCGAAAATGACGATGTAACAGACTATGACGCTACAAGGCACCTGCCGAGAAGCGGCACACAGCATTGCTTGAAGGTGCGCAGTTGTGTGTTTAGCATGCATGAAACTGTCATTTTATACCATAACAGCACACCAGCCAAACGAGCAGGACAGCTGTGCACCGAGCCACAATCAAGCACCATGCTGTTGTGCGCAGCTGCTGCAGCAACGCAAGTGTTCAGCCACCGTTCTGCACTGTCCAGTAATCACAATTGCGTTGATAGGCAACACTCGAGCATGCACCAACCTGCTTTCCAGTCGGGCAAGTGCGGTAGTCCTGAGAGGTGTAGTCTTTGCGGCTCTCCATCACACTAGATGGCTTGACAGCATCATCATCACCAGCAGCAGCAGCAGCAGCAGCAGCGGCAGCAGCAGCGAGGGCTGCGTCTCAAGTGAGGGGCACTCCCGAGGCGGAGAACTGCAGCCGCTTGGCGCACACCATCACGTTGCACACGGTCAAGCCTGCGAGGTGCAGCGCAGGTAGCAGTTTGTCAGTAGTCTGCTCTTGCCGCAAGAAGGATGGAACAGATGAAGAAAGATGCACTGTTTTAGTTCTGCAGTCAAGGCATGGACTGCAGAGCACAGCAGCGGCCAAGCAGTGACAGCTACGCGTTCAAACAGCACTGCAGCTGCAAGCGCACATGCAACCACCTGGACCATCGCAGGCTGTGCTACTGCCACTACTGACTGATTTATGCTTGCCAGATGTAAAGGCTGCAGCCAGATAACGTTATAAGACGATATATGACAATAATGGATACACACCTGGCGCATCAAACAGCACCTGCAGAAGGGGAACCGCAGCAGCAGGGGAAGATGCAGCAGATTAGGGATTCAGCCGATGTTTGCAGCACTGCACTGGCACATAACATGCTGTAAAGCAACCACACACGCTGCTGCTGCGCTGTCTGGTGCTGGTGTGACTCCAGCAGCATACTAACAGATAATCAATCAGCACACATCAACAACCCATGTGACACATGCATTAGCGCCGCAGCAAGTTGCAACAAATCCACAATCACCCTGCGCCCTCAAAACATATGGCATGCATG
Source organism: Tetradesmus obliquus (assembly GCA_030272155.1). Lineage (NCBI taxonomy): Eukaryota > Viridiplantae > Chlorophyta > Chlorophyceae > Sphaeropleales > Scenedesmaceae > Tetradesmus > Tetradesmus obliquus. The sequence goes on along the minus strand of CP126193.1, from coordinate 7,317,049 downwards.
CCAGCACGCATTGCACCAGCCGGCACTCACGGTTTGGCTAGTCAGCGCCTCTTTTGCCACAGCACATGCGAAGGAGCGCTGGCGGTCCTCAGTAAGCAAGCCCAGCCCAGTGTTATTTATCTGTGCTGACGCAATTTGCAACTTCCGTGCTTTCACCAACAGCACAGCAGCAATACTGCTGGCATCTTGCGCAGCAGCAGATCACCAAAACCCTCGCTCGCCCCCTGCACCCCATAGCTTGCTTGTAAGCATGCACTGTGCCAGCCGGGACACTCACGGTTTGTCCAGTCAGCGCTTCTTTCCCCACAGCACATGCGAAGGATCTCTGGCGGTCCTCTGCAAGCAGTCCCAGCCTGCGGGCGCTGCACAGCCGAAACGGCTTCATGGCTTCTGCCAGCTTGGCTGGCCCGTCAGCGGCGCGCAGCGCTTGAGTCATGAGCGCCATGTCTGCAGCAGCAGCAGCAGCAGCAGCAGCAGCAGCAGCAGCAGCAGCAGCAGCAGCAGCAGCAGCAGCAGCAGCAGAGGGCATTAGCAGGAGGTATCTTGTGCAGCATCTGTGGTTCTGTGCAATGCAGCATGCCAGCAGACCCAGACACCATCAGCAACTATCACAGCAGCAACAACAGCAGCAGAAGCAGAGGTGTTACAGGCTTAGGGTTGTCAGCAAAGCAACACTTGCGTATGTGAGTGGGTGAGTGAGTGGCTACCCAGGCAGCTCTGCAGCTCCTGGGTAAGTGAAGGCTTAGAGGGTGTGTGTGGCCGTATGTCTGCTGGCAAGCTGTGCAGCTGCCAGGCTGTTGCTGACTGCTGCGCACCTGCATCACCAACCAGCACCCTCAAGGTTGAGCTGGCTTTCACAGGATCGTTGGCCTTGAATCTGCCAGTGACATTGTAGATGCTCCAGGTTCCGTTTGGCAGGTCGAAGTTGGCGTTAGCAGCAAATCCTGTGTCGCTCGCAACACAGCCATCTGTAGCCAGGATGAGGCCGGCTGCAGCAGTGGCAGTGAGGTGGCGGGAATGGCAATCCACTGGGCGGTGGTGTTGTCATTTGACGGAGGGCCGCACACATCGCCCTCTTTAATTACTTCAGCAGTGTTGAAGTTTCCTGCCACCAGAAGCAGGGCAAGGAATGGAGCCAAACACGAGCTGCCAAGTTTGGGAGCCATGTAGGAGTTGCTGTCTTCGGGTCGTTCGGGGTTATACCTGCAGTCAGAAACAGCAAAACCGTAATTTAAAAATATATAAAACTATGTTCTACCGCAAATATGATGATCAGCAATGCAAAGGCGCAAGTTTCGGTGGCAGCCTTTTTACCTTGAAACCCTCGTGCTCCTCACGATGCCATGCTTGCTTTGATGTGTGCCAGAATTGCCATAATTATGGCAGAAAACGCACAAATACACGGCGACGTCACTTTTCCAGGACATCTCGCAAACCCCTGCCAGCCGAGGAGAAGTGTGTCGTTCACAGTGCACCGGTCAGTTGTTTGACGGCGAGCGGGCACGGCACGCGCTAGGAATGTTTTTGATGTAGATGCACGCGCTTGGATTGTGTGACAGTGATCGGAACCATGTCATCACGTATACATGCCGCAGAGGCATCCCCCAGAGCAGCCAGACGTCTGTGTCGACACTCCTTACTAATTCATGCTGTCCCTTCGTGTGTGGTGACTTCGCAATGTATTTGATGTGAAATTCATTGCTGTTGCTGTACTTTCATTGCTGTTGCTGTTGTTGCTGTTGCTGCTGTGCCAAGCTGCTTGATGTGCTAGGGGATCCAACTTCTGTTACACAGCACCTCACAAGTTTGCCTAGCATCGGCAGCAGAGACAGATACATACACATGACACGTTTTGCAACAGCATGCAACACAAAGGATGGCTCTCAGGCTGTCACACCGCCACACCTAGCCATGCCAGTGCTGCATCTGCTGTGTTGTCTTGATATCAATTTGTCCTGCAAGCCTTTGCTCAACTCAACACGCCTTTCCACTACGCCAACGCTGCCACTGCCATGCTGGACAGCCACAGTACCCCTCATAGCCATGCCAGTGCACGTGCTGCATACGCTGCACTGCCTTGAAACAGTGCATCCCACAGCCCTTGTCACTGGAAATCCACGTGCTCTTTCACTACACAACTACACACCTTGCCACTGGTGTGCAACAGCAAAGCAGCCGCCAACCCAATGCGCCCTGCTCAAATCAATCCTCTGCAGCGCAGCCTACCTTACAGACCTGTACTACACTGTGCTGTTCTGTGTGTTGACACTAGTGCTGCTGCGCGGGGCTGCACCCAACACTGCCGATGCGCCTTGCTCAATCGAGCATCCCGTGCAGCGCAGCCTGCCTCTTTCCACACACTGTGCTTCACTGCGTATTGACAATGTTGCTGCTGCGCAGCGCTGCACCCAACACTGCCACTGCGCTCTGCTCGCTGAGCAGCCTGCCTTCAACCACACACTGTGCTTCACTGCGTGTTGACAATGTTGCTGCTGCGCAGCGCTCCTCCAAGCACCCCACCCATCCTGGGGCTGGGCCCTTGCTGCTGTACACATTTGACCACACCTTTGACCAACAGCTGCTGCTGCTGCTGCTGCTGACCAGGCACGCTGCGCTGCACACCCTGGCAGTTGTAACCCGCCGCCGCAGCAGCAGCAGGGATATTCACCGCTGTAGCTGCCTTCTTGCCTGCAGCTGCCTGCCAAGCATCATTGCCTGTGCCTGGGGCAGGCACACCCGCCTGCTGCGGTGCTGCTGCTGCCCTGCTGTTGCCAGCCACGCCACCACCAGCAGCAGGCCTAGCTGGAGCAGCAGCAGCAGCAGCGCCTAACCCCACCTGTGCCAGCAGCTGCTGTGCCCTTGCTGCCTCTTGCTGAATCACCCACGGCTGAGTCAGCGCAATCCTCCACGCCTCCTCATCTGACAATGTCCCCGGCACTGATAGCGGCCGGATACTTGGCAGCAGCTCAACGCCAGCTGCTATCGCAACCTGCTGCTGCTGCTGCTGCTGCTGAGACTGGCGCTGCTCAGTGGGAACTGTAAGACCAGCTGCAGGCCTGACAACACCTGCTGCTGCTGCTGCTGCTGCTGGGGCACTGGCTGCAGGTGTTGTTGCCATTGGGGGCTCAGGAGTGTGGCTGCGCCTAGCCAGCCTGTGCGAGCCAGCCGCTGCTGCTGCTGCACCCATGGCCGCACCCTGCTGCTGCTGCATCAGCAGCCGTGTGTTGCTCCATGCTGCTGCCGTATAGGCCTGCTGCTGCTGCTGACTGAGCGCCACGCCAGGCAGCCCAGCATGCAGCAGCACACCACTGTGGCTTGTCCTGATGCCGCATTGCACAGCATGCAGCGCTGGCGTCACATGAGGCGTGCGCCCTGCTGCTGCTGCCAGCTGCTGCTGCTGCGGCGCTGCTGCTGCTGCTGCATTGTAAGTCACACACGGTGCTGCATGCTGCAGGCGGCCCTGAGCTGACCCCACTTGGCCAGCTGCTGCTGCTGCTGCTTGTGCAGCAGCAGCAGGCTGCGCGAAGGCTGGCTGTGCTGCTGCAGCAGCTGCTGCAGGCGTGCCAGCTACAGCACAGCGCTGCTGCTGCTGCTGTCGCTGCTCCTGCTGCATGAGGCGCAGCTGCGCAGCAGGCGGCAGCAGCAGCGAGGTCCCGGCATCACACAGCGCCCTTGGCTCTGCTGCTGCTGCTGTTGCTGCTGCAGTGTTACCATGCTCTGATGTTTTCTTCACCTGCTGCTGTTGCACGTGGTGCTGCCTGCTGGCCTCTTCTACTGCAGCTGCAGGCACGGCTTCTGCTGCTGGCTCTGCAGTCTGCTGCAGCTGCTGCTGCTGGCTGTCGCATGGATCCACATCCATTGCATCTCCTGCTGCAGCGTGCCCGAAAGGAGCAGCTTCCACCTCCTCTGTCACTGCTGCTGCTGCTGCTGGCATTGGGCTATCCATCTCAGCTGCTGCCAGCAGTAGCTCAGCAGACAGCGCCACAGCCTGACTGTCAGGACTCCTCAACCTGCGAATCTCAGCACCTACAGCAGCCACAGGGCTTGCATCAGCCGCCGCCGCAGCTGCTGCTACTGCGGCACCACTATCCTGAACTGCTGCTGCTGCAGCCGCCTCGGCAGCCATAGCAGCAGCATGTGTGTGGCACCATAGCCGCTTGAGTCCCATCCTTCCTGCAGGAGTGACATAACCTGCCCTGCCACTGCCGCTGCTTCCACCAAGCACATGAGGAGTGCCCTGCTGCTCTGACACTGCAGGACTGCCGCTGCTGCGCGGCACGCTGCTGCTGATGCCAGCTGTGCATGCTGGCTTGTGCTGCTGCTGCTCGTGCTCTTCTGCGAATGCAGCCGCAGCTGCTGCTGCCAGGGCAGCTAGCGACTGTGTGTCTGCTGCTGCAGCAGCAGGTGATGCTTCCCTGCTGCTGTCAGCGGTGTGGCCAGCAGTCATGCCGGTGGGCCCTGCTGCTGTTGACCGGTTGCTGGCCTCTTTCTTGCAGCGCAGCTTTGCAGGCAGGGCAGCAGAGCCACAACCTGCTGCTCCTGCTGCTACAGTGTTGCTCCTGGCAGCAGCAGCAGCATCTGGCGTTGCTGCCACACCTGCTGCTGCCGCTGGAGGGCTGTGTGAGCAGCGGAGCCCCAAGCCCAGCCCAACCTGCACTTGATCTCTTGGCGACACCAGGCTGCTGCTTCCTGCAAGCGTTTCCTGCAAGCCCTTGCCGGCGGCGCTGTTTCCTGCAAGCGCGGCCAGCCCACCATCTGGCGAGCTCTGCGGGCTGCCATCAGCGCCACCTGACAGCAGAGGCTGCAGGCGGGGCAGAGCAGCCCCTGCAGGCGTCTGTGCTGCAAAGGGAGAGCGCTTCATGCTGCTGCTGCTGCCGCTGCCTGACGCTGCTGCTGCCGCACCGAGCGGTGTCATCGCTGCTGCTGCTGCCTGCAGGCTGCTGCGCCTGTTGGCAGGGGGTGGCATGCTGCGTGGAGTGAACTGAGGCCGTGGCAGAGGAGTGCCCGCTGCTGCTGCTGCAGCAGCTCTTGGCCGTCCTCCGCGCTGCACGCCGCCACTGCTCATTGCAGCAGCAGCAGCACCAGCGCCAACATTTCCTCCCAAGCCTTGCAACTTAATGGTGCTGCTGGGTGTTGACTGCGCCTTGACTGCGCTGCCAAGCAGGCTGCAGCCAGCATCTGCTGCTGCAGGTGTGCTGCTGCCGAAGCGCAGCGCTGCATATGGTGTTGGGGTAGGCAGGGGGCAGGGGCTGAAGGCATCACTCAGCAGGTTGGCTGCTGAGGGTGCTGCAGGCGTACGGGAAGCACTTGGTGTGGCATGCTGCAGCCTGTTAGCTCCTGCTGGGGCAGCAGGTGTGCGGGCAGCACTGGGCGTTGATGCGTGCTGGGGCTTGATGGCGGAAAGGGGCGCCACCTGCTGCTGCTGCTGCTCCTGGCGGCTGCTGCTGCCAGTGATGCTGTCTACTGCACTCGTCCCTGCTGCTGGGGTTGCTGGAGGTACTGCCGCAGGAGGCGAGCTGCGCTGCTGCCTACTGGGGTCAGCGCTGCCGCTGCCGCTGCTGTTGGTGTCGGTGTTGGCCAGGGCGTTGCGGGCGCTGCTGCTGCTGGGGTCTGCTGCTGCAGGCGTGTGTGCTGCCTGGCGGTGCTTCTTGATCTTCAGGGCTGGTGTGATGGCAGCAAGGGCAAGGTCTGCACGGGAGCCAAGACATTGTGTGGGGCAGGAAGCAGACGTGATTAGCAGGACTTGAGAGCCGGCGTACTTGACAGAGCAACAGGTGTGATAGCTGCAAGGGCCCAGGTCTGCAAAAGAGCGGAGTTGAGGTGGCAAGGGCAAGGTCTGCACAGGAGCCGAGGCATTGAAGGGGACAGGCAGTTGTACGTGCAAATAGGTTGGTAGCAGCTCACTGGGTGAAGGATTTGTGGTTGTTGGTGTATAGTTGGCAAGGCCTGCTGCTTGTGTTGTTGACTATATTTAGGAGTATGCAAGACGTGTGATGTACTGTTGTTGTCCGCAAGGTAAGCTGCCAGTGCAACTGCAGTTATTACTGCAGCTGCAGCAATGGTTGTGCCCTGCTGCAACTGCAAAACCTCATCTGCAGCACGCGACATCCATCAGCGTCAAGAGCTGCTGCTACCCCTGCGCACCTGCTGAGGAAATCCCCTGCTGGGCTTGCTCCTTTCCTGCACCTGCAGCTGCCTCATCTGCTTCCTTTGGGCCCCTCCTTCGCTTTGAGCTTGATGCCTGCACATTCAAGACGGGGAAGTCAGCTGCTGCCTTCTACCTTGCTGCTGCAAGCTGAAAAAGGGCAGGACAAGCCAGCTCACAAGGAGGGCCCGCCTCAACAACGTGCGCAGACGCACCTGCTTCTCCTTCAGATCGGTCAAAAAGGCGCTTTCGCCATCCCCTTGCAGCGCACGGGCGACCTGCGGTCACGCAACGTGGGTGTTGCTTGCTTGCACAGCAGCTCGTTGTTAAGCTGCCTGTACTGGGTCTTGTGTCGGAGTTCATTGCTTCCAGACGTTTAAACAAATGATATTTACATAGGTTTGTATCCTGCTTGGGTGCGGCGTACCTCTGCAAAGTCCTGGAGTCCTTTTGGCCCGACGGTGTGCTTCTTCTGGGCAATCTTGCTTTCCCACTGCCAGGGGGCAAGGTTCTTAAGGTCTCGCAGCGACATTGTTTATAATTGCTGTGTGTAGTCACGATCTAGCTTTCATAGCTGTTGTTGACACGACTCCAGCAGCACGCAGTTCACCGTTTGACACAAAAGCATGTGGCAAGAACCAAAGGAGAAGTATGTTGAGCTGCAGATTGGCTGATCACTAGGTAGTGGCCATGACTAGACGCCAGAACAGACACCGAGTTTGAAAGCTGTCAAACCAGTTTCAAGGACAAAAGCCTGCTCGCCGTTTGACGGCTTCTTGTGGCTGCTCGCGACAGCAACAGGTCGTTTTACAGGTTTAATGATATATCTAGAATTCCGGCATCCCCAGGCGTACAGCCGTGCAGTTCCGCGATGTACAGCCTCACTGCAGCACTGCAGATTGTTGCCACAGTGCACGCCTTCTTGTGACTCTAGTGTGTTGCAGCAATAGCAGCAGAACCACCAGCGGCACGCAGAAGATGCAAGGCAGCAGCGATTTTCAGCAAGACTTGCAGGTCCAAAGCAGCACATCGGTGCACACGTAACAGCCAGAGCACCACTGATGACCAGTCTACAAAGTGCAATGTTACACGTTTTGAAACTTGTGCAGCCAAAATACAATCACACAACCAAACACATTTGCTGTTGCCAGCTGATTCAAATCACTGCAATGTGACACCTTGATTGACGAAAATCACAGCAGCAATGTCCAAACTTTGCACAGCAACACGTGCAAATTTGAACTTTGGAGGTTATAAGCACGCAGCGCACGTGGGTTGCATGGCGTGTCACAACACACGCCAGCAGCACATGCTGCACAGCACATGATAAGCTTCACGGGTCCTGCCAGCACCAACCATGCAAGCCTTGTCAGCTGCTGCTGCTGCTGCTGCTGCTGCTGCCACACCACAAGATCGCACAGGGCGCGCAGATCTGCGACAGGATGATGTCACTGCACAACATTGCGTGGTGCTGTTGCAGCATTGCTGGATAGCGGTCACAACACAGAGGACAGCAGGCACCACAGCAGCCACGAGACATGAAACCCGCACACCCGGCATTGCAACCACGCAACAGCTGCACCGCTGTGGCTGCTGCTGCTGCTGCTGCTGATGCCTGGCCACGCATATTCACGCAGCAGCAGCTGCTGCTGTTGATGTCGGCAGTGCTGCTGTGGCGCTGCTGTGCCCCACGCATACCCTAAAACAAAACGAAACCCCCCTGCTGCTATTGCTGCTGCTGCCGCCGCACTGCAGCGCGCTGCCAGCACTGCTGCTGCTAGGCCTCATGCCACACCAGCAGCCTTAGCCTCATCTGCTGCTGTTTCTGATCCAGCGCAACGCTGCTCATCCCTCAGCAGTCAGATGCTGCCCTGCCACTGCTGCTGCTGCCGCAGCCGCGCCTCATCTACTCGTTTGAACTCCTCCTCCAGCGCCCGGAGGCGCACTGCGGTTTATGGATCAACATTATGGTTCCCTGCTGCTGCTGCTGCTGCTGCTGCTGCTGCTGCTGCTGCTGCTGCTGCTGCTCCTTCAGCACGCCGCCGCCGCCGCTGCTGCTGCTGCCGCTGCGCCTCATCTGAACTCCTCCTCCAGCGCCCTGCTGCTGCTGCTGCATTAAGCCGGTGCTGCTGCTCCTTCAGCACGCTGCTGCCGCCGCCGCCGCTGCTGCTGCTGCCGCTGCGCCTCATCTGAACTCCTCCTCCAGCGCCCTGAAGCGCTCCACCAGCTCCTCATTCACCGCCCGCAGCTTGCCGCGCACCGCGTCCTCACCCTCAGCTGTTTTGAGTGCGTCCATGTTGCATTTTGGGTGCAAACCAGTGCAGAAGCAGCAGGCAGCAGGAGATCAAACGGTTGCAGTGGGACACCGAGCAGCAGGTCTGGGCATGCAATACTTGGCGCGGGGATTGGCACTTGTGACGCGCAGCACATTGCAGCTATGTGCGGAGCATTTGAGTCCAGCACAGCACTTACACACAGACAACTGCACCACGTTGCTGTCTCCCGCCGACATGCGGACGTCTTGCTGGCGACCTTTTAGGCTGAGGTTTACGCAACGCATACACCCCGTGTGACACATGGGTTGGTGCGCATGTGGGCTTCATTGCATGACGGCCAGATGTGCATCGACCCATGTGTCACACCCCTGGAGTCCAAGGCATAACCCCTAACCTGACTCTTCAAACTTCTGACTGGTGCTCTCGTACACTAAACACAGGAAAGCAAACTGGATCGCCCAGCACGACTCATTGCATCGTAGCTCTGTCACAGCACGCACCTGGGTCCTCGAACTTCTGGCTGGTGATCTTGTAGAGCACGTCGCCCAGGCGCTGCTTGATGACGTTGAAGGTCACGCGCTGGCCCTCCGCGTTGCCGCTGGCCGTCTTCTCGACAGCTGCTGTGGCCAGCCTGCGGGAGAGGGAGAGAGAAACAAGGGTGAAAGAATACGGTGAGAGGAAAGGGCGAGAAAAAAGAAGGTGAGAGGCCTTTGCATTGCCGCTGGCGGTCTTCTCGACGGCAGCAGTGGCCAGCCTGTGAAAGAGGTTTGTAGGAAAATGTTAGTAGACATGGTTCAAAGGCGCGCAGTCACATCTGCAGCTCCGCCACACCAAGGACTGGTGAAATAGCAAGCTGCAAGCTCAGCTCAGCCCAGGCTGCCACTAAAGTGAGGCTTTCTTCCCAAGCAGGACTCTGTGCGCAGGGCATATTGCCGCTGGTGAAGCATGACCATCTGCAGCTGGAAGGTAGCACTGTGCGCATTGTTCCTGCAAGATGTGTGCGGAAGCAGCAGTGCCGCCCCCCTCTCACCTGTGGAAGGTATAGCGTTGCTGGCACACAACGCTATACGTTCCTATCATTCCTAGCGCTTCATCAGAGCAGTGCCGCCTGCCCCTCACCTGTGGAAGGTGGCGATGTTGCGCATCATCTCCACGGACTTGTAGAAGGGGCAGTACTTGTCGTACTTGGTGTAGCTGTTCTGCTGCAGGTAGTCGTCCTTGATGAAGCTGCAGGCAGCACAAATAGAGCAGCGCACGCAGGGGCAAGCAGGGCAGCGTGAGACATTAAGTTGTGGGCAGCTATCCTGCTGCAGGCAGCTGTCCTTGATCAAGCTGCAGGCAGCAGCAGACAGTACACAGATCATACCGATTTGTGCCAGGACCAACTTGCAACTACTCTCTCTAGCAACACAGAGTACAGCAGGGCTAGCCATCTGTCAGCAGGGGAGCGTCCAACTTGTCATTTCAGCCAATGCATGCACTCAGCAGCGGCGTTTGCCAACAATGCAACGCAGCGAGCACAAGCTAGGTGTCAAGCAGCCGCCCTGGACAAAGGTGCAGCGTATCACTGCCACGCAGCAGATGTGCTGTGTGCCAAAACGATACGGCGCACCTCTCGTGCAAGACAAAACGATACGGCGCACCTCTCGTGCAAGACAAAACGATACGGCGCACCTCTCGTGCAAGACAGGCCACATGTTAGCAACTGCTGTAACAGATTCATATATACGTGTGACACATGTCTCATCACTGCTGCTGCGTACTTGCATCACCCACCGCGCCGTCTCCAGCACGCACGTACGCGCATGAACGAACGCCTTGTTGCTCTCCGCCATCAACATCAATGTCAGCATCTCTAAACACTAAGTAAATGCAACGTCACTTCTATTGCAAAGCTGTTGCAATTCGAACTCACCACGCCGTCTCCAGCACAATCTTGTCGCTCTCGCCACCAACATCAGCATCAGCATGCAGCTTGCCACAGCTGCCTTATCGCTGCTCACCGCGCCGTCTCCAGCGCGATTTGGTCGCTCTCCGTCAGATCACTTCAGCATCAGCGTCAACATATCAATCATGTGCAACATCACTGCGGTTCTAGCATCTGCTCACCGCGCCGTCTCCAGCACGATCTTGTCGCTCTCCGCCAGCGCGTCCTTGCCCACCAGCTGCACGATCTCATTCAGCTCGTCCTCCTTCTGAAGCACCTCCCTGGGGGTGCAGCAGCAGCAGCAGCCGCAGCAGCAGCAGCAGCAGCAGCAGCAGCAGCAGCAGCAGCAGCAGCAGCAGAAGGTTAAAGCCTATCAAGACACACAGGAGTCAAATGCGTCGTAGAAAGGCACCAGCAAACGTGTCGTAGAAAGGCAAGGGCGCCTTGGTGGTCTCCAGTCACATGCAACAATGCAAGATACACACAATTAAACACTGTAAAGGACAACCGCACCTGGAGATGGTGCGCAGCGACAGGAACTCTGAGTCGAAGGTGTCGCAGCAGCAGTCAGCAGGTATTCCAACAATTTACAAGTAACAGATATAACCTGCATCCACCACCCGCACCTGAAGATGGTGCGCAGCGACAGGAACTCTGTGTCGAAGGTGTCGTAGAAGGGCTCCAGCGCCTTGGTGTACTCCAGTCAAACGCAACACAGCAGCACACATGCATGCATGCATACAGAACGAACATTGCACATGACGACCGCACATGAAGAGGATGTACAGGGACTGGAGTTTAAGTCAAATCACCACGGCTGCATAAAAAACCCATTTACGCATCACACATCTGACGTCAGCACGCGCCGCACCTGAAGATGGTGCGCAGCGACAGGAAGTCGGAGTCGAAGGTGTCGTAGAAGGGCTCCAGCGCCTTGGTGTACTTGGAGTAGGAGATGAGCCAGTTGACACTGGGGAAGTGCTTGCGCTGCGCCAGCTTCTTGTCCAGGCCCCAGAACACCTGTGGGTTGGAGTTGAGGGTTGTGTTTTTATGTTACTATGTTATACACGCAGTACTAGATCTGAATTGCTTGCGCTGCGCCAGCTTCTTGTCCAGGCCCCAGAACACCTGCGGCCACAGGGTGTTTGGATTCGCATGTTGTTATTGTGTCACTGTTTTAAGTACTGCAACATGGAGTGCTTGCATTGCGCCAGCTGCTTGTCCACGCCGCAGAAAAGCAAACATGCAAGCTGTTACAAAGGAAGCGTGGTTTGTGGTGCCATATCCCCAGGTCTCGCCCATGGCCCAGGCCTGCGGTGGGCAGCGCACGTTTCCATTGCCTTCCACTGTGGCAGTTTTGGACATTCACAGCACAGCGCCAGGCACGCACCTGCACGATGGCCAGTGTTGCTGATGTGACCGGGTCTGAGAAGTCTCCTCCTGGTGGTGACACCGCACCCACAATGGTCACGCTGCCCTCGCGCTTGGGGCTGCCCAGGCAGCTCACACGGCCGGCACGCTCGTAGAAGGAGGCCAGGCTGCAGCAAAACAACAGACATGGAGCAGCAGCAGCAGCAGCAACAGCAGTGATTAGGACGGATGGTCACGCTGCCCTCGCGCTTGGGGCTGCCCAGGCAGCTCACGCGGCCGGGACGCTCGTAGAAGGAGGCCAGGCTGCAGCAAAACACCATGCAGAGACGTGCAGCGGCAGCAGCAGCAGCAGTTGTTAGCCTAGATCCCTCGCGCTTGGGCGAGCCCAGGCAGCTGATGCCACACAACACAACTCGCAAAGCATTGGGAAGGGTTCTCAACACACGGCGCCCCCAGGTATGCCGGAAAGCAGCTGTCTGCGGACACCCCGGCCTGACAATGCTCACCAGCGCGTAACATACAGCAGCAGTGCATTCCTCCACTCAAACATAAACTGCAGCAGCCAGGCACTCACCGTGCGCCCAGGTAAGCCGCGTAGCCAGAGTCTACGGGCATCTCTACGAGGCGGCAGCCGCTTCTCTGCAGCACAACTACACGCAACAATGCAGGCCATACTGCACACTCACCGCGCGCCCAGGTATGCGGGGTAGCCGGAGTCTGCGGGCATCTCTGCGAGGCGACCGGAGATCTCGCGCAGCGCCTCCGCCCAGCGCGACGTGGAATCGCCCATCATGCAGAAGTTGTAGCCCATGTCCCTGCACCAGGTGAAGAAAGAAAAGAAACAGTATTAGGCAGCATGTGCTAACATCATGGCACTCAAGCCCTCAAGCAAAAGTTGCAGCCCGTGTCCCTGCAAGTATGACCCATGATACTATCATGACTCAGCGCTGGGCAACAGTGGCAGATGTCACAACAGGTGAAGCACACGAGCAAGCAAGCAGTGACCACGGCCCAGGATGCAGAACACGCAGCACACACCTAACGCATTGCATGCCAAGCATTGGGAGCTGCCGCCCTCTCCACGCGAGCTATCCAATGCAATTGACTTCAGTTTTACAGCCATCCAACCAACCACCTGAAGTACTCAGCCAGCGTGATGCCTGTGTAAATGGACGCCTCACGCGCGGCCACAGGCATGTTGGAGGTGTTGGCCACCTGCCAGCAGCAGCAGCAAAGCAGAGGATCAGCCTCAAGCAGTAAACCAACGCTGAGCAGCACGCAAGTTACTTCAGTCATGCCTTAAATGCAACATGCAGCATCCACATGATACTACGCGCACAGCTTTGAACGTGCACCACTACATAAGTGATGCTGTTCTTCTCAAAACAATCTCTCATGCTGCTCAACGCTGCTGCCATGCATGCTGTCGTGCATTTGTAGAGAATGCGGCTTCAATCACACGTGCTGGCTAGCCCATGCTCCCCACCAGTCAAGTGCGCTTCTTGATGCTCTCCTTGTTCACTGCTGCCCCCATGCATCGTGCTGTCACACAAAGTGCTGACACCACATGCCTGTGCTGCCTATTCTCACCGGGCAGGTGCGCTTCATGATGCCCTCCTCGGTGTTCACTGCTGCCGCCCAACCATGCGCTCATGCTGTCACACATAGTGCTGACATCAACTGCACGTCCTGGCCAATCTGCTCACCAGGCAGGTGCGCTTCATTATGCTCTCCTCGCGGCCGTCCGGCAGGCTCATCGTCAGCTGAGGGAACTCCATCAGCACCTCAGCCATCTCATTGCCGCGCTCCTGCAAGTGTACACAAACACACACGGCAGTTGAGAACATATGTATGTGGGCATGTCAGGCAAGAGGGTCACTGCGCTACATCAGCACCTCAGCCATCTCATTGCCGCGCTCCTGCACGTGTTCAAACACAAATTATTTGAGCAAAAAAGACAGCAGCACAGCACAGCATAACAAATGGGCCAGCAAAGCATGCTAGACAGCACCTCTGCCGGCTCACTTGCAAGTCCTGCAGGGCTGCATTCATGATGCACAGCAAGCGACACAGCACATTTTTGATGGACAACAACAAATGCAGTACAGCGGACCCGAGAAACATGATCAGACACACCACTGGCAGCAGCAGCAGCGGCGCTCACCCCGCATCCCACGTAGATGACGCCGTCGCTGTTGCTGTACTTTGACAACGCCTGGCTGATGACGGTTTTGCCGCAGCCGAACGCACCGGGGATGGAGCAGGTGCCTGCAGCAGCAGCAGCAGCAGCAGCAGCAGCAGCAGCAGCAGCAGCAGCAGCAGCAACAGCAGCAGCAGCAGCAGCAGCACAGGCATTGCATGTTGTGTTTGTACCAAAAAAAATGGGTAGAGGCGGCACTGTCTGCAAGTATAATAGATCAATTATGAGCAGGCACATTGACCTGATTAACAACGCACCTCCCAGCACTGCAGGGAACAGTGCGTCCAGCACGCGCTGCCCGGTGAGCAGCGGTGTGTCTGCCAGCAGCTTCTGCGCTACTGGGCGCGGGCTGCGCACCGGCCACAGCTGCATCATGCTGTACTTCTTCTTCTGGCCCTGCACGCATCAACAAAACATACAATATCAAAAAACAAACAAAAAAACGTACAATAAAAAAAAAACTGGTTGGTTTTGGGTTTCTGAGGGCCACCACTGCATTATGGCACTGTTCAAACAGCTGTGCTGGTTGGCCTGTTCTGCACACCAAGTGCAAAGGCTGGCCTCATCGCATGTCGCGGTACCACGCCATGAACCTCACTGTCCGTATGGAACTCAACCTCAATGACCTCAACCTGCAGCCAGCTACTGTGCTAAGGGTGGCCACATTGCACCTTTGCTTATTTTGCTTATTTTGATGATCGTCGTTGGGCTGGCGGCGCACCTGGAACTCAATCTCAATGACCTCGTCCTGCACGGTATAGTCGCCTGCAGGCGCGATGTAGCTGATGGTGCCGCGTGCGCCAGGAGGCAGCATGACCTGTAGGAGGGAGTGAGTGAATCAGTGAATCAGTGAATCAGTGAATCAGTGAGTGAGTGAGTGAGTGATGGTGAGTGAGTGAGTGACTGAGTGAGTGAGTGAGGCGCTACGCAGGGCAGCTGCGTTTGTCGCTGCGACTGCCGACAAGTGGACAAGGCCAACAATTCAGCGTGTGTGAATCGCTTTACCAACATGAAGGCAGTCATGTGAAGGTGCTGCTGCTGACAATGGCTTGCTGCTCCTACGGCTCTCCTGCTACAGCTGCAGCAGCAACGCGAGCTGCAGCTGCTGCTGGTGATAGAGTTTCACAATCCTGCACCGCCCTTCCAACTATTGCGCGAACTGCTGCACCATGCTGCTCACCTTGTGGTCCATGAGTGTGTTCTCCTTGACAATGCCGTAAATGTCGCCAGCAGTGACGCGGTCGCCAACCTGGCAGCAGCAGCAGCAGCAGTGGAGACAGGAGTGGTGGGGCAGTTGACTCGGCCCCGTTATGAAGAAATTCCGCAGGAGTGCAAAGGCCGGCAGGCAACAGTTCCTGACCACTGCACCACCCCACATCCACTGCACGCGGCTGCGTAAACGTGAGTCCTGCAGCCCGCATATGTGTCAGACTTTGTACACTGCCAGCGCACTCAATGCAGGCTCCCTGCCACCACTGCACTGCCCAAGCTGCTGCTAGCGCTGCTGCCCAAACACCGCACTCCTTGTTCAGATACTCCTGCCATCAACGCCATGCCACTAACAGTAGCTGCAGCAATTTGCATGTTGCTGCCCTGATCAAACCAAACGTATAACTGAGCTTTACAACGCACCTTGAAGCCTGTGGGCGCGAACTCCCAGGCAGCTGTCTCATCCAGCGCAGGCACCGCCACGCCGCGTGGGATGAACACGTCGCCGCTGCGCACTGCGATAGCTTTTAGGGGCCGCTGGATGCCATCAAAGATGTTGCCCAGGATACCAGGGCCCAGCTGCACTGACAGCGGCTGCATGCAACAACACACCACAAAACATATGCAGATGGCAGGCGGGGCAGGTGTGTTGGTGAATGCAGGGGGGGGGGGGGGTGCACGGCAGCAGGCTGGGCGAGCGATAGACACACGCAATGGCTTTTAGGGGCCGCTGTGTGCCATCAAAGATGTTGCCCAGAATGCCATACCCCAGCTGTACTGACAGCGGCTGCATGGTTGTGTGCGAATGGTGTGCGGCGGAGGCGGAGGCGCAAGGAGAGGACAGACAGAGGCATGTGTATGGTGAGAGTTCGATACATCAAAATGTTGCCCACAGTACCTGGGCCCAGCTGCACTGACAGCGGCTGTATGCGGCAAAAGACGGCGAAGGCGAGTGCGGGCAGATGCGTAGTGAGAGGTGGCGTGAGAACACACATCAAAGAGCCGCTTTATGCAGTTGAAGAAGATGTTTCCAGAATGCCATGGCCCAGCTGCACTGACAGCGGCTGCAGGACATAACAACACTGCGGTGCACAAGCAGTTGGCAGGTGGGGACAGGTGCATGGTAGCAGGCTGGGTGAGCCACAGACACAAGGCGAAATTGTTTGAAGTCGTGTGTCAGCAGAACTCCTGTCCTGCAAGCTGGCACAGTGCTGCTGGGTCAGTTGGGTGCTTTGAAAATGCAAGGGCGCACAGGCAGCAAAACAACTGTTCGCAGATAGCCAGATGGCCCATGCAGGGGCAGCATGTGCACACTGGACAGCTGCTGTTTCGTCCACCACAGCCATGCTGTCACTGCTGCTGTTACTGCCATGAAGCCGTGCCTTATATGCAGAACACTGCTTTGCACGCTGGCCGCTGCCTGATTTGCTAAACAGCACCGGCTGCTGGCAGCACAAGAACTTGATCCATATGCCTTGCTTCTGCTTCTGCTGTTGCTGCTACTGCTGTGCAGCCAGCTGTTGCTTCTGCCGGCCAGTTTATAATAAGCTGCTGTAAGTGTGCCTGCCCACCTTCTTCGTCCTGGTGACAACATCACCCACTGTGAGGCCTGCTGTCTCCTCATACACCTGATGCGCACAGCAGCAACAACAACAGCAGATCACAGAGATGAAGCTTGAACTTTACAAGGGGTGTGGAAGAAGAAGAAGAACTGCTGCAGCCCATGCAATGGCAATGTTGTGAAAAGGTGTGTGAGCTGCATAGGTACAGGCATCCTGGCTAGGGCTGTACTGCTGTGCATGGCACCACACGAGCAGCTGCAGTCGAGAAATGCCGCAGATCATTGGCAAAACAGAACCTTGCTCTAGCTGATGCAGCGGCCATGCTGTACACATCAGTGTGTCAGCTGCATGGGTTACAGGACCGAGCGCAGGCAGTGACTGCTGCGCATGGCACACATGAGCTGGTTCAGGTGCAACCTTTCATAGATCAGCTGAGACGACACTTCAACTGCCGTCCTATCGTGCTCATCAAGCCAATAGCTGGCGATACAGGACGTGCTCTGCATAGTTGCTGATGCTGCTGCTGCCACTGCTGTGCCAGTTTTGCCAGTTCTTGCTGTGCTGCTGGCTCTACTGAAGGCCCCTGGGCCTGCTCACCTGGATGGTGGCTGTGTCTCCCTCAAGACGAATAATCTCTCCAATCAGAGCATCCGCTCCCACGCGCACCAGCTCATACATGGCGCTCCCAGACATATGGTCAGCCACGACCACAGGCCCGGACACCTTGCGAATGTAGCCTGCATAAAAACGTTTGAGGCACCATGATCAGATGATCTGACGCTTGCCAGGCGCTTCAGCCGCTCCTGCTGTTCCCCACAAGCTGTCCAGGATGCTGGCTGATAAGGGTTGTCTAGCTTCGCCTCAATCTCCATCCACGCCTGCATTGTTCAGTCAACGCACCATAGTCGCTTTCTTTGGTATCGTTCCAAGCCATGATGCCTTGCTGGCGAGACACAAGTTTCAGATCACGCCGAGTGCAGCGTATCGTTTATGTCCAAAAAAACAAACAATCCATTATCGGAACCGCCTCACAAAACCAGGGGAGCTCGGGGTTGGTGGTCTGGTGACCAGTGAGAAAGAGGGACAGGGCTTTGGACAAGTGGTGCAACGTTTCCCCGGCAGTGGAGCACTTCTACGCTTTCCCACGTCTGGCTTGCATCAATAAGCTGAGTTGACTTTGATTTTTATCTGGTCAAGCCGGAACCCTGTGCACTATTGCTGGAGTGCAGGACTGCTGAAGTGCACTACTGCTTCAGTGCGCTGCTGCATGAGCAAGTTTTCCACACCTGTGGGATCATGCAGGCTGCTGCCTAACCACTGCCTTGACTTCTGACCTGGATTATACTCTCTCTTAGGGTCAACATACTCACAAGGGCTGGAGCAGTGCGATTATGTCAGCCTCATGCCATGTCCTGCAAGCAGCTGCAGCAGCCGAACAGCTGCAGCTGGGTTGCCACTGCCATTTGATGCCATCATCCACCAGCAACAGGCACAGACAGGTAATTCGATTCAGTGTGGCGGTGCACTGGCTGCACGGTTCAAGCAGGCATGGCACCAGAGCCTGCAGCCCCTGAGCCTGGCTGGCTGGCAGCTGCCAGCCTGATCAGGCCTCATGAGGCTGAAAGCCTCATGAGGCTGAAAGCCTCATGAGGCTGAAAGTCAGGGCTGTGCCGCACAGCGGCAGTGCATATTCTGCTGGTATGAACTGTTGCGCTACTATCAGCATGTGCTGGCATAACTATAGTTGGTTACAGTGGTTATGCTTGGTGCCCCTGCACAAGCAACGACAGCTGTAGCCGTTGCTCAGCTGGCTGCGCAGGAAGCAGGTGCGCAAACAAAAAACACGCTGGCAAAGCGCTGCCAGAGGTGCATACAAGCGCTGACAGCTTTGAACCTGTGTGAGAAGTGCGCCGCAGTTGACGTGTCGCATGCTGCAGGGATGGTCAGCTATAGCCATGCTCACTGTGCAGCGGCTGCGCAGCTGCACATGTGCAGTTCAAGCGCGCCATGAAGAACAGCACTGGCAGCGATGTTGCGACCACATCACATCAGATGCTGTGACAACACTAGTGCACTATAGGTGGCTCCACAGCCACGTCCTTCACAGCCTGCCACACTGTCTGTGCTGGGCATCAACTAGGTGACCTGGTGTGCCACCAATGGTTGCTTGCTCCTACATTGCATGTGCGTGTGCTGCGCTGCAGCGTCCAAGGACTTGGCACACCTTATCATAGCTGTAGGTTGTTGGAACTGCTTGTACGCGTTGGCCTCACAGTCATCAGCTGCAGGCTGCGAGGGTGACTCACCTGGTTACTGGCATGGTTCACTGCAGTGCAGTCATTGCCTGCTACTGTTGAGCTGGCAACACAGGATCAGCGCCGCAAAGCAAGCCCGTGGCACATGTTCATCACGTTGCCAGTAGAAGTAAGAGAGATTTCAAGCAGCCAACCGACCTGCATCGTGCAGGGTCACGTGTTGGCACTCGCAACCACCCGGAACTTGTAAATGCTGTCGGGCGCGTTCCGACTTCGACCGTAGCACTGAGGGCATCAACGTGTTGGTCGTGTGCGCGAGGCAGCAGCTTTGACACTCATGAGCCTCGCAAGCTCCGTGCTGGGTGCTCGTGGGAGCAGCACCAGCAAGGCCAGCAGCGACTTCAACTGGGGATCCATCATGGCGCATGATGTGGGTACCGTGGTCCTGCGCCATTTGGCTAGCACGGCAGACAGCACTCGCACCACCAGACTTATCAGCAAGGACTGCAGACAGCTGGTGGACAGCCGGGTACATGGCTTGAAGGCAAACCTTTCGGCCCTCAGCAGTTCGGAGCAGCTTACCTCACGCTTCCCACGCCTGCGAAGGCTTTCTTTTGAGCGTTTGAGCTCAAGCAGCAGTGCTAGCCAGCTGCTGACACAGCTGGTGCAGCAGCAGCCCAAGCTGCTTGTGCGGTTGCAGGAGCTGGACCTGTCCAGCTGCTATGGGCTGGAAGCAGATGTGCTTGTGCAGCTGCTGCGTGGCTGCAGCGGCCTGCGCTCGCTGGCACTGCCACCGCTGGCCAGCAGTGTGCAGTCAAACAGGCACGACTTTGTGGAAGCCATAACGTGAGCAACACAAGTCAACAACAGCATCGGCAGTCCCCGCATTTTCCCTTGTTTATTGAGCTTTTGCATGAGGGTTAGTTAAACTGGGGCTTGGGGGCTACAAAGTGCGTCAGGATCAGCTGCAGCTTGTTGACGCTTTGAGCATATGACATGCAAACTCTGCACCATCGCATGTGCCTGCTGCCTTCTCAAACTTTACTTCTGCTGCAGAACAGTTGAGTAGTTATGAGACGCTGTTGATGGGTTACTGTGCAGGGTATGACGCTTCTCATCATGCAGCTTCGACGTTGCTGAGTATCAGCAGCACATGCCAACTCTGCACCATCGCATGTGCCTTGACACATTTCTGCCTGCTGCCGTTCCAACTCGTTTCTGCTGTGTTCTGTTTCCGCAGCACACACGCTGGCCAGCTCACGCAGCTGCTGGGCGCAGGCGACTACATCTGTCCTGCAAGCGTGCAGCTGCTGCCCCAGCTCAGCCAGCTTCAGTCTCTGGACATTGCCCCAGGGCCCCACAGCAGCTTGCTGCTGACTCCAGCAGCACTGCAGCCACTCAAACAGCTGCATCACCTGCAGCGCTTGCAGCTAGGCAACCACCTGGCGCGTTACGACACATTCTTGCTTGCAGGACAGCTGCCGCAGCTGTCGAGCCTGGTTTTTGAATACGCAGATGACAGCTCTGCCTCACATGCTGACCTGGCGCCTCTCATGGCCAGCTCCAGCTTGCAGGAGCTGCAGCTGTGTAATGTTATTTGCAGCGATGAGGTTTTGGGTGTGCTGGCGCGCACACGGGTCAGCAGACTCACTCTGCGCGCTGGCAGGTTCTGTGCAAGCCGCAAGGGGGCAGCAGCGCTGGCGCAGCAGCTGCTGGAACTGCAGATGCGCGTGAACGATGCAGACATGCAGGCGTTTGCTGCGGCACTGCCGGCGCTCACAGGACTCCGCAGCTTGTCGCTGAGCGTGCACCGTGCTTCGGAAAGCTGCACAGAGCTGATGCAGGTGCGTGGTGTAGTTGATGCCTGAGCAGCGCGTGCTGTACACACTTGTACGTACAAGGCTGGTGTACTGCTGGTGCCGAGTTGCTGGTGGTGCGGCTGCAGCAGTAGTTGGCGAGAGGCAGAGCGTGGAGGATGGCTGGTGCTGAAAGCTGCTGCAAGCGGGTTGCATTGTACGTAAAAATGCTAGTGAGCAATAGCAGGCGTGCAGCTCGTGCTGCTGACTAATCCCTGCCAATGTGCTGCGTACGCTGCTATTGTTGCAGCCAACTGTTACCACACGGAGCCGTGAGTTCATTTTGCCTGACTCATGACTCTCTCCGATCAAAGTGTTGCACACACATTTTGACCTCTTTCCTGCTGTTTTTGATTCTTTCCTGCAGGCCATCTTCAGCCTGCCGCAGCTGCAGTCCCTGGCACTGTCCAGCCACTACAACGGCCTCAAGGAAGCAGAAGCCTCCAACCTTCCGCTGCTGCCATCCCTGCAGCGCCTGTCCCTCAGCAACCACTTCAATGACACAACGCTGCAGCTGCTGCTGCGTGCTGCACCTTCCCTGCGCAGCTTGAAGCTCTCAAGCTGCAGCGCAGTGAGTGATGCTGGCCTCACAGCTGTGCCACAGCTCTGCAGCAAGCTCAGGGAGGTGCACCTGGAGCTGATGCGGGGAGCGGGAGCAGCAGGCGTTGCTGCGCTAGCAGCGGGGCGCTGCGTGGTGAAAGTGGTGGTGGAGGGGTGCAGGAATGTGAGTGCGCAGGAATGCAGGCGCCTGCAGCAGCAGCTGGCGGGGCAGAAGCTTGACCTGGAGATTTTCAAGCTGAAGTAATCGCAGCGCTGAAGTAGTATAGCGTGTGCAGCTGGAGTGACAGCAGCGCTGAAGGAGCATGGGTTGGTGCAGCTGTGCTGAAGTCACAATGTTGCACTTGCAGCGCTGCTGCAGGTTGGGTTTGTGCAGGCATGGCACTTGTTTGCTGCTGTTAATGCTGTTCGGACGCTTCAGCAGGTCTGCAGTGTGGGTTTTTGCAATTGCACTGTGGTTGTCGTCTCCTGCTGTTGCATTGGAGCCAGCTGCCACTCTTGTTTTGGTTCTGGGTGGAGCTGCTCAAGCTTGCGTATGTGCCCATGTTGTGTTGTGCACTTGTATGAGTGCGGTGGTGTTTGGTTCTTTCTGTTGCAATTGGACCAGTGTTTGAGCTTGTTGGTGTATTTGGTATGCATGCTTGGCTGTTGGAGCGCTGCAAGCAGCATTATTGTCCCCGCATCATTTGTATGTTGTTGGCTACCAGTGGCTGCACAAGCGGCGATCCACACAAGCAGCAAAACCTTCGGTGGCATTGCGTGACACGTCTGTTTGGCTTGCACCGGTGTTGGTGCCTCAAGATGTCCCCGCCGTTGTGGTCCACAGTCTGGCATGGTCAATCTGCTATGCTGCCCAAGATTCTTTGCCGCTGCTCAACACACCCTTGGTGTACAGCTGGCATGGCGGCTTTGGCTCTCACTGCTTGTACGCGCACTGTTGCGTTTGCCCGTGATGTACAGCTGGCAAGGGCATGTGGCTGTTACTACTGCTAGTGCACATTCTTTCTTTTGCCCTGTCAGCTGCTCAACACACCTTTGATGTACAGCTGGCAAGGGCATGTGGCTCTTGAAATGAGTGCGCATTTTTTCTGCCTTCGTCCGTTCAGCTGCTCAATACCTTTGGTGTACAGCTGGCATGGGGATGTGGCTGTTACTAATGGTGTCACACACATTCTTGCTCTTGCTTTTGCCCGATCAGCTGCTCAACACACCTTTGATGTACAGCTGGCAATGGGCATGTGGCTCTTACTACTGGTACGCGGTTTTGCTTTCGCCCTGTCAGCTGTGCAACGCACCGTTGATGTACAGCTGGCAATGAGCCTGCGGCTCCTACTACTAGTACAGGCGTTCTTGCTTTTGCCCTTTCAACTGCTCAACACACCTTTGATGTACAGCTGGCAAGGGCATGTGGCTGTTACTACTGCTAGTACACATTCTTGCTTTTGCCTGGTCAGCTGCTCAACACACCTTTGATGTACAGCTGGCAATGGGCATGTGGCTCTTATTACTGGGTTTTACTGTACGCGGTTTTGGCTTTCGCCCTGTCAGCTGCTCAACACACCGTCGATGTACAGACGGCAATGAGCATGTGGCTCTTATAACTTGTGCGTGACGTCTTTCTTTTGCCCTTTCAGCTGCTCAACACACCTTTGATGTACAGCTGGCATGGGCATGTGGCTGTTGTGGTCTTGTTATTGGCTCGCTCAGCTGCTCAACACACCTTGGTGTACAGCTGGCATGGACATGTGGCTTTCACTACTAGCACACACAATATTGCTTTTGCCCTGTCAGCTGCTCAACGGTACGTACAGCTGGCATGGGCATGTGGCTTTCAAGATTAGTACATGTGTTCTTGCTTTTGCCCCGTCAGCTGCTCAACACACCTTTCGTGTACAGCTGGCATGGGCATGTGGCTCTTACTGATAGCACCCTTTTTTGTTTTTGCCCTTTCAGCTGCTCAACACCCCCTTGGTGTACAGCTGGCAAGGGCATCTGGTCTTGTTACTTCTTTGCTGTTTGCATTTTTGGCATGGGCCTGTGGCTTCTGCTGACAACACTCTCTTCTGCCCGCTCAGCTGCTCAACACACCCTTGATGTACAGCTGGATGGGCATGTGCCTCTTATCACTAGCAGTATCAGTTTGAAGAAGTGTTCTTGCTTTTGCATTCCCAGCTGCCCAACACACCCTTGGTGTACAGCTGGCAACGGCATGTGGCTGGCATAGTGTTTGTGTTGGGTCGCTCAGCTGCCTAACACACCCCTGATGTGCAGCTGGCATGGTGGCTGGTTGAATCGTGGCTACCAAAAATTCTTGTGGCACATCCCGCTCCATGTGAAGCTGAAATGCTGCACAGGGCCAGCTGTGCATGCAGTCGGAAGAAGTGGCGTGTTGGTGTGACAGCGACTGTGCCAGGCACGGTGCCATTGGGTGCACCCACACGTGTGGTGTAGCTTGGCAGGTGGCCTTAGTCGATGCTGTTGGCTAGCTAGCTATAGCTTGCTGTTCTATTTTGCTTGCTGTTTGGTCACCAGCTGCTCAACACACCCTTGGCGCACAGCTGGCTGGTGCAGCAAGCAACCAACAGTTGTTCTTGCTTGCAAGCAAGGCAGCTGTTGCCGGTTGTCGAAGCTTTGTAGCGCCTATAGTGGCATTCTGGTGTTGCGGCAAAGCTCTGCTGAACTGAGCATGCGAGGGCTTTCTGCCGCCTTTGTCGTGCCAAGCGTGGAAGTGGTTGCATGGAAGCTGCTGCTGGTGCCACATGCTATCCTGGCTTTGTATAGAATTCGTCATTTTACATGCGTGGCTGCGCTGCTGCAGGCTGCAGCAGCTGGGCTAGCCTCGTCAGCAGCAGCTAAACCTGCTGCTGCCGCTGGCGTATCACGGTGTGGCTGCAGTCAGCAGCAGCGGTGCCACCGCCAGTGGTAGCTTGCTGTCGGGGCTTTGCAGTGCGGGAGCTGGGCAGAGCTGACTGCTGGTGCTGGTCTGGATGGCACACAGACTTAGTAATCGAAGGTCGCAGGCACGGGCTGTATACACGTGGCTCAAATTGTCACTGCATAGACAGTTGTGCATTCACCATGCCTAAAACTGTCATTTCACAGATGACTTTGAGTTGTAACCCTCTGACACCTTGAAACGTTCAGGTGTGGGGTTCTTTAGGGTTTGGTGTGACGATGCTATGAGACAGCTGTGTGTTTGGTGATACGCTCGCTTGGCGTTCTGCTTGATGACATTGTGCCCTGGTATACCGTATCTCAGAGATAGCTGCATGTGGTGCACAACAGCAACGGACACACGACCAAGTGTGAGCTCAAAGCTTTCTCAAGACCCATCACCAGCGTCCGTGCCTCTCACACCAAGAGCCCCAAGGTTAATTCTGTTTGATTTATAGGAGACGTTGTTGACCGGCTGCAGTCACCGGAGCAGTTCGGCCCACACGGCGTGGCCTCGTTTGCCGTGAAACACCACTTGCCAGCAGTCAAAGCTGCGCTAAACAGCAATGGAGCAAAACAACGAGGTTTTGTGTGGGTCTCAAGGCTCGAAGCATGTCATCAAGGCTTCAAAAAGGTCCCACGGACTGCCAGGTGCGATGCCTATCAAGTGCTCAAGCAACGCAGAATCAAGGTTGTGTACGTGCAGCACCTCGAAACTCAAGTCCACACCACACCCCTGATCGCAGCAGCAGCTATGCATAGGAGCAGTTCGGATGGGATGCTGATGACCACTTTAAAACGTCAGCCTCAATCTCACGCGCCTTCAACTGTGCCTGCTGCACTACAGGCCAGGAATGAACGGCAGATAGGACGCAGCCAGGCAATGAACCCATCCTGCAAACTCCAAACAAGCAGGCATGCGCCATGCTGACATTGGACCAGTCCCAGGACAAGCAGCAGCAGCAGCAGCAGCAGCAGCAGGGGAAGCTGGAGATATCTGCCAAGCCAGACCGCAAGCAGCGGCCTGCGAGCTGCCGCCTGTGCAAGCGTCCCGACAGCAGGTCAAAGCTGGACAAGGGCAGCTATGACGCCCTCAGCCTGCGTGGTGGCTTCGGCTCCTGCATGACCTGCCTAACAAGTGGCTGGCCAGCACCAGCCAAGGAGCTATCACTTCGGCTCGCGGCTGCAGATGGTGTGTCATCGGCTGAGCTGGACGACGACTACACATTCATCTTTTTTGATGTGGAGTGCGCATACGTGCCGCGGAGCGACGGTGGGCCTTGGGACGGCACCGCCTCCTGCAATGCGATCGCGCAGATCGCAGCAGTGACGGCAGGTGCAGGCAGCGGCAGCCGGCAGGGGCAGAGGTTCAACGTGTATGTGAAGACACCCACTGGCAAGCGCGCAGCAAAAAAACATGAAGGCCGCACCAGAGGAGGCAGATGTAGATGATGCTGACAAGCTCTCCCCAGCGGCAGCCCTGCAGAAGTTTGTAGCATGGGCTTTGGAGCAGCACCAGCAGCATGCAGGGGAGGGAGCAGACCCATCCCGCCTCATCCTGGTGAGCCACTACGGCTTCGGCTATGCTTTCAGTATCCTGGTGCAGCATGCAGAGAAGCATAAGGTGCAGCTGCCCGCAGTGCAGCTGGCTGACAGCTGCCTGTGGGTGAAGACCGCGTGTGACGCCAGCAGAGAGGCAAAGCTACCGACACTGGCAGACTGCCTGCTGTACATAGGAAAGCCATGGCCCTACTTTGAGGAGAAGGTCAGGGTGCGGCGGCACTATGCACTAGCTGACGCGCTGGCAATGCGCGGGGTGGTGCCGCGGCTGTATGCGATGTACAGCAGGAGGCGCCTCAAGGCAGCAGCAGCAGCAGCAACCGCGGCAACAGCAAAAGCAGCAGCAACAGCAGCATCAGCAGCCGCAGCCGCAGCAGCGGCAGAAGGCGCAACAGCAGAAGCAGCCGCAGCAGCGGCAGATGCGGCAACAGCAGCAGCAGCAGCAGCAGCGGCAGAAGCGGCAACAGCAGACGTAGCAGCAGCGAAAGCGGCAGGCAGAGCAGGCATCGATCGCGGATGGAAGCGGGAGCTGCTGGCGCTGTCTACACCGCTGCGCCACTTTGTAGGCAGGCTGGGGCGGGAGCCTGATGCCGTGGTGTGTGAGTAGTGTGGATTGATGCTGTGCTGCTGCAGAGCGTGCTTGCACTTTCTGGTTGGTGCATTTGTGCGGTGGGTGCAGCAGCAGCAACAGCAGTACGTGTGTGCCGCTTTGTGAGCAGGCTGGGGCTGGAGCCTGATGCCGTGGTGCTTGACTAGCGCACCCTGAAAGTGGTGCACAATCAGTGACGCCTGCAGTGGGTGCGCACCATCCTGGTGCGCTTGGAGCAGGTGCAGCAGCTCGCTGCGGCGCATGCAGCTACTTCAGTGTACAAGTGTTTCGAAAATGCAGCACCGACCATGGTGCAAAGGGCGGTTGAAGCAGCACGCTTTGCGATGTGGTCGAGTTGGGCGCACGCCCAGCAGCATGCTGTGCTGTGGCGGCTGTCTTGGGCTGTGCCATGATGTACAGTGAGTTTTGCAGGTAAAACGCTTTGCAGTAGTATTTGATTGTGTTGTTGTATGTGCTGATTTTGTGCCGTGATCCCAACGTCGTACGTGCGTATAGTATACTGCATGCTGCAGGTGTTGTCCAGCGTGGTCCAACAACACCAAGAAAAGTTTGGTCCCATGGTACGCACTACACATGTTGGGCAGGGCCGGCGTCGACGTGTCACGTCACACAAAATGAAAACTCACCCTTTACAAATCGCCACGTTGCCAAGAATGTGAACCCTGGGTTGAATGTGGAGTGTGTATCAAAGCTTTCCAGGTAACATGCCATCTATTCAGGATACTTACTACTCAGGATGCTGTGAGCTGCAGAGCCAGAGGTCGGTATTCACAATCCTCTGTTACCGTACAACGCGCCCAAGCATAAGGCTGTGACGACTTGTGCAGGCGCTACGCAGCACACGGCGGCATGCACAACTCCTCGTCAACAGCTGGCAGCAGCACTGTGCCGCAAAAAAAGATGCAGCATTGCACAGCATGATATGCCGCCTCGTGTACTGCAACTTGTTCCGGATGCATCAGATGTGATAGAAGTCGCTTCCCTGCTGTTTATTTTCAGCAGGCACTGCTAGGCAAGCCAACATACTGGCGAGCAAGCAATCAACCACCAAAAGCATGCTGTCTCAGATAACAAACACTTAGAGCATGAGTTCATAGAAAGAAAGAGCACATGACATCCGTGAACCATGTGCTTTGAAAAGCATGTGCCGGCAACCCTGCCTTGTCACTGCAGTTGCACTGCATGTAATCCACTGCCAACACAACCATTGTAATGCTGACTGCAGGCAGAAAGAGGGACATTGCAGCTCCTGTCTGTGCTGCCACACCACACCCATCTGCACACAGCAACGCTTCTGCTCAACACAAACGGGACAAATAACTTGAGGAATACACATACACGGTAGCAAGGCTGTTATACAATGCGCTCGACAACGCACAGCCAGCCGCAACACACGCCGGTCACACGCACAGCTGTGCTGAAGAGCACACATCATCACAAATACAAGGATGGCCTGAATGGCATCACCAGCAAGCACAGCCAAAGCAGCCACAGCCATATTTGGCTGCGCCTGCCACCAGATCGCAAACGCGCAAGATGCAGCAGCTATGCATCTGCTGAGCTTGCCATACCGTCCTGTGCTGCTGCTGCTGCTGCTGCTGCGTCACACATGCCTCTCAGCACAAGAGACTGCACGCAAACAAGAGCAGAAACACAGCAGCGCAGCTGCCTCTTGCCAAGATGCCTGCGCTTGCACGCAGTCAAAGACACATCCTGCTGCTTTCTAGGCACCTGCAAAAAAGCCGCAAGACCCTGCATACAGCTCAGCAGGTCCTCTAGTAAACCTGGATGCAGACACAGCCAAAGCACTTTAGAATGACGCAGACGTGCGCCAGCCAACCCACCAAAAGCAGCGGCCCTGCTGTCCAACCAAACTCAGACATGCGCACTTCTTCTTGGTTGGACTGCTGAAGCAAAGCATGCTTCAGCATGTGGCACATTGCAGCACCACACAAAGCACACAACCCCAGAGTAGCCAAGCCAGGTTGCTTGCTCTGCCCGGCAAGCACACAAGCCCCAGCACACACCAATGGTCACATGCAAGACATGCACACTCGCCGCAATGCAGTTGCTGCATCTCATCACCGAACAACATCATATCACAAGCGCACAGCACTCTCACACACACGCAATGCCTGCAATCACCTCCACCAGCCTGGACCCAGGTACAACGCATAAGCAATGCACCGTGCAGCCACAAAGCAAGCAAGCGCACACGCCTGCGTTGCTGCTGCATCCAGCAGCAGCTCCCCCCCCCTCTGCAAACCACACAGCCAGCTGCCAGCATCATTTGTGCTGGCAGCTGCAGAACTCAAAAAAACCAGCTCGCCAATCCTCACCTACCCCAATCAGACTCCAAACAAACAATCCTATCAATCAGATGGCCGGCTTCATCAATCAATCAGTCGTACTCTGGACCGTCGCCGCACCCCGCATCCTGCGCCGCCCGCCGCGCATTGCGCTTCGCCCGCCTACCAGAGCCAGGAGTGCTGCCTGCTGATGCGCCATAGCTGCCAACACACGCGCCGCTGCTGCTGCTGGCACCCCAGCTGCCAACCTGGAAGCTGCCACTCCCTGGGGACTTGCCCAAAGGGCTAACTAGAGGGCCCGCTGCCATGTGTACTACCGGGCTGTTCTTTGGCAGCTGCCGCAGCGGCTTAGTCATGCCGGCTGGCCGGTCCGGCCGCGCGCGGCTGCGGCCGGCGCTGCTGCTGCTGCCGCTGCGCCGCTGGCTGTTGCCGGCCCTGCTGCTGCTGCCGCCGCTGCCGCCCATGGCGTATGGAAAGTCCTCATCATCCAAGCAGAAGTCGTCGTCACAGTAACCGTCATCATCGTCTTGGCCTAACCATGGCGCCACGGGGCGGCCGCGGTTGCTGCTGCTGCTGGCTGCTGCTGCCCAGCTGCTGGATCCGGCAGCAGCAGCAGCACTTGAGCTCGAGCCTCCTGCCCTGTTTGTGATAGCTACTGATGATGCAGCAGCGGAGGAAGAGCTGCCTCCTCCCATTCCACTTGCTGCTGCTGCTGCTGCTGAAGATGATGATGAGCTACCTGCATCTGCCGCTGCCCTGCTGCTGCCTGCACCGCCAGATGTGCCTCCTGCTGCTGCCTGGCCTGCACCCTTGCCTGCAGCTGCCTTGCCACCGGCCGACTTGCCTCCTGCTGCATTCGGTGTGCGTGCATTGTTCTGCACGGGCCGGGCATACATGCGGCCTGCATACACAAACAAAGCAGCTGTCAGTGCAGGCATACAACTAGCAGCCATCAGGATCGGCACCTGCTCGACTTCCATCTGGAGCATCAATAAAGTCCAGGCCCACCCTACGCGCATGTAGCAACCCTCGCCCCGCTGCACTTCCCATCAGCACACATGCACGCACCAGCCATTCAAGAATCCACTGCTCAGACTAGCTGCGCCTGCATCGACACACAGCCGACCACTTTGCCCACCCGCTGACAAGCAAATTGCAACCTCTGTGTCAACAGCCACACCTGCGCGCATGAAGCCGCCCTCTCCCCAGCGCCTGTTGCCCAGCACCACGCGCGCCCTGCCAGCCGCACTACTGAAGTAGTACTGCTCAATCTCCTCATCCTCCTCAAGCTCCGCATCCAGGTAGTCCTCATACACATCAGCCCAGTCGCGCGCATCGGCATCGCTGTCGTAATCGGCCCCAGCTGCGCTGCTGGCGGCGGCCAGCAGGCCCGCAGGCATGGCGCCCTTGCGCGCCACTTCCTGCAAGCAGGAAAAAAACAGCAGCAGCAGCGCGTGCACGGTAGGATAAGGTGTGAGACGTGGTGCTCGTGCCCGAACATTGCTTGCAGGAAGTCCAAGCTGCTGCCATCCACGCGCGGCTGCCGCAAGTTCTGCAACCAACCGCTGACAAGACACTGTGTGGCTGCTGCTGCTGCTGCTGTTGCAAGCTGGAAGCCTGGCTGCTGCCTACACTGTCTATCTTGCACAAGACACAGCCCGTGCCGCACTGCTACACTGCTGCCAAAGCAACTGTCACTGTTGATGCAATGCCCCCTCACCCTCATGTAATGGTCGAACCAGCGCGCGCGCTTAAGCAGCACCACACTCTCCTCAACAAGGCAGTGGCTGCAGCCAACCCACTAACAACACTTTGTGTTGCTGCTGCTGCCGGCTGGCATCCCGGCAGCTGCCTACGTATGGCTAGCGAAAACCTGCGCTGTTGCTTTGCTGCCGAACCCACTGTGAAAGCTGCTGCCGCGGGCTCACCCTCATGTGGTCGTCAAACCAGCGCGCGCGCTTGAGCAGCACCACGCTCTCCTCAACCAAACGCTCTCCTCAACCAAGAAGTCGCTGCATCCGCACACTAACAACACTATGTGCTGCTGCTGCTGCCTGCTGGCATCCTGGCAGCTGCCTACGCATGACTAGCAACAACCCGCTGTTACTTTGCTGCCGAGTCAACTGTAACAGCTGCTGCCGCGGGCTCACCCTCATGTGGTCGTCGAACCAGCGAGCGCGCTTAAGCAGCACGACGCTCTCCTCCACCAGGAAGTCGCTGAGCGTGCCATCCAGCTGCTTGTGGCACAGCAGGTAGTCAAAGGGCTGCTTGCACTGCGGGCACCACTCCTTGCACAGCGCCCACTGCAGGATGCAGTTGACTGCAGGACAGGCCAGGCAATGCGGGACAGGTGAGGTCAAGGATGAAAACTGGCATGTTTGCATTGCTGGTCTGGTGCACAGGAGCTGATGTTGGCAGCAACCTAAGCCTTGGCTGTTCCTGCTCCTAGGGGTGTTGCTGGTGCTGCTGCCTGTGTGGTCCATCAATGTGTGTTTGCAGCTGCAGAGCGAGCATGGAGCAAGCGCTGCAGCCCAGACTGACTCCTCAGGCATATCAGCTGCCGTTGTTGCGGTGGTCACTTGCTGCAGGCAACCTGATCTGCAATGATCACCCACCACAGTACTGGTGCTCGCAGCCCTTGACAAGCGCAAGCTCAGTCAGCTGCGTGCGCTCCAGGCAGATTGCGCACGTCATGTCGTCAGCTGATGCCTCACTGGCAGCTTCCTCAGCTGCATCGCCCTCTTCGGCCTGCGATCGAAGTGCTTTGTGGTGACAGACTGGGAATGATGCCATGGCTGGCGTGGCATCTGCTGACCGGACAGTCGCATCCTGTGATTTTGATGACTGCATACAGCTGAAAGCGCGGAAAGATCCCTGCTGCGACTACGGGCAACGAGCTGGCCCTGGGCAGGTCCCTTGCACCATACCTGGGCTGGAGTGAAGACCGAGTCCTGGACCTCCAGCTCCAGTTCATCGTCATTCTGCAGCCCCATTCTCTCCAGCGCAGACGCCAGCGAGCTCATCCTGCCTTCAAGTGCTCGAGCTGCTGCTTGTTGTTGCCCCCTCACCACGCTCGCCCCCTGCTCTCACGGCCAATTGGCCGAAAACAAAATTTTGTTCAAACACAGTTCATGCTGCCAACTAGTATACAGCCTGGTCTTCCTAAACAGAGGAAGCACAGGAGGCAAAACTGAGGAATAATGTACAAATCTACAAGAAGTTGGAGGGTTTGAGCTGTTATACGCAGTTTTGTCGAACGCTTAGCGGGCCTGCCGTGCTGCTGGGGCCAAATACTCCGACACAAGCAAGGGTGACCTGGCAAAACCTGAAGCTCACGCGTTCACGCGTCTTGAGAGCCAGCTCAAACAGATCCTGTATTAAGTTGCAAAACCGAGTGCTTCGTGCAGGGCGTGGTGCAGTGAAAATGCTTGAACAGCAAGCGTTGGTGAGCTGGTGTCACCAGGCAGTTGACCAGCACACGACGCATGATATGGGTGTGCTGGAGCTGAATTGAATTTCGCAAACTTGTCAATATCACCCGTGACTAGCAAGTTTGGCTGAGCTCTTGCAGCAACGCTGACTGGGCATGCTGCGTGCTGGCATGTAGTCAGCCTGCGTCAGGCTGATGCTGGCAAGGCAAACATGCTGTGATTGTGTTGAGACGTCTGCATTGATGCATCAAAACCACTTGACTGTTCACAATTGGAGAAGTGTTTGTGTGCCGCTCCTGGCAGCAAAGGTTGCTTGGGGAAATTGGACTCGACTTCAAGCTTCAGTGAAGCTGAGCTTGCCAGGTCAGATTGCAGCCTTTGACCTGAAGGCTACATGTCGTACCTGAGTGGAGGCCGCAGGCGGCGGCGTCACGTTGCGGTACCATTGGCAGGCTGGCGGAGCAGTGCAGCCTGTGCTGCAGTGCAGCCTGAGGAGCTGACTGGGCTCAGGCAACACGTGGCATGCGCCGTAAGAGTTACTGGCAACCACTAAAAGTACCAGCATGTGCCATGAGAGTTGCAGACTGTAGTAGTAACGGATCAAGCACTCTAACTCTCTCACATTGGACAGGTCATGCTCTTGCTGAGGCTAACTGCATGGGATGCACGTACTCAACAGTATGGTAACTTTCCACAGACTGTGACAACTGCTCCGGCCATTTGCACCCAGTCGTGCCACAAAAGGCAGCGAGCTGCAGCTCTTGCACTACAGGCTGCCTTGACATGTGTGCTCAATATCATTGAGAGCTTCTAGCCAGGCCAGCTACCACCCCTTACTACAAAATCTGTGAGTCCTTAACATGTGCAGGCTGCGTGGCATGTGCAGGCCGTGTGCCTTGCTGACAAAGGGGTTGCATCTGAGTGAAATTCGAGCAGGCGAACAACGCATCCAGGGCACGTCCCATTGGGATAGTGGCGAATGGCAGATGTTAATGCCAGGCGCAATGCATGCCTGCACATATGTGCAGGCTGCGGTGCATTTGCTGCTGGTATCAGTAGCCTGCACATCACCGTGCCTCCGGCTTGTCATCCCCTGGCATGTGAGCCATGCAAATTCATCTTGCTCAGCAGCAATATCTGGGAGGAAGCCGCTGCTGCTGCTGCTGCTGCTGCTGCTGCTGCTGCTGTGCTGTTCGCATGCTGTTCGGAGTCGAGATGATCGTGCATAAACAGCTAATTGGTTTTTAATTATTCAGTAAGGCTCTTGCCACCACCACCGTGATCAGGCTCGAGCCACAGGGTCTCTGGAAGCAGGCATGCAGCAGGTGGCCGCGCTCATTCAGCCCTGTACCAAAATGAACTGATTTTAAACTATATTCATATATTCATTTTTGTTTGAGAAGCCTAGCGAATATTGAAGAGAGCTGCATCACAGCAAATTCAAACTGCGCACCTTCTCACCGCTGCCGCGCATCCACACCAAATCCCGCGCCGGTTGTCATAGTTACGGCATACCAGCAGCCTGTCGCTGAGCTAAACCTAACATCGTTTGAACCTATATAAGCATGTGCAACCTGCCAGGGAAGACACTCACCTCGACAGGCTGCAAGAGCTCAAGACTTCGGTTCAAGGTGCGCAGAAAGGGAGCTGCTGGCCCGATCAACATGCTAGAATACTATGATATTGTGTAATAGCTTGTTTGAGGCATTGTTCGACCGCAGCTGCTGCTACTAGTGAAAGTCAGCGAACTGTGAATTTGCTACTTCACCGAGCAGCGCCAGGCTTGATCGTCACCAATGTCAGCTCATAAATACATGATCGTGTTGCTGGTATTGATTTCTACTCTGTCGCTGACCCATGTGCTGCTGCTGCCGCCGCCAAATGCAGGCGCCTTTTTCCAACCACTCAGTATCTACAGTATCCTCGACCATCCCGTCAAACAACCTCCCAGCCACCGGCTCCCATCAGCAATCAGTCAAAATGCAGTCCCGCAGCTCTTCCTGCATGCGCAGGGTCAGCTCTACCATGCTACTGCTGGCCTTGCTGGCAGCTGCAGCAGCATCTGTCAGTGCCCGCCCCAGCAGACAGCTGCTAGGTGGCAAGTCAGGCGACTTCAGCAGCCTCATTGACAGCACGCACGCTGCAATGGAATCCCTGCTGACTTCAAAGGCCGAGCAGCTCCTCCACAAGAAGCAGAAGCTGCACACCGGCAAGTCCCAGCTGCCTCTGGCGATCCACATGGACCAGCAGATTCCTGCAGTCAACCCCAACCCCAGCAACCCCCCAATGATCCTCGCCAACCCCAGCCAGCCCCCTGTGCTGCTGCCTGCCACAGAGGTCAAGCACTCCAAGCACGACAAGAAGGTCAAGCACGCCAAGTTTGACTTTGAGTCAAAGTTTGACCACAAGTTTGACCACGAGGACCTGCTGCAGCTGCCCGTGCCAGCCGTCATGACCAGCCTCCCCAACCCCAGCCAGCCCCCCATGCCTCTTCCTGCAAGCACCAAGCTCTCCAAGCACGACAAGAAGGCACTGAAGATGCAGCTCAACCTCGCCGCCAAGCTGGTCAAAGATTGCGACGATGACAAGTTTGACCACGACAAGAAGGACAAGCACGACAAGCACTCGATGAAGGTTGACCAGGTCATTCCTGCAGCAGTCAACCCCAACCCCAGCAACCCCCCACTGATCCTTGCCAACCCCAGCCAGCCCCCTGTGCTGCTGCCTGCTGCTCATGTGAAGGCTGGTAAGCTGAGCAAGCATGCGAAGAAGGCCCTGAAGGCTGCTGCAAAGCTGGCAAAGGCACACGGTGTGGACATTGATAAGGCTGCTGGTGTGAGCGTTGCTGATGTTGTCATGCGCAAGGAGCCAAAGTTTGACGGCCCCTCCCTGCTGGGTTAGGTTTGCATGTGCAGCTAAGAATGCAGTGTTGCAGCGACAGCAGTGCATGTTTAGTGTGAGCTGCTTCTCGCAATGCTGCAGTTACAGTGACAATGGGTGAATTTGTTGTCCCCATTGATGAACATGCAGCCTGTGCAGCTTCTGATGCTCATGCTCAGCTCCGTCCAGGCGGGTGTTGTGCACAGCATCGCATTGTGCACTTGTCGCTACTGCAGTGATTAATTGTGCAGTAAGCATCTCAAGCTGGTCCCGCTCAGTCACGGCATGATTGGCTGCAGCTGTTGCGGGCAACACATTGATCCCAGTTTCCTGTGCAGAATGTTTTAGACAGTGTGCGTGGCAGGGCTTGCTGTACAGATCCTGTGTGTGGCATAAACCTGGATCTCACCATGTTGGCATGACGTGCTAAGTTCAACTCAATTTTATGCTGGTGGTACTTACACCAACCCTGGACAAGGGTCAGCTTGATGCAACAGTTGAATGCCTGCTTATGTCAGTCGATATGTGACCGAGGATAGACGTGTATGACAGGAGACCGGCATATGGGTTGACAGTGACATCTCAATGTAACAAGCTGAAGTATGTGTACTGTATTTCCAGGGAAGCTGGTGCTGCTTTGGCACGTGCATGCAAGCACGCTGCCAATTGGCGGTGTCACTACTTGGTTACAAAAGGCACGCGGGCTCAATATATCGTTCACATTTATAATCAAACCAGCCTGCCAGATCCTTTTGCAGAAGCAATCTACCTTGAACACAGCTACAGCAATGCCAGACTGGCATCCATATACTTATCCATGTGTACTGCTTGTACTTGCACGCACCAAGTGGCTTTTCTGGATGCTCTGCTGCTTGGTCTGCTAACCCCTGGCAAATCTTGTAATGCAGCAAATGCTGGCAGCAGGATGGCAGACGATCCG
This sequence comes from Tetradesmus obliquus, assembly GCA_030272155.1. Taxonomy (NCBI): domain Eukaryota; kingdom Viridiplantae; phylum Chlorophyta; class Chlorophyceae; order Sphaeropleales; family Scenedesmaceae; genus Tetradesmus; species Tetradesmus obliquus. The sequence continues at coordinate 7,281,026 of CP126193.1, read as the reverse complement.
CAAGTCACACAGCCATAAGCTGCTAGTGCAACTACAGCACCCTTAGGGCAACAGCATGTAACAGGTTTTCCCCCGGGAGCGTCTACACTGCTTGTGCGTTCATCCCAGTTTCTAAAAGGCTAAAGCATTTGGACATTCTTGAATAGTATGATCTACGTGATAGAAACCGTAGACATAGCCCTGTGAGCGTGTAACTTAGGGGCCGAGTGCGTCGGCCATCAACATGCAGGCTGTAGCTTAGTACTAGCAGCAAAGCAGGCAATCATGCCGCACGTCCGTAAAGCCGATGTTCTCGGCGTCGTGCGGCAGCTATGGTCAACAGGCACCATCGAGGATGAAGCCAAGTTGATCCTGGTGCGTGCAGCAGTAGCAGCAGTGCCAGGCACAGTCACGGCCTGCTGCTTTTCCTGCAGCCCCATGAGAGCTGTTTGTTGCTGGATCGCAGGCAGAGCAGCTGATCAATGAAACATGGGAGGGCAAGAAGAGCGGCATACCCATGAACCAGGCTGGTGAGCATCATGGCAGCAGCAGCAGCAGCAGCAGCAGCAGCAGCAGCAGCAGCAGCAGCACCAGTGCATCAGTGCACCAGTGCACCAGCTGTAGCAGCACCATCACCTCCTTCAGATGTTTTCGATGCGTGTTGTTGCAATGGCTGCAATTGTGCTGATCTGACACGCGGCTTGGCGAGAGGAACTTGACCTCATCTGTACTGCATCATCAGGCTGGCAGTACAACCAGGCAGGAGTTGCAAATTGGGTTTTTTGAATTCACACTGCAATGCTCAGACAGTGCATATGTTCAGAACGCGCTGTTGCACGCATAGCTCTGCACTTGCCAACATCGCAGTGAGAGAGACAAGAGATGTGAGAGTGACATGTGGGTCCTGGCACCATCCACAACAGTGTGAAGCATGTGTCTGCCATCCCACCTCTGCTGCTGCTGCTGCTGCTGCTGCTGCTGCTGCTGCTGCAGGCGTGCCTGTAAAGGCAGCACTTGGTGAAAGATGGCTGGGCGCCAAGGAGCGCATGGCCCATGGTGCGGTTAACACGCTGTTGTAAACATCCAAATGTGATCAACAGCAACCCTTTTTGATTTACTTCAAGTGTGTTTTGACTGGTTGCAAGCTGATTTACTTTCAGTTCAAATGTTCCTACTGGTTCGAGTCTGAAATAGCTCACCAGCACGATTAAAAATCAGCAGCATCCCCTTGCACCAGGGAGGAGGCACAGCAAGCATCAGAGTGATTCCTACATGCAGGGCACCACCAGTAACAGGGGCAGCAGCAATTTTCTAATTAAAATTTTTTTATTTTTTTTATTTTTTTTTTTTAATTTTTTAGTGTGTCACATCTTGCCGTATGCTGCTGGTTGTGCAGGCAAGCCACCCCTGGGCGTGCTCCTGGCTGAGGATCCCTACTTCATCTGAAAGACTGCTGTACTCTTGTACCACTGCACTGCTGTTCAAATGTACTGCTGCACTGCTGCACCGCTGCACTGCAGGCAAGCCACCCCTGGGTGTGTTCCTTGCTGAGGACCCTTACTTCATCCTGAAAGACATGGGCGGCAGCCACCTGCATGTGCAGCTGCGGGTCAGCCGCTTGGCACAGCTCATCGGCAATGCAGGTGCGGTTATGTTACAGCAGCAGCAGCAGCAGCAGCAGCAGCAGCAGCAGCAGCAGCAGCAGCAGAAAGGGTAGCCTGTGCATGTGCGCAGCAGCTGGCCAGTGCAGCTCCTCTGTAATGCAGTTGCGGTGATGTCAGAGCAGCAGCAGCAGCAGCAGCAGCAGCAGTAGCAGCAGGGGTTGGTGTGTGCATGTGCAGCTGCGCGACAGCGCCTGGCGCAGCTGAAAGGCAATGCAGGTGCGGTGACGTACAATCTTCATCATCATCATCATCATCAGCAGCAGCAGCAGCAGCAGCAGCAACAGCAGCAGCAAGCACTAGCAGCGGCGGCAGCAGCAGCAACCGGGGCAGCCACCTGCATGTGCAGCTGCGCGTCAGCCGCCTGGCACAGCTCATTGGCTTTGCAGGTGCGGTGATGTCAGAGCAGCAGCAGCAGCAGGGGTAGGTATGTGCATGTGCAGCTGCGCACCTGCCGCCTGGCACAGCTCATCAGCAACGCAGGGGTGGTGACGCCACAGCAGCAGCAGCAGCAGCAGCAGCAGCGGCGGCGGCAGGGGTAACCTTGGAGCAGTGGGAATAAGGGTAGCAGCAGCAGAAGGCAGCTACGCGCGGAGACACATGCACGTGCAGCATGCGTTGCATGGACAGCAGAGCTCATCTGCGGTCCTTATCTGTCAAGTCCACGCAAATAATACGCCCTGCCCTGCTCTGCTGCTGTTTCCCACAACCGCAACAGAGCTCATCAGCCAGTACAGGAACTCCGCAAGCAGCTCCGGCCCCGGCAGCAGCAGCAGCAGCACCTCAGCCGCCGGCAGCAGCAGCAGCAGCAGTGCTGCGGCTGGCGGCAGGCAGGGCCGGGTGCAGATGAACTCTGAGGGTCTTCCACTGAGGCCAGGGGTGGCCCCCTGCCAGCATTACTTGAAGCATGGTTGGTGCATCTTCAAGCACGACTGCTGGTACAACCACCCTGAGCGGTGAGGCCTGTAAGAGATTTTAATTGATACACATGTTGCTTGCTTGTGTTTGAGCAGTAGAAGTTGGTGCATCTTCAAGCAGGACTGCTGGTACAACCACCCCGAGCGTTGAGGCCTGTAAGAGAGTTTTATTGATACACATGTTGCTTGCTTGTGTTTGAGCAGTAGAAGTTGGTGCATCTTCAAGCAGGACTGCTGGTACAACCACCCTGAGCGGTGAGGCTTGTGTATAGGAAATGTAATGCTGCTGTTGCTTGCATAAAGCGTGTGTGGAGGGGATGGGGTTTGGGGTTTGGGGGGGGGGTGAAGGTTGGACGGGCCGGGCAAGCAGGACTGCTGGTACAACCACCCTGAGCGGTGAGGCGCTAAGCAGTGCTGCTGCTGCTGCTGCTGCTGCTGCTGCTGCTGCTGCTGCTGCTGCTGCTGCTGCCCCAGTCCCGGCAAGCGCAAGGCTACTGCCACATCTCCCGCCGCCAGCTTGCAGCAGCGCACCTTCTTCACTGAGAGCCACCTTGAGCCGGGTGTGATGCTGCGCAACGGAGTCAACCCGGTGCGGCCAGGGGTGCGGCCCTGCCAGCACTACCTGCGCCAAGGCTGGTGTGTGTTCAAGGCCAAGTGCAGGTGCGGGGTCTGCTGCGCTGTTGCCTTACGCGTTGGCTTGTGTTTCAGCAGCTTCCCACAGGCCAACACACATTGAAACAAGATAACAAGCACAGCACGCAGCGCAGCTGCACTCGGCCTTGAACGGCGGCCGTGCGGACGCTTCATCAAGCAGGGCTGGTGCGTTTTCAAGGCCAAGTGCAGGTGCGGTGTGTGCTGCTTCTGCCGTGTGGATTTGCTGCATGCGGCTCTGCTTGCAAAAATGGAGTGTTCTTGAAGCAGCAGCGTTCGTCAACAGGTGCATTGGGGCTATCCTTGATATTACTCGACATCCTGATTGCATTCATCCGAGCAGCAGAAGCAGCAGCATGTACGCGTCCCACGTATGAATGTGTTGTACGATAGATGTTACTTGGCTGAGGTGTGGTGCTGAAGCGTTCCTGTCCGTGCTGCTCATCACCGCTGTGCCTGTCCAATTGTTTCACCTGCACGCTTGCTTTGAGCACATCGCGTGAACAGCCACCCTTGCCAAGCTGCTGCTAACCTCAACAACTACTGACAGCATTGTTGTGCCATCGTTACACCTGCAGGAACGACCACCCGGACCTCATAGACGCCGCCGGCAGCAGCAGCAGCAGCAGCAGCAGCGCCGCTCGTGCTGCTGCCAACCAACCACTCACACTGCCCACTGCTGTTGTGCTTGCAGGAACGACCACCCAGACCTCACAGACGCCTCCGGCAGCAGCAGCAGCAGCGCCGCGCGTGCTGCTGCCACCAGCTGACATGTCTGTGCTGCTGATCACGGCTGTGCCTGTGCCATCATTACACCTGCAGGAACGACCACCCAGACCTTACAGACGCCGCTGGCAGCAGCAGCAGCAGCAGCAGCAGCGCCGCGCGTGCTGCTGTCAACCGACCACTTGCATTGCTCGCTGCTGCTGCGCCTGCAGGAACGACCACCCGGACCTCACAGACGCTGCCGGCAGCAGCAGCAGCAGCAGCGCCGCGCGTGCTGCTGCCGCCAGCCCTCAGCCTCAAGATGGGCCTGAGGAGAGCCTCGTGCGGCAGCCGCCGCAGCAGCTGCTGCTGGGGCTGCTGATCGACTCGCTGTGGCCGCCACGCGCCAGCAAGGACAACTACGTGAAGGGGCAGGTGCGTGGGTTTTGTGGTTGACTTATTGCTTTTGATTTGCGCTGAGAGCTGATGATCGAGGATTTCTGCACGTCATGTTCTGCTGAATGGTGTGCTGGGTCGTTGAGCGGAGGGTTGCAGCGGGCAAGGGGCTTCAGGTTTGGGGGCTTGGGCCATGCAGCAGCAGCTGCTGGGGCTGCTGATCGACTCGCTGTGGCCGCCGCGCGCCAGCAAGGACAACTACGTGAAGGGGCAGGTGCGTGGGTTTTGTGGTTGATTTGCGTGTTCGATTCGTGCAGAGATCTTGAGAATGAGGGTCTCTGCACTGCGGGTCGCGCTCGGTTTTGTGTTGGGGCCATGGGCGGGGGGTTGCCACGCACCAGCAAGGACAGCTACGTGAAGGGCCAGGTGCATGGGTTGCCGTTGGGTTGTGATTTTGTTCAAGTGTGTTTTTATAGCTGTGAGGGTTGGGCTGAGGGGGTTCTGCACCGCAGGTTGTGCTGGGTCTGGTACTAGGGCGTTGCGCCAGAGTGTTGCAGCGGGCAAGGGGGCGCTGGTTTAGAGGCTCGGGGTTTGGGGGGCTTGAGTGATGCAGCAGCTGCTGCTGGGGCTGCTGATTGATTCGATGTGGCCGCCACGCGCCAGCAAGGACAACTACGTGAAGGGCCAGGTGCGTGTGTGCTTGGGGAGGTGGGTTTAGGAGCTGGGTTTGTGTGCTTGGGGTGGTGTGCTGGTGTGCTGTGTGCTGGTGTGCTGTCCGCCACGCGACAGCAAGGACAACTAAGGCAAGATCCAGGTGGGGCTTTAGGAGCTGGTTTTCGTGCTGTGGGGTGGCGTGGTGGGGGTTTTGCACTGGTGGCCCTTGTGCTGGGCGGGTGTGCTGTGGGCTAGTATGCTGTGGGCTGGTGTGCTGGGGGTTCTAGGAGCTGGGTTTGCTGCAGTCACGGCTGTGTGCTGGGGGTTTCCCATTGGTGGTTTTGTGCCCAGGGGGCGCGGGAGGGAGAGGGGGGGGGGCTGGTGTGCTGTGACGGCGGCGCGCCAGGAAGGACAACTATGTTAAGGAACAGGTGCGGCTGTTTTGTGCTGAGCTAGGGTTTTGCTCAGCACTTAGAATGCCGTGTTGGTGCTGGGCTTTCAGACGAGGCATGCTGTGGTTTAGCACGGAGTCTACCTTTTGAGCTAGCACCGGACCTGCATTGCTTCTGAATGTGCTGTCGCCAACATGTTGCTTGCTGGCTGACGTTGTAGGCTGTCCGCCTGTACCTCCTGTTCTGCCAGCAACATGCTGCTTTAGTTTGCAACAGATCGCCCGCCACATCATTGTGACCCTTGACATGTATCTGCCTGTGTTTGCCGATCTTCCGCCAAATTCAAACTGCCGCTTGTAACAGATTGCCCGCCACATCATTGTGACGCTTGCGACCCCGGGTGACGTGACCCAGGAGAACAAGACCTTTGACATTGGCGGGGCAGGAGTTGGTGAGTGCAAATAAATGAGTGAGTGAGTGGCTACCCAGGATGTCCGCATCTCCTGAGAAAGTCGAGGCTGGAAAGGGTGTGTACGGCCAAGGGTAACGGCTCCACGCTTCTTATAGGATGCCAGTTGACAAAAAGGAAGTTGATGCAGACAGTATGGAACGTGTGCAGCACTGCAGCATTGGTTCGGATCATGTGCGCGACCTACCAGGCACAAGCATGTTGAACACACCAGCAACAGCTGCCCAAGCAGAACCACTCACCACTGCTCAAGTCGCTGCCTCCTGCATCATCAACTGTTGCACCTTCTTGATTCACCCTCTGACGGCTTGCTCACTGCCAACCGCCTTCCCACTGCCTTCCAACCGCCCGCCAACCGCCTGCTCAACCGCCAACCGCCTTTCAACTGCCTGCCAACCTCCGGCAACCGCCAGGCAACTTTGTCAACCGCTGGTGGCCCAGCCAGAGCTTGTATGACCCCGCTGTCAGCAGGCCCTACGCCAGCCTGAAGGCACTGCTAGGAGGAGACCCCTACTTCAGGGTCTGGATGGCAGGCAGTGAGTTGCTGGCTGGTAATAGATGTTGTTCATTATGAATTGTGTTATAACATGACCCCGCTGCCAGCAAGCCCTATGCCAGCCTGAAGGCGCTGCTAGGAGGGGACCCCTACTTCAGAGTCTGGATGGCAGGCAGTGAGTCGCTAGCTGCTAGCTGCTGACTGGTTTGGTTTTTGTAATCGTGTTATCAACGTTACCCCGCTGCCAGCAAGCCCTATGCCAGCCTGAAGGCGCTGCTAGGAGGGGACCCCTACTTCAGAGTCTGGATGGCAGGCAGTGAGTCGCTAGCTGCTAGCTGCTGACTGGTTTGGTTTTTGTAATCGTGTTATCAACGTTACCCCGCTGCCAGCAAGCCGCACCGCTAATCTCAAGGCGCCGTTAGGAGGGACCCCTGCTTCAGAGTCTGGATGGCAGGCAGTGAGTTGCTAGCCGCTAGCTGCTGACAGATTTGAATGATTTTGAATCGTGTTATTAACATTACTCCTCGGGCAGCAAGCCCTATGCCAGCCTGAAGGCGCTGCTAGGAGGGGACCCCTACTTCAGAGTCTGGTTGGCAGGCAGTGAGTTGCTGGCCGCTGACAGGTTCTGGTTTATTTTGAACTGTGTTATAACGTTACCCGCTGCCAGCAAGCCGTACGCTAGCCTGAAGGCGCTGCTGGGACGGGATGGCAGGCAGTGAGGTTGCTGGCTGCTGACATATTGGTTTTCAAGTTTAAAGCATGTGACATCCTATATATATTGATCTCACGTTGTAGCTGGGGGTGTGATGGCAGGTGGAGAAGAGTTGCAGCGTGTGGAAACTGTGCATGCAGTGGGCAGGTGTGTGTGCTGTACTGTCTGTTCTCACCCGCAGAATGTGGTGACAGCGCAGCGTAAACGAAAACAGTTATCATACACTTCCCGTCTCACTGGCACCAGCCGTAATTAACGCCGCAACACACGTGTTTAACGTGGCCGCCTGTGCTGCTGCTGCTGCTGCTGCTGCTGCTGCTGCTGCTGCTACCACAGATGTGCCCATGGTCACGTTGATGTATGGCAAGCTCATAGACGACGGCGGCGACGCAGCTGCTGAGCGCCTGGAGGCAATGGCTGATGCAGTTTGGCTGCCCACAGCAGGTGAGAGAATGGCTGGTATGCAACAGGTTCCGTTTTGCAAGCTGTTTGTACAATGCTGTTGCGCTGCTTATCAGGTGACGCCGTTGCTGAGCGGACGGCGGCTATGGCCGACGCAGTGTGGCCACCCACACCCACAGCAGGTGCGTGACAGGCTGGTTCAGATGCTTGCTGTGCTGGCCGTCTGAGGGTGCTTGTGGCAGCTGCTGCTGCTGAGCGGCTGGCAGTGATGGCTGACGCGGTGTGGCCACCCACAGCAGGTGAGGGAATGGCTGGTATGCAAGCTGTATGCACTTCATATTGGTTTTCTTGTTGGTTGCAATTCAAGTTGATCATCAGGCGATGCTGCTGCTGAGCGGCTGGCGGCAATGGCAGATGTGGTGTGGCCGTCTACAGCAGGTGAGCAAGTGCATCCCGTATGCAGCATATCATGTTTTTGTGCCAGATCATCATGATGCTTGATGTGGTGACGCTGCTGCGGAGTGCCTGGCAGCGACTGGTGCAGTGTGGCCGCCTACAGCAGGTGGGCGATGGGCCCGCAAGCAACAGACTATGTTCCTCGCATTCAACAGCTTATGCAAACGGTGTGTGAAGCCTGCTCCTGCGATTTCACCTGAGCGCACGACGCTTCCTGCTGCATCCTCTGCGTTCTAATGTTTTCTCGCCGCTGAAGCATTTCGCTGCTACTGCCACCCTTGCTGCTGCTGCTGCTGCTGTTGCCAGGCAAGACAGCCTGGCTGCGTGGCTGCCTGGCCAAGTGGCTGATGGATGCTCAATGCTCTATCTCTGACACATGCTGCTGCTGCTGCTGCTGCTGCTGCTGCTGCTGCTGCTGCTGCCACTGCTGTCGTAGGCAAGGAAGGCTGGCTGCGCGGCTGCCTGGCCAAGTGGCTGCTGAATGCCGGCTTCAGGGGCCGTGATGAGGCGTCCCGCAAGGTGCTGCCACTGACACATGCTGCTGTTGCTGCTGCTGCTGCTGCTGCTGCCGTCGCAGGCAAGGAAATCTGGCTGCGCGGCTGCCTGGCCAAGTGGCTTCTCAACGCCGGCTTCAAGGGCCATAACGAGGGACGCAAGGTGCTGCCGCGTGTGCTGGCTGAGGGCCCTGAGCAGCCTACTGTCTTCTGCATGGACATGGCACAAGCAGGTGCGGATGAGACCTAAGGCTATCACCAAAGGGTTTGTGTGGTGCTGTCAAAGTTTGCCACACCCCATTGCCACATGTCCTGTTATATCGCCTTGTTTGCTGCTGAAAAAAAGCCCTGGTTACACTTTGCATGCAGGCGAGTGCCTGCTGCGCTGCTGGCGCACAGAGCCCCACCCCTACGACCCCCTTGCCAAATTATTTTGTTGATTCGCCCTGCCTTGTGCTAACAAAGCGCTGGTGTATCTGTCTGGTCACTCCTGCATGCAGGCTAGTGCCTGCTGCGCTGCTGGCGCACAGCCACCAATCTATAAGACCCCCTGCCACATGTGCCTATCTGTTGCCCTGTCTGATGCTGACAAAAGCCCTCGTCAATTTTGCATGCAGGCCAGTACCTGCTGCGCTGCTGGCGCACAGAAGCCCATCCCTACGACCCCCTGCCACATGTGCCGTTCTGTTGCTCCGTCTGCTGCTGCTAAAAAGGTGTTGCTACGAGTACCTGCTGCGCTGCTGGCGCACAGAACCCCACCCGCACGACCCCCTGCCACATGTTCTGTTATTTTGCCCTGTCTGATGCTGACCAAAGGCCTCGCCAATCTGATGTATCTGTCACTCCTGCATGCAGGCGAGTACCTGCTGCGCTGCTGGCGCACAGAAGCCCATCCCTACGACGCTGAGAGCGCACCATGGAGCCAGCTGAAGCCACTCATCGCAGGTGGGCCGCAGCAGCAGCAGCAGCAGCAGCGGCAGCAGGTGCAGCAGCAGCGGCGGCGGCGGCACTTGTATGTGCTTTGAGCGGCACGATGCTACAAGCCTTCACCTGCCTCGCATGAACTGCCTGTCATCTGCCAGCCAGGTGGATCCAGCCAGGTTATCTGCCTGTTATCTGTCAGCCTATTATCTGCCTGTTATCTGCCAGCCTGTTATTGTTATTGTATTGTTATCTGCCTGCCTGTCATTTTTGTATTGTTATCTGCCTGCCTGTTGTCTGCCAGCCAGGTGGAGCTGCAGAGTTGCTGTGAGGGCAGCTGCTACAAGCAGTCCGCGCGCTACACTGTCCGCCGCACTGCACACAGCCGCTCTCGCCGACACTGCACCGCCTCGTCACATAACAAAGTAACAATTCAACACAATGACGCTGCAGGCGACCGCCTCCTCTACATTGAGCCAGATCCAAGTGGTGCTGCAGGCATGCAGCACGTGACACTTGACCTGGCAGACCTGCTGATAAACCTGCATTGCCTTGTGATATAACCAAAGTAACGCTGTTATATGACACTGCAGGCGACCGCTTTCTCTACATTGAGCCAAACCCGAGAGGTGCGGCAGGCTCGCAGCACGTCACACTCGACGTGGCGGACCTGCTCACAAACTTTGCAGCAGCCGCACGCGCAGCCCGCCGCGCACAGCACGGCGGCGGCATTTACGGCGGCGTGCCAGCTGGCGAAGGCGTCATCAATGTCGAGGATGACGACAGTGATGACGATGACATAACGGAGCTCTCGCTCCTTGGAACGGCCGCCTGGGCAGCAGCAGCGGGCCAGACCGGCGCTGGCAGCAGCAGCAGCGGCAGCAGCAGCAACTTGACATCCCCGCAGCAGCGGCAGCAGCAACAGCAGCAGCGGCCTGCCAGTGCCTCGTCTCCTGCAGGCCGGGGTGTTGTGTCACCGGCTGGTGGTGGGCCTGCTGACGTGGCGAGTGCTGCTGCTGACCTGGCGGCACTGGAGGCGATGCACTACGAGCCGCCAGACACTATGCAGGTGATTTGTGCTGCTGCTGCTGCTGCTGCTGCTGCTGCCGCCGCTTGCATACAATTACTACACGCCTAGTTGGTTTCAGAACTCGAATGCATAATCTTCGTTACATACAGCGTGAACTAGCAAGTGGCCCCACACTTGCACCCATATCATGCAGTCACTGCCTGCTGGCGTGTAAAGCTTTCTCTTCATACTATCACCTGCTGGTGCTGCTGCTGCTGCTGCTGCCGCCAGTGGTGGTGGCCTGAGCACAAGCCTGAGAAGCACGACTGCTGCTGGACGGAGATTGCCATCCGGCTGCTGGACCCTGCAGCAGAGGAGTTTGAGCTGCAGGTGCGGCATGGGAGTGTTACGTAACATGTTACGTACCATCGTGCAGCATGCAGCGCATGTGTGACCCTGCAGCAGAGGAGTTTGAGCTTCATGTGTGACCCGACTCTTTTTATTGCTTGCTATTATGATATGCAGCATGCAGCACCCGTGTTGACCAGGCGTTGTGGTGGGAATGCATCAGAGTGTGGCCCGTTGGCGATCGGCGCCTTTACCTGTGTATGCAGCTGCGTCGATGTATGCTACCGTGTACTGGGCATTGCCGCACTGGGCGTCACAACACCAACAGTTAGTGAAAGGTTTTGCGCTCTGTTACTATCTGAATGCCCTGCAGCTTGCTGAGATGGTGCAGCACCTGGAGACCAGCGCAGTGCTGGGAATGGCCTGCTTATCAAGTTGTCTAACAATCCCATGTTGTCTTTGCGTGATCTGCTGCTTCACAATGCAGCTGGCTGAGATGGTGCAGCACCTGGAGATCAGTGCGGTGCATTGTCAACACCTTGTTGCTTATGTATTGCTGTTGTCAACACCATGTGTGTCATTGCTCTGCGGGACTGCCGCAGCTGGCTGAGATGGTGCAGCACCTGGAGATCAGTGCGGTGCTCCACAGCACTGTGTGACACCAGCATCACTGTGTGCTTACCGTCTCTGCTCTTCTCTCTGACCTTGTTGCACCCTGCCCTCCGCAGCTGGCTGAGATGGTGCAGCACCTGGAGATCAGTGCGGTGCTCCACAGCACTGTGTGACACCAGCATCACTGTGTGCTTACCGTCTCTGCTCTTCTCTCTGACCTTGTTGCACCCTGCCCTCCGCAGCTGGCTGAGATGGTGCAGCACCTGGAGATCAGTGCGGTGCTCGGCATGGCCTGTGCCACCTACAAGAGCCACCCACACCTGCTGCAGTTCTTCGCACCACACGCAGCCATAGGTGAGGGGTTCAACTGGTTTGTTTGAAATTAAGGGTGTACCCATGCTGATTCGGCGTCCCAGCTGCAATGCACAACCTTTAATCTTGTCCGTCATGCCTCATCGGTGAGAATACATGGGTGTATGCTCTGCAGGCGTGCTGGAGATGCATGCCATGGTGTACCTGCTGGACGTGTCACCTTATATGCCATGCCACAGCTTTGCTGCCTCGTGATGGATTGCTTTGTAGTTGACTTGCAGGGGGGCTGGAGATGCCATCCGCAGTGTACCTGCTGGACGTGATGCGGCCCCCACCTCATGTGTGCTGTGCCGTTGGTTAATCATACAGTCTTGACATGCCAACTCACATTCTGCCTGTTGTGCTGTGTCCAGGTGGGCTTGAGATGCCCAGTGCTGTGTACCTGCTGGACGTGATGTATGGCATGCCGTGTATCACAAGCATACAGTATAACACACGGTTTATCCAGGTGTCTGTGGTGGCGTGTGCCGCATGAACACACCGTGCAACCCCTCTATCTGCTGACACACCAATCTCACGTAGTGCCTGGTTCGCTGTGTGCAGGCGGGCTGGAGATGCCATCAGAAGTGTATCTGCTGGATGTGATGCGGCTGCCACCTTGTATGCATGTGTAGCATATCTAAACAATGTACTTTGTGTGTCTGTTGCTGTGCAGGCGGGCTGGAGATGCCACTCTGCGGTGTACCTGCTGGATTTGATGCGGCTTGCCACCTCAGTATGTTTACCGTCCGGCGCATCACGCTATATCATGTTTGCCGAGTTTGTGTGTCCTGCAGGTGGGCTGGAGATGCCCAGTGCGGTGTACCTGCTTGATGTGATGCGCCCCGGGCGGCGCGTCGCTGAGGTGCTGGACCTGGTGGGGCCCGTGCTGGCTAGTCAGCAAAACACCAAGGTGGGTGTTCTAAAGATTTGTGTGAACCTCTTCAAGGGCCTAGGGGATTTAGGCTTATGACGCTGCGGTGTTGGGCGCTCATCGCTGAGGTGCTGGACTACTGGTGCGGCCTGTGCTGGCCAGCCAACAAAACACAAAGGTGGGTCCAAGTGTCCGTGATGATGTATGTTATGCTGGGCTTGCACCCTTTCCATCATTCTACGTTGATGCTGCTGCGGTTCTTCTGCGGGGGCTCATGCCTCTTGACAAGCATGGCAGTGAAATCGTCGCCCAGTGTTGTCGCTGACAAGCTACTGCTGCTGCTGCCGCTGCTACTGCCAGGTGTGCCACGGCAGCAAGCTGTGGAGTGGTCAGCTGGAGAAGGCCTACAACATCCGGCTGGTCAACTACTTTGACACGCAGCAGGCACACCACGTGTACAACGTAAGTACAACACAGAAAGGTTTAAGATTGAGGCTTTTGCATCCAGGGTTTGTGGTTTCAGGGTTTGAGCTGCAAAAGGCGTGCAACATCCGCCTGGTCAACACAATTTGACACGCAGCAGGCACACCCCGTGTACAACGTGAGTGACATCAGGCACAGCTGAATAGTGAAGCAGCAGCAGCAGCTTTTGCAGAAGTCCTGCCTCAAGGTTCTGTTGTATATGTCTATTGTCTTTCAGTGCGCTTTACACTGCATGAGCTGGCTACCCCAGTGCAGAGCATACAACTCTGGCACACTTTACTTGATTGTAAACAGCAGCATGAAACTAGCAAACCTGCTGCTGCTGCTGCTGCTGCTGCTGCTGCTGCTGCCACTTCGACAGGTGCTGCGCCACGAGGCGGGCCGCTCCCCCCACCTCAATGGCGCTGCGCTCAAGGCAACTGCTGAGGTGTCGCTGAGCGCACTGCTGCGCACCCACGACCTGTATCACCCCGTGCGGCACACGGAGAGCGGCAAAGAAGCCGTCAAGTGAGTCGAAGTTATGGAGATGGGGGGCGCTGCAGCTGCACTAGTGCTGTGCACATTTGATGTCGATGTATCAGTCCTCCTCCTCCTCCTCCACGTACGTGTTCTCCTCTTCTGATCCACCATGCATCCAGTTTCTTCCGGCTGTGGCAGGACTGGCCACTGTCTGCTGAGCTGCATCTGGCCTTGCCTGACATTCAGATGCACCGCTGCTGCTGCTGCTGTTTTCTTTGTCTGCCAACTTCCCTGGCCTGTGCCGCTCAGGTTGTAACAGGACCGGCCGCTGTCTTGTGTGCTGTGCTGTGTTTGTCTTGCATGACAATCAGATGCATCGCTGCTGCCGCACTTCTTTTCATCACCCCACTCCCCACTGCATCAGGTTGTGGCAGAACCGGCCGCTGTCTGCTGAGCTGGTGACGTGTGCTGCTGCTGACGTGGCCTACCTCATCCCACTGATGGAGCTGCAGGTGGGAAGGGTTTAACGCTCTGTTCGGGTTCAGTGAGGCAGTTGAGTGCACTTGAAAGTTGTGCTGCTGCTGATCTGGGCGCTTGGTGTTGCACAGCAGCAAATGTATCAGCAGCACCCAGCGTAGTGTCATGTGCAACAAGGGTGCACTGCCGATGCAGCAGGTGATGCACGGCAGGCGTAGCAAAATGGCTAACACAGACTCAGCACGCCAATGCAGGGTGCACCACAATGTGAATGGAGCTGGCTTTCTGCAAGCACCACACTTACCCTCATTGCTGCTGCTACGCTGCCACCCCTGCTCATCTTCATTGCTGCAACAGCTGCGCCAGCTGCGCATAGCAGCCGGCGAGGTGCGCCAGCAGCAGCAGCAGCAGCAGCGCCCCGGCTCCCGCGCCGCTGCTCTGCTCAGCAGCCTCCCCTCGGAGCTCTCCCAGCCCACCACACTTGCGGCGATCGCCGCCGGGGCCGAGGCGGCGGGCCGGGGTGGTGGGCTGAGCTACGATCGGCTGCGGGCGATCGGTGGGCTGGAGGCGTTCCACCAGGCTCCGCTGCATGCGCTGGGGCTGCAGCTGGGCCAGAGCTATGGGGCAGTGCGGGGACGGCCCACGCACTGAAAGAAAGTATCCTAATCTTGAGGTCTTGAAATCTGTTCACATGAAGCTGGTGATGTGGTCTGCATGTGTGCGCAAGAGGGCATGACCAGTGTGTTGTGTCAGACAAGGGGAGCTCGGTGCGGGTGGGCTGCCAGGCTGACATTGCGACTGTCTGGGGTGCCACCAGTGGATATGAGGAGGCTGCCTCTGTAGTGAGCAGAGACAGCTTAATGTTGTGTGGCCGTAAACCTTTCAGTTGGGGCCCTGCTGGGAGCTGTGGGCTGCAGCAGGTGATGTCGAAATAAGGTGTCATTTGTACTACCATTGGTAATGTCATCACGATTTCATCAATGGCTGCGATGGAGGCTGTGTTCCCGTCGTGTAACACACAAATCGTGGAAGTGTTGTTCCAGGTGTTCGTGTCGCGCTGTACTGATGTTGCTTGCGTGATATCTTGTGTTACAATGCAGTAACACAACACATTACAATGCGCGTGATACTTACATTACAATGCAGTAATTGCATCCATTGTTGGTACGTACGCCAACGTTTTCAACAGCTGTAAACACACCGGTACCGTTGGCAGTGTAGCCGCTGCGCATGCGTCTACCGCTGCGCATGCGTCTACCAGTGACGCGATTCATACAGGACAGCACCACATGCTGTCAAGTACACGACGCGCTGTTTGCCAAGATGAGCGGAGGATCCGGAAGCGGCTCTTTCATCGCGCTGAGTGACGTCACACCCATTGAACGCCGTTGGGTGCACCCACAATGAAGGTCAACGACCCCGTGCACGCAGACCTCAATTTGTGGCGCCGGTGAGAGCTTATCAGCTGTAATTAACTAACTGCAGCTTTAGTTTTTATATTCGCCTAAATCATTGGACGTGTTGCGGCTGATCGTGGTCCACTGCATATGACAAAACCTCGGACCGCTGAAGCTGTTGCTGTGGCGCTTTTCTCCAATCAACTTACTCAGGCGTCATTTTAACTTATCCGTTTCACGAGTCTTGGCTACTTGTTTTCAGCATGCAGTCTGAAGAAGCGATAGAACCCTGGCAGGTGAGGTTACGTGCAGTTTGCAGGAAGGAGAGTTACTGCGCACTAACACAGCCGATCCAGCAGCCCAGCAACACAGAATATCAACACCAACAAAAATTTCTTTCGTGTGATTGTTTGCCGCCGAGTCCACCGACCCTTGGGGGAAACAAGCCTGTTTGCTGCTGCTGCTGCTGCTGCGGCTGCGGCTGCTGCTATGTAGCCATACCTCCCAGCAGCAGACAGAGCATCCAACGAAGAAAGCAGCAGCAGCAGCAGCAGCAGCAGCACCAGCAGCAGCAGCAGCAGCAGCAGCAGCAGCCACGCTGTTTGCAGCCTGACAGCGCTCCCTGCTGAGGTGCTGGTCCCTATCATGCGCCGCCTGGCTGTGCAGGCGCGCTTGGCTGCTGGCTCATCAGCATGCCGGGCCATGCATGCTGCAGCAACAGCAGCAACAGATGATCTGAACATACAGTTCCACAGTGAACAGCAGGTCATTGCCTTTACCAGGTGGCTGGGAAAGGAGAGCAACGCCACAGCACGTTTGCGTTTGAGGCTAGAGCTTGCATACAAGTACGGAGGCGGCCAGCGACCTGATCAAATCAGCATGTCTTTGCCATGCCACAACCTGTGCAACCTACAGGAACTGGAGGTGTGTGGGGTGCAACTGCAGCCAACTGCAAGCAGCACCAGCAGCAGCAGGGGCAGCAGCAGCCCCATCACAGCCCTGACAACGCTTACATCCCAGATCATGCGTGGTCCGTGTGGTGCAGCTGAGTTTGGCTGCGGCCTCAGCCAGCTGTCGGCGCTGTCAGCTCTGCAGCAGCTGGTGCTGGAGCTTGTGATGGTCAACAGCAGCAGCAGCAGCAGCAGCAGCAGCAGCAGCAGCAGCAGCAGCAGCAGCAGCAGCGAGCAGAGGGCATCTGATGCAGAGGCCAGTGTGTTCAGCTCACAACTGGGCAGCACATTAGGGCAGCTACTGCAGCTTACGCGGCTGAGCGTTTCTGGGCAGCGTACAGAGGATGTACTAGGGGCGCTGCTTGATGGCACTGCATTTGCAGCAGCCAGCAAGCTGACTCGACTGCAGCGGCTGACCTTAGCAGGGCTAGGCACACAGGAGCGGCCGCTGCTGCTGCAGCAGCTGCCACGCAGCCTCACACACCTGTCATTGGATGCTGTGGCCACCAGCAGCCAGGGACTTGGCAGCAGCAGCAGCAGCAGCAGCAGCAGCTGCAGTGGGCACTTTGCCGTGCGGCAGTGTATCATAGTATCTAGAACAGTGTTTGAACCTGCTGCATTGCTGCGCATGCCACAGCTTCAGAAGCTGCACTGCGACGCAAGGTCTGTGCGCATCAGCTTGCAAGACATGCTTGCAGTTCTCCCACGGCTGCTGCAGCTGCGCGAGTTAGATCTGGCGCAGCTGAGCGGAGTGGCAGCAGCATGGCAGTACGCAGCGTTGACAGCCAGTAGCCACCTGGAGGCATTGATAGTCACCGACTGCAGGGTTGCAGACACAGCAGTGCAGCACATGCTTGGAGCCGGCCGGCTGCTGTCAGCACTGCGGCAGGTGTGTGTGTCTGATGCAAGTGAGCGTTGGCGCATCTGGGGCCAGCCGCCTCCTGTCGCAGGGCAGATCCGGTTGCTGCTTGGCCTGCGCGACTTGGCACGGCTGGTGAACAGCTGCACAGCTGACGAGGGCAAACCCTGCAGCCTGCAGAAGGCCGGGGCGCTCATGTTTGCGGAGGGTGTGTCAGCTGGGGATCTGGCCCCGCTGCTGCAGCTAGCGCTGCAGCTAGCGCTTGCTTACAACTGGAGGCCCAGGGCTAGATGACGCTGCGGCTGAGCATGTGCTGGCAAAGATGACAGGTGGGTCTGTCATTTAAAACGTTACATGGCGCTGCTGTAGATACTTCACCCAGCACAGGAGTAGGCACGCTGGTTGCGTGCAGCAGCAGCGAGTGTGCGCTTTGAAAGCCAGGCACACAGTGACAGCAGCAGGACACCTCATGGCTGCAGCATGAGGTTGATACGAGGCGATTGCTACAACGGTTCACCCACTGTCACCTGGACTGTCAGTCATCTTCCCAGCACACCTGTCATTGCTTCAAGGCTTGCCTTCCGTCTATACGTCTGTTGTCTTCCGTGATTGTGTGTGCTTCCTGCTGCTGCAGGATTGCACAGCCTGCGCATGTGCCGCGCCGCGCCTGACATGCAAGGGCCTGTTGCACCTGACATGCCTCGAGCAGCTCAGCGAGTTGATGGTGGACAGCTGCCACAAGTGTATGCAGCTGGCGCGGACCATGTTGCTGGCTCTCCTGGGCATCATCAAGAGGGCAGCGAGGAAGGTGGAGGGCTGGGGCCTGCCTACCAACAAGACATGTGGCTGCGCAGCGATTTTGTGCAGGTGCGGTTGGCATTGCCGCTGTTGAGTTGCAGTGCGTCAGATCTGTTTGTCATGTTGTGTGGGCAGGGACAATGCTTGCACTGTCGCGTGCACGTGGCACGTCTCCTTGCAGGTGGGTTTGCAGGCTTGCAAGTGGCAGATTGTGTTGTCAGCAAGAGATGCAGTGCTGAATCCAAGCCATGCATACATGCTCCTGATGCCGTTGCAGCCTGTGCTGAGCAGTGTGACTAGCCCTGCATAGTGCACATGCGCAAGCGCATGCGACCTGCGGCGATCATTTGCAGCAAACTATGCCTGTGCATTGCAGATGCACACATGGCAGGCACATGCATGTTAGGCGAGCAACTACACTGTGCTGATGTGCAATGTCTAGCCATGCAGCACGGTGGCCACTGCTGCTGGTCTCGGCAACATACTTCCTGGAAGTTGCAGACTCATCGCTTGATGGGCCGTTCAGATGTGTCACTGCATCGTTCAGATGTGTCACTGCATCGTTCAGATGTGTCACTGCATCGTTCAGATGTGTCACTGCATCGTTTAGATGTGTCACTGCATCGTCTGCTGCTGCAGGGCGCTTGGACGCCTGTGTGGCAGCGGCTGAAGCGGCTGTGTGTCAGCAGCCCACAGTGCCAGTGACGGCACAGCTACAAGCCACGCGCATCAAAAGCAGGCACGCTTACTGGATCCCATGCTCGTCCGTGCGTGAACTAGAGAAGAGACAGGACGGACCAGCAGCTGCAGCCTGCAGGCGCGGCACAGCGGCACTATCTCCACGCCTCACTCCAGCAGCCGTGCCAGCCTCAGTGTCACAGCATGCTTTGCAATTACTGCTGGTGTGGCTGGCAACAGGCTGAGGCAGCACCAGCAGTGTAGCTGCCGGGTCTGCCCAGGGCACAGCAGGCAGGGGTGTTGTGGCCGCATCTACTGGTGCAGTGGCGGCGCCTGTGCGTATGTATGGCTGCACGTCACGTGTGTCGTCGTACCCCATGAGCCTTGCCTGGCTGCTTTGCGGGTGGGCCTGTGGCCGTACTATGGTAATATGAAACATTGTGTTCACATGAGCTATGACCAATATTGGTCATTAATGACCAGCCTGTCTCTGGTTGGACTGTTATGTTCGGTAATTTTCGTTTGTGACTTGGCCTTTTCATGCCCCGTGTCACTGGCAGCCTTTTCTGGCAAGTAAGCCTTGGGCGGCTTCACATGTTGGCCTGACTTCAACATCATGCCACGCAATGTACACCAGACATGCCGCCAGCACGCTGTCTCCTAGGAAACCGTTCTCCAGTCGTACATCAACACACACTACGAGACTCACGCCGTGCACGATGAAGAAATTAAGTTTCGATATTTCAAAACCAAATTTGAATTCAAATATCTCCCGCGATCTCCGCCAGTTCGAACCAGCGCGCCTCCTTGGCCTCGTACTCCGCCTGCAGCTTGGCCAGTGCCGTGCTGGCCTCCTCGATGGCTGCCATGTCGCTGCACGCAACGCTCAGCTTCATCAAACGATCGTTGAGCTTGGCCTGTGCTGCTTCTAACTGCTCCATCTCGCTGCCCAGCTTCTGCGGGCAGCAAGAGATATGACACAGACCAAGCGCACAGACGTGAGAAGTGCATGGTATAAAACATCTGCAGTATCAAGCGCGGCGTTGTGCTGCAGTATGGTGCCACTTACGTGGCTGTTATGCTGAGAGAGCAACAAAGCAGGAAGTCCAATATCATGCAAGTAGAGCTGAAGAGTGTTGCTGACAGTTGCAGTCTCACCTTGTATTCCTGCTGCTCAAAAAGCCCCAGCTTGCGTTTGCTGCTGGGCTTGGCTGCGCTGCTGCTGCTGCTTTTGCTAGGTGCCGCGACTGCTGCCGTGCTGTTGCTGCTCTTGCCGTTGCTGCTGCTGCTTGCTGCTGTGCCGTTGCCGTTGCTGCTGCTGGCCGCAGGGCTGCTGCTCTGCTTGCCTTGCTGCGTTTGAGCCCTGCACAGGCAGTCAGCGTGCAGCATACCAAGCATCACATGCTTGCAGCAGTGCAAGCACGCCACAGCCTGCCACGCAGAGCTAAGCAGCAGTTGCTGTTCAGCACGCCTGCAGCAATGCAGCACGCCTCAGGCCTAGTATAAAACGCTGAATGCAAGTCAAGCAGCTCAGCAACTTTGTTCAGATTGGCAACCCACAGGCGGCGTACCCTACTGCACCATAGTGCAGAAGGCGCCATCCTGCAAGCCACCACGCGCCAGCGCAAGCCATATCCTGCCAATGCTGGCTCACAACCACTCACCGAGCTTTCTTCTGCTGCTCTAGGTCAGCCGCCGCCTGCTGCTGCCGCAGCGCCGCCAGCTGCTGCAAGTAGTCTCCATAGCTTCCTTGGAAGGGCGTGATGCTGCCGTCACCAGGCATGACCAGCAGCATGTTGGTTGCACCCTCCATGAAAGCGCGGTCGTGACTTACAACGAGTAGCAAGCCCGGGTACACCTGCAGTTTCAGGCACGCAACAGCAGGTAAACACGCTTGTCAGCCACAAAAGCACGCACAAATGGCATGACAAGCAGCATGTCCGTTGCACCTTCCATGAAAGCACGGTCGTGGCTGACAACGAGCAGCAGGCCCGGGTACACCTGCAGTTTGTAGACGCACAGACGAAAAGGAGTCAGCCACGGACAACGGCATGACCAGCAGCATGTCGGTTGCACCTTCCATAAAAGCGCGGTCGTGACTTACGATGAGCAGCAGGCCTGGGTACACCTGCAGGCACACAGTTGCAGATCATGGTTGCTGGCACACCAGTTGCAGATCATGGTTGCAGGCACACCAGTTGCAGGCATGACCAGCAGCACGTCAGTTGCCCCACACATAAAAGCGCTGACAACTAGGAGGAGGCGCGGGTAAACCTGCAATTGCAGACGCACAGATGAAAAGGAGTCGGCCACAAACACACGGCATGACCAGCAATATGTCACACGGCATGACCAGCAGCATGTCTGTGGCTGTCTGTGGCTGTCTGTGGCTGTCTGTGGCTGACCACAAGCAGCAGCCCTGGTATACCTGCAGTGTGCAGACACACACTTGCGCAATTGCAGATGCAGGACGAGGTATGCTCTCTTCGAGCCACGAGGCTGTGCTGCTGAACGTCAACACATTCAACATATGCTGGGCGCTGGAAACTGCAACCTCAACACTAAAAACCCCAAACCACATACCATGATAACACAACACCAAACCGCACCTGGAGCATCTCTTCCAGAACCTCGATTGTGGTCAAATCCAGGTCGTTGGTGGGCTCATCCAGTATGAGCACATTGGGGGCGCTGGCCAGCACCGCAGCCAGGTGCAACCGCCGGCGCTCGCCACCAGACAGCGACTCAACCTGCAGCAGGAGTGTTACAACATTGTTACAAGAATGCTGCACCAGGACGCAGCTGGCCAGCACCGCAGCCAGGTGCAGCCGCCGGCGCTCGCCACCAGACAGCGACTCAACCTGCAGCAGTGTTACAGGATTGTTATCGAAGCGTTACAGCAGGACGCAGCTGGCCAGCACCGCCCAAGGCATGTCAATGCACTGCAGGTTTCAAAACGCAGCCCCAACCTCGGAAACCTAAGACCTTTGTCAAGGTGCCCACCTTTTGGTACTGCTTCTTGCACGGGAAGCCCAGCTTCTCCAGCAGCACCTCAGTCAAATGCAGCAGTGAAACACAGCCTGAAACACTCTGTAAAGGCAAAGGTTTGGATTATGTTGCAACAAAGCTCACTGACCTTTTGGTACTGCTTCTTGCGCGGGAAGCCCAGCTTCTCCAGCAGCACTTCAGGCGTGTCTTGAGGGGCGGCGGACTGCACCTCACCGCCACGGGCCTTGCGCTTCTCCGCCACTGACCTGCGACAACCAACCAAACAGCATATATGTTGGACCAAATGCAGGAGCTTCGAAGGCTTGGGGGCAGCAAACAGCACCTCGCCGCCACGCGCCTTGCGCTTCTCTGCCACAGAACTGCGGCCCGCAGACATGAATTGAATCTCACATCATACAAATAACATGCTGCCATACCCGAGGTGATCAATGATGCGCTGACCCTCCTCTACTGGTGGTGGTTGCTGCTGAAATCAGCCAGCCCCAACCAAATGTGTTACCAACATTGCACATGCCTACCAACCTGATGTAGTCAATGATGCGCAAGCCCTCCTCCACTGGCGGCAGCTGCTGCTGGAAGTAGCCAGCCCTGACTGACTGTCTTACTAAACACTTCTGTTACTTTTCAAACCTCAACAAACACGTGCCTACCAACCTGATGTAATCGATGATGCGCAAGCCTTCCTCCACTGGTGGTGGCTGCTGCTGGAAGTAGCCAATGACAGCAGTCTCGCCCACATCGCGGCGGCCGCCCTGAAGCAGCAGCAGCAGCAGCAGCAGCAGCGGCAGCAGCAGCAGCAGCAGCAGCAGTGGTCGTGAGACAAATGATCTGCAGTTGTTTGAGCCCTGCCACAGCAGCAGTAGTGCATACTACTCTACGGCATTGTCACGTGCTGGGGTGGCTGCATTACAGTGTAATCTATCTTGCATTTGGCATCACCCACCTGCAGCTCCTTCAATCCCGCCACGATATCCAGCAGGGTTGTACTTGTCGACCCCATTGGGGCCTGCAATGCCGATGCGCTCCCCTGGCAGGACCCTCAACAAAGCATGATCTGTTGAATTGTTATATGACAATGTAACACTGTTACAAATGTCGCCCCACCTGCAGCTCCTTCAGCCCCGCCACAATGTCAAGCAGCGTTGACTTCCCGACCCCATTCGGGCCTGCAATGCCGATGCGCTCCCCAGGCAGGAACTCGAACGAAAAGTCTTTCAGCAGCGGCCTGCCTGCGGGCGTGCTGTAGCAGGCCCCTTCTAAGAGCACAGCCTTGTTGCCTGCAGGCACCAAGAATCGAGTAGCATAAGAAATTGTTTCCAGCAGGTATGGAGCAGGTTTCACACTGGCTTGTTGTTTGAAGGCATAGCACATGCCGTTCAGCAGTACATCCTTACGGCCTGGTGCAGCAGTGCACGCAGGCGGCAGCGACTGTGGGAGGTTCTAACAAGTGAAAATCTTTATCAGCCTTGTTAGTTGTTGAACGTCTGAGCAACAAGCAGCATGTATGTGTTGCATTCAGGCCCAAGCGAACTCAATCAAGCTCAGCTAACATCTACCAGGCTAGCCGATACTGCGCACTCACCCAGGCGCGCCATGCCGCTGCGGACATTGTCATAATATCATCTCAGCTCAGCCGGCGCTGGAGCAGCAAACCCACCACATGCATCGCATATGCCATGCTTGCCCAACCAGCGTAAACGCTCACCCAGGCGCGCCATGCCCACGCGGCCAAAAGTCCACGCCCAGGTCAGCACAGCCCAGGACATGCCGCCAGCAGTGCAGCCAGGGACTTCTTCAGCCATGCAATGCCCCAACTAGGCGCTTTGAACCAACTCACCCAGGCGCGCCACGCACACGCGGCCAAAGTCCACACGCAGGTCAGCACAGCCCACACCCTTCTGACGTCAGCTCACCTGCGCCCGCACTAGGCCAGCCACAAACGACTCATTGGGGGCGCCATGCCTGAGACAAGCTGACACCCACTCACACAGGTGCAGCCAGGGACAAGGCACCCAGCCATGCAACACCCACACCATGCCTTCTTCAAATAAACACAAGCCAACTCACCCAGGCGCGCCATGCCCACGCGGCCACAGCCCACGCGCAGCTCAGCAGCAGCACTTTCACCGACACGCCTCAACACAAATGCATACCAGGGACAGCACTGTATGTCAGGATCTTACCCAGGCGCGCCATGCCCACGCGGCCAAAGTCCACGCGCAGGTCAGCGGTGGGGTTGTCACGCGCCTTGCCCACCAGCACGCCGTACGCATCAACACGCGCCTTGGCCTTGGTGGAGCGAGCCTGCGCAATATCAGATACAAATCGGCAGCAGCAAGCATCCATGTCAGGGTGATGCATTGTTTGCTGCAGCAGAGTGTATTTGCGCCTTGCACAGCATTACGCCAAAGGGCGTCAACACACGCCTTGGGCTTGGTGGAGCGCGCCTGATGAAACACAGTTTTCAGCATCAAACACACAGGCTGTGAGTGGCATGCTGATTGACCTGCAGCATGCCACAAGCAGCTCAGCAAGATGGCAGCAACCGAGCATCAGGCACAAGCATGACATCACAGCAACATAAAAGACAAGCAAAATGACAGACGTCCTGACAGACAATGCATTTTTGGGTGCAGCCGACCAGCCCCACCTTTGGCTGCCGAGACATCCACTCTGATTCTTTCCGCAGCAGTGTGCGCGCGTCAGCGGCTGCATTGGCCTGCGCGTGCCGCCTGGCGGCGCGCGCCTGCGCAGCAGCAGCAGCAGCAGCAGCAGCAGCAGCAGCAGCAGCAGCAGCAGCACGGAAGGCAGCAGCAGCAGCAGCACAGAAGGCAGCAGCAGGTGAGCCCGCAAACATTCAACACAGCTGACACTAGACCAACCTGCACCATGGCAGGTGAAGCAGCCAACCGTGCTGCGCAGCACCTCCTTTTCATAGCGTCATATCAGCCAATGCATCATGCTCCACACCACAACCACAAAACCACTAATAAGGGGTAGGCAAGCTATCATGAAGATAGTAGTTGAGCCTTGTACCCCGCACCTCTTTGAAGGCTTCATACGAGCCCTCCCCGCCAAAAGGATGCGTAGTATTGAACCCTCCGTGGTCCAACTCCAGCAGCCTGCCGCAGCAGCGCTCCATGAACGCGCGGTCGTGGCTGCAGTTGTTGAGTAGTAGCAGCAGCAGCAGTAGCAGCAGCATGTGTGGATGCGTTTTCTAAAGGAACAGTGAAGGCAGCAGCAGGTGTATGGAGTGAGTCTTACTCAATGAAAACAGCTAGAACAGCTTCAACCTCGGGGGCAGCTGTCAGCAGCCCTGATGCCATTTGAATCAATGCAGAACCACGCAGCTAGCACACGCGTTTGGCACATCTTGCAAAAGCCATGAGTTCCACATCATGCTGATTGTTACAACGGTTGGCTGCTGCTGCTGCTGCCGCACCTGACCATGACCACTGCCATGTCTTGCGCCTGCGCCAGCTCAGATGCCATCCAGTCTGCAAGCAGCAACACGAGACAGGCACATGCAGGTGATGGGATGTGCCAAAGTCAGAGGCACTACGCTGGCTGGCCAGCAGCACAGCAGCACAGCAGCACAGCAAGTTAGACCTCTCCACAAGAAGACAGGCACATCGGCTACATATGCAAGACTAAGCTCCATCCAACGCTGCCGCTGCGCCCATCGTCCCACTTACCAATCATCTCCACGTCCATGTGGTTGGTGGGCTCATCCAGCACCAGTAGGTCAGGGCTGCTGCTGCTGCTGCTGCTGCTGCTGCTACTATTACTGCTGCTGCCGCTGCTATCATAACCTCACCTATCATCTCCACGTCCATGTGGTTGGTGGGCTCATCCAACACTAGCAGGTCAGGAGAGCCAAGCAGCGCAGAGGCAAGTGCAAGGCGGCGCCGCTGCCCGCCAGACAGCTTGCCCACCTGCACAGCAGCAACAGAAGTAGCAGGAGCAGCAGCAGGTCAGGGCTGCCCAACAGCACTGAGGCAAGCGCCAGGCGGCGACGCTGCCCACCAGACAGCTTGCCCACCTGCACAGCAGCAACAGCAGCAGCAGCAGCACCAGCAGGTCAGGGCTGCCAAGCAGCGCTGGGGCAAGTGCGAGGCGGCACCGCTGCCCACCTGACAGCTTGCCCACCCGCACAGCAGCAACAGCAGCAGCAGCAGCAGCAGCAGCAGCAGCAGCAGCAGCAGCAGCAGCAGCAGCAGCAGCAGCAGCAGCACCAGCAGGTCAGGGCTGCCTAGCTGCGCTGAGGCCAGGCCACTGGCGCCGCTGCCCGCCAGACAGCTTGCCCACCTTTGCAGCAGCAGCACATGTTTATGAGAGAAGCACAACAAGCATTTGTTGAAGGCAATTCTTGTCAACAGCACGGTCAGAAAGAAGGTGCTGTATGTAACAGCATCGGCAGCAATGGTAGAGCAACTCATCAATGATATCACGCTAAACAGCAGCAGTAGCAGCAGCAGCAGCGGCGACATAGAACAGGGTGAACGGCCGGACTCACTATTGCATTGGGGTCCTTGAGCCCAACTGCTTCTAGAATGCGGCGAGCATCGCTGTCAACCTGCAGCAGCAGCAGCAGCAGCAGCAGCAGCAGCAGCAGCAGCAGCAGCAGCAGCAGGTTGAATGCATGGATTTGCACAGACTGTTGAGCGTGTGTTGCTGCCATTGCCAGCCAGAACAGCAGCGCATGATTATAATTACAGACAGCTGCGCATGATGCACCCATCAGAATGTCACAGGACAACATAAGACACAACGCAACTGCACCTCCTCGACACATCTGTCTGACACAAACCCTGCACTGCGCAACTCTGATTTGCAGATTGATTTGCAGACTTGTTGCTGTAGTTGTTGCTTCAATCTGGGCTGATCGCGCACCTCCCATGCATTGTGTGTGTTCATGGCCTCTATGGCTGCCTCCAGCTGAGGGGTGATGGCGCCCCCCGCCTCAGACAGCGCACGCTGGTACGACTGCAGCAGCAGCAGCAGCAGCAGCAGCAGCAGCAGCAGCAGCGGCATCAGCGGCAGCAGCAGCAGTGGGGGCAGAAGCAGTGGCAGCCGGGGCAGGAGCACGGGCAGCAGGGGGCTGAGATGCGTCTGCTCAAGCTGTGCAACAGCAGGCCTGCAGTGAAGCTCAATCAGCACTGGTGGCGCCACCTGCCACAGGCCAGATGAGCACAGTCACATGACATGCGAACCTGCACATGCTGTGCATGACCTGCCTGATGCTGTTAAATATGGCTGCTAGCTGCACAACGCTGCTGCATGGCTATACGACACGCCCACCTGCACCGCCCGCGCAGGCTCACTGCCACTGGCCAGCACCTCTTCACCGGCATGTTGAGCAGAGTCATGTCGGCACACACCCATGCAGCTTGCGCACTGCACCCCTGATACCGAATATGGTTCCAGCTGTGACATCATGACTCGGGTTCCCCTCCCACCTGCACGGCGCGCGCGGGCTCGCTGTCACTGGCCAGCACAGCCTGCAGCACGCTCATCGCATTAAGCGCCGCGTCACCCTGCGACTCGTACAGCTGCAGGTCACCCTGCAGCAAGGGATTCGACAGTGCAACAATGTGACGATAGGATAGGCGGACAGTCAGCAGGACACAGCATCATCGTTCAACAGTTGTACTTTTCACATTCAGGTGTCCTGAGGAAGGCCTAGTATGGCGCGCAGCATGCCACACAGTGCTGGTGCGACATCTGTCACAGACACTGGCAACACTGCGCTCAAGCAGCTGCTGCTGCTGCTGCTGCTGCTGCTTAGCTGCTGCTGCCGCTGCTGCTGCTGCTGCTGCTGTGCCTGGTTGTCTTGCCAGGCGAGCATTCCGCTTTCGAATTGCCTACGCACCTGTGGCAGGTACCCGACTTGGCGCCCCTGTTCCTGCTGTTCTCGTTGTATCCCAATCTGCATCAATCCGCATCGCACAACCTGCGTTCATCTCCAACCCGCACCTGAGGCAGGTAGCCGACCTTTGCTCCCCTGTTCCTGCTGATCTGGCCACTGTCGTGGTCAGCCTGGCCGCTCATGATGCGCAGCAGCGTGGACTTGCCCGCACCTGGAGATGGCGGCAGCAGCAGCAGTGTGATGTCAGTATGGTCAGCCTTGCTGCTTGACAACAAGGAGGCACCAGTCAGTTGGATAAGCCAGCCAACCAGTACTTTTGTGCATGCCCTTGGTCCTGAACAGAAAGGGGCAGAAGCAAGTTGAGGCACAGACTAAGCACGCAGCGGTCGGCCCACCACCACCATGTCGAAGTCTCAGCAGCAAAATCCACCTGCCATTTAATGTTATGTTATTTTCATTGGTGCTCTGGTGTGATCCAGCTGGCTGCTGCAGCGCAAGCTAGCTGAGAAACATGTGGCTCACCATTTGGGCCCACCACGCCTAGCTTGTCACCAGCACTGACCAAGGTCAAGTTGTCACGGAGGATAGAAGCAGCAGCAGCAGCAGCAGCAGCAGCAGCAGCAGCAGCAGCAACACACAGATGCGAGTTGCCGTTTGTGATGACTGCATCAACATGTGCTTTGCAAGCATGACACCAAGACATGTGAACAGCTGCGGTTGCAGCTGCACGGATGCTCCCATTGCTGACTGACTGCTGCTGCATCGACCCAACCGTCAGTAAAACTCGCCTGGCTCAGTTGCTGGCACTGCTACCGCAATGGCCTGGATTCAACATCACCAAAACGCAAGCTGCAATTGCCCTGACGATTAGTGTTCTCTACTGTTTAACAGCTGCACCCATAAACAGCGCACTGCCTGCTTGCTCAGCTGCAGGGTTGCCTGCCTGTCTGTTGGCGCTACTGCTGTTACTGACACAGAGTCGGCAGCTGCCAACATGCAGCTGCTGAAGGCTGCGTCGACTGCAGCTGAGCATTATGCATGCTGCTCCACCCCCGGCTGCACGACACAGGCGACACAGGCAAGCCGTCGGCTGCTACATAACATGTTGTTTTATTGTTACTCACAGGATTGACACTGTTAGATTGTTGAACAGGATCTTCTCCCCATCATGTGTCTTGCTGATGCCCTCAGCAACCAGCAGCACATCGCCTTTCCTGGCATGCGTCAGCACACCCAGGCGCTCCTGCTGCTGCTGGTGTTGCTGCCTCAGATGATGTATCGATAGCAGCAGCTGCTGCTGTCTGCCAGGCGTCCGTGCTGCAAGCAGAGAACAAGCTGGCAGTTCAGTGTCGGATGGCAGCCAAGAACTGCACTAACACAGGTGTCTGTGGGCATATTAACATGCTATGCGCAAGTGTGGCGCTGTAACATTGAAACAAGGCCTGTGGGAACATGTTGCAGCCTGTGTTGCAACTGCATGCTAGCTGCTGCTGCAAGTGGTCACCACCAGTGGTGGCGGTGCTGCTGCAGGCTGCCGTTGCTGCTCAGGTTTGCCCAATCAAAACAAACACCACAAAATAACGCACAGCCATGACTAACTTCTCTTAAAATCACCATTATAGCTTCCGGGCGCCTGGAGGCGCTGTAAGCACTGCATATGTGCCCCTCACACTGCTGTCAAGCCTAGCCAGTGCAGACGCTGCAGATGGACGGGTGGTGGTGGGCGGCCTGTTGCTGAATGAATCCAATGAAGTGTGTTATAGTACTATGAAACAAGTTTAAATGTATATTTTGTGTCAATGGGCGGCATGCATCGACTGGGGCTTTTCGGCCAGGCTTGCAAAGCAGTCTGGTTACGCACCAGCAAAACTTTAAGGCTGTGCAATGTCCAGATAAACAAGCATTACGATCGTCGGACTCGCCCAGCTGTTCAGCAAGAACACACTTGCTGAGGTTTCAAGGACAATTTGTGACAGCAGCATCAGCAGTAAACGAAAGCACAGGAGGTGGCTGGCTTGCACTGTTGTCGTTGACCACGTTTATACCCGAATTCAAAATATTATGTGAGCCATGGGGCAGCAACTCACGAAGAGCTGCCCTAGTCACGATCGCAGCCTTTACAAGCCACAAGGAGTGCATAAGTTAGAAAATATCGACTTAAGCAAGCTGAAGAAACTAATCAAGGTGAGGTGTGCTGCCGATGGGAGTATTCTGCCGTGGTACGTGGATGGCAACACTGCGATCGTGCTCAAGCTGGCTCCTTTGCTCGCAGGCTCGCCGGATAGCGCCTTTCTGGGAGCAGCAAGATCAGGATCAAGATGGCCGCGAGGTACTGATGCTGCTCGAGCAACAGCACTGCGACTAGTCAATGTTTGCTCGTGATGACGTGTTGCGTGTTCAATGCGAGCGCAGGAGTGCCCAATATGCAACTATTGGTATCCGGCGATCAACACGGCGTCCTGCTGTGGTGCTCGCCTCTGCACGGAGTGCTTTGTGATGTGCCAGAGCAGTCACGACCCTCCAGGCAAAGCAGCTTGCCCATACTGCAAGAAGGTTCCATTTTCTGTGCGGGTGAGTTGACCTTCGCTCCTGATATGCAGCAGCATTATGCGATTACCCATGTACGTACTCCAGCTTCCTTGGCAAACTGCCCAATGTATCTGTTGACGCCGGCGTGCTGACAACACGCATGCTCCTGGTAATGCAGTATTTGGGATGCAAAAACGAGGAGCAGATGCGGCGGGAGCGCATGGAGCGGCAGATCGTGGCAGAGGCCAAGCTGCGCCACTTGAAGGTGCGTGTAGGCTCAACTGGGCCTGCGAACCTTGTTTGTGTATTTCGGCATCAGGTTCTATTCAATTGCGATGGTGCTGCTGGCGTTGCTGTCCTCGGGTGGTTAAGGACCTCCTGCCAGGCTGCAACCATGGACCAGTGCTGTCTGGGGCATCATCAGCAGCCTGGACAGCAAAGTACAGCTGCAATGACATGGTTTGCTTCCATTTGAGTTAAGAGGCTTCAAATGCTTGTGCCAGCCCTGCCACACATGCAGTAAACTTGCTCGTGAATGCTGCACCTCACCCCGTTTCCTTGCCCCTGCCCATCCACCCGCATCTTGCAGGAGCATGCCCTTGCCGGCTCCCAGCGCCAGCAGCAGCAGCAGCAGCAGCAGCAGTCGGGCACTGCAGGAGCGCTTGGGGAGCTGCCGCCACGTCAGAACTCCCTGCAATCACTGCAGTCCCTAATGTCTTCCGAGCCAGGGTGGCTAGATGATGTAGTGGGACCACGAGACAGCAGCACTGCTTATGCTGGCGGCAGGTCTACTGCTGCTGCTGCTGCTGCTGCTGCACATACAGCTGGCCGGCTGGGTCCGTCCCGGCTGCAGCACACTGTCAGCGTCTACGCAGACGCAGCAGCAGCAAGCTTCCAGGAGCTCCAGCAGCGGCAGCAGCAGCAGCAGGAGCAAGGCGAGCGGCAGCACCAGCGCATGCAGCAGCAGGTGCAGCAGCGCCTGGCGGCACAGTGGTGGTACCTGCCTGCAGATCGCACCCCCCAGCAGCAGCAGCAGCAGCAGCAGCAGCAGGTGCCGTCAGGCCACCAGCTCGACCAGCAGCAGCAGACACAGCAGCAGCAGCCTGCAGAGCAGCAGCAGCAGTGGATTGACCAGCTGGAGCAGCAGCAACCCCAGCAGCAACCCCAGCAGCAGCAGCAGCAGCAGGCTGCTGAGCTGCCAGAGGCGCTGTTTGAGTCCCAGATGCTGCCGCAGTATGTGCGGCGGGAGCTGGCTGGGCTGACTGCTGAGGAGCTGGAGGAGATCATGGTGAGGGCTGAATATTGTGTTTTGATGTTTGTTATATGTTTGTATGTGGGTGTTTTGCATACTGATGACAAGGAGAGCTGGCTGGGCTCACTGCCGAGGAGCTGGAGGAGATCATGGTGAGGGGCTGGGGTATTTGATATGTTTGTTCGCGTGTAGCGCATATGATTGTGTTATCTTGTGGTGCTGGCACCAATGATGAGGCGCTGGGGTATGTCGGACAGGCTGCTGCATGTGTGGCAATGGTGTTGCGTGTGTCATAAAGTTGGCTGACAAACCTCCAGATGATAGAATTATTGCTGGTTTGGCCTAGGCTGGGCTGGAGTCAGTGGGGATCTGCCCGCGCAAGCATGTGTGTGCTGAATGTTTTTGTGTTTATCAGTGGACTCATGAACCTCTGGCATGAGACAGCCGGCCGCCAACAATGTGGCAAGTTGTCCTACGCCAGGGGTAGGTGACTCCGCACTTGCATGTGCACATTACCTTGACGTCTACTGCTTGTCACCTGTACATTCAAACACTCTTGCTGTGCAGCGCTTACTCTAGACTAAGCGCCGCGCAGCAGGCAGGCATGCAGCATACATGTCCTGTCCTTAAATCCCACCATCATCCTTTTCCTGGTTTTTTCCTTGTGTTTAAGTGGACTCCCCAACCTCTGGCGTAGAGCTTCTTGCCCTGTACACAGCGGCAAGATGCCCTACGCCAGGGGTGGGTGACTCCGTGCATGCATTTGCACATGTCTGATGCCTGCTTTTTGCAATCCTCTGCACCCCGTTCTCGCTGTGCAGATCTTTCCCTGCGCCAACGCCTGCGCAGCATGCACGCATATGCATGCAGCTCATCTGCTCCTGGGCTCCCTGCTAGCTGCATCCTTCCAGTCACCTCCTCCTGACGACACCATCCTCTGCACCTGTGCGCCCGCTTCTGCATCTCCGCCCGCTGCCTTCTCTGCTGCCATTCACCTGCAGCTGGAGCAGGCGCTGATGGCTTCGCTGCAGCAGGCTGCTGCTGCTGAGGCTGCTGCACTGGTGGCGCGCCAGCTGCCCGCATGGGCGCCCGGTGCTGCTGCTGCTGCTGCTGCTGCTGGAGCTGGAACTGCTGCCACACGGTGAGCGGTTGCAATCCTTTCCAATGCTTGTGTTCGCACGTTGATTGTGCCTTCGCCGCTGCTGCTGCTGCTGTTGCTGCTGCTGCTGCTGGATGTGGAGCTGCTGCCACGCGGTGAGTGGTGACGCTGGTTACCATTGCTGGGCTTCATTAGGGTGTGGGATGTGCAGTCACTGGTTTTGAGCCACAAACCAGCAGCAGCATTGGTGGTGGATGACACCGGTGCGGGCAAGTCCATGGCGGCACCACGGCAGATGTGTTCTGCTGTATGGGTCATATACAACCTCTCACTGCATGCCTGTTCTTTGTGCGGCAACTGATCCTATGCAATCGTTGCTGCTGCCAATCCTGTCCACCTGGCCTGTTCCTGCAAAGCAGGGCAGCAGCAAGTTGACTACCAATGCAGGCTGCTACAGCCCTGCCAGATGCTGCACCACCCTGCTGCTGTGCAACAAGCACTGCTGAACCCTCAGCACACTCAGAAGACACGTCATGGCTGGCAGCACATGGGGCAACAAGCGCTGCTGAATGCTCAGCAGCTTACTCAGAGGATACATCACGGCTGGCAGCACGCCGGCAGCCGCAGGGCACCAGCACAGCTCCAGCTGGGTGTAACACCAGCAGAGCTGTCAACCCACAGCAGCAGCAGCAAGATGCGCGGGAGGGTGGCGAGGCTGCCTGTCAAACAGTAGCCAGGCTGTTGCACTGGGCACAGAAGATGAAAGGGCAGCAGCACCTGCCCAGCCGTGTGCGTCTGAGTCAGCTGGTTGCTGCTGCTGTTGTGCGTGGCAGTCCAGTTTTAAGCGGCTGCATGCTGCAGCTTTACATGGTCGGCACGACTGAGGCATCACCATCAGCAGCAGCACCAGCAGCAAATGCAGCAGAGGCAGGTGCTGTGGAGCCTGTGACTGTGGAGATTGCAGCAGCACCAGGAGCAGCAGCACCAGCAGCAGCAGCAGCAGCAACGCATCATGCGGACGTTGTAGTGCAGGGCTTTGTGTTGGACGCGCCAATGATGACGAAGGCGCTGCAGGCACAAGGCACCAGCACGAATCCTGCTGCAGGCAGCAGCAGCAGCAGTGGCGGCACTGCTGCTGCTGCTGCTGCTGCTGCTGCCAGCAGCTACTACCTGAGCTCCCTGACGCCGGAGCAGCAGCAGCAGCAAGCTCTGGCAGCAGCAGCAGCCAGCCTGGCAGTTGTGCAGCACCCAGATGGCTCACTTTCGTTACTAACAGATCTGCCAGGTCATCACCTGACTGTGCAGCAGGCAGCAGCAGCAGCAGTTCTGCCAGGCAGTGAGGTGTGGGATGACTCAGATCTGCAGCTGCAGCGGCGGCTGGCAGCAGTAGATGCTGAGCTGTCAATGCGGCTGGCTGCTGCTTGTGCAGTGGCTGATCAGGTGGCAGCTGCTGTCTCTGACGCGCCAGCTGCTGCTGGCACCAGCCATGCTGCTGTTGACGGCAGCAGAGCTGTTGCAGATGGCGTGGGTGCTGCAAGCAGCAGCAGCGCTATTCATGCAGGGCTATCAGCAGGTGATGGGGCCAGCAGAGGCATGAGCAGCGCAATTCAGCTGCATGATAGCACTCCTGGCACAGGAGCAAGCGGCATAAACAGCAGCTATTATCTTTGCATGGGGGCTGGCGTGGGTGTGGGTGGGCAGCAGCAGCTGCAGCAGCATCAAGTCAGCGCAGCATCTGTTGCAGGCGCTTCATCAGCAGCAGCCGCTGGTGCAAAGCCAGGTGCGGCAGTTCAACTTTTGCCACCGGCATCACCAGTAACAGTAGCAGCAGCAGGAGGTCCGACACCTGCAAATGCAGTGGCAGGTCCAGCCCCTGCAGCAGCAGCAGCAGCAGCAGCAGCAGTGCCTGAACCTGCTGAGGACTTTGCAGAGCGCCTGCGGCGTCTGGATGCTGCCTACACAGAGGCGATGCAGCAGCGGCTGCAGCAAAGCAGCACGCAGGGGCAGTAGCAGCAGCAGCTGAGCTGAGGCCTCTGGGGCAGTAGCAGCAGCTTCAGCGAAGGAGTCAGTAGCAGCAGCAGCGGCTGCAGCAAAGCAGGCAGGGGCAGTAGCAGCAGCAGCAGCTGAGGCCTCTGGGGCAGTAGCAGCGGCTGCAGCAAAGCAGCAGGCAGGGGCAGGAGCAGTAGCAGCTGCAGTGAGGCCTCTGGGGCTGCTGCAACGAGCCTTCCACTGACTCTGCACAAGTACAGGGTACCAACGGCCGCCCACACAGCTGCTGCGGCTGACGGCTGAACCTTTGTTGGTATGTTGACAATGGGTGTCTTGTGGTTAGCAGCAATGTTAGCAGCGAAGGCAGCAGCAGGGTGACTAAGCTGCCTGTTTCTGGTTGTCTTACAATGGCTGAGTTGGTTAAGCCAGCGGTTATGCGTCATTTTGCTGCTGCTAGGGGGGTGCATTTGAGGGGTGATGTTGTGTTTAGCACAGCTGCCCTTGGGTTTCTCTGTTGGCTTGAAGGTTGAGTTTTGCATTGTGTCAGCGCATATCTGCCTGCTGTCAGTTGTGGGTGTGTTTGCAATGTGGGTGGGTAGGTGCGTCACAATGGACGGCTGCGTGTGGCTCAGCAAGGCACAAGCTGCTGCTGCTGCTCCTGCTGCTGCGTCAGCAGCAGTCAAGGGGGATAGTCATGGTCGGGTGTTGGAAACAAACGCGTGAGGTGGGTGTGTTTGGTGCCGTCTCCTGCGGCATAGCATGCTGTGTTGGTGCTGCACAGCAGAGGCACCACACACAGGCTGTTGCTGTGCACACTGGGGATCCACCAGCCAGTGCCATGCTCAAGCATTGCAGCAGTAGGCACCCGTGCTTGCAGTTACATCGATGCTGTGGCGGGTATGCCAGGACGCGCTGGTTTGAAGGGGTGTGTAGGCCGCCTAGATATGCCGGATGGAGTATCTCTTGCACTGTGAGTTGAACGAGGTATGTGGGGTATGGCTGTGCATATCCAGGCGCTATCTGGTGATGCTGGTAGCTGCATTTGTCTTCGCTTTGGTGGCTCTGCATAGCACTGCTCTGTTGCGCTGCAGGTGTGTCTGTTCTATTCTTGGTGCGTGGCTGAGCAACAGCTGCGGCTGTGCACGCATTAGCGCAACGCGGCTGCAGACGGCGTCACAGGCGCTGGTTCATCATTTTGGTTTCGTTGCATACATATACTTAGTGCCGTTGGTGTGCACGCTTGCACTGTGTGCATTTAGCCATTGTATGCAATTGTGCATCCAGGTGTTTAGGCGTGCATGCTGCTGTGTGCATTTAGACATTGTTTGCATCCATGCATTCAGGTGTCTTTCAGGTGTCATTTGTGCATGCTGCTGCATGCACTCAGATCTTGTTCGCATTCAGGTGCTCAGGCGTGCACGTTACTGCATGCACTTACATTTCGTGTGCATGCATGCATGCATTCAGGCACTTGGCCGTGCATGGTGCGACTGTTGCTGTCTCTGCTCCCGATGCACCTGTCCTTTCCGGCACATGCAATGCATACATAGATGCTGTATAGATGCTGTAGGCATTCCTCAGTCGGCTTAGTTTGCTGCAGAGCATTATGCGGCACGACCAGCAGTCAGTTGTGCTGTTGCATTGGTACATCATACAGGATGCATGACAGGCATCCGTCCACGGACTGTATGATGTGCCTAGTGCATGTTACCCTGCAGCATACGGTCCAAAGCAGACACTGGAAGTGTGTTGCATGGCAGCCACTCCAATGCTCTAGCTGCAGCATTCAGGAGCGCCGCTTGCAGCACACACACTGAGCGCTTGGTAGTCAATGCATCTGCCTTTGTTTGCTGCTTTGGCTTCCACATCGTTGTTGCAGCATTGTTGTGTCCCACATGCACCTGACTGATTGAGCAGCATTGGTTTCCCGCACAGCATATGCAAGGTAGGCTGCCACACAGCCTGGCCTGCAACCTTTTCTCTGTTTGAAACCGGCAACGCAGCGCATCACGCATGCATGCAATACTGCATACAATAGCCCACGTGTGTGTGCATACGTTTGTCAGGTTTTCGACATACTGCGACTCAGCGGTGCTCATGGGACAGCTGTATTACATGTGCGCATAACACCTGGATTTGCAGTATGCAGGTGGCACACTTGTATTCATATGCTGCTTTTCAGTTTCACCTTGATTGCTAGCATTGCCTGTGTGGTCGGTCACCGCGGTATATGTGCCCTGGCTGCTGCACCTGCTGCAGCAGCCTCCGTGCCTGCGCATCATACATGTGCACGTCCCAAAGGCGCAGGGTCTTCCATCTTTGTTTGAGTGCGGTTTTGTTATAGTCAGCCTCCATGCTAGTTGTTGCTGCACATGTGGATGGTGCTTCTGCAGCAATTACATGAGCAGCAGCTGGTGTGCATTCGTGTGTTGCAGAGAGTGCGTGCATGTGTGTGTGCGATTCTTCCGTCTGGTTGCATGCACTCCACAGTCCCACGCGGAGTGTAGGATACTAGCGGGTATTAGCAGCACCGGGTGTTGTTGTGAAGGCCGAGTATCAGCCGAGTATGATAGCAGCAGCAGCAGCAGCGGCAGCACAACCCCTTCCTTCCTGGCAGGAGCAGTTTGAACTGGAACTGTACAGTTGCAGGGCACCACCAGCACAAGTGTTGCAGGTGTTGCAACAGCCTGCATGCTTCTGTGCTGATGAGCCGGGCTGCAATCCGAGAGCTGGAGTGGTAAAAGTAACAATGTCTGGCAGCCAGTTCAGTTGCATGGTGTGCTGCTGCTGCCCCTTGTTGCGTGTTGATGCACTCAGCGGTGTGCTACTGGGGAGGACGGTGCTGGCAGAGCTCTGCACACTCCCCAGCACTGCTGCATTGTGAACTTTGCATGATGCTGCAATTCATCTAGCAACTGCTTTGCTTGCCAATGCACCAGGTCTAGCAGCAGCATACTCCTCGTGGGTGTGCAGCAGTCCGGTGCACAAGCAGGCGCTGGTCACAGCTGCTTGTGCTAAGCCAGCAATGCATTGGCCAGTGCTCAACAGGCCCTTGCATAGGTGCCTGGTGGTGGCAACGTCTTCAATGGATGTTAGCAGAGGCTGTCCTTACACTTTGCCTGCAGGATGCGTTGACAAACTTGACGTGTCATTGCTGCTAGCTGTTGACCATTTGACACACGCCTTGATCTGTGGTGGAATCGGCAGTTGGCCTCATCTGCCGGTGTGACACCGTGTTGGCAGCAATTTTTTTAGTTACATGTGGGTCCTGGCACCATCTTGGAAGGTATGAGGCAGCAATGGAGCATGCAGGCGCCACATGTGCCATGCGTGTATTCTGCAGTTGGATATTGATACCTCACAAAGTCATGTACTGTCAGAGGCTGGTGTGCAGCTGTACGTGCAGCGTTTTGCACATACAAATCCTGCAGTGTTGCTGCGAGTGTGTCCCTCGCATGTTGCTGAG
The DNA here is from genome assembly GCA_030272155.1 of Tetradesmus obliquus. Lineage (NCBI taxonomy): Eukaryota > Viridiplantae > Chlorophyta > Chlorophyceae > Sphaeropleales > Scenedesmaceae > Tetradesmus > Tetradesmus obliquus. Next base: position 7,243,213 of record CP126193.1, on the reverse strand, counting down.
GTGTGTGCTGCTGCGTCTTGACCACAGGATGAGGAGCTCAGAGGAGCTTGGGCTGAGGTGTGGTTGAAGCATGTTAGGGACTTTGCCTGCGTGCTATGGCGTGCGTTTGTGAAGTCTTTATACTATTGCGCGTTTATCACTGACACTTTGTTCATGTTTTGTCAGCCCAGCGACCTTGTCCTCGATGTCACCTGATTAGCTGGGAAGCTGGGTGCACTGCTGACTCTGGTTCTGTAAACACTGCAGTGTTGCTGAGTGTGGCGTGTCTTTATGTTTCACAATCAACTAGTGTAACTGGCTGTAGCGCGTGGAGAAGGTTTGCCAGTGATTTTCACAGCGTGCAGCAGGAAACCTTGGCACCAACTGACATGCAGGGCTTGGCAACAGCGCTGCCAAGCCAAAATGAGATAATCGCTAATATGCAAGGCGTTATAAAGCTGCACTGCAACCACGCGGGAGCAAATGATGCGCTCAGGATGTCGTGAAACAGCCGGACTCCAAGTTGAACACACTGACATGTCACGGGTGACTCAGCACGCTAATCTCGCTGAACTGTACATTCTAGTTGTCTTTTTTGTTCAACTTCTGCAGTATTTTCTTATTTTACTCAATTTTCGAAACGTGTGTGCTTTCGAAAAGTCACCAGGTCATCACGCCACATGTCTCGGCGCGTGAATGCCTATGAAAAGGCTGGCCTAGTGCTTTATCAACCTAAGATAGTCGACGGATCGGGCGTCACGGAAACCTGGAGCTTTGAGCATCAAGTGGCGCCTGATGTGCTGCAAAAGGCCCAGGCTCATGCTCAAGCAGCAGCAGAGCTGGCAGAGGAGTTAGCGGCATCTCATGCGGACGAGCTTCTGGCTGCCAGGCCTTGGAAGTGCTGCGTGTGCCGCAAGGAGAAAGCACTCCAGCTGCTGCAGCATCCAGTGCCTTACATGAAGCTCCTGCAGGTAGGTGCTACAGCTCGCGACACGACCCTGAGGGTCCTATGCGCAGGACGTGACTTAGAGTGCTGGCTTGTAGGAACTGCACCCCTTTGCACCCCTGAATCATAAGAACAGAGACAGCGGCCAGTAACATCTGCTGATGACATGGCCCTGCAAGCTGTGCTGCGCTGCATGGATACTCTTGTACTCGGTATTTGCAGCATGTGCATGCGTGTAAGATGGAGTCTGCTTGTCGTCATGCCTACTGTTGTTTTTAGCACGTCAATGAAGTACGGATCACAAACCAAAGCATACGGTACCAGCAACAGCCACATGCGTGCATCTGGTGTAACCCTCGCGATGTTGCTGCTGACTTGCTGCTGCTGCTGCTGCTGCTGCTGCTGCCATACACCTGCGTCCTGCTGCCCACAACAACGCAGCCCACCATCACTGACTTGCCAGGGGTGGTATGCTCCTCACGCGACTGCGCAGCTCAGCACCAGCAGGAGTACAGGAAGGGCCTGGGTGGCGTGCTCAGTGAGCGCCAGGCGTCAGCAACACCCTTCTACATGGCAGGTGCAGCCCTGCTGGGCGTGGCAGCAGTGATTGTGGCCTCAGTTGTGTAACTGAATGATGTCACAAAATGCTGCAGTGCCAGTTTGTTGCAGCTGAAGTAGTGGCTGAGCAGCCAGTGCCAGCAGCCAGCGCTGGTTGCTGGCGGTTACTTGCAGCACAGCCGCTGTGTGCATGCATGCGCTGCGCTCTGCAGCCGCTTTGTGCAGTGATGCTCCAGTGGTTTGATGCCAGCATGTCAGTCAAAGGCTGTGGACAGGAGTTGCGGGGTCACTGGCAAGGGGTTTGGCTTTTGATTTGCTGGTCTGCTGCCGATGAGAGGCAAGCATCTTGCAGCAACATGCTATGAGCTGTTGGTTATTTGATATCAAATACATTTACATCGATGTACAGCATGTTGAATTGCTGTTTGTGACATAGTTGCTATGGCAGTCATTTGCAATTGTCTTGTGTATAGTCAAGGCATTGCTGCTGTCAAATGCTGCTGTTCCATAAGAGCATGGCTAGGAATGCCGGTTGAGCTCTTATTGATTACAGCTGCTGCATACTGTACATGTACAACAACCAGCCACAATCACCCATTGTTCCGTCAACAGCCTTGAAGTCAGCCCATAAGGATGCAGGCAGGCTGTTTGCACTGAATTGCATGCATGCAGCCTGCTGCGTATTGTCACCTATGTATGCATGGTAGCCTCAGATCATGGGGCGCCGACTGGTTGTTCAACAGGCGTAGGCGTTGCATGCATGCATGCGCGGAATCTGCAAACTCAGCTTGGCCACTAGCTTGCCTTGCTCAGGCAAGATTTGTTACGAAAGGCCGGCTGAGAGGTCAAGAAAATACAGTGCTTCCACACTCCAGCATGAAAAGACAATATGGCAGCACAGCCTCTTGTAGATGGCTGCTGCATGACGCCATTGATCACAAGGATGTGAAACTTGAACTCTTTATTTGTGGAATTTCCTACGACCTTGCTGTTGCAGCCTGGACAGCCAGGCAGGCATGTTCATTACCAAGTTTGTTGAGTTTGCTGGTTTGTAACATGCAGTAACATAAGCTCAAGCCTCCACAATATCTCTGTACCAGCAGTAAAATGAACTGTCACTAACAGTGCCAGCAGAGCTCCTGCAGCTGCTATAGTGCACACTAGTATTCAAGTTCAAGTTTCAAGTTCTTGATTGCTTGGCAGCGGCACACGAGTTATGCTGCCCTGCTTGACAGCAGCCTGCGCAGTACGTGCAGCAGTAGTGCTGATACCACCAACACACGCTTGGCAGCCATTGTTGTACTTGCAGCATCACACTGCACAGGATCGTCGCATTGCCAGCCATGCCCACTCAGTCTCTCACTCACACAGTCGTGAACGGCCCGTGCCAGCTAGCCGCACAGGGTTCAGCGTGGCAGCTCCATTGACACGGGCCTGCTGCTGGCAGGGCCCAAGCTGCCGCTTTGCGATGGCCGCTGTGATGCTGGCTCATCCTGCGGCCCTGCTGCTGCCATCTGCTTCAGCATGGAGCTGGCAACTGGCCCCGTGTCCTCCACCAGCATGTTGAACATGCTGTTGGGGTTTTGCAGCAGCGTGGAGGGCCTGTCAAACTCCTTGACCTGGCAGCAGCAGCAGTGGAAGCAGCACAAGCTTTAGCATGGCTTGTCTTTTACAAGCGTGTCCACCTTATGCTTTGCATGCAAGTATGCCAGAGGGCTGCGACAAACGTACTGCGCATTAGCAGCGTGCAATATGCAGACAAAAGCGTGGTGTCCATTGCTGCAGGTGCGCGCACCTGGCCCTGTGCCATCGCCAGGATCTTGTCGCTGAAGATGATGGTGTCCAGGCGGTGAGCGATGGTCAGCGTGGTGCGGCCTTGGAACACACGCCTGATGGTGCGCTGGATCAACAGGTCAGTCTGCAGCAGAGGCAGCACGTATGCGGTAGGAGAGCAGCTGAGGCCTGAGCAGGACAGCAGCTACGCCAATGCATCGCACACATGTAAAGCCAGGTATACGCGGCTCCATTTGCAGCGCCCTCAGCTGCAAGCATGGTGTGTCTCTACCCTGAGCATAGCGCATGTGCCCTGCTGAACTACTTCACAAACAGACCTGCAGGTCCATTGCTGCTGTGGCCTCGTCCAGCACCAGGATGTGTGTGCGCTTCAGCACGCAGCGCGCCATGCAGATGAGCTGCTTCTGGCCCAGGCTGAAGTTGGAGCCGCCCTCCACCACAGGCCCATCCAGGCCGCCAGGCAGATCCGCCACGGCCTGCTTCAGGTGCACCAGCGCCAGCGCGTGCCACAGCTCATTGTCGGAGGCCTCGCCGAAGGGGTCCAGGTTGCTGCGCACGGTGCCCTTGAACATGACGGGCTCCTGGGGGATGATGCTGATGCGCTTGCGCACCTGCGGGTGAAGGCAAGGCCGCGTCACAGCGGGACATTATCCGTGAGTGGTTCTACGGCGAACACAAGCACTGGACTGCCAGCAAAGACATGCCATTGCCGCTTCAAGACGTGTCATCGCAAGATGCACCATATCAAGTGCAGACAGAGGGAGTGTGCCAGCATGACACTAACGCAACAGCAGAAAGCACCAGTGCAGAAAGACAGGCTGCAGCACAAGTCAGAATTTTGTGCTGCTCTTGCGCCTTGTGAACACACCTCGCGCAGCGGCATGTTGGCAATGTCCACGTTGTCAACCAGGATGCGGCCGCCAGCCAGGCCAATCATGCGGAACAGCGCCATCAGCAGCGTCGTCTTGCCAGATCCAGTGCGGCCCACGATGCCAACCTGTTGACAGCATCACCAGCATAAGGTTGCTTGTCAGCGCCTAGTGCATTAGCCACTTGTTCGTCGGATACTTCAGCAGATTGCACCAAGCTGACTTCTATCAAACGCTCAAAGCTGCTGATACGGTGCATGAACTCCAACCAGTCGTGCTTGCCGCACCTTCTCGCAGTCTTGCACGTGGAAGTTGACATGCCTCAGGGCCAGGGGCCCGCCAGGGAAGTAGCGCAAGCTGACGTTCTCAAAGCACAGGTCGCCTAGCAAAGGTTACAGCAGCAACAGCTGTGTGAGGTATTGTGCGGCCCAATGCAGCAGTAACACGTCTTGGCATGAAAGGCACTACTACAAGGCTTCGACAGGGGTGGTGCAACCCTTGATGACAGTGCGCGATGCAACCCGCAGCAAAACTCAACCTACACGAATATGACTCTACATGGCTGCAGACAGAGCAGATGTCCAATGGTTGCAGCAGATAAACACTGTTCACTCCCTGATCGCAGCTCAGCTTACCTGTCGCTGGCCAGTCTGGGGGTGTTGTGCCTTCAATCACCTTGACCTCCTGCAGCTTCACACCAGCATCTCCACCGCTAGCAGCGTGGTTGAATGGCGCGCCAACCACAGCCAGCGCATTGCTGGGTGCTGCAGCCCTGGGGCTGATCACTGCAGTCACACCGCTGTCACTGGTGGCACCATGCTGGCCACCGTGATGGTGGTGCAGCCCCGGCAGGTGCAGGCCGTGGTGGCCGTGGTGGTGGTTCTGGTGCGAGCTGTCTGCGCCGTCAGCTGAGCTGGCAGTTGCTGTCACGATGGAGCTTGCCATGCGCAGAGAAGCCTGGCGCCTAGCAGCTGGGGTGCGTATGGAGCGGTGCTGGCCGCTGCGGGGCCCTGAGAAGCTGCCAACAAAGCTGGATGGCTTGCGGTTTGACGCTGTGCGGTGCAGCCCCAGGGCCACCACAGGCTTCTCCACGTGATCGGTGTTATCCTCAATGGTCTCGTCCTCGTTCACTTCAGTGGGCACCTGTCATTGCAGATACATGCCACCAAATGTGGGCGTGCAACATGGGCGCAGTGCCAACCAAAAAGCATGCTCCAAAGATCCGCAGGTCATGCATACAGTACACATTCTACTGTGCAGCAACTCCTCAGCATTACCATGAAATTTGATGGATCAGTCGCTTTACCTGTGTTGCAAATGAGGCCACGCGCTCCACAGCGTCCCACATCGAGACAGTGTCAGCCACACCGCGCACCACCCATGTGAAGAACACAAGGACCTGCAGCGCAAGGCAGTAACCAAGCAGCAAGCATGTCCGCACAGCCCCACAGGCTCACTGAGAGGCACAGTCGCCTTATGGAAAAATCATAACAAGTGGCGTTCATTCTTAGCAATGGTGCTGTGCAGTAGTGTCTGTAGCAGCTGTTGTACTGCGCCGCAAGCAGTCCGCCACCCACCTGGATGGAGTTGCTGATGGCCAGGCCAACATTGGCTGCACCCAGTTTCTCGCTCATGGCCACGCTGAACAGGCAAGTCGCCACCACCAAAATGGCTCCAAAGAAGTCACACCAGAATGCAAGCCACAGGTGTGTCTGCTCAGTGTTGAACAGAGCTAGGTGGTGCACGTTCACCAGATTCACATTCTCCTACAGCAGCAGGACAGCAACAGGCATATAAACAGCCATGAGGGTGAGGCCAAAGCAGCTAATTGGATTGTGCAGCAGTTGTCAACAGGTGTGCATGCCCGAACCGCGAAGCAAGTATGACAAGCACCACTTGTGCTCACGCCAGCAACCGACCTGAATGAAGTAGGGAACAGCATTGAAAGCCCTGATGACGTCCATGCCCTGCAGTGTCTCGTCAACGTGCACAAACAAGGTGCTGGCAGTGTCGCCAGCCCAGCGCTTGAGTACTGTGGCACTTGGCAGGTAGAGGTACTGTACAGGCGCAGCAGCAGCAGCAGCAGCAGCAGCAGCAGCAGCAGCAGCGCGCAGCGAACTCAGCAGCAATTACTGATATTGTGAAATCGGGTGCAACTGTCATGCAAATGCCAGCTATTTCACTTTGCTATGTTTGACCATGTACAACAGTAGGATACAGCCACTGAGAGAGGTACTGCTGGGCAGTTGCAAACACAGCTGACACAGATACTTTCAGATTTGCTGCCCACCTGCATCATGAAGAACGCTGCTATCAAAGCGCCTGTCATGGCGGCGTAGTAGTAGATGCTGGTGGTCACAATGGCCAGGCTGGTCAGCAGGATCATGAGGTAGATGCCTGTCATGTGCAGGGTGTCTGGCAGAGTCTCATCCAGGGTGTCCTGCACAAAGCAAGGCCATTTGCGGGTTTCAGGCGGAGATCATCATCTCAAGCTGAGGGAGTCATGAAGCAGCAAAACTAAGGCCCTGACTAAGTCTGCCTGTTAGCGCACCTACTTGATGCTGCAAGAGCACATACGTGCAGAACAAGGTAAAACAATTTTACACTGCATGCCAGCGCACCTGGTCCCTTGCAAAAGCGTTCAGCACATCGCCAACGGGTGTGCGCAGGAAGAACAGGACTGGTGCAGAAAGCACACGGCTGAACAGTGTGTTATGCAGGTTGGTGCTGGCACGGATTGACCAAATGCCGAAGAGGGTGTCGCGTGTCAGCAGCAGCCCAATGAAGAGAACCACAAGCGCCATGTAGATCAGCAGGTACAGCTGTTGTGCGCGCATCATGCTGTACTTGAGGTAGAAATGTGCGGGATCATCAGACGCCCAGGACCTGCAGCAGAGGCAGCAGCAGGCACAATCACTGCTGGCCTCCAAAATCCTGCTCGTCACTGCTGGGCCCTACAAGCTGAGCAGCTACATGCTGCCCAAGGTGGGCACCAGTTGGTAAAACTTCGTGACTTCCGCCTTTTTCTGGTGTTCTTACTCAGTACTTGCATTGCCCTTGCCCGCAGCAGTGACCACTGCACATTCAAAGAGTTCGCACGCACCTGATCCACCAGTCGCCCATGATGCGCGTTGTCTGTGTGAAGGCAAACACGAAGATTGAGAAAAGGCCCAGCAGCAATCCGCCGCTGCGGAAGTACACCATCCCAGCCTGCACAGCGCTCAGGCGTTTGCACGTGCCATTGAACTTGGCAGCAATCTCTGCAGGGGTCTCAATGCAGTCATCCGGCAGCTGGCTGGCAGTGTGGCCGTGGCGTGCCTTGATCAAGTCGTGGCTGTCTTCATTGTGGCCATCAGCCTTGGTCTGCAAAGCAGGCGCACAGCTTGATTGTTGTGCTACATGTGTGCCATGCTACCCGCCTCCTTGGCATCTGATGGTATGCAACGTGCACCTGCACTGTCAATTGCACATATTTAAAGGACTGGCAGCCAGTGCTGGAGGAAAGTGTACATACCTTGTCTGCAGCTGCCGCTGGCGCAGTTGCACTCTCCTTGCCCTCTACTGTCGCTCCCATCATGTGGTCCACAGGCATGTGCGTGTTGATGGCAGCTGAGTTGTAGTGACCAAAGTAGACCACAGCAGAGTCCTTCACAATTGCCACCTTGTTGCACTGTGTGGAGGAACAAGACACATGCACACCATTCAAGTCAGCAGGTGACGGCAGGAGGGCACATGCGTTTTTTGACAATGCAAGCATGGCAAACGCTGGGGACACAGAGCACATGTTGTATGTTTGAGCAGCATGACAACATACCCCTATGAGCCTCTCGTTGGCTCCTGACTCCCCCTATGAGCCTCTCGTTGGCTCCTGACTCCCCCTATGAGCCTCTCGTTGGCTCCTGACTCCCCCTATGAGCCTCTCGTTGGCTCCTGACTCCCCCTATGAGCCTCTCGTTGGCTCCTGACTCCCCCTATGAGCCTCTCGTTGGCTCCTGACTCCCCCTATGAGCCTCTCGTTGGCTCCTGACTCCCCCTATGAGCCTCTCGTTGGCTCCTGACTGGGGTTCCCACTCCTCGTTGAGTGGAGCATGTAATGTAATGTAATGTAATGCATACCTGTGGCAGCAGCTCCAGCTGGTGTGCAATCAGAACCACTGCCTTGTCCTTGAGCAGGCCCTTGATGCACTTGTCAAAGATGTGCTTGGATGTGTGCTGATCCACAGCAGACAGGGGATTGTCCAGCAGCACCAGCTCAGCATCGTGGTAAGCAGCGCGCGCAAGGCATACGCGCTGGCGCTGGCCACCTGACAGGTTGATGCCACGCTCTCCAGCCATGGACGCATCGCCTGCATGTGCAGCACAAGGCACACTGTTACTGAAAGTGCCGGATGCTTTTTTGCCATTAGCTACTGCAGTATAGCTGGCAGCAGTGGGCAATGCAAAGCTGCCAGCAGCGCATGGGCGACATTGCAGCTGCTGCCCGCGTCATGGCATTTGTGCCGCCATTGTTGTTTCACAGCTGCAGTCTGCACATTCGCACCGTTTGGCAAAATCTTCAGGTCCAGCTCAAGTGCACATGCATGGATGACAGCCTTGTACTTCTCCTCATCAAAAGGCATGCCGAACAGGATGTTGTCACGCAGGGACAGGTTCTGCACCCATGGGCTCTGTGGCACATAAGCAATGGTGCCACCAACTGCGACATTGCCTTTGGCCACAATCATCTTGTTGAGGATGGCTTGCAGGATGCTGCTCTTGCCTGCAGGCACAAGTACAGGCGCAGGTGCAGCGAAAGATCAGCACAGATCCTGCATGTCAGGGCAGCACATGCATCTGCGCAGTGATATCTGCTACGAACCATGAAATTTCAAAAGGCCAACAGCCAGTACTTACCACAGCCGACGCGCCCCACAACTGCCACCACCTCTCCTGGCTTCACCTCAAACTCTGGCACTGTCAGCGTAAACTCAGCTGGGTTGCCGTAGTGCAGCTCCGCATCTTTCTGCGCACACAGCAAATGTGGGCTCATACAATCAGGACAGATATGGAGCGCCAGCATAGCCAGAATCACTAAAGTCCACCAGGTACATGCGCGGTTTGAAGTGGTTGCAGCTTGCACATAATTTGGCTCTGCTGCTCTGCATGCAGCAGCTTTCCAAAAGACAAAATGCTGCTGCCACTCACAATGACTGCTTGTGGCTCAGATGCCTGGGGCTGCTCCTGAGTTTCTGGAAGCAGCAGGAACGCCTGGATGCGCTTCATGGCCGCAATGGCCTCTGCAACAAGAAACAGATGCAGTTCACCTCAGAGCAGCACGCCTGGTGCATCATGAGTTCTTGAAACAGGAGATGCAGATGTGTTTCATCGCGTTCAAACACCGCAGTCGCAAGAACCAGCACAAATAGCAACCACACCTGACATACACACCTGATGCTCCACGCAGCGCCTTGGGCAGCACAACCAGGGGGAAGCGCAGTGTGTTGAACAGCGACAGCACCACAAAAGCCATAGCGGGGGTAAGCTTGCCCACACTGTAGGCGTAGGTGGCGAAGATGACCAGCGCAATTGCTGGTGGGACTGCAAAGACGAGGCACAGGTTGAGCGTCTTGATGACTGCTGTCTCCCTGATCAGCTCTAGCTCCCGCTCACGGACCTGGGACAGGGTGCAGAATTAAACAGCATTGGCACAGTTGGTGGATGCCTGAAGAGGTAAACAAACACCAGCAAGTGCATGCTCACGGAGAAACAAGGCAAACAGTGAGTGGGACCCCTCTGAAGATGTTGGCAGCTTGCAGGACACATGTATATGCAATATGAGACTCTGCGCGCTTGCAGGTGTCCGCTTGCAGGACTCTGCTTGCATGGATGTGCTTGCAATATTGTGCTTGCATACGTGTGCTTGCAGGACACATGCAAATGGTTTCATGCAATACATTGTGTTGTTGCCATATGACAGGGCAGCAAGCAGCTGAGTTCAGTCCTGGTTGCCGCTGTGCACTTGAAGTTGTACTACTTCATTCCACCTCACCTCCTTGACCTGGCGTGCAAAGCTTGTCTCCCACACGTAGAACTTCACTAGCTTGATGGCGAGCAGTACCTCGTGCATTCGCAGCACTCGTGCATCAGACACCTCCACATTGGCCGTCTTGTGCTGCGCAATCTTGTAGCCAAAGTAGTACTGCAGTGGCAGAACCACCAGCACCACACCCAGTGCTGGCAGACCATAGACACCACCGGTGCGCCAGAGCAGCAGCCCAATGATGGTCGCAGCCTCAAGGGGCGCCGTCCACACCTGCAGCAAGAACATAACAGGCAGTTGAGCTTGGTGTGCAGTAACAGCTTTAGCAGGGGCTGGGGCAATAGTTGCACCTGCGACAGGCGGGCTGTTGCTGAGCTGCTGTAGCAAGGCGGCTGCCTGCTGCTGGCATGAAAACAACACCAACCCCTGCAGGATGGAGAGTTCATCACCAGCCTGCTGACGGAGTGCTTGACGGTACTGCGATTGCTGCTGCTGCTGCTGCCGCGACATCGATCCTGTACTCACATTGTGGAAGTGCTGCACGCCTTCATACATCTTGATGCAGTCCGTGCTGACCAGGCTAACCACGTTGCCCCCACCATTGTTGTGCTCGCTCTGCAGTCGGAAGCTCTTCCTATAGACCGCTGTGATGAGTGCGGCGCGCACCTTGATGCCCACACGCATGCTGACATCACCCATGCGCTGCAATGCCAGTCCTGCAAAGATGGAGTCGAGGAAGAAGCTGCAGGCCAATACCCAGCCCACTCCCTTGTTTGGAATCGCATCCCAGCCATCCTTCTTCTGCACAAACTCAATGAGTGCGTTCACGAAGTAGCTGGCCCCCAGCAGCACAAAGGATGACCACATCAGCTTGAACACGCCAGCCAGCGCAAACTGCAGCCCAAATGTAGACATCAGTGTAGCCAGCATGGAAGGCTGCTTGCCATCATTCCGCGTTGTCTGCTTGCTCCATGCTTCTTGAAAGCGCTCAGTTGCAACTTCTGCTGCCTGGTCGCCCGGCATGCAGAGCTCTTGCTGCTTCAGCTGCCCCTTCCGCCCATCACGCACTATCTTGTACACCCATGTCAGCAGCAAACGCTGCCAAATATTGTCATTGCGTGTGTTTTCCTGTGGCAGGCGTGCCACCTCGCCCTTTGTCAGCCTATGCAGCATCGTGCCTGGCCTGCTGTTCGGCACCTAGCTGCTGCTTTACTTGCCGCCCACAGGGGCACGAGACACGAGCTTGGCGCCAATCTTTTTAGCAAACGCTATCAAAGATAATAAAGCCAACAGCCACAGGGACCTTCGCAGTCACATACAATGGTCAAACGAGTGCGACCCCAATGCTACTATGAGCTTCAGACCAGGCTAAAAACTATAGAACCGTAACGCCTCATAAACTATAGCAACCTATGTACCTTTGGGCATTGTTGGTGGGGAGTTGGGCATCGGTTAGGGTTCTTGGTTGAGGCAGCTGGCCCAGTGGGCCAGACACAAGCCCAGCCAGCTAAACATGAACACCTGCATAGCGCGCATGCTTTTCAAGTAGCATACTCTATCAGCATACCTATGGCTTGCGCACGTACGTTGTGCTGCAGTGCACCCAACCCCTGCAAAGCAAATGGCTGTAGCTTTGACACGCTCCTCAGGCAATGCTCCCCGCACCTGCATGTGCGTTGAGCAGACGTAGTGTGACTCATAGTAGTATTACATGTGTCGCCTGCTGATTTGCTGATTGCAGCCCAGGTGCAAAAGGTAGGCTCCTACGTCCGGACGTGGGAGGAGCAGGCAGTTGCCGCTAAGCCATGCGGGTGACAAGATGTCCATTGGCACTGCCATCCTTGTATGCACGTTGAACATTTCCCGTAAGAGCTGATCTTCAATCATGCAGCAGTACAAGCAGTAAACGCATGCACAACCACCAACATCCAGACAATGGCTGAAGTGTAGCGCTGCAGCGTTGAGATTATCTCAACACGGCATTGCAGGAGCTTCAGAACAGCCTGTCTTGAAGCAGCTCAACCTGCAGGATTGAAGATGCATCCAACCTCTTCCGCACACCCAGCACACACAAGTTGCCAATGAAGTGGGAGGTACCAACAGCAAGAGCCGCATGAGGGAACAACTGTCGAACACACTGCTGTGTCTGCAGCAATCTTTGACAGCAACACAAACTGAACGCAGCAGCAGCAGCAGGAGCAGCAGCAGCTAACCGGCGTACCTCTGAACAGCACACGGAGTCGTATCAAGGTCCTGTGCCCCGCCAATGGTGTAGAACTGTGCGCAATTCATGGCATCACTCCAAGTGCGTAAGCGGCTGGAATGCACTTCAGCCAGGGATGCTGGCTGCTTCAAAGCCCAGGCAGCATAAATCGCGCCACATACCTTATTTCGACAGCTCTTGCAGCCACTGTGACTTGGTCGGTTGTGCCATCGCCATAAGTGGCCTTGACATCCACATCAAAGTCGGGCTTGCCGCTGTTGCTCTGTGTTGCCTGATGCGTGTGGCGCCGCTTGAACCACACAGGCAACTCAAATACCCCATCCACTCACGTCTTACGACTGCAGTAAAGAAAGCAAGCATGGTACAACTTGCTGTGTATGTGACAGCCCTGCCAGGGCTGCTGCTGCGGCAGTGATCGCGGCAGCAGTGCTGGCATAGTGCCCTGCTTTTGCCCCGGACACGCAGGTTTACTGTCAGATGAAGGTTGCACAACGTTTGGTGACAGCCAAGATCACAGCTTGATGGGCTGCAGAGGTGAGAGCAAGGTGTTGAACAATGCACGGTGTGCTTTCAAAGCCCCAGCTGTCAATGACTGTCAATTGGCAACTGCCGCTGTAACATGTTCGCATCACCGATCACGCCGTTCACATCACGCATCAAGCTCTTCATTTCAACAATTTGCCTACATGTGAGAGCAGAACACGCTTCCCGACCTTGCTCGCAACAACATCGCACCCACATGTAGAGAACTGAACATACCCGCACAACAACAACATGCCTGGCACGTTGCACGTGAATATTTTGTCGCAGCATCTACTAAACTATTTTTCATGGTAGGCAGGGGGTAGATGCCCAAGCCTGCTCTTGTTTTGAAAGGAAACAATCCTCCTGCCACGTCTGCTGCAATCAGGGCACAAACCAGCAAGCTTGGAGTCAACAACGCTCTCCAGAAACAGCAGGGACAGCAGGAAAACAGCCACCCGGTGGTGCTGTTGCTGCTGCTGCTGTCCCATGCTGGCAGCATGCAGGCGTCCAACCCAGCTTGAGTGGAACGAACCCACAGCTGTGCGGCAGCACAGCAACATACAGTGAAGCTGCCCAACCAGCACGGGGCGTATTTCAGCAAGCAGCAGGCACTCCAGCAGCGGCCCCTGCTGCACAGCCTGACCCACAAGGTTTGTGCTCAACAACAGCAGCAGCGATAACACCATGCTGCCCAGCGGTGTCAGCCCAGGAAACAGCGGTTATGATGGCTCTCCAACACCAGAGCAGCTGCCGCCACTGAAAAAGCTGCGCAGGTGTCCTGCAGCTGATGCCCCACAACAGGCACATAGGCTGGCTGCACATTATGCTGTGGCAAGTCACCACCAACATGACGCAGCGCTTGAAGCGCTGCCACAATTGCAGCAGCAGCAGCAGCAGCAGCAGTGTCCACAGCAGCGGCGCCTGTCGCAGCAGCCACTGCAGGAGCAGCTGAGTGTGCTGGCCCAGCTGCAGCAGGACGCAGCCTACCAAGCAGAGCAGCGTGCAGCACTGCTGGCTGCCTTGGGCAGTGAACCAGGAAAAGGGCCTCCTGCAAGTGCTGGCAGCTGCGCTGCTGCTGCAGCTACAGCAAGAGCTCGCCTGCCGTTGTTCATGCGCAAGATGATGAACAAGGCCAGCAGCAGCTGCCGGCCGCACCCGGCACTTGCAGGGAGCATGCCCACCGCACACCAGCAGGAAGCGCCGCAGCAAAGAGGACAGAAACGCAGCTATCAGGAGGCGCAGCAGCAGCTGCTGCTGCAGCCAAGTCGCCCACAGCAGCAACACCAGCAGCAGCAGACGATTGAAGCTCCAGCTAGAGTGGATGCCCAGCAGCAGCAGCAGCAGCAGCAGCAGCAGCAACAGCAGCAGCAGCAGCAGGGTCCACGCCAGGCGGGACAGCGCGTCTCTTGGGCAGATGCCACTCCTGTGTCTGCAGCAGCAGCAGCAGTAGCACATGCGGCAGCCTCCAGCGGCAAGGATGAGCCTGACAACGGCCAGCAGCAGCAGCAGCAGCAGCAGCAGCGCGCAGCAGGACGGGCAGCTTGCAGCAGCAGACCCACCACAACTGAAGGTGTGACGCCAGCGGCAGTTTCGGCAGGAGCGCCGGGTGTAGCGGGTGCCGAGGTTTGTGTCGTAGCTGCTACGCCGCTGACGGAGCTTGGTGCTTCAGGGACCTTGCTGAGACAGGTAGCGGCAGTGACGCCCTGGACTGCGGCACAAAACCCAGAAGCAGTAGCAGTGGCAGCAGCAGCAGCGGCAGCAGCGGGAGGCCAGGCATCCGCAGGCAGTACTGCACCTAGTGTGGTAGAGGCCACACCACTGACAGACGCCCCAGCAGCGCCTGCAGCAACAGCAGCAGCAGCAGCGCCAGCAGGCAATGAGTCAGCAGCACTGCCAGCACCCGGCCTTGCCTCTGACAGCCGTGTCTTTGACTCTGCTGTGCGTGCAGCAGCAGCAGCCTTTGCAGCGGCGGCTGCAGCGGCTGATGTTGACAAAGACAGCCAGCAGCAGTGGGGTGCTCCTCCTCCATCACGGCCAACCGGCAGCAGCAAGCTTGCGGCAGCATCACCTGCTGACCCACTAGTTGATGCGCCAGCTGCAGGGCCGAATGCACAGGGAGAGGATTGCTCTGCTTGCTCAGCAGCAGCTGCTGCTGCTGCTGCTGCTCCAGCTGTGCTGTCCAGCAAGTCCCTTGCTAAGGAGAGGCTGAGGCAGGAGCGGCTGCAGTTGGAGCAGCAGCAGCAGCTGGCAGCAGCGGTTGCATCTGCCTCAGCTGCTACAGCAGCCGTTGCGTCTGACATCAGCGCTGCAGAGCTTGCTGCCTCTGAAGCTGCAGCAGGTACGGCAGCAGCTGCAGCTGCGCAAGGTGAAGGAGTTGCAGCCCCTGCAGCAGCAGCAGAGCAAGCTGCAGCACTTGAGCCAGAGGCAGGTGCCAAGCCAACAGCAAGTGGGGAGGCAGCTGCAGCTGCTGCGGCTTGTGAGCCAACGAGTGAGAAGCCGCTAGGAGCAACCGGGCGGCAACAGAGGCCACCAGCGGGCACTGCCACCCCTGCTACAATGCGCCGGTGCTTGAGCGTGCCATCCTCGCAGCAGCAGCAGCAGCAGCAGCACACTCAGCTCTCCCTGGACCCTGACTTCATAGAGGCTGCTATTCAGTATGCTGAGCAGCTGCAGGGGCCCATGGTGGCCTGCAGTCACAGGAGAGGCTCTAGGTCCAGGGCAAGCCTGGCAGCAGCAGCAGCAGCAGCAGCAGCAGGCGGCAGCAGTGCTGGTGCTATTCACCAGCAACCACAGCAGCGGCAGGAAGAGCTGGTGTTGGGCGAGGTGGTAGGGTTGGAGTTCATACCTCAGGTTGCGCCCTTGGGACAACAGCAGCAGCAACAAGCAGGAGACTTGGCGCAGCAGCAGCAGCAGCAGCAGCAGCAGCAGTGGTGTGAGAGCACGCTGCAGGTGCCAGCGGCTGCTGAAACTGATGCTGATGCTGTTGCTGCTGCAGCAGAGGAACCTGCAGTTGGTGCCATGGGGTCTCAGGACGCGCAGCCAGCAGCACACGATGCACAGCAGCAGCAGCAGCAGCAGCAGCAGCAACATCAGCAGCAGGCACAAGCGGTGTGCCAGCAGCAGCTTGCAGATCAGCCAGCAAACGACCAGCAGCAGCCTCGCCACTGCGCACAGCAGCAACCTGCACAAGTGCTGTTACAACCACCAGTGCAGCTGCAGCAGCAACAGCAGCCTGCAGTACTGCAGCAACAGCAGCAGCAACAGCTGCCAGATCTGCAGCAGCAGCAGCAGCAGCAGCCTGCGCGTGACACCTGGGAGGACTGCCTCGCCCTGCTAGACCTCAGCCAGCTGCTCAGTGCACAGCCGACACCAGTGGCCACATCAACGCAGCGGCGGCAGCAGCAGCAGCAGCAGCCGACCCCTCAAGCCAGCCTGCATGTGTCACAGACGCAGAGCCCGCTTCAGCTCAGCCCTGAAGTAGCTGACCTGGCATTCCATGACAGGGTCCAGGGCTCAGCGCAGGGTTCAAGCTCGAGCTCAGGGCAAAACCCTAACCCTGCTGCGGCGGCTGGGCCGTCACCACTGGTGTGTGAGAGCTTCCCTTTTCAGAGGGATGCGCTGGCGTTTGCTGCGTGGTGTAATGCGGCTGGGCCTGGCCCCGTGGCAGCGCTGCAGCGCGAGTGCAGGGCGCGCAACTTTGGTAGCTTTCAGGAGCGGCAGCAGTTCCTGCAGCAGTACATGCAGCGACATGAGGCGCAGCAGCAGCAGCAGGGGCAGCAGCATGCAGATGGTGCTGGGTCGTCTGCTGCAGCTGCTGCTGCTGGGAGCTTGCAAGGCATCAGCAGCAGCACTGCTGCCGCGCTGGCAGCGACAGCAGCTGCTGTGGCGTCCAGCAGCCGCCTCACTGCGCTCAGCCGAGCAGGAGACTTTGCCGCTGCAGCTTCTGACGATGAAGCTGCTGCTGTATCTGCAGCACCTGCCCGCCAGGCGCCTGCTAATGCTGCAGGATCTGCTGCTAGGTCTGTAACGGCTGCTGCTGCAGGGGAAGGCGGCAGCGGCAGTGCTGCTGCTGCTGCTGCTGGCTGGGCTCTGCCGTGGGTGCGCGTGTTCACCGAGGAGTACCAAGGCCGCCACGGCTACACGCGCCGCTTCCTGGCTGCAACATACTCGGTGGGTGTGATTGTGTGCTATGGCGTGTGTATGTGCCGGATCTTTCCAGGGGGTGCGTGGTCTGTTTCTCAGGGTGCAGCTGCACATCTTGCCAGCACATCGCATGTATGGGCCTTCGGATGCCCCCTGCCACATATGCAGCTGCGCGCATGTGCAGCGATGATGCGCTGCTTTGCTTGCCTTCTCGTCCTATCTTGGTGTTGTTTTGCTCTTCCTGCTGCTGCAGGCGCTGTGGCGCCGCCACACCAACACGCCCAGCAGCCGCCGCCACCTGTACGAGGTGGTGCAGGCCGGCTGCCCCTGCCACCTGTACTTCGACCTTGAGTACAGCACTGCTGCCAATCCTGGGGTCAATGGTGACAGCCTGGTGAATGTGCTGGTGGGGTTGGTGCGGGAGGAGTATGCGCGGCTGTGGGGCATCGACATCCGCAAGCAGGTGGGCTGCTGGCAGTTGCAGGCTGCAGCATTGGGGAGGGAGGAGGGGTTGAGGGGTGGTAGGAGCTGGGGCTTCAACGCCCGCTAACAGGTGGGGTGTTGTTGACGACCTCCTGCTGGGCTGCTGTTGAAACCTATAACCTCCACTCTTGTGCAGCTGCCCTGCAGTTCCTTGAGCTGGACTCCAGCACCCCCGCGAAGTTCAGCATGCCTGACCTGCTGCTGTGCCGCTGCTGCCTCTGCTGCTGCTCCTGCCATCCTTCATCTGTCTTTGCTGCAGTGGATCCTTGAGCTGGACTCCAGCACTGCTGA
Source organism: Tetradesmus obliquus (assembly GCA_030272155.1). NCBI lineage: Eukaryota > Viridiplantae > Chlorophyta > Chlorophyceae > Sphaeropleales > Scenedesmaceae > Tetradesmus > Tetradesmus obliquus. The sequence continues at coordinate 7,225,382 of CP126193.1, read as the reverse complement.
GAAGTTCAGCAGGCACCTGCTGGTGCGCGTGCCAGGCTGGGCCTTCAGGGACAACCTCCAAGTAGGGGCGCTGGTGCGGCGGCTGACTGCGCGCAGCGAGGAACTGCAGCAGCTGTACCTCGCCAAGGACCCTCCCAGGCAGCGGCAGCAGCAGCAGAATGAGGCGCAGCAGCAGCAGCAGCAGCAGCAGCAGCAGCAGCAGCAGCAGGCAGGGAGTGCAGGTGGAGGTGGCAGCGGTGGAGCAGCAGGCGCGCGCGTGTGCTTTGTGGACGGCGCGGTGTACAGCAAGAACCGCCACTTCCGGCTGCTGGGCAGCTGCAAGGGCGGCAAGCGCGCGCTGCTGCAGCCCACGCAGCGCTACGCAATGAGCGCGGCTGCGCAGTGAGTTTGTGTGCTGACCTGGCGTTGCATGGATGTGCTGCAGCAGTGGATGTTGCGGTTGGAGTTGTTATAGGAGCAACCAGTCGCCTGCTGGACTTGCTGCATACCTCACGTGCCAGCTTTGCTTTGGTGCATAGCACCAGCTGCAGATACCTGTCGATCCTCGTGCTAATGCTCTGGACGTATGCTGATCAAGTGTTTTCCTGTGCGTCATGTTTTGTGCCTCGCAGCAGCGAGCAGCCGCTGGCCCCGCAGCAGCTGTTCCTGATGTCCCTCATCTGCAACGTGCACCCCAGCAGCCAGTTCCTGGATGTGCTGCCGCCAGCGCCCCTGCAGCAGCAGCTGATGCAGCCGGGCGTGGGGCTGGCACCCGGCCAGCAGCAGCAGCTGCAGCGTGACGCTGCTGCAGCAGCTGCTGCTGCTGCTGCTGGTGGGGACGAGGAGTTGCTCCAGGTTCCTGTCAGGCTGGGGGCGGGGCCGGTTGTAGCTGGCAGCGAAGCGCCAGGTGAGCCGTGCAAGGCTGTAAGGCTCTGCATTTCATGCTGCAAGGTGGTAGCTGCAGCTGGTCTTTTTTGTGGGTCACACTTGCATCTAAGATTGCTCATGGGTAGGTTCAACGTGCTTGCAAGGTGCTTAGGAGGCACTGCAAACCGCAGCATGACCTGCAGTGCGCTGCGCGATTCAGCAGCGTCGTACAAGTCGCCCTGCCAATGCCTGCTGGCCTGTAGCGCGTTTGTTCTTCTGCACGTCGCTTTCAGTTGGTGCACACTGCTTTACTCTTGGTTTGTTGTGTTGGTGCGTGCAGCGGGCATGGCGGGCAGCTACCGCACCATCAAGGCCACCTGGGGGACAATAGCACTGCAGGCGCAGCTGCAGCGGCAGCAGCGCGAGCAGCAGCAGCAGCAGCTGGCTGGCCCTGGTGCAGCAGCAGCAGCTACTGGCGTTGCGCCAGGCAGTGGCAGCGCTGTTGCAGCCACAGCAGCAGCAGCAGCAGCAGCAGGCAGTGGTGTCATGCAGCCTGGTGCTGACTGCCTTGATGCAGTGGGCCTGCAGGAGGTAGTGCTGGCTGCAGTGGGCTTTGTGGAGGCAGAAGCCACTGCCAGGGCGGGCGGTGCAGCTGCACAGGTGAGGGCAAAAGAGCCAAGCATTAAACCCAAGCTTGCTATGTTGCCTTTTGCTCTGTCACAAGGCGTGTACTTGGCACTGAGTGTTGCGCCATCAAGGTACTGTGAGCATGGGACATGTGAGTACTTCCCGTTTTTTCTCCTAATACACCTCACTCCTGCGCGTGCTGCATGCTGCTGCAGGTGCGCACCATCATGTACTGCGGCCGCAGCACCCCCGACAGCCGCCACGCCGCATTCGCCTTCAGCCTCATCGGCCCAGGCAGCCACATGTGCGGACACATCGGCCGCAGCCACAGGCACAACCATGTGTTCTACGTGCTGGACTTTGCTCACGGGCTGTTCTGCCAGAAGTGCCATGATCCAGATTGCTGGGGCTACCGCAGCAGCTGGCAGCAGCTGCCGCCTGGTGTGTGGCAGCGGGAGCGGCTGCAGCTGCAGGTGCCACTACAGCTGCAGCAGCAGCAATAGCAGCAGGCTCGGCTGTGCCTGTAAGATGACTGCTGGGGCTACCGCAGCGGCTGGCGGCAGCTGCCGCCTGGCGTGTGGCAGCGGCAGCGCCTAAAGCTGCAGGGGCCACTGCAGCTGCAGCAGCTGCAGCAGCTGCACCAGTAGCAGCAGGCTGGTGCTGTTATGCCATGTCAGCCTGTTTGGTAAATGCTCTGGCAGCGGGAGCGGCTGCAGCTGCAGCTGCAGGTGCAGCAGTAGCAGCAGGCTGGGCTGTGCACAGGCACGTGGCTGTAAGAAGCCTTCTAAGATGACTGCTGGGGTTACCGCAGCTCCTGACAGTGGCGCCGCACCAGCCGGCCGGCTGCCAGCTGGTGTGTGGCAGCGGGAGCGGTTGCAGCTGCAATTGCAGCAGCGGTGTTAGGCAGCAGCAGCAGCAGCAGCAGCAGAGCCACCTGCAAGGCAGCTAGCAGCAACAGTAACAGCAGCAGCTGGCTGGCAGCGCCACTGGTGTCACCGGCTGCGCAGCTGCCAAGCAGCTCTTCAGGGTTGCTCACAAACCTGATTAGCTCCTGAAGTGCTTGCTGCAGAAACGGGCGGTACAGTGGCTGCACTGATGCTGAGCCACCGGTTGTTATTGGGACACCCATACCAGCAGCGGCGTGCCTCTGGCTTTGGGTACTTGCCAAGGCAGTTTTTGTGCCATGCTGTGATCAGAGCAGTGACACTGTTGTATATTACACCACAGCTCCAACTGTCAAGGAGCTTCATCCTTGCCTGCTTCAAGACTGCAGCATATTTCTGCATGTGCTTAAGCCCTAGCTGTATCAGAGGCTATATAACCTCTGCCAGAGGAGGCTATATAACCTCTGCCAGAGGAGGCATCAATCTGTTAAATACTTGCACTTATCAAAGGATTGATCTTGTACGTGGGCGCGGCACCTGCTGCGCATGCTGCTGCTTCTGTTGGCTGGCAGCGAAAAGGCAGGCATTCGACATCTCAAAGGATGCAGGCACTGCGGCAACTCACTGTGCCTGCTGCTGTCGTGTGCAAAGCAAGCATGTATCAAATGCTAGCTGCGCGTTTCAAGTCCACGAATGCTACGCAACTCCAGCTGCCTTAGTGGTCAACCCACAGAGCGCATGCATGCATTCATGATGTGCAGACCGTTTGTAACACACCCGCCTATAGACCCCGCTGCACTGCGCCAGGCAGCAGACCCAGACCCAACAGTTGCTGTATGCAGGCCTTGATGGCGGTCACGACATTTCAGGGTGAGACCAGCACATCCTACGCTCAGTTGTGCTGAGCGAACGCCCGCAGCACTCCGTCTGACAGCAACACTGGACAAGCGCTGATGGCCTGTCACTGGCAAAGGCTTATCTCCAGCTGCCACGGTGGGCGTCCCACCCGGCGCACGCATGCATTCATGATGTGCAGACCACTTGTAACACACTCGCGTGCAGTTTGGGCCACTCAAAATCACCTGCTAGCCCACGTGTTTGCTGTGTACATGCTCTACAACACGCCATGTGATACCAGCACAGCCTCGTCACAAATGTTGAGCTCTGGTGAGCACAGGCTATCAGCACCTCCTCCAGCGGTGAAACATTGGACGTAACGTAACAAAAACCTCAAACGCCAATGCTGAGTTTTGCCACAGTTCTCAGCCCAGGCTAGCAGCACTCAAAACGTGCAAACATCAAAAGGTGGACAAGTGATGACGATGGCTGAAGTTAAACTTCAGCTGCTGCGGTGGCCGGGCCACCGGGCACCCACATGCATTGCTGTTGTGCTGACCACATGCGTAAGACCTGCGCATGCCTGCAGACTGGGCTACACGGTATTAGTGAAACCGCCTGAGGCAGTAACGCAGATTGAGCTGCATTGTGTGAGGCGGCTGAAGGCAGGCTGTCAACATTCTCAGGGATGCAGGCAGCAGACTGTACCTGCAGCACTGCTGCTGTTGTGTGCAGGCCAGCTTGCATTATACTGGCCGCGTTTGTCAAAACCACAACATCTATGCAAATCCAGCGGCCACAGTCGTCAACCCCCATCCGGCACATACATGCATTCATTATGTGCAGGCCGCGTGTGATTGCAATGCACGTGCCTGCAGACTTTATTCTCATTAGCTAATGATGTTGTTGGGCCACACTGTCTCATGCGGAGGGCCCACAGGTTGCTGTATTTAGCCCTCCGCAAGACCCAGGGTGACACCACCACATCCTATGATCAGTTGTCATCAGCCTTGACTAGCAGCATGTCTTCTGACGGCAAAAAGCAGGTGCAAAAAACAGGTGCTGCAGTGCTTGGCATGTATCACACTGACGCTCAGATTCAGCTGCCCACGTGGTCAACCCACTAGGCGCATGCATGCATTTACAACCTGCTGACCACTGGCAACACACTTGCCCGTAGAGTGAACCACACTGTGTCACGTGGTGATCCCACAGTTTGCTGCATGCAGGCCTCCACAGCATTCATTTCTGCACCGAGACCAGCGCAGCCGTTTCCCGCTGTGCTCAGCCAAAGCCAGCACTTTTGTAGAAAGCAGCATTGGAGAAGTGCTGCTCAGCATGGCCCTCTTGATGCTCACATCCAGCTGCTGCGGCCGCTAACCCACCCTGCGCATTCATGCGTTGGTGCTGCGCAGACCACTCAGCACACCTCGACTGTACCTTAAGAAGTGCTGCTGTGGTGTGCAAGGCCAGCAGGTTTCACGGGCATGCAGCGTGCTGCAAATCTGTAACACGTATAAGAGTCCAGCTGCCACGGTGGTCAACCCACCGGGCGCAAGCATGCATGCAAGCTCTGCAAAACCCTCGCCTGCAGAGCATGCTGCAGTTCAATAGACGGTAGACCAACAGTCTGCTATGTACATGCGTCTGCAGGTTTCAGGGGTGAGACCTGCACAGCCTGTGACCAGCTGCGACCATCCCTGACTGGCAGCACCCTCAATGACAGCAACATTGGACAGGTGCTGATTGGCATGTGACTGGCCGATGTCCAAGTCCAGCTGCCACGGTGGTCAACCCACCTTGCGCATGCATGCATGCTGTGCTGACCACCTGTAGAACGCTTCACGCCGGTTGGGCCACACCGCATCAAATGTAACACGCTTCACGCCGGTTGGGCCACATCGCATCAAATGGTGGACCCACAGTTTGCTACACACGCCTCCACAACATTGCAGGGTCAAAGCAGTACAGCCAGTACAACCTATGCTCGAGATAGGCCAGCAACACTTCCAAAACATCGGACAAATGCTGCTTAGCCTGTCACTCAGCAAGACTCCCCAGCACCCTCTGTCAATCATCTTTGCCTTTCAAAGCATGGCACATTGTCCACTCCGAAAAGAAAACTCTGGCTGTATGTAGAGAGTGCTTCAGGATTCAAACATGCCTATCATCAATGCTGCTGGGCAGCAGCCGCCGCCGCTGCAGCAGCAGCTGCAGCAGCAGCAGCAGTGTGTGGCACGACATGCTGGGCAACGCCAGCTGCAGGTGCCTGCTCTGCAGGCAGCTACAGCAGGCACCCCTTGTTGCCCAGGACAATGCTAAGTGTGTACTCTATAGCAGGAGACACTGCAAGCAGTCTGAGCGAGTGCACAACAGCAGCACTAGCAAGCAAACAGGCAAGACAGCAAGACAGCAAGACAGCAGTGACCCCAAAACCCCAAAACGCTGGCATGCAGAGTGGACTCACCCACACTGCACCACAGCACGCTAGCGCAGCTCTGCTGGCATGACTACAGCGCACTGCAGGCACCCCAGTCATGCCACCCAGCGCTGTGCTGCTGCTAGAAGCTCAGCAGTGCTGCACGTAAACAGTGCACTTCAAAGAGCTGGAAGCTGAAGGTCCTCCCATCGGTTGCAGATCACCAGAGGTAGCCTCAAGTTGTTGCAATCATGCAAAAAGAAAACTGTCATGCAAAGAAAACATGCACAGCACAGCTGTTGTTTGCACTCCATCATGAGTTCCAACTCACACTCAACTTTGAATCCCTGCCCATAAAATGCAAGCAGACCGCATGCCACATGCATAAGGAGTCCTCTGACAAAACTGGCATCCCCTTCTCAGAGCTTTGAACCCCATTCCACAGCAAGCAGACACAAACCGCATGATTCACAAGAACAGCGTTGCCATTGTGGCCAAACAAGCACCACAGCACTACCAACTGGCTGTTGCTAACATCTGCTGCCCCCAATTCAAGGCTGCTCTTTTTCTGCAACTTCAGGCTTCAATACGTGTGCACTAGTGCACAACAGCAGCAGCAGCAGCAGCAGCAGCAGTAGCGAGCAAGCACACAAGACTACAATCACAGCCAACAACACGACACACACTGCATATGCGTTCAAACGTGCAGAGACCCTCATGCTCAGCAACCACCAGGAGCGGCTACACACAAAACACATGCATTTCAAAGGGCTGAAGGCTGGAGGAACTCAAATGGTCACAAGACCAGCAGAGGTAGCCACAGGTCAACCTGACACCGTTGTCAGCAAGCATGCAGAGTGAGCACTGTCGAGCCTGTACAACACGCACAGCAAAGCTATTGTTGGCACTCTATCATGAGTATCAACCCACACTCCACTTTGAACCCCAGTCCTTGCGATCACAATAAGACCACATGCACATGCATAAGGAGTCCTCTGCCAAAACTGCCATCCCCTTCTCAAAAATTTAAATCTCACCTCACAGCAAACAGACACAAACCGCATGCATGCACAAGAAGCGTTATGTCATCACCCATCAAACATACGGACACTGCCAACCGGCTGTTGCTCAAGTCTGCTCAGCCCAAACCTGTTCAAAACCCAAATCTGCTCCAGGCATGTGTACGTCACAAACAGTCAACACTATTGCATGACTACTGCCAGCACCGTTGACAGCAAGCCTATTCAACTCAACGTTGCAGCAGCCAGTTCACAGCAGCACAGCCGTGACTTGCCTGCAGTAGCTCACACCGCACCTGCTGCAGGCTGCGGCAGTGCTACGGCGGCAGGCACGTGCCTGCTACGTGCACATACCGTTACGGCACGACTGCTTGAAATTGCACTGGTTGAAGCAGCCACCGCACGCCTCCTTGGCCGTCATCGTGTTGAAGCAGAAGGTCTGGCCGCTTGCTGTGATGCACTCAGTGGGAGTGTTGGATGGGCACTGGCAGCTCCCGTCCTTGCAGATCTTGGTGGGAGGACAGACTGTGCCGCCATTCTCTGGGCAGCCACCGCATGCCACGTTGGATGTCATGGGATCCACACACATCTTATGAGGGCTGACGCTGGTGGAGTAAGCAGTGCATTCGACGTAGCCAGTTTTGCACACACAGGAGCCTTTGTCGCAGTGGCGATCCGCGGGGCAGATTTTAAAACAATCTCCGCAGTGGTTGTCGTTGTTGGACGTGTCAACGCACTGAGACATGGCAGGGGCGCCTGTCACCTTACACAGCTTGGGCAGATCAGGCGGGCAGGACATGGACGTGCTGCATGTGCCGCCAATGCAGTTCTGACCAGCCGGGCATCGCTGCCAGCAGTCCCCGCAGTGGGTGCTGTCTGACTGCTTGTCAACGCAAGTGAAGGGCTGCACGCCATTCACAACAGGGCCATAAGGACACGCGCTTTTGCCGGTGTCGCAGACACACTTGCCTTTGCTGCAGACATGGTCGCCAGGGCAGGCGAGGCCGCACCAGCCACAGTTTGCTGCATCAGTTTCGTGGTTGACGCAGAATGATGCAGCTCCCAGGCCACAGGCTGTTTGGCGGGCTGGGCATGAGCACCGGCCCAAAAAGCAAGTCATGGAGGGGGGGCACATGATGTCACACCCCCGACAGGCCAGTGCATCATTCTGAATGTTGCGGCAAACGCTGACGCTCCTGCCAGCTGAGTTGGTGTACTTGCAGAGGTTGGTCTTGTCACCGGTGACAGCGCTGATGCAGACACACTGGCTATCTTTGCACCGCGTGTAGCCTTCGCAATCCTTGTTACACCTGCACAGTGGAAAGGAACCAGGCCACCAGCAGCAGCAGCAGCAGCACAAGCAGTAGGGTTGCGGGACACCTAATCCTGAGACATCGGTGAGGAGTGATTCAGATTGTTGACACTGGCAAGGCAGCTTTGCAGCCAATCATGCATGGTGCAGCTGCACACATTGTCTGCTAAAACCCTGCTGGACTGGCCCAGCAGGTCGCAGCAGCAGCACACCAGCTGGCGACTGCAGTCGCACTGCAAAGCATACAGCTTGCGTGCAATGTGTCAGAAACAGAGCAGGCATGCGCAACTCGGCCACATGCGCAGGCCGCCTACAGGCGCCCCCAACCTTGTCTCCTGTAGGTTCACCCTACGGTAGCTGCTAGGTTGGCAACACAGCGTGCACATGCATGCATATGCATACAATGGCATGCAGCACATGTCGGCGCATATGTGCAGTGCTGCCAACACGTCATCGCACAAGGCTGCACATAATCTAGTCAAATGTGAAGACGCCAGCTTTGGTATACAGAAGTGATCACTTACGAGCCGCAGTGGCTGGAGCTCTTGTCGAGGCTGGTGCAGATGGGCTTTCCATCGAGTTGAATGCAGGTGGTAGGTGCGTACGTTGGGCACGCTGTTGAAACGTGCGGGGCAATAGCAAGCACGGGCAGATAGCGGGCAGCAGATGTCAGGTGCCGTCTCATCTTGTGCTCTGGGGGTGCACTGCTGTTCGTATTGCAGCCTGACACTGTTATGTGCCATGGTGTGGCATGCTGCAACCATGGCACACACAATCCTGCAAGTGGCTGCACACTGTGGGTTGGCAACCCTCCTAGTGTCACTGTGGTGCCAGCACTCTGTAAAGCCTGCTATGACTTGACTTGATGTTGCACAGCAGACTCTTCATCACAATCATGTGATCTGCACATGCAGACGTTACGTTTCTGCATGCACGCAGCACACCCTCAGGCTGTGCTGCGCAGACATTCGACGCCTCAGGCAAAAGTTTTTGAACTGCTGAGCAGCAGCGCTGCTGTGGATGACCGGCCCTGTAGTTATCCACATGCTGCTGCCAATTGTTGGCTGAGCCATGGCTGATCAGGCCTAGGCAGCTGCGGGACGTTCCGGTGAACCAGGCCAGGCTAAGCAAGCAGATGTCTATCGAAACGCTAGCTCACCGTTGTTTCCTGAATAACCGGAAGCAAGAAACAAGCAATACGTAATAACTATTAAGGCACGTGTACCAGTTTATTGCACACTCTGCAGCCTTTTCACTTGTGCTGCGCGTTTCGGAAATCAGCTGGGCATGGTACAAACGTAGCGAACAAGTGGCCTACATATAAATGTCAAGCTTTCAACGACGAATCTAAATCAATTTGAGCTGTTAGCAGTGGCACAGTGTGCTGCAAGAAAAGTGCTAAAAACACGTTGCCCTGAAGTGCCCCGACTCGGCTGTTACATATGTTAACTTGCGCTGTAGAGTGTTGCTGTGGGTGCTGCTGCCTGCAACATGTTTTGATGTGTAGTGTAACACTTCTGGGCTTCCCTTGCTGGCTGATCAGGCACTGCAGTTCTGGTGTGCCAAGTGCCCTGCCGCTGCTGTTGCGCTCTGCTGCTTGGCGCTGTGCGCTGCACATACAGTTTCAACTGTCATATCTGTTACATAGTGCGCAACACCGCTTCAGGCCCACCGGCAGCTGCTGCGCGCGTGCAGCTAGTGTGGCTGCACAGACTTTGTTGAGGACTAGTATTCTACACAGTTTCCTGCAAACATCCTTCTTGTGTGATCAAGGCGAATTCTGGAGCTCAAAATTACTAGCAGTTTGAAGCTGCTGCTGCTGGCAGGTTGGGGCCCTGCTGTGCAGTTGGGATGCAAGCAAACCAAAGCAGCAGCACTGGCAGCTGTGCCTTACTGTGCCTGCCACATACAGCAGGTTGCTATGCCAGCATGGCTGTCTGCTTGCAAGCTGTGTTGATTTGTTGCAAAATGCAGATGCTACGTTTGTACCATGCCCAGCTGAGACTGTAATTGCATGCCAGCCTTTGCTGCAGCAGTTCTTAGCCTGCACTGCATCCCTTCTGTTGCTGTTCCTGGACTTGGTGCCTGAAGTGCACACCTACCTTTTCATGCTATGGCTGATGTGCTCCTGCTGCTGCTGGGTATGCAGCTGATTTTACTGCGGCAGTAGCACTGTTTGCAATATATGATATCTGCCTGGGCAGGAGCAGCAGCAGCAGCAGACAACAGGAAACGTTACAGCTATGTGTGCTTTGAATCACGGTGGCATGTGTTTTTCAACAGCAGTTGTTGGTGGGCGTGACAGCAGCAGCATGTGCCAGCAGGTGCCTCACTGCTGCTACCTAATTTTTTTGCGAAGGCTTTCAGTACAGCGCTGTGTTTAACGCCGTTTAATGTTCATTACAAATTGTTTGCAGGTGCTGCAGCAACGCGATCGAGCTGCAGTGCTCTGGACATCCGTGTTGACCCGTCAGGCTCACCTGCAACGTGGGCTTGCGAGGGCCCTTCAGGATTGGTTTTGTGCTTCAACCAAAGGTACGTTGCATAATGTGTCGACGATGAAAAGTTGGGAGCGTGGCAGCTGTGTGGCTCGGAGCAGGCTTGTTTCAGGGCACCTTTCCGTCTTGAAGTTCTTCACCATACCGCAGTTTATTTCGGCTCAAGCCATGCTTAAATCAATCATCAAATATAAAAGTTAATTTACCGCGAGGTTTCTTGCAGGCTCCGTGCATATCGCTTGGCAGGCCAACAGTCGTCACAACTAACGCGAGTGACAGCAGCAGGAGCCATGTTCAAGAGCTACGAGCGTAGTTGAATTATGCCAGGAATTTTACCATTACATTCGGCAATTCAGCATGACTGCAAATGCCTGTATGTGAAATGGCCACCAAGTGCCTTGCTGCCTTGCAGCAGTCGTTTGAAGCAGGAACCACTCCTGACAAGTCTGAGCACCAAAGCACAACATCCACATGTAGTTTACTCATACAATAAGCCTCTGAACATGCCATTTTGTTCCCACACTCGCTCTCAGGTGAACACCAGGAAGTAACCACCCTACAGCAGCATGGTGCCAGCACCTCCCAAGCCCCGGGCGGTGCGAACATGCAGGACGGCGACAAGCGCAGGTGCCCTCAAACAGGTGAGCTCAAGGGCTCTCTGAGTGACACCCTGTGCACTGCTGGCCAGCCATCTTGCATGCAGCTGACAGCCACAATCCCTACATGCCCTGCAGCAGCACTACAGCAGACTCAGCGCTGGTCTTTCCTGGGGTAGTCGCCAGCAGTGCCGCGGCGCTGCTTCCCGTCTCGGCACACACAAAGACTCCTCTTGCGGCTGCGCACCATGTTCCATAAATCTGGCAGCTTCAATACATCAGCCATGACAGATGCAGCTGTGATCTTCATGAAGGTGTTGTACAGGCCGTGCTGCAGGTCTCGCGGCTTCACATCAGCACCACCCAGCTGGCAGCTGTTATACAAGTAGTTGCGGAAGGCTGCTTTGAGGCTGCCAAATGCATGTTCAATGGGCTTGTTGAAATCTGGGGAGTAGGGTGCAATGTGCAGCAGTTGATCTTCATTGATGCCACCTGCAACCAACATCTGTAGGCCATCCTTCCCCAGGTGAACACTTGGGTTGTCAAAGATGTACAGCGGCGTAGTGCCGCGCTGCGCCTGCTGTTGGTTGGCTATGTCTTTGATCTCCATCATGCAGTGAACAAACTCCAGCTGAGTCATGCTCTTGGCCTGCTGGGTTGGTTTGTCCTTCAACTGCAGGTGCAAGAATTGCCGGATTGGCAGCGCGCAGCCTTGTTAGCAGCGCAGGAGCGCAACGCAGCGGTGTGGATGGATGCGATGGGACGCTTCTACATCAGGCTCAGTGCAGACAAGGTCAGATACATCACCAAGTCTATGAGGGGGCAGAGATTGTTCTGGGGCTTGACTGGCTGCTTGCCAGGTGTGCAGCACTTCAAGTTCTGCGCGCCGCGTGCAGTCGCCACAGCAGCAGCGCTTCAATGCAAGATGTGTGCGTGTGTGCTGGCTGATATGGTTGGCACATGCATGGGCTACATGCACACAAGCGAGGAGCAGCTGGTGTGCATGCTGTACTGGTTAGGCATCAGCAGCAGTATGTGTGCTCAGGTAGCAGTGGACTGGTGGGATGGGCGGATTGATTTCCTCCATGCACAGCACAACATGCTGATTCAAGCTGATGGCTCATGTCATGACAAGGGTTATTACAGCAGCAGCAGGCAGCAGGTGCTGGAGCGCGACTTTGAGTTCTGCGCTGCAGCATATGACAACTGGCTGCAGCCAGGGGGCACTGTGCTGCGCGTGAGCACGCGCGGATTTGACATGCACCAATCCTTGCACATTGGTTTCCAGCTTGCTGCTGCAGGTAGTGTCATTGTACTGTCACCAAGTTACTCTGCTGTTATGTTCACAGCAGAGGACGGGCAGCGCTGCAGCTTCACTACAGCATTAAAAAAAGCACTGCGGGACTGTTACTACACAGTACAGCAGGGCTGGCATGTCTTTCGATGGCAGGCGCCTGCGCAGTAGCAGCGCACACTCACCATGTACGGTACATTGAGGTTGCCAGCATGGTCCTTGTTGTCTGTTGTGCCGGTGACAAACTTGCAGTAGACGGGCCCGTGCACAGCGTTGACGGCGCAGACAAAGTGCAACTTGACCGGCTCTGCGTCCTTGCCCTTGCGCATCCATTTGCATGGCAGCACAGCATGCACGTTTTCATCGTGTGCATCACAATAGACCTTGACGGAGCCGCCTGCCAGGTCTGACATCCAGAATTTGCACTCATCAATGAATTATATGCGCTGCAGCATGTCGGGGTCACTTTGGTACTTCTGCCACAGCGCCGCAGCTGCTGCTTTTCGCCTTTGTTTCTGTATCTTTGTCAAGTCCAGCTTCACATCTATTCTCCTGCGCACCAGGTCGGGGTCAGCCCATTTCATGTACTTCAGCAGTCTCTTGGGTGTGATGTTGTAGTCAGTGCACAGCTGGCGCAGTGTGTCATTTTCCTGACATGCGACTTCGATTGAAGTCCACCACACGTGCACATCAACCTGTCTCTTTGAATCTGCAGATGGGTAGGCCTTTACCACCTTGCCAGCCTTGAATATTGTGCTGGCATGGAAGGCGACAGCATGTGGGACATTTGAGGGCCTGCCGCCATGCTTGGGTGTAGCCACTGTGCCGTTTGCTGTGAAGTTCTTGTGATGAGTTTGCAGAACCGGTTCAGGTCCCCGTGTACCTCCTTGGCGTAGTCAGGGTACTGCTCTCTGTAATAATATGCGGGCGTAAACTTTTCGTCAGCTGTGGTCAAAGCCATTATCACACACACCACCGCCGCCACCCTCATGGCCGTGGTGCTGCGGTTGCTCTTCCATCCTGAAGGGTGCTTGCGCACCATGGACAGCCCCCCTGCAGGCATGAATCCAAAACATATGGATATGTTAGCTGTGCTTCTAGCAGCAGTGTGAACAGAAGTAACTGGTCAGGTCAAACAACAGCCTGCGGCATCGTGGAGTTTGACCGGTCTCAGCTGGGCATGGTACAAACGTAGCGAACAAGTGGCCTACATATAAATGTCAAGCTTTCAACGACGAATCTAAATCAATTTGAGCTGTTAGCAGTGGCACAGTGTGCTGCAAGAAAAGTGCTAAAAACACGTTGCCCTGAAGTGCCCCGACTCGGCTGTTACATATGTTAACTTGCGCTGTAGAGTGTTGCTGTGGGTGCTGCTGCCTGCAACATGTTTTGATGTGTAGTGTAACACTTCTGGGCTTCCCTTGCTGGCTGATCAGGCACTGCAGTTCTGGTGTGCCAAGTGCCCTGCCGCTGCTGTTGCGCTCTGCTGCTTGGCGCTGTGCGCTGCACATACAGTTTCAACTGTCATATCTGTTACATAGTGCGCAACACCGCTTCAGGCCCACCGGCAGCTGCTGCGCGCGTGCAGCTAGTGTGGCTGCACAGACTTTGTTGAGGACTAGTATTCTACACAGTTTCCTGCAAACATCCTTCTTGTGTGATCAAGGCGAATTCTGGAGCTCAAAATTACTAGCAGTTTGAAGCTGCTGCTGCTGGCAGGTTGGGGCCCTGCTGTGCAGTTGGGATGCAAGCAAACCAAAGCAGCAGCACTGGCAGCTGTGCCTTACTGTGCCTGCCACATACAGCAGGTTGCTATGCCAGCATGGCTGTCTGCTTGCAAGCTGTGTTGATTTGTTGCAAAATGCAGATGCTACGTTTGTACCATGCCCAGCTGAGACTGTAATTGCATGCCAGCCTTTGCTGCAGCAGTTCTTAGCCTGCACTGCATCCCTTCTGTTGCTGTTCCTGGACTTGGTGCCTGAAGTGCACACCTACCTTTTCATGCTATGGCTGATGTGCTCCTGCTGCTGCTGGGTATGCAGCTGATTTTACTGCGGCAGTAGCACTGTTTGCAATATATGATATCTGCCTGGGCAGGAGCAGCAGCAGCAGCAGACAACAGGAAACGTTACAGCTATGTGTGCTTTGAATCACGGTGGCATGTGTTTTTCAACAGCAGTTGTTGGTGGGCGTGACAGCAGCAGCATGTGCCAGCAGGTGCCTCACTGCTGCTACCTAATTTTTTTGCGAAGGCTTTCAGTACAGCGCTGTGTTTAACGCCGTTTAATGTTCATTACAAATTGTTTGCAGGTGCTGCAGCAACGCGATCGAGCTGCAGTGCTCTGGACATCCGTGTTGACCCGTCAGGCTCACCTGCAACGTGGGCTTGCGAGGGCCCTTCAGGATTGGTTTTGTGCTTCAACCAAAGGTACGTTGCATAATGTGTCGACGATGAAAAGTTGGGAGCGTGGCAGCTGTGTGGCTCGGAGCAGGCTTGTTTCAGGGCACCTTTCCGTCTTGAAGTTCTTCACCATACCGCAGTTTATTTCGGCTCAAGCCATGCTTAAATCAATCATCAAATATAAAAGTTAATTTACCGCGAGGTTTCTTGCAGGCTCCGTGCATATCGCTTGGCAGGCCAACAGTCGTCACAACTAACGCGAGTGACAGCAGCAGGAGCCATGTTCAAGAGCTACGAGCGTAGTTGAATTATGCCAGGAATTTTACCATTACATTCGGCAATTCAGCATGACTGCAAATGCCTGTATGTGAAATGGCCACCAAGTGCCTTGCTGCCTTGCAGCAGTCGTTTGAAGCAGGAACCACTCCTGACAAGTCTGAGCACCAAAGCACAACATCCACATGTAGTTTACTCATACAATAAGCCTCTGAACATGCCATTTTGTTCCCACACTCGCTCTCAGGTGAACACCAGGAAGTAACCACCCTACAGCAGCATGGTGCCAGCACCTCCCAAGCCCCGGGCGGTGCGAACATGCAGGACGGCGACAAGCGCAGGTGCCCTCAAACAGGTGAGCTCAAGGGCTCTCTGAGTGACACCCTGTGCACTGCTGGCCAGCCATCTTGCATGCAGCTGACAGCCACAATCCCTACATGCCCTGCAGCAGCACTACAGCAGACTCAGCGCTGGTCTTTCCTGGGGTAGTCGCCAGCAGTGCCGCGGCGCTGCTTCCCGTCTCGGCACACACAAAGACTCCTCTTGCGGCTGCGCACCATGTTCCATAAATCTGGCAGCTTCAATACATCAGCCATGACAGATGCAGCTGTGATCTTCATGAAGGTGTTGTACAGGCCGTGCTGCAGGTCTCGCGGCTTCACATCAGCACCACCCAGCTGGCAGCTGTTATACAAGTAGTTGCGGAAGGCTGCTTTGAGGCTGCCAAATGCATGTTCAATGGGCTTGTTGAAATCTGGGGAGTAGGGTGCAATGTGCAGCAGTTGATCTTCATTGATGCCACCTGCAACCAACATCTGTAGGCCATCCTTCCCCAGGTGAACACTTGGGTTGTCAAAGATGTACAGCGGCGTAGTGCCGCGCTGCGCCTGCTGTTGGTTGGCTATGTCTTTGATCTCCATCATGCAGTGAACAAACTCCAGCTGAGTCATGCTCTTGGCCTGCTGGGTTGGTTTGTCCTTCAACTGCAGGTGCAAGAATTGCCGGATTGGCAGCGCGCAGCCTTGTTAGCAGCGCAGGAGCGCAACGCAGCGGTGTGGATGGATGCGATGGGACGCTTCTACATCAGGCTCAGTGCAGACAAGGTCAGATACATCACCAAGTCTATGAGGGGGCAGAGATTGTTCTGGGGCTTGACTGGCTGCTTGCCAGGTGTGCAGCACTTCAAGTTCTGCGCGCCGCGTGCAGTCGCCACAGCAGCAGCGCTTCAATGCAAGATGTGTGCGTGTGTGCTGGCTGATATGGTTGGCACATGCATGGGCTACATGCACACAAGCGAGGAGCAGCTGGTGTGCATGCTGTACTGGTTAGGCATCAGCAGCAGTATGTGTGCTCAGGTAGCAGTGGACTGGTGGGATGGGCGGATTGATTTCCTCCATGCACAGCACAACATGCTGATTCAAGCTGATGGCTCATGTCATGACAAGGGTTATTACAGCAGCAGCAGGCAGCAGGTGCTGGAGCGCGACTTTGAGTTCTGCGCTGCAGCATATGACAACTGGCTGCAGCCAGGGGGCACTGTGCTGCGCGTGAGCACGCGCGGATTTGACATGCACCAATCCTTGCACATTGGTTTCCAGCTTGCTGCTGCAGGTAGTGTCATTGTACTGTCACCAAGTTACTCTGCTGTTATGTTCACAGCAGAGGACGGGCAGCGCTGCAGCTTCACTACAGCATTAAAAAAAGCACTGCGGGACTGTTACTACACAGTACAGCAGGGCTGGCATGTCTTTCGATGGCAGGCGCCTGCGCAGTAGCAGCGCACACTCACCATGTACGGTACATTGAGGTTGCCAGCATGGTCCTTGTTGTCTGTTGTGCCGGTGACAAACTTGCAGTAGACGGGCCCGTGCACAGCGTTGACGGCGCAGACAAAGTGCAACTTGACCGGCTCTGCGTCCTTGCCCTTGCGCATCCATTTGCATGGCAGCACAGCATGCACGTTTTCATCGTGTGCATCACAATAGACCTTGACGGAGCCGCCTGCCAGGTCTGACATCCAGAATTTGCACTCATCAATGAATTATATGCGCTGCAGCATGTCGGGGTCACTTTGGTACTTCTGCCACAGCGCCGCAGCTGCTGCTTTTCGCCTTTGTTTCTGTATCTTTGTCAAGTCCAGCTTCACATCTATTCTCCTGCGCACCAGGTCGGGGTCAGCCCATTTCATGTACTTCAGCAGTCTCTTGGGTGTGATGTTGTAGTCAGTGCACAGCTGGCGCAGTGTGTCATTTTCCTGACATGCGACTTCGATTGAAGTCCACCACACGTGCACATCAACCTGTCTCTTTGAATCTGCAGATGGGTAGGCCTTTACCACCTTGCCAGCCTTGAATATTGTGCTGGCATGGAAGGCGACAGCATGTGGGACATTTGAGGGCCTGCCGCCATGCTTGGGTGTAGCCACTGTGCCGTTTGCTGTGAAGTTCTTGTGATGAGTTTGCAGAACCGGTTCAGGTCCCCGTGTACCTCCTTGGCGTAGTCAGGGTACTGCTCTCTGTAATAATATGCGGGCGTAAACTTTTCGTCAGCTGTGGTCAAAGCCATTATCACACACACCACCGCCGCCACCCTCATGGCCGTGGTGCTGCGGTTGCTCTTCCATCCTGAAGGGTGCTTGCGCACCATGGACAGCCCCCCTGCAGGCATGAATCCAAAACATATGGATATGTTAGCTGTGCTTCTAGCAGCAGTGTGAACAGAAGTAACTGGTCAGGTCAAACAACAGCCTGCGGCATCGTGGAGTTTGACCGGTCTCAGCTGGGCATGGTACAAACGTAGCGAACAAGTGGCCTACATATAAATGTCAAGCTTTCAACGACGAATCTAAATCAATTTGAGCTGTTAGCAGTGGCACAGTGTGCTGCAAGAAAAGTGCTAAAAACACGTTGCCCTGAAGTGCCCCGACTCGGCTGTTACATATGTTAACTTGCGCTGTAGAGTGTTGCTGTGGGTGCTGCTGCCTGCAACATGTTTTGATGTGTAGTGTAACACTTCTGGGCTTCCCTTGCTGGCTGATCAGGCACTGCAGTTCTGGTGTGCCAAGTGCCCTGCCGCTGCTGTTGCGCTCTGCTGCTTGGCGCTGTGCGCTGCACATACAGTTTCAACTGTCATATCTGTTACATAGTGCGCAACACCGCTTCAGGCCCACCGGCAGCTGCTGCGCGCGTGCAGCTAGTGTGGCTGCACAGACTTTGTTGAGGACTAGTATTCTACACAGTTTCCTGCAAACATCCTTCTTGTGTGATCAAGGCGAATTCTGGAGCTCAAAATTACTAGCAGTTTGAAGCTGCTGCTGCTGGCAGGTTGGGGCCCTGCTGTGCAGTTGGGATGCAAGCAAACCAAAGCAGCAGCACTGGCAGCTGTGCCTTACTGTGCCTGCCACATACAGCAGGTTGCTATGCCAGCATGGCTGTCTGCTTGCAAGCTGTGTTGATTTGTTGCAAAATGCAGATGCTACGTTTGTACCATGCCCAGCTGAGACTGTAATTGCATGCCAGCCTTTGCTGCAGCAGTTCTTAGCCTGCACTGCATCCCTTCTGTTGCTGTTCCTGGACTTGGTGCCTGAAGTGCACACCTACCTTTTCATGCTATGGCTGATGTGCTCCTGCTGCTGCTGGGTATGCAGCTGATTTTACTGCGGCAGTAGCACTGTTTGCAATATATGATATCTGCCTGGGCAGGAGCAGCAGCAGCAGCAGACAACAGGAAACGTTACAGCTATGTGTGCTTTGAATCACGGTGGCATGTGTTTTTCAACAGCAGTTGTTGGTGGGCGTGACAGCAGCAGCATGTGCCAGCAGGTGCCTCACTGCTGCTACCTAATTTTTTTGCGAAGGCTTTCAGTACAGCGCTGTGTTTAACGCCGTTTAATGTTCATTACAAATTGTTTGCAGGTGCTGCAGCAACGCGATCGAGCTGCAGTGCTCTGGACATCCGTGTTGACCCGTCAGGCTCACCTGCAACGTGGGCTTGCGAGGGCCCTTCAGGATTGGTTTTGTGCTTCAACCAAAGGTACGTTGCATAATGTGTCGACGATGAAAAGTTGGGAGCGTGGCAGCTGTGTGGCTCGGAGCAGGCTTGTTTCAGGGCACCTTTCCGTCTTGAAGTTCTTCACCATACCGCAGTTTATTTCGGCTCAAGCCATGCTTAAATCAATCATCAAATATAAAAGTTAATTTACCGCGAGGTTTCTTGCAGGCTCCGTGCATATCGCTTGGCAGGCCAACAGTCGTCACAACTAACGCGAGTGACAGCAGCAGGAGCCATGTTCAAGAGCTACGAGCGTAGTTGAATTATGCCAGGAATTTTACCATTACATTCGGCAATTCAGCATGACTGCAAATGCCTGTATGTGAAATGGCCACCAAGTGCCTTGCTGCCTTGCAGCAGTCGTTTGAAGCAGGAACCACTCCTGACAAGTCTGAGCACCAAAGCACAACATCCACATGTAGTTTACTCATACAATAAGCCTCTGAACATGCCATTTTGTTCCCACACTCGCTCTCAGGTGAACACCAGGAAGTAACCACCCTACAGCAGCATGGTGCCAGCACCTCCCAAGCCCCGGGCGGTGCGAACATGCAGGACGGCGACAAGCGCAGGTGCCCTCAAACAGGTGAGCTCAAGGGCTCTCTGAGTGACACCCTGTGCACTGCTGGCCAGCCATCTTGCATGCAGCTGACAGCCACAATCCCTACATGCCCTGCAGCAGCACTACAGCAGACTCAGCGCTGGTCTTTCCTGGGGTAGTCGCCAGCAGTGCCGCGGCGCTGCTTCCCGTCTCGGCACACACAAAGACTCCTCTTGCGGCTGCGCACCATGTTCCATAAATCTGGCAGCTTCAATACATCAGCCATGACAGATGCAGCTGTGATCTTCATGAAGGTGTTGTACAGGCCGTGCTGCAGGTCTCGCGGCTTCACATCAGCACCACCCAGCTGGCAGCTGTTATACAAGTAGTTGCGGAAGGCTGCTTTGAGGCTGCCAAATGCATGTTCAATGGGCTTGTTGAAATCTGGGGAGTAGGGTGCAATGTGCAGCAGTTGATCTTCATTGATGCCACCTGCAACCAACATCTGTAGGCCATCCTTCCCCAGGTGAACACTTGGGTTGTCAAAGATGTACAGCGGCGTAGTGCCGCGCTGCGCCTGCTGTTGGTTGGCTATGTCTTTGATCTCCATCATGCAGTGAACAAACTCCAGCTGAGTCATGCTCTTGGCCTGCTGGGTTGGTTTGTCCTTCAACTGCAGGTGCAAGAATTGCCGGATTGGCAGCGCGCAGCCTTGTTAGCAGCGCAGGAGCGCAACGCAGCGGTGTGGATGGATGCGATGGGACGCTTCTACATCAGGCTCAGTGCAGACAAGGTCAGATACATCACCAAGTCTATGAGGGGGCAGAGATTGTTCTGGGGCTTGACTGGCTGCTTGCCAGGTGTGCAGCACTTCAAGTTCTGCGCGCCGCGTGCAGTCGCCACAGCAGCAGCGCTTCAATGCAAGATGTGTGCGTGTGTGCTGGCTGATATGGTTGGCACATGCATGGGCTACATGCACACAAGCGAGGAGCAGCTGGTGTGCATGCTGTACTGGTTAGGCATCAGCAGCAGTATGTGTGCTCAGGTAGCAGTGGACTGGTGGGATGGGCGGATTGATTTCCTCCATGCACAGCACAACATGCTGATTCAAGCTGATGGCTCATGTCATGACAAGGGTTATTACAGCAGCAGCAGGCAGCAGGTGCTGGAGCGCGACTTTGAGTTCTGCGCTGCAGCATATGACAACTGGCTGCAGCCAGGGGGCACTGTGCTGCGCGTGAGCACGCGCGGATTTGACATGCACCAATCCTTGCACATTGGTTTCCAGCTTGCTGCTGCAGGTAGTGTCATTGTACTGTCACCAAGTTACTCTGCTGTTATGTTCACAGCAGAGGACGGGCAGCGCTGCAGCTTCACTACAGCATTAAAAAAAGCACTGCGGGACTGTTACTACACAGTACAGCAGGGCTGGCATGTCTTTCGATGGCAGGCGCCTGCGCAGTAGCAGCGCACACTCACCATGTACGGTACATTGAGGTTGCCAGCATGGTCCTTGTTGTCTGTTGTGCCGGTGACAAACTTGCAGTAGACGGGCCCGTGCACAGCGTTGACGGCGCAGACAAAGTGCAACTTGACCGGCTCTGCGTCCTTGCCCTTGCGCATCCATTTGCATGGCAGCACAGCATGCACGTTTTCATCGTGTGCATCACAATAGACCTTGACGGAGCCGCCTGCCAGGTCTGACATCCAGAATTTGCACTCATCAATGAATTATATGCGCTGCAGCATGTCGGGGTCACTTTGGTACTTCTGCCACAGCGCCGCAGCTGCTGCTTTTCGCCTTTGTTTCTGTATCTTTGTCAAGTCCAGCTTCACATCTATTCTCCTGCGCACCAGGTCGGGGTCAGCCCATTTCATGTACTTCAGCAGTCTCTTGGGTGTGATGTTGTAGTCAGTGCACAGCTGGCGCAGTGTGTCATTTTCCTGACATGCGACTTCGATTGAAGTCCACCACACGTGCACATCAACCTGTCTCTTTGAATCTGCAGATGGGTAGGCCTTTACCACCTTGCCAGCCTTGAATATTGTGCTGGCATGGAAGGCGACAGCATGTGGGACATTTGAGGGCCTGCCGCCATGCTTGGGTGTAGCCACTGTGCCGTTTGCTGTGAAGTTCTTGTGATGAGTTTGCAGAACCGGTTCAGGTCCCCGTGTACCTCCTTGGCGTAGTCAGGGTACTGCTCTCTGTAATAATATGCGGGCGTAAACTTTTCGTCAGCTGTGGTCAAAGCCATTATCACACACACCACCGCCGCCACCCTCATGGCCGTGGTGCTGCGGTTGCTCTTCCATCCTGAAGGGTGCTTGCGCACCATGGACAGCCCCCCTGCAGGCATGAATCCAAAACATATGGATATGTTAGCTGTGCTTCTAGCAGCAGTGTGAACAGAAGTAACTGGTCAGGTCAAACAACAGCCTGCGGCATCGTGGAGTTTGACCGGTCTCAGCTGGGCATGGTACAAACGTAGCGAACAAGTGGCCTACATATAAATGTCAAGCTTTCAACGACGAATCTAAATCAATTTGAGCTGTTAGCAGTGGCACAGTGTGCTGCAAGAAAAGTGCTAAAAACACGTTGCCCTGAAGTGCCCCGACTCGGCTGTTACATATGTTAACTTGCGCTGTAGAGTGTTGCTGTGGGTGCTGCTGCCTGCAACATGTTTTGATGTGTAGTGTAACACTTCTGGGCTTCCCTTGCTGGCTGATCAGGCACTGCAGTTCTGGTGTGCCAAGTGCCCTGCCGCTGCTGTTGCGCTCTGCTGCTTGGCGCTGTGCGCTGCACATACAGTTTCAACTGTCATATCTGTTACATAGTGCGCAACACCGCTTCAGGCCCACCGGCAGCTGCTGCGCGCGTGCAGCTAGTGTGGCTGCACAGACTTTGTTGAGGACTAGTATTCTACACAGTTTCCTGCAAACATCCTTCTTGTGTGATCAAGGCGAATTCTGGAGCTCAAAATTACTAGCAGTTTGAAGCTGCTGCTGCTGGCAGGTTGGGGCCCTGCTGTGCAGTTGGGATGCAAGCAAACCAAAGCAGCAGCACTGGCAGCTGTGCCTTACTGTGCCTGCCACATACAGCAGGTTGCTATGCCAGCATGGCTGTCTGCTTGCAAGCTGTGTTGATTTGTTGCAAAATGCAGATGCTACGTTTGTACCATGCCCAGCTGAGACTGTAATTGCATGCCAGCCTTTGCTGCAGCAGTTCTTAGCCTGCACTGCATCCCTTCTGTTGCTGTTCCTGGACTTGGTGCCTGAAGTGCACACCTACCTTTTCATGCTATGGCTGATGTGCTCCTGCTGCTGCTGGGTATGCAGCTGATTTTACTGCGGCAGTAGCACTGTTTGCAATATATGATATCTGCCTGGGCAGGAGCAGCAGCAGCAGCAGACAACAGGAAACGTTACAGCTATGTGTGCTTTGAATCACGGTGGCATGTGTTTTTCAACAGCAGTTGTTGGTGGGCGTGACAGCAGCAGCATGTGCCAGCAGGTGCCTCACTGCTGCTACCTAATTTTTTTGCGAAGGCTTTCAGTACAGCGCTGTGTTTAACGCCGTTTAATGTTCATTACAAATTGTTTGCAGGTGCTGCAGCAACGCGATCGAGCTGCAGTGCTCTGGACATCCGTGTTGACCCGTCAGGCTCACCTGCAACGTGGGCTTGCGAGGGCCCTTCAGGATTGGTTTTGTGCTTCAACCAAAGGTACGTTGCATAATGTGTCGACGATGAAAAGTTGGGAGCGTGGCAGCTGTGTGGCTCGGAGCAGGCTTGTTTCAGGGCACCTTTCCGTCTTGAAGTTCTTCACCATACCGCAGTTTATTTCGGCTCAAGCCATGCTTAAATCAATCATCAAATATAAAAGTTAATTTACCGCGAGGTTTCTTGCAGGCTCCGTGCATATCGCTTGGCAGGCCAACAGTCGTCACAACTAACGCGAGTGACAGCAGCAGGAGCCATGTTCAAGAGCTACGAGCGTAGTTGAATTATGCCAGGAATTTTACCATTACATTCGGCAATTCAGCATGACTGCAAATGCCTGTATGTGAAATGGCCACCAAGTGCCTTGCTGCCTTGCAGCAGTCGTTTGAAGCAGGAACCACTCCTGACAAGTCTGAGCACCAAAGCACAACATCCACATGTAGTTTACTCATACAATAAGCCTCTGAACATGCCATTTTGTTCCCACACTCGCTCTCAGGTGAACACCAGGAAGTAACCACCCTACAGCAGCATGGTGCCAGCACCTCCCAAGCCCCGGGCGGTGCGAACATGCAGGACGGCGACAAGCGCAGGTGCCCTCAAACAGGTGAGCTCAAGGGCTCTCTGAGTGACACCCTGTGCACTGCTGGCCAGCCATCTTGCATGCAGCTGACAGCCACAATCCCTACATGCCCTGCAGCAGCACTACAGCAGACTCAGCGCTGGTCTTTCCTGGGGTAGTCGCCAGCAGTGCCGCGGCGCTGCTTCCCGTCTCGGCACACACAAAGACTCCTCTTGCGGCTGCGCACCATGTTCCATAAATCTGGCAGCTTCAATACATCAGCCATGACAGATGCAGCTGTGATCTTCATGAAGGTGTTGTACAGGCCGTGCTGCAGGTCTCGCGGCTTCACATCAGCACCACCCAGCTGGCAGCTGTTATACAAGTAGTTGCGGAAGGCTGCTTTGAGGCTGCCAAATGCATGTTCAATGGGCTTGTTGAAATCTGGGGAGTAGGGTGCAATGTGCAGCAGTTGATCTTCATTGATGCCACCTGCAACCAACATCTGTAGGCCATCCTTCCCCAGGTGAACACTTGGGTTGTCAAAGATGTACAGCGGCGTAGTGCCGCGCTGCGCCTGCTGTTGGTTGGCTATGTCTTTGATCTCCATCATGCAGTGAACAAACTCCAGCTGAGTCATGCTCTTGGCCTGCTGGGTTGGTTTGTCCTTCAACTGCAGGTGCAAGAATTGCCGGATTGGCAGCGCGCAGCCTTGTTAGCAGCGCAGGAGCGCAACGCAGCGGTGTGGATGGATGCGATGGGACGCTTCTACATCAGGCTCAGTGCAGACAAGGTCAGATACATCACCAAGTCTATGAGGGGGCAGAGATTGTTCTGGGGCTTGACTGGCTGCTTGCCAGGTGTGCAGCACTTCAAGTTCTGCGCGCCGCGTGCAGTCGCCACAGCAGCAGCGCTTCAATGCAAGATGTGTGCGTGTGTGCTGGCTGATATGGTTGGCACATGCATGGGCTACATGCACACAAGCGAGGAGCAGCTGGTGTGCATGCTGTACTGGTTAGGCATCAGCAGCAGTATGTGTGCTCAGGTAGCAGTGGACTGGTGGGATGGGCGGATTGATTTCCTCCATGCACAGCACAACATGCTGATTCAAGCTGATGGCTCATGTCATGACAAGGGTTATTACAGCAGCAGCAGGCAGCAGGTGCTGGAGCGCGACTTTGAGTTCTGCGCTGCAGCATATGACAACTGGCTGCAGCCAGGGGGCACTGTGCTGCGCGTGAGCACGCGCGGATTTGACATGCACCAATCCTTGCACATTGGTTTCCAGCTTGCTGCTGCAGGTAGTGTCATTGTACTGTCACCAAGTTACTCTGCTGTTATGTTCACAGCAGAGGACGGGCAGCGCTGCAGCTTCACTACAGCATTAAAAAAAGCACTGCGGGACTGTTACTACACAGTACAGCAGGGCTGGCATGTCTTTCGATGGCAGGCGCCTGCGCAGTAGCAGCGCACACTCACCATGTACGGTACATTGAGGTTGCCAGCATGGTCCTTGTTGTCTGTTGTGCCGGTGACAAACTTGCAGTAGACGGGCCCGTGCACAGCGTTGACGGCGCAGACAAAGTGCAACTTGACCGGCTCTGCGTCCTTGCCCTTGCGCATCCATTTGCATGGCAGCACAGCATGCACGTTTTCATCGTGTGCATCACAATAGACCTTGACGGAGCCGCCTGCCAGGTCTGACATCCAGAATTTGCACTCATCAATGAATTATATGCGCTGCAGCATGTCGGGGTCACTTTGGTACTTCTGCCACAGCGCCGCAGCTGCTGCTTTTCGCCTTTGTTTCTGTATCTTTGTCAAGTCCAGCTTCACATCTATTCTCCTGCGCACCAGGTCGGGGTCAGCCCATTTCATGTACTTCAGCAGTCTCTTGGGTGTGATGTTGTAGTCAGTGCACAGCTGGCGCAGTGTGTCATTTTCCTGACATGCGACTTCGATTGAAGTCCACCACACGTGCACATCAACCTGTCTCTTTGAATCTGCAGATGGGTAGGCCTTTACCACCTTGCCAGCCTTGAATATTGTGCTGGCATGGAAGGCGACAGCATGTGGGACATTTGAGGGCCTGCCGCCATGCTTGGGTGTAGCCACTGTGCCGTTTGCTGTGAAGTTCTTGTGATGAGTTTGCAGAACCGGTTCAGGTCCCCGTGTACCTCCTTGGCGTAGTCAGGGTACTGCTCTCTGTAATAATATGCGGGCGTAAACTTTTCGTCAGCTGTGGTCAAAGCCATTATCACACACACCACCGCCGCCACCCTCATGGCCGTGGTGCTGCGGTTGCTCTTCCATCCTGAAGGGTGCTTGCGCACCATGGACAGCCCCCCTGCAGGCATGAATCCAAAACATATGGATATGTTAGCTGTGCTTCTAGCAGCAGTGTGAACAGAAGTAACTGGTCAGGTCAAACAACAGCCTGCGGCATCGTGGAGTTTGACCGGTCTCAGCTGGGCATGGTACAAACGTAGCATCTGCATTTTGCAACAAATCAACACAGCTTGCAAGCAGACAGCCATGCTGGCATAGCAACCTGCTGTATGTGGCAGGCACAGTAAGGCACAGCTGCCAGTGCTGCTGCTTTGGTTTGCTTGCATCCCAACTGCACAGCAGGGCCCCAACCTGCCAGCAGCAGCAGCTTCAAACTGCTAGTAATTTTGAGCTCCAGAATTCGCCTTGATCACACAAGAAGGATGTTTGCAGGAAACTGTGTAGAATACTAGTCCTCAACAAAGTCTGTGCAGCCACACTAGCTGCACGCGCGCAGCAGCTGCCGGTGGGCCTGAAGCGGTGTTGCGCACTATGTAACAGATATGACAGTTGAAACTGTATGTGCAGCGCACAGCGCCAAGCAGCAGAGCGCAACAGCAGCGGCAGGGCACTTGGCACACCAGAACTGCAGTGCCTGATCAGCCAGCAAGGGAAGCCCAGAAGTGTTACACTACACATCAAAACATGTTGCAGGCAGCAGCACCCACAGCAACACTCTACAGCGCAAGTTAACATATGTAACAGCCGAGTCGGGGCACTTCAGGGCAACGTGTTTTTAGCACTTTTCTTGCAGCACACTGTGCCACTGCTAACAGCTCAAATTGATTTAGATTCGTCGTTGAAAGCTTGACATTTATATGTAGGCCACTTGTTCGCTACGTTTGTACCATGCCCAGCTGAGACCGGTCAAACTCCACGATGCCGCAGGCTGTTGTTTGACCTGACCAGTTACTTCTGTTCACACTGCTGCTAGAAGCACAGCTAACATATCCATATGTTTTGGATTCATGCCTGCAGGGGGGCTGTCCATGGTGCGCAAGCACCCTTCAGGATGGAAGAGCAACCGCAGCACCACGGCCATGAGGGTGGCGGCGGTGGTGTGTGTGATAATGGCTTTGACCACAGCTGACGAAAAGTTTACGCCCGCATATTATTACAGAGAGCAGTACCCTGACTACGCCAAGGAGGTACACGGGGACCTGAACCGGTTCTGCAAACTCATCACAAGAACTTCACAGCAAACGGCACAGTGGCTACACCCAAGCATGGCGGCAGGCCCTCAAATGTCCCACATGCTGTCGCCTTCCATGCCAGCACAATATTCAAGGCTGGCAAGGTGGTAAAGGCCTACCCATCTGCAGATTCAAAGAGACAGGTTGATGTGCACGTGTGGTGGACTTCAATCGAAGTCGCATGTCAGGAAAATGACACACTGCGCCAGCTGTGCACTGACTACAACATCACACCCAAGAGACTGCTGAAGTACATGAAATGGGCTGACCCCGACCTGGTGCGCAGGAGAATAGATGTGAAGCTGGACTTGACAAAGATACAGAAACAAAGGCGAAAAGCAGCAGCTGCGGCGCTGTGGCAGAAGTACCAAAGTGACCCCGACATGCTGCAGCGCATATAATTCATTGATGAGTGCAAATTCTGGATGTCAGACCTGGCAGGCGGCTCCGTCAAGGTCTATTGTGATGCACACGATGAAAACGTGCATGCTGTGCTGCCATGCAAATGGATGCGCAAGGGCAAGGACGCAGAGCCGGTCAAGTTGCACTTTGTCTGCGCCGTCAACGCTGTGCACGGGCCCGTCTACTGCAAGTTTGTCACCGGCACAACAGACAACAAGGACCATGCTGGCAACCTCAATGTACCGTACATGGTGAGTGTGCGCTGCTACTGCGCAGGCGCCTGCCATCGAAAGACATGCCAGCCCTGCTGTACTGTGTAGTAACAGTCCCGCAGTGCTTTTTTTAATGCTGTAGTGAAGCTGCAGCGCTGCCCGTCCTCTGCTGTGAACATAACAGCAGAGTAACTTGGTGACAGTACAATGACACTACCTGCAGCAGCAAGCTGGAAACCAATGTGCAAGGATTGGTGCATGTCAAATCCGCGCGTGCTCACGCGCAGCACAGTGCCCCCTGGCTGCAGCCAGTTGTCATATGCTGCAGCGCAGAACTCAAAGTCGCGCTCCAGCACCTGCTGCCTGCTGCTGCTGTAATAACCCTTGTCATGACATGAGCCATCAGCTTGAATCAGCATGTTGTGCTGTGCATGGAGGAAATCAATCCGCCCATCCCACCAGTCCACTGCTACCTGAGCACACATACTGCTGCTGATGCCTAACCAGTACAGCATGCACACCAGCTGCTCCTCGCTTGTGTGCATGTAGCCCATGCATGTGCCAACCATATCAGCCAGCACACACGCACACATCTTGCATTGAAGCGCTGCTGCTGTGGCGACTGCACGCGGCGCGCAGAACTTGAAGTGCTGCACACCTGGCAAGCAGCCAGTCAAGCCCCAGAACAATCTCTGCCCCCTCATAGACTTGGTGATGTATCTGACCTTGTCTGCACTGAGCCTGATGTAGAAGCGTCCCATCGCATCCATCCACACCGCTGCGTTGCGCTCCTGCGCTGCTAACAAGGCTGCGCGCTGCCAATCCGGCAATTCTTGCACCTGCAGTTGAAGGACAAACCAACCCAGCAGGCCAAGAGCATGACTCAGCTGGAGTTTGTTCACTGCATGATGGAGATCAAAGACATAGCCAACCAACAGCAGGCGCAGCGCGGCACTACGCCGCTGTACATCTTTGACAACCCAAGTGTTCACCTGGGGAAGGATGGCCTACAGATGTTGGTTGCAGGTGGCATCAATGAAGATCAACTGCTGCACATTGCACCCTACTCCCCAGATTTCAACAAGCCCATTGAACATGCATTTGGCAGCCTCAAAGCAGCCTTCCGCAACTACTTGTATAACAGCTGCCAGCTGGGTGGTGCTGATGTGAAGCCGCGAGACCTGCAGCACGGCCTGTACAACACCTTCATGAAGATCACAGCTGCATCTGTCATGGCTGATGTATTGAAGCTGCCAGATTTATGGAACATGGTGCGCAGCCGCAAGAGGAGTCTTTGTGTGTGCCGAGACGGGAAGCAGCGCCGCGGCACTGCTGGCGACTACCCCAGGAAAGACCAGCGCTGAGTCTGCTGTAGTGCTGCTGCAGGGCATGTAGGGATTGTGGCTGTCAGCTGCATGCAAGATGGCTGGCCAGCAGTGCACAGGGTGTCACTCAGAGAGCCCTTGAGCTCACCTGTTTGAGGGCACCTGCGCTTGTCGCCGTCCTGCATGTTCGCACCGCCCGGGGCTTGGGAGGTGCTGGCACCATGCTGCTGTAGGGTGGTTACTTCCTGGTGTTCACCTGAGAGCGAGTGTGGGAACAAAATGGCATGTTCAGAGGCTTATTGTATGAGTAAACTACATGTGGATGTTGTGCTTTGGTGCTCAGACTTGTCAGGAGTGGTTCCTGCTTCAAACGACTGCTGCAAGGCAGCAAGGCACTTGGTGGCCATTTCACATACAGGCATTTGCAGTCATGCTGAATTGCCGAATGTAATGGTAAAATTCCTGGCATAATTCAACTACGCTCGTAGCTCTTGAACATGGCTCCTGCTGCTGTCACTCGCGTTAGTTGTGACGACTGTTGGCCTGCCAAGCGATATGCACGGAGCCTGCAAGAAACCTCGCGGTAAATTAACTTTTATATTTGATGATTGATTTAAGCATGGCTTGAGCCGAAATAAACTGCGGTATGGTGAAGAACTTCAAGACGGAAAGGTGCCCTGAAACAAGCCTGCTCCGAGCCACACAGCTGCCACGCTCCCAACTTTTCATCGTCGACACATTATGCAACGTACCTTTGGTTGAAGCACAAAACCAATCCTGAAGGGCCCTCGCAAGCCCACGTTGCAGGTGAGCCTGACGGGTCAACACGGATGTCCAGAGCACTGCAGCTCGATCGCGTTGCTGCAGCACCTGCAAACAATTTGTAATGAACATTAAACGGCGTTAAACACAGCGCTGTACTGAAAGCCTTCGCAAAAAAATTAGGTAGCAGCAGTGAGGCACCTGCTGGCACATGCTGCTGCTGTCACGCCCACCAACAACTGCTGTTGAAAAACACATGCCACCGTGATTCAAAGCACACATAGCTGTAACGTTTCCTGTTGTCTGCTGCTGCTGCTGCTCCTGCCCAGGCAGATATCATATATTGCAAACAGTGCTACTGCCGCAGTAAAATCAGCTGCATACCCAGCAGCAGCAGGAGCACATCAGCCATAGCATGAAAAGGTAGGTGTGCACTTCAGGCACCAAGTCCAGGAACAGCAACAGAAGGGATGCAGTGCAGGCTAAGAACTGCTGCAGCAAAGGCTGGCATGCAATTACAGTCTCAGCTGGGCATGGTACAAACGTAGCATCTGCATTTTGCAACAAATCAACACAGCTTGCAAGCAGACAGCCATGCTGGCATAGCAACCTGCTGTATGTGGCAGGCACAGTAAGGCACAGCTGCCAGTGCTGCTGCTTTGGTTTGCTTGCATCCCAACTGCACAGCAGGGCCCCAACCTGCCAGCAGCAGCAGCTTCAAACTGCTAGTAATTTTGAGCTCCAGAATTCGCCTTGATCACACAAGAAGGATGTTTGCAGGAAACTGTGTAGAATACTAGTCCTCAACAAAGTCTGTGCAGCCACACTAGCTGCACGCGCGCAGCAGCTGCCGGTGGGCCTGAAGCGGTGTTGCGCACTATGTAACAGATATGACAGTTGAAAC
Source organism: Tetradesmus obliquus (assembly GCA_030272155.1). Classification (NCBI taxonomy): domain Eukaryota; kingdom Viridiplantae; phylum Chlorophyta; class Chlorophyceae; order Sphaeropleales; family Scenedesmaceae; genus Tetradesmus; species Tetradesmus obliquus. The sequence goes on along the minus strand of CP126193.1, from coordinate 7,194,375 downwards.
TGTATGTGCAGCGCACAGCGCCAAGCAGCAGAGCGCAACAGCAGCGGCAGGGCACTTGGCACACCAGAACTGCAGTGCCTGATCAGCCAGCAAGGGAAGCCCAGAAGTGTTACACTACACATCAAAACATGTTGCAGGCAGCAGCACCCACAGCAACACTCTACAGCGCAAGTTAACATATGTAACAGCCGAGTCGGGGCACTTCAGGGCAACGTGTTTTTAGCACTTTTCTTGCAGCACACTGTGCCACTGCTAACAGCTCAAATTGATTTAGATTCGTCGTTGAAAGCTTGACATTTATATGTAGGCCACTTGTTCGCTACGTTTGTACCATGCCCAGCTGAGACTGTAATTGCATGCCAGCCTTTGCTGCAGCAGTTCTTAGCCTGCACTGCATCCCTTCTGTTGCTGTTCCTGGACTTGGTGCCTGAAGTGCACACCTACCTTTTCATGCTATGGCTGATGTGCTCCTGCTGCTGCTGGGTATGCAGCTGATTTTACTGCGGCAGTAGCACTGTTTGCAATATATGATATCTGCCTGGGCAGGAGCAGCAGCAGCAGCAGACAACAGGAAACGTTACAGCTATGTGTGCTTTGAATCACGGTGGCATGTGTTTTTCAACAGCAGTTGTTGGTGGGCGTGACAGCAGCAGCATGTGCCAGCAGGTGCCTCACTGCTGCTACCTAATTTTTTTGCGAAGGCTTTCAGTACAGCGCTGTGTTTAACGCCGTTTAATGTTCATTACAAATTGTTTGCAGGTGCTGCAGCAACGCGATCGAGCTGCAGTGCTCTGGACATCCGTGTTGACCCGTCAGGCTCACCTGCAACGTGGGCTTGCGAGGGCCCTTCAGGATTGGTTTTGTGCTTCAACCAAAGGTACGTTGCATAATGTGTCGACGATGAAAAGTTGGGAGCGTGGCAGCTGTGTGGCTCGGAGCAGGCTTGTTTCAGGGCACCTTTCCGTCTTGAAGTTCTTCACCATACCGCAGTTTATTTCGGCTCAAGCCATGCTTAAATCAATCATCAAATATAAAAGTTAATTTACCGCGAGGTTTCTTGCAGGCTCCGTGCATATCGCTTGGCAGGCCAACAGTCGTCACAACTAACGCGAGTGACAGCAGCAGGAGCCATGTTCAAGAGCTACGAGCGTAGTTGAATTATGCCAGGAATTTTACCATTACATTCGGCAATTCAGCATGACTGCAAATGCCTGTATGTGAAATGGCCACCAAGTGCCTTGCTGCCTTGCAGCAGTCGTTTGAAGCAGGAACCACTCCTGACAAGTCTGAGCACCAAAGCACAACATCCACATGTAGTTTACTCATACAATAAGCCTCTGAACATGCCATTTTGTTCCCACACTCGCTCTCAGGTGAACACCAGGAAGTAACCACCCTACAGCAGCATGGTGCCAGCACCTCCCAAGCCCCGGGCGGTGCGAACATGCAGGACGGCGACAAGCGCAGGTGCCCTCAAACAGGTGAGCTCAAGGGCTCTCTGAGTGACACCCTGTGCACTGCTGGCCAGCCATCTTGCATGCAGCTGACAGCCACAATCCCTACATGCCCTGCAGCAGCACTACAGCAGACTCAGCGCTGGTCTTTCCTGGGGTAGTCGCCAGCAGTGCCGCGGCGCTGCTTCCCGTCTCGGCACACACAAAGACTCCTCTTGCGGCTGCGCACCATGTTCCATAAATCTGGCAGCTTCAATACATCAGCCATGACAGATGCAGCTGTGATCTTCATGAAGGTGTTGTACAGGCCGTGCTGCAGGTCTCGCGGCTTCACATCAGCACCACCCAGCTGGCAGCTGTTATACAAGTAGTTGCGGAAGGCTGCTTTGAGGCTGCCAAATGCATGTTCAATGGGCTTGTTGAAATCTGGGGAGTAGGGTGCAATGTGCAGCAGTTGATCTTCATTGATGCCACCTGCAACCAACATCTGTAGGCCATCCTTCCCCAGGTGAACACTTGGGTTGTCAAAGATGTACAGCGGCGTAGTGCCGCGCTGCGCCTGCTGTTGGTTGGCTATGTCTTTGATCTCCATCATGCAGTGAACAAACTCCAGCTGAGTCATGCTCTTGGCCTGCTGGGTTGGTTTGTCCTTCAACTGCAGGTGCAAGAATTGCCGGATTGGCAGCGCGCAGCCTTGTTAGCAGCGCAGGAGCGCAACGCAGCGGTGTGGATGGATGCGATGGGACGCTTCTACATCAGGCTCAGTGCAGACAAGGTCAGATACATCACCAAGTCTATGAGGGGGCAGAGATTGTTCTGGGGCTTGACTGGCTGCTTGCCAGGTGTGCAGCACTTCAAGTTCTGCGCGCCGCGTGCAGTCGCCACAGCAGCAGCGCTTCAATGCAAGATGTGTGCGTGTGTGCTGGCTGATATGGTTGGCACATGCATGGGCTACATGCACACAAGCGAGGAGCAGCTGGTGTGCATGCTGTACTGGTTAGGCATCAGCAGCAGTATGTGTGCTCAGGTAGCAGTGGACTGGTGGGATGGGCGGATTGATTTCCTCCATGCACAGCACAACATGCTGATTCAAGCTGATGGCTCATGTCATGACAAGGGTTATTACAGCAGCAGCAGGCAGCAGGTGCTGGAGCGCGACTTTGAGTTCTGCGCTGCAGCATATGACAACTGGCTGCAGCCAGGGGGCACTGTGCTGCGCGTGAGCACGCGCGGATTTGACATGCACCAATCCTTGCACATTGGTTTCCAGCTTGCTGCTGCAGGTAGTGTCATTGTACTGTCACCAAGTTACTCTGCTGTTATGTTCACAGCAGAGGACGGGCAGCGCTGCAGCTTCACTACAGCATTAAAAAAAGCACTGCGGGACTGTTACTACACAGTACAGCAGGGCTGGCATGTCTTTCGATGGCAGGCGCCTGCGCAGTAGCAGCGCACACTCACCATGTACGGTACATTGAGGTTGCCAGCATGGTCCTTGTTGTCTGTTGTGCCGGTGACAAACTTGCAGTAGACGGGCCCGTGCACAGCGTTGACGGCGCAGACAAAGTGCAACTTGACCGGCTCTGCGTCCTTGCCCTTGCGCATCCATTTGCATGGCAGCACAGCATGCACGTTTTCATCGTGTGCATCACAATAGACCTTGACGGAGCCGCCTGCCAGGTCTGACATCCAGAATTTGCACTCATCAATGAATTATATGCGCTGCAGCATGTCGGGGTCACTTTGGTACTTCTGCCACAGCGCCGCAGCTGCTGCTTTTCGCCTTTGTTTCTGTATCTTTGTCAAGTCCAGCTTCACATCTATTCTCCTGCGCACCAGGTCGGGGTCAGCCCATTTCATGTACTTCAGCAGTCTCTTGGGTGTGATGTTGTAGTCAGTGCACAGCTGGCGCAGTGTGTCATTTTCCTGACATGCGACTTCGATTGAAGTCCACCACACGTGCACATCAACCTGTCTCTTTGAATCTGCAGATGGGTAGGCCTTTACCACCTTGCCAGCCTTGAATATTGTGCTGGCATGGAAGGCGACAGCATGTGGGACATTTGAGGGCCTGCCGCCATGCTTGGGTGTAGCCACTGTGCCGTTTGCTGTGAAGTTCTTGTGATGAGTTTGCAGAACCGGTTCAGGTCCCCGTGTACCTCCTTGGCGTAGTCAGGGTACTGCTCTCTGTAATAATATGCGGGCGTAAACTTTTCGTCAGCTGTGGTCAAAGCCATTATCACACACACCACCGCCGCCACCCTCATGGCCGTGGTGCTGCGGTTGCTCTTCCATCCTGAAGGGTGCTTGCGCACCATGGACAGCCCCCCTGCAGGCATGAATCCAAAACATATGGATATGTTAGCTGTGCTTCTAGCAGCAGTGTGAACAGAAGTAACTGGTCAGGTCAAACAACAGCCTGCGGCATCGTGGAGTTTGACCGGTCTCTGAGACTGTAATTGCATGCCAGCCTTTGCTGCAGCAGTTCTTAGCCTGCACTGCATCCCTTCTGTTGCTGTTCCTGGACTTGGTGCCTGAAGTGCACACCTACCTTTTCATGCTATGGCTGATGTGCTCCTGCTGCTGCTGGGTATGCAGCTGATTTTACTGCGGCAGTAGCACTGTTTGCAATATATGATATCTGCCTGGGCAGGAGCAGCAGCAGCAGCAGACAACAGGAAACGTTACAGCTATGTGTGCTTTGAATCACGGTGGCATGTGTTTTTCAACAGCAGTTGTTGGTGGGCGTGACAGCAGCAGCATGTGCCAGCAGGTGCCTCACTGCTGCTACCTAATTTTTTTGCGAAGGCTTTCAGTACAGCGCTGTGTTTAACGCCGTTTAATGTTCATTACAAATTGTTTGCAGGTGCTGCAGCAACGCGATCGAGCTGCAGTGCTCTGGACATCCGTGTTGACCCGTCAGGCTCACCTGCAACGTGGGCTTGCGAGGGCCCTTCAGGATTGGTTTTGTGCTTCAACCAAAGGTACGTTGCATAATGTGTCGACGATGAAAAGTTGGGAGCGTGGCAGCTGTGTGGCTCGGAGCAGGCTTGTTTCAGGGCACCTTTCCGTCTTGAAGTTCTTCACCATACCGCAGTTTATTTCGGCTCAAGCCATGCTTAAATCAATCATCAAATATAAAAGTTAATTTACCGCGAGGTTTCTTGCAGGCTCCGTGCATATCGCTTGGCAGGCCAACAGTCGTCACAACTAACGCGAGTGACAGCAGCAGGAGCCATGTTCAAGAGCTACGAGCGTAGTTGAATTATGCCAGGAATTTTACCATTACATTCGGCAATTCAGCATGACTGCAAATGCCTGTATGTGAAATGGCCACCAAGTGCCTTGCTGCCTTGCAGCAGTCGTTTGAAGCAGGAACCACTCCTGACAAGTCTGAGCACCAAAGCACAACATCCACATGTAGTTTACTCATACAATAAGCCTCTGAACATGCCATTTTGTTCCCACACTCGCTCTCAGGTGAACACCAGGAAGTAACCACCCTACAGCAGCATGGTGCCAGCACCTCCCAAGCCCCGGGCGGTGCGAACATGCAGGACGGCGACAAGCGCAGGTGCCCTCAAACAGGTGAGCTCAAGGGCTCTCTGAGTGACACCCTGTGCACTGCTGGCCAGCCATCTTGCATGCAGCTGACAGCCACAATCCCTACATGCCCTGCAGCAGCACTACAGCAGACTCAGCGCTGGTCTTTCCTGGGGTAGTCGCCAGCAGTGCCGCGGCGCTGCTTCCCGTCTCGGCACACACAAAGACTCCTCTTGCGGCTGCGCACCATGTTCCATAAATCTGGCAGCTTCAATACATCAGCCATGACAGATGCAGCTGTGATCTTCATGAAGGTGTTGTACAGGCCGTGCTGCAGGTCTCGCGGCTTCACATCAGCACCACCCAGCTGGCAGCTGTTATACAAGTAGTTGCGGAAGGCTGCTTTGAGGCTGCCAAATGCATGTTCAATGGGCTTGTTGAAATCTGGGGAGTAGGGTGCAATGTGCAGCAGTTGATCTTCATTGATGCCACCTGCAACCAACATCTGTAGGCCATCCTTCCCCAGGTGAACACTTGGGTTGTCAAAGATGTACAGCGGCGTAGTGCCGCGCTGCGCCTGCTGTTGGTTGGCTATGTCTTTGATCTCCATCATGCAGTGAACAAACTCCAGCTGAGTCATGCTCTTGGCCTGCTGGGTTGGTTTGTCCTTCAACTGCAGGTGCAAGAATTGCCGGATTGGCAGCGCGCAGCCTTGTTAGCAGCGCAGGAGCGCAACGCAGCGGTGTGGATGGATGCGATGGGACGCTTCTACATCAGGCTCAGTGCAGACAAGGTCAGATACATCACCAAGTCTATGAGGGGGCAGAGATTGTTCTGGGGCTTGACTGGCTGCTTGCCAGGTGTGCAGCACTTCAAGTTCTGCGCGCCGCGTGCAGTCGCCACAGCAGCAGCGCTTCAATGCAAGATGTGTGCGTGTGTGCTGGCTGATATGGTTGGCACATGCATGGGCTACATGCACACAAGCGAGGAGCAGCTGGTGTGCATGCTGTACTGGTTAGGCATCAGCAGCAGTATGTGTGCTCAGGTAGCAGTGGACTGGTGGGATGGGCGGATTGATTTCCTCCATGCACAGCACAACATGCTGATTCAAGCTGATGGCTCATGTCATGACAAGGGTTATTACAGCAGCAGCAGGCAGCAGGTGCTGGAGCGCGACTTTGAGTTCTGCGCTGCAGCATATGACAACTGGCTGCAGCCAGGGGGCACTGTGCTGCGCGTGAGCACGCGCGGATTTGACATGCACCAATCCTTGCACATTGGTTTCCAGCTTGCTGCTGCAGGTAGTGTCATTGTACTGTCACCAAGTTACTCTGCTGTTATGTTCACAGCAGAGGACGGGCAGCGCTGCAGCTTCACTACAGCATTAAAAAAAGCACTGCGGGACTGTTACTACACAGTACAGCAGGGCTGGCATGTCTTTCGATGGCAGGCGCCTGCGCAGTAGCAGCGCACACTCACCATGTACGGTACATTGAGGTTGCCAGCATGGTCCTTGTTGTCTGTTGTGCCGGTGACAAACTTGCAGTAGACGGGCCCGTGCACAGCGTTGACGGCGCAGACAAAGTGCAACTTGACCGGCTCTGCGTCCTTGCCCTTGCGCATCCATTTGCATGGCAGCACAGCATGCACGTTTTCATCGTGTGCATCACAATAGACCTTGACGGAGCCGCCTGCCAGGTCTGACATCCAGAATTTGCACTCATCAATGAATTATATGCGCTGCAGCATGTCGGGGTCACTTTGGTACTTCTGCCACAGCGCCGCAGCTGCTGCTTTTCGCCTTTGTTTCTGTATCTTTGTCAAGTCCAGCTTCACATCTATTCTCCTGCGCACCAGGTCGGGGTCAGCCCATTTCATGTACTTCAGCAGTCTCTTGGGTGTGATGTTGTAGTCAGTGCACAGCTGGCGCAGTGTGTCATTTTCCTGACATGCGACTTCGATTGAAGTCCACCACACGTGCACATCAACCTGTCTCTTTGAATCTGCAGATGGGTAGGCCTTTACCACCTTGCCAGCCTTGAATATTGTGCTGGCATGGAAGGCGACAGCATGTGGGACATTTGAGGGCCTGCCGCCATGCTTGGGTGTAGCCACTGTGCCGTTTGCTGTGAAGTTCTTGTGATGAGTTTGCAGAACCGGTTCAGGTCCCCGTGTACCTCCTTGGCGTAGTCAGGGTACTGCTCTCTGTAATAATATGCGGGCGTAAACTTTTCGTCAGCTGTGGTCAAAGCCATTATCACACACACCACCGCCGCCACCCTCATGGCCGTGGTGCTGCGGTTGCTCTTCCATCCTGAAGGGTGCTTGCGCACCATGGACAGCCCCCCTGCAGGCATGAATCCAAAACATATGGATATGTTAGCTGTGCTTCTAGCAGCAGTGTGAACAGAAGTAACTGGTCAGGTCAAACAACAGCCTGCGGCATCGTGGAGTTTGACCGGTCTCAGCTGGGCATGGTACAAACGTAGCGAACAAGTGGCCTACATATAAATGTCAAGCTTTCAACGACGAATCTAAATCAATTTGAGCTGTTAGCAGTGGCACAGTGTGCTGCAAGAAAAGTGCTAAAAACACGTTGCCCTGAAGTGCCCCGACTCGGCTGTTACATATGTTAACTTGCGCTGTAGAGTGTTGCTGTGGGTGCTGCTGCCTGCAACATGTTTTGATGTGTAGTGTAACACTTCTGGGCTTCCCTTGCTGGCTGATCAGGCACTGCAGTTCTGGTGTGCCAAGTGCCCTGCCGCTGCTGTTGCGCTCTGCTGCTTGGCGCTGTGCGCTGCACATACAGTTTCAACTGTCATATCTGTTACATAGTGCGCAACACCGCTTCAGGCCCACCGGCAGCTGCTGCGCGCGTGCAGCTAGTGTGGCTGCACAGACTTTGTTGAGGACTAGTATTCTACACAGTTTCCTGCAAACATCCTTCTTGTGTGATCAAGGCGAATTCTGGAGCTCAAAATTACTAGCAGTTTGAAGCTGCTGCTGCTGGCAGGTTGGGGCCCTGCTGTGCAGTTGGGATGCAAGCAAACCAAAGCAGCAGCACTGGCAGCTGTGCCTTACTGTGCCTGCCACATACAGCAGGTTGCTATGCCAGCATGGCTGTCTGCTTGCAAGCTGTGTTGATTTGTTGCAAAATGCAGATGCTACGTTTGTACCATGCCCAGCTGAGACTGTAATTGCATGCCAGCCTTTGCTGCAGCAGTTCTTAGCCTGCACTGCATCCCTTCTGTTGCTGTTCCTGGACTTGGTGCCTGAAGTGCACACCTACCTTTTCATGCTATGGCTGATGTGCTCCTGCTGCTGCTGGGTATGCAGCTGATTTTACTGCGGCAGTAGCACTGTTTGCAATATATGATATCTGCCTGGGCAGGAGCAGCAGCAGCAGCAGACAACAGGAAACGTTACAGCTATGTGTGCTTTGAATCACGGTGGCATGTGTTTTTCAACAGCAGTTGTTGGTGGGCGTGACAGCAGCAGCATGTGCCAGCAGGTGCCTCACTGCTGCTACCTAATTTTTTTGCGAAGGCTTTCAGTACAGCGCTGTGTTTAACGCCGTTTAATGTTCATTACAAATTGTTTGCAGGTGCTGCAGCAACGCGATCGAGCTGCAGTGCTCTGGACATCCGTGTTGACCCGTCAGGCTCACCTGCAACGTGGGCTTGCGAGGGCCCTTCAGGATTGGTTTTGTGCTTCAACCAAAGGTACGTTGCATAATGTGTCGACGATGAAAAGTTGGGAGCGTGGCAGCTGTGTGGCTCGGAGCAGGCTTGTTTCAGGGCACCTTTCCGTCTTGAAGTTCTTCACCATACCGCAGTTTATTTCGGCTCAAGCCATGCTTAAATCAATCATCAAATATAAAAGTTAATTTACCGCGAGGTTTCTTGCAGGCTCCGTGCATATCGCTTGGCAGGCCAACAGTCGTCACAACTAACGCGAGTGACAGCAGCAGGAGCCATGTTCAAGAGCTACGAGCGTAGTTGAATTATGCCAGGAATTTTACCATTACATTCGGCAATTCAGCATGACTGCAAATGCCTGTATGTGAAATGGCCACCAAGTGCCTTGCTGCCTTGCAGCAGTCGTTTGAAGCAGGAACCACTCCTGACAAGTCTGAGCACCAAAGCACAACATCCACATGTAGTTTACTCATACAATAAGCCTCTGAACATGCCATTTTGTTCCCACACTCGCTCTCAGGTGAACACCAGGAAGTAACCACCCTACAGCAGCATGGTGCCAGCACCTCCCAAGCCCCGGGCGGTGCGAACATGCAGGACGGCGACAAGCGCAGGTGCCCTCAAACAGGTGAGCTCAAGGGCTCTCTGAGTGACACCCTGTGCACTGCTGGCCAGCCATCTTGCATGCAGCTGACAGCCACAATCCCTACATGCCCTGCAGCAGCACTACAGCAGACTCAGCGCTGGTCTTTCCTGGGGTAGTCGCCAGCAGTGCCGCGGCGCTGCTTCCCGTCTCGGCACACACAAAGACTCCTCTTGCGGCTGCGCACCATGTTCCATAAATCTGGCAGCTTCAATACATCAGCCATGACAGATGCAGCTGTGATCTTCATGAAGGTGTTGTACAGGCCGTGCTGCAGGTCTCGCGGCTTCACATCAGCACCACCCAGCTGGCAGCTGTTATACAAGTAGTTGCGGAAGGCTGCTTTGAGGCTGCCAAATGCATGTTCAATGGGCTTGTTGAAATCTGGGGAGTAGGGTGCAATGTGCAGCAGTTGATCTTCATTGATGCCACCTGCAACCAACATCTGTAGGCCATCCTTCCCCAGGTGAACACTTGGGTTGTCAAAGATGTACAGCGGCGTAGTGCCGCGCTGCGCCTGCTGTTGGTTGGCTATGTCTTTGATCTCCATCATGCAGTGAACAAACTCCAGCTGAGTCATGCTCTTGGCCTGCTGGGTTGGTTTGTCCTTCAACTGCAGGTGCAAGAATTGCCGGATTGGCAGCGCGCAGCCTTGTTAGCAGCGCAGGAGCGCAACGCAGCGGTGTGGATGGATGCGATGGGACGCTTCTACATCAGGCTCAGTGCAGACAAGGTCAGATACATCACCAAGTCTATGAGGGGGCAGAGATTGTTCTGGGGCTTGACTGGCTGCTTGCCAGGTGTGCAGCACTTCAAGTTCTGCGCGCCGCGTGCAGTCGCCACAGCAGCAGCGCTTCAATGCAAGATGTGTGCGTGTGTGCTGGCTGATATGGTTGGCACATGCATGGGCTACATGCACACAAGCGAGGAGCAGCTGGTGTGCATGCTGTACTGGTTAGGCATCAGCAGCAGTATGTGTGCTCAGGTAGCAGTGGACTGGTGGGATGGGCGGATTGATTTCCTCCATGCACAGCACAACATGCTGATTCAAGCTGATGGCTCATGTCATGACAAGGGTTATTACAGCAGCAGCAGGCAGCAGGTGCTGGAGCGCGACTTTGAGTTCTGCGCTGCAGCATATGACAACTGGCTGCAGCCAGGGGGCACTGTGCTGCGCGTGAGCACGCGCGGATTTGACATGCACCAATCCTTGCACATTGGTTTCCAGCTTGCTGCTGCAGGTAGTGTCATTGTACTGTCACCAAGTTACTCTGCTGTTATGTTCACAGCAGAGGACGGGCAGCGCTGCAGCTTCACTACAGCATTAAAAAAAGCACTGCGGGACTGTTACTACACAGTACAGCAGGGCTGGCATGTCTTTCGATGGCAGGCGCCTGCGCAGTAGCAGCGCACACTCACCATGTACGGTACATTGAGGTTGCCAGCATGGTCCTTGTTGTCTGTTGTGCCGGTGACAAACTTGCAGTAGACGGGCCCGTGCACAGCGTTGACGGCGCAGACAAAGTGCAACTTGACCGGCTCTGCGTCCTTGCCCTTGCGCATCCATTTGCATGGCAGCACAGCATGCACGTTTTCATCGTGTGCATCACAATAGACCTTGACGGAGCCGCCTGCCAGGTCTGACATCCAGAATTTGCACTCATCAATGAATTATATGCGCTGCAGCATGTCGGGGTCACTTTGGTACTTCTGCCACAGCGCCGCAGCTGCTGCTTTTCGCCTTTGTTTCTGTATCTTTGTCAAGTCCAGCTTCACATCTATTCTCCTGCGCACCAGGTCGGGGTCAGCCCATTTCATGTACTTCAGCAGTCTCTTGGGTGTGATGTTGTAGTCAGTGCACAGCTGGCGCAGTGTGTCATTTTCCTGACATGCGACTTCGATTGAAGTCCACCACACGTGCACATCAACCTGTCTCTTTGAATCTGCAGATGGGTAGGCCTTTACCACCTTGCCAGCCTTGAATATTGTGCTGGCATGGAAGGCGACAGCATGTGGGACATTTGAGGGCCTGCCGCCATGCTTGGGTGTAGCCACTGTGCCGTTTGCTGTGAAGTTCTTGTGATGAGTTTGCAGAACCGGTTCAGGTCCCCGTGTACCTCCTTGGCGTAGTCAGGGTACTGCTCTCTGTAATAATATGCGGGCGTAAACTTTTCGTCAGCTGTGGTCAAAGCCATTATCACACACACCACCGCCGCCACCCTCATGGCCGTGGTGCTGCGGTTGCTCTTCCATCCTGAAGGGTGCTTGCGCACCATGGACAGCCCCCCTGCAGGCATGAATCCAAAACATATGGATATGTTAGCTGTGCTTCTAGCAGCAGTGTGAACAGAAGTAACTGGTCAGGTCAAACAACAGCCTGCGGCATCGTGGAGTTTGACCGGTCTCAGAGACTGTAATTGCATGCCAGCCTTTGCTGCAGCAGTTCTTAGCCTGCACTGCATCCCTTCTGTTGCTGTTCCTGGACTTGGTGCCTGAAGTGCACACCTACCTTTTCATGCTATGGCTGATGTGCTCCTGCTGCTGCTGGGTATGCAGCTGATTTTACTGCGGCAGTAGCACTGTTTGCAATATATGATATCTGCCTGGGCAGGAGCAGCAGCAGCAGCAGACAACAGGAAACGTTACAGCTATGTGTGCTTTGAATCACGGTGGCATGTGTTTTTCAACAGCAGTTGTTGGTGGGCGTGACAGCAGCAGCATGTGCCAGCAGGTGCCTCACTGCTGCTACCTAATTTTTTTGCGAAGGCTTTCAGTACAGCGCTGTGTTTAACGCCGTTTAATGTTCATTACAAATTGTTTGCAGGTGCTGCAGCAACGCGATCGAGCTGCAGTGCTCTGGACATCCGTGTTGACCCGTCAGGCTCACCTGCAACGTGGGCTTGCGAGGGCCCTTCAGGATTGGTTTTGTGCTTCAACCAAAGGTACGTTGCATAATGTGTCGACGATGAAAAGTTGGGAGCGTGGCAGCTGTGTGGCTCGGAGCAGGCTTGTTTCAGGGCACCTTTCCGTCTTGAAGTTCTTCACCATACCGCAGTTTATTTCGGCTCAAGCCATGCTTAAATCAATCATCAAATATAAAAGTTAATTTACCGCGAGGTTTCTTGCAGGCTCCGTGCATATCGCTTGGCAGGCCAACAGTCGTCACAACTAACGCGAGTGACAGCAGCAGGAGCCATGTTCAAGAGCTACGAGCGTAGTTGAATTATGCCAGGAATTTTACCATTACATTCGGCAATTCAGCATGACTGCAAATGCCTGTATGTGAAATGGCCACCAAGTGCCTTGCTGCCTTGCAGCAGTCGTTTGAAGCAGGAACCACTCCTGACAAGTCTGAGCACCAAAGCACAACATCCACATGTAGTTTACTCATACAATAAGCCTCTGAACATGCCATTTTGTTCCCACACTCGCTCTCAGGTGAACACCAGGAAGTAACCACCCTACAGCAGCATGGTGCCAGCACCTCCCAAGCCCCGGGCGGTGCGAACATGCAGGACGGCGACAAGCGCAGGTGCCCTCAAACAGGTGAGCTCAAGGGCTCTCTGAGTGACACCCTGTGCACTGCTGGCCAGCCATCTTGCATGCAGCTGACAGCCACAATCCCTACATGCCCTGCAGCAGCACTACAGCAGACTCAGCGCTGGTCTTTCCTGGGGTAGTCGCCAGCAGTGCCGCGGCGCTGCTTCCCGTCTCGGCACACACAAAGACTCCTCTTGCGGCTGCGCACCATGTTCCATAAATCTGGCAGCTTCAATACATCAGCCATGACAGATGCAGCTGTGATCTTCATGAAGGTGTTGTACAGGCCGTGCTGCAGGTCTCGCGGCTTCACATCAGCACCACCCAGCTGGCAGCTGTTATACAAGTAGTTGCGGAAGGCTGCTTTGAGGCTGCCAAATGCATGTTCAATGGGCTTGTTGAAATCTGGGGAGTAGGGTGCAATGTGCAGCAGTTGATCTTCATTGATGCCACCTGCAACCAACATCTGTAGGCCATCCTTCCCCAGGTGAACACTTGGGTTGTCAAAGATGTACAGCGGCGTAGTGCCGCGCTGCGCCTGCTGTTGGTTGGCTATGTCTTTGATCTCCATCATGCAGTGAACAAACTCCAGCTGAGTCATGCTCTTGGCCTGCTGGGTTGGTTTGTCCTTCAACTGCAGGTGCAAGAATTGCCGGATTGGCAGCGCGCAGCCTTGTTAGCAGCGCAGGAGCGCAACGCAGCGGTGTGGATGGATGCGATGGGACGCTTCTACATCAGGCTCAGTGCAGACAAGGTCAGATACATCACCAAGTCTATGAGGGGGCAGAGATTGTTCTGGGGCTTGACTGGCTGCTTGCCAGGTGTGCAGCACTTCAAGTTCTGCGCGCCGCGTGCAGTCGCCACAGCAGCAGCGCTTCAATGCAAGATGTGTGCGTGTGTGCTGGCTGATATGGTTGGCACATGCATGGGCTACATGCACACAAGCGAGGAGCAGCTGGTGTGCATGCTGTACTGGTTAGGCATCAGCAGCAGTATGTGTGCTCAGGTAGCAGTGGACTGGTGGGATGGGCGGATTGATTTCCTCCATGCACAGCACAACATGCTGATTCAAGCTGATGGCTCATGTCATGACAAGGGTTATTACAGCAGCAGCAGGCAGCAGGTGCTGGAGCGCGACTTTGAGTTCTGCGCTGCAGCATATGACAACTGGCTGCAGCCAGGGGGCACTGTGCTGCGCGTGAGCACGCGCGGATTTGACATGCACCAATCCTTGCACATTGGTTTCCAGCTTGCTGCTGCAGGTAGTGTCATTGTACTGTCACCAAGTTACTCTGCTGTTATGTTCACAGCAGAGGACGGGCAGCGCTGCAGCTTCACTACAGCATTAAAAAAAGCACTGCGGGACTGTTACTACACAGTACAGCAGGGCTGGCATGTCTTTCGATGGCAGGCGCCTGCGCAGTAGCAGCGCACACTCACCATGTACGGTACATTGAGGTTGCCAGCATGGTCCTTGTTGTCTGTTGTGCCGGTGACAAACTTGCAGTAGACGGGCCCGTGCACAGCGTTGACGGCGCAGACAAAGTGCAACTTGACCGGCTCTGCGTCCTTGCCCTTGCGCATCCATTTGCATGGCAGCACAGCATGCACGTTTTCATCGTGTGCATCACAATAGACCTTGACGGAGCCGCCTGCCAGGTCTGACATCCAGAATTTGCACTCATCAATGAATTATATGCGCTGCAGCATGTCGGGGTCACTTTGGTACTTCTGCCACAGCGCCGCAGCTGCTGCTTTTCGCCTTTGTTTCTGTATCTTTGTCAAGTCCAGCTTCACATCTATTCTCCTGCGCACCAGGTCGGGGTCAGCCCATTTCATGTACTTCAGCAGTCTCTTGGGTGTGATGTTGTAGTCAGTGCACAGCTGGCGCAGTGTGTCATTTTCCTGACATGCGACTTCGATTGAAGTCCACCACACGTGCACATCAACCTGTCTCTTTGAATCTGCAGATGGGTAGGCCTTTACCACCTTGCCAGCCTTGAATATTGTGCTGGCATGGAAGGCGACAGCATGTGGGACATTTGAGGGCCTGCCGCCATGCTTGGGTGTAGCCACTGTGCCGTTTGCTGTGAAGTTCTTGTGATGAGTTTGCAGAACCGGTTCAGGTCCCCGTGTACCTCCTTGGCGTAGTCAGGGTACTGCTCTCTGTAATAATATGCGGGCGTAAACTTTTCGTCAGCTGTGGTCAAAGCCATTATCACACACACCACCGCCGCCACCCTCATGGCCGTGGTGCTGCGGTTGCTCTTCCATCCTGAAGGGTGCTTGCGCACCATGGACAGCCCCCCTGCAGGCATGAATCCAAAACATATGGATATGTTAGCTGTGCTTCTAGCAGCAGTGTGAACAGAAGTAACTGGTCAGGTCAAACAACAGCCTGCGGCATCGTGGAGTTTGACCGGTCTCAGCTGGGCATGGTACAAACGTAGCATCTGCATTTTGCAACAAATCAACACAGCTTGCAAGCAGACAGCCATGCTGGCATAGCAACCTGCTGTATGTGGCAGGCACAGTAAGGCACAGCTGCCAGTGCTGCTGCTTTGGTTTGCTTGCATCCCAACTGCACAGCAGGGCCCCAACCTGCCAGCAGCAGCAGCTTCAAACTGCTAGTAATTTTGAGCTCCAGAATTCGCCTTGATCACACAAGAAGGATGTTTGCAGGAAACTGTGTAGAATACTAGTCCTCAACAAAGTCTGTGCAGCCACACTAGCTGCACGCGCGCAGCAGCTGCCGGTGGGCCTGAAGCGGTGTTGCGCACTATGTAACAGATATGACAGTTGAAACTGTATGTGCAGCGCACAGCGCCAAGCAGCAGAGCGCAACAGCAGCGGCAGGGCACTTGGCACACCAGAACTGCAGTGCCTGATCAGCCAGCAAGGGAAGCCCAGAAGTGTTACACTACACATCAAAACATGTTGCAGGCAGCAGCACCCACAGCAACACTCTACAGCGCAAGTTAACATATGTAACAGCCGAGTCGGGGCACTTCAGGGCAACGTGTTTTTAGCACTTTTCTTGCAGCACACTGTGCCACTGCTAACAGCTCAAATTGATTTAGATTCGTCGTTGAAAGCTTGACATTTATATGTAGGCCACTTGTTCGCTACGTTTGTACCATGCCCAGCTGAGACCGGTCAAACTCCACGATGCCGCAGGCTGTTGTTTGACCTGACCAGTTACTTCTGTTCACACTGCTGCTAGAAGCACAGCTAACATATCCATATGTTTTGGATTCATGCCTGCAGGGGGGCTGTCCATGGTGCGCAAGCACCCTTCAGGATGGAAGAGCAACCGCAGCACCACGGCCATGAGGGTGGCGGCGGTGGTGTGTGTGATAATGGCTTTGACCACAGCTGACGAAAAGTTTACGCCCGCATATTATTACAGAGAGCAGTACCCTGACTACGCCAAGGAGGTACACGGGGACCTGAACCGGTTCTGCAAACTCATCACAAGAACTTCACAGCAAACGGCACAGTGGCTACACCCAAGCATGGCGGCAGGCCCTCAAATGTCCCACATGCTGTCGCCTTCCATGCCAGCACAATATTCAAGGCTGGCAAGGTGGTAAAGGCCTACCCATCTGCAGATTCAAAGAGACAGGTTGATGTGCACGTGTGGTGGACTTCAATCGAAGTCGCATGTCAGGAAAATGACACACTGCGCCAGCTGTGCACTGACTACAACATCACACCCAAGAGACTGCTGAAGTACATGAAATGGGCTGACCCCGACCTGGTGCGCAGGAGAATAGATGTGAAGCTGGACTTGACAAAGATACAGAAACAAAGGCGAAAAGCAGCAGCTGCGGCGCTGTGGCAGAAGTACCAAAGTGACCCCGACATGCTGCAGCGCATATAATTCATTGATGAGTGCAAATTCTGGATGTCAGACCTGGCAGGCGGCTCCGTCAAGGTCTATTGTGATGCACACGATGAAAACGTGCATGCTGTGCTGCCATGCAAATGGATGCGCAAGGGCAAGGACGCAGAGCCGGTCAAGTTGCACTTTGTCTGCGCCGTCAACGCTGTGCACGGGCCCGTCTACTGCAAGTTTGTCACCGGCACAACAGACAACAAGGACCATGCTGGCAACCTCAATGTACCGTACATGGTGAGTGTGCGCTGCTACTGCGCAGGCGCCTGCCATCGAAAGACATGCCAGCCCTGCTGTACTGTGTAGTAACAGTCCCGCAGTGCTTTTTTTAATGCTGTAGTGAAGCTGCAGCGCTGCCCGTCCTCTGCTGTGAACATAACAGCAGAGTAACTTGGTGACAGTACAATGACACTACCTGCAGCAGCAAGCTGGAAACCAATGTGCAAGGATTGGTGCATGTCAAATCCGCGCGTGCTCACGCGCAGCACAGTGCCCCCTGGCTGCAGCCAGTTGTCATATGCTGCAGCGCAGAACTCAAAGTCGCGCTCCAGCACCTGCTGCCTGCTGCTGCTGTAATAACCCTTGTCATGACATGAGCCATCAGCTTGAATCAGCATGTTGTGCTGTGCATGGAGGAAATCAATCCGCCCATCCCACCAGTCCACTGCTACCTGAGCACACATACTGCTGCTGATGCCTAACCAGTACAGCATGCACACCAGCTGCTCCTCGCTTGTGTGCATGTAGCCCATGCATGTGCCAACCATATCAGCCAGCACACACGCACACATCTTGCATTGAAGCGCTGCTGCTGTGGCGACTGCACGCGGCGCGCAGAACTTGAAGTGCTGCACACCTGGCAAGCAGCCAGTCAAGCCCCAGAACAATCTCTGCCCCCTCATAGACTTGGTGATGTATCTGACCTTGTCTGCACTGAGCCTGATGTAGAAGCGTCCCATCGCATCCATCCACACCGCTGCGTTGCGCTCCTGCGCTGCTAACAAGGCTGCGCGCTGCCAATCCGGCAATTCTTGCACCTGCAGTTGAAGGACAAACCAACCCAGCAGGCCAAGAGCATGACTCAGCTGGAGTTTGTTCACTGCATGATGGAGATCAAAGACATAGCCAACCAACAGCAGGCGCAGCGCGGCACTACGCCGCTGTACATCTTTGACAACCCAAGTGTTCACCTGGGGAAGGATGGCCTACAGATGTTGGTTGCAGGTGGCATCAATGAAGATCAACTGCTGCACATTGCACCCTACTCCCCAGATTTCAACAAGCCCATTGAACATGCATTTGGCAGCCTCAAAGCAGCCTTCCGCAACTACTTGTATAACAGCTGCCAGCTGGGTGGTGCTGATGTGAAGCCGCGAGACCTGCAGCACGGCCTGTACAACACCTTCATGAAGATCACAGCTGCATCTGTCATGGCTGATGTATTGAAGCTGCCAGATTTATGGAACATGGTGCGCAGCCGCAAGAGGAGTCTTTGTGTGTGCCGAGACGGGAAGCAGCGCCGCGGCACTGCTGGCGACTACCCCAGGAAAGACCAGCGCTGAGTCTGCTGTAGTGCTGCTGCAGGGCATGTAGGGATTGTGGCTGTCAGCTGCATGCAAGATGGCTGGCCAGCAGTGCACAGGGTGTCACTCAGAGAGCCCTTGAGCTCACCTGTTTGAGGGCACCTGCGCTTGTCGCCGTCCTGCATGTTCGCACCGCCCGGGGCTTGGGAGGTGCTGGCACCATGCTGCTGTAGGGTGGTTACTTCCTGGTGTTCACCTGAGAGCGAGTGTGGGAACAAAATGGCATGTTCAGAGGCTTATTGTATGAGTAAACTACATGTGGATGTTGTGCTTTGGTGCTCAGACTTGTCAGGAGTGGTTCCTGCTTCAAACGACTGCTGCAAGGCAGCAAGGCACTTGGTGGCCATTTCACATACAGGCATTTGCAGTCATGCTGAATTGCCGAATGTAATGGTAAAATTCCTGGCATAATTCAACTACGCTCGTAGCTCTTGAACATGGCTCCTGCTGCTGTCACTCGCGTTAGTTGTGACGACTGTTGGCCTGCCAAGCGATATGCACGGAGCCTGCAAGAAACCTCGCGGTAAATTAACTTTTATATTTGATGATTGATTTAAGCATGGCTTGAGCCGAAATAAACTGCGGTATGGTGAAGAACTTCAAGACGGAAAGGTGCCCTGAAACAAGCCTGCTCCGAGCCACACAGCTGCCACGCTCCCAACTTTTCATCGTCGACACATTATGCAACGTACCTTTGGTTGAAGCACAAAACCAATCCTGAAGGGCCCTCGCAAGCCCACGTTGCAGGTGAGCCTGACGGGTCAACACGGATGTCCAGAGCACTGCAGCTCGATCGCGTTGCTGCAGCACCTGCAAACAATTTGTAATGAACATTAAACGGCGTTAAACACAGCGCTGTACTGAAAGCCTTCGCAAAAAAATTAGGTAGCAGCAGTGAGGCACCTGCTGGCACATGCTGCTGCTGTCACGCCCACCAACAACTGCTGTTGAAAAACACATGCCACCGTGATTCAAAGCACACATAGCTGTAACGTTTCCTGTTGTCTGCTGCTGCTGCTGCTCCTGCCCAGGCAGATATCATATATTGCAAACAGTGCTACTGCCGCAGTAAAATCAGCTGCATACCCAGCAGCAGCAGGAGCACATCAGCCATAGCATGAAAAGGTAGGTGTGCACTTCAGGCACCAAGTCCAGGAACAGCAACAGAAGGGATGCAGTGCAGGCTAAGAACTGCTGCAGCAAAGGCTGGCATGCAATTACAGTCTCAGCTGGGCATGGTACAAACGTAGCATCTGCATTTTGCAACAAATCAACACAGCTTGCAAGCAGACAGCCATGCTGGCATAGCAACCTGCTGTATGTGGCAGGCACAGTAAGGCACAGCTGCCAGTGCTGCTGCTTTGGTTTGCTTGCATCCCAACTGCACAGCAGGGCCCCAACCTGCCAGCAGCAGCAGCTTCAAACTGCTAGTAATTTTGAGCTCCAGAATTCGCCTTGATCACACAAGAAGGATGTTTGCAGGAAACTGTGTAGAATACTAGTCCTCAACAAAGTCTGTGCAGCCACACTAGCTGCACGCGCGCAGCAGCTGCCGGTGGGCCTGAAGCGGTGTTGCGCACTATGTAACAGATATGACAGTTGAAACTGTATGTGCAGCGCACAGCGCCAAGCAGCAGAGCGCAACAGCAGCGGCAGGGCACTTGGCACACCAGAACTGCAGTGCCTGATCAGCCAGCAAGGGAAGCCCAGAAGTGTTACACTACACATCAAAACATGTTGCAGGCAGCAGCACCCACAGCAACACTCTACAGCGCAAGTTAACATATGTAACAGCCGAGTCGGGGCACTTCAGGGCAACGTGTTTTTAGCACTTTTCTTGCAGCACACTGTGCCACTGCTAACAGCTCAAATTGATTTAGATTCGTCGTTGAAAGCTTGACATTTATATGTAGGCCACTTGTTCGCTACGTTTGTACCATGCCCAGCTGAGACCGGTCAAACTCCACGATGCCGCAGGCTGTTGTTTGACCTGACCAGTTACTTCTGTTCACACTGCTGCTAGAAGCACAGCTAACATATCCATATGTTTTGGATTCATGCCTGCAGGGGGGCTGTCCATGGTGCGCAAGCACCCTTCAGGATGGAAGAGCAACCGCAGCACCACGGCCATGAGGGTGGCGGCGGTGGTGTGTGTGATAATGGCTTTGACCACAGCTGACGAAAAGTTTACGCCCGCATATTATTACAGAGAGCAGTACCCTGACTACGCCAAGGAGGTACACGGGGACCTGAACCGGTTCTGCAAACTCATCACAAGAACTTCACAGCAAACGGCACAGTGGCTACACCCAAGCATGGCGGCAGGCCCTCAAATGTCCCACATGCTGTCGCCTTCCATGCCAGCACAATATTCAAGGCTGGCAAGGTGGTAAAGGCCTACCCATCTGCAGATTCAAAGAGACAGGTTGATGTGCACGTGTGGTGGACTTCAATCGAAGTCGCATGTCAGGAAAATGACACACTGCGCCAGCTGTGCACTGACTACAACATCACACCCAAGAGACTGCTGAAGTACATGAAATGGGCTGACCCCGACCTGGTGCGCAGGAGAATAGATGTGAAGCTGGACTTGACAAAGATACAGAAACAAAGGCGAAAAGCAGCAGCTGCGGCGCTGTGGCAGAAGTACCAAAGTGACCCCGACATGCTGCAGCGCATATAATTCATTGATGAGTGCAAATTCTGGATGTCAGACCTGGCAGGCGGCTCCGTCAAGGTCTATTGTGATGCACACGATGAAAACGTGCATGCTGTGCTGCCATGCAAATGGATGCGCAAGGGCAAGGACGCAGAGCCGGTCAAGTTGCACTTTGTCTGCGCCGTCAACGCTGTGCACGGGCCCGTCTACTGCAAGTTTGTCACCGGCACAACAGACAACAAGGACCATGCTGGCAACCTCAATGTACCGTACATGGTGAGTGTGCGCTGCTACTGCGCAGGCGCCTGCCATCGAAAGACATGCCAGCCCTGCTGTACTGTGTAGTAACAGTCCCGCAGTGCTTTTTTTAATGCTGTAGTGAAGCTGCAGCGCTGCCCGTCCTCTGCTGTGAACATAACAGCAGAGTAACTTGGTGACAGTACAATGACACTACCTGCAGCAGCAAGCTGGAAACCAATGTGCAAGGATTGGTGCATGTCAAATCCGCGCGTGCTCACGCGCAGCACAGTGCCCCCTGGCTGCAGCCAGTTGTCATATGCTGCAGCGCAGAACTCAAAGTCGCGCTCCAGCACCTGCTGCCTGCTGCTGCTGTAATAACCCTTGTCATGACATGAGCCATCAGCTTGAATCAGCATGTTGTGCTGTGCATGGAGGAAATCAATCCGCCCATCCCACCAGTCCACTGCTACCTGAGCACACATACTGCTGCTGATGCCTAACCAGTACAGCATGCACACCAGCTGCTCCTCGCTTGTGTGCATGTAGCCCATGCATGTGCCAACCATATCAGCCAGCACACACGCACACATCTTGCATTGAAGCGCTGCTGCTGTGGCGACTGCACGCGGCGCGCAGAACTTGAAGTGCTGCACACCTGGCAAGCAGCCAGTCAAGCCCCAGAACAATCTCTGCCCCCTCATAGACTTGGTGATGTATCTGACCTTGTCTGCACTGAGCCTGATGTAGAAGCGTCCCATCGCATCCATCCACACCGCTGCGTTGCGCTCCTGCGCTGCTAACAAGGCTGCGCGCTGCCAATCCGGCAATTCTTGCACCTGCAGTTGAAGGACAAACCAACCCAGCAGGCCAAGAGCATGACTCAGCTGGAGTTTGTTCACTGCATGATGGAGATCAAAGACATAGCCAACCAACAGCAGGCGCAGCGCGGCACTACGCCGCTGTACATCTTTGACAACCCAAGTGTTCACCTGGGGAAGGATGGCCTACAGATGTTGGTTGCAGGTGGCATCAATGAAGATCAACTGCTGCACATTGCACCCTACTCCCCAGATTTCAACAAGCCCATTGAACATGCATTTGGCAGCCTCAAAGCAGCCTTCCGCAACTACTTGTATAACAGCTGCCAGCTGGGTGGTGCTGATGTGAAGCCGCGAGACCTGCAGCACGGCCTGTACAACACCTTCATGAAGATCACAGCTGCATCTGTCATGGCTGATGTATTGAAGCTGCCAGATTTATGGAACATGGTGCGCAGCCGCAAGAGGAGTCTTTGTGTGTGCCGAGACGGGAAGCAGCGCCGCGGCACTGCTGGCGACTACCCCAGGAAAGACCAGCGCTGAGTCTGCTGTAGTGCTGCTGCAGGGCATGTAGGGATTGTGGCTGTCAGCTGCATGCAAGATGGCTGGCCAGCAGTGCACAGGGTGTCACTCAGAGAGCCCTTGAGCTCACCTGTTTGAGGGCACCTGCGCTTGTCGCCGTCCTGCATGTTCGCACCGCCCGGGGCTTGGGAGGTGCTGGCACCATGCTGCTGTAGGGTGGTTACTTCCTGGTGTTCACCTGAGAGCGAGTGTGGGAACAAAATGGCATGTTCAGAGGCTTATTGTATGAGTAAACTACATGTGGATGTTGTGCTTTGGTGCTCAGACTTGTCAGGAGTGGTTCCTGCTTCAAACGACTGCTGCAAGGCAGCAAGGCACTTGGTGGCCATTTCACATACAGGCATTTGCAGTCATGCTGAATTGCCGAATGTAATGGTAAAATTCCTGGCATAATTCAACTACGCTCGTAGCTCTTGAACATGGCTCCTGCTGCTGTCACTCGCGTTAGTTGTGACGACTGTTGGCCTGCCAAGCGATATGCACGGAGCCTGCAAGAAACCTCGCGGTAAATTAACTTTTATATTTGATGATTGATTTAAGCATGGCTTGAGCCGAAATAAACTGCGGTATGGTGAAGAACTTCAAGACGGAAAGGTGCCCTGAAACAAGCCTGCTCCGAGCCACACAGCTGCCACGCTCCCAACTTTTCATCGTCGACACATTATGCAACGTACCTTTGGTTGAAGCACAAAACCAATCCTGAAGGGCCCTCGCAAGCCCACGTTGCAGGTGAGCCTGACGGGTCAACACGGATGTCCAGAGCACTGCAGCTCGATCGCGTTGCTGCAGCACCTGCAAACAATTTGTAATGAACATTAAACGGCGTTAAACACAGCGCTGTACTGAAAGCCTTCGCAAAAAAATTAGGTAGCAGCAGTGAGGCACCTGCTGGCACATGCTGCTGCTGTCACGCCCACCAACAACTGCTGTTGAAAAACACATGCCACCGTGATTCAAAGCACACATAGCTGTAACGTTTCCTGTTGTCTGCTGCTGCTGCTGCTCCTGCCCAGGCAGATATCATATATTGCAAACAGTGCTACTGCCGCAGTAAAATCAGCTGCATACCCAGCAGCAGCAGGAGCACATCAGCCATAGCATGAAAAGGTAGGTGTGCACTTCAGGCACCAAGTCCAGGAACAGCAACAGAAGGGATGCAGTGCAGGCTAAGAACTGCTGCAGCAAAGGCTGGCATGCAATTACAGTCTCAGCTGGGCATGGTACAAACGTAGCATCTGCATTTTGCAACAAATCAACACAGCTTGCAAGCAGACAGCCATGCTGGCATAGCAACCTGCTGTATGTGGCAGGCACAGTAAGGCACAGCTGCCAGTGCTGCTGCTTTGGTTTGCTTGCATCCCAACTGCACAGCAGGGCCCCAACCTGCCAGCAGCAGCAGCTTCAAACTGCTAGTAATTTTGAGCTCCAGAATTCGCCTTGATCACACAAGAAGGATGTTTGCAGGAAACTGTGTAGAATACTAGTCCTCAACAAAGTCTGTGCAGCCACACTAGCTGCACGCGCGCAGCAGCTGCCGGTGGGCCTGAAGCGGTGTTGCGCACTATGTAACAGATATGACAGTTGAAACTGTATGTGCAGCGCACAGCGCCAAGCAGCAGAGCGCAACAGCAGCGGCAGGGCACTTGGCACACCAGAACTGCAGTGCCTGATCAGCCAGCAAGGGAAGCCCAGAAGTGTTACACTACACATCAAAACATGTTGCAGGCAGCAGCACCCACAGCAACACTCTACAGCGCAAGTTAACATATGTAACAGCCGAGTCGGGGCACTTCAGGGCAACGTGTTTTTAGCACTTTTCTTGCAGCACACTGTGCCACTGCTAACAGCTCAAATTGATTTAGATTCGTCGTTGAAAGCTTGACATTTATATGTAGGCCACTTGTTCGCTACGTTTGTACCATGCCCAGCTGAGACCGGTCAAACTCCACGATGCCGCAGGCTGTTGTTTGACCTGACCAGTTACTTCTGTTCACACTGCTGCTAGAAGCACAGCTAACATATCCATATGTTTTGGATTCATGCCTGCAGGGGGGCTGTCCATGGTGCGCAAGCACCCTTCAGGATGGAAGAGCAACCGCAGCACCACGGCCATGAGGGTGGCGGCGGTGGTGTGTGTGATAATGGCTTTGACCACAGCTGACGAAAAGTTTACGCCCGCATATTATTACAGAGAGCAGTACCCTGACTACGCCAAGGAGGTACACGGGGACCTGAACCGGTTCTGCAAACTCATCACAAGAACTTCACAGCAAACGGCACAGTGGCTACACCCAAGCATGGCGGCAGGCCCTCAAATGTCCCACATGCTGTCGCCTTCCATGCCAGCACAATATTCAAGGCTGGCAAGGTGGTAAAGGCCTACCCATCTGCAGATTCAAAGAGACAGGTTGATGTGCACGTGTGGTGGACTTCAATCGAAGTCGCATGTCAGGAAAATGACACACTGCGCCAGCTGTGCACTGACTACAACATCACACCCAAGAGACTGCTGAAGTACATGAAATGGGCTGACCCCGACCTGGTGCGCAGGAGAATAGATGTGAAGCTGGACTTGACAAAGATACAGAAACAAAGGCGAAAAGCAGCAGCTGCGGCGCTGTGGCAGAAGTACCAAAGTGACCCCGACATGCTGCAGCGCATATAATTCATTGATGAGTGCAAATTCTGGATGTCAGACCTGGCAGGCGGCTCCGTCAAGGTCTATTGTGATGCACACGATGAAAACGTGCATGCTGTGCTGCCATGCAAATGGATGCGCAAGGGCAAGGACGCAGAGCCGGTCAAGTTGCACTTTGTCTGCGCCGTCAACGCTGTGCACGGGCCCGTCTACTGCAAGTTTGTCACCGGCACAACAGACAACAAGGACCATGCTGGCAACCTCAATGTACCGTACATGGTGAGTGTGCGCTGCTACTGCGCAGGCGCCTGCCATCGAAAGACATGCCAGCCCTGCTGTACTGTGTAGTAACAGTCCCGCAGTGCTTTTTTTAATGCTGTAGTGAAGCTGCAGCGCTGCCCGTCCTCTGCTGTGAACATAACAGCAGAGTAACTTGGTGACAGTACAATGACACTACCTGCAGCAGCAAGCTGGAAACCAATGTGCAAGGATTGGTGCATGTCAAATCCGCGCGTGCTCACGCGCAGCACAGTGCCCCCTGGCTGCAGCCAGTTGTCATATGCTGCAGCGCAGAACTCAAAGTCGCGCTCCAGCACCTGCTGCCTGCTGCTGCTGTAATAACCCTTGTCATGACATGAGCCATCAGCTTGAATCAGCATGTTGTGCTGTGCATGGAGGAAATCAATCCGCCCATCCCACCAGTCCACTGCTACCTGAGCACACATACTGCTGCTGATGCCTAACCAGTACAGCATGCACACCAGCTGCTCCTCGCTTGTGTGCATGTAGCCCATGCATGTGCCAACCATATCAGCCAGCACACACGCACACATCTTGCATTGAAGCGCTGCTGCTGTGGCGACTGCACGCGGCGCGCAGAACTTGAAGTGCTGCACACCTGGCAAGCAGCCAGTCAAGCCCCAGAACAATCTCTGCCCCCTCATAGACTTGGTGATGTATCTGACCTTGTCTGCACTGAGCCTGATGTAGAAGCGTCCCATCGCATCCATCCACACCGCTGCGTTGCGCTCCTGCGCTGCTAACAAGGCTGCGCGCTGCCAATCCGGCAATTCTTGCACCTGCAGTTGAAGGACAAACCAACCCAGCAGGCCAAGAGCATGACTCAGCTGGAGTTTGTTCACTGCATGATGGAGATCAAAGACATAGCCAACCAACAGCAGGCGCAGCGCGGCACTACGCCGCTGTACATCTTTGACAACCCAAGTGTTCACCTGGGGAAGGATGGCCTACAGATGTTGGTTGCAGGTGGCATCAATGAAGATCAACTGCTGCACATTGCACCCTACTCCCCAGATTTCAACAAGCCCATTGAACATGCATTTGGCAGCCTCAAAGCAGCCTTCCGCAACTACTTGTATAACAGCTGCCAGCTGGGTGGTGCTGATGTGAAGCCGCGAGACCTGCAGCACGGCCTGTACAACACCTTCATGAAGATCACAGCTGCATCTGTCATGGCTGATGTATTGAAGCTGCCAGATTTATGGAACATGGTGCGCAGCCGCAAGAGGAGTCTTTGTGTGTGCCGAGACGGGAAGCAGCGCCGCGGCACTGCTGGCGACTACCCCAGGAAAGACCAGCGCTGAGTCTGCTGTAGTGCTGCTGCAGGGCATGTAGGGATTGTGGCTGTCAGCTGCATGCAAGATGGCTGGCCAGCAGTGCACAGGGTGTCACTCAGAGAGCCCTTGAGCTCACCTGTTTGAGGGCACCTGCGCTTGTCGCCGTCCTGCATGTTCGCACCGCCCGGGGCTTGGGAGGTGCTGGCACCATGCTGCTGTAGGGTGGTTACTTCCTGGTGTTCACCTGAGAGCGAGTGTGGGAACAAAATGGCATGTTCAGAGGCTTATTGTATGAGTAAACTACATGTGGATGTTGTGCTTTGGTGCTCAGACTTGTCAGGAGTGGTTCCTGCTTCAAACGACTGCTGCAAGGCAGCAAGGCACTTGGTGGCCATTTCACATACAGGCATTTGCAGTCATGCTGAATTGCCGAATGTAATGGTAAAATTCCTGGCATAATTCAACTACGCTCGTAGCTCTTGAACATGGCTCCTGCTGCTGTCACTCGCGTTAGTTGTGACGACTGTTGGCCTGCCAAGCGATATGCACGGAGCCTGCAAGAAACCTCGCGGTAAATTAACTTTTATATTTGATGATTGATTTAAGCATGGCTTGAGCCGAAATAAACTGCGGTATGGTGAAGAACTTCAAGACGGAAAGGTGCCCTGAAACAAGCCTGCTCCGAGCCACACAGCTGCCACGCTCCCAACTTTTCATCGTCGACACATTATGCAACGTACCTTTGGTTGAAGCACAAAACCAATCCTGAAGGGCCCTCGCAAGCCCACGTTGCAGGTGAGCCTGACGGGTCAACACGGATGTCCAGAGCACTGCAGCTCGATCGCGTTGCTGCAGCACCTGCAAACAATTTGTAATGAACATTAAACGGCGTTAAACACAGCGCTGTACTGAAAGCCTTCGCAAAAAAATTAGGTAGCAGCAGTGAGGCACCTGCTGGCACATGCTGCTGCTGTCACGCCCACCAACAACTGCTGTTGAAAAACACATGCCACCGTGATTCAAAGCACACATAGCTGTAACGTTTCCTGTTGTCTGCTGCTGCTGCTGCTCCTGCCCAGGCAGATATCATATATTGCAAACAGTGCTACTGCCGCAGTAAAATCAGCTGCATACCCAGCAGCAGCAGGAGCACATCAGCCATAGCATGAAAAGGTAGGTGTGCACTTCAGGCACCAAGTCCAGGAACAGCAACAGAAGGGATGCAGTGCAGGCTAAGAACTGCTGCAGCAAAGGCTGGCATGCAATTACAGTCTCAGCTGGGCATGGTACAAACGTAGCATCTGCATTTTGCAACAAATCAACACAGCTTGCAAGCAGACAGCCATGCTGGCATAGCAACCTGCTGTATGTGGCAGGCACAGTAAGGCACAGCTGCCAGTGCTGCTGCTTTGGTTTGCTTGCATCCCAACTGCACAGCAGGGCCCCAACCTGCCAGCAGCAGCAGCTTCAAACTGCTAGTAATTTTGAGCTCCAGAATTCGCCTTGATCACACAAGAAGGATGTTTGCAGGAAACTGTGTAGAATACTAGTCCTCAACAAAGTCTGTGCAGCCACACTAGCTGCACGCGCGCAGCAGCTGCCGGTGGGCCTGAAGCGGTGTTGCGCACTATGTAACAGATATGACAGTTGAAACTGTATGTGCAGCGCACAGCGCCAAGCAGCAGAGCGCAACAGCAGCGGCAGGGCACTTGGCACACCAGAACTGCAGTGCCTGATCAGCCAGCAAGGGAAGCCCAGAAGTGTTACACTACACATCAAAACATGTTGCAGGCAGCAGCACCCACAGCAACACTCTACAGCGCAAGTTAACATATGTAACAGCCGAGTCGGGGCACTTCAGGGCAACGTGTTTTTAGCACTTTTCTTGCAGCACACTGTGCCACTGCTAACAGCTCAAATTGATTTAGATTCGTCGTTGAAAGCTTGACATTTATATGTAGGCCACTTGTTCGCTACGTTTGTACCATGCCCAGCTGAGACCGGTCAAACTCCACGATGCCGCAGGCTGTTGTTTGACCTGACCAGTTACTTCTGTTCACACTGCTGCTAGAAGCACAGCTAACATATCCATATGTTTTGGATTCATGCCTGCAGGGGGGCTGTCCATGGTGCGCAAGCACCCTTCAGGATGGAAGAGCAACCGCAGCACCACGGCCATGAGGGTGGCGGCGGTGGTGTGTGTGATAATGGCTTTGACCACAGCTGACGAAAAGTTTACGCCCGCATATTATTACAGAGAGCAGTACCCTGACTACGCCAAGGAGGTACACGGGGACCTGAACCGGTTCTGCAAACTCATCACAAGAACTTCACAGCAAACGGCACAGTGGCTACACCCAAGCATGGCGGCAGGCCCTCAAATGTCCCACATGCTGTCGCCTTCCATGCCAGCACAATATTCAAGGCTGGCAAGGTGGTAAAGGCCTACCCATCTGCAGATTCAAAGAGACAGGTTGATGTGCACGTGTGGTGGACTTCAATCGAAGTCGCATGTCAGGAAAATGACACACTGCGCCAGCTGTGCACTGACTACAACATCACACCCAAGAGACTGCTGAAGTACATGAAATGGGCTGACCCCGACCTGGTGCGCAGGAGAATAGATGTGAAGCTGGACTTGACAAAGATACAGAAACAAAGGCGAAAAGCAGCAGCTGCGGCGCTGTGGCAGAAGTACCAAAGTGACCCCGACATGCTGCAGCGCATATAATTCATTGATGAGTGCAAATTCTGGATGTCAGACCTGGCAGGCGGCTCCGTCAAGGTCTATTGTGATGCACACGATGAAAACGTGCATGCTGTGCTGCCATGCAAATGGATGCGCAAGGGCAAGGACGCAGAGCCGGTCAAGTTGCACTTTGTCTGCGCCGTCAACGCTGTGCACGGGCCCGTCTACTGCAAGTTTGTCACCGGCACAACAGACAACAAGGACCATGCTGGCAACCTCAATGTACCGTACATGGTGAGTGTGCGCTGCTACTGCGCAGGCGCCTGCCATCGAAAGACATGCCAGCCCTGCTGTACTGTGTAGTAACAGTCCCGCAGTGCTTTTTTTAATGCTGTAGTGAAGCTGCAGCGCTGCCCGTCCTCTGCTGTGAACATAACAGCAGAGTAACTTGGTGACAGTACAATGACACTACCTGCAGCAGCAAGCTGGAAACCAATGTGCAAGGATTGGTGCATGTCAAATCCGCGCGTGCTCACGCGCAGCACAGTGCCCCCTGGCTGCAGCCAGTTGTCATATGCTGCAGCGCAGAACTCAAAGTCGCGCTCCAGCACCTGCTGCCTGCTGCTGCTGTAATAACCCTTGTCATGACATGAGCCATCAGCTTGAATCAGCATGTTGTGCTGTGCATGGAGGAAATCAATCCGCCCATCCCACCAGTCCACTGCTACCTGAGCACACATACTGCTGCTGATGCCTAACCAGTACAGCATGCACACCAGCTGCTCCTCGCTTGTGTGCATGTAGCCCATGCATGTGCCAACCATATCAGCCAGCACACACGCACACATCTTGCATTGAAGCGCTGCTGCTGTGGCGACTGCACGCGGCGCGCAGAACTTGAAGTGCTGCACACCTGGCAAGCAGCCAGTCAAGCCCCAGAACAATCTCTGCCCCCTCATAGACTTGGTGATGTATCTGACCTTGTCTGCACTGAGCCTGATGTAGAAGCGTCCCATCGCATCCATCCACACCGCTGCGTTGCGCTCCTGCGCTGCTAACAAGGCTGCGCGCTGCCAATCCGGCAATTCTTGCACCTGCAGTTGAAGGACAAACCAACCCAGCAGGCCAAGAGCATGACTCAGCTGGAGTTTGTTCACTGCATGATGGAGATCAAAGACATAGCCAACCAACAGCAGGCGCAGCGCGGCACTACGCCGCTGTACATCTTTGACAACCCAAGTGTTCACCTGGGGAAGGATGGCCTACAGATGTTGGTTGCAGGTGGCATCAATGAAGATCAACTGCTGCACATTGCACCCTACTCCCCAGATTTCAACAAGCCCATTGAACATGCATTTGGCAGCCTCAAAGCAGCCTTCCGCAACTACTTGTATAACAGCTGCCAGCTGGGTGGTGCTGATGTGAAGCCGCGAGACCTGCAGCACGGCCTGTACAACACCTTCATGAAGATCACAGCTGCATCTGTCATGGCTGATGTATTGAAGCTGCCAGATTTATGGAACATGGTGCGCAGCCGCAAGAGGAGTCTTTGTGTGTGCCGAGACGGGAAGCAGCGCCGCGGCACTGCTGGCGACTACCCCAGGAAAGACCAGCGCTGAGTCTGCTGTAGTGCTGCTGCAGGGCATGTAGGGATTGTGGCTGTCAGCTGCATGCAAGATGGCTGGCCAGCAGTGCACAGGGTGTCACTCAGAGAGCCCTTGAGCTCACCTGTTTGAGGGCACCTGCGCTTGTCGCCGTCCTGCATGTTCGCACCGCCCGGGGCTTGGGAGGTGCTGGCACCATGCTGCTGTAGGGTGGTTACTTCCTGGTGTTCACCTGAGAGCGAGTGTGGGAACAAAATGGCATGTTCAGAGGCTTATTGTATGAGTAAACTACATGTGGATGTTGTGCTTTGGTGCTCAGACTTGTCAGGAGTGGTTCCTGCTTCAAACGACTGCTGCAAGGCAGCAAGGCACTTGGTGGCCATTTCACATACAGGCATTTGCAGTCATGCTGAATTGCCGAATGTAATGGTAAAATTCCTGGCATAATTCAACTACGCTCGTAGCTCTTGAACATGGCTCCTGCTGCTGTCACTCGCGTTAGTTGTGACGACTGTTGGCCTGCCAAGCGATATGCACGGAGCCTGCAAGAAACCTCGCGGTAAATTAACTTTTATATTTGATGATTGATTTAAGCATGGCTTGAGCCGAAATAAACTGCGGTATGGTGAAGAACTTCAAGACGGAAAGGTGCCCTGAAACAAGCCTGCTCCGAGCCACACAGCTGCCACGCTCCCAACTTTTCATCGTCGACACATTATGCAACGTACCTTTGGTTGAAGCACAAAACCAATCCTGAAGGGCCCTCGCAAGCCCACGTTGCAGGTGAGCCTGACGGGTCAACACGGATGTCCAGAGCACTGCAGCTCGATCGCGTTGCTGCAGCACCTGCAAACAATTTGTAATGAACATTAAACGGCGTTAAACACAGCGCTGTACTGAAAGCCTTCGCAAAAAAATTAGGTAGCAGCAGTGAGGCACCTGCTGGCACATGCTGCTGCTGTCACGCCCACCAACAACTGCTGTTGAAAAACACATGCCACCGTGATTCAAAGCACACATAGCTGTAACGTTTCCTGTTGTCTGCTGCTGCTGCTGCTCCTGCCCAGGCAGATATCATATATTGCAAACAGTGCTACTGCCGCAGTAAAATCAGCTGCATACCCAGCAGCAGCAGGAGCACATCAGCCATAGCATGAAAAGGTAGGTGTGCACTTCAGGCACCAAGTCCAGGAACAGCAACAGAAGGGATGCAGTGCAGGCTAAGAACTGCTGCAGCAAAGGCTGGCATGCAATTACAGTCTCAGCTGGGCATGGTACAAACGTAGCATCTGCATTTTGCAACAAATCAACACAGCTTGCAAGCAGACAGCCATGCTGGCATAGCAACCTGCTGTATGTGGCAGGCACAGTAAGGCACAGCTGCCAGTGCTGCTGCTTTGGTTTGCTTGCATCCCAACTGCACAGCAGGGCCCCAACCTGCCAGCAGCAGCAGCTTCAAACTGCTAGTAATTTTGAGCTCCAGAATTCGCCTTGATCACACAAGAAGGATGTTTGCAGGAAACTGTGTAGAATACTAGTCCTCAACAAAGTCTGTGCAGCCACACTAGCTGCACGCGCGCAGCAGCTGCCGGTGGGCCTGAAGCGGTGTTGCGCACTATGTAACAGATATGACAGTTGAAACTGTATGTGCAGCGCACAGCGCCAAGCAGCAGAGCGCAACAGCAGCGGCAGGGCACTTGGCACACCAGAACTGCAGTGCCTGATCAGCCAGCAAGGGAAGCCCAGAAGTGTTACACTACACATCAAAACATGTTGCAGGCAGCAGCACCCACAGCAACACTCTACAGCGCAAGTTAACATATGTAACAGCCGAGTCGGGGCACTTCAGGGCAACGTGTTTTTAGCACTTTTCTTGCAGCACACTGTGCCACTGCTAACAGCTCAAATTGATTTAGATTCGTCGTTGAAAGCTTGACATTTATATGTAGGCCACTTGTTCGCTACGTTTGTACCATGCCCAGCTGAGACTGTAATTGCATGCCAGCCTTTGCTGCAGCAGTTCTTAGCCTGCACTGCATCCCTTCTGTTGCTGTTCCTGGACTTGGTGCCTGAAGTGCACACCTACCTTTTCATGCTATGGCTGATGTGCTCCTGCTGCTGCTGGGTATGCAGCTGATTTTACTGCGGCAGTAGCACTGTTTGCAATATATGATATCTGCCTGGGCAGGAGCAGCAGCAGCAGCAGACAACAGGAAACGTTACAGCTATGTGTGCTTTGAATCACGGTGGCATGTGTTTTTCAACAGCAGTTGTTGGTGGGCGTGACAGCAGCAGCATGTGCCAGCAGGTGCCTCACTGCTGCTACCTAATTTTTTTGCGAAGGCTTTCAGTACAGCGCTGTGTTTAACGCCGTTTAATGTTCATTACAAATTGTTTGCAGGTGCTGCAGCAACGCGATCGAGCTGCAGTGCTCTGGACATCCGTGTTGACCCGTCAGGCTCACCTGCAACGTGGGCTTGCGAGGGCCCTTCAGGATTGGTTTTGTGCTTCAACCAAAGGTACGTTGCATAATGTGTCGACGATGAAAAGTTGGGAGCGTGGCAGCTGTGTGGCTCGGAGCAGGCTTGTTTCAGGGCACCTTTCCGTCTTGAAGTTCTTCACCATACCGCAGTTTATTTCGGCTCAAGCCATGCTTAAATCAATCATCAAATATAAAAGTTAATTTACCGCGAGGTTTCTTGCAGGCTCCGTGCATATCGCTTGGCAGGCCAACAGTCGTCACAACTAACGCGAGTGACAGCAGCAGGAGCCATGTTCAAGAGCTACGAGCGTAGTTGAATTATGCCAGGAATTTTACCATTACATTCGGCAATTCAGCATGACTGCAAATGCCTGTATGTGAAATGGCCACCAAGTGCCTTGCTGCCTTGCAGCAGTCGTTTGAAGCAGGAACCACTCCTGACAAGTCTGAGCACCAAAGCACAACATCCACATGTAGTTTACTCATACAATAAGCCTCTGAACATGCCATTTTGTTCCCACACTCGCTCTCAGGTGAACACCAGGAAGTAACCACCCTACAGCAGCATGGTGCCAGCACCTCCCAAGCCCCGGGCGGTGCGAACATGCAGGACGGCGACAAGCGCAGGTGCCCTCAAACAGGTGAGCTCAAGGGCTCTCTGAGTGACACCCTGTGCACTGCTGGCCAGCCATCTTGCATGCAGCTGACAGCCACAATCCCTACATGCCCTGCAGCAGCACTACAGCAGACTCAGCGCTGGTCTTTCCTGGGGTAGTCGCCAGCAGTGCCGCGGCGCTGCTTCCCGTCTCGGCACACACAAAGACTCCTCTTGCGGCTGCGCACCATGTTCCATAAATCTGGCAGCTTCAATACATCAGCCATGACAGATGCAGCTGTGATCTTCATGAAGGTGTTGTACAGGCCGTGCTGCAGGTCTCGCGGCTTCACATCAGCACCACCCAGCTGGCAGCTGTTATACAAGTAGTTGCGGAAGGCTGCTTTGAGGCTGCCAAATGCATGTTCAATGGGCTTGTTGAAATCTGGGGAGTAGGGTGCAATGTGCAGCAGTTGATCTTCATTGATGCCACCTGCAACCAACATCTGTAGGCCATCCTTCCCCAGGTGAACACTTGGGTTGTCAAAGATGTACAGCGGCGTAGTGCCGCGCTGCGCCTGCTGTTGGTTGGCTATGTCTTTGATCTCCATCATGCAGTGAACAAACTCCAGCTGAGTCATGCTCTTGGCCTGCTGGGTTGGTTTGTCCTTCAACTGCAGGTGCAAGAATTGCCGGATTGGCAGCGCGCAGCCTTGTTAGCAGCGCAGGAGCGCAACGCAGCGGTGTGGATGGATGCGATGGGACGCTTCTACATCAGGCTCAGTGCAGACAAGGTCAGATACATCACCAAGTCTATGAGGGGGCAGAGATTGTTCTGGGGCTTGACTGGCTGCTTGCCAGGTGTGCAGCACTTCAAGTTCTGCGCGCCGCGTGCAGTCGCCACAGCAGCAGCGCTTCAATGCAAGATGTGTGCGTGTGTGCTGGCTGATATGGTTGGCACATGCATGGGCTACATGCACACAAGCGAGGAGCAGCTGGTGTGCATGCTGTACTGGTTAGGCATCAGCAGCAGTATGTGTGCTCAGGTAGCAGTGGACTGGTGGGATGGGCGGATTGATTTCCTCCATGCACAGCACAACATGCTGATTCAAGCTGATGGCTCATGTCATGACAAGGGTTATTACAGCAGCAGCAGGCAGCAGGTGCTGGAGCGCGACTTTGAGTTCTGCGCTGCAGCATATGACAACTGGCTGCAGCCAGGGGGCACTGTGCTGCGCGTGAGCACGCGCGGATTTGACATGCACCAATCCTTGCACATTGGTTTCCAGCTTGCTGCTGCAGGTAGTGTCATTGTACTGTCACCAAGTTACTCTGCTGTTATGTTCACAGCAGAGGACGGGCAGCGCTGCAGCTTCACTACAGCATTAAAAAAAGCACTGCGGGACTGTTACTACACAGTACAGCAGGGCTGGCATGTCTTTCGATGGCAGGCGCCTGCGCAGTAGCAGCGCACACTCACCATGTACGGTACATTGAGGTTGCCAGCATGGTCCTTGTTGTCTGTTGTGCCGGTGACAAACTTGCAGTAGACGGGCCCGTGCACAGCGTTGACGGCGCAGACAAAGTGCAACTTGACCGGCTCTGCGTCCTTGCCCTTGCGCATCCATTTGCATGGCAGCACAGCATGCACGTTTTCATCGTGTGCATCACAATAGACCTTGACGGAGCCGCCTGCCAGGTCTGACATCCAGAATTTGCACTCATCAATGAATTATATGCGCTGCAGCATGTCGGGGTCACTTTGGTACTTCTGCCACAGCGCCGCAGCTGCTGCTTTTCGCCTTTGTTTCTGTATCTTTGTCAAGTCCAGCTTCACATCTATTCTCCTGCGCACCAGGTCGGGGTCAGCCCATTTCATGTACTTCAGCAGTCTCTTGGGTGTGATGTTGTAGTCAGTGCACAGCTGGCGCAGTGTGTCATTTTCCTGACATGCGACTTCGATTGAAGTCCACCACACGTGCACATCAACCTGTCTCTTTGAATCTGCAGATGGGTAGGCCTTTACCACCTTGCCAGCCTTGAATATTGTGCTGGCATGGAAGGCGACAGCATGTGGGACATTTGAGGGCCTGCCGCCATGCTTGGGTGTAGCCACTGTGCCGTTTGCTGTGAAGTTCTTGTGATGAGTTTGCAGAACCGGTTCAGGTCCCCGTGTACCTCCTTGGCGTAGTCAGGGTACTGCTCTCTGTAATAATATGCGGGCGTAAACTTTTCGTCAGCTGTGGTCAAAGCCATTATCACACACACCACCGCCGCCACCCTCATGGCCGTGGTGCTGCGGTTGCTCTTCCATCCTGAAGGGTGCTTGCGCACCATGGACAGCCCCCCTGCAGGCATGAATCCAAAACATATGGATATGTTAGCTGTGCTTCTAGCAGCAGTGTGAACAGAAGTAACTGGTCAGGTCAAACAACAGCCTGCGGCATCGTGGAGTTTGACCGGTCTCAGCTGGGCATGGTACAAACGTAGCGAACAAGTGGCCTACATATAAATGTCAAGCTTTCAACGACGAATCTAAATCAATTTGAGCTGTTAGCAGTGGCACAGTGTGCTGCAAGAAAAGTGCTAAAAACACGTTGCCCTGAAGTGCCCCGACTCGGCTGTTACATATGTTAACTTGCGCTGTAGAGTGTTGCTGTGGGTGCTGCTGCCTGCAACATGTTTTGATGTGTAGTGTAACACTTCTGGGCTTCCCTTGCTGGCTGATCAGGCACTGCAGTTCTGGTGTGCCAAGTGCCCTGCCGCTGCTGTTGCGCTCTGCTGCTTGGCGCTGTGCGCTGCACATACAGTTTCAACTGTCATATCTGTTACATAGTGCGCAACACCGCTTCAGGCCCACCGGCAGCTGCTGCGCGCGTGCAGCTAGTGTGGCTGCACAGACTTTGTTGAGGACTAGTATTCTACACAGTTTCCTGCAAACATCCTTCTTGTGTGATCAAGGCGAATTCTGGAGCTCAAAATTACTAGCAGTTTGAAGCTGCTGCTGCTGGCAGGTTGGGGCCCTGCTGTGCAGTTGGGATGCAAGCAAACCAAAGCAGCAGCACTGGCAGCTGTGCCTTACTGTGCCTGCCACATACAGCAGGTTGCTATGCCAGCATGGCTGTCTGCTTGCAAGCTGTGTTGATTTGTTGCAAAATGCAGATGCTACGTTTGTACCATGCCCAGCTGAATGCAGATGTCCAACCCACCTTCAACGAATGCACCACCCAGCAGGCACAGAACCACCGCCTTGAACATAAATTTGTACATGCTAACTATCGTGCAGTCAAAACAGCGGAAACCAGTCCACGGACTTCCGGACAGGAAGGCAGGCAGACAGAAATGTCGGCTTAAGACTGTAAAATGCGATCATCAAGGACTTTTTAAGAGCTATAAGTTCATACGTATGGCATCCAACGATGTATCAGCGCCTAGTGGTTCAGAAAGCACATATGACACCTTGTTACAGCACGAGGGGGTTATCGACCCCCTGAAAGCAGGTGTATTCTAACCGTGCACGGCGCCCAAAACTCTATCTCGATTAACGTTTACTAAAGGTGCAGGAGAGCATCCATGCACTGCCTTCTGTCCTTTAGACCACGTGGCTACAGGCCTGTACGTACGTGCTGCTTGACGTGCTGTTGGCAACATGTCATGATAGGCATGGTCAAGTCACTGAAGCAGGCCTGGTGCGTCACCTACTTTGTGTCAGCACGTCTGCTGCACGAAAGGTTTACATGAAGGCCGGGAGTGCTGGCCTGACCCACGAACATATACTGTCTGTGCAAGCAGTACGTACTGCACTTGTGAGCAGAGTCTGCTGGCTGCTGCGCAGTTGGTATATTCGCTGTTGCTGCATGCAGCATCGCTGCAGAGCCACATCAATCGCAGCCATGCTGCTTTGCCAAGCACACACGTGCCTTACGCCATGCATGAGTCCACAAGAAAAGCAGCAGCAGCAGCAGCAGCCCGGCGTTGGCAACGGATCCCAGCATCATGATGCTTGATCAATTGATCAACACCCGGCTAGTGTTGCGCCTGCTGGCTCGTGTCTGCCGTTTGGTCTATTTTCTCAGCATAACATTTTGTTGCACTGAGCAACGGCGTGCTGTTGTAGCAGCACATCATCATATCAATCTGTTGCAAGTGCTGACTCACCGCACCGCCATGTTTAGCAGCAGCCAGAGCCGGGAACACTTGCTATTCGGCCCCATACTTATCCTCAAATCGTTCTGCTGCACAGGCGTTGATCGATGCACACAACAAGTCACTGCACAACAGGTGACTTGTAAAAAGTGTACAAAAGCACAAACTCGAGCACACCCAGCTGCTACTACTAAAACCACAGTGTGCCACCAACTGAACACTGCCTCACAGCTTTCATCAACGCACAAAGTCCACATTTCGGGAGCAGCCGTGCTAGCTGCACTGCTGCAAGAGCTGCAATACTGCTGTGCACGTATTACAGCTGCACAACCCACCACGTCTCTACTGCCTTGCAACAGTGGGGCAGTTGCAACGCGTGCTGCACAGCTGTACAACAATGCCCATCTACCGTCCCTGTACGAACATCAGCCGACATAAGAACACAGGATCGCCGGACGAGAAAAAAACTCTCAGCTCTAGGGGCAGACGCAAAGCATGCAGTATCAAACTAAACGCAAGGAGAACACCAAACATGCGGCACCAGTGTGTGACATACTACAAATCAGCTGCAACCAACCTGCTGCATCGCACAAACTGTCCTCGCACTTGAACACCCCACGGTTGTGCACAGCGCTGCTGATGCGCGAATGCAACGGCAGAAAGCCCTGAATTCCCAGCGTGGAGTACAGCAGTGTGGGGGCGTCACTCACATGGGATGTGGCAGTAACGCCACAACATGATGCCCTACCACCCGCACCCCTGCTGCACCAGGTGCCGCAGCCATGCGGGAGAGACTGCCTGCTGCATTGCACAAGTGTGCTGAATGTGAAAAACCAAAGCCCTCGCGCAGCGCCTCAGATGCCTCCAAATGATGCAAGCACAGGAAGCTAAACGTCCAGTGTGGGGCGGGGGGTGCAGCAGGCTGCGAGTACATCATCACGACGGTGTGAGGCCCCAGCGCGATACACCACTGCTGCCAGCACTTGTGCAGCCAGCTGCTGCAGCAAACAAGCTGGGGGGCTGGCACCCGGCAGCCACAACAGCAGCAGCAGATGCAGCGTACAGCTGCTTATGAAGCAGCAGGTGCAGCTGTTGCAGCTTGATGCTGCTGACTTGGATGCTGCTGCTGCTGCTGCTGCTGTCATGGGTGGCGAGGATGCTCAACATTCTGACGAAACCATAACCAAAAGACGCTTATTGCAAGCCACAGAGTCACTGTAAAATATAGCAGGCACAAACCGGAGTGCATTTGTGCAGAGTGCCAGAAGGAGAATCTGATAGATAGATATGCCTGTGCATCCTCATTGGCACATTGGTGCAGGGACTGGTGGCACACACTGTTTCCATCCCACATCATTCACAACCCCTTGTGCTTGTCGCTGAAGACATTATGGGCGAGCCTTTCAAATCAAAACACACTCTTATTATCGTTTATGCGCCCACAACCCCCCGAAATCGTCAAACATCTGCTGTGCCTAACCACTGGACATGTGCAGCTGCTAGCAGCAAGCACATACAGACTGACCTGGACGAGGCAAAATTCCCATCACCCACATCTGGTGGCAACATATTCTGTCATCCTCAACCTTCTTTGTAACTACAACTGTAGCAGACATTCAAAACAGCAGCCAGCTGGCATGCAGTAGCCCAGCACATGCCGGCAGTATGATTACAACCCAGCACCCGTATCCCGGCTGTCATGCAGCAGCCCAGCACTCCCAAGCACGTTGGTGATGACCCAGCACCCCATATCCCAGCTGGCATGCAGCAGCCCAGCACTCATAAGTAGCAGCCAGCTGCCATGCAGTAGGTCAGCACTTGTCTGCCGTAGCCAGCTGCAGTGCAGTAGCCAGCTGGCAAGCAGCAGCACAGCACTGGCCCTGCACTCATACACAGTAGCCAGCACTCGCCTGCAGCAGCTCACACTTCACCATGCGAACCCCACAGCAGCGCTACACATGTCCCAAAAGCCATCCCTCAGTTGACACACTTGCCATCCCTGCACTTCTGGCTCGCTGCGCACTGGTTGAAGCAGCCGCCACAGGCGCTCTTGTCAGACTTGAAGTTGAAGCAGAGGACTTGGCCAGTTGTTGTGGGGCACTCGTTAGGCCTGTCGCGAGGGCACTTGCACTGGCTGTCCCTGCAGTCCAAATTGGATGGGCAGACCTTGCCGCACCCGCCGCACGCCACATCAGATGTGCGTATGTCCACGCAGCGTATGGATGAGGGTGAGCCAACAGGGCACGCAGTCTTGCCACGGCTGCACTGGCACGAGCCATCCTTGCAGATCTGGGAGCGGGGGCAGACGTTGAAGCACTTGCCGCAGTGAAACGCGTCCTTTTTGGTGTTGGCGCAGAGCGTCACGCCTGTCAACCCCGGCACTGGGCACAGCTCAGTTGCATCACCCAGGCAGGAATTGGTGCATACACCTGCAACACACTTCTCATCATAGTTGCAGCGCTTCCAGCAGTCCCCGCAGTGGTTCTCGCTGGTGTTGGTGTTGACGCAGATGCTGGTAGCGCCCCAGGGACACTGCTTGGGCTTGTTGGAGGGGCACGTGCATGCGCTGTTGCGGCAGGACTGGCCAGTGGGGCAGGTGTTGAAGCAAACACCGCAGTGCTCGTCACTGGTGGTGATGTTCTTGACGCAGTATGTGGATATGGGCGTGGTCGTGTTGTCATCGCAGCGTGTTGCGGTTGGTGAGCTGCATTTGCACTCGCCCAAAATGCACTCTGTCTTGGAAGAGCAGGTGTTGAGGCACCTCCCGCAGGCGACCTCACTCCTTGTGAAGTTGTGGCAGACGGTGATGCTGCCAGTGGAGTTGCTGTAAGTGCAGCTGTTGGGCCAGTTCTTTGAGCAGACGCATTCTCCTTGGACGCATACTTGAGAGCCGCTGCACTTTGTGGTACAGCTGTGGCGTGGAAGGATGGCAGCGGCAGCAGCGGCAGCAGCAGCAGCAGCAGAAGCAGCAGCAGTAGAAGAGGGAGAACTGCTGAGCCACAGAGCAAGCAGGTCTGCATCGTGGCCCAGTGCAACTTGCTGTCACAGCTGCCAAGCTGGCTGCATATGCAGTGGCTGCATATGCTACGCGCACTGCTGATGATTGCTTTGGGAACAGGCTGTTGATGCAGCACATAACTGCACACGACAATGCATAGCAGGCACACCGCTGAGCCATGCCATACCTGCAGTTCACACCCAGTGCATGCCCAGCGACATCAGTTCATTACAAATAATAGCATCAATAGTGCTGCCACGCCATGTATACTCACTTGCCGCAGTAGTCCTCATTTGAGCCCAGGTCGACGCAGATTGGTGCACTGGGAGTGCCGCAGTTGTTGGGCTCTGTGGGAGAGCATCCTGGATCCAGCGTCAGGGCCGGCGTCACTTGGGCTGGAAGGCGGTAAGTTGTGCAAAGAATGAACAGCAGATGTCAGCATCTTGACTCATGAGTGCCTCAGGGCCACTTATACTGCAGTGTGGCATGTGACTGCTGGCACTGCAATACGTATTGTGGTGCAGCACTGCTGCCAGGCTGTGAAGATTCTGACAGTGCCTGCTCCTGTGTGCGTACTGCAGCTGGTCACAATGCTTGACACTCTATTGCGCTGTTGAGCTCTTTGATTGTGTGCTGCGCTAGGCAGATGCATCTTCAGCAGACTGAGATCCCAGTGCCACCCTGGCAGTACTGGGGTGCAGCAGATTGGTCAGCCTGCGTGCTGCAAGACGCATCGCTGCTTAAACCATGCATTAAGCAAGCCACGTGAGTTGGACACCCGCATGGGCACGTCAGTGCTCAGTCGGCATAAGTTAGACAAAATAGGCCTGGCAGGCCAGCATATCGAAACTCGTGGCGACCTGTCACCATGCTTACAACATCGCACAGTATTCCATACGAGAGACTTGCTGTAGCTGTTTCAGCATGCTGTCCACTGCTGGGGAAGTTCGCAGCCTTTGGAAGTGCAGTATAAACAGGCATTCCACCTACCTGCAACAAGAGCGCCACCCAGAAGGCCCGCTACAAAAAACTTCACCATCAAGTCATTCATCTTGATCGCGACGACGTGGAGCTTGATCGCAGGAATCCACCCAATGAAGCAGCGTGGCGGAAGGGCACTCGAAAGTGTGAAGCGAGGAGTGGACAACAGTGAACCAGTGAACGGTGTGATTACCAAGCTTCTAGGTATGAACTTATCAGGAGCTGGGTCCGTCACTTCCAAACCTCCTTGTCACTTCTGTGTACTGCCAGTCACTGGCCAGCCATGGCTAGCCAAGCCAGCCTCTGTCTGCCTGGCTAGTGATAAGCCTGAAGATTCACCTTCTGGCGCATGTGGCAGCTTACCGCCTGCTTAGAAAGCTGCTGCAGTCTCTGTGCAGCCCCACGCCTGCGGCTGCAGTGTAAAACACTGTTCCAGCTGCCAGCTGCCAGCTACCAACTGGCGGGTGCTGCCCGCAGCCCCACAGCCGCTGCCACAGCATATCCCACCAGCATGCGTCACACCAACCACACCTAATGCATGCGCCATGTTGTCCTGGGCGTGGTGACAGCGACTGGCTGTGGCGGCAGCAGCTTGCAAGATGACAGCACCGGCTGCACAGAGTGCTGGCCCTGCAAGGCCACGCATGCCTGCAGATGATGACTGGCCTTGGTCCAGGGAGCAAACACTGCAGCAGCCACGCAACACAGTGCAGCGCAACGAGTATGGTGCCAATGGTGTCGGGCACCATGGCGCCAAGCACCTGCCCCTCCAGGCCAGTGACGCGCTGCACACTACAGCACTCCTGCCGGCATGTCACACTCGACTTGCAGACGATACACAAACAGCAGCAAGTACATATGTGAGTAAGGCAGCATACCAATATGACAGTCCCCATCTAAGAGTAAAGGGAGAGGAGAGAGCAGTGTCCACTCCTCATTTGACCAAGTTTGAACGGGTTATATAAGCCATCAACCTCTGCATGGCCTCGTATCACGACAGCAAAAAGTGGTGAGTGTAAGAAAAAACCAGCTCTACGGCACTAAGGCTGCTGTGGTGTCGTTGCATCAGGGCGCTTGCATGTAAACATACAATTGTGGCAGTCGATGCATGGTT
Source organism: Tetradesmus obliquus (assembly GCA_030272155.1). Taxonomy (NCBI): domain Eukaryota; kingdom Viridiplantae; phylum Chlorophyta; class Chlorophyceae; order Sphaeropleales; family Scenedesmaceae; genus Tetradesmus; species Tetradesmus obliquus. The sequence goes on along the minus strand of CP126193.1, from coordinate 7,150,893 downwards.
GCGCACCTTGGAGCAATGCGAAAAGCGGCGCTGGGCCAGGAGACCCGGTCTCCTGGGGGCCCCCGCGCCAAGTCTCCTGATGCTCTGAGTGGGCTCTCATGCAGGCGCAGCAGTCTGGAAGCATGTCATTCAAGCAACAGACATAAATTCGTTCTTATACATACCTGTATCACAAAGAAGGTGTGCAGGGCAGCAGTGTCAACCAGCGTGTATGTATATCTGTATGGCAGCAGCAGGCGCTGCTTCACACTGCCGAATGAAGCCTGCAGCCGCTGGGTTACTGAACAATGTGCATGCCATTCATCAGGCATGGCTTGTGTGCACATGCAACATCATGCTGCATGCATATGATTTCAAAGCCGGCTGCACAGCGACGTTGGTGACGTCATGCTTGCAGGGTGTACATGACAGGACCGATTGGCTCTCTGTCCGATTGGGGCTAGCCTGGTCATGCTGCCCTTCTGTCATCATGTAGTGTACTGCCTTTGACAAGTGAAGTACTGTTCCCACAGCCAATGTGCTGTTGGTCACTGAGCAGCACTTGTGCTGCTTAGTAGATATCCTTGGAGGATTTGTGATGTTTTGGTGAGGTCGATCAGGGAGGATCTGAATGTTCGATGTGATGATGTGAGTTACGTGAGTTACGTTATGCACGTTAGGACACGGCTGGCGCAACCACTGGTGAGCCTGACAGCTTTGGTGTCCGCCGCAGCACCCAGCTGCGCACGGCGCCTGTTGCCTCCACTTTCTTCCCCGCGGCGGCAGACGGCGTAGTCCTGCTTGAGCCGTTCGGGGGGTTGTGTGCTGGGCTCGAAATGGCCTTACGCAATGGAACGGCAGTCAAGCAGTACTACTACCTAGACACCAACTCAACCAGCAGGCGCATCGCTGCTCACCGCATACAGCAGCTCATGGCACTGTACCCGCGCCTGCTGACTGCAGGTGCTGTGCAGAACGCCTTTGCGCTTCCACAAGACATACGGCAGCTCACCACGCGTGACCTGATAGCGGCCGGCGCCAGTGCACCCAAGCACCCTTGGCTATTGGTCGCGGGGTGGCCATGCCAGGACCTCTCGCTAGCAGGCGCCGGCGCAGGGCTGCAAGGTGAGCGCTCCAGTCTCCTGCAAGACCTCGTGCGCGTGATAGGCGCACTGCAGCAGCTCCAGCCAGAGATGCCACCTGGCTACATCATTGAGAATGTGGCTATGCAGTTTCACAGCAACCCAGCAATAGCGCAGCAGGACTATGCGCGCATTTGCAGCATGATCGGCCAACCCACTGTGCTTGATGCAGCGCAGTTTGGCAGCCTGGCACACCGAGTGCGCAACTTCTGGTCTAACTTGTGCACGCCCACGCAACTTTGTGCTGCAGCAACACAAGTTGAGAGGCCCGCAAACCGCACTGTGAGCATCGCATTGGGCTCAGGGCGCTTTCCCCAGCAGGTCAAGTCCGCCGACAGGCCACCAAGATACTGCTGCAACAAGCCAGGACAGCCAATGACAGCCTGGCCTACATTCATGGCGCACCCAAGCTCCTACGCCTTCAGGCCGGGACAGCCTGGCAGTGTTACCACCAGCACCGGTGAGCACGATCAGCCCACGGCAGCTGAGCGAGAGTTTGCGCTGGGATATGCAAACGGCAGCACAGCTGCACCAGGCGTAACTGAACAGCAGCGCCGCACCGCAACTGGGCGAGTGCATGGACAGCCATTGCATGCAGTGCCTGTTTGCCATCACACGCGCGTGGTGGAGAGCAGAAAGTCCCCAACAGTGCAGCAGCGCATGCATGCCACAGCATGACGAGACACCAGCCACCAGCTGCGCAGATGCACACAGATATGTTGTTGCTTGCGCTTTAGCAACCGCTGCAGCTGCGCAGGAGGTGATGCAGAAGCCTGATGCCAATCACACTGACATCTGGCATGATGCCGTTGCACAGCATCTGCTGCAGCAGGGCGCTTTCCCCAGCGATGTCACAGCTGCTGAGAAAAGCCGTGTCAACAAGCGGCTGCAATACTACACTTGGCGTGATGGCAAGGTGCTGCGCCTAATGCCTGACAACAGCACACGCAAGGTGCCTCCACCATCAGAGCGCCTGCAGCTAGTCAAGGACTGCCACGACCGCACAGGGCACTTTGGCATCCGCCGCACCACAGCGCTACTGCTACACACCTGGTGGTGGCATGGCATCCAGGCGGACGCGGCATCTGTGGTGAGTGCGTGCAAGGAATGCAGCCGCGTGCGTGCCACTTTCAATGCCAAGCCAGCTGAGCTGCAGCCCTTACCAATCAAAGGTCTGATGTACCGCTGGGGGGTGGACCTAGCAGGGCCATTCCCAGAGACTGCTAGGGGCCACAAGTACCTGTTCATTGCAGTTGAGCATTTCAGCAAGCACATCATTGCTGTGCCAATCGCAGACAAGACTCCTGAGTGCACAGCATATGCGTTCCTGCACCATGTCCTAGGCAAGTACGGGGCAATGGCGGAGTGCTGTCATGACAGGGGCGGCGAATGGGCAGGAGCATTTGTCAACATCAGCAAACCATCCTGCAGCCAACGGCGCAGCAGAGAAAAGCGTTCACATTGTCAAAACTGCTCTCAAGAAAGTGTGCTTGCAGCGCCAAAACACCCGTGACTGGGACATGGAGGTGCCATGGCTGCTGCTTGGCTACAACTGCAGCCCGCAGCGCAGCACTGGCTACAGCCCCTATGAGCTGCTCTACGCACACACACCCGAAGTGCCACCTGCAACTGCTGAAGCAATGCAGGAGCCCGTCAACTTGGACTCACCCGATGCGGCAACTGCCTCGCTGCTGCACCGCAGGGAACTGGCCAAGCGCATCTGCCCTGAAGCCATGAACAACCTGGCCATTGCGCAGCACAGAGACAAGTTGCGCTACGCGCACATCCGCTCAGGGACCTATGAGCCCAAGCACGCCAAGTTTGAGGTGGGCGACTTTGTGTACACAGCGTATGCAAACACGCACAGTGCGTTGCAGCCTCGTGCCAAGCCTGCCATACTCAGAGTAACCGAAGTCAGGCCATCAGGGCGCCTCATCCTGCAGGGCCGATGCGGCCGCACAACTGACAGGCACATGTCACAGTGCGCACCCTGCCACCTGCCTGGCATCGACGCAACCATAGACCCCACACTGGCAGACAAGCCTGCTGAGATAGTGTGCGAATCCTGCAACTCCCCCACATCAACTCAAGAAGATGCAATCCTGCTCTGCGACTACTGCGATGCAGGCTGGCACATGAAGTGTCTTGATCCCAAGCTGACGGCAGTGCCGGATGGCGACTGGCTTTGCCCAAGGTGCGTGTCAGACGGCATTACAGCTGCACAGCTTCAGTCCGCTGTAGCACAGCGCAAAACGCAGCAGGCACTTGATGCAGCACCCAACCTGTTCCCTGACAAAGCAATGAGGCAACGTGATTCAACAGCGGGTCAGCTGCATGGCCGCCTCATCAAGCAGAGCTTCAGGGATCGCAGCACAAACGAACTGCGTCCTTTCTGGGGCAGGCTGCACTACAAGGGCGAACAGCGCCGCCCACGCTACTACGATGTGTATTTTGAGGATGGCGACATTTATCAATACACAGTTGCTGAGGCTAAGAAGCACCTGCAACCGCCCAATGCTGTACTGCCTGCAGGCATCACGCTGCCCAACGACGCAGCGTTTGCCAGGCGAAGCACCTCAACATGAGCCACCTACAACACTGCCAGGCTACCACCACCAGCAGCAGCGGGGTGCCTGCGCCTGGCAGTGCAGCAACAGCTGCAGCGAGCAGCAATAGCAGTCTAGCAATCAGAACTTCAGCAGATGTGAGTCAGCAGTGCGACCCGACAGCAAATGCTGACAAGCAGCAAATGCCCAAAGCACAAACAAACAATAAAAGAAACTCCGCAAAGCTAAACTATCCTTATGGCTGCCACTGCCTGTCTGCTACCGCTCTGTATGCCAGCAGGTATGGCAGACACCGAGGAACAAACCGCCTCAGAGCACATCAACCTGTCATGTAGTGAAGACAGCGGTGTAAAAAGGCGGCTGCAGCACAGGATGCAGGCAGAGCAGGACACAGCGCAGAGACATCAGGATGATGCAGAAGAGGATGCTCAGCAGTCCCAGGGACGGCCTGAGGAGCCTGCGCCAGCACCTGCGCAGCAGCACCACCAGCTCGTGACGGTTGGCAGCGGCTCCTCAGCAGTAAAGCTGTACCCTGCAGGTACCGGCTTCCCAGCCTGCACAAAGGCTGGTGACTTCATGAGCCAGCCCTTTCTTGAGCACCCGGCAGGGCAGCAGTATGTGCAGGCAACGGTGCAGCTGACGTGGGGAGCAGCAAGCTTTCCTTTCGACCAAGTACGCGCCACAGCCAAGAGCATGCTGCAGTATGCGGAGGAGAACTTCTGCGTTGAGGGCAGTGACATCCGCCTGCTGCTGGCAAAGGCTAGGGCAGACTACAACTCAGGTGCAGGCTCCCTGCTCAGGTGCAGAGGGGGCTTTGGCCAGCCACCTCCAAAGTTCTGTGTGCTGCATGGCACCATCAACCACATCACCAGCACGAACGACTGCAAAGCCCTGGGCAAACTCACCCTGAGCTTTGGGGCAGGTGCCACTCCGGAGAACAGCCCGCAGCTGCGCCATGTGCTCTGGAAGCAGTCGATCTGCAACCCATACAGCTTCACCAAACAGGCAGAAACCCGCCAGCTGCAGCGAGACCGTGACCAGCAGGAGCAGCAGCAGCAGCAGTCAGCTGCAGGAGTTGCAGCTGCAGCAGCAGTACCAGCACCAGCAGTGGTGCACCCAATCACCCCTGGCAAGCGCAGTGGGGCTCTGCTGTCAGATGTGCCCAGCAAGCGGCTGCAGCCTGCAGAGGCTGCAGTACCTTCAGCAGCAGCAGCAGTGACGCCACTGGGCTGTGCACAGCAGCAGTTGCTGCTGCCAGCAAGCGGCTTCGCTGTGACAGCCGGCGCGCCAGTGTCAGTGCCTGTGCCAGCTGCAGAAGACCACCGCTCCATCCGCCTCATGGTGCAGCACAGCAGCCAGGAGTACCTGGTGCACCGCAGGGATGTGGATGACAAGTGGGGCAAGATCTCAGATATGAGCATGCAGGTGGGAGCTCTCAAAGCAGTGAATGATGGGCTGAGAGAGCAGCTGCAGCAGAGTGCTGAAAGGGAGCAGCAGCTCAAGGATCAGCTTGCGAAGTGCCACAAGCAGCTGCGGCACTGCAAGTGCAATGCGCGTCAGCTCGCAGTGGCTGCTGGTGACGCAGTTGCGTGAGTGCACTGTGGTGTGGTGCGATTAAGCATCTTGACAGTTCTGGCAATGTTGATTTGCGAAGGTTGCATAGTATGTTCAGGTTCAGATTTGTGAATTCACAGCCGTGTGGTTGCAGGATTGTGTTTCAGTCATCTGGAGTGTGTAGTGTGATGTTACTGGCAGGTTGTGAACAAACACACCTCCGCCAGCTTTTGTGTGTTGTTCAGGGGGGTTGTTTGGTGCCAGTAACCAGGGCTCTCCCAAGGCACTTTGTGCCAACAGTTGAAAGTCAGTCAACGGCAGTGGTGTAACCGTAACGGCAGTGTTGCCAGTGTCAGCTATGCCTGGAAGTACTGTTCAGAGTGGGTTACAGTCAGGCTTGGCGCCTATCTGCCAAGCGCTAGTATGTTACGTCATACACGCTGCCACCCACTGTCGCATGCATGCAGCGCCATGTGCTTTTGCGATCTACAAAAAGCGCAAGCGGCGATCTGCAATCACGTGCTGTCAAGTATCACTCACGGGTAACTCTGCTTCTTGCTTGCCATGATTCATTGCTGTGCACCTCATCGTGACAGCATTCAAGTTGCTGCGAGCCTGCAGCAATGCAGTGGGTGGCTCAATTTCTGGTTAGCGTAGCTTTGGAGAAGAAAGCTCTAACGCTTCATAGAAGGCTGGTCTGTATCAGCAGCAGAAGACAGCAGCACAAGCATGCGCTTGCACACAGCACTGGCCCAGTGGGGGACCAGTGACTGAGTCAGCATGCAGGCACATGCATGAGTAGGGTGTAGGTCAGCAACACATGAAGGTAACACGTTGCTTGAACCCACAAATACTGAACTGTGACACGCTGTCGGGCAAGTGCCAGCTGCGCAGTACCCGGTTCAAACCCACAGCAGTAACATCTGTAACATCCCCATGTGCTGTTACTGACTTTGCTGCAGGGCCCATGTGGATGGCAGTACATTTGATTGGGTATATGTCCTGATCTTCCACGACACACGCTTCATTGTTGCTTTGGTTTGGGAATCACTCGTCACATTACAAGCAAGAGACGTTCTGCAGTTGCTCAGGGCCCTTTGGATTTGAACTTCACTGAGCAGAGTCACTATGTTGTCCACGCTTGCGGGAGCTTCGCGGATTGCGATGTGCCAATCCGGCGTGGCAACGTGGGCGGCAGCCAGCCTGGGCCGGGCGTTCAGTTCGCTGCCCGAGCCAGGTGGGCTGCGATCTAATTGCATGACGTTTTTGTATCTTTACGTTATGAATAACCTTGTTGGCTTTTACGCTGCCCTTGCAGTTGTTCACGCCACGGCAGCACTGGAAGAGAACGGAATCACGCTGCGTGGAGGCCACGAAGACGAGACGCTGCTGATATCACTGCCTCAAAGGCCTTTTGCAGCCACTGCATCACTTCCCGAAGAAGTGGCAAAGAGCATCGCAGGTGCGGGGGGTTGACATAGCACAGGTCAGCAGTTGGGTGTCGGTACTCCGGCAGGACAGCCTGTCTGACCTTTGCTTTTGCCAGCAGGGAGTGCCAAGCGCGTGGCTGTCATCAGGCCGGCGTTCCTGCCCTTTGATGAAGCCCAGCCCCTGCTGAATGAGGTGAGTCACCTGGCGAAGCAGTTGCCAGCAGTAGTTTCTCTCCAGTTGATCATACAGCTTTCCTTATGCGGCTGGATGGCGTGATGGTTTCCACAGCAGCTTACTATGCCAGCAGCCATCTATCATGTGCTCAACGGCACCATGCTGCATGGCTGTGCACAGCACAGGCAGCACTAGTCGCCATGCACAGCAGCAGATTGGTGCATCATCATGCATGTGCGTCAGCGTCAGCTGATGCTTACCAGGCATGCACACGCTGCTCCTGCAGGTGCTTGCGCCGCTTGGCACCTCTGCTGTGGCGCTGGCAGCACACACACAGCAGCCGGCGCAGCGTCTGCTGGTTGATGAGTACACGCGCGGCAGTGGTGGCAGCTTTGCCCTGCAGACACCTGCCACAGAGCTGGCTACATACCTCAACCGCAAATCCATGCGTGTCGCCCTGGTGCCAGATGTGGCACAGGCCTTTGCAGCTGCAGCAGCTGCAGGCAGGCCTGAGACGAAAACCATGCTGCCAAACAGCCTGGCAGGCGTGACCAAGCTGCGCAGCATGCAGAGCACCAACAATGTGCTGATGGTGGCGCCTACCGCCTTTGGCTTCAACGAGCAGGCTGCACAGGACAACAGCTTTATGCACGCGGCAGACAAGCCACAGGAGAGCAGCAGCCTCACTGCTAAGGTGCGGGAGGGGCTTGGCGGGGCTGGAGGTGCATCAGCTTGCAGGACAGTGCAGGAGCCGTGGGCTGCAAGCCCCAGCAGCAGCAGCTGCAGCAGCGGGGCCTGGGGTGGATGTGGTGGGGTTGCGGGTGGTGTTGGGCGGGCTGTGCGGTTGCAGGCGAGCACCTGTGTGGCCTGTGCAGCTTGCAGGACAGGCTCAGCTTGCAGGACAGGCACGAGCAGGGGCATCTTGCAGGACACGCACCACTGTTATGAGCAGGAGCATCTTGCAGGACAGGCACGAGCATGGGCATCTTGCAGGACAGACACGGCATACAGAGCAGGCATGGGCTAGGGCATCTTGCTGGAGAGTGCACAGCAAGTAGGACAGGCATGGTCTGGGGCATCTTGCAGGACAGGCACGAGAAGGGTAGTCTGCAGGACAGGCACAGCGAGTAGGACAGGCACGAGCAGGGGCATCTTGCAGGACACGCACAGCTTGCAGGACAGTAGTGCCTGCAGGACAGTAGTACCTGTGGATCAGGCAGCATGCCCCATGGCTGCAGTTGCGGCCGCACGGCAGGCGAGCGTGCACCAGCCATTGCTAGCTTGCAGGGCTACTGTGTCTGGCACTGGTGTGCAGCATATTGCTTTCCTGCAAGCAGCTGTGATGCAGTGAGGTGCTCCATTCACTTGATGACACATGCCTGCATCATGCACCCTCTTTTGCGCTGCTTCTTCTGCAGGTGTGTGCCGAGTTTGCTGAGCTGCACCGGCAGCTGACTGACGTGGCTGGCGTGAACGTGAAGCTGTTCCAGCACCATCTGCGCCACGGCACGCCAGACGCGGTCTTCCCCAACAACTGGTTCTCCACACACGCCGCAGGTGAGGGCAGCGGCAGGTGCAGCAGCATGTAACAACTTCGGCAACCGCCCGCAGCCGTGCATGCCCAGCATGCATACAGCAGCACTGCAGTGGCGGCACTTGTTCTGTACGCTGCTTGCACCTGCTTGATGCTTTGCTTGTTGTTCGTGTGCATATGCTCATATGTTTCTAGTACTCCATTCACGTGTTGGGTGTTTGCTGGCATTCACACCGTGCGTGCTGCCTCTCATGCTGCTGCAGGCGAGGCTGCTGGCGGCGTGTCGCGCCCCACGCTGGTGCTGTACCCCATGAAGTGCCCCAACCGCGCTGCTGAGCGCCGCCCCGAGATCATCCAGGTGCTGCGCCAGGCGGGCTACGAGCGCGTGCTGGACATGTCCGGGCACGAGAAGCGCGACAAGGCCTACTTCGAGGGCACAGGTGTGCATTGGAGGGGAGGGAGCAGTGGGGTGGGGCTGGGGCGGTTGTATCGAGAAACATGTGCTTTGACTGCAGACGGTGCCCAGACTGGTGTTGACCAGGTTATGACAGCGCACAATGGGCCGCTCCTGCTCTGCTGCACTACGTGACCGTTTGTTTTAACACAACCCGCCTGCAGGCGTGCTGGTGCTGGACCGCGTGAACGGCGTGGCGTACGTGGCGCTGTCTGAGCGCGCTGACCGCAAGCTTGCTGAGGCGTGGGTGCACAGCCTGGGCTACAAGGAGCTGGTGGCCTTCAGCAGCAGCGACGGCAGGGGCAAGCCTGTGTACCACACCAACGTGATGATGGCCATCGGCACAGACGTGGCGGTGGTGTGTGCAGACAGCGTGACAGACCCCAAGGAGAGGCAGCACCTGCTGGTGAGCAGCGGCAGGGGGCGTGCTGTGTGCATTGCGGCATGCAGCTGTGGCCAGGCAGCATGCTATTCAGAGTTGCGTGATTGTGGCTTTGTCTGTGAGGCACGGCGTGCGCGCATGTCCTGCTGCACCACGTAGATGGCCTGATGGCAGAGTAGAAAGTTTTGTGGTTCTGTGGCAGCTGTTGCTTGCGTCTGCTGCCTTATATGTGGTACTGCACCCTTGTTGATGTATGTGCATCACTTACCTCCTCTTGCTCTCCTTCTGCCCCTCCTGCAGTCCAAGCTGTCTCAGAGCCACGAGGTGGTGCAGATCAGCAGCGCGCAGATGGACGCGCTGTGCGGCAACGTGCTGGAGCTGCAGGGCGGCAAGGGCCTGCCCGTGATGGCCATGTCCAGCCAGGCCTACCACTCCTTCACGCCGCAGCAGCGCGCAGTGCTACGCCGCCACGTGGCGGAGCTGGTGCACGCGCCCATTGACACACTGGAGAAGGTTGGCGGCGGCGGCGTGCGCTGCGCGCTGGCCGAGCTGTTCTAAGCAGCTGATTGGACGCTCATTAGTCTGATATGAGATGAGATGTGTGCCAAGGCGCGAGGGTTGCAGCGGGCAGATGAGGTCAGGGTGGAAGCATTGGCGGTGTGTATGCCCATGTGGCATGCGCATCGCCAGTGCGGAAGCTGCTGCAGATGCAAAGTGGCATTTGTTACAAGTGTGGCAGCCTGCGAGGGCTGCTGGCGGGTGAAGGATGCTGCTATCAAGCAGTGACAGCCCGGCCTAAGAGGGAACGTGAACAGAGGTCTTTGATCATGCTGCACTCATGCTGCATCGATATTGAGCATGCATATCACATTGCTTGTGCCGCCTGCATGTTACATTCGATACAAATTGAACACAGCACGCAACGCTGCTGCAAGGCCTTCTTGCCTTGCTGACAGCGCTGTGATGTAGATTTGGTATCAACGGCTGCAGCATGTTGCTGTGCCTTTTTGCATTGCATCTGCTATCAAGCAGCAGGCGCCTGGCTTGTCTCCATCGTGTGTGGGTGTTGCATTGCCTGTGCTTGCTGTGTGCGCTGTATGGAGAGAGGGCTGCACGGTGCTAGTGCTCAACAGAGATCAGCTGCTGTGCTGCTGTGCGTTAACAGACATCATCATTGTTTGTATGGACTGCTGCATGTGCATGCTGGTCTTGAGCATCGTATTTTGCGTGGCATGGGTCAAAGTGGGTTTGTGTGGGGGTTCAGAGCCGCCCTGGTGGCTGGATGGCATAGTATGGCAGAGAGTTTAAGTTAGGGATGGGCGCACGGTTGAGGGGTCTTGACATGCGGTAACTTGTGAGGTGAATGCATGTTGGCACCTGCATTGCACGTGGTGTCATGCTGATTGCGAATGGAGCGTGTTCAGCGCTGTGGCGCACAGTGCCAGGTGTTTTGAAGGCTGCACGTTGATTCACAGCATTGGTACACTGTGCTTCTGCTGTTGCCTTGTGTGTCACATGGTAGTGCTGCTGTTTCGTGAAGTTCACCTAGCCCTGGTTCAGTTCGTGATGCCAGCCGACGCAGTAGCTGCAACTGCCTTTCTGTGGCGCCATGTGTGTCCTGAGCAGATTGCACAAGACTGCCTTGCTTTGTTGGGGTCAAGGCTTCTTTTGTGTAACCTGTACTGCATGTACTGCCTGCGTCGGTGGTAGTAGCGCTTGCGCATTGCTAGTTAAAGATCACCCGGTTGCAGCAATTCATAACAACGCTAATTCTTGTACAGATATCGGTCATGCAAAGAGTGAGCACATTGCAGCTCTCAAGGAAAGAGGGTGCGTGTGTGTCTGCTTCTCTACAGCAAGGAAGCAGCTCGCTGCCCCGGGGCCTTAGGGCCTGGACAAAATGCAAAGATCGCCATGATCATGAACGCAATGACAGCGTCACCAACAACCTGCTGGTGGTACTCAGCATCATGTCGGCGACCAAATGCAGCAACTGAGCATCTCTCTTGCCAATGCTGTCGGGTAGCGCACAGGTATTGGCCACCTGCATACTGAAACTTGCAGCATACGCATGCACTTGGTGCTCCGCACACGCTCACCACCACTCACCCTCAGGTGCACAATACTACTATTTCTAGTATACATGTGGCTTGCCACCAAACGCCGCTGCCACCAAAACCCGTTGCCACCAAACCCCGTCGCACGTGGTTCATAGGCGCTGTGTGCAGCGTGAAAACTCTTACGCCAGCCCACACATCAGCAACCAATCACCAAAACCTCAGAACAGCTCCGCCAGCGCGCAGCGCACGCCGCCGCCGCCAACTTTCTCCAGTGTGTCGATTGGCGCGTGCACCAGCTCCGCCACGTGGCGGCGCAGCACGGCGCGCTGCTCTGGTTTGAAGGCGTGGTAGGCCTGGCTGGACATGGCCATCACGGGCAGGCCCTTGCCGCCCTGCAGCTCCAGCACGTTGCCGCACAGCGCATCCATCTGCGCGCTGCTGATCTGCACCACCTCGTGGCTTGCAGACAGCTTGGACTGCGGGAGGGGCAGAAGGGAGGGAAAAGGCACGCATTAGCCCAGCTTGAGAATGCACAGAAGCAGTCAACTTGGTAACCAGCAGCTGCAGGAGCCCATTGTGTAAAAGGTGCGTATGAGGCAGAAGCAGCAGCAGCAGACGACCACACAGCTCATGTAGTACTGCAAGCAGCAACGACTTCAAGCATCATCTACATGAGACACAGCGCGCAGCACGCCCCCGCTGCCACGCACCAGCAAGTGCTGCCTCTCCTTGGGGTCTGTCACGCTGTCTGCGCACACTACTGCCACATCTGTGCCGATGGCCATCATCACGTTGGTGTGGTACACAGGCTTGCCCCTGCCGTCGCTGCTGCTGAAGGCCACCAGCTCCTTGTAGCCCAGGCTGTGCACCCACGCCTCAGCAAGCTTGCGGTCAGCGCGCTCAGACAGCGCCACTTACGCCACGCCGTTCACGCGGTCCAGCACCAGCACGCCTGCAGGCAGGTTGTGTTGGACAAACGATCATAGTGCAGCAGAGCAGGAAACGGTCGTAGTGCAGCAGAGCAGGATCCACCCATCCTGCGCTGTCATGACCCTGTCAACACCAGTCTGGGCACTTTTTGACAAGCACAAATGGTCAACATGACCACTGCTCCTCCCCCTCCCGCCCACCTGTGCCCTCGAAATAGGCTTTGTCGCGCTTCTCGTGCCCGGACATGTCCAGCACGCGCTCGTAGCCCGCCTGGCGCAGCACCTGGATGATCTCGGGGCGGCGCTCAGCGGCGCGGTTGGGGCACTTCATGGGGTACAGCACCAGCGTGGGGCGCGACACGCCGCCAGCAGCCTCGCCTGCAGCAGCACAAGAGCAGCAGCGCGCATAGTGTAAAGGGCAGTGAACGAGCAGCAAGTACTAGAATCGAAACTTCCCAAAAACAGTGTGCAAACAAGCGGCGAACAAAAGCATCAAGCAGGTGCAAGCAGCGGGCATGCGCAAGTGGGCGGCTGGTTGAAATATGCTGCATGCTGCTGCACCTGCCGCTGCCCTCACCTGCGGTGTGTGTGGAGAACCTGTTGTTGGGGAAGACCGCGTCTGGCGTGCCGTGGCGCAGGTGGTGCTGGAACAGCTTCACGTTCACGCCAGCCACGTCAGTCAGCTGCCGGTGCAGCTCAGCAAACTCAGAGCACACCTGCAGGCGTGCAGAAAGTGCATAGCGGCGCACACCATGCAGGCGTTACATGGTGTGTTACACAGCGAGTAGGCCGCCAGATATGCAGCACCTCCCAGCACCACAGCTGCTTGCAGGACTATGTGGCTGCTGTTAACCCAGCAGCAACAAATATAACACATTGCAGCGCTGGCACAAGCAGCAGCCAAGTATTGCTGGCACGTGGTCAGCCATGTTGTTATGCTCCCTGCTGCAGCAGCATGCAGCCACTGTGTGGCACCAGTTGGCTGCCAGCAGGCCAGCAGCCTCACAGCAGCGAGTGCAAGCATGCAGAGCAGCAGGCCAACCTGACCCGCCATGTGCTTAGGTGATGAGCCAGCAGGATTTCGTCTCCCCTGATAACAACAGCAACAAACATCTGACCTAGGGGGCTCACCTCTGCAGTCAAGCTGCTGTCTTTCTGGGGCTGTTCTGCTGCAGTCATGAAGCTGTTGTCCTGTGCAGCCTGCTCGTTGAAGCCAAAGGCAGTAGGTGCCACCATGAGCACGCTGTTGGTGCTTTGCGCACTGCGCAGCCCCATTGCAACTGCCACAATGTTAGGCAGCTTCACTGCCTCTAGCACCTCTTCTGCTGCCTGGCCCGATGCAGAAGCTGTCCAAAAGGCTGTTGCTGCAGCAGCTGCAGCCTTGACATCTGGCACTAAGGCGATCTTCAAGCCCTTGTTGTGCAGGTATGTTGCGAGCTCCACAGATGTGCTATGCAGGGTCCAGCAGCCGGTGCTGCTGTTGAGTGCATACTGGTCCACCACAAAGCGCTGCGCTGGCCGCTGCGTGTGTGAGGCCAGCGCAGCAGCGCCGGGTCCAAGCACTGCCACGACCTGCACATGCAGAGGGTGATATGCGACAGACAGGTTTGCGGCAAGTCAGTGTCAGGCATAGGCATTTGGGGGTGGTGTGTGGAAGCCCGTACATGTCCCATGCTGCTGTGGTTGGCTGCTGCGTGTGTGAGGCAAGAGCTACAGCGCCAGGCCCTAGCACAGCCACAATCTTCACATGCAGCGGCAAAGTAGGTTTTGGAAAAGGCAGTGTAAGGCATTGCATGTGGGAGATTGGGCTCTGCTGCGCAATCCCCTGCTTTGCCTAGATGCAGTGCTACACGGCGCTGCCACAGAGGCTTGCATCAACAGCCAGGTACGTGTACCGCAGGAGTACTGCAGTACATCATACGCATAGGACACACGCGGCAATCACACCCCAGAGTTTGGGCTGCACTGATCCACTGCAGCATAATGCGGTACACGAGTTGTAGGCTCCAGAGCAGCTACACCACACAGCACCAGATTGATGTAACAGCAGATGCCTGAAATCTGATGCAGTTTTACCTCTGCAAGCGCTGGCTGTGGCTTGTCACAGGGCAGGAAGGCTGCGCTCAGGATAGCAACCACTTGGGGAGAGCCTGCAGGTGGCATTTGAAGTGGCTGGGCATGTGGTTGACGCTGTCAGTCGAACATGTAACTTGCAGGGATGTGCGTGATGAGTGACTCGACCTGTACAGTATACATGCTGCTGATGTATGCTACGACCACAAGCCAGCGCGGCGTTGCAGCACTGCATGTCTGCAAGGTACTGCAGCCAAGTCAGCACTGCAGCAGCACAGCACTTGAGCTAGCCTGCCTGCAGCTACCTGGTATGCCGTGTGTGACTTCAGCTGGCAGCTTCACCAGTGGCCCAAAAGGGCGCTTGGACAGTGTCAGCAGCACCAGGGCTTCGATGCTGCCATGCACACGGTCTCCAATTGCTGCAGCAGGCTGCACTGTTATGCTGCTGGCAACAGCATCTGCAGCTTGGTCGCTGTCGACGCTTGCAAACAGGCAAACATCGCTGCAGCAGGCTGAAGATGCATCGGAAAGTGCTCTTAGAGTGATGTGCGCTTGCATCATGCGGGTGTACTCGTTTGCAGGGCCGGCAGTACTGCCAGTTGGTTGAGCATCTGCAGCTACTTGATCAACATGATGGGCGTGTGAAGCGATTTTGTCGCGCAAACCCTCAGTATCGCTGATTGAACTACAAAGAGCTGCAGCAAGATAAGTGCTACCATTGAGATGCACAGAGCACGCAACGTCCTTCGGGGCTCCGATCAGCCGTGGCCGCAGCAAACCTCGGACTCGTCGAACTACGCGTAAGCTGAACAAGTTCAGGTACTGACAAAACTCACGTGTATCTTTTTTGCAGCTGAGGTTTTCGACGGTCGGTGTGATCTTCCTGTGCCGGCAGGCGGCAGTACACGGGTACGGCACAGTGGGCTGTGTCAACTGTGCACGCAAAGCAATTCAACACACGGTGACTGGCAAGTGGCTGCCAACGGCCAGCCATACTGCAAGTACTATTATAAATCATATGTATGCTTTGTTCTGGGCCGTATAGCAGCACGTGTCTGAGCAGACGCAGCAGCTGGCACCGCCTGCCTGTAACTGCAGTACCGCAACTGCTGACGTGTGTGTCGACGCCTGTATGGGCTTACATGAATGGTTTCATATCAGTCGTCTGCAGACACCAAATAGATCGTATATCCGTTCATCAATCAGCTGCCTTCCAGTTCCGAGATGCCACTGTCTGCTGCAGGCTGTTCTACTACCAATCACGCAGCCTGTGACACTCGTCCTGCAAGATCTGCAGGACGGGGAGGCAACACCATGCAAACTGAAGTTTGTGCGCGTGCTGGTGCTTGGCATCTGAGAAAGCATTGCGGTGCCACCATGGGTACACGTAACCACCTACGTCCTAATGCATTCGAGAGACTTGTCAATAACAACTCATGTCCGTCCCTCCAGGACCATACTGGTCAGGGCCTGACAACTAAGTCCCACGTAAAAGGACGAACTGTGCTGAATGCTGCGAAGCCTTGCTGCTAGTACTGATCAGTACTGATGCTGCTGGCGCCAGCAGCCGATGCACTGCTGTACACATGTGGTGCCGGGTGCTGCGGGCCTGCGCCGTATGAGCACTGTAATAGCAGATAAACGCCTGCACTTGCAGCTAGCTGGTTCTGCGCGGCATATGTCCGCACGCTGTCCAGTCAACGCGCATGTCACATATGTGACGTCACATGTTGGCAACTGCTGCTGCAGCAGGACTTCGAGTTCTAAAACGTTTCTGCAGCAGTACAGTCCTTGTTACATCAGCACTGACTCTCGCAAGTCCCAAGCACTGCCTGTCAGGCCTAGCCTGGCTGGGGAGGGAGCTGCAGATGTAGCCCACCAGCTACAGCTAGGGTTTTGACTAGCGGTGCTACCCTGCTTGGGCACGCCTATCTAGTTCCTGAGACTACTTCGATTTAAGCTTCTATTAAAGTCTGTTGGCTTTTGCATGATGTGAACGAAAGGTGTTGTGCTGACCGATAGACTCGGCCAGCCTGGCAGGTCTTCTCACGCCATTGACACTCACCAGCCGCTCCGCGTCTCTATTTCTAATTGTGGTACAAAGTAAGGCACACATGAACACTAGGAATCTCAGGAACCGCTGGGATGGCCTGCTGTCGCGCGTTGCGAAGGCCAAGAACCTACAGCAGCAGAAGGCATACCTTGCTCTCCGCGACATCCAGGACATGAACGGCGACTTGTGCAAATACGGGGATGTGCTGGACCCGCAGAATGAAGACGGTCAGCGCTTCCTCGGCAACCTGTTTGAAGCTGAGCAGTGTTGCTTGATACAGCTGACTACCCATGGCCTGCAGCACGCTGCTGCTCTGCTCGATGCGCCGGCAATGGAGGGTATAACTGCCCTCGATAACGCGGTGGTTGGATGCACCAGCTCTATAGGCTGCAAGAGG
Organism: Tetradesmus obliquus; assembly: GCA_030272155.1. Taxonomy (NCBI): domain Eukaryota; kingdom Viridiplantae; phylum Chlorophyta; class Chlorophyceae; order Sphaeropleales; family Scenedesmaceae; genus Tetradesmus; species Tetradesmus obliquus. The sequence goes on along the minus strand of CP126193.1, from coordinate 7,134,164 downwards.
GGCAGCGTCAAGCAGCAGGAGCTGGCAAAACTCATGCTTGGCAAAGGTGAGCCACTGCCGGAGCCGGGCCCTGCTTTGTATGTTGGCTGGTGCATATCTGCTGGATTAGCGCCGAAATATGCTGTCAACGCGTCATGACCATTGTTGGGTTTGAATGTTGACATTGAATCCAGTCCAGTCATGGCGGCAACCTACAGCAGCATGATGCAGCGCCTGCAGCGCCTGCTGCGGTCCTGGGCCACACCGTGTTGTGCAAGTCATTGACTTAGCTGCAGGAAATGTTGCTGAGCATAGTGTGAGCACATCTTTGCACGCAGGATAGGAGGCAATATCCCTATAAGCTTGACCACACAATCTGCCTCCATAGATGTTGCTGAGTGCAATGGGTGTCATGGGCAACAGCACTGCTTACTAAGGCAGGCTGCTCACTCAACGCGTCATGTGCATTGCCCTCTTGCAGGATTATGCATGCCAGTCAGCAAAACCTGTGCACAGCTTGGCAGCGCAATCAATCTTTGGCACCAGCAGCAGCAGCAGCGTCGGCAGCTGCAGCAGAACCAGGCTGCACAGAAGCAGCAGCAGCGGCAGCGGCAGCAGCGGCAGCCAGAGCAACTGCCTGCCAGCTGTGTCAAGCTAGCTCTGTGCATGGTGCAGCAATGGACATTGATGGCTCACGCAAAGGTGACAGCGCCTGAAAGCCGCATGGGCAGGTGCTGCGACTACACTCTGGCAGCTTATCCTGTGGTGGTAGTGAATGCCGCGCTGTTGCGCGCATGGTCACTGGCAGCAGCTGCTGGAGCAGCAACTCAAGGCAGCAACAGCAGCAGCAGCAGCAGAGAGGCTGAGCTCGAGGATTATGCGCTGGCAGCCCAGCAAGCACTAACATTCACTAGCGAGACGCTGGTGCCAGTGCTTACAAACAGTGAGCTGCATCCAGCTCTCGTGCCGCTGCTGCTGAGCGATGACACACTGCTGCTGCTGGTAGTGCACCTGGCCCTACTTGCCAGGCAGCTAGCAGCAGAACAGCAGCAGCAGCAGCAGCAGCAGCAGCAACAGCAGCAGCTGCAGCTGCAAGCAGCGCTGCAAGAACGGCTGTTGTTGGCTGCTGGCCTGGGTGCCTGCTTTCCCACACCAACCAGTAGTCAGCAGCAACAGCAGCAGCAGCAGCAGCAGCAGCAGGCCTCAGCCTCCAGCAGGCCAGAAAAGATCCAGCTGGCGCTCTGTGCGCTGATGAAGGTTGTTGCGCTGCGTGACGCACAGCAGAATGGCCCTCCGGATATACAGCAAACGCTTGCAGTGCAAGTGCAGCACCAGCAGCAGGAGTGCAAGCACCTGCTGCCGCAGCACCCAGCAGCGGCTCTTGATATGGCAGCAGTGTGGCAGCCGCTGCTGCAGGTGGTGCTGGAGCTGGCGCTGTCACCCTCGGCTGCTGCTGCTAGCGCTGGCGGCAGCAAGAGAGGCTGCCTGAGCTCTATCCTAGGTGTGAGCTGCACCCTTGTGTCACACATGCATTTGTGCATCCCTGTGTCACAGCAGCAGCCGGGCCGCCGCGCAGCTGCACAGAGTGCATTGTCGAGACAGGCAGGGCAGGCTGTGGCACCCATTGTGCTGGGGCCTTTGGCCCCGTTGGTACTGCAGCAGCTGAAGCAGTCGGCACGGAAAGGAGAGCAGGCTAGCACAGTCGCAAGCAGCAGCAGCAGCAGCAGCAGCAGCAGCAGCAGCAGCAGCAGCAGCAGCAGCAGCAGCAGCAATGGAGGAGGTCACTTTGGTTCCATTTCTCCAAGCATCAGTGGCAACTGCATTGCTGACTCCTCGGCAGCTGCTGCTGCCCACCTGATGGAGGCAGGTGAGGGTGCTGCTTGTTGTTTGATCGAGTTGCTGCAGCCAACTTAGCTGTGATGGTCTTGCTGACATGCAGCCGCTCGCTCAACGGTTCTCTGCAATGGTGCTCTGCTCGCGTGAAACGCACAGCTTAATGATTATATGTTTGCACCAAGCAAGCTCAGTACTGTCGGCACTCAGCAGCACCAGTCGGCACTTTCCTCACAAGCGCGACCAGCCAACGTGCATGCTGAAAGCTACTGCTCTGGACACTGCACTGCTGCTGGTTCTGCTGCCGCAGCTCTGGCAACCGCCGAAACAAGCATGCCAGCCATTGCAGCAGCAGTTGCACAGCAGCCGCTGGGTGCATGCTTTGCTGTGCTAGAGGCCGGCATACGGCACCAGGCTGGGCAGCAGGCCCAAAACATCTGCCTGTTCAGCGGGCAGGCGCTCAACTTTGTGCTCGGCCTCTGCAGGGCTCTGCGGGACGCTGGGGCATTTGCACAGGAGCAGAGCGACAGCAGCAGCAGCAGCAGCAGCAGCGACTGGGAGCTGCCGCTGCTGTCGCTGCTGGCCACCTGCCAGAAAGCATGTGGAGTTGGCATCAAGGCGTTGGCATCAGGGACACACCCAGCCCTGGAGGAAGAACAGATTGGTGCTTTCCTGATGGTGCTGCTTGACACTGGCTGTGACACACTAGCCTGCTGTGGCGCAGCTTGGGGTGCAGCAGCAGCTGCAGCAGACCTCAGGACTGGCCTGACTAGCCTGACTGGCAGCAGCAGCAGCAGCAGCAGCCAGCTGGGGGTTGACAGCTTGCAGCGTTTGCAGCTGCTGGCTGTGATGAAAGCACGAGCGCTGGTGCATGCTGGCAGCCTGCTGATTGGCGTAGCAGCAGATACTGTGACGTGCCCTGTAAGCAGCCTTGTCTTCCTACGCAGCACGAGCAGGCAGAGTGCTTTGGGGCTGGCTAGGCTGCTGCAGCGAATGATTGAGGGAGTGGAAGCTGATGTGCGAGGCCTCACAGCACATGCAGAAGGCTCTGCAGAAGAAGTGGCAGCTGCGGAGCGCCACACAGCAGCTTGTGCACACGCAGTGAAAGCTGCTAGCACAGAGCTACTGCAGCTGTGCAGCGAGTTGCGGCAAGATTATGACCAAGCTTCCAGCACTTCCACAAGCATCAGGCAGCGTGTGGCTCCTCAGCTGCTGCTGCTTGGGCAGCAGCTGCAGGCGCTTGGCACTGCTGCGTGCGCTGCACTGCCTGTGCAGTATTGCTGCAACAACGTGCAGTGCCTGGCGCTGGATGGGTTGGGTGAGCAGCGGCAGGTGGCTGGAAAGCACGGCACCTGCTCCGGCTGCAGGATGGCAAGGTGGGCTGCGTAGCTTTACTGATAAGTAGGCAGATTATATTGTGCGCATTGCCCCTACACCTGGTCTTATGCGGGGTGAGCAGCGGCAGGTGGCTGGCAAGCATGGCACCTGCTCTGGCTGCAGGATGGCAAGGTGGGCTGCTCAGCAGCACTGATGTGCATGCAGATGACAGTTGCACCATGCGCAGTGTCCTCACACCCAATACTGGGTGCAAGTCCAAGTCGGCATACATGCTAGCCTGGCTTGTGATGGTGCACCTTGCAGTCTGAAGGCTGTCATTGCGCATCACAGGGTGTTGTGCAGCCATGACGACGTGTAGCAGGCGCAGCACTACTCTTGCACATCATAACTACACCGTACTCAAGGTGGCACGCAGTGTAGCAGATGCTTCCCCCGGCCGGTGCAAATTACGCGTTTGTTGCTCTGCTGCCACCACGTATGTCAGGCAAGAACCTGCCTGACTTTGTCTCTGTGCTGCTGCTGCTGCTGCTGCTGCTGCTGCAGGTACTGCAGCCGCGACTGCCAGGTGGCCCGCTGGAAGGCGGGACACAAGGCAGCATGCAAGCGCCTGCAGAGCGCGGCAGCAGCAGTGACAGCAGCTGGTTGGCTGACTCCCACCCTGGATTGAACTACTTCTTAGTGGACCCCATGGGCCTTGTCTGGCTGCTTGGTGGGTGGGCCTGTGGCCCTACTTTGGTGATTGGTTCTGGTAAACTTACAACATCAGTCCCTTGTGACTAAAATTCTCAGTCAGAGGCTGTTTCTCTACCATGGTGGCAATAAAAAAGGAGCATCGTTGTTGTTACCAGGGTAGTGTGCAGTCTGCACAACAACTCTAGCACAGCAACCACATGAATCATGATGTCACATATTATACCGGATACCCAAATGGGTCAACAAGGCAGCGGGGATGCATGCTTGACTGGCAAGCACCGTTGAGTCAAAATGCGGGCTGAACATATATGCTACATCGGCATATATGCTATATAGCAACCTGTGCAGGCTGCTGCACCACATGCGCGTGTAGTGGCGGAGGTATGTGCAAAGGTTGTTGCCAACGTGCTGCATCAACACATCAAGCTGCAGCAGCAGCTAAACATCAGCAGCCAATGCTGCTGCTGCTGCTGCTGTTGCTGCTGCTGCAGCAAAAGAAGTCAAACACACTTGCCCCTCACGCAGCTCCTGGCTGACCTAATTTTGGCATCCTCATAGGCCTGGTTGAAGCAGCTGGCGCTGTTGCACACCTCGAACTTGGCCAGCAGCACCTTCAAATCATTACATCCATACTTGAACACCATCTCTGCTGCTGGGGGCGCGTACCCTTTGTTGGGATCAAAGCCACACCCTGTCAGTGATTTGATGTAGCTATCAGAGTACCAAACGCCAGTTTTGGATGGGCACCCCTTGCCATCCGAACACAGCTCACATCTGTAGCAGTTGCCTTCCTTTGACCGCAGCGCCCTCTCTGCCTCTCTGCCTGCTCCTGCTGGCAGCTGCAGCTCACATCGGATGACTGGGCTGAGACTTGCATCAGAACTGCCTGGCATGACATTGCCGTTGGCTAGGCGGAAGTGTGTACAGCTAGTGCCTTGAAGGCCAGGCATGTCTTGTAACGTCATTGTTGGCTGCTGTGTTATTTGAACACGCTACGTACCACAACTCGGCCTGAGCATGCCAGTGATATGGTGCGAACGCCCATCTGGCTGTAACCTGCCTCCGTTGTAACTACAGCTGGTAGCTGAGACGGCGGCTGGAAGTATGCCCTGCCACAATATGAACAAGTCCTGGTGGTGGCTTGGATCTCCTCTGCTGAAGCAAAGCCGCAGGGCAGCTGCTTGCAAGCAAATTTTCAATTGAAGTTGGGCTTAGAGCAGAAGGCCTTGGCATCCTTGGCTTGATCAAGCCATTCATCTGCAGCAGCAGGATGAAAATACATCGAAGGTATATAGAGTCGTCAAAGCATGGAGAAGAAGGAGAGGTTGCCTAGGAGCAGCTGCAGAGAGGCAGCAGGGCTGCTGTCCATTCAGCTGTTGTGGCATACACAGCTGCTGGGTAGCTGCTGCCTGCCAAGCAGCACTTGCTAGTCCTGATCACTGTGTCCGTACACCTTATGATTGGGAATGATATCAGACTGCTGATATGCATGGTTTGATCCCTGCAGGCATCACCCAAGCCTCTCAACTGCTGTTCTCACCTGCCAAGCAGAGGTTGCTGGCACCGAGCAGCACGACAGCTAGTAACAAGATCTTCCGAGAAACACCACTAAATAAATTGCTTACGGCCATTTCGGCTGTTGGATATGCCGACAACAGGTGCTACGGCGTGGGACACGAATTTCACTGCGGAGGTGATTGAGGGTGCTATGGGCTGCACCGAGTAAAACACTTGCGGCAAATGAATGCGTCTTTGAGAGTAATACTCTCAGGCTGTGATCTGTCGCAGCGCGATGACTTGCCCGTCAAGTGAGCTGGTGCTGTCATTTGGAAGCTTCCTTAAGGTCACTGATATGGCCGTGAACAGTCACCAAGAGTTAATGCCTGTTACTGCCCCTCTGTTAAACTCTTTTGAACGGCGGTGAGGGATGAAGGTGCGGCTGCAGCACCGCCATGCAGCAAGCGAAATGCAGTTTCTCAGCAGCAAACGAGCAACCGCTGCGGCACATGGCATTCCAATTCGCCCAAAAGAATACAGACACAGCTAAGCAAAATCGAGTAACATTACCACATAGTAGAGTTGGTAATGAGGTGAATTCTTAGCGAATACAAGGCGTACAGCCTCGCTGTCAACGGCTTTGGACTCGCACTGTTTAGGTCGATCCAATGGTGTCGTTTGCAGCGATCGAGGCTCAATAGCCAGTATAATATAGACATAGTAGGTTTAATTACCAGGATGTGACCGGGTAACATTACCAGTTCCTTAGCTGTACAATTTTTCGGGTACTGGAATGCCATGAGCGCTGCGCAGCGCTGCCAGCGCATGTGGCATGCAGCTTTGGAGCTTGAGGCCGCCCTGCGGCTCACCAGCTGACGGTCTGAACCTTTAAGGCAGAGCAGCACATGTGCACGAACATGCGGTAGGCTCGCTTTGCAACAATAGCTCTGCAAGCAGCTGCAGCGCGCTGGCGCATGCAGCATGAGAAGCAGCAGCAGAAGCACAGGCTGCAACATACACATGCATCTGCTGTATCTTGCTTGCTGTTGAAGGTTCAGCAATGCAAGGAACTGCTGGTGTGTGGTCACCACTTCGTCATCAATCATCAATGCTGTATCCAGCTACGTAGTGCAGAATTCTGGTCACCTGATACTGCCATGACGCTTCAGCGTACTGTACATGTTGTACATACAACGTATACGCCACGTGTGTTGATCAAACACAACTTTTCATGAAAAGTTCAACAGTGCACATCCCCTCCTCCGGTTGCACAGCATCACACACCGACACAACAGGGCTCATCATAGTCAGCTGAACGTGCAGGATTGCAGCCCCTTGGGGCCAGGGCCTGCAATCCCTGGCCAGGGCTTGACTTCAGCAGTGCCATTTGGCTGATGTTCAGTGTCATGACAAACCGCTTGTCATCGACTGCAGCCCAATGAAGATGACCAGATTATCCCGTAACTGATTTACTTTGTGCTGCGCAGTGACGTGCTACATGTGCACAGCCACGCATGACCCATACAGTGCCGGCACTCTACAAGCACAGCGCCTAGGCCTTCTGCAGCAAGGTCACCCCTAAACTGGTAGATCGATTGACTAAGCAAGCCGCTGGCCAGAAACTTCGCACTGTAAGGCTTCTTCATGGTCGATGCTCCACGTCAGCACTGCCAGACACGGTTTAGGAAAGCCCTTAAGCTTAAGGGTAGCAGATGTTCAGTGTCATGGTAAACCGCTTGCCGTTGGCCATAGCCTCGCCTGTCCCCAAATGCTCACGATTGCTGCTGAATTGTATCAGTTGATGGTCGCCTGCATCGCCAATAAACATGTCGTTGAGGCCAGCCAGCCTCTAACCAGCTTACCCTTCGACATCCGTGCGAGGCAGCCTCGCCACCTGTTAAATGTATGCACCAATGTTCGAGGCAGTTTATCTGCAGAATGGCGCACCTTACGAGAAGATCCCAGCGGGCAACAAGGTGCGCGACGGTGCAGGTCCAATGCTGCGATGCCGGGCCATGTCCACTATCTAAGTGTTCAAATCACATCAACATACCGTTCAATTGCTATTATAATGCCTCGTATGGTTTGTCTTGCTTGCAGGACGATCCTCGCGACAGTAGCAGCTCCGGCAGCAAGGATGACAGCAACACTGCCTTGCTGTGGCTGTTCGGCCTAGGCAGTCTGCTCCTCGCAGCAGCAAGCACATATGCAGTACACACGACGGCGTGTGCTGCTGTATGCTCGCTTACGAGGCTCCTGGCAGCACCTGAGATGCCACTGAGGCTGGCAATGTCAACAGCAGCGCTGCTGGTGGCACTGCCTCAGCTGCTACTGGTGACTTGCACGCTTGCATGGAGCGCCTTTGTGCTGCTGGCTCCGGTGGTTTCATCCGAGACATATGCCCGCCTCAAGATAGGCAAGCGCACAGCATCCGAGCGCATGTCTGCTGTGACAGGGGATGCCATGCTTGTTGTGGTCTGCTTGGCAGGCCTGGTGGTTATGATGTGGAGCATGAATTCAGCATATGAGCGGGACCTGCCAGTTTCTGTGGTAGAGCTCGTGGTGTTCTGCGGTGTCATGCTGACGATGTCGAGTCTGGTGGTGTTCTGGGCAGTGGACTTGTGCGCCAGCATTGACGACGCACTCAGCAGCAGCGAGACAGATTATGAGGAGCTGCCTGCGCTGTGTGATGGCACGGAGAGCAATGGCAAGCAGAATGCGAAGCTCAAGGGCGGGCTGTCACATGCTGAGGCTGAGTGGGTGGCATCAATGTGTTGAACCTGGACTTGCCAGCGTGATCAAGCAGATGGTATATCTCCAAGGCACGCGTACGCATCATGATGATGGTTACAAGTTGTTGGGCAGCCATGCACTTGAGCTGACCAGCAAAAGTGCTGTGAGCCAGCAATGCTACAACACTAGTAGCGTTGCCAGTGCCAGGCTGTCTTGACAGCGCCCAGGTGGCAAGCATAGGCAGTGAGCCATGTGGCTCTACATGCCAGCTGGTCAACTATGCGGTATTCGATAAGCATAATTGCATTGAAAGATGCACGTAATAGCATCTTACACACGCACGCAATGCACATGTCCTTGTCGCAAGGCGCGGCACACAGACAATAAGACAGCCTGAGGCGACAGCATGAATCGCTCTGCATCGCCAGGGTTGTGCTATGGCCATGGATGTGCTGGATGTGCACAGCCAGCGCCGCAACCATACATAGCGGGCAGGCAAGCTGTCAGTGGTGTGCAATATGTGTATATATAGACGATAGCAGGCACTGGTATCTGCTGGTTGGAGCAGCAGTCAACTTGTGACAAGACACATATGAACATGAGGTGACAAGCATGTGTATGCCTGCAACTGCTGCTCATCATTTCACATGCAACAGAAGCTGGGAGAACACTGTGTGCTGGCGCCTGTTGGCAAGTGTGCATACGGCATGCATGCCCACTGCAACATAGAGCATGGCAGCAACAGCGGATGATTTCCACAACAACAGTCCTGTATATTGATACAGGCACTGCGCTGCACAAGCACAAACCGTCACCAAGAATGGACCATCCTCCTGTAACATAATTTCAACTCGTCATGCTGCTCTACTGTGTGCCTCTTTGCTTCACACATGATCCCACAGAAATATGCTACAGGTCAGACCAATGCTGGCCTGATGATGTACATTAGCCCCATGCCGCGCTGCCCATAGCAACAAAGCAGCATCGCAGAGAGGTAGTTCTCAACGTATAACAGCTAGCTGCTGCGCACTTTACAGCAGTCCTGAACGGTGCAAGCTGCATAACAGAGACACCACACCCCCTGGCAACTAGATATGCATGCACCAGCTGCAAGTGATGCTGCGATAAGCCAGTCACCCAGTGACACAACTAGAACAAGCCAGTCAACGGTAAATGGCCAACGGCAAACCATGTTGGCCAGTTACGCCTCATGCCGGGCACCAATCGAAACAGGCAGGCCTCCTGCCAGCTTTGCTGCCACGCCTTCAAAAATGTCAGCGACGCCGCCAGAGGTCTTGGCAGAGGACTCCACAAACAGCATGTTCTGGCTGTAGGCAGCAGCAGGCAGCAGCAGCGGCAGCCAGCACATCACTTCGAGTTAACAGAAACAAGCAGGGTACGCAGAATGACAATGCCTAACCACTACAATCATGTGCTCAAGCATGGGCACAGGACGTGCATGCAACGCTGAAAGACAAATTCACCCAACTGCCACGTGTTGGCTACTGATCAGCAGCATGAACATAATCAAAGTCAGCTGCAGCTTATTTGCAGGCTGGTGGATGTGCCTGCCGCGCGCTTCGCAGCGTTGCTGCCGTTGTAGGGCAACTGCACGTGCCCACCTGTCTGCAAAAGCTCGCGCCTCTTCCTCTGACACTTCCCGCTGCTCTGCTAGGTCTGTCTTATTGCCGACTAGCACCATCACTGCAGCGCATGACAGGCCAAGCAGGGCAAGGGGCAAACACTCAAACAGCGCTTGCTACACGCACTGATGCAGCATGGTTCTTCAAGTGATATTAACAGCTGACAGCCACTGCAATCATACGGATGTCAATGCAAAAAGCACGCAGGTAAGCAGTCACGAAGGAGAGGCTGGAGGCAGCTCCCATTGCATGGCAGCCTTCCAGTTTGTGCTGCGAAGCGCCGTGCAGACGAGCGCTCTGCCCACCTATTGAGCCACTTGCATTCTTCTGCAGTTCACTGATCCAGTACTTTGCCTTCTCAAAGGACTCTGGGCTGGTGATGTCATACACCACTGCTGCTGCATGGGCACCCCTGCAGCACAGCACAGTAGAGCACGGCTTTTGCCAGACAGTCAGGTGTAACATGAACACAGCAGAGAAAACAACAGCACAGCACTAGCAACAGAGCATCACAGCTTGCTGCAATGACTGTGCCAGCTGTTGAACGGCTGATAGGAGGGCGACGCAGTGTTGCTGCGAATGCCACCCCACCTCCACCTGGCAACCCAGCTAGCTGCAAGAAGACATGCCATTGCTGCTGCTGCTGCTGCTGCTGCTGCTGCTCCTGCAGCCGGCACTGCACACCTGTAGTAGAGCGGTGCCAGTGAGAGGTATCGCTCCTGGCCTGCTGTGTCCCAGATCTCAAAGCGCATCGACTTGCCATCTGGCAGGGACACGTTGTGGGACATGAATGCGGCACCCACCTGGCCACAGCAGCAGTAAAAGCAGCAGCACAGCAGAAGTAGCAGTAGATGCTGTGTTGAGGTGCGATGAGGAGCATGCGTACGTGGCCCCAGACATTCACAGACTGCTGCTGTTGCTGCTGCTGCTGTGGAGTCACCATGTCCTGCTGGAGTCAGACATGGTACCCAAAACACCTGTTTGCCTGCAGGAGAAGCGTTGAACGGCAGCAGGTCAGTTTCGGCAGTCAAAATCAACAAAGCCAAAGCGCACAGAACACAATGCAAGCAACCTTGCTGCTACTCACCGTAATCTTGCTGCTTGGGTCAAACTGGTTCCGCACATACCGCAGCACCAGGCAGGACTTGCCGACACCCTGCAGCGGACAATGTGCAGTATCAAAGTCGCTGCTTTGCTACTGGTTGTCCCAAAGCGCTGTCAGTCTTGAAGTGCTGGCATTGCATGCAGTGATTTGTTGCTCTGCCCTGCTCGGCAGGTGATTCATGCATGTGTTTGCTCCAGGAGATTGCTGCAAGCTCTTGGCTGAGGTGCATGGTTCCCTGCTGTTCTTGCTGCTTCAGGTGCTGCCACAGGTGGCTCAAAGCCAACACGTGGAGTGCCAAACAGCCTTGCCGCTGCTGCTGCTGCTGCCATGCCGCCTGTCTGTGTAACCGTGCAGCACTCACAGAGTCTCCTAATAGCACAAGCTTGACCCTAGGTGGCGGTCCTGCTGCTGCTGCGGCTGCTGCGCTGCGCTGCTGCTGTGGCGGCTGGTATGCTGCCCTAGTCACACGTGGGTCCGACTGTGAAGGGCGGGCTGCAGGACAAATGAACACCAGCAGCAGCAGCAGCTTTGCATGCATGTGCGTCTGTGTTGCTCAAGCAAAGCTGCTAGCAGATTGCGTTCGGAACTGCATTTTGGTTATGACATACGCTCAAGTTGCCTTGCTGCCACCCAGATGGCTCGTTTAGACGCATCAACTTTCAGCGACTTTGTTGTGTGCTGCTGAAGAGTGCCAGCACTGCTGCTACTGCTGTTGCTGCTGCTGTTGCTGGAGTAGTTGTTGCAGAGGTGTTGTTGCAGTGTTCCATATGTCCTGTGTGTGACTGCTGTTGCTACATTTAAGCTGTGCTGCCAGTTCTTGAAGATGCTCCTGCTGCCTGGCTGCATCCCTTCACACCTGCAGGTTTACTGCTGTAGCAGCCCATGCCCGCGTGTTGCCAGTAGACTCGATCAGCCCGTAGCTCCGACTGCTGCTGACCACTGCAGGTCCTATCTGTATCCGGCAATTCTGGACACCCCTCTCTGCAGTGACTGGACAAATGGCACTCGATGCTCGCTGTTGCTGAATGAAGCACAAATAAACCTCTTGGATCAGGCACAATAGCAAAATAGTTTTCGAGTTTGCACTGCAGTGCAGAACAGCTGGTGCCCTCCGTCTGTTGACCCCCATGTCATGCACTTTGAAACGCCGAAAGGTGATAGCGGGATTTTTCTGTAGTTAACTATGCTGATTTTTACCGTGATTTTATATAGTGTTTAGCAGCCCTTTCGCAGGGCCCAACATGTCGGGCAGGACGAGATAGGCGAAGAATGGCCAGGCACAAACATTGATTTCAGCATATACAGCTGGCTTATTCACGACGTCTACCATACTGTCAGCCCGGGAGCGGGAGGTGCAGGCAAGCTTGCTGCTGTGCTGACAGTGGCAGAGTCTTGAGCGCGCAGCAGCAGTACATCAGCAAGCGGTTCTTTGTACTGCAGAACATGCTGAGGCAGAAAGAAGCTGAGCTCAAACAGGCAAATGCTGAGCTTGAAGAGAGGGGCAAACTGCTGTACAAAACCAAGGTAAGCCCCAACTGGGCTCAGGCGTGTGTCCAGTCTCGCAGCATGCTGGCACATGCGCATGTGCCATGCACATCATGCAGACTGGCCAGGCACAGTGCAAGCACTGCGCAGTGTCAAAGGCCAGATGTGTAAATACCTCAGCCACTGCAGACGGGTGGCAGCTCACCGTCTGGAGCATCGTCAAGCCGTGCGCCTGCCACGTCGTGCTGCAGGTGGCAATTGAGCAGCTGCAGTCTGAGCTCACAGCCAGTCGCAAGGAGGAGGCAGCCATCAGGGAGGAAGCACAGCGAGTGAGAGCTGCTGCATAGTTTGTGTTCCTAGGACAGCTGCACTTCGAGTTTACGTGCACAGCACACAGCATCAGCTGGGCTTGCATTTCTTCTTGTAGCAGGCACAGCTGTGCAAGCTCTCCCCAGCGTACGCTGACAGGCGCAGTCCAGCACACATAATAGCAACACATCCACAGCAGCTGCTTAAATGTGGCACCAGCAACAAACCGCACGAACTGCTGAGCTGAGCTGTTTTGAGCCGCTCGAGCTGCTCAGCTGGTCCATGCCAGCTGACCATGCAAGCAGCCATGGGATTGCACGCTTCTGCAGCAGCATTCACCACAACACCTTGTTTGCGCGCATCCCCTGCCCTGCAGATCTGCGATGAGCAGGCAGCAGAGCTGCGCCGTGCAGAGGAGCAGCTGTCAGCTGTTGAGTCCGCACTGCAGCAGCGCACCAGCCAGGCGCAGCAGCTGCAGGCGCGCCTGGCTGAGCTGGAGTCAGAGATCGAGTCCAGCCGCCACGAGCAGCGCACGTTTGGCAGCGCAATAGCAGCAAAGGAAAGAGACCATGTGCGGCGCATTGAGAGCTTGCAGGACGAGGTGGAGCACCAGCAGGAGCAGATGGCGGCAGTGGAGAAGCTGCTGCGGGAGCGCGCGGCGCAGCTAAACGAGCTGAAGGAGAAGGTAATACAAGGCAAAGGCTGATGCTTTGACAGTCTGCAAGTTTTCAGGGTAGTTGGCGTAAGGGGGAAGTAGTTTTTGTTGCTGAATTTTGAGGAATTCAGCAGCCTAACGTGTTGCAGGAGGTGTGTTTGTCAGGCTTCCAAAGATGCGCAGCAGAGGTGCCTGCAGCCAGCCAAGCCCAGCAGCACTGGCTAATGTTTGCTGCTTGATGGTGGTTGTGCTGCTTGATGTCATCCACTGCTGTTGTGCAGGCCTCCACTGCCGTATCTGAGAAGGAGGATGCTGAGCGGCTGGCGCAGGAGCTGACAGCAAAGGGGCAGAAGCTGGCAGATGACAAGAAGGTGAGAGAGAACTGCGGCTGGCTTAGGCGCTGACAGCAGTTTTAAAGCGTGAAACACGCAACAAACAAGTCATGCATTGTGGTAGGTGACGCTGCAAGTGCGTCACACATGCCATGATGCTTGCTGAGCGCTGCTGACGTTGGTGTTGATGTGCACGCTGCAGAAAGTGGAGCAGCAGCTGCAGCAGAGTCAGAGCCAGCTGGAGGAGGCGCAGAAGCAGCTGGCAGCAGCAGCAGCGCTGGCAGAGGCGCGGCTCAAGGAGAAGGCAGCAGCAGACAAGGAGTGGGCAGACCGGCTGGCTGCTAAGGAGCAGGAGGCAGGCGGCAAGCTGAAGGATGCAGAGGCAAAGCTCAAGGACCTGGAGGACAGAGGTGCGCAGCTGCTGCAGCAAGGACATGTCTGTTGCTTGTTAGGCTGCGACACGGTGCCAGCTACTGTGCAGAACAAACAAGCTCCTCACGGTTGCAGTATGGGGCTAGCCAGGTCAAAGCTTGAGCAAATGTTGAAGGCTCCAGTGAGGTCAGGTCGGGTGCCTCTTCCCTGTCATGCTCAAGATCAAATTTCTGTTGCTGATGGTGCCGCCGCCGCTTCTGCCAGGTGTGTTCCTGTCCAAAGCGCTTGCGGAGGCCGAGAGTGAGCTGTCGCAGCACCACCTGACGCGGCAGCGCCAGGTGGAGGCCGCGCAGGAGTTGTGGGGCCGGGAGGTGGCAGAGGCAGAGGCAGGCTGGGAGAAGCGCCTGGCAGGTGAGGCAGGGGGCGGGAGTGAGTAGAGGGGTTACACTGGTGTACTCACGCGGCATACACCACCACTAACACCTGAAAGGAGTGATTGGAAGCTGCAAAACAGCCCAGCTTAGGGGGTGGGGTTGACGGGGGATGCTGGCATGTGGAGAGGGGAGAGGCACAGGCAAGCAGCTGAGCAAAAAGTAAACTTTGGGTGGCGCAGGAGCTATGTGGCAGTTGCGGCAGGGACTCAGCGGGCAACAGCAGAGCAGTGTTGTGACAGACAAACAGCAGCAGCTGATGAGTTAGCCTGTCGTTGCTGTGCGACGCGTCATTTTTTTGGCCAGTGACTGCACGTAGTGCAGCAGCAGCACAAATGAACATACAACCATCAAGCCTCACCTGCTGTGGATGCGTACTGCGTCTGGCTTGCGCAGCCTGCCAGCGTGCTGCTGACGAGGCGCTGGCTGACAGCACGCGTGCCTGGGAGCGGCGGCTGAGGGACTGCGAGCAGGGCTGGCGCGACAAGCTGCAGCAAACGGATAGCACCTGGGGTGAGCCTGCGGCGACAGCAGCACTCAGCAAAGATCCTGTTTGGCGGCAGCTGCTGGTGGGACTGGCAGAGCAGCGGCGGCAACAGCACAGTGAGCGTAAGCCTTGGCAAAAGCATGTGCAGCAGATCAGTATGGATAGCTGGCGCTATCGTCTTTCAATGCAGCAGGATTGCAGCGCTGGACATCACGTGCGTCATGTCCATACCGCCTGCTTTGCTGCCGTGCTGTGCTGTGTTGTGCTGTGCCTGTGCACCTGCAGCCATGAAGCTGAGCCAGGAGAAGCAGCAGTGGGACCATGCGCGCAGCGACTGGGACCACTGGCGCAGCAGGGTGCAGGATGAGATGGAAGCAGCTGAGGTGGGATGAGCGGGTGTGGCTGTGCTCCCAGGGTTGCTCATGGTCATGGTGTTGCAGCTGGCCAGAGGTGACCTGCCATCTGCAGGATGCCGCACAACTTCTGCGGGCATGATGGTGCTGAATACACTTGCTGCACGTGTTGAAGCCCACCAGTCGGCCAGCTTTGTTCGAATGAGTCATGTCTGCTGTGCTTTACTTGCAACTGCGCAGGCTGATGCTGCGCGGGAGGCGCGGCGCGGGGCAGCTGCGCAGATAGCCGAGCTGGAGTCACGTGCTGCAGCAGACAAGGCAAACATAGACAGGTGGGTCTGCCAGCTGACGGGCCCTTGCAGGGATGCCTGTCACGCCTTGGTTGGCAACTGCTCATCAATGCTGTGGCGGCTAAACCTATTACATGCAGCGGAACCGGAGCTTATGACAGCGCTACTGTTGGCTGCAGCAGGAGCTGGCGCTGTGTGCTGGTTGCAGGCTGCGAAACGCTGACTTGCAACAGGCATCCATGTATCCATGGATATGTGTCAGCTGCTGCAGATCAAAGCACAAAGCCACCAGCAATTGGTTGTCATCAAGGCCAGGCGATGTCATACACTACTGAATCTGCTGTTGCTGCCTCTCGCAGGGTGTGGGCGCTGCGTTTCGAGGAGGCTGAGCGCACCTGGTCGGAGCGGCTGTCTGCTGCCGTGGCAACTGCCAGCAGCAAGGTGGAGGAGTTCAAGCAGCGGCAGAGCCTGGAGGCTGCAAAGGCTGCAGAGGCTGCGGCCCTCAATGCAGCAGAGGCAGAGTCAAGGTGAGCTGCTGGGAGGCATGCGCTGTGCTGGGGTGGCGTATTGATCTGGCTGCATGCTGCAGAGATTTTGTGCTACGGCAGGCAGCAGCATGGGCTCTGGCCTGGAAGTTTGCTCCTGATTACTAGCAGCAAATGATGCATTCCATTTGCATGATGTCATCGATGCTGCTTTGACTGCAGGTTGCTGCTGCTCCATCTCTCGTTATATACCCAAATGTCCCGCTGTGCACTCTTGCTGCGTCCAGGTGGCGCAAGCAGCTGGACGAGCTGAAGCGGTGCTGGGCTGCGGAGCAGGTGGCCAGTGACAGGGCCTGGGCGGCAAAGCTGGAGGAGCAGCACAACAGGTGGCTCAAGGTGCGTAGCACGGTCGCTGGCGCAGCAGGTGTTTTTAGTCACACAAGTGGGCCCTTCAGGTAGCAGCAAAAGGCAGCGTTGCAAGAACGCAACCTATGTTGAAAGCTGACTTGTCAAGTGTGTGGTATTTGAAACCTGCAGGAGCGCTCCGACCTGGAGTCAGCGGCAGCAGCGCGCCTGGATGCAGTGCAGGCGCAGGCAGCAGCAGAGGCGCAGGCGCTGCGGGGCAAGCTGGAGGGACGCATCGCTGCCATTGCGGGCCGGCTGGGGCAGCTGGCCTCGCAGGAGGAGGCGCGGGAGCGGCGGCGGCAGGAGCTGGCTGCACAGGTGCGTGCGGCGGTTGGCCATGTGGTGGGGTGGCGGCAGCTTGGATATACTGGTTGAGGGGCCTGCCTGATGCGTCAATGCGGCAGGCACTTGCTGTCTTCTAAATCTGCACCTGGTTTTGAAGGTCGCCAAGCCGCATGCCGCTCACTGTCGCGGACTGCAGGTTGAGGAGCTGCGTGACGCCGGCGCTGACGAGTTCAACCGCCGCCTGTCCATCGAGGCCACGCTGCGCCAGGCTGCCGCGCTGTTCAAGCGTGAGCTGGCCTGCAAGTCGGATGAGGTGGCAGGCCTGCAGCAGCAGCTGCGCGCTATGCGCCACGAGCTCACCAGCAGCAATGCCTGCGGCGCGGCTGCCGTTGCGGCAGCCAGCGCGGCGAGGCATGCAGCTGCAGCTGCAGGCGGCAGCTGTGCCGGCAGCCCCTGCGGCAGCCCTGGCAGCCCCTACTGCGCTGCAGCAGGTGCTGCATCGCCGGCTGCTGCTGCATGTGCCAGCTATGGCGGCAGCTACCAGGGTGCTGCTGGTACTGCTGGCGGCAGCGTGGGAGCAGCATCGCCTGCAGCAGCAGCTGCAGGTGCTGACGCTGGTGCTGCTGCAGCTGTGGCTGCTGAGCTGCAGGTGCTGAGGAGCAGCCGCGCCAGCTACCAGAATGCGCTGCTGCAGCAGCAGGCGATGCGCAACAGCCTGCTGTCTTCCCTTGGGGACTGCATGGAGGTGAGCGATGGGTCAACCTCAAACATCAGTATGTGCTCGTGATACACCACCGCACCTGCTAGTGTCTGTTGTCACTATGCACTCAAGCAGCTGCAGCAGCGTGAGGTTTGCTTCGCCAACAAGGAGTGGCTTTCTGCCTGTCACTTCCCTGCTGCTATGTTTGTCTGCTGCAGGAGGTTGCTGCTGCGCGCTCCCGCAGCCCTAGCAGGAGCCCTCACAGGCGCCGCTGCCACCCAGCATCAGTGGATCAGGCCCTGCTGCAGGCGCAGCACAACCACTGGCGCAGCACACCACCATCCGCAGCAGCAGCAGCAGCAGCAGCAACAGCGCCGTACTCCTCAGGAGGCTGCGGCAGAGCAGCGGGCGCGCGCAAGTGCCTGTTCAGCAGCCCACAGCCAGCTAGCAAATGCGGCATGAGCGGCGGCGGCGGCAGCAGAGGCGGTGCGTTTGCACATGGGCACAGGTCGCGGCCGCTGTCAGCTGCAGGCGGACCCACAGCAGCAGCAGGGTGTGGTGGTGCCAGCTGGCTGACCAGCAGCATCGGCACTTGGGGCTCTGCAGCAGGTGCTGATGTGGCCAGCCACCACCCTCCTGCCTCCTACCCATACCACACCACATACAGCACAAGCCCTGCTGGCCGCAAATCAGCAGCAGCAGCAGCTGGCCACGGCAGCAGCAGCAGCAGGTTTGGCGGCGGCCGTGCAGCAGCGGGAGGTTTGGATGCACCTGATGTGTATGGTGGATTGGATGTGAGGCTGGGGCCTGGAGGTGATATTCATGATGATGGTGCCAGCAGTGTGAGCAGCCAGGGCAGCCAGTATGATGCTTGGCAGCAGGAGCTGTCATTCAGGGTTGGCAGTGCACTGCGCAAGCTGGAGCAGCCGGTGCTGTGAGCTGCTTGTAGTCTGTGATTTGCAGCGCTCTGCTGTTGCTGTGCACTGCTCTGTGGTTGCAGAACCCTGAGTAACACATGCCATGCTCGGTGCTTGCCTATAGCCAGCACACTCACAGTGAAACACTGTTGGGTGTGAGATTAAAGAAAAGGTTGTTGGGGCACGTCCTTTTCGAATTCAGTCTGGCCGCCTTTGTGTGAAAAAGTGAAAAGTATCTGGATACACCCAACCCCTACACACGCGTCTGCGATTACGAGCTTGAACACCCCGTGCTTTCATGGAAGCTAATCTTTATGGTGGAGATTGAGGGAGGCAAATGCGGATGGTGAGGAGCATCCTCTTGCGTTTGCTTCACGTGCGCTCACTGCTGCTGAGCAGAACTATGCTGCTACTGAAGGTGAATGTCTGGCTGTGAAGTGGGCGGTTGATAAATTTCACTACTATCTGCATGGCAATCGTTTCTTGCTGCGCACAGACCACAAAGCTCTGGAGTGGCTTGACAGCGCGCGTTTCACCAACTCCAAGCTGGAGAGGTGGGCGATGCAGCTGCAGGCGTATGAGTTTTCGGTGCAATATATCAAAGGATCCACCAACTGTGTGGCTGACTACTTGTCACGTCCGCAACCTGGTAGTTCGTGTGTTCTGGAGCATGAGGATGGTCGGCAGGAGAGTGTTTCTGCTGGTGCTTTGGTGATTTGCAGCGCTGCGTGGCCTAGCAGTGTTGTGAAGCAGTCGGATTTCGATGCGGTGGGTTGTGAGGTTTGTCAGGATCCTGGCGGTTTTGATAACATGGCAATCTGCTCTGGGTGCGATCGGTGCTTTCACCTGCGCTGTGTCATGCCACCCATGTCTACTGTTCCCAGTGGTGACTGGTTTTGCCCTGGATGTGACCCTTGGTTTTCCAATGTTTCTGAGCTATGCGATCCGGATACAGTGCTGCTGTATGCACCTGGAGATCCTCACGTGGATGATTTTTTGCTGGCTTATGTGCGCAGTGGTATGGATGATGGTGTGCTACAAGGTTTGAATCGCGGCAGAGTACGCGCCATACGGCACAGAGCTACTGCTCTGCGGCCTCACCGCACTTTGCAGGACTGGTTGATGGTGTTACGGCATGTGAAAGGCGCTAATCCTGTGTGGTTGTGCTGCCCTCCTGTGTCCTACCGCTGGGATCTGGTGCGCAGTATGCATGATGCTTTGGGACATGCTGGGGTCCAGCAGACATGTGCTTATTTGCAACAGCATTTCCACTGGCGGGGCTTGCCTGGTGATGTTCGGCTGTTCCTGGCTCAGTGTGATGCGTGTCAGCGCCGTCGGCTGGCACTGCCTGCACCTTTCCCCATGCAGGAGCCAGTCGTTCGGGGGCCTTTTGAGCATGTGCATATCGACTTGTGTGGCCCTTTCGTGACTCCTTGTGCTGATGTATATGGACGGTTGTATTTGCCTGAAGCAAAGGAGCAGGTGTTCAAGGCTTGGGTGGTAGTTATGATCGATTACTTTACAAAGGCTGCAGAATTTGCTGTTATTTATGATAAGACAGCTGCTTCGGTTGCTCGGGCTTTCTACTACAGTTGGATCTGCCGGTACTTCGTGCCCAGCCATGTCACCAGTGACAATGGTACTGAGTTTGAGGTTCAGTTTGGTCATTTGCTGGCACGTTGGGGCATCAAGCATGTTCAAACGTCAGCTTGTCATCCTGCTGCTAATGGTGTGGCGGAGCGGTTGGTGGGCTCTTTCAAAAGCATGCTGGAGCGGCATGTGAACTCTCATCCGATTCATTGGGTGCAGAGTGTTCCTGTGATGCGGCAGCAGTACTGGGCTCGTGTACATGCCACCTTGGGCATTTCGCCGCAGGAGATGGTGTTTGGCAGACAGCCTGTGCCTGTGTTACCTTTGGCACGTGATGTGTTGGCAGTAGCAGCATCTGCTAGAGTGTGGGTTTGGCCTGAGTTGTTTGAATGTGAGCATCCGGCTTTGCATGCAGCGCAGTTGCGTCAGCAGCTGGCGGCTGTTGATCAGGATGTATTTGTCAGGATAAAGCAGCAGTTTCAGCGGAATGCGCGTGCTTGGCCCCTGCGTGGTGCCCGCCGCACTGTTGACAGCTCTGTTGCTTTTAATAAAGGCGATCTTGTGCTTGAGGTGGTTTCAGGCCCTGTTACCAACCTAGGAGATGGTGTGCGTGGGCCTTTCCGTGTGCTGGAAGTGCGTGACAATGGTGTAGTTCTGCTTACGACTGGCAGTACAGGTTTTCGTGATGCTGCTGCGTTCACGCGGCACATCAGCAATCTGGCCAGGTACCTGGACAAGCGCTCTGTGCGTGCTGCTCTAGCAGCGTCCTGAGTTTGGAGGGCTGCAGCTTACATGCTCGCAGCGGTGGTAACAAATCCAGTGCTACATAATGTAGTCTGTGATTTGCAGCGCTCTGCTGTTGCTGTGCACTGCTCTGTGGTTGCAGAACCCTGAGTAACACATGCCATGCTCGGTGCTTGCCTATAGCCAGCACACTCACAGTGAAACACTGTTGGGTGTTTGTTCGAGTTTCTGCTGTTTTGAGTGGTGCTTGGTTACTGGCTCATGTGAGTGCGGATTGTTGCCACCGCTGTGCTGCATCTGCATGTCCCTGGTTGGTGTGGCTCTGTGCTTGTTTCGGGATTGTTTGTGTTGGCACGCTTTGTTTGCATTGCCTGTCGGTTGTTTGGTGCTAGTGTTGGCTTGTGATGGCTTGCTTGTGCCTCAGTCTTCTCTTTTGGGAGGGGGTGAAGGTGTAGGCTACACACAGCGCTGACTGATAGACTTCACTGAAGCTTTGTGATATACCACAGCCAGAGTAAGGATGGAAAGGTGTTGCAGCTTCTGTGTGTACGCCTGCTGTGATAAAAGAGTCAGCCTGAGGCACTGCGCTTCTAGGTTCAGCTGTTATAACAGTGTTATGCTGAGTCAGCATAACAGTTACAGCTACAGGTTATGAAATGCCGTGAGTTGGCAGGTGTGAAGAAGAGAAAGGAAGTATGTTGCAACGCTGTCAAGCGTGTGCAGACGATGTGGCCGTCGAATGTCGCAAGGTAACAAATCCAGTGCTACATGCTGCTGCTGCTGGCTGTTGCTTGCAGCTGAGTGCGTACAGTCACGTTGCGTGGCAGTTGAACTCAAATCGGATGTGGCAGGTGTCTTGGGATGGTTGAGAGGCCACATGAGCTGGCCAGGTTCAGGCGGTTGGTTCGATTATGTATCTGTCGTAGTATGCTGTGGGCCGTGCAGTGTGACAAGGAAAGCCTGTACACCACACACTGGTGACTGTCACTGAGCTTCATGTCATGACTGGCCAGCTTGTGGTGTACAAGCTTGCTCGTCACATTGATCAGGCAGCAGGTCCTGTGGTTTGGGGGTTATGATGCAACAGCTGGCATTGTACATTGCCTGTCTGCACGTGCAAACCTTTTGCATCACCCGAGTGCCTCAAGGGCGCAGGTTACTTGTAACATTGTCAGTGTCCTGACCCCATTTGGACGTGTGAGCGAGCAATATGTTGCAATGTCCGTTTGCAGATCTCGCTAGAGTGTGCTTCTTGCAACTCTCTCTTTACACAATGCTGACAACAGACTGCTGAGCCACAAAGCAGAGCCCCACGGCTCTTGCCCAACAAGCCCAAGCTTATTCACAGCTTGAACACGGCGGGCCAGAGCCGCCATCGTGCTGTACTGAACACCTCCTAGTCAACGAAATCAACTCCTAGTCAACAGAAGTCAACAACTTTCAACTTTTTAAATAGACCCGGCACATGTGCTCAGCTTCACCTATGATACAATACCACCTGCTCCTGCTTCTTCCAGCTGCTTGGTGCCTGTTGAAGGCCGTCAAGGCTAGCCAGGAGTCACCTGATGGCTGATGATGGCTCGCACTAGCAGTAGCTCCAGCTTGACTGGCAAAAGCGGCGCTCACATCGTGCAGGGTGTTCACGGCTATGTTCCAACGTACAAAGTACAAAGCCCCAAGACCGTCTTGCAGTCTGCATCACAGGAGCAGCCACCATGCATGCAAACGATGCACGTGTAATGCACGATGCAGTGGGCGTGTAATGCAAAAAGAACCGGCAACATTGTGCAAAGCGGACTGGTCCAGCAATGGTCCCCGCCATGAGAACAAAACAAGCAACACTCGGTACGACTGATCGCTGCATGCACAGGCATGCTGGCTGCAGCAGGTACGACTACGTCAATTCTCCACAAGTATCCCACCAGCATCAGTGCAACCACATACCAAATGCGTCATGCTCACAATGACAACACCGGCAATGACGACCGCAAGTGAGCTCTATGCAAAGGCTCTACATGCTCCACGACATTTCAAGTCTGTCAAAGAAGTCCATGGTCCAATGCATACTATGCTGCGTTGGAGATGTATGCTGCATCCATACAGCTGTTGCATTCACTCATGCCATGGAGCGTCCGGCTCACATCTGCACCATGCAGCACATGGTGGGTGGGGGTCGAGTACGTAAGCAGGCAATGTAGGATGTGCTTTATGCTGCGCTGCCACACTATGCAAACCATGGCAACTGTTTCAATCAGCCATACACACAAATCCAAACTCAACCAAACTGTGACAACTGGACGCCAAGCAACTCTACACAAGGTTGCCACTGCTTATTCGCTGCACTGCAGCAGCTGGTAACAGCTGCTGATGGTGCTGGCTGTCATAAATAGAACGCACCCACCATGCAACCTGTTGGAAGACCTCACAAACATGATGCAAACTATCGCAATGATGCGACCAGCACCTGATCGATAGATCATGCATCATTACCCTTGTGCTGCTGCAAACTGCTCGGCCTGCAGCAGCATGCGCCTTGCACCAGGACTCAAGCCAGCAGTACTGCCTGCTGGTGCTGCTGCAGCGCTACCAGAGGCACCTGTGGCATCTGCACCAGCTGCAGCTGTCCTGCTAGCCGTATTGCCCTCAGGAGTAGGTGCGCCAGCAGCAGCAGTGGTGCTGTCGCTGCCACCGCTTGGGGTGAGGCCTCCAGTAGTGGTAGCCTGCATCAGGTGGCGCCGCATACCGCTTGAGGCACCACTGTTTTCAGGAGCTGGGGCGGCAGCAGCAGCAGCTGTGGCCCCCTCAGCCTGCAGCAGGGAGCGCCGCATGCCTGACTCAGGTGCCGGTGCACTTGTGCCTGCTGCTGGTGGTGGCTGGTCTGCTTGCAGCAGGGAGCGGCGCATGCCGGTTGTGCCTGACTCAGGTGCTGGCGCGCCGGCACCAGCAGCAGGTGCTGGTGCTGCTGCCTGGTCTGCTTGCAGCAGGGAGCGCTGCATGCCTGATGCACCCGACATGCCTGACTCAGGTGCCGGTGCACCCGCGCCTGCTGCTGCTGCTGCTGCTGCTGCTGCTGGCTGGTCTGCTTGCAGCAGGGAGCGGCGCTTGCCTGTAGTGGTGGTAGGCGTCTCGACAGTGCCACTGCTGCTGCTGCTGCCGCCACCTCTGCCGCTGGTGCTGGTGCTGCCGCTGTTGGTGCTGGCACCTCCTGCAGAGCCTGCTGCACTGGTGCCGCCTGACAGGGTGCTGGGAGGGCCTACAATGTCACCCGGACTGCCTGCTGTGCCACTTGTGCCGCTGCCACTTGTAGTGCCAGTTGTAGTGCTGGTGCTGCCAGTGCCAGTTGTACCGCTGCCGCTAGTAGTGCCAGTTGTACCGCTGCCACTTGTAGTGCCAGTTGTACCGCTGCCGCTTGTTGTGCCAGTGGTAGTGCCATTACTGCCAGTGCCAGTGGTGTTGCTGGCAGTCGTGCCAGTTGTACCGCTGCCGCTGCTGGTGCTGCCTGTAGCGCTAGGTCCAGTCGGCCTGCTGGCAAGGTTGCCGCCAACAGTGTTGCCAGCGCCTGTGCCCTGGACGTTGCTGCCACCTGTGCTGCCAGCAGTGCCACTTGCTGTGTCTGCCACAGTGCTTGACTGCAGCAGAGCGCGGCGCTTGCCTGTAGTGGTGGTAGGCGTCTCGACAGTGCCACTGCTGCTGCTGCCACCACCGCTGCCGCCGGTGCTGGTGCTGCCGCTGTTGGTGCTGGCACCTCCTGCAGAGCCTGCTGCACTGGTGCCACCTGACAGGGTGCTGGGAGGGCCTAAAATGTCACCCGCACTGCCTGCTGTGCCACTTGTACCGCTGCCGCTTGTACCGCTGCCACTTGTACCGCTGCCACTTGTAGTGCCAGTTGTAGTGCTAGTACTGCCAGTGCCAGTTGTACCGCTGCCGCTAGTGCCAGTGGTAGTGCCATTACTGCAAGTGCCAGTGGTGTTGCTGGCGGTTGTGCCAGTTGTACTAGTTGTACCAGTTGTACCACTGCCGCTGCTGGTGCTGCCTGTAGCGCTAGGTCCAGTCGGCCTGCTGGCAGTGTTGCCGCCAACAGTGTTGCCGGCGCCTGTGCCCTGCACGTTGCTGCCGCCTGTGCTGCCAACAGTGCCACTTGCTGTGTCTGCTACAGTGCTTGACTGCAGCAGGGAACGCCAGCCTCGCGCTGCAAGCAGCAAGCGGCGGCTGCCGCTGCCAGTGTTACCTGACGTGGTATTTGTCACTGCAGCTGTTACATTGCCAGCTGCCTGATCTGCAGCTGATCCGGCACCTGCTGCTGTCTGGTTGGCTGCTGCTGTGGCGTTACCAGCTGTCGCACTGGTCATGTTGCTACTGGACATGTTTCCTGCAAGCACTGGTGCTGCCGCCTCTGCAGAGGGAGCCTGTGCATAACCTGCAGCTGGGGCGGGTGCACCCACCACCATTGAATTTGTAAACTGACTCTGCAACTGCCCTGCTGGAGTCGCTGCCCTTGAACCTGCCGCTGCTCCTCCTGCAGGTGGAGGTCCTGCTGCAGATGGCTGCACTAGCACCTGCAGCAAGGCACGGCGCAAGCCATTGCTGCTGCTGCTGTTGCTGCTGCTGCTGCCAGACATGCCCATCTCAGGTGCTGGCGCGCCAGCACCTGCTGCTGCTGGTGGCGGTGATGGGCTGTCAGCTTGCAGCAGGGAGCGCCGCAGACCAGTGCCACTGCTGTTGCTGCTGCTGCCAGACATGCCCATCTCAGGTGCTGGAGCACCTGCACCGCCAGCTGCTGTTGATGCTGCTGCTGCTGGTGGTGCTGCTGATTCTGTTTGCAGAAGGGAACGCCGCATGCCGGTTGCGCCTGACTCAGGTGCTGGCGCGCCGGCACCAGCAGCAGGCGGTGCTGCTGCTTCTGCCTGCAGCAGGGAACGCCGCATGCCGGTTGTGCCTGACTCAGGTGCTGGCGCGCCGGCACCAGTTGCACCCGCTGACTCTGCCTGCAGCAGGGAGCGCCGGCCACCTGTGCCTGACAGAGGGTTCAGCCGGCCAGCTGCGTTGCTGGCAGCACCAGTGACTGCTCCCACTGTGTTGTTGTAGGCGCTGCCTACTGCGTTGCGGGTGGCATTCATGATCCCACCGGTTGCTGACTGTGTGGCGTTGGTAGCACCAGATGCCACATTAGTAGCAGCAGATCCAATGTAGCTGCCAGGGCCAGCCTGCAGCAGGGAGCGCCGCATGCCTTGTTCGGGTGCCGGTGCACCAGCGCCTGCTGCTGCTGCTGGGGCTGCTGCCTGGTCTGCTTGCAGCAGAAAGCGGCGCATGCCTGATGCGCCTGACTCAGGTGCCGGCGCACCAGCTCCTGCTGCTGCTGCTGCTGGTGACTGCTCTGCCTGCAGCAGAAAGCGCCGCATGCCAGTTGTGCCTGACTCAGGTGCTGGCGCGCTGGCACCAGCAGCAGGTGGTGCTGCTGCTTCTGCCTGCAGCAGGGAGCGGCGCATGCCGGTTGTGCCTGACTCAGGTGCTGGCGCGCCGGCACCAGCAGCAGGTGGTGCTGCTGCTTCTGCCTGCAGCAGGAAACGCCGCATGCCGGTTGTGCCTGACTCAGGTGCTGGTGCGCCAGCGCCTGCTGCTGCTGCTGGGGCTGCTGCCTGGTCTGCTTGCAGCAGGGAGCGGCGCATGCCTGATGCACCCGACTCAGGTGCCGGTGCGCCAGCACCTGCTGCTGCTGGTGGCTGGTCTGCCTGCAGCAGGGAACGCCGCATGCCGGTTGTGCCTGACTCAGGGGCTGGCGCGCCAGCGCCTGCTGCTGCTGCTGGGGCTGCTGCCTGGTCTGCTTGCAGCAGGGAGCGGCGCATGCCTGATGCACCCGACTCAGGTGCCGGTGCGCCAGCACCTGCTGCTGCTGGTGGCTGGTCTGCCTGCAGCAGGGAACGCCGCATGCCGGTTGTGCCTGACTCAGGGGCTGGTGCGCCGGCACCAGCAGCAGGTGGTGCTGCTGCTTCTGTCTGCAGCAGGGAGCGGCGCATGCCGGTTGTGCCCGACTGAGGTGCTGGCGCGCCGGCACCAGCAGCAGGTGGTGCTGCTGCCTGGTCTGCTTGCAGCAGGGAGCGCCGCATGCCGGTTGTGCCTGACTCAGGTGCTGGCGCACCAGCGCCTGCACCACCTGCTGACTCTGCCTGCAGCAGGGAGCGCCGCATGCCTGTGCCTGCACCTGGATTACCTGACAGAGGGTTCAGCCGTCCAGCAGCGCTGCTGGCAGCACCAGACAGCCCTGACCCAAGTCCCTGGCCACCGCCGGTGACTGCTCCCACTGTGTTGTTGTAGGCGCTGCCAGTTGCATTGCGGGCGGCGTTTGCAGCCCTGCCAGGCAGGCTGGTAGCTGCTGCAACGGGTGATTGAGTGCGGTTGGCTGCGCTGGACGATGTGTTGGATGTGCCAGCTCCTATGTTGCTGAAGATGCTTGGGACGAGCTCAGGGGCCGGCGGCATGGCTGCAGATGTGGTGCTTCCAGGGACTGCTGTGGCAGAGGTGTTGGATGCACCGCTAGTATTGCCAGTGGTGTTGGTAGCTGTGGGAGCTTGGGAGGATGAGTTGCCTAGGCCCAGGTTTGTAGGACAAGGTTGCAAAGAGGTCAGCAGCATGGATGGTAAGGCGAAAAATTGGGCATTGCTCAAGTGGTGTAAGCGACGTGCTGCAGCTAGTGCCTATGCTGGAGGCTCTGTAGATATGAGGGCGACGCCACCCTGCTGTATTTCTGATGCTGGTCAACAACACATGACACCTGCAGGCTGCCACAGCATTTGCTGTATGCCTGCCTCTCATTGCCTTAACAGCCTCAGACGCTGCACATGACGCCTGGCTGCTGATCTGCTGCTGCCTTCAAGAAGCAGGCAACCGTGTGATGCCATCTGCATTAATGCAGGGTTAGGGTTAGTTCAGAGGCACCTCCTAGGCCTGCCTTTTAGCGTGTGCTGTGTGTGTTTGTGTGCAAGCAGGCAGCACCATGTAATATGGCTTGATCAGGCCCATCGTGTCATATAACATGTACTTTGGAGAGCCTCACGAACTGCAGTGCAGCCTATAGGCTGCAAGCAGCTAGTTGTCTGCTGCACAGGTGATCGTCAGCTGGAAGTTCCAGCTGTCTGCAATGCACCTGGAGCGGTGGAGGCTCCTTGTCAATATTTAAGCAACTGAGGTCAGTAACTCAAGGTAACACCAGGGCATTGCAACAGTACTCCTTTGGCAGAAGGCCTTCTGCCTCGGCAGGGCTGCCTGCTGCTGCCTCACCGCAGCTGCCCAGTACACGCACTGCAGACTTCGGTGTGCATTTTAAATAGATATCTGTAGTTGTCGTTATAGTATTCAATTCATACGCAAATCGCACACACTGTCGAAGATGCGTTCACAGATGTTTCACCACGGAGGGGTGAGGGGCAGAAGGAACAGGTTCGTGGGGACGGCCGCGAACTCCTGAAAGGCAGCGACTAAACAGCTTTTTTGTATAGGTTAAACACTATAATCAACCGCAAAACGGTATTGGGAGCGAAACAAAGACGATAACAGCAGTTCACGCAGATGTTCACCAAAATTGTGAACATCACAACCCTTGATGAACTATTTGCGAAGGCTTTGTGAAGTCCCTGTCGCCACAGTGATTGACCTGTGCCAGATGCTGAAAATCAGGTACAATCCGCACAGCAAGCCAATTCGCACCTGAAGCTGTTGTACAGCCACATAACGCTATCAAGAGGCAGCAGGCGAGGGCAGTCCGATGTACAGCCCCCATGGCGCTACACAGTCGCCTTCTGCTGCTGCTTGAGCTGGGAAGGGCGGCAAGCTAAGCCAAAAAGCTTTAATCGAGCTACGACGAGGTTTAAACGGGTCAAGCAGGTGTTTTCCCTGCAAGGCTGAAGCGAAACGTGCAGCAGAGCTCAAGGCCGTGAACGGCCGTGGGCGCTTAGGGTTTGCTGGTCGACTTTCTGCCTGCACTGAATGTCCGCACAGCACTTTGTGCGCAGTTATACTACAGTTTCATCTGCATCATGGCTTGATGGGGCCTGATGTCACAACATGTCCGATGAATTCGACGGTTACATTCGCAGCCCCCAGAGGAGCACGATGCTTGCACGACCAGAACACACCAGAGATTGCGCAATAACATAAAGAACTATTCGTTAAACAAATTTCTGGGTGACTGCCAGCGAAGTGCATCCATTCTGGCCAGAGAGCATCGACCTGTCCCACAGGAAGTGTTCAGGAAGAGTTCACCCCTCCGATCACCATTCAGCAATGGTGTGCTAACTGCCAGGCCACACAGGCTAGCAGAAAAGAAGCAAAAGTATTGCGCATGCACCAACCAAGAAACTGCATGCAGGCACACATTACACCCATGCATGTGGTGTGAAACTAGCAGTGACCATGTTGTGCAGTATTCTGCAGAACACTGCGCACAGCCCAGGACAAACCAAAAGACAAGCACTGCTCCACTCTAAGAACGCGCTAGCAGGACACCAGTGCCACAAACCAGCACCAGGAACAACACATACTAAAGGAAACAAATTTGAATATGCAGTACATACCACTGCACCTCTCCTTAACCTGGACAGCCTGATATCAATCAAGGAAGTGTGCTGAGGACACCGCACGAGACGTGCAACTACAAACGCAGATGCGTGGCCACATTCATGCAGCAACTGCCTTGTATCAGCATGGACGATGCAGCAGCGCAGGTGCTTGCACTAGCAGAAGTGCGTGACACCCAACTGATCGCGACTTGTCAGACCAGTTGCTCGCAACTTTCCAGCAAAGTGCATGCCATATCCAGCATGCTTGCATGCACACCAAAGGAGCTGAAAGTTGCTCCTCTGTCACTAGCAAGCCGCATTCAGCTGCACAGCAGGTTCAGCGACTGAAATCACGAGCAACATGTGAAAAGACACAGCACTAGCATGCAGCATGTCCCCACAAGAACTTCACCAGACTGCTAGAAAAACAGCAGGCGCAAGCACAACAACAAGCTGTGTGACAGCCAGACGCAGGCAATGTATTCTGTGCCTGCACAATATAGAGAGCCACACACTGCCATCTGCAGCTGCAGCCTCCATAACACGTGTATAGCCGCAGCAACATAGCTGCGCTGGCCGTCAGCAGTGTGCACGCATCACGGCTTGACTTTCCACACAACACAATACAACAAAACACACTAAGCAACAGGGCAACAGCCAGCTGTTCGGCACGCGGCCTGCACGCATGTGAGTGCTAGACCATTCACAGGCACCACTGCAGCAGGACTTGACATCTGGCAACAGTCAGGCTAGCTGCAGAAGCCACAGCAACAAACTTCCAGCAAGTGCTGGCCGAGTCTGTGCTGGGACTCTGATTGCCGAGCCCTCATTTGCCTTCACTCTGTGACCACATACGATGCATCTGTACTAGCTGCCTGCATGCACATGGTGCAGATGCACGCACAATACTGCATGCAAGGCACTGTTGAGTGATGCATGACCTTCTCAATGATTGTTTTCCTACTGTGGTTGAGGCTGCAACACTCTCCCTAATACATATCAACACCCTCTCGCCTTCGCGCCTAGTGGCGCACATATCAAACCAAACAGCCACTCTCTTCTGCTTGCAGCAGGCAGTCTCAACACACAAGCACCACTCATCAAGCGCCATACCATCACACACACTGTACATCGCTTTATACTGCACACCTTGCTGTTGTGAGTGGCACAAATAGCCCGCTGCGACGCACCACCACACACAACAGCATGATCATCAGCAGCAACACAGACTGGCTTTGCAGTTGCCATACAGGTGGATGCACCAGTGACACCACCACAGACGCCTAGCACTGCTGGTGCACCCTCAGCATGCAGCGCCTGCAGCTGCAGAGGCTGTAGGCTGAGCAGCCGGCCACACAGAATTGCTGCTGCTCGACCATCGTGCAAGTAGGCAATCTTTTGACCACTGGACTCAACTGTATCCACGGTCACAGCTGCCTGCACGCACACGCTGCCCCTGCTGCAGCCCATCACGTGCTCTTGCCGCTGCTGCTCTTGGCAGTGCCGTTGGCCGGCTGCGGCACCCCACGCACTGCACCTGATGTAACAGGCGTACCTCCAAGGTCATGCAAGCTCCCACTGCCTTGCTGCAGCTGCGGCTCTGCCGGAGGCTTCTGCCCACTGATCGCCTTGAGCAGCTGCACGCCAGTCGCGCCAACGCTCGGCAGCTTGAACGCCGGCATGATCGAATCAGCCGGCGGTGTTGCTGCTGCCCCTGATGCTGCTGCTGCTGCTGCCGCTCCCACCTCATCGTCCACTGCTACTGTGCTTGTGGGGCTGACATTGGCGCTGCTGCTAGGCGAGCGCTGCGCAGACTGCGTGGATCCGGTGCCGCCATTGCCGTTGCCCTGCGCCGCGCGCGTGCTGCGCACCTGGTTGGCTGCCTGCAGCACCCTCTCAGGGTGCAGCAGGTTCTGCAGCGCTGCAAAGTGCTCGCCATCCTTAGGCTCTACGAGGCCTCCAAGTCCTGCTCCAAAGCGTGTGGCATCCATTGGGCCAGATAGCAGCGTGAGCGCTGCGGTGTACTGCTGCACATTGGGCAGCGGCGCGTAGGCGATTGGGGACAGCCGGATGCGGCGGTTGGCTGGCACGCGCACATAGTCTGGGTCCAGCAAGTCGATTGCATCCACCAGCAGCTGCTGCAGCAGCAGCACGCGCGTCCACCTGAGGACGCAGGCAAGGGAGAAATGCAGCGGCAGGGCAATGGGCGTTTAGGCAAGTGTAAGTGTAAGTCGGTTTCCAGCACAGCGGTCGATCGCGTCCACCAGCAGCTGCTGCAGCGGCAGCGGCAGCACACGCGTCCACCTGGAGATGTGGATGAGGGCAGCAGCAGCGGGCAGATGCGCAGGTGAGCAGTGTGGGAGGGCCGAGCAGGTCGTTGGTGTTCACCAGCAGCTGCTGCACCAACAGCACGCTCCTCCAGGTAAAATGGCAAAGACAGAGATGCAGATGCAGGCGGGACAAAGTGAATGCAGTCGGTACGGCAATTTTTTCTTGCTGCGCCGCACCTGCTGCATCTGTCTCACCTGTGTGTGCGGGCAGCTGGCTCTCCCATTTATTAGGCCCTGTCAGCAGTGCCGCCAGGTCAGCCTCGATGGGCTGCAGCCGGCAAAGACAACACCCCCCCCCCCCCCCCCCCGCCGCACCTCAACCCCTCATCCCCTCACCTGTGTGTGCGCGCTGCTGGCTCTCCCATCCAGCTAGGCCCTGTCAGCAGCGCCGCCAGGTCAGCCTCTATGGGCTGCAGCCAGGAGAAAACATCAACCCCCCACACCTAAACCCTAATTCCCCTCACCTGTGTGTGCGCAATGCTGGCTCTCCCATCCAGCTATGCCCTGTCAGCAGTGCCGCCAGGTCAGCCTCGATGGGCTGCAGCCAGGAGAAAACATAAACCTCCCACACCTAAACCCTCATGCCCTCACCTGTGTGTGCGCAATGCTGGCTCTCCCATCCAGCTAGGCCCTGTCAGCAGTGCCGCCAGGTCGGCCTCTATGGGCTGCAGCCAGGAGAAAACATCAACCCCCCACACCTAAACCCTAATTCCCTCACCTGTGTGTGCGCGCTGCTGGCTCTCCCATCCAGCTAGGCCCCGTCAGCAGTGCCGCCAGGTCACCTTCGATGGGCTGCAGCCATGCCGCAAACTCGGGCTCAGCCTGCAGCTTGCCCAGGAAGGTGCTGTAGGAGTGCGTGTAGTGGCGCTCAGAGCCTGCAGGCAGGAAAGCAACCAGCAACAAATCAGACACAGCAGTGTGTTTGGTGAGTTGCAGCTTGCCCAGGAAGGTGCTGTAGGAGTGCGTGTAGTGGCGCTCAGAGCCTGCAGGCAGGAAAGCAACCAGCAACAAATCAGACACAGCAGTGTGTTTGGTGAGTTGCAGCTTGCCCAGGAAGGTGCTGTAGGAGAGTGTGTAGTGGCGCTCAGAGCCTGCAACGCAACAGGTATTTCAAGCACAAGGCACAGCAGGATTCAGCAGGTGCAGGTTGGTGCTTTAGGAGTGCGTGTAGTGGCGCTCAGAGCCTGCATGCAACTGGTAGTTCAAGCACGAGGCACAGCAGGATTCAGCAAGTGCAGGAAGGTGCTGTAAGAGTGTGTGTAGTGTCGCACAGAGCCTGCAGGTAGAACATGCAGTAAGCAGATGCATAGAATGCAGTGCTTCAGCAGTTTGTACAGTGGCACGTTCAAACATCGGATGCTGTGTGGCAGGAAGCTTCAACGAGCAGCGGGTGCCCAGCAAGTTAGCGTGCGTCAGCGCATGACAACAGCCTGCAGTGAAGTGCTGCATGTGAAAGCACCACGCTTGCCAGCATAATAACAGCAGTGTACAGCAGGTTATCAAACACAGCCCCTCGCTCACCAAGTGGCGTGCAGCCCATCTGGCTGCCGATGGCGCGCTGGCTGCCCCTGCTGACCCTCAGCGGCACCACACACGCCCCGGAGCCGTCCTTGAGCCCTGCAGAGCAGCAGCAGCAACAGCAGCAGTGCCACAGGTTGAGGCGCAGTGGCAAGAGCTGCTGTGCACATCTTGCTGACTTGTCCTACACTGCTACATGTGCACGACGAACAAGCCACAGCAGCGCCACAACTGCAGGCGTTGGCATGCAGCCAACAAGAACCATGCACATATTGCACTTGTGCGCTCCTTGCTGACTTCTCCTACACTGTTGCACATGCACAACGAACATGCCACAGCAGCACCAAATTTAAATCCAAGATGCGTGTATGCAATCAACACGCGCCATGCGCGTGGAACAAAAGGGCAACGAAGCTGGCACGCACCTGCGGTCATGGCCTTGCGCTTGCCCTTCACTGGCTGGTAGGGCTTCCGCTGCCTCGCCCCTGGGTGGTCGCGCAGCTCATCCGGCTCGTCCAGCCAGCCCTGCGCATCAACAGCAGCAGCAGCAGCAGCAGCAGCAGCAGGGTTACATGCGTCGTGATCATACATCAAACAAACGCTTCGCCCATGAGTGGCCGCACAGCTCATCCGCCTCATCCAGCCAGCCCTACACACAAGCGTACAGCAGCAGCAGCAACAGCAGCAACAGAAGAAGATGCAGCAGAGTTATACATGCGTCCTGATCATACATCAACAAACGCTTCGCCCATGAGTGGCCGCACAGCTCATCCGCCTCATCCAGCCAGCCCTACACACAAGCGTACAGCAGCAGCAGCAACAGCAGCAACAGAAGAAGATGCAGCAGAGTTATACATGCGTCCTGATCATACATCAACAAACGCTTCGCCCATGAGCGGTCGCACAGCTCATCCGCCTCGTCCAGCCAGCCCTACATACAAACATACGGCAGCAGCATCATTGCAGGTACCCTCTGAAACACGTGTCTGAAATCGTTTGTTTGACGCGTATCACACAGTCGGTTGTTGTACTATGAATCTGATTCATAGTTTCTTACCTGCAGTGTTGCCGGGCTGGCGCACAGCACAAAGCGGAAGCTCTCAACCAGTGTGGCCAGTGTGTCGCTGCCCTGCGGGTTGCCTGCCGCCAGGAAGGAGCGCTCGCGCGGGCCCTCGCGGCGCACCACTTCGAGAAAACCCAGGAACTGCATATTGAAACATGACAGCAGCCAGGCAGTTGAGACACTTGGACTTCAAGATGACAATAAAAGATCATGGCTGGCATGCTCTCGCGACGCACCACCTCCAGCGGTGACCGCAGCAAGGCGGTCGCTGTCATGATCTTGCTGATGACGGACTTGCACCAGGAGGTGCGTATAACATGGTATGATGTTGTCAACACCTCTGCTTCCGGTGTCAGCGCTGCTGGAAACCAATGCGGCTGCACTGGGCCCACCTCGAGCACACATGCACTGCAGCTGCAACAGGGCCACCCCTGCTCAATGAGATGGCGCTTGGATCCACATACCATGCCACACCATTCGGCAGCAGCGACATGCAGCTCACCTGTGCCAGAGTGAAGAGTGTGTATGCGATCTCCTCGCCACACAGCACGTCCTCAGCCTTGTACCACTGCAGCAGCAGCACGACACACATCGCGCGTGCGGCACAGGAAGCATTAGGTGTGGGTTGCGCACGGGTAATTTGACGCAAATCAACAGCAAACGTTGCAGTACAGACAGGTAAGTGTCGCAGCTGTCGACTATTTGCTGCTTCATGGCTGCCAGTGCTTGCGTTGCCTCCTTCTGCTGCTGCTGCATAGCCGTACACCGCTGCACGAAAGCAACAATACTGCATCTGTGCTGCTGCTGCTGCTGCTGCCGCTGCTGCTGGTGTTGCCTGCACACACTCCCGTCATGGTGGTCAGGTGCCACAGGCGCTCCTCCAAGTGCTGCACACATGCAACTACACCAGTACTACTGCTGCTGCCTCCAGCACCCACCTCTCCCGTCATGGTGGCCAGGTGCCACAGGCGCTCCTCCAAGTGCTGCACACATGCAACTACACCAGTACTACTGCTGCTGCCTCCAGCACCCACCTCTCCCGTCATGGTGGCCAGGTGCCACAGGCGCTGCTCCAGGTCCACGCTGCTCTCCAGCAGCGGGCCGCGGTAGCGCGCGATGATGGACGCCAGCTCCTGCAG
Source organism: Tetradesmus obliquus (assembly GCA_030272155.1). Classification (NCBI taxonomy): domain Eukaryota; kingdom Viridiplantae; phylum Chlorophyta; class Chlorophyceae; order Sphaeropleales; family Scenedesmaceae; genus Tetradesmus; species Tetradesmus obliquus. The sequence continues at coordinate 7,098,901 of CP126193.1, read as the reverse complement.
CACCGCCTCAGCCTGCTTCTCGCGGTCCAGCTGCAGGTGCAGCAGCATCAAGCAAGAACAGCAGTTCAGGTCGGCAACATGCAGCAAGCGTCTGCAAGCTCCTGCAGCACCGCCTCAGCCTGCTTCTCGCGGTCCAGCTGCGGCACTGAAAAGAGAAAGAAGGCATTACGGGTGAGCACCACAGCAGCGTACAACAGCATGCAACTGCCAGGTCCTGCAGCACCGCCTCCACCTGCTTCTCGCGGTCCAGCTGCAGGTGCAGCAGCAGCATCAAGCAAGAACAGCAGTTCACGTCAGCGACATGCAGCAAGCGTCTGCAAGCTCCTGCAGCACCGCCTCAGCCTGCTTTGCGTGGTCCAGCTGCGGCATTGAAAAAAGAACGAAGGCATTGCGGGTGAGCGCAACAGCAGCACATATCAGCATGCAACGACCAGCTCCTGCAGCACCGCCTCCGCCTGCCTCTCGCGGTCCAGCTGCAGGTGCAGCAGCAGCATCAAGCAAGAACACCACTTCAGGTCAGCGACATGCAGCATGCGTCTGCAAGCTCCTGCAGCACCGCCTCAGCCTGCTTCTCGCGGTCCAGCTGCGGCATTGGAAAGTGAAAGAAGGCATTGCGGGTGAGCACAACGGCAGCATACATCAGCATGCAACTGCCAGGTCCTGCGGCACCGCCTCCGCCTGCTTCTGGCTGGTCAGTGCGGCATGAGGCCAGTCGTGATTGATCATCATTGATCATCGTCAGATGCTGATGTGCTGCTGCAGTAATGCAGCTGCACCGCAGCAAGATCCCCTCCTCTGGCACATCCATGTGCGGCACATGCAGGTGTGCCGTGTGCTAAAGCAGCTGTGGTAAATCACTTGACAACATGGCCAGTGGCCCTGCTGCGCACCTCCTTCTGCAGCTCCACGCGCTTGCTCTCAGTCATCAGGTTCCCATAATAGTTGAGCCCCACGCTGCCCACTGCCAGCACAGCACTGAACACAGCAGCAACCTCCGGCTTCAGCAGCGCTGACAAGCCCAGGAAGCTCTCCAGGCCTGTGTACATGATGAGGCGGGACCCGCGCTTGGGCTTGGGTGCGCCAGGCCTGCTGCTGATGCGGCTGCGGCCATGCAGGGGGCTGCGGACGCAGCAGGAGCAGCGCAGAGTTTGCAGGAAAATGGTCAGGTGGCGAGGAGTGCATGACTGCATGGATTGGTTGAGCAGGGTCGTAGTGAATGAAGAGTAAGTAGTAGTATACTGAATTCAGTGCTCACTGTCTGCTGATCATACTGCACACGTGGGCTGTGTTGCGTTGGTGAATGTGGGAGGATTGCCTGTTGTGCAAGCCTGCCCTGGCTGCTTCAGCTGCAACACCTTGACACCTTCAGACTTCAATCTATGCGACAGCAATCTGTATTTGAATGATAAGGTTGAGCTGCTAGCAAGCTGCCAGACAGTTGATACAGTTGCTGGTCAAGGGGCCTTTGCTGCCCACCTGCATGGCACCTGCTGGGATAAATGCCCAACGTGCCGCAATCCATGTCCAGTGGCAGCAGTTTTGCAGCCACGCATTTGCTGCAGGCTGCCTGCAGCCCACATGCCGGGCAGAGCCCTCCTGCTGCTCGAGTTCAATGGTCGTGAACTACGGTACTTGCAACTTAATTTGCGAAGGTAGTAAGATCTTTACAAATAGCAGACGAACGTAGCCGCGCGGACACCTGGCTTGACCTCAACGCCCGCAGTTCTAGCGGGAGTCTCAAGGAGACGGCAAGCTGCGTTAAGGCTTGTGATATGCGTTGAAGTAGCTGAATAGAGACGTTTGTAGCCAATGAGAGGAGAAGTACAGCAGAAGCTTTCGTGAAACGAGTAGGAGATAGTAGTGAAGGCTTAAGTCACGGTCTGACTTGTTTAAGCCACCTGACGCCAGCGATTGTGCGTATTCGCTGAAATATCGATATTCAAATAGCTTTGATACGGTAAAAGAGGGCACCAAGGCTGATAGAGGAATGCATTTCACCCATCATCACTCTCTTGCTGGTCCCACGTGGGTGCACTTCTGCCAAAAGATAACCTCAGCCAACAGCCACGGCAGCCGGGAACAACAAACACGGGGATAAACAAAAGAGCTTGCCCTGCAATGGCATGATAAGTAGCTGCCCAGTGCAGTTGCTGCTCACTAGCCTGGTGATTTCAAGTAGATCCCAGGCCCAGTCCCTACACATACGTGCAACACTGCACAAGGCATGCGCAGCCAGCACAGGCACGCGAAAGCTGACGCATTTGAATTCATTGCAATTTCCAATGTGCTCAGGCATCACCGCCGCCCGAGGGGCTGCCATTTCTGATGCCTCAGCCAGCAATCATCGCGCTGCTACAACCCTTCCATGTGCTGCTGGGCACCAGCTGCTATTGCTGCTGTTGCTGCTGCTGCGGCAGCTGCTGCTGCTGCTGGGGCAGCTGCTGCTGCTGCTGGGGCAGCTGCTGCTGCTGCTGGGGCAGCTGCTGCTGCTGCTGAGGCAGCTGCTCCGCTTGCGACTGCTGCTGCGCATGCTCTTTCATCACAGCCAGGCCTGATGGACTGCGCGTGCACAGCTGCTGCAGCTGCTGCCACACTGGCTTGTATGTATTGCCGTACGCCTGCATTCCAAACAATAAAACATGCAGGAGATGCTGTCAGCACACATATCTAGCATGCAATGCATCAATTTTGCTGATGAGGGGGCAGCACACACTGATGACAATGCACAGCAGGTAACTCACATACTGCAGATGTTCTGCACTAGGCCCCTGTCGATGTAAGCAAAGGCTGCAGGGCATGAGAGCGGCACTGCTCTGTTCACTTCAACAGCCCGACTGCACTCAAACTAGCTACGCACCTGTAGTTTGAGGTCCACTCTCTGCTTGTGTGCGCTGCCCAGAAACACCCCAGGCTCAGTTGATGGATTTGACTTGTGGAACCTTGGTGTTGGCGCCATCTACGTGCAGGCTTGTCAATGCTGTCAGTGCTGTGAGGTGTGCCAAGCCTCCTGCAGTGAAGCTGGGACTGCACCAGACTGCCAGCTCCTGCAAGCCTGCTGCAGCACACAGTTAAGCAGTTGCTGACTGTTAGTAGCAGGCAGGAAGTGTTGTGATGGCAGCAGCTGACCAGCTGAAACCACATCCATCTAAGTATCTAACGGCAAGGCGCAAGTGCTGCAGCACAGTAGCTTAGCGCTGTGCACCTCAAGATGCATACAAGTGAGGATCGCCAGCATGCGCTCTGCGGCAGCATACTCACACACTCTAATCAAAACATCTCCCGGCGTAACTAGGCCACATATCACCAAGGGCGCACACAACGCATATAAAGTCAGGTTCATGCGTACCTGTGAGCTTTGCCAGCACTTGCTCTGCTGCAGCATCATCACAGCCAGCACACCTCAATGCCCAGGTGTGTCAGCTCAGTCAGCTGCAGCAGCGGCGCCAGGTCACTTGCAGGAACACCCTCAGCTACAGCCAGCACCACAAGGTGCTGCAGCGCAGGGCAGCTGCGGCAAATCATTGCAGCATCGCCAGGGCTTAGCATCAAGCTGCTGGCTGCTACGCCAGCAGGCCCGACATGACTGATGGCGCTGTTCAAGTCCTTATCAATGCCAATTTGAAGCATCAGCAGGCCAGGCAGCAGCCGCCCAGTCGTGAACATGTGCCGTGGAGCTGCCGCTGCCATGTTGCAGCGTTCCAGGCTCAAGTACTTCAGGTGGCTGCTGGATGTCAGGGCCGCAAAGTCTGCTGGCGCTGCTGCACCTGTTAAAAATCCCAGATGCAGCCCCCGGAGCTGCTGCAGCTCTGGTATCACTGCAAGCACATCTTGCAGCTGCTCCTCTGCTTCAAATCCCAGCATTGTCAGCTGCGTCATTCGCAACAGCGCAGCAGGCCTGAAGCCTTCCGCACGCTCCCATAGTATGAGCCGTTGCAGCACTGGCATCTGCCATGTGCTGTCTGTTGCACTGCAGCTAACTCTGCCGCTGCAGATACCTAGCTCTGTCAAGCTTTTAGGCAGCTGCTTGAGCACCACTGGCTCATCTCGTGTTCCAACATCATACAGTGTTAGTTTCTGCAGCCGGCTGAGGCTGCTGGCAGCAGCAAATGCCGCCCCACCTAGCGGTTGCCGTTTCAATGCTTGCAGCTCGAGCTCCGTCAGCTGGCTGAGGTGTGCTAAGGTGTCACCCAGCGCTGCGCTGCTCATTGGGCCGCAGCCACCGTGAATGCACACTGGACAGGTTGGCTCAGCTAGCTGCAGCTGCAGTACCCGCAGCGCTGTCAGCGCAGTCAGGTAGCGCAGGCTGTCGCCCAGACCTGCATCACCGCAGTCCTCTAGCTGCAGGTGTGTCAGCTGCCTGCAAGCTGACAGCTGGCTGCTGCCGCCGCTGCTGGAGGCCGCCACGCCCTTGTTGTTACTGCTGTTGGCTTCGACCAGGTTCAAAGATGACAGCCGCAAGCTGCGCAGCTGGCACAAGCTGCGCCAGGGCAAGCAAAGAGCCGGCCTGCTGCAGCAGCAGTCAGCAGGGCCGTACCCATCCCAGCCTTGCAGGCGCAGCTGTGTCAGGGAGCTGCTGCCATGCCTAGCCAGCCATGGTACCACTGCATCTGCCTGCTGCTGGTAGAACACTTTCACATCTAGCTCACTGGTCGCTGCCCCTGCTGCTGCCAGCAGTGCCCGGCACACCCGCGCACACCTCCATATGCGGTCGCATGGGTCCAGCCAGCGCAGAATCTGCACCAGCACTTCACCTGGTATGCTGCTTTGCAACTGCCCCATGTCGAGGCTCGGAGGCTGCAGCGCAGTGAAGGCAGCAGCAGCAGCAGCAGCAGCAGCAGCAGCAGCAGCAGAGGCATGTGAGAGGTGCTGTACCTGTGTTGATGCCCGAGCGCTGTGCTGCTTTAGCAGCTGTTATGCCTACCGCTGATGCCATTTTCGTGTTCGGGTCGCGTCTTCAGGTCGGCACCGGGCGTGGTTGCTGTCTATCAAGCGCGAAGATCTGTGACTCAATGCCGCGCAGAGCAGGTTGAAGATCGGTCGCTCCTCAGCCTTTGGAAATGACAAAATTAGACAAAATCAAGAAAACGTGACGTGCGTGTTCATTTGAACCCAAACATCTTGCGGCAAAATGAGCCCTGGTTACGCTGCTGTCACTTGCAGCCTCATCTGTGGTGACGCCGCAGTTTCCGTGCTGATATGCTGGAACGGCACGTCGGTGGGGCTCCAAAGCATTCCATTGATTACAATGAATTCGACGCGCTGCTGCTTTCTTTGCAGCAACTCTGGATCACATGCTTGCACCTATGCTGTGCATTTGAAGGGTGACACAGCGCGACGCAATATCCATGGCATGCTGACTGCAAGCATGCGTGCTTCGAGTATCAGCGGCATGCATTGCAGCTCTGATACATGCCTGCAGCGTTCAATCTGCCACCCCATTCACAGCAGGTTGCCAGTGACGTCAAGACAAGTTGCCAGCCTGGCCTGAGGAGCAGTTGCTGGATGCAGCACCATCACTTGCTGTAGATATTATCCAAGCCTTGTCGTGGACAACCACTGCGGCACCACACAATGAATGGGGCGCAAGGCGCCCATTTGCTGCAGGTCGGCCTGGGTGAGTGACACACAAAGCTCAACGCTACTCAGTACACTTGTCATACTATATGTACATGCTGCTGCAACATACTGCTCTGTTGTAAGCAGCAAACAACGAGCGGACATGCCACAAACAAAACCACACAACCATTGATCCGGTGTCATTGCCAACACAGCTTGCCTGCTCTGAACCTTCCACCGGCGTTGCTGTGCATTGCTGGCTTCAACTGCCAAAGTTGGGGCACTGCACAAGCTGGCATACTGCAGTGCTGCTTGCCAGCTGTGACAGCGATCAATGGGGACACCACCAACACCATGATAGCCGGCTGTGTGGCGTGCAGCCAATCAACGCTGCAGCAACAACCAAATCAGCAATGCGCCCACAACACCCCTATCATGACTGCCTGCTGGCGCTGTGGCTACCAATGCAGACATGAGTTGCACAGCTACACACAAAGTATCCGACGCCTGACCTGCTGTTGTACAATCTGGCTGAAGCTGCTGCAGCTGTGCCACAAACCAATTCACACGCAATCCTGCTGGTGACGCCTGCAAGCTAGTGATGTGAGCATCACCGTTGTGCAACCTGCAGCAACTCCATCATATCACGTTTCCTGCAAGAGCCAGCTGGGGGCAGCACTTGCAGCTGCCTAGGGGTGCACACAGATGCCATCCGCCACGCCGGCACTTACACGACCAAACCCCACCTGACCACCACAACACAACCACAACATTACCACGACAATTGCCGCGCAGCTGTGGCTGCTTCAGGCAGATGCATCCGCCCAGCAGACATGTTCCGCCCAGCAAACAACCCCACCCAACCACCACAACACCGCCACGACATATGACCGACAATCGCCGCGCAGCTGTGGCTGCTGCAGACTGCACCACCGCAACAGTTATGTTATACAAAGTTGAAGTGACCAGGACCCGCCCAAGGAGCGCTAACCTAAATCACCTCATTTTGAGGACCCAGCTTCAGGCGCCCCAGATGCTCCAGCTGCTGCATCACCCTGCCCAATTACGCTGCCACCGCCGCTGCTGCTTGCCACCACCCGCAGCTTTACCTTGATACCAATATGATCACTGGGTTACAGCGTGGCATCTTGTTGCGAGGGCTTGTCGCCAAACAGCTGTGCTGCAGTGACCAGCAGCCTAGGGCTTGCCATGCGTACACATAGTCAGCACAATGCGGCTCTCCCTCTATTCAGGACCCAGCTTTAGGCTTTGCCGCTGCTCCAGCAGCAGCATCACCTTGTGCAGCGCTGCCACCGCCGCTGCTGCTGCTGCTTGCCACCACCCGCAGCTTTACCTTAATGCCAATGTGGTCACTGGGATACAGCGTGGCATCCTGTTCAGAGGGCTGATCACCGCACAGCTGTGCAGCAGTGACCAGCAGCTGGTAGCCTGGCGCCTGCCACGCATACACATAGTCAGCGCAATGTGGCTCGCCTTCGTCCATCAGAGGAGCTTGGATGCCTGATGGCCAGGTGTGGCTGGGCTCGGAGCCGTGGGCCGCCTGTTGCAGCAGCAGCAACAGCAGCAGCAGCAGCAGGCAGGATTAATGTAACATATCATGTTCAAACAGGAAATAGTCAGAGGGGCTTGGATGCCTGAGGGCCAGGTGTGGCTGGGCTCTGATCCGTGGGCTGCCTGTTTCAGCAGCAACAGCAGCAGCAGCAGCAGGAGTATGGAAGCATGTTTAGGGACATGCAACGTTGAGTGCTGTCATTAGTAGGGCTTGGATGCCTGAGGGCCAGGTGTGGCTGGGTTCGGAATCGTGGGCTGCCTGTTGCAGCAGCAGCAGCAGGCACGGTTATTGTAACATGCTATAGACTGTGTCCATCGCACAACAATAGCAGGTGCTGCCAGCGCGGCACATCATCAGTAGGAGGCAACCAGACTGTCTCACAAGAAGTGCGAGCAGCTTTGAATTGCAACACGGCTCAGCGCTGTGTTGCAGGCGCACCTTGTGTGCCGACAGGAAGCCTGCCTCAGCCATGGCTGCATGCAGTGCCTCATCAGGTGGTGCATTGAGGTCCCCAGTCATCACGATGCCTGCGCAGCTGCCCTTCAGCGGCTCCATCCAGCCGCAAATTGCCTGCGTCATGTGACAATTCATAACAGTTGTGTAAAAAAGTTGTGACAGATGTGACAATTGTTGCCAGTCATCACGATGCCTGCGCAGCTGCCCTTCAGCGGCTCCATCCAGCCGCAAATTGCCTGCGTCATGTGACAATTACATAACAGTTGCGTAAAAAAGTTGTGACAGACGTGACAATTGTTGCCAGTCATCACGATGCCTGCGCAGCTGCCCCTGAGCGGCTCCATCCAAGCACAGATAGCCTGCAACGTGTAGCAGATGCGGCGCATTTGGCAGATGTGAGAATGTGAGCCGTGATTGAAGCATGGCACAGCATGGCTCAAGCAGATCTATCCAGCCGCAGGTGGCCTGCCAGATGTGCGGCGGTCACATGTACAGCGCTGCAAGTTCTGTGCAATGCTTTTGATATTAAAATTTTTTTGGTCTCAAACTATTAAGCACACCAGGTACGCTGCACTTGGACCCCAAGCCACACAGCTGCCACCCACCTGAGCCTGCCGCTTGCGGATGTCTGCTGCTGCATGGTCCAGGTGCGTGTTGACCAGCCACACATACGCCACCTCACTGCTGCTGCTGCTGCTACTGCCGTGCTCTACTGCACTGCCGCTGCCATCAAATTGCTGCTGCTGCTGCTGTGGAGCTGTGCCCGGCGCTGGAGATAGCCGCAGCTGCACACAGACCCGTTGTGCTGCTCGGAAGTCCCCTAGTACCAACAGATCTGCTGCTGCTGCTGCCGCTTTGCTGCTGCTGCCGCCCCAGCTGCTACCCCAGCTGCTGGTGCCCCAGCCTCCACTGCTGCTGGCACTGCTGCAGCAGCCAGCGATGCTGCCTGCTAAGCCTGCAGCCTTACTGCTGCTGCTGCTGCTGGACTGCTGGTTGCTGCTTTGTGGTGGTTGAAGCTGTGCTGCTGGTAACCTGGTAGCTATGGAGTTGCCATAGAATGGTGCAATGGCCAGGTCCCTGTTGCAGGGAATATGAAAAAGCAAGGAGGAGAAGGATTAAGGGATGGGCCTACATGCGACGCACACGGGACAATTGCAGACGGCTACCGCAGAGCAACCACCAAGTCATGCGCCATAAGCAACACTGCTCGCGACAACGTGACATTAAGCGTGGCAGAGCTGCCTGCAACTGCACTGCAGCTGCTGGTAGGCGTGACTCTGATGCAACACACGTGTTGCACTACACTGGCGCAGGACAGAGAAGATGCTGTGTGCATTGCTGCTGCTGAGGCTGGCTGCTGCTGCTGTGGGTGGCTGTTGTGCGCATATATGTGCAGGCACAATTCAGCGCCAACTGTCAGCACCGCCTTTCAGCCACGCTCACCTGAGCAGCCTGCTCCAGTTGCCTGCCAGCTGGTGCTGCTCCCGCCAGCCCTCCACAGACTCAGGCAGCGACACCAGCAGCGAGCGCGTCCAGCTGCAGGCAGCAGCGTAAGGTACGCTATGAAGTAATGAAAATGACACACAATCGTCTGCCACGGAAGGCAGCACTCCATGCGCAAAGGCCATATGTGACATGTCTCGTACCGCGTGCTTCATGAGCCACTGGCATGCGAGCGTGATTAGGACCCCAGTTTTATGTACATGTGTTTTGCGGCATACATTATATTGTTTGATGCGTGATGGCCTGCTGCTGCTGCTGGTTACTAAAAGGCTGCTGGGTGACCACCATCCAGCTGCTGCGTCCTGCAGCCTCACCCGAACCGCAGCAGTGCCCTGATGCTGGACACGTAGGCAGCTCCCAGCAGGCTGCTGGCGCTTAAATGCTGCAGCGCCGCCCTGCACTCGTGCACGTGGTAGTCAGGGCCCAGCAGCTGCAGCTCCTGCTCAAACTCCCCTGCAAAAAGTAACATATGACATGTTACAACATTACGTTACAGGGCGTCATGAAGCAAGCACAGCGTGCAGAGGGGCCAGGCTGCGAGCTAGTCGCTGCAGCTGTTGGGTCCAATCACTTTCTATGAATGCATTTGGCACAAGGCTGCGCTACTATGTGAGGTGGAAGCGCATGCACCCAGTAGGCTAGCAGCTGCTGCTGTGCACATGGAATGCCTGCAGGTGCAATGCGTGCAGATGCAATGCATATGTGCATTGGAATGATGCTGCTGCGCTGCATACTGCTGCTGCTGCAGCTGTTACTACTGCTGGATTGGTCAAAGTTGCTGCTGAGACACCATACGCCAGCATGCACGGCACTTGCAAGACAGGCGCCTAGAAACCCTAGTTGGCGCCAGCACAGCACTGCTGTTCCTGCAAGCAAACCCCAACTCACCAGTGAGCACCTCTTGAAAGCAGAACACATCTGCGTCTGCTTGTTTGAGGCACCGCCGCAGCAGCGGCGCCCGCTCGGGCCATCTGTCCATTATGCCGCGGATGTTGAAGGTCACAACCGACACTTCTGCTGCTGGGCCTGCGTTGACTGTCACCATGGCTCTGCGGGCTGAGCGCCTAGCTACCTGCCAGCGCCTAACCCCTTTTGCTGCTATGCCAACAGCTAGGCCTCCAACAGCAGCGCCAGAGACAGGGACTGAGGCAGCCAGCGAGGTAAGCTGAGCTGCAGCAGCAAAAACAGCAGCGGCGCCCCTAGCGGCACTCCAGGGAAGCACGCGCGCTGCAGCTGCTGCTACGGCCTTCAGACGCCTGAACCGCGAACGTTTGCCTAGCCCTGGCGGTGCCGGAGCTGCTGCTGATTGCTGTTGCTGCTCTTGCTTCTGCTGTTGCTTCCTGGATGTCCCCCGGGTAGGTAGCAGCGCCCAGCGCTGACTGGTGAAGAAGACAGCTGGTGGCACCAACAACGGTGTAAGTACTTGATGGTGAACTTGCTTAGCTACTTGCTGAGCAGCGATCGCTACTACACGCCGGGCTATGACCCCAGTAGGGCCACTCATCCGGACCCAAAGTGGTCAAGAGTTACAGACCCGCTGGTAAACTCTACTGTAACCAGTCTGTTGTTTCCTTTTGTCTTATGTGTTGTTGCCGCTAGTACCCTGGGGGTGCAATTGTGTCCTGTTTTTCTCGCACAGGCGCTGCTGGCATCACCAGGGCATATTCAACTAGGCAAGCGCCCAGCAGCAGAACCACCACATGTATTTCATGGAAGTGGTTTCAGGTAGATCCGCAGTAGACAACTACAAGATTCAGCCGGTCCAACATTTGAGCTAGCGAACTCTGTACGTCATAGGCACGCATGCCAGACTCCTGCACTAGCGTTGCTTTCCAACTACGAACCAATGCTAATATACACTCCCAGTACCTTTGAATGTCTGGCTTTAGCACTCACACTGCTGACACGAGGAAGGATACTACAACCCTAGTAGCCAGGACTGTTGGGGTGGGCACATTTTGCCTAAAATAGCACACGTACGGGCAAACGTCTGCAACTCAGGTCCAAAAATTGCCAAATACTTGCCACATCTGTACACTGCCGTTGCCATATGCACCAGCAGCACACACTTCAAACCGCGCCAATGACAACTGGCAGCCTGAACTGCTGCTGATCATACCAGCTCTGCAGCTGGCTGCAGCTGCCCTCATCTAGCAACTGCTGCAGCGCCCGGCAGTAGCGGGCGTAAGCCTCACTGCTGCCTTGCTGTGCTACAGCCCAAACCTCGTACATGTCCCCTAAACCCCACCAGAGCGCCTGAACCTCAGGCGCCATGCCAGCATCTTCTGCATTGGCTGCCCAGCTTTGCAGTGTGGGCACCGCCACATCAGCACTTGACTGCCAACTGCCACTGCTGCTGCTGCTGCTGCTGCTGCTGCCACTTGCGCCTAATGACTGCTGCTGCTGCTGCTGTTGCGCTGGGAGCCTTGCTGCCGTTCCAGCGTGCAGGCCAAAGGCTGCCGCAGCAGCTGCTGCATCAATTGGCGCAATCATGCTGCGCATGCTCCTCCAGCGCCGCTGCTGCTGCCGCCGCAGCCGCGCTGCTGCTGCTGCCTGCTGCGCCTCCTCCCGCGCTGCTGCTGCCGCGCTTGCTGCTGCTGCTGCAGCATCCGACTGCTGCATGCCTGGGAAGTTGAAAGGGAAGCCATACTCTGCATCATCCAGCTGTTGCTTCTGCCTACCCTGCTGCACCTGCCGTTGCTGCGGTACCTGCTGCTGCTGCTGCTGCTGCTGCTGCTGGTCTGCCAGTTGTCGTCTGCTCTTCTTGAAAGGGCTGTGCCACATTGTGGAAGCGCTAGCAGCCGAGGCAGCGGTATCTGGCGTATCCGGCTGCTGCTGCTGCTGCTGCTGCTGCTGCAGCAGCTCGCTGCGTGCATATGGCACTGCATGGCCGTCCAGCACCACCCACTCTGTGTCACTTGCTGCTGACTCACCAGCACCAGCAGCAGCAGCAGCAGCAGCAGCAGCAGCAGCACCACCAGTGCTTGCACGTGGTGACAGCGGCAGCGACATTGTCGACTGGATGTGCACCTGGTTGGCAGCAGCAGCAGCGCCAGCACATGCTCTGCCGGCTGCTGAGGTAGCGGCAGCTGCAAATGTGACACGCCCAATGCCTGGCCGGCAAGAGCTCGACTGCACTTCAGTAGCAGCATCCCTGCTGCTGCTGCTATTGTTGACAGCTTCAGCAGCCTGGCTGCTGCCAGCTGCAGCAGCAGCAGTAGCAGGACTGCCAGCGTCACTCTGCCTCTCAATCTGCAGGATATCATTGAGGGGTGACATTGCAACACCTGCAGCCCTACTGCTGCCACTTGCACCCCCTGCCACAGAACTGCTGCCTTTGCCACTCATACCGGCTCCCCGCATCACGACCCCGAGCGTCCCCCAAACCCTATCCGCTACACCCTGGGGTTCAGCACCAGGGCTGTGCGGCTGCGCCCCAGGAAACCCTAAACCGCTGGCCTGGCTGCTGCTGGGTGGTGCAGTGGAGACCGACAGCCGCTGCTGCTGCTGCTGCTGCTGGCTGCTGACACTGATGCCGAACTGGCTCCACATAAGTTCGTCCAAGGTTGCATCCAGCCGCGCTGGTGAGGCCCTGACTGGCCCTTGTGGCCCGATGGCCTGCACAATCACAGAAGCAACAGAACCAGCAGTGGTCAAACAGGCTATTCAAACAGCAGGCCAGAGGCATTGAGTCATCATCATCATGTTGAAGGCATTGCACAAGGCTCTGACTGGCCCTTGCGGCCCGATGGCCTGCACAATCACAGAAGCAACAGAGCAGCGATGGTCAAACAGGCTATATAAACAGCTGGCCAGAGGCGTTGACTGAGGCCCTGACTGGCCCTTGCAGCGTGATGGCCTGCACAGTGACAGAAGCAACAGAACCAGCAGTGGTCAACAACCGGTCAAACAGCTTGTCAAACAGCTGGTCAGAGGCATTGACTGACTGGCCCTTGCGGCCCATTGGCCTGCAGTGTAGCAGAATATACAGGATCAGCAGTGGTCGAACAACTGGCCTGAGGCATTGCATAAGGCTCTGACTGGCGCTTGCGGCCCAATGGCCTGCACAATCACAGAAGCAACAGCAGCAGCAATTGTCAAACAGGCTATTTAAACAGCTGGCTAGAGGCATTGAGTGGGGTTCTGCCAGGACCTGGCGGCCCAATGGCGTGCAGAGTAACAGAGGCAGCATTAGCAGTGGTCAAAGAGATGATCATGTGCTGTGGCTCACGCATGCAGCTGGTGTCCTGTCAAGTTGGCAATCTTTTGATTAGTATACCCTGTTGTGCGCAAAAGCACTCACCAGTGGCGGCTTGTGAGGCTGGGTGATCATGCGCTTCAGCTGGCACATGCAACTGGTGCTTCATCAAGTCCACAGCCTTGATGAGTTAAGATGCCTGTTCTGCACAACAGCACTCACCAGTGGCGGCTTGTGTGGCTGGCTGATCATGTGCTGTAGCTGGCATATGCAGCTGGTGCTCTATCAAGTTGACAGTCTTTTGATAAGAATACATGTTATGCGCAAAAGCTCTCACCAGTGGCGGCTTGTGTGGCTGGCTGATCATGCGCTGGCACATGCAGCTGGTGCTCTATCAAGTTGACAGTTGTGATGAGTTGGAATGCCTGCTGTGCGCAGAGCTTCGTCTGGTGGTGGCCTTGCATTGCAGTTTGCAAGTGTCTTCGCTTGACACCAACTGTAACAAGCATTCTTATGCTTACAACCTCAAAAGCACTCACCAGTGGCGGCTTGTGTGGCTGGCTGATCATGCGCACCGGCTGCACATCAGTGCGGATCTCTAATATGTCATTCAAGCCAGACACAGCAGGCCCAGGTGGAGACCGCAGCCCTGCTGCTGCACCCAAGCTACTGCCAATCACACTGAATGCAGCAGCAGCTGCTGCAGCTGCCTTGGCGGCCCCTGCACTGGGAGACTCCATGCTGAGCCGGTCTACTGACACCATGCCTGCTGCTACTGCTGCTGAGGTAGCTCCAAAGCTGCTGCTGCTGATGCTACTGCCGCTGATTTGAGCTGCTGAGTCAGCAGCAGCAGCAGCAGCAGCAGGAGAAGCCCAGCCAGCTGTAAGGCCTGGAGCCGCACCTGCTGCTGCTGCTGATTGTGCAATGCCCGCGCTGCTGCTGCCTGCGATTGCGGGGCTGTCAGGCGCCTGCTGTTGCAGGCGCCTAGCTGCCTGCTGCGTCAGATCTAAACTCTGGATGGATGATCCAGCAGCAGCAGGCGATGCAGCAGCAGCAGCAGCAGCAACAGCGCCTGCAGAGCTGCCAGCAGCTGCCCCATCTGCCACGCCATCTGCTGTGCTGAAGAATGCAAACGCCTGCTGCACGGCCTCCCACATAACACCGTTATTTCTGGCTGTAACAGGGTACAGCCGCACCGGCCTGTTGCGGGGGAGCTTTGCAAGCACATTATCAAAACTTACAAGGTTGCTGTGCTGCTCTGTTGGAGCGCTTGGCACTGTATCAGCTGCTGACATCATCTGTTGGAAGACATGCTTGAAGTTGAAAGCACCATCTGCAGCATTTGGGCTGCTTTCTGCCTCGCTAGCATCTAATGAAATGCCATCTGAGAAAGTTAGCGGCAGCAGCGGCGTGCTGACCCTACCTGCCGCATTGCTGCTGCTGCTGCTGTTGTTGGGCCGGCTGCTGATGGCCCGTATGCCACTGGCAGCTGCAGCAGCTGCATAGTTTGCAGCAGGCGCCGCAAACGGGCTGTTGCTGCTGTAGTTGCTGCCGCTGCCGTTGCCGCTGCTGCCGCTGATCCATGCAGCACCTGGGCTAGGGCTGCCAGCAGTGTGTGCCGCTGCTGCAGCAGCAGATGATGGGCCTGACGCGGCCTGCGCAAGTGCTGCTGCGGCAGCGCTGCTGACATTGCTGCCGAATCCGAATGCAGTAGGCGGCAGCGTTGTCGCTGACAATTGCCGAATGATCACAGGGGCGTTGCGGCCCCCTGCAGTCATGGTGGAGCCAGCCGGCGGCGGCGCTGCTGCTGCTGCTGCTGGCGCTGGCAGTAGCTGGCTGTAGCGGATGGCAGCATCTGCGGGCACACGACAGCAACATGAATACCATGAGCTGCAACAAAGACTGCAGCATGCAAAGCCATCCCTGGATGGGTGTAGGTGCGCCCATGCATGGGCATCCTAACATCTGCTCCTGCTGCCTGCCAGTGCAGTACATCATCAAAGCATGAATCAAGGCTTCATACCGTGATCTGGCCCTCTAAAACTGGAAGTATACAGCCCCGGCGCTCAACGCTGTGCAGGTAGTAGTCGTCGCTGAGCTCCCACAGCGCTTGCATGCTACAACCATAATGCAGTGAAGTCTCCAACAAGACTCCACTCCTGCTGCTGGCCTGTGCAGGTGCTCTGAACCAACTGCTCTTGAGCTTTGCACTGTATGATGTATGGATCAATCGCCGTGAACCTGCACCACGTGTTAACACGAACCAAGCCGCTTTGACAGTAATCTGGCCGCAAGGTCAGAACTGCACAAGCCCTGCTCACCGCTGTGCAGGTAGTAGTCGTCGCTGAGCTCCCACAGCGGCGGCGCTGCGGGGCTGGGCACAAAGTTGCCCAGGAACAGGTTGATGGCGTCCTGCTTCTCAGCGTCAGTGTATGCGTTGCTGTAGAAGCGCCTGCGGTGCAACAACAGAAAAACGAACAGAAACATATACATGCAGGTGAGGGTGTCGAGTAAGGTCGGTTCGATGGCGTCCTGCTTTGAGGCGTCCATGTAGGCGCTGTCGCTGTCTTCAACAGCAAGTGATCATCTGCCGTGTCACACAGGCTGTTGAAAAGCTACCCACCTGATGGAAGTCATGAGGTCCCGTGACTGTGTGGTGGCCTCCCACTCGCCACGCTTCTTCTGGAAGAACGCGGCATGCGCCTCGCTGCCTCCATACTGCAGGCAGCAGCAGCAGCGGCGGTGACCGACAGGAAGTCAGGTGGCAGGTTGAGGGCAGGGTGAGCGGGCAGTCGCATAGAACCTTGTTTGTTGTCCAGGTCACAGCTGCATTGGAGGAACTGGACCACACGCTCACAGTGTCCTGATGGCATCAGCAGACTCTTCCTAACTGCGCATGATGCTGTGACATTGCAGCCAGCAACGGCTGCTCCGCACTTACAGGTGAAGCCAGTGACGTGGAGGTAATCGAGAAGCGCACAAAAAGAAACCCTCAGTTATAGCAGCCGCGCTGAGCCACTTGTCCTCCGACATCCGATAAGGTGACAGTGACGCATTGATACTTCACTCACAGCCAAGAAGGAGCACAGGAGACACGAAGATCACCGCTCAAACACAATGAGCGTGTGCCTCACCTGCAGCGCAACTGTGTGCCCCCATGCCTTCATACATCTTCATCAGCTGACAAAGCCACAGCAACCCCAGTAGAAAAGCACAGCAACCCCAGTAGAAAGGCACATCAACCCAGTTTATACAGGCCTACCTGCAGTGCGACGGTGTGCCCCATGCCTTCGTACATCTCCATCAGCTGCAGCGCAATGCTGCTGTCACTGTCCACGCCACCTTCTTCCTCCCGCAACACACCCAGCGCTGCCAGCTGCGCCCCAAAAGCAGCCAGGCCAGCACAAGAAACCTGATTTCTGTGTGCACAAATTCACGGATGCCAAGCCCCAAAATACAATCAAAATAGCTCACCTGCAGTGCTACGGTGTGCCCCATGCCTTCGTACATCTCCATCAGCTGCAGTGCGATGCTGCTGTCACTGTCCACGCCACCCGCTTCCTCCCCCCAACACACCCAGCGCTGCCAGCTGCGCCCCAAAAGCAGCCAGGCCAGCACAAAAACCAATGTGCGGACACTCATCTCAAGCCTACCTGCAGTGCGACGGTGTGCCCCATGCCTTCGTACATCTCCATCAGCTGCAGTGCAATGCTGCTGTCACTGTCCACGCCACCCTCCTCCTCCCCCAACACACCCAGCGCTGCCAGCTGTGCCCCAGACGCAGCCAGGCCAGCACAAAAACCTAATTCTGTACACCAAAGTACGATTTCCGAGCCTGAAAACACAACCTTTCAAGCCTACCTGCAGCGCAACTGTGTGCCCCATGCCTTCGTACATCTCCATCAGCTGCAGTGCAATGCTGCTGTCACTGTCAACACCTCCCTCCTCCTCCCCCAACACACCCAGCGCTGCCAGCTGTGCCCCAAACGCAGCCAGGCCAGCACAAAAACCTAATTCTGTACACCAAAGTACGATTTCCGAGCCTGAAAACACAACCTTTCAAGCCTACCTGCAGCGCAACTGTGTGCCCCATGCCTTCGTACATCTCCATCAGCTGCAGTGCAATGCTGCTGTCACTGTCAACACCTCCCTCCTCATCCACAAGCACCCCAAACGCTGCCAGCTGGGCCCCAAAGGCAGCAAGACCAGCACAAAACCCCCAATATGCGGACAATCATTTCAAGCCTACCTGCAGTGCGACGGTGTGCCCCATGCCTTCATACATCTCCATCAGCTGCAGCGCAATGCTGCTGTCACTGTCCACGCCACCCTCTTCCTCCCCCAACGCACCCAACGCTGCCAGCTGCGCCCCAAAAGCAGCAAGGCCATATGCAAACTGCGCTACATTGGTCCTGTCTAGGCAGTCAATACAGTTGGTGCGCAGCACGCCACGCTGCAGTTTTGTGGTTGGTGCAAAGTGACGCTGCTTGGGGAAGCCGGCTAATGATTGCGGCTGCTGCTGGCTG
Source organism: Tetradesmus obliquus (assembly GCA_030272155.1). Lineage (NCBI taxonomy): Eukaryota > Viridiplantae > Chlorophyta > Chlorophyceae > Sphaeropleales > Scenedesmaceae > Tetradesmus > Tetradesmus obliquus. The sequence goes on along the minus strand of CP126193.1, from coordinate 7,081,089 downwards.
GCTGTCAGGACGTCGGCGGAGCCTGGCTGGTGCTGCTGCTGCTGCTGCTGCAGGCTGCCAGGTGCTGCTGCTGCTGCTGAGCTGCTGTGGTGGCATGGTGTGGCCTGCTGCTTTGTGCTGGTGCCGGACTCCTTGCCTGGATCTGCTGCTGCTGCTGCTGCTGCTGGGTGGCTGCGGCTGCCCAGGCGTGCCTGAATTGCTGCCTGGCAGGAGCTGCAGGAGGCAGGGCCGTGCACGTAGATGCCTGCAAGGACACACATACAAACAGTATGCTGTTACGTGCTGTTATGTGTTGCTCGAGAAGCTGAGCACACACCACAATGTTGCTGCTCTGGCTTGCTGCTGATGATGGTTGTGGCCCAAACACAGCAGCCGGGTGCCAGGTTTGGCCTGCGCTGCAGAGCTGGTCGCACTGCTGCCAAGCAACGATGGTCCTACACAGCAACGCTATCTCTCGGCTACCTCCTACTATCCTTCAATCTTGCTGTCGCTGATACTGAGTGTCTCACAACATCTTGCTGTCTCACTCTTTCTCATACTCAGCATACTGAGTGTCTCACAACATCTTGCTGTCTCACTCTTTCTCATACTCAGCATACTGAGTGTCTCACAACATCTTGCTGTCTCACTCTTTCTCATACTCAGCATACTGAGTGTCTCACAACATCTTGCTGTCTCACTCTTTCTCAGCCGTGCACACCTGAGTTGTCCCGGCACCGCTTCAGATGGGTGCCAGGTTGCTCTCACACACTCTCACTCATTCTCAGTCCCTCTCACTCTCTCACCCTCTAAAACTCTCACCTGAGTTGTCCAGGCACAGCCTCATGATGGGTGCCAGCTCCAGCAGGATGTTGGCCCCAGGCTGCTTTGCGTGCTTGGAGAAGTCTGAGCAGCAGAAACAGGGATGCAGAAGAAGAACAGCGTTTACGAGCAGACAAGAGATTCATGACCAGGAGTTGCACACGCGCTTGCGAGGATATGTGCTGCAGCAGTAGCATGGTGTGTCTGTGTGCACACATGCAGCTTCTGCGGTGACGTGACGCGCTCCTGTGTGCATCTGCCAAGCCTGGCATTGCCTGCTTGCCTCCCTTTGCAAGCCTGTCTGCCTACAGCTCCTGCCCAACTTTTGCTCTCCTGCTGCTGCCGCTCCTCCTGAAGATGTACACGATGGGCTGCTGCTGCTGCTGCTGTCGCTGTTCCTGCTGCTGCTGTTGCTCACCCAAGGGCATGTACACAATGTGCTGCTGCTGCCGCTGCCGCTGCCGCGAATGCTGCCACATGCTGCTGCTGCTGCTCACCCCATGGGATGTACACGATGTGCTGCTGCTGTGGCAGCCCCGCATTGATAAGGTCCACTGCCACCGCATACTCACGCCTCAGCAGCACCTCGCGCGGCCTGGCAGTAATTGCAGGTGCGAGCAGTGGTGGGCAGATGCGGTTAACAGCGGGTGGCTGTAGGTGCGGCTGTGGCTGCGTGTGTGGCGATTCAGGGTGAAGCAGTGCATGCATGCTTGACATGAAGGCAGGCAGAATGGCCACATGCTGTGTTTTGCTTGGCTGATTGAAGTGCATTGCCCAGCATTGATGAGGTCCACTGCCACCGCATACTCGCGCCGCAGCAGCACCTCGCGCGGCCTGGCGGGGGTGCGGTGTGAGTTGAGTGTTGAAGACAAGTGCATTGTGGGGAAGGGAGGGTGGGGAGATGCGTGAAGAAGGCAGGGGTGTGGAGAGCCAGAGTAAAGCAGTGCATGCCTGCTTGAATTGAAGGCAGGCAGTATGACCGCATGTTGTGTTTGTTGGCTGCTGCTGCAGCAGCCCCGCATTGGTGAGGTCCACTGCCACCGCATACTCGCGCCGCACCTCGCGCGGCCTGGCAGCGTGCATGCATGGAAGGGTGTGCATCTTTTGGTTGGGGTGCAGGTAGTAAATTGCTGTTGAGCGGTTACATGTTGGAGACTGGTTGAAAGGGTCGACATGTTTGCTATCATCAGCCGAGCTGACATGTCCAAGAATCACGTGTGCTCGCAGCGCTGCGCTGCTCACCGCCGCTCCTTGCTGCGCAGCAGGCTGAGTGCCATGATGCCATTTCGAATTATGCAGGCATTGCATCAATTCATCAATGCAATTGCAGAGTTCTGCCGCTCACCGCCGCTCCTTGCTGCGCAGCAGGTTGAGTGCCATGATGGGATCCCCGTAGCGCCGCCGCATGTCGGCAAAATGTGCAGCGGTTTTCTGCAGCAGCGCCCGCAGCAGACGAGACCAGGAACTCAGACCACAGCTGTGATCTCCGGCTGCAGATGCAACGGAAATGTCTCTGAACACACAGGCCGAGCGTGCGGATCCTCACGTACACATGTCTGCATGCACCACTGAGTAGCACAACCAACATATAACATATAAAAGCAACAGCTGTGCAGGGATTATAGTTGCTGTTGCTATGAATCTGCAGCCTGCAGCTCACCTCGTACACGGGGTCAAACTGCTGCAGCAGTATGTCAGGCTTGGGGCTGAGCGCAGTGGTCTGCTGGCTCCAGAACAGCGGCACGGAGCCGCGCACCTGCAGCAGCACACCACAGCACACCACAAGCACGCCACACAACACGCGTCAGGAAGGGCCTGAGTCCAGGTAACCAGCACAAATAAGCAAGCGTGACGCACCACACAACAGCACACCACAACACGCGCCTGGCCACAGCTGAGCAAGCTGACCAGCAGTCGACCAACACCCAAACTGTTACAAACGCTGCTCAGCACATGCTGCGATGCTACACACGATTTATGCCATCAGCTCTTCCAAATCATATGCAAACACGCACCTGCGCCATGGCTGACCACAGCGGCTGCCCAGTGGCCCAGTCGATCCCCGCGTCCACAATCTGCTCGCTCTCCACCTCATTCACAACAACGCCCGCGCTGCTCAGTCTGTTGCAACTTCACAGATTGCCTGTTTAGCTGCACTAGTGTAACATTGTCATTAATCCCTCAAAGCAGCCGCCGGCACACCCCTGCACCATTCTAGCTCTGCGCTTGCATATTCATGCAATGTTATCAATCCGTAAAAAAAAAGCTGCCGCCACGCACCTGCACCATTGCCGACCACAGCGGCTGCCCCGTGGCCCAGTCGATCCCCGCGTCCACAATCTGCTCGCTCTCCACCTCATTGGCCACAAAGCCCGCGCTGCTCAAGCCCCGCTTGCGGAAGCGCGTGCCGGCAAAGTGCCGCGAGCGGCGCGCCAGCAGCGTCAACGTCAGCGCGCGGCCAAACACAGACACCTGAAGGAAAGAATAGATGAACGATTGACTGAATGACTGAAATGATTGAATGAATGGACGAGGGACGAATGAACAAAGGAATAAAGAAAGCATTCTGGGGCTGCCAGCAGCGTCAGCGTAAGCGCGCGGCCAAACACGGATACCTGAACATATGAAGGAATCAATTACATAGTTGAAAATGTGCAGCAAGCAGCCGCAGACTGGGTGGCACATGGCCATGAAGCGTGGTGTGCAGCATGCAATGATTGGGCAGGTGCCAGACAACTGCGGCGCACAAAGCAGCTGACCACAGCCCCTGGTGTGCGTGCATGCAGCCTCTTGCATGAGTGCAGGCATGCAGTGCAGTGCAGGCAGATCATTGATGCCTGTAGTGTGCCGCCTCACCTGGCGCTGCTCCCAGTACCCACGCACCAGCGGCAGCGTCCACCTGCAACTGCTGCGAGCAATCACACATGCATCACATCTGGCGCTGCCCATCTCTGCTGCTCCCAGTGACCATCAGTCAGCGTGCCTCACCTGGCACTGCACCTCCCAGTAGCCGTGCATCCCATGCCTCGCCTGCCGCTGCACTACCCAACCCCTTGCACACTAAAACTGCATCCTCGCGCTGCACCGCCCAAATTTTGCACGCTTGTGCCTCACCTGGCGCTACTCCCAGTAGCCATGCACACATGTGCCTCACTTGGCGCTGCATCACCCGACCCTTGCACACATGTGCCTCGCCTGGCGCTGCACCACCCCAACTCTTGCACACATGTGCCTCACTTGGCGCTGCATCACCCCAACTCTTTCACACATGTGCCTCACTTGGCGCTGCTCCCAGTAGCCGTGTATTTGATGCTCCACCTGGCGCTGCACCACCCCAACCCTTGCACACATGTGCCTCACTTGGCGCTGCACCACCTAACCCTTACACACTTATGCCTCACTCGGAGCTGCATCACCCAACCCTTGCACACATGTGCCTCACTCGGCGCTGCACCACCCAACCCTTGCATACTTGTGCCTCACTTGGCGCTGCACCTCCAAACTTTTGCATACTTGTGCGTCCTCACCTGGCGCTGCTCCCAGTAGCCATGCACCAGCGGCAGCGTCCACCTGCCGCTCTGAATCGCCACGCGCAGCGGCCGCGTAAGGTACGCGTTCCACACAAACATGCTGCTGTCGTACACGTCCCAACCCACCGCTGCTGCTGCTGCTGCTGCTGCAGCGTCTGCAGCTGCCACGTGTGCTGTGCTGCTGCTGCTGCTGCTGGAGTTGGGGTCTGCTGCTGCTGCTGCTGCTGCTGCATGGCCCGCGCCTGCTGCTGCCTGCTGGTGGTTGTGCTGCAGCGTGTGTGCCAGGCTGTAGCTGTAGCTGAAGAAGAAGTTCTTGGTGAGGTCCACACCCAGCAGCAGCTTGCGGTACCTGCAGGCCGCAGCAAACATTCCAATTAGCGGCAGTCGCTGATGAGCACTTGCCGGTGGAGTTTGCATGTTGGCTTCTGCCTGTGAGACAAGCCAAAGCTGAACCTCATATTGCTGCAGTGTTTAGACCAGCCTTGTATGGACGCACATGTGTGATGCACATGCCTAAGGTGCATTGCTGCAGAAGTTATCCCTGCTGCTGCTGCTGTATATATATGAATGGCGTGCAACAGTCCATGAACAGACATGAAATCGCAGCCAGACACGCACCGCTTTTCTGCTGTGCTGTCTGCTGCCGCCATGTCGATGCGCTGCTGTGAAGCACTAAGGCTGATGAGGCAGGTCTCTGCAATGCGGTACACCTTGTGCCCTGCAGTACAAGCAGCACATAATAGTACTTATAACTGATAAAAGCAGGCTTTGAGGCTGATGAGGCAGGTCTCTGCAATGCGATACACCTTGTGCCCTGCAGTACAAGCAGTACAGTCAGTGCAAGCAATACATGGATGAGGCAGGTCTCTGCGATGCGGTGCACCTTGTGCCCTGCAGTACAAGCAGCCCAAGCAGTACAAGCAGTACAAGCAGTACAAGAAGCGCTGAGGCTGATGAGGCAGGTCTCTGCGAGGCGGTACACCTGGTGCCCTGCAGTGCAAGCAGCACATGATGAATGCATGCTTTAAAGCTGCCATGCAATTCGCTGCACTGCAGTACATGTTGTTTACTGCTCTACGGCAACTGCCACTGCTATGGCACTGTATTGCACATCCGCACTTGATGATGCAGCAGCATCTGCGCATGCGCCCTTTGTTGGGTGGCCCTCCTCAAACAGCATAAGAAACAACTTTGCGCAGGCCATTGCAGGAGAATGCATGTGCTGTGTGTATGAGATTGTGCAAGTGGCTGTGCTTGCCACCCACCGCAGATGTGCCCCACATACTCGCGCCTCGCCACCACCAGCAGATAGTAGCTGTCTGTGAAGCGGAAGCAGCCAATGATGCCATGGCCCTGCAGGGAATGCAGCAGCAGCAGCAACAGCAACAGCAGTGCAGATACACAAACAGAAAGCAGCAGCAGTTGATACAAGGTGCCAGAGCAGGAGGCTGCTGCTGCGCTTGCAGTGCGTGCGTGCAGGGCCAAAATGCTGGCCCTTCTGCTGCTGTGTTTGCTGGCCTGCCTGCAGCGTACAGGGGTGCAATTAGTTTTGAAGCGAGCCATGTCATCGCACAGCCAGATGTTGAAGTGGTGGTTGAAAAGTTTGCAATGCTGTGACGGGTGCCATGACAGCAGCAGCAGCAGTAGCAGCAGCAGGAGCAGCAGCAGCAACAGTACTTGATGCGTGCTGCACTAGCCCAAACCACCAGCAGGTCAACAATTTAATCACATGAGATATCTTTCAGACGGGTTAACTCCGCTGTTACCTTGCTGATCAGTTGCAGGCCCCCGCTCTGCTCGTGCACCCTCCTGAGCACCAGGGTGCACTGCTCTGGAGTGTACACGAGAGGATCCTCCACCACGTCCAGGCGAGGACCATCCTGCCTCCTGAACTTGAGTATTCTACATATTCCGAGCTGCTCATCGTGCCCAACTACGTACAGCCTGGACTTGGTGCCGTAAATAGAGATACGCCTGTAGCTTTCGATGCGCTTGTCTACTGCGGCACTCGCCATGTTGATTGTCTCTGTTTAAGCATGTATCACTAAAGAAACGCTGCCGGGCAGGCATGCGGCTGTCAGATGCTGCTGTGATCAACGAAGGGACAGCTGGTGGTCAGTTTCAAACGGCTGGGTGTGGATGTGCTCAATCAACTGCTTGTATCATAGGTGCAGCCGCAACATCTCGCACCAGAAAAGAATTGGTTCAAAGGCAACACGCATTACCGGCGCTGCTGTGAAGCAGCTTCAAAGCAATGGTGCAGGGGCCTGTCACGTCCTTTTGTCAAGTGACATGCTCGCACATGTCAGTAACAGCCATTTCGCCCAGGAGGCAGCGCAATGCCAGCAACAGTGCACCTGGTGTCAAAAGCATGCTCCTACCTACAGGGGTGTGCACGCACAGCAAGCGCCTGAAGGCTGCCGATGCATGTGCATACGCGTCGTTACAGCCATCCAGCAACCCGGGGCCGATTGCACTGCAGGCTGCAGTGCTAGGCCGCAGGCTGCCACAACACAATCAGATCGCAGCAACCACTCACGACCGCCGAGGGCCTCGGGAGCAGTTGCATATTCTAGTTCCGTGCAGCACATTGCCTAGCACTGCCAAGCTGTGCTGCTGTACGTCACCGTGCCACGGTGTGCTGCTGTACGTCACCGTGCCACCTCGGCGAGGTGACCTCGCAGCAACATGTGCACCCAAATGCCATGAACTGTACATGCCCACTGCTGCAGGCTCAGAAATCAAAAACCAGCGCTAGCAAGGATCAGGCTTCGCAGCGCAGCGCAAATGCGTTGGTGAATAGGCAACTGCCGCTGTGAAACAGGCAAATCAACAACAACTTGTTGGGTGAACCAAAAGCCAGCATCTCAAATCAAATAGCATGCAAGACAGCGCCGCTGGCCGGCCAAACAAAAGGGCCATGCCTGCATCACACTTTCAAGACATGAAATGGGCATGAACTATTTTACCACGCAAAAAGGTTACCCCAAGAAACCCATGAAACGTATCAAATGGGCACAATCCGTCATGCGAGGGAAACGAGGAGTCACTCCCTCCTCAGCGCCGGCAAACTGCAAAATGCTGCACGCAACTATGGCATTGTGCGCAGCGCATAGCCACATGCATCCCAGATAGGGATAGATAGCATTGTACAGCATGATCTGGCTCCTGAACATACATAACCGTGATGTTCCTTATGGCATAAAGATGTCAAAGTCAACTGCCTTGTTGCTGGTAACCACCTGTCAATCATGAAAATCACAAGTATCGTACCATCAAGCCACACAAATCAAAGCCACACCTTTGAACCTGCACCCCACTGGTCACTTGTCATTAAAGAGCTTATACACTGTCTGCTTCTTTGACTGTCATGCAATTTCTCCTCACACATCTGCAGGCATTGCCCCTTTGTTGGCGGCCCACACAGGCTGCAGCCAGTTGCGCAGGTTCTGCCACTCCTGGATGCTGTGCAGCAGCATGCCTGTGCCAATCCTCCTGATGTTCTTGACATTTGTGTTATCTAAAAGGAATTTTTTGACCCCGCCATTAACCAAACCAGCAAGTTGCGGGTTGCTGTCATAAACATATTCGCCATTAGCGCCAGCTTTCACCAGGCCGACTCGGATTGTGGTTTTTGCGTTCAAGCCCAGGTGAACACCCTGCGCTGATGTTGCATTGGAAAAGTCATGAGCCACGTATGAGATAGTAAAGCCCTGAGCCGAGCCTGCAGGTCAAGCAGCAGAAGCAGCAGCACGTTTCTGAAATGCCACGCAGCAAGCTGCTCTCACAACCTGACCTGGGAAACATACATTGCATGCCGAAGCAACATGTCAGCTGCATGTAATCTAACCGTTCGCACAGCAAAACTGAGTTAGCAAATAAGCAGACTATGCACAACAGCTGCAGCAAGGCTGCGCCAGAGTGCATGGCCAGCACATGCGCACACCCTGCAAAGGCGCAGCAAGCATTGACAATGCATGCTGAAGCAGGCTTGTCGAGGTTACAGCTGCAATCTGCAGCACCTGCATCTAACACTCGCTTGCCTAGACTGCAGTAACCATCACAGCTTCATAACCAGAGTTTGTCATGAATCACTGACAACGTTGAAACGCCTGACTCGTGTCACACACATCCTGCATGTATGCAAGCAGCAGCCTCACCTATAGCCTTGTACCCTTTGATGTCAAGCTGGGTGACACTGCTGGTAACCTTGGTTGGCAGGAAGTTCCTTGCCAGTGTGGCGTTGTTACCCCTCACAAAGCCCCTGCGCGTGTCATTGCCTGTGGCTGCATTGCTGCAGTTCCAAAACGGCCCCTGCCTGCAGTTTGTCATTTGCAGCTCGATCCAATCAAGCGAGGATCCCTTTGCAACAAGAGGAGTCGAGCTAGCAAAAGATAGGTGGTCCACTGGATGTAGCAGCTGGAAAAGCTGCACAGGAGAGGCTGCAGCGGCCCCAAGTGGCTTGTACAGCACTGCCTTGTGCAGGTTGCGGTACAGCCAGTACACTGCGTCGGCAGTGACGCCTGTGATCAGACGATGCCTGCAGGAAGCAGCGTGCGTCAAACCGCAGTCAGTGGGACACAGTAAGGCTGAGGCACAGAAGCAAGGTCGCTCTGCTCAACAGCAAGGTGTAGCCAGCGGCTAATAGGAAGTAGCAGCTGCAACTATGACACATGTGCAATATGCGCATGCATGCTGCAGCTGCAGTGTCCTGCAGGATCCCAGCGGAGGATCCTGCCAGTTGGCCAGTTGCTACCGCACTGCACTGCTTGCTTAGAGCTCTGAGTACAAGACGTGCATGGATTGAGTGCTATATTATGTGTATGAAGTCAGGACAAGCCCCCCGCGCCAATGTGCACAGGGCCAGTCGCATCAACATCAGCGCTGCTGAGGGTCACTGCAGTTGGAGGATCAGCAGAACGCACACAGGCTGCTTTGCTGCTCTTAGGGCCTGCTGCACAGGTCAGCTGTTTGCTTACGTAATTATCAGCTCGAGAACGCCCGTTTTGACGTCCAGCGTGTACCCTGCGTGCTGGAAGCTGTTGGCAAAGCCCCAGCCCCCTGCTGGAGTTGGCAGCCTGTCTTTCAACGCTGGAAAGTCCGTGGTAGCGATGGGCAAAGCCACAGACGCGATTTCGACATCCTGACTGTAACAACCGTTACACCATGCGATGAGCAGGCAGCATGCGAGCCATGCCACCAGAGAGCAAGACTGTGAACTCTGCCTCACCATGGCAAAGGCTGTCTCAAAAGCTCAGCAACAGAAGTTACAAGACCTTTTAAAGTTTATGAGAGTTGTACTGCACACATAAGGCCACATGGATTCACGCACAGAAGACGTTACGAACCTGTCACTCTGTCTGTTCCTGACTGGCTGTCGTTCACCACCATGCAGCAGCTTGCCGGATCAGATGGAAGGAATCTTTGTGTGTAACACCTGTGTTGTGGTCGTTGCTGACAACACATGGTATTTACTCGCCGAAAGCCGGAAGCAGCAATGGCGCGCAGTGACACTGGCCTGGCCCAGTTGGGCTCAATGCCCGGCTTTCTGAAGCTATACACAAATCACACCATTTGCGCTACAAAAAGCGTGCAAGTGTGTGGGTTGTGCCATCTACAAGCACATGAAGTACCATAGACACTGGACAAAAGCATGGGCGCAGCGCCTGCATTGCAGCAGCTGTGTTCAACACCAGTTGCTGCTTGAAGCTCTGTCAGGCCCCGTAAACATCTGCCTGTCGAATGCTGCAGGCCTTCAAACCAACACAATCGTCTCTGCAACTCGATGTGAAACACAACAAACCAACAGGCTTCCCACAGCAGCAGCGTTGGAAGGCGGCAGCCCAATCGTTTGTCTGACACACGACACACCGGGACACCGCCCGCCCGCGAGCCAATGACAGGCACACAGGGCAATAATGTCTGACGCATGATCAGCAGCAGCATGGGTTACCCGTCAAGCCATAGCATCAACGCCTTCAGTGTCTAACCCGCAGTATGCTGCGCTAGGCCTGGCGCTCACGGCGGTGCACAGCCCTTGGGGCAGTTACATCAAGATGACACCAGCATGGCGCACATGGCAATCCTCCGGATATCCAAAAGGGTTTCTGGTGAAGCTGGCTCAGAGCACCTGCAGCAGCAGCAGTCAGGACTTCAGGACAGGCAGTCACTGTGAAGCTTTTGAAAATCTTCGCAGCAACACACAGCAGCAGGCTTGTAGCATGCATGCACTGATGAGCACAGTAGCATCCAGTGCACGGGATCCCTAACAACTGTGCATTAGCACACAGCATTGCTTGCAGGTGCGCAGTTGTGCATTTACCATGCCTAAACCTGTCATTTTACACAGCAGCAGCCTGATCCCTCATGGCCCAGGCACACCACTCACATAGTACCCAGTGGGTGTGTACAGACTCTGGGCATCACATAGACTGCTGCTGCCACCGTGGCTGCTGCTGCTGCTGCTGCTGCTGCTGCTGCTGCTGCTGTGCCTTGCTAGCTGCTGCCCCGCTGCAGCAGCTGCTGTTGAAGTGGTGCTCCGCTGAAACATCAAAACCCTCCAGCACGATCTATCTGTCTTCCCGGCTGAACTGTTGCCACTGTTACAACAGCTGCAAATCCTATGGCACGATCTATCTGTCTTCCCGGCTGAACTGCTGCCACTGCAACAACAGCTGCAAACCCTATGGCACAATCTATCTGTCTTCCCGGCTGAACTGTTGCCACTGTCACAACAGCTGCAAACTGTGTCAGCGCTCCACCCGCATCCCGCATGCTGCCATGCGCCTGCAGCCCTTCTTGTGGCTCCTCCAGCCAGCAGCCTGGCAGGCAGCGCTGCAGTAGCGGCAGCCGCACCCCGCACACACGTGCCGCGCAGCTGCCGCCTCCGACACACCACGCAGCTGCACACACCCGGGGTTGTTGCACACCACAGGCAGCGGTGCAACAGCAGCCAGCGCCCTGCAGAATGCTAGTGTGTCCTGATGCATGTGCTGCATGCAGCGGGGTGTTCCAGCTTGTGTCTCCTGGGCAAAGTCCACGCATAGCTGATGGTAGGCATTCATTGCAGCCGCCAGCTTGCGCGACTCGCACAGCCGCAGCAGATACTGCCAGCGCACAGCCTGGCTGCTGCTGCTGCTGCTGCTCTCATGCCCTGGCAGTGGGCCAGCTGTACTGCTAGTGCAGGCTGTAGTGTTCCCTGCTGCGGATGATGTGCTGCCCACAACACTAGCAGATGGAGAGGCATACAGAAGCAGCTGCACAGCTCTGTACACGCTGTCGTTTGCTTCAATGCCGTCGCGATAGTAGTCCTGCCGCTGCTGCTGCTCCAGCCCCGTCTCCCCCAGAGCCTCATGCACACCTACCAAGCACCTGCTCAGAAGCACAGCAAGGAACAGGGCACATGCTTTGCCCTGATCTCTGCTGCTGCTACTGCTGCTGCTGCTGCTGAGGACTGCCTCCTCCTCTGCTGCATGTATCACTGCTGCCAACAATGCTCTGCCGACAGCTTGAAGGCAAGACACTACTAATCCGTGTGGCCACGCCACACTGTCTGTCTCGCCAGCTGCTGCCCTGCCCGTGCAGGTGATGATGCTCAGGGCGTCAGGTGCCGTGCACAGCTTCACACTGCTGAGCAGCGCCGAGCCCAGTGCTGCTGCTGCTGCAGGGCTGCTCAGCAGCTCTAGCAGCCCCCTGGTGCCGATTCTAGCAGCGCCATGCATCACACGGTACACAACATGGCCGCCAGTGGCTGCATTCAGCTGGCCTGACCGCGCGCAGATGTCCAGGAACTGGAAGAAGGGCACCGGGTGCTGTCGCGCCAGCTGGCTGGTGAACAGGTCGACGCGGGTGGTGAGGGTGGCGTCTCTGTCTTTGTCACCTGCATGTTGCAAGCCCACCATACAGGAGAGGTGCAGCAGCAGATGCGACAGCCAGGAAATCAACAAGTGTCCAGCCTTCATGCATCACACTGCAGCACATTCTCTTCTGCTGCAAAATTCCCACAAGCAGCTTTGCGGCACACGCATGCAGCGGGCAGCTAACAACTTGCACAGCAGCAATGTAACAAGTGTGCAGAGTGCAGCCCAATAGACCACAGTGCTTGCCAATATACAATATGACAAATAACAGCTGCATATGCTTGTGAGTTTCACATGGCTCGACACTTGAGAAACGTGGTCGCGGGTCACTGTTTGTCATTTCAACCAACAGCAACAGCGCTAGCTCAGCTGACCAGCCTCACCCACCCCGAGTTGGTCGCAGGATGGAGAGCAAACCTGTAACTGCCATGCCTGGTTCTGACTGCAGCTTCCTATCCAGCCTGCCGCAGTGCACCGCCAGGCTCAGGCCCTGCAGCAGCACCTGCCCGCCACCGTGCTGCAGCAGCTGCATCTGCGGCTGCCACTGCCCAGCGCCCCACACCTGACTCATCTGCAGTTGCAGCAGCTGGCAGCACGTGCCAATGAAACCGCCGGCCATCAGCAGATGTGCCTGCTGCACTGAGCTAGGCTGCTCCTCTGTTGCTGCTCCTGCCTGCAGCAGCGCCTGCTGCTCTGCTGGCAGCAGCAGGTACTGCCGCTGCCACTCGGCAGCAGCCCGCAGCAGCAGCTCCGCTGCCAGCTGCAGTGCCGCAGCAGACAGCACAGGCAAGCTGCTGCCCAAGCTGCTGCTGCTGCTGCTGCTGCTGCTGCTGCTGCTTTCGCTAAGCAAGTCTACATGGCTTACCAGCACTGAGGCCATTGCGCGGGCATAAGCAAGCACCACAACTTGGTGCTCCTGGCCTGGCCTGTCGCTTGCTGTAATCATCGCTCCCGCAGCTGCAGCTTGTGCCTTTTCAAGCAGTGCTGCAGGCAGCAGCTGCTGCAGCAGCCCAGCCTGAGGGTCCGGCAGCAGCAGCAGGTCCCCACGCATGCGCCTGCCCAGCTGCTGCGACAACCGCAGCCAGCCTTGCTGCTGCTGCTGCTGCTGCTGCTGCTGCTGCTGGTGTATCTGGCAGCAGCGCGATGCAAGCAGCTGCAGCGCAGCCTCAGCTACTGCTGCATCTGCTGTGAAGCTGGAGCTGTCTCCGCCTTTTGGGAGGCGCATTGACCCTGCATCCACAATCAGGCCGACAGCAGCTCCTGCAAGGTCATGCGCGATGAGGTCGAGACAAGACCCACCAGCTTCATCGCTGCTGCTGCTGCTGCTGCTGCAGTCCCCGCTTCTGTTGCTGCTGCTGCTGCTGCTGCTGCTGCTCTGGCTGATTGCCACTGCTGCTGCTGCCACACCGCCCCCTGGCAGTGCCCGCATCAGGCCTGCAGCCACAGCATAGTTCAGCAGCTGCTGCAGCAGCTCAGCTGCCCAAGACCAGTGCAGGCCAGCCAGATTGGTAAGGCTGTCAGTTGTCGCAAGGTCAGCTGTCATTGCACAGAGCCTGATGGTCCCAAACAGTGTGGCGGTGCCGAGCGACTGCCCAGCTGCTGCACGGATCTGCGTAGACTGCCATAAGAATGCAGGCAGCTGCTGCGGCAAGCCTGCACCACAAGTTAGATGCATCAGCAGCAGCAAGCTCAGGGACCTCTCAGCTTGGAGCTCAGTCTACTCGCGCTGGCAACGGCATCTGGCTTGCTGGCAACGACGCAAACAACCGCCGCAGTGTACTGCGTTCATCTAAAGTGCAAGTGCAGAGCGAGCCACAGCTTGCGTCCCCAGCCCCAACCCAAGGTGTGTGCTGCAGCTGACAATATTATAACCATGCTCTGATCTCAACAGCTGCTGATACAGCACCCTACTGCTGGCAGCCAAGCGCGTTGCTTGGTGTATCGAGACACCATCCTACTGACAGCACAGTTACACAGGACCAGCTGCACTGTTTCGTCTCGTCACACACGAGCTGTGCTGCTGCGGCTGCTGTTGGTCAGACACCGATGCTCACCAGCGCTGACTAGCTCCTCTGCAGCTGGCTCCAGCAGCCTGGCGTTGCTGTTGTGTTGACAAACGAGCTGCAACAAGGCGCCCAGCGCTGCACACAACACATTGACAAGCATACACAGCAGAGTTACCAGCAGCCAGACAGATATAAGTTTGGCGCCCGAGCGGATATGTACTGGGCAGCAATGTGTTGATCTGAAGCCTTCCTGCAAGCATAACAAGTATGTACATCCACAGCTCTGTATGCCTGTGCGCTGCCCAGCACAGTGCTTCCCGGCGCAGCAGCCAACATGCACAGCCCTGGCCCGCGCCTGTCGCGTATGAGTTGGGTGGCTGTGCCGCGCGCTCCTCGTTCCCACTGCTGCCGCCTAAGCGGTTCTGGCTACCTTTACTAACAAGAGAGGATGGTTACATGTGGGTCCTGGCACCATCGTAAATGGTATGAGCCACAACAGGTTGAACACATGGTTACTTTGCTGCTGCTGTTGCTGCTGCTGCTGCTGCTGCTGCTGCTGCTGCCATGGTTACCTTGGCTGCAGCCCATCCACAGCGTGCAGTATCTCTCATGAGCAGATCCCGGCTCCTCTGCTGCATGCTCAGGCAGCTGCAGCAGCTCTGGCCGCTGCTGCAGCCACACCAGCAGCCGGGCAAGCGTTGCCACTGGCCGCGCAGCAAGCACAGCTTGCAGGAAGTGCTCTACTTGCTCAGCGCTCGCATCTGCATGCAACTCCAGCACTTCCTCTAAGCAAAGTTTCAGCTCCTTGCTCTTGTGGTAAGTCTGAAGGAGCACTGCATCCTGTTTGGCAGCTATGCGGTCTGCTGGTGGCCGCTGCAGCAGCTTGGCGTGTGCTGACCGCTTCCACAAGCGGCTCAGGCTGGAGGCGGCAACAGTACCTAGGCTGCACAGCTGCAGCACATAACAGCGGAACAATCCAGTTTCATTTTAATCTCTATGCTGATCTTGCTATTTACAAGACAACAATCGCATTATCAGCAGATGCATCGTGCTACAGCTGCAGCTTCTGCTGCTCAAGCTGCAGTTCTTCGATGTGGTTGCCTGTCAGGCACTGCATCACCAACCGGATGCAGTGCATCCCTTGTTGTTGCTGTACCTGATCAAAGTGCGCGGTGGGCGGCAAGCGTCCTGCTGCAGTATCTTCCGGCAAGAAATCCATGGCCCCAGCACTTCAAGCTTGGTGGGACATGATCTTCATTTGCAAACGACGCAAAAGGAAAGATGAGTATACAGATGTGGCTGGCGGAGTTTGTGATGGTACGGAAACTGCTGGAGAGGAGAGTGCTGCAGCGATGCTGTACGGCCACCTTTGCGCCAGGGTTCAAGCACATTAGGCAACAGAGAAATGTCATCAAGAGTCGCAGATGTTCTTTACCAGCTTTTGGCAAACCGCAGTTGCCGTAAAGCTAGTAAAACAGGACGGATTTGCGACTGCACACAGAATGAACCCCCTGTGTCAGGTGCAACTGCTACAACAACTGCTACAACCACCACCAGCAGTAACACACCAGCCAGAAGCATCTGCACGACAGCAGACTTGTGTCGCATTCGCTTAACGTTTTTGCTGGTACAACACGTGCCTCGAGCTGCGGATACATCAACCTTTGTGCATTATCTCGGGAGATGGCAAGTCAGTTGCTATAATCATGGAAGTTCCATGGTTAACAGCATGACAGCATGACGCAACCTGCAGCCCAGCAACCTGAAGCCATTAGCATGGCAGGCTGCTGATTGCCACAACACAGTCACACTGCAGTAACCCCAGATGGTTTCAGAGCCTCGAATCCCCTGAAACACTGTGTCCAAACTTACGCACTGATGCTGGTGTGCTGCAACCTGCAGCACTGAGTTTCGGCGTCGCTGCCAACTTGGTCAGCTTGAAGCTGCCTTGAAACAGTGGAAGAAAGGGCCGGCATTTCACTTGAACAGCAGTAAACACAGCTGCTGGGTGGCAGTCCAGGAGGCCTGTTAGCTGCAAGGAGCCCACAGTATCATTCTGCAGTGCTACTGCTTTTGACTAAGTCAAAACACAGCGACGTACCCTCAATTTCATTCTGCAATAGTGAAACACACAACGACGATCCCACAATATGATTCTGTAACAGTCAAAACACAACAGCTTGGGCATAATAGCTACCCATCAAAAGATTGGGCAGCATCTCCTCCCAGTCTGTTATGTACATCAAAAGTGTGCGTGTTGAAGCGTCGAGTTTGCGCTGTGCATGCACTGTATGCATCCCAACCTTCACTAGACACTTCTTTCAAGCTGCCTGTAGCCACACCACGGAGCAGCTGGGCAAGCATCCCAAGCCAGAACAGCAGTCAACACAGCGGCTGGCCAGCAGGCCAGAAGGACTGCTTGCTGCATGGAGACACACAAACACCCTGGATTATGAAACAGCCAAAACACACATTCAGTGGAACATGAATTCAGACATTAGCTTTGTTGACGGCTTAGACATGTCTGTTTGCCAGGTGCTGCCACTCCTGGATGCTGTGCAGCAACATGCCAGAGCCAATCCTCCTGATGTTCTTGACATGCCTTGTCAGCCTATGCAGGCATTCTGGCTTTGTGGCGGCCCACACAGGCTGCAGCCAGTTTGCCAGGTTCTGCCATTCCTGGATGCTGTGCAGCAGCATGCCTGTGCCAATCCTCGTGACGTTCTTGACATGCCTTGTCAGCCTATGCAGGCATTTTGGCTTTGTTGGCGGCCCACACAGGCTGCAGCCAGTTGGCCAGGTTCTGCCACTCCTGGATGCTGTGCAGCATCTGGCCCCTTCCGATCTTCCTGGTGCTGCCAACATCTGTGTTTCCCAGGAGCCTGTTTCTGATCTGGCCATTTACCAGAGGGAAGGAGCTGTTGCTGATGTCGTAAATCATTTCATTTGTGCCTGGGGCGCCGGGTTTCAGCATGCCGACGCGCACTGTGGTGGTTACGTTCAGGCCAATGTGAGCGCCCTGAGCATCTGTGGCATTTGCAAAGTCATGAGACACATACGAGATTTTGTAGCCCTCTGTCGAACCTGCAGGCCAGCAGCAGCAACAGCAGCAGCAGCAACAGCAGCAGCAGCAGCAGCAGCAGCAGCAGAAGCGCATGTTGACTTGCTATGCAGCAAGCTGCGTTACTTGCAGCGCTAATGCATGGACATAGTCTGCTCAGCAGCTGCAGCAGGCCTGGGCTGGGTCGGTATGCTGGGCGAACAGTCAACACATTTAAACTAAAAGAATTCACACATGACAGATGCACAGCTGCACATGTGCACGCGGCAGACAGATGCAACAGCACGCACAATGCTGCTTGGCGCTGCTGCAGCAGACCATGTGTGACTGTGTCTAGATGCCGTGCCATAGCTGCCATTGCAGCAACCCTGGTGCGCAGGACTGCCTTTGCTGTCACTGCCTAGTCTGTGCACTCCGCGCTGCTTCGGACAACCACAAACAACTGCATATGTGCAGTGTGTTGCGCATTGCCTGCCTGTGAAACAACTTGGCAACACAAGCAGCAGCCTCACCGAATGCTTTGTAGCCCGTGATACTGAGCTGCAGGACAGTATTGGTGACCCTGGTGGGCAGATACTTCAGATACCAATCATCCTTAGGATCGCCTTTCACAAAGCCAACCCGCATGTCTTTGCCTGTAACTGCATCGCTGCAGTTCCAAAAGGGGATTGGTGCCACCCGACACTTTGTCATTTGCAGCTCGATGAAGTCAAGTGAGGATCCAGCCTCAATGCGATCTTTTGCCCCAATGCAAGTTGTGCACTTCATTGACAGGTGGTCCACTGGATGTAGCAGCTGAAAGAGTGGTATGTCTTTGGCTGTAGCGTCACTGGGTGGGTACTTCACTCGTTTGTGCAGGTTGCGGTACAGCCAGTAGACTGCGTCAGCGGTGACGCCTTTGACCAGGCGATGCCTGCAGGCAGCAGCAGCAGCAGCACCACCACCACAGTCACGAGATGCAAGTGCTACATTCACAGCGTAATGAAAGGGTGTGGTCACGCCCCTCGACTGCATGTGTATAGGAGGACTGATGCATGGTGCTGCATCTGCAACAGTGATTGTGATTGCTTCATGCGCATGCTGAGTGTGATGCAGCAGTGTTGCCGCAGGTGTATTGGCCACTTGGCGCCTCACAACGCTGCCTGCTGCGAGCTGAAACGCCGGAATGTTTAGATCAAAGTGCGCTCAATGCGTTCGTACAGAGATAGCGGCGCCCGCTGCAACACCCCGCACAAGGCCGTGGTTTGGATCATGGCACTGGCTGGGCGTCAGCAGGCATGTACGAGCTACTGCTTCGATGCGATTTCGCTAGTGCCTGCTGCCATGGACAGCTGGCGACTCACTTTATAATTAGCCTGATGACTCCGGTCGTGGTATCGAGCCTGGAAGAGGTGAGGTCCTTCGTGTTCGCGAAGCTCCAGCCTTCTTTAGGAGTGGGCAGCCTGTCTGTAAGCTCTGGGAAGTCGCTGGGATCGAGTGGCAGCGTAATAGAAGATATTTCCACATCTTGACCGTTGCAGCAGATACAGAAAGCGATCAGCAAGCAGCAGGCGAGCGATGCTGCCACAGAGCAAGAGGAGGAACTTTGGGGGGCCATGGCAACAGCTGCCTTGAAGTGATCAAACGCGTGACTTGTACCCTTAAAACTGTACACGAGCTATAATGCACACAACGGACCACATGAAACAGGCAAGCAGAATATGTCAGGAACAATCTTTCTGACTGTCACGTGACAGCGCACTGACTGTTTCTGACCGAAAGCTGTGCAGTCCCCTGCACACTCACTCCCGCTTTAAATGAATCATACAGTTTGATCCTTTTTTCACATGACTGCACGCCAACAAAGCAAGGAAGGCAAGCATATGAACAGTGTCTGCATTGCAGCAGCTGTGTATCTGTGTCCGGCTAGGACCCCAGCGCACACCAGGGCCTGACAACTGGGTGCAAATAGTTGCAGGAAACACTTTGAAACCTACGCCGGCACTCGCACAGCCAGTCTCGTCATGTTCTCAGGTCGCATTCTGACTCATTTACCAGAACACCACCACACTCTTCACATCTGGCGTGATGATGATGATGACTCTTCACATCTGGCGTGAGAGCGCGACACACGGGTTAAGCAAATCATTTGCATGATGTACACAACATACAGGCTCATCAGCACACAATCATTGATGTTGTTGCTGCTGCTGCTGCTGCTGCTCCTGCTGCTGCTGCTGCACAGCCTCTGAAGCACCCTCTGGTCATCAGGCTGATATACAACAGCAGCTGCACCATTGAACCATCTACCTGCCCTCCACCCTCATCCAGCGTGCTGCCATGCGCCTGCAGCCCTTCTTGTGGCTCCTCCAACCAGCAGCCTGGCAGGCAGCACTGCAGTAGCGGCAGCCGCACCCCGCACACGTGCCGCGCAGCTGCCGCCTCCGACACACCACGCAGCTCAACACACCCGGGGTTGTTGCACACCACAGGCAGCGGCGCAACAGCTGCCAGCGTCCTGCAAACAACCAATGCATCATGATACGCCTGCTGTACCTCTGCCATGGCCTCGCTGCTAAGTGCAGCTGCATATGGCTCTCCAAAAGACCTGTCTGTCGCCAGGGCTTCCAGCTTTGCATCAATGCTGTCTAGCAGTGCAGTGACCCTATCTTGGTTCCACTGCTGCTGGTAGGCTGCAGCTGCAGCCGCCAGCTTGCGCGACTCATGCAGCCGCAGCAGGTGCTGCCAGCGGACAGGCTGGCTACTGCTGCCGCTGCTGCTGCTGCTGCTGCTGCTGTGGTGACCCTGGTTCAGCTCTGTTGGTACGGACTGCGTCACTGCATCTCCTGCTGCTGCTGCTCCTTCTGTGGAGCTTGGAATGCATGCCTGAGAAAGCCCTGCATCCTGCTGCTACTACTGCTGCTGTAGCTGCTGCTGCCCTTGCTCTTGCGGGCCCAGCTGATACACCTGAGCGTACACTGCAAACATCGAGTGCCACACCCGCACCATGTTTGCCATCGTCTTCTGCCACAACATCTGTGCTGTGACGTTGACTGGCTCCGCTGCTGCATCATCCGCCAGCCCTTTTTGAATCAGGCCTGCAGCCGCTGCACCTGGAAGCTCTGCAAATGCTGCGCCCAAGCCATGCAGCAAGGCCGCGCGCGATCAGCACTGTCAAGAACACAGCACTGGCCCTGGCTTGATCACCGCTGCTGCTGCTGCTGCTGCTGCTGCTGCTGTTGCCGCTGCTGCTGCTGCTGCTGCTGCTGCTGCTGCTTGCTGCCTCAATCGCCGGGATCAGCAGCCGGCCAAAGTGCGCCAGCACTGGCAGCAGCACACCAGCACCCATAATGTAAAACGCAGTTGGTAGATCATCTTGCTCTTCACTGCACTCCTCACCATCTTCCGGTGTTTCTGGTGCTGTTTTTGGTGCTCCATACCGCCTCGACTGCCGCACACAGCTTCGTTATGCTGGCCAGCGCCGAGCCCAGTGCTGCTGTTGCTGCAGGGCTGCTCAGCAGCTCTGCCAGCCCCTTGGTGCCGATCCTGCTGCTGCCATTCTGAAACAGCTGCAGCAGCGGCACGATGTTCAGAAGCGGTTGCAGGTGCTCTGACCTCGCGCAGGCGTCCAGGAACTGGAAGAATTGCACCGGGTGCTTGCGCGCCAGCTGGCTGGTGAACAGCTCACGGCGGGTGTATGTTGCTGCACTCTCATCGTCGTCTGCATGCCGTTGCGGCAAGGGAACAAATTCAGCACAAGATGCAAAAACGGTGCAAGTCAGTGTTGTTTGTTTCCTGATGTACAAACCTCTGGATAGTGCATGCTGATCTTGCTGTGATGGATCACAAGAATACAAAGACAACAACTGTGTGCTACGGCGCTTATCAACCAGCAGCGCACACCAGGCACATGTGGCATGGCCCCACTGACCTTGCGCCCTGACATGCTTCCACTGTATGTCTAGAGGTCTCCTGCAGCACTAGTGTCCTCGTTCCCTTCAGGTCACGCAGTTCAGGGTTCAGCCATGAAAATCTGAAAGCCACATACCTGCCATCCAAAGCTGCACTGTCTCCATCAGCTGAGACACACTCATGTGCTGTCCCTCTTCTTCCATAAACAGCCGCGCGTCCAGGCTGCCGCAGTGCACCGCCAGGCTCAGGCCCTGCAGCAGCACCTGCCCGCCACCCTGCTGCAGCAGCTGCATCTGCGGCTGCCACTGCACACTGGCCCACAGTGCACTGATCTGCGTGTGCAGCACTCGGCTGCACCACAGAAGCAGATCTTGAGCAGGCGACAGTGCATTGTGTGCCTGGTGTAAGCTCTGCATCTCTTCAATGTCGATCGCTGCTTCATCATCTAACTGTAGCAGCGCCTGCTGCTGCTCTGTCAGGCTGTAGTAGCACTGCTGCCAGTGACAAGCAGCCCGCAGCAGCAGCTGCACCAGCAGCTGCAGCACAGCCGCAGACAGCTTGGCATAGCCGCTGCTGCTGCTGCTGCTGCTGATGCCATTGATTCTGACATCCGACGCATCAAGGCAAAGCGTCATTTCACGTAGTGCACGCTTCACATCATCTGGTGACGCGAGACTGTTTGCAGCAGCAAGGAATGCATCACCTGGCAGCAGCTGCTGCAGCTGCTGCTGCGGGCTTGGCAGCAGCAGCAGATCGCCGCGCATGCGCCTGCCCAGCTGCCGCCGCTGCTGCTGCTGCTGCAGCTGCTGCTGCTGGTACTGCACATGCTGCTTGTGCAGCCACACGCAGTGTGTTGCCCGCAGCTGCAGCACGCACGCCGTCACTGTTGGCTGTGCAAGGAACTTGCGGCACCTGCAGGCCCCTTGGGAGCTCACAGGCAGCATCAACCTCAGCGCAACAGCAATCAGACGCTTCGGGATGTCCCGGATGTCATCACACACCTGCTTTGTCATCGCATCCGGCGCCTCGCCGCCGCTGCTGCTGCTGCTGCTGCCGCTGCTGCTGCTGCTGCCAGCCGATCTGTTGAACATTGCCGCTGCCGCAGCCGCACTCACACCCGGAGAGGCCCGCAGCAAGCCTGCAACTGCTGCAAACTTCACCAGCTGCAGCACAGCCTCCTCTGCCCATGTCCAGAAAGCAGCCCCATATGTGTGGCTGCAGGAGTCGGTGGTATGCAATGTGGGGAGCAGCCTCAGCAGCTGTAATGCTGCAGCCATGGGCTTGCACACTGCTGTCTGGCTGCACCCGACGAGGTGTTGAGATGCCTTTGACAGGAAGCCTGGCAGCTGCTGCAGCAGGCCTGCGGCAAGATGTTGAGCACAACAGCATGGCGTACAGCAGGCAGATGTGGCGGTTGACACAGCACATCAGGAAGGTGGCGGCCGGGCTTTGCATGAACTGAGCGTGGCAGCGAAAGGGCTACAAACAGTCCTCAGAAAGGGCAGCTGCCACTCGCATCACCTGACTGGGTCAGCTCCTCATCCAGCTGCATGAGCAGCTCAACTGGCTGGCCACATGTTGCTAGGCCCTGCCTGCGCAACGCTGCAGTGCAAGTCCTCCACTGTCGTGTGCAGTACAGCCTCACCTGTTTGGGTGAGCTGCTTGTCGAGCTGAGTGAGCGCCTGATGCTGCCCTGGTAGGTCTTCAGCCTCTAAGCTCAGTGCACACTCCAGCACAGCGCACAGCGCTGCACACACCAGCCGGCACAGGGGCAGCAGCAGCAGCAGCAGCAGCAGCAGCAGCAGCAGCAGCAGCAGCAGGTTGTGTGTGAAAAGCACCTCATGTGCAGCACATGGACGCCAGCACCCCCTATGCCAGGTGTGCAGCTGCAGCGCGCACTGCAACATGATGCAGCGATGTTTAGCCCAGTGTAACTGCGTTACTGTTGGTGCACTGGTGCATCACAATCACATACGCCTGCCAACTGCTTGGGCCATGCGGGTGTGTTGTGTGGGGAGTGATCCGACAATCTCTCATGAGTCAGCGTGCGGCTGTGCTGCTAACCCCCACACATTGCACATTGAGCATGGAGGAGCACAGCGCAGCACTGCAGCGGTTGCGCTAGTGCACACCACATTAATTAATATAGTCGACTGCGGCTGATGCGCTGCTGCACCCCACCTGTGGTGCACGCTTGCCACAGCTCGCCATGCACAGAGCTGGTGGTGCTGCTGCTGCTGCTGCCACCACTGCCGGTGCTGCTGCTGCTGACTGCTGCTGCTGACTGCTGCTGCAGCACTGCCATCTGAGCTGGTGGTGTTGCTGCTGCTGCCACCACTGCTGCTGCTGCTGACTGCTGCTGAAGCATTGACATCTGCGTTGCTGCAATGTGCCGCCCCCAGTGCGGGCAGCTGTAGCGCCTCCGGCGACTGCTGAAGCCACACCAGCAGCTGTGCCAAAACTGCCGCAGTGCGAGACGCAGAGCTTCTGTCTAGGTACTCCTGAACCGGCTGCTCAACGCCACTCTGCCTGTAGGTGTCCAAGCTGCGCTGTAGATCTCGAATGACTCCAGTGATGTTGCTAGCTGTTTGCGCCGTTGCTTGAAGCGCTGCAGCATGATATGCGCTGCAGGGCTGTGCTGGCGGCCGCTGCAGAAGCTCCACCTGTAATGGCTGCCGCCACAGGCGGCGGATGTTGTTTCCGATAGCAGCACACTCGCCGCACACCTGCAAAGAGAGAACCAACACTGCTAAATAGTCCCCATCAGCTAGGCTGAGCAGTGGACGGTGTTGCTTACTGTGGTGTCAACATTGTTGACGGCAACGTGGAGTAAGTACTTGAAGTTGAAGATGCAGGAGAGTCATGCAGCAATGCTGCTGCTGCGCTGCTGCTGCTGCTGCTGCTGATGATGATGATGATGATGATGATGATGCTGGCAGCAGGCCCTGGGGATCAGCTTATCGCAGAACAGGATGCACGCCTTACCCCTGAAATTATGTGCCGTGTCTCGAGTGCAAAATCAGAAACTGTGCTGCATGCAGTGTCCATTAGAGCTCTGGTGCCAGCCGTAGCCCTCATCCAGATGCTTGCTTCCGCTGCTTTTGTGGTATGCACACACAAAGCTAAATGTGCAAGTTTATATGTTTTCAGGGACCAGCTGCAGAAAGCTGTACACGTTGCCGTTGCAGTGTCATCGAGCGGGGACCAGCAGGAACGCACGCACAGCGATTGAATGGGCACGAAAGGTGTCACATTTGACTATGTTCAGACTAAAGTCAACAAGCGGCCATTGTACGGCATGAGTAACCACTCCGACTGAGTGCTTCAAGTGCTGACAGCCCTGACCTGAGGGTTCTGCATCATGAACAGCTTCTGCCTGGGGACCCCAGGGCTACCTCAACTGTCTTGCAGTGCTGTCGAGTATGAACTTTTAGTTATTTGACGCATAAGTAGAAAAACAGCTCCAAGCTGTTTCACTGGATCAACCGAACAGCAAGTTTCGCGTCAGCGCTAGCGCACTGGTCACCAGCAGTGCTCAGCAGGCTGGCTGCCCCTACACAGTGTGATGTACAGAACAGGAAGCATGCTTGCGCTCCGTCCAAGAATGAACGGGCGAGGTTACTCTTGTAACTTCCACAATGTGAATGCTTCTTTTCAGCCAGCCTGCCACGGCTGCAGTGCACAGCAGGCACAACCCTTCATCAGCCGTCCACCCTCATCCCGCATGCCGCCATGCGCCTGCAGCCCTTCTTGTGGCTCCTCCGGCCAGCAGCCTGACAGGCAGCACTGCAGTAGCGGCACCCGCAGCCAGCGCATATGTGCCGCGCAGCTGCCGCCTCTGACACACCACGCAGCTCGCCACACCCGGGGTTGTTGCACACCACAGGCAGCGGCGCAACAGCCGTCAGCGCCCTGCAGAAAGTTAGTGCATCCTGATACAGCTGCCGCATACGTCGAACCTGTTCTTGGTGATTAGATACCGCTCCCTGGAATTCGGCTTTGGTGCTGTTCCTAGCAACCTGCTCAATTGCTGGCAGCTGCAGCAGTGCAGCAACGGCACCTGCATCCCAGCTGCTGCTGAAGGCTGCACCTGCAGCCGCCAGCTTGCGCGACTCATGCAGCCGCAGCAGGTACTGCCAGCACACAGCCCTGCTGCTGCTGCTGCTGCTGCTGCTGCTGGACTGCCCAGCAGGACAAACTGCTGGTTCTGCTTCTGCCGCTGCTGCTGCCGATGATGACTCGCAGCTACCTCCAGTGCCGGCTGCATGCAGGCCGGGCAGGCACAGCTGCAGCGTGGCATGCAGGTCAGTGAACACCTGCAGCACTCCCTGCAAGTACTGCAGCTCAAAGCTGTAGCCAGTGATCCCCCTGTGCCCCTCCCATGACAGTTCTGCAGGCAGCCACACAGCAGCCTCATGCAGCGACACAAGGCCCCGGCACAGCAGCACCGATAGATACACAGCGCTGGCCCTGGCCTGCTCATTACTGCTGCTGCTGCTGCTGCTGTTGCTGCTCACACTGGCGCTGCTACGCTCTCCAGAAGCAGCGCCAGCAGGCTGCTCCACTGCTACTGCTGCTGCTGTTGCTGCTGCTGCTGCTGCTGCATCCCACACTGCGGGCTGCAGCACGCTGCTCAGCCTCTTGAGGGCCTGCGCTAGCTGCTGAGGCTACAGCAGGCAGCCGCTTGTGTCCTCAACCTTGCTGCCCACTTCACCTCTGATGTGCAGCGAACACAGCTTCAGGCTGCTGCCCAGCGCCGAGCCCAGTGCCGCTGCTGCTGCGGGGCTGCTCAGCAGCTCTGCCAGCCCTTTGGTGCCGACCTTGGCACAACCGTGAACCAGCACATTAACAAAAGGCAGGGTGTGCTCTGCTGTCAGCCGCCCCGACCTCGCGCAGATGTCCAGGAACTGGAAGAAGGGCACCGGGTGCTGTCGCGCCAGCTGGCTGGTGAACAGCTCCTGGCCAACGCATAATGCGCCCTCCTTTGGACCTGCA
Source organism: Tetradesmus obliquus (assembly GCA_030272155.1). Taxonomy (NCBI): domain Eukaryota; kingdom Viridiplantae; phylum Chlorophyta; class Chlorophyceae; order Sphaeropleales; family Scenedesmaceae; genus Tetradesmus; species Tetradesmus obliquus. Next base: position 7,054,946 of record CP126193.1, on the reverse strand, counting down.
CAGCAGCAGCAGCAGCAGCAGCAGCAGCAGCAGCAGTAGCAGCAGTAGCAGCAGAAGCAGCAGCACAACAGGTTCAACGCGGGGTCTAGCAGCACCAAGCGGGTCCAGAGCCCAGCAGCTGCCAGCAAGTCCAACAGGCTGAACTTCAGTCACGCTGCACACAAGCCATCCCCTGCTAAGGTCGCCAGAGCATACAGAGCGACATAAGAGACCCCATTCAAGGTGAAGTTGGCCTCAGACAGCTGCGCAGGGCTGCATGCACATCCCTGCTGCACTCACACCCGCTGCACGGCACGTTGTCCACACACCTGCAACCTCCCTCTGGCCTTCAGGCAGCTGCATGCACGACCCTGCATTGCAGGGCCTGCAGCACTCACACCCGCTGCACGGCACGTTGTCCACACCACCACTGTTGCAGATTTTTGCACTATATGATCTTGTAGCAGGCTCATTGCATGCAACACCTGTGCCGTCCAGCACCTCACCTATGTCTGATTTGATCACCAGCAGCAGCTGCTGCGCCCCCCAACCCCGAGAGCAACCGCGGCTGCTGCAGCAGTGCATCGCCAGCGTCAGGGCCAGCAGCAGCACCTGCCCGCCTCCCTGCTGCAACAGCTCCATCGGCGTCTGCCACCGCTGGTTTGCCCAAAGCACCCTCGTCTGCTGCAGCAGCAGCCGGCAGCAGTTGATCAGGAGCTTGTGAGCTTGCTGCACCTGCCCACAGACCTCTTGCAGTGCCTCTGGGGCGCCATCGCCCTGGCAGTCAGCTCCCCACGTCAGCAGCAGCTGCTGCTGCTCTGCTGGCAGCAGCAGGTACTGCCGCTGCCACTCCACACACGCCCGCAGCAGCAGCTCCACTGTCAGCTGCAGCGCAGCAGCAGACAGCACCGACGAGCTGCTGCTGCAACTGTTGATGTGGCGCTGCAGTGTTGCAATCAGGTCAGCAGCTTCACCGCATTCCATCCTCCGCAGATACTCTTCACACACACCTAAGGTCCCAGCTGTTTTTACTGCTTCAACATGAGCCGCTAGGAAGGCATCACCCGGCAGCAGCTGCGCGAGCCGCTGCCGCGCACCCGGCAGCCGCAGCAGCTGCCGTACGTCAGCACGCAGGCGCTTGCTCAGCAGCTGCATCACCCCACCCTGCTGCTGCTGCTGCATGTGGAGGCAGCGCATGGCGAGCAGCTGCAGGGCTACCTCTGCCACTACAGGCTGAGACAGCAAGCCGCGCTCATAAGGTTCTCCACGCCCCCAGCAAAACAGGCTGGATGTGGTCGCTGTGATGCCTGGGTATATGCTGCTGCCCACAGTACTGCTGCCGCTGCTGCTGCTGCTGCTGCTTGTCCTCAGGCTCAGCCGTGCAGCTGCTGCTGCCTCTGCTGTGCCGCCCGGCAGAGCCTTCAGCAGCCCTGCAGCCGCTGCAAAGTTCAGCAGCTGCTGCAGCAGCTCAGCTGCCCATGGTGCTTGCACACACATGATGGCACATGCGTTGTGCGTCACCACATTGACTGCTAGCCTGATCATGCGCACTGTCGTGCTTAGGGGGCAGGCTTGCCAGTGGCTGCCCAGCTGCTGCGATGAGCTGCACGGACTGCTGCACAAAGTGTGGCAGCTGCTGCAGCAAGCCTGCAGCGGCAGCAGCAGCAGCAGCAGCAGCAGGGGTTTCAGGTCTTCAGCTGCTGCAGCAAGCTTCACATACACTCTGCTCAAAGGTCGAGGCATCAGCTCACTAGCTTCACAGGTGCTATCGCTCACCCTGCAGAACTGCTTGCTTCCTGCTGCTGCTGGTTACCTATGACACACAGAGTTGCATGAGCCTCTAGCAAACTGCCAATTGGCTGCTGCTGCATGTTCGCAATGACAGACATGCATCAGCCCGTTGCTCACCTGACTGGGTTAGCTCCTCGGCTGCTTGCAGGAGTAGCCTGCTGCTGCTGCTGCTGCTGCTGCTGCTGCTGCTGTTGTGGATCAGGCACACGCAGAGATGCTGTAGCAGCGTCTCAAGCGCTGCAGGCAAAGCAAATGCAGAGTGCAGGTCAGGCATGCGTCAGCAACAGGTGCAGTGGGAGAGCACGGCAACAAGCTTCCGGCATTAGGCGCAAAGTGTGGCCAGCAGCGTAGTAGTTGCGGTTGCCCCCTGCAGCTATGATAGGTGTCGTGCACTGCTGCACAGGCGGTGATGAAACAGGCAGCTGTGACACCAACCCAGTTGCTCTTGTTTAGCAGTGCTGCCAAGACAGGGTAGTCGCTAGATCCATGGCCTAAGGGCTGCAACAATGTCAGCTGCAACCACCATCATCAACAACACGTTACAGTTCACAGCAACACTGGCAGTCACACTGAAGAGATGGAGGACAGGGCATTGTTGCATTATAAGCTTTGTTGTGTGCCAGCAGTCGAACTACAGTAGTTCTGCTGCCAAATGTGCTCGTTCATCACATAGCAGCGTTGTACCTTGGTTGCAGGATAACCACAGCGCACAGCAGCTGCTGATATCTTCAACCTCAGCTGTACGTCCAGCCAGTGCAGGCAGCTGCAGCAGCTCTGGCCGCTGCTGCAGCCACACCAGCAGCCGCGCAAGCGTTGCCACCGCGCGGCAAAGGTGCAGCTCAGAAGGCCTTCTCGGCTGCCGCCCATGCTCTGGCCATTGAATGTTTGATTCAGTTGCGCATCCAGTAATTTGGCCTTCTCAATACTTTTCACAAACAAGCGAGGGTGTTTGGCGCTGGTGTGCTCGTTTGGTGGCCGCTGCAGCAGCTTGGCATGTGCCGACTGCTTCCACAAGCGGCTCAAGGAGGATGCAGCATCAGCGCTTGCAGAGCAAACCTGCAGAAATAGGCAGACAGCAGAATGTTTGAAGTCAAACAAAATCAGACAATCCCTGTCAAGGAGGCACAGACCTCAACATAGTGATGTCCTGGCTGCAGCAGGAGGCGCTAGTTGCTGCTGCACAGCAGGGCCTTCCATCGCAGGGTAATGCACGAGCACCGCAAGTTAAGTTGCATGTGCGATGCATAACAATTTGCAATAGATTCACCTCTTCAAACAGCTCCAGCTCCAGCGGGTTCGGCCCATCCTCCACCCTCTGCTGCTGCATGGCAGTAAGGGCGCGCTACGGCGCCAGTTTCAAATGTTTTCAACTTTGGCGTGATGCAATCAAACTTAAATATAGTCTTAGTGGTTTATTTGTGGGATCGGCTGCAGTCCAGGTGCACGGACTTCTTATCAGCGATGTGTGCTGCATGTGCGCAGGGAGCTGGTGTCGTGTCTGCCGCGTCCGTGGCAGCGACGTACGAACATTCAACCGAAGGCTTACTCAACCATAGTACACACAGTGTCACGCCGTATCTTTTCGCATAAGCTGCTGAACAGTGCTTCAGTTACTGACAGGCATGTCATGTGACAGCCCACGGGCTCCAGGGGGTGGGAGCACAGTTGGCAACTGTCCTGGTTCTGGTGTTGGCAGCAGCTGTTGCACAGCGTAAACTGCTCATTGTGGCTCTCCAATAAACACAATCTTTCAGCCCCTCCTGTTCTAGATCTTTTAAGACAGCCCACTGCACCCTGCTGAGCCCAGAACAAAGTGTCACATCTCCAGCTTCCAGAGGCATAAACCGCCGCCGACTGCTGCCCAAGTGCTTCACACCAGACTGCTCTACTGATCTGTGCCAGTGGTGCTGCTCAATCACCGTTTGTGTGTTACGCGACGGGAACACAGCCTGCTTTTGAGCCATTGACAGGCTCATCAGCAACCACCTACTCCATGCCATCAACTGGATTCGGCCATTGACTATAACGCACTGGCATGCTGCATGATGGCAACCAGCCCCTAATCATTACTAGACGTACAGCAGCCCCGCTTCGCTTAGCTACTGCACGGCATCCTTCTGCACCGTCGATTCCTTGCTCCTTGCGGGGTTCGAGTTACCACCACGCGTGAGCAGCTGCCGCCTTGGCCGCTTTGGTCAACCACTGACAAATCCAGGAGTCCACAGTTGTCGGCCTGCCCCACCACAAACACGCTGCTGTAGGCAGACCCTTCAGCAGCGCCGCCATGCAGGCACAGCCCTCCGCATCAAGCTTCAAGCTTGAGAGAAGTTCTCAAGCACCTGCAGCAGCAGCAGCAACAGCAAATTAAGTTGTTCTGCATAAGGCAAACATCACGCCTGTTATCGTCGCATCCACCACAGCAGCATGCAGTGTCTCAATCCCAACAACCACGCACAAGCACGCAACATTACACTGAGATGCTAGATTCAAGGCTCACCTTAGACGCCACGCCACCGTCCGCCCGATCATCCACTGTGTACTCCACATGGCGTGTGGAACGAGAAGTACTGCTGCTGCTGCTGCTGCTGCTGTTGCCGCCGCCGCCGCCGCAGCTGCTGCTGCTGCTGTCGTCGAGCACAGCTGCACCCAAACGACTTTTGCCGTTCCTATAGGCTAGCAGGCTGCTTTCCGTCCACCCTCATCCCGCATGCTGCCATGCGCCTACAGCCCTTCTTGTGGCTCCTCCAGCCAGCAGCCTGGCAGGCAGCGCTGCAGTAGCGGCAGCCGCACCCCGCACACACGTGCCGCGCAGCTGCCGCCTCCGACACACCACGCAGCTCAACACACCCGGGGTGGTTGCACACCACGGGCAGCGGCGCAACAGCCGTCAAAGCCCTGCAGAAAGTCAGTGCATCCTGATACAGTTGCTGCAAGCGCTGCGTCTCTTCTGTGTTGACAGGTGTCGCTGGTTGAGACACTGCTGCTGTGCTACTGGCAGCAGCCTGCTGTTCAATGCCCTGCAGCTGAAGCAGTGCAGCAATAGCACCTGCATCCCACTTGCTGCTGAAGGCTGCAGCTGCAGCCGCCAGCTTGCGCGACTCATGCAGCCGCAGCAGGTACTGCCAGAGCACAGCCTGGCTGCTGCTGCTGCTGCTGCTGCTGCTTGCCTGCCCAAGCGGACGAACTGCTGCTGCTGCTGCTGTTGCTGCTGCTGCTGCTGCTGCTGCTGGATCACAGCTACCTTCAGTGCCAGCTGCGTGCAGGCCAGGCAGGCACAGCTGCAGCGTGGCGTACAGGTCGCAAAACACCCACAGCACTCCCTGCATCAGCTGCTGGCCACAAACAGAGCCAGCAAGCCCCACCACCTGCTGCTGCTGCAGCTGCTGCTCAGGTGCCACATTAGCCGGCTGCCGCACCACAGCCTCATGCACACTCACAAGACCCCGGCACAGCAGCACGGATATGAAAACGGCACTGGCCCTGGCCTGCTCATAACTGCTGCTGCTGCTGTTGCTGCTGCATCCTGCAGCGCCAGCAGACTGATCGGTTGCTGCTGCTGCTGCTGCTGCTGCTGCTGCTGCTGCTGCTGCTGCTGCATCCTGCAACGCTGGCTGCAGTACGCTGCTGAGCTGTCTCAGGAGCTGCACCAACCGCCGAGGCAATTTGTACTCGCCGTACATTGCGGCGCTGCCCGCAAGTGCCTCCAGCACGCCGCTGACTTGCACTCTGATGTGCAGCATGCACACCTTGAGGCAGCTGCACAGCGCCGAGCCCAGTGCTGCTGCTGCTGCTGGGCTGCCGAGCAGCTCTGCCAGCCCCTTGCTGCCCTGTTTGCCACAGCCGTGAACCAGCACGGTTGCACAAGGGAGCAAAGAGTCTGGGCCCAGCTGGCTTGACCTTGCGCAGATGTCCAGGAACTGGCAGAAGGGCACCAGGTGCTTGCGCGCCAGCTGGCTGGCAAACATCTGCCCGCGCACGCTCAGCACAGGATCGCCAGACACTGCACGGCAGCAGCAGCAGCACACACAGCGCGGCGCAGCGCAAGAGTGAGCGGGACCCGCAAGTGAAGCAGGGAAGCAAGCCGATCTGCAGTGGTGCTGCACATGCTCTCTTTCCTCCCATGGCCAGCCAGAGTATGCAGAGAATGACAGGTTTAGACGCCAGGCAGTGTGGTGTAGACTCGAATAGGTGTGCAAGGCGAGGATTGCTGAGACTTATGCTTGCTTCCGCCGCTGCCGGCCATGGCCAACGAGTTGCTGCATTCAGGATGAAATGGTGGACACAACACAGAACATATGATGCCACACGGTGAACGTAACATGGGGTACGCTTGCACAGGTTATGCGACAGCCGAGTGCGCACATCCTTGCAGCGCTCAAGCCTGCTGCAGCACATGCTGGCTTATCCATGCATAGTGCCACTTATCACTGCCACCAAGCTCTGCACTGCACTGCACGCTCTGCAGTGCATTGCCGGCTCTTCAAAGCCTCACAACAATGGGTTGCTGCAGCGCGGAATGGCTCATGACTGCCTAACGACCACTCATCGCTAAACATCAAGCTCTGCATTGCACAGTCTGCAGTGCATTGTCGGCTCTTCACACTTTCATCAAGCCTCACCTACAATCGGCTTCAACACCAGCAAGAGTGGCATGTCCTCCATCCCAAGGGAGCACCCCAAGCTGCCGCAGCGCACCGCCAGCGTCATCCCCAGCAGCAGCACCTGCCCGCCGCCCTGCTGCAGCAGCTGAGACAGCGTCTGCCACTGCCCATTGGCCCAGAGCTGTCCCGACTGCTGCACTAGCAGCTGGCAGCACCCCTTCAGTAGCCTGTGAGCTGGCCGCATCAGATCCTCCACTTCATATACTGCCTCCGGAGCATCATCGTATTCATATTCATCTCCCCACGTCAGCACCAGCTGCTGCTGCGCGTCCGGCAGCAGCAGGTACTGCCGTTCCCACTCCAGTGCAGCCTGCAGCAGCAGCTCGGCTGTCAGCTGCAGCGCCGCAGCAGACAGCACAAGCGCGCCGCCACCGCCACCGCTGCTGCTGCTGCTGCTGATGTCCAGGTGGCTGTGCAGCACAGCAACCTGATCAGCGGTAACCCCGCAATGCAACCTGTAGAAGACTTCAGCTGAGTCACCTGAGGCACTTGCCTGCCTGGTTACCTCCTCGGATTGCACAGCCATGAATGCGTCACTTGGCAGCAGCTGCGCTAGCCGCTGCCGTGCACCTGGCAGCTGCAGCAGCCGCCGCACGTCAGCACGCATGCGCTTGCTCACCTGCTGCAACACACCACCCTGCTGCTGCTGCTGCTGCTGCTCTGCGGTTACGCTGCCATACTGCTTGTACATGTAGAGGCAGCGCATGGCAAGCAGCTGCAGCGCAACCTCTGCAGCCACTGGCTGAGACAGCAAGTACCGGCCCTGGTGGTTGCGCAGGGCAACAGAATGGCGAAACAGGGTGGCTGTGGTGTCTGCGACAATCAAACAGCCGGTGCTGCAGCCAGAGTCTGCACCTAAACCAGCACTGCTGCTGCTGCTGCTGCTGCTGCTGCTGCTTGTCCTCAGGCTCAAACGTGCAGCTGCTGCTGCCTCTGCTGTGCCGCCCGGCAGAGCCTTCAGCACCCCTGCAGCTGCTGCAAAGTTCAGCAGCTGCTGCAGCGCCTCAGCTGCCCATGACTGATGAACACCGCAGCTGATCGCGCATGCATCCTCCGTGATCAGGTTGGTCACTGCCTGCAGCAAGCGCACGCTTGTGACGACTGAAGTGCCTGGTAGCGGCTGCCCTGCTGCTGCGATGAGCTGCACAGACTGCCACAGGAAGCGCGGCAGCTGCTGCAGCAAGCCTGCAGCAGCAGCAGCAGCAGCAGCAGAACACACACTGGTGATCAACAAAGTGCAGGCACCACGCACAAGTATGAAACTGGGCGAGCAGCGGGACATGCCTTGCGCAAAGTTTGCAAGACCCAGCGTTGAGAGTACTCGCAAACTCCCTAGAATACACCAACGCCTGGCCACTGCTGCTGCTGCTGCCTGAGATCTGCTGCTGCTGCTGCAAGCTTCACATCACTCTCCTCAAAGAGTAGATCAGCAGCAACACACCTCCCACAGCCTTGCAGCCGCAACGCTGCTGCCAAAGCCAGAGTGCCACACTTGCATCAGTCTCTGCTCACCAGACTTAACCAGCTCCTCGCCTGCTTGCAGCAGCAGCCTGCTGCTGCTGCTGCTGCTGTCCTCGCTCTGCCGCGTGCTGAGGCAGTACAGGTGCACGGTCTCCAGCAGCGACTGCAGCGCTGCAGGCACACACAGCAGACCCATAGCAAACATGACATGAACAGCTATGTCTGTAGCAGGTGCGGTGGCTCAGCATGGCACGAGCCATGCAGCATAAGATATGCAGATAGATATGCAGATAAGATACAGGTGCAGCACCGGCGATGCCTCTCGCAGCAGGGACAGATGTTGTGCACAACTGTACGAGCGATGATGCAACAAGCCTCCAAGATAAGCACACAATTACCACTAGCTACTGCAGTGCTGCCACACCGATGGCAGACTGCAAGACCCAGAGAATCTCCTGATGTCAGCTGTGCAATCTTGTCACTATTGCGACAGGCCCAGAGCAATAAGCATTCAGCCGATTTTGCCTGCTGAGATGGAAATGGGGCAGTGCTGTGTTGAGAGTCATACTGTCTGTAACCGAAGACACACACTGAGGTGTGCTGCTGCTGCTGGAGTTGCTGGAGTTGCTCGCTGCCAGTGCTCACTGAACAGAACAGCCCGCTGATGAAACAGGCGCGCCATACCTTGGTTGCAGTGGAACCACAGCTTACAGCAGTTGACAGCTTTTGACCCGTAGACTTCTTCTGCCATACTGGGCAGCTGCAGCAGCTCCGGCCGCTGCTGCAGCCACACCAGCAGCCGGGCAAGCGTTGACACCGGCCGCGCAGCAAGCGTGCAAATTAAGAGACCCTCCACGGCCCTGTATTCGCCGCTGCTCACCCACTGCATGCTGCCAGTCATGTAATTGTTCAACTTTGCAGCGTTTGAAGTGCAGTCCTCAAATAGCAGGGCATGTTTGGCGCTGGTGTGCTCGTTTGGTGGCCGCTGCAGCAGCTTGGCGTGTGCTGACTGCTTCCACAGGCGGCTCAAGGAGGATGCAGCATCAGCACTGGCAGAGCAAACCTGCAGAGCAAACCAGATTTACAAACAACAAAATCAGAACACGATAAAGTAGATGACAGCTGCCAAGGCTGCACACACATCAGATGCGTAACCTGTGTGCTACAGGAGCTCCCTGCTGCTGGTGCAGTGGGGTGCCTGCATAGGCAGGTTCTTGCATAGGAAGCATGATGCACGACAACCAATACATTCACTGCAAGTTCACATGCCCCTGAAGGTTACTGATCTCACCCTTCGGAATCCCTCTGGCTCTGGCTGGTTCGGCCCACCCTGCCCCCTCTGCTGCTGCATGGCAGGAGCTGCGTGAGAGTGCTCAACTTATCGCTCAGTAAATTATTGAAAGATGTTTGAAGTAGTTTGTGAGGCTAAATGATGGTATCGGCGCGCCCCAGGCTCACGGTCTTCGACAACCAGATTTGAATTTTGTGCGGCAAGTGTGCAGGGTGATACTGCCGTGTGTTGCAGCGGAGATTGCTGAATGGATTGCATCTGCAAATGTTTGCGTACTGTCCACAGCAACCAGGGCGTCAAGACAGTCAAGTCGCAGTAATTCGGTGACAGTCACTGACAGTCACCCTGGTTGTAGGGTCCGACAGACCTGAGTGATGAGGTGCCACGCAAGCAACCCAAGACCGCTGCTAAAATAGTCACACACATTTTACAATGATCCCAGCTTCACCACCCAAAGGACATACCCAGCCCACAGCGCAGCAACAGCAAGCACTGCCGAGCTGCTGCAGAGGTGAAGGCTTCACAGCGACCAGCTAATCTGCATCAGGCAATAAGCTCTACTGCTGTGCCGGCAGCGCTGCCCCAATCTCCACGCGCGAGCAGCCGCCTGCTTTCACGACTGTGTCCACGCTGGCAAACTCGCGCGTGACAAAGCTGTTGGCCTGCCCCACCACAAACACGCTGCTGTAGGGCAGACCCTTGAGCAGCGCCGCCACGCAGGCACAGCCCTCCTCATCGAGCTTCTCAAGCACCTGCGGCGGCAGCAGCAGCAGCAGCAGCAGCAGCAGCAGCAGCAGCAGCAGCGGTGGTAACAGTGGCGGCGGCAGCGTTGTGAGGATCAGTCGCAGGCACGCAATGCAACAACAACCGAACTCTCTATCTCTCTGTCTACCTATGCTGCCATAACGCAAGAGCGGCAGGCAATAGCATGCCTAACTCCTTAGCATAGTGCTCACCATCAGCTGACCGCCTGAAACATGGCAGGCTAGAGAAGCTTACAGCACTGAACTAGGCCTTGCACCACGGCACTCGAAGCAGCTGTTGTGCAGCACAGCACACCACACCCCTGCCACCAGCATATAACATACACTTTTTAACAGTTCCAGTACACTATCATCCTCTCACCTCGTCCAGCACCAGCGCATTGCTGCTCAGCCGCGCCAGCTCAGCCGCCAGCTCAACAAACCCTGAGCCCCAGCGCCAGCGCCACTCGCTGCTTCTCCCTCCAAACAGCTCCAGACCAGCACAGCACAACCGCACCACAAACATGCACTTGCATTGCTGTACATCTGCGCAGCCAGCCTGGTTTCTGCAGAAAAAACAAATCAAGAAAGCATGCTGCACCGCCGCCCAGTACAGGGCCTCTCACCTCGTCCAGCACCAGCACGTTGCTGCTCAGCCGTGACCGCGCAGCCGCCAGCTCAGCAAACCCTAAACCCAGCGCCAGCGCCACACGCTTCTTCTCTCCCCCAGATAGCTGCGCCACGCTGCGGCGGCGCATCTCTCCGCCCGCGGCCCTCACTCTGATTACTTTTGAGATCTCCTCTTTGAGCGTTGCTGCACCAGAGACACTTGATCCTGCTGCTGCTGCTGCTGCTGCTGCTGCTGCTGCTGCTGCTGCTGCGTCGGCAGCCGTGTCTGAGTCAGACAAATCTGCATCTGAGCTGTCATCAAGCTCGGCACTGCTGGCGGCAGCTCCCTTGCCCCGCTTACTGCTGCCTGCAGCAGCCTTCTTCTTGCCTTTTGTCGATCCAGCAGTAGCAGCGCTTTTCACGGTCTTCCTCTCGCTGGTGGCTGAGAGTTCCAGGCTCATTCCCACTGCGAGCTTCCCCAGGTGGCGGCTGCAGGCGGCCTGAAGTTCACCCAGAACGGACTCCAGCATGAAGGAAGGAATGCCGGTGCGGCCAAAGGCAGCGTCCACGCGCCGCCACAGCGACACCTGGTGACACAGATATGCATTTGTGTTGTTGGTTGCAGCAGCACGAGCAGCAGTGACAGCAGCAGCAGCAGCAGCAGCAGCAGAACCCGTTGCAATTCCACTCACGGTACTCAACGGTGGAATGACGGGGTGCCAAGCAGTTGCGTATCAATACGCTGAGCATTGAACATTGTACAACAGCAAGGCAGCCACTTCCAAGTTCAAGCAACCCCAGCAGTGACACTATCAACACAATATGCACCACGCTTTCAGACAACTAGCCAGCAATAACCATACAACCTCACCTGCTTGGTCAGCTCCTCTACCCCCTGCTGGTTCTCCTGCAGCTGCTGCTGCTTCTCACCCACCAGCTGCTGCAGCAGCCCCACTTCCGAGGCATGCGGATTCAGCGCAGCAGACAGCTGCTGCAGCTTGCTGCGCGCAGACACCAGGGAATCAGCATGATCTAGTATGCTGTGACGTAGGCTGCCGCTGGCATCACACAGCTGCTTCACCAGCGCTTCAAACTCAAGCACTAGCACCCCTGGGTGTGGTGAAGGAGTCTGCATCCCCGCATCGCTGCTGCTGCTGCTGCTGCTGCTGCTGCTGCTGCTGCTTGGCAGCTGCATGTCCAGCTTGCTGCTGAGCTTGCCCAGGGTGTCCTGCAGGGCCTGCTGCTCCGATGCCACCTCATTCGCCAGCCACTTGAGGCTGTCCAGGTCACTGCAAAATTTGCAGTGCAGCGCAGCAGCCATTGCAGCAGAAATTGAGTGCCGGGTTCGGAATGTGGCGCTGAAGTGCCAGCTCAGTTGCCAGCCACTTGAGGCTGTCTAAGTCACTGCGTCATTGCAGTGCAGCGCAGCAGCCATTGCAGCACAAAATGAGTTTGGGTTTCAGAATGTGGGGCTTCAGTGCCAGCTCATTTGCCAGCCACTTGAGGCTGTCCAGGTCACTGCGAAATTGCAGTGCAGCGCAGCAGCCATCGCAGCAGAAAATTGAATCTTTATGAGAATGTGGGGCTCCAGTGCCAGCTGATTTGTCAGCCACTTGAGGCTGTCCAGGTCACTGCAGATACATGTGCAGAAACCAGTGCACCTACATGTGCAGACGCATGTGCAGACACATTTGAGGCTGTGCAGCATCCAGCGTAGCAGGATTGAGGAGGCATGTCAGACTATGGGTGCTATCATAGCAGACGGGCATGACGTATCGGCAAATGCGGATTGTAACTGAGGATGCTCCACATGGGTTGCATGATAACTGCGGTGGGTGTGATGCAGCTGTCATTTCGGCTAGTCCAACAAGTAGATATGGCAATCTCTGGTAGACAGCTGTGTGCAGACACATGCGTGGCACATCTACATCTCATCTTTGCGGCCTGTGCAACTTACCGCTCCAGCCGCCTGTCTTCCTCCCAAATCTGCTGCTGCCGCTGCTGCTGCTCCCTCAGCTGCTGCTGCATCTGCTCCTGCAGAGCAGCCTGCCGCTGCTTCGCCTGCTGCTGCTGCTGCCGCTGCTGCTGCTGCAGCTCGGCAACTGCCTGTTGCCGTGCAGCCTGCAGCGATGCACGCTCGTCTTTCTGCTGCTGCTTCAGCGCAGTCACTTGTTGTGATGCAGCAGTGTATTGCTGCCTGAGCTGCTGCTCCGCCTGAAGGCATTCGTCTAGCTGCTGCTGCAGCTGCTGCTCCTCTGCTGCCATCGACTCCAGGTTCCTTTGTGCAATCAAATAAAGGCATAAAACAGGTATGTCAGCACCTGAGCAAGCTTGGGTGAGATGCTTAGCAAGGCTGTGACTGCTGACAATATAGAAGTATGTTCTGGCTGTTGTGACCTGTGTGATGTATGTGACAGATGCGGCAGCAGCCTATGCACATACACTGCTGCTGCAAATCGACCATCAGTGCGACAGCTCAGCGTAGGACAGACTGCATACAGCGCAGCACACCAAAAGTCAAAACATGCATCCAACGAGCCACATGCATAGGAGCTCTATGTATGTAAGTGAATGGGCATCAACTCCATACCTGTTGTAAAGGTCCACATTGATTGGTTGCAAGCACTGCTCACACACCGGCGCCAGTCCACTACGCGCACGGCCGCTGCTGCCGCCCGCAGCACCCACAGCAGTATCTGACTCCACTGCTGCTGCTGCTGCAGCTGCTGCTGTAGCATGGCCATGGCTGCCATTCCCATTGGCATTGCCAACTGGCACGCTGTCAATACCCTGGATGCGGAGATATTTCTTCCTCCTTGCTGTGAGTGCTGTGAGCTGCCCGGTGAGCTCCTGCGTCCCCCACTGCTGCTGCCCTAGCTGCTCTGCAAGATGCTGCTCTGCCAGCAGCAGCGGCCGCAGCGCTGCCTCTGCTGCCACCTCATCAAACTCAACAAACTGCTGCTGCTGCTGCTGCTGCTGCTGTGAGGTACCGTCTTCTGCGCCCTGCTGCTGCTGCAGCAGCAGCAATTTATGCATGTGTGCTTGCCTCTCAGCATCAGATTCCGCTGCAGCAGCAGCTTCAGCAGCCATGGCTGCTGCATGTGCTGCTGCCTTTTCAGCTTCAACCTGCTGCTGCTTTGCTGTAGCTTGCGCTGCTGCTGCTGCCAGCTGCTGCTGCAGGGCGGCAATGGCGTCTGCTGCTGCGAACACTTGGCTGCAAGCAGCCTGCTCTTCCTGCTGAACATCAGCCTGCATAATTCACATAAAGGAATGAAAGAGCAACCTTGTCAGATTGGCAGCAAAGCAAATTGCGCTGCTCTTGGTCAGCTGTGCCGCATCAGGAACCGGCAGGACACCTGTAGACAAGTGTGTGGCGGTGATCAAGATCTTTCTGACCCTTTTCAACGCAGATTTGCCTAGCAACCTCTCATGCGTCCGTGCAGGCCGGGGCAACCCTGTCACCACACAGCCCTGCTGCGCTCACCTGCTGCTGCTGCCAGTGAAGCTCCCACGCCTGCTGCTGCTGCTGCACGTCAGCCAGCCGCTGCTGCTGCGCTGCCAGGTCAGCGGCATTTTGCTGCACCCTGTCCTGCCTGGTGCGTAGCTGCGCCTGCAGCTGTGAAATGTTCTTGGCTGAGGCATCTTTGGCCTGCTGCCAGCAGTCTGTGTCGACGATTGATGACAGCAGGCTTTTGAAGGCGGCATCACCAGACTGATGCGGGAACAAGGCAGCGGCAGCAGCAGCACCAGCAGCAGCAGCAGCAGCAGCAGCAGCAGCAGCAAAAGTGAAGTAAGACAGCAGCAGTATGTGTCAACTACTGATGACAGCAAGCTTTTGAAGGCGGCGTCACCAGACTGTGGGGGCAACACGGCAGCGGCAGCAGCGGCGGCAGCAGCAGCAGCAAAAGCAAAGTAAGACAGCAGCAGTCTGTGTCGACTACCGATGACAGCAAGCTTTTGAAAGCGGCGTCACCAGACTGTGGTGGCAACACAGCAGCGGCAGCAGCAGCAACAGTACAGTAAGTCAGCAGCAGTCTGTGTCCACCACAGATGACAGCAAACCCTGCATCGCCAGACTGTGGTGGCAGCAGGTCAGCAGCAGCAGCAGCAGGGGCGCTATGGGTTGATGCCGGGATCAAACACAACGTATGCCAGCCTGACAGCAGAGGCGGATAGCGCACAACGTGAATCCACCTGACACAGCTCCCACCTGCAGCAGCGCCAGCAGGTCCTCCTGTGTGAGCACCAGTGTTTTTGGCAGCAGGCTGCTGCTGAATGCACAGACAATGTCAAACACGGTCAACTTGGCCAATAGCCACCAAATATAGTCAAGTTATAACCAAGCACAGCCCCCACCTGCAGCAGCGCCAGCAGGTCCTCTTGTGTGAAGACGAGCGTCTTAGGCAGCAGGCTGCTGCTGAAGCGAGCCTGCAGCAGCTGCTCTGATCACACAACCGATACCCCAGCCGAGAGCCAACAGAAGCAAATCAAGCACAGCCGCACCTGCAGCACTGCCAACAAGTCTTCCTGTGTGAACGCCAGCGTCTCCCATGCACAGCCAGTGGTCAAACCGGCCAACAGTCACCAGATAAAGTCAAGTTATAACCAGGCACAGCCCCACCTGCAGCAGCGCCAGCAGATCTTCTTGGGTAAACACCAGCGTCTTAGGCAGCAGGCTGCTGCTGAAGCGAGCCTGCAGCAGCTGCTCCGTGAGGCGCTGCTCCTGCGCTGTCAAGTCCTCGCCGCCTATGGAGAGGGAGAGGCCGCTTTTGCTGGCGCGGCCGCCGCGGTTGACGCTGCGCGTGATTTCAAACGGCTCCTGCGGACAAAGGGGGACAAAAGTCCCAATTTAGAAGGGACAGTGTGGCCCACATGACCAGTGTTGTGTAGTGTGATGCTGTGACTCTTGTAAACAGATTGCCTCGTTACTGTCTGCTGTTTGACCCATTCATAGGGGTGATGTGACGCAGCGACAACCACTGACGCCTTCTTACTGTCGTTCAAGTAGGCTGCACCCTACGCACCCAGCACCCCAAACACACAGTTGTAGCCGCATAACTTGGCTTAGACTATACACCGATCAGCGTCGCTGATGCCTTGCTGCTGCTCACCCCGTTAATTGTGCCGATGACTGTCACCGCAGCCTTCTTACTGTCTTCATTCACATAGTCGGCAGCAATCAGCCCACGGCCGTCTGGGGCCTGCGCAACGTAGTGCAGCAGCGCAGCAGTGCAGCAGACTAGAGCTCAGGAGGTGACCTCCTGCACCAGCAGCAGGCATGCTTGCACTATACCAAAACATGAAAACAAACCATGTCACAGGCACGCAGAGCTGTGCTTCATCTGATTGATGTAATGAGCGCGCAAGAAGTGAATTGTGAGACCATTTATCAGCAATCAACACGCACCCTGAACGCCCACAGCAGCGCAGTGAGCAAGCTTATCTTGCCCGCGCCGTTGCTCACAGCCACCGCGTCAGTTTCGGGTGGGTGCAACATTCACGCGTGTGAATCAGCAATAGGCCACCAAAAACGATCATAGCACACCTTGAACGCCCACAGCAGTGCGGTGAGCAGGCTTGTCTTGCCCGCGCCGTTGCTCACAGCCGCCGCATCATCCTCATTCCTGCCTGTCACCGCCACCACCCCCCTGTCAGCCAAGGGATAGCTGACCGGGGTTTTGAACGGCCCAAAGCCCTCGACAGTCACGTTTTGCAGCACCAGGCGGCTGTGCGGTGGAACCTCAGAGGCACGTGCACCCAGCGCCTGGTTTGGGACAGCAGAGAAGCATGGCCGAGACAGACAGCAGCACAGCAGGTTGACAATTGCTGAAACGATTGCGAGAGGATGGGACAGCATTGGCAGCTGGCAGGCAGCGCATCGCAACGGCTGGTGAGCATGCATTCAGCCAGTTGTCTGTGTTGTCTGTGGTGGCGTATGCTGCATTAACACACCGTGTCACCCCTCTATCTCATTCAGCCAGTTAGAAGCATATTGGGGTTATAAAAGGGCCAGAGCCCTCCACAGTCGCGGCCTGCAGCACCGGGCGGCTGTCGCTGGGAGCTTCTGAGGCCCGCCTGCTAGGAGCATGGCCAATTGGTTATGCAGCACAGATACTGTGCACTGAGCACGACTGCACCTAGCCATGTGTAACTTTGTTATTGCGTAGGAAGCAGAAACGTCACGTGCGTAGCTGTGAAAACTGAGGTGCTGCCACCCAGCTAGCAGCAAATGAAGAAGCACTTACCTGCAGTGCGCCGCGTGCCAGGGCCAGAACCTCGTGGTCCATGCCCGTGTTTGCTGTCAGCGTCTCAAGCAGTTGGTGCATCATTTATGCCTATTACCAATCTATGTGATGCTGCACTGTGCCGGTCTCACCTGCAGTGCGCCTGACAGTGTCGCAACAACCCCCCAAACCCCACCTGCAGCGCGCCACGCGCCAGGGCCAGCACCTCTTGGTCCATGCCTGTGTTTGCGGCGTACTCCTCCAGCAGCTGCTGCATGCTGAGCTGCTCCGCGGCCGCGATGCGCGCGGCGGGCCGTGAGGCGGGCTGCAGCTGCAGGCTCACCTCCACACCTGCAAATGGAAGAAAACAAGACAAGAGATGCAAAAACAGACAGAGACACACACAGCAGAGCAGGGCTCGGGGGTCCACGTAGTGTGCACCACAGACTTAGCGTCCGATGTTTACATAGCGGCATGAAAAGTGGCGATGCCCGGGCTCAGACCAGTGCGGAACAGTACATAACAGCTGCGCAGTGAACAGCACCATGCAGCTGACACAGCAGCCCACAGCAGCACACTAAGCGCAGCAGCACCACACATGATGACCTGGACAGCAAGTCACAGCGCTCACCGTGCTTATGCAGCAGCTTCTGTGCTGCTATCAGCTCCTCATTGTCCTCTGCTGCCCTCAGCACCACCACATCACCCTTCCGCAGCTGCCCCTGCTGTATCAAACCCTTGATGACCTCGGGGCTTAGTGACTTCAAACCCCCCGGCCCAGCTGCACTAAAATCCACTTCTCCTGAGTCAGTGGTGTCACTTGTATCACCACCTTCAGCAGCAGCAGCAGCAGCAGCAGCATCGGCAGCTACAGCGCTGTCTGAATCACTGCCGCTGACGATGCTGCTGCTGCTGCTGGTGGTGCCTGGTGCAGCAAAGGCAAAGAAGCGCCGTCCAAGATCGAGCGGCACCTCCCCTGTTTGCTGCCAGTCCCCATCCAGCAGCAGCAGCCGCTTCTGCTGACCGGCCTCGTTTGCAGACACTGCACATACAGCAGCAGAACGTGCGGCAATACATGCCACAGAGATACATGCAGCACATGTTTGAGAAAACAGGGTACATGCTTTTGTGGTGGCTGTGTCGCTTGCGGCAGCCTGTGGCAGAAGCTGATGTATGCGTGCAACAGGTGGCCTGAATACAACACTGCTCCACTGACAACGCTGCCAACTGGCAGAGCTCACCCTGCAAAGGCGAGCAGACGTATGTGAAGGACGATGCCAGGCACTATGTGTGGGTAGCAGTAGTGGCCTAGCCACAGCTGTCACGTTGATTTGTATTGCACAGCACTGCTCACCTTGGAAAGGCAAGCATATGTATGTGATGGCTGTCCCTGGCAGTGTGTGCGGGTAGTGGCAATAGCCTGAACACAGCATTTCCACTGACAACGCTGCTTACTGGCAAAGCTCACCTTGGAAAGGTGAACCAATGTATGTGATGGCTGTCCCAGGTAGTGTGTGCGGGTAGTGGTAGTGACCTAGGTACACTGGCACGCGGCCAGGGAACAAGCCTGGCGGCAGGCCGTCACGCGCTTGGTAGGAGGCGTTCATGTGAGCCGTCAGCTGCAGCCACATGCAAAAATCATTCAAGATTATGTAGTAACATAAAATCTGTTGACCAACCCATTAGTGGAGTGGCGTGTGCTTTGAGGAGGCGTTCATCTGAGCCGCTAGCTGCAGCAAAGATACCGTATACAAATTTTGCAGCCACATGCTGTAGGCCAGCAGCAGATGAACTTGAGTGTGTGCAGACTGCTGCCCCAAGATCAATAGTCCCAGTGCGGCACGCGTCAATGTGCTTGTACAGCATTGCTGGACACACAGCGTCACTGTAATTGTGAAGATCGACATGCAGACGAAGTCAACAAGGTGGGCACATATGACAGTAACAATTTGCAAATGCGCAGGTGGGCTCACCACATCAGCATGCCCAAAGATGGCCTTGAGGGGTCCTTGGCGCTGCGCAGCCTCGATTGCATCACGCACGGCGCCCTCGTCGCGGCGGTACGGAAGCCACAGGGCATCCCTGCAGGCAGCGAGCGCAGCCACAATTTAACATGAATGCGGCCAAGGCAGCAGATGTAGTGACAGAGTGTGCGCCTGCAGGCGCAGCCGCACAGCGCAACTGCAGAGCAGCATGCAAACAACACTCTCGCAGCAGCACTACACTGCCGTTGTGAAGCATGACATGCCCGCATGGTGTTGTGTTGAATGTGCCAGCCACTGCTTGAATGTGCCAGCCACTGCTTGGTGCAGCAGCCTGCTCACTTGAACAGTGTAGGCTGCATAAACATCTGTTCACGTTGTTGCTGTTTTTCGAGCATAAGGCAGCACAGGAGGCACACATGCGCACTCACTTAAACAGCGTGGGCTGCGTGAAGACGTGTGCGCAGCGTGCCGCCAGCTGCAGCGAGTACAGCGAGTGCTGCTCGCCCCCTAGGTCCACCTGCAGCAGCAGGCGAGCAGGTGCAGCCGCCATGTCAGCAACAACACGCAACGGCAAACGCTGCTGCGGAATACTCCGCTGCTGCTGCCAAACGTCTGTGGCGGCCAGGCGCAGCCGCTAAGTAAGCCTTGTGACGCCACGGTAAGTGCTGCTGCTGCTATGGCAAGCGTTTCTGCTGCTGCTGCTGCTGCTGCTGCTGCTGCTGCTGCTGCTGCTGCTGGTGGTGCTGCACCCACCTGGTCATGGTTGCCGGGCAGCAGTAGCAGCGGCACATGCCAGCTGCTGAGCTCCTGCTGCACCTTGTTCAGCGGGACCACTGGCAGGTCACCCCGCCGGTCCCAGAAGTCACCTGCATTGAAAACAACAAGGCACAAGTCATGGTGGCAGTGGCCGTTACTCGCCATCAAATTGTTTTGAGCAATCATACGAGCTGCAGGGCCGTCTGCAGTCTGCGTGTCCTGCGTAAGAATAGGCAAACTGATCGACATGCTTCATTCAAGCATATGATCAGCTGTGCTTACGCGGCCAGAAGGGAAATGCACACCTATGCCAGCAGCAGCATGCTTCATTAGACCAGACACTTGTGTCTCAGCGCTGCAGTGGTTCCTGCAAGGCAGCTGCTTTCCTGCAAGCCAGCTGCTTTCCTGCAAGCCTCACCCAGGAACAGCACGCCAGCTGCCCTCTCCTTTGCCTCCTTGTGCACTCGCTGCAGCGTCTGCAGCGCCACTCCCATTGTCTTCTGAGACATGTGCAGGTCTGAAAACACTACCCAGCCGTTGGCAGGCGCAAAGGCAGCAGCATCTGGCGGTTGGCCAAACTGCACTTGCCCCTGCTGCTGCTGCTGTCCTGCAGGGCTTGCAGGAACCTGACTGGGGATTGTACTGCTGCTGCTGGGTGCATCTGGTTCTGGCGAGCGAGTAGTTGCACGCTTGCGTGTTCTGCTTGGTGTGGTGGTGGTGGCTAAGCACACGTGTGCCTGCCTGAGCATGTGTGCTTGCATGGCCCCATTGCTTGGGATCACCCTGCTTGCGCTGCTGCTGCACCTCATGGCGCGCTGCTGCATCCACAACCAAGGCTGTCGGGCGTTGTTTGTAGGTAAAAGCTGCGGGAAGCTTTTACATGTTGATCTCTTAGCTATGATCAGCACGCGCAGCACGAGATGGTCAGCCAGGTGGACTACTGTCCAAGGTCGCCGTACCTAACCGTGATTCAGTGTAATTAACTCACATTTAGTTTGTGAGAGCTTAGTAACTTCATATTGACTACTCATTGACGATTGCGGCTGTTGTCATTGCCATCACCCGCCTGATTACTAACCACGTCATCAGCAGCAGAGGCTCTGATTGTTCGGAATTGTGCAGAAGTACGTCTCGATAGCTGTCCGACAGTGTTACTGCCCACGGTCACCAGACACGCCTCAGGCACTTGCTACGTGCACTGCCTTCGAGCCACACGCACCATCGCCGGCATCCACTGGACTAGCCAATTGTCGTCAGTCATAGTTTAGCTTGCGGATAATCAAGCCTAGGTGCGTTGGCCGCAGAAGTGTCTGCACAGCAGCAGCTCAGCAGGAAGCAGCTCCTGGCAGCACACCTGCCATTGCAACTCCAGATCTGCAATGGCCGCCAGTTTGACATGCAATGCCTTTTCTCAGCACTAGCTGTACGTTTTGAGCACGCAGGGAGGTTGCAGCAGTGGCAGAAGCAAGTGGTGATGGCAGGCCTGCAAGCACAGCAGCAGCAGCACCAGCACCATCAACATCAGTAAGCGTAGCTTGGCAGTTCCTAGCGCACTGCATTTTCAAGAAACATTGGCCCGCAAACATTACTCAACTGTTGCAGGCTGCTCCTGGTCAACAGGCGTGCGGTGCAGCTAGTTTGGCATAGCATCACACATCAGCAGGGCGGCATGTGGGCGCCCACCATGCACCAACCAGGGTTCAAAGCAGGCACCATGCAGAGGTTTAGCAGCAGCAGCAGCAGCAGCAGCATGCACATGCTTCACGCTCCGGCAGCCCCTCTTGCAGCAGCACACCGCAGCAGCAGGCGCCCGGTGCTGCCAGTACAATGCAAAGTCACCACAAAGCAGCAGCAGCAGCAGCAGCAAGCCGCAACAGCTAAGGGGCGCAGCACAGTATCATCGAAAACGCAGCGCGGCAGCACTGTCAGCGGCACCAAGACAGTGCGGGGCCGGGAGCAGCAGGCAGCGCTGCAGCAGCAGCAGCAGCAGTCAAAAAAGCGTGGCAGCAGGTTCTACTTCAACATCACAGGATTTCCCTTCCCACTAGGCCCTTTCTTTGCGCGCAAGACTGTCCGCAACGAGGTGCGTAGTCATCAGAGCACAGCACAGCGCGGCACAGCACAGCACAGCTCAAGTCGACGCAGCAGAGGCCTGCGCTGCTGCTTCTCATGTGCTGCTTGCCAGCTTGGTTTTGGTCAAGGCACCAGCAGTAACAGCAGCAGCAGCAGCAGCAGCAGCAGCAGCAGCTTGCGGCGCAAGTCTTTGGCTAGCAGCATGCTGTGCTGCCAGCCGTCGACCCAGGCTGTTGCCAGCGCTTCTGGCGGCGGCAGCAGCAGCAGCAGCAGCAGCAGTGCTAAGGACCTTGGGAAGGGCCGCCCAGGCACTGCTCGGCGGCTGTGTTGGGATGGCAGCAGCTGCTGGCACGCCCTGCAGCGGCTGTCAGACTTTGGGGCCAGGCTCAAATCAAGCAGCTGTCTTGCCAAATGCACTGCCGCAGGTTGTCAGGGGCCAGGTGTGGACCTTTGAGCAGACATGCAGCCATAAGCAACACCCTGTGTCAACATACTCTGAACCATCTGTGTACGAACTGCTGCCGCAGGTAGTGAAGGGCCAGGTGTGGACCTTTGAGCAGACATGCTGCCATATGCACTTCTCTTTGTCAAAGTATCTTGCAAAATATGCTGCCGCAGGTGGTGAAGGGCCAGGTGTGGACCTTCGAGCAGACGCAGGCCTTCTTCTTCGATGTGTTCACGCCCGTGCGCATGACAGTGATCAAGCTCAAGTCGGGCGGGCTCTGGGTGCATGCGCCAGTGGCGCCGACACAGGTGCAGGCAGCACTGGCAGCGCCCTAACTTTTTGTTTAAACCTTGTGAATACAGTTTGAAACTTGGCAGAGCAGCAAAGTGATGAGCTTGCCATGGAGGGGCAGAGATGACACAGCAGCAGGGCTAGCAGCAGCATGATTCAACGCCATCAGCGTCGCCGCAGGCCATCGCCTTGCGCAACAGTACACGTGAGAGCGAGTGCTTTTGGAAGGGCCAGCACCTGGGCATCAACCACATCCGCTGTTAGGTGAATACTGTAACACTACTGCCATATAAACGGAGCTGCTGCTGGTGCTGCTGCCGCTGCTGCTGCTGCTGCAGGAGTGCATCAACCTGCTGAAGGAGCTGGATGCGCCAGTGGAGTACATCGTGCTGCCCACCTTTGCGTATGAGCACAAGGTCTTCGTGGCGCCTTTTTCGCGCCGCTTCCCAAAGGCCAAGGTGTGTTGTTTGTTATGATACTCCTCATTTTGATGACAGTGTCATAACTGCATGTCGCTGGTAGACTGTGCCACCTTTGCGTATGAGCACAAGGTCTTCGTGGCGCCCTTCTCACGGCGCTCCCCAAAGGCCAAGGTACGTCAATATGATGTTACTTTTGATATTATGACATCTTCAAAACAACTTGTTACTAGTCAACTGTGTCACCTTTGCGTATGAGCACAAGGTCTTCGTGGCGCCCTTCTCACGCCGCTTCCCAAAGGCCAAGGTGCGCCACAGTTGTGCTTGAACGTTATGATATATGTTACAACATGTTACTGGCGTACTCTGTGTGGGCCGTTAAGATGTGACGCCCCCAGCAGCCAGAGAAGTGCATGGCAGTGTATAGCCATGTGCATATTGTGGTTTCGGTGCATGGCTTACGTTTGCACCTCACCTGCTGCTGCCGCCAGGTGTATGTGGCGCCAGGGCAGTGGAGCCTGCCGCTCAACCTGCCTAATGAGTGGCTGGGCATCTTCCCTGCAGGGGAGCTGGCTGACGGTGACACCACTACGCCTTGGGGCGATGAGATCGAGCAGAAGGTGCTGCTGCCGCCGCAGATCGGTGAGTAACAATGTGACATGTCATGTGACATGGTAAGTAACATGTTATGCCAGGCTGCGCTGTGAGGTTGTGATGCATTGACGACACCTCCACCCCCTGGGGCGATGAGATCGAGCAGAAGGTGCTGCTGCCGCCACAGATCGGTGGGTGAGGGTGACTACAACTTGTCATGTAACATGTAACATGTCATGTAACACCTCCATGAAGCCAAGGCTGAGCTTCTGGTGTGCTCTCACCTTTGTGACTAGCATGTGATGTGCTTTTCACCATTGCAACCTGTTGTAACCCCTGTTGTTCTTCTTTGCTGCTGCATGTTGCGGTTGCCACGCTGCCAGCAGGGCTAAGCAAGGTGGTCAAGTTCACAGAGGTGGCATTCTTCCACAAGCCCTCCCGCAGCCTGCTGGTGACTGATGCAGTGGTCTACGTGGATGTGGACCCGCCAGCATGCATCCCTGATGAGGTGAGCTGCCGATTTTACGCACTTGTTTCTTTGTGTTTTGCCAGCCGCCGGCTGGTGACAGATGCGATGTATGTGGACACAGACCCGGCAGCCTGCATCCCTGACGATGTGAGCTGCTGCTGAATGACGCTGTCACTTAGCTTTGGCATGATCAGTTGATGCGGTGACCAATGCAGTCATGTACGTGGATGATGACCTGGCAGCATGCATTCCCCATGAGGTGATCTGCTGCTGCTGCTGCTGCTGCTGCATGAACTGTGTGTGTTCAGTGTTGCTGTGTTCCTGTTATACAGTGTTGGTGATGAAGGGCTGAGGAGCCGCAATGCGGCTGCAGAGTTGCATTCACCACGCAGCAACTGCCTGTGATGCTTGGTGCAACATGCTGAGAGATTCAGCTGTTCAGCCCCGCCACGCGCGAGTGGTTTTCATCGTAATGTACCGCCATCATTACCAATCCTACGTGCATTCCCCTGAACGCCGCAAACCTCCCAAACATTGCAGGCGCTGCGCAGCCAGGCGCAGGACGGCTGGCTGCAGCGCTACCTGGCGGGCGGCCGCAGCAGGCAGGAAATATCAGAGGTGGCGCGCAGCGAGCGCGTCGAGGACAGCCGGGAGGCGCGCCGCACCGCTTGGGCACGGATGAGCCTGCTGGTGCTGTACTTCAACCCCTCTGGTGGGCATACACTTAATTGTATTCAGATGTCAACGCTTGATTGCATTGAAATGTAAAGCAAGCATGCTAGCGCCCACACCTGGTAGACAAGTGTCTCTTGGATGCTGTACTTCAACCCCTCAGGTGCGTGTGTGTATGTATTTCATGCTTTGTTATGTCTGCCGGGAGGCGCGCCGCACCGCCTGGGCGCGCATGAGCCTGCTGGTGCTGTACTTCAACCCCACAGGTGCGTTTGTGTATGTATTTCATGCTTTGTTCTGTATGCTTTGCCGGAAAATGGTTGTTAGGTTTTGAACAGAAGGTAGGACTTAAATCGGCCGTGTGCAGCTGTTTGCTGTTGCACCTGTTGCTGTTGTCCTGTGGTGGATGGCATATGCTCCAGCGTTGCAACACAGCTGAAAAATGACATCTTCACCACTTGCTGCTGCTGCTGCTGCTGCTGCTGCTGTTGCCGCAGATCTGCTGACGCCGCAGGCCGCATTCGATGCGATCAGCCGCCAGCTGCTGGTGGGCCCCGTGGTGACACTCAGACTGACACTGCCTCTGCTGCTGCTGTTGCTGCCGCTGCCGCAGATCTGTTAACGCTGCAGGCCTAGTTCGACGCGATCAGCCGCCGGCTGCTGGTGGGCCCTGTGGTGACGCTCCACCTGACACTGCCTGTGCCGCTGCTGTTGCTGCTGCTGCTGCCACCGCAGATCTGCTGACGCCGCAGGCCTCATTTGACGCGATCAGCCGGCGGCTGCTGGTGGGCCCCGTGGTGACGCTCCACCTGACACTGCCTCTACCGCTGCTGTTGCTGCTGCTGCTGTTGCTGCAGATCTGCTGACGCCGCAGGCCTCGTTTGATGCGATCAGCCGGCGGCTGCTGGTGGGCCCTGTGGTGCGCACGCTGGTGTACGACAAGATCCCCAACACGGTCTGCGACTGGGTGGACAGCATGTGCGCGGACTGGCGCTTCGAGCGCATCATCCCGGCACACTTCTCGGCGCCAGTGAAAGCAGGTGTGATGAGTGGCCGAGAGAGCGCTCAGAAGGGCGTGAGGCGGAGTTGTGCATGTACAGTCAAAACCACACAGTCCACGCACGCACACACCGCAGCAGCTGTGCATGCACACAGCATGAAACGACATGTGTTACCTGCCTCGGCCAATCATTGGTGACAGTGACCCAATACAAGCAGCTGATTTGTGTACCCATGCTTTCTCGTTGCGCCCGCAGGCCCAGCAGAGTTCCGGGAAGCGTTCCGCTTCGTGTACGATCAAGTCGGCCGCAACCCCGGCAGCAGCAGCAGCAGGGCCGGCAGCAGCAGCAGCAGCGGCAGCAACCCCTTCAGCAGCCTCTTCGGCTTCCTGGGCGGAAGTTCACAGTCCAAGGTGGCAGTGAAGGGAACTTCACGGCGTGAAGGTGACGGCTTCCCTGAGGCTGATGTGAAAGTGCTCAAGGGGCTGAATCAGCTGCTGATCAAGTACCGGGTGGTGTTCACGGACGCAGAGGAGCGTGCAGGCATCGGCAGCAGCAGCAGCAGCAGCAGCAGCAGCGGCAGCAAGCGTCGGTGATAGCAGCAGCAGCAGCAGCAGCAGCAGTAGCAGCGGCAGCAGCAGCAGCAGCAGCGGCAGCAAGCGTCGGTGACAGCAGCATGGGAGAGACAACTTGTTCAAGTACCGGGTGGTGTTCACAGACGCAGAGGAGCGTGCAGGCATCGGCAGCAGCAGCAGCAGCAGCAAGCGTCGGTGACAGCAGCAGGGGAGGGGAAACTTGTTCAACTTGAAGTACTCGGTGGTCTTCACATGTGCAGAGGAGCGTGCAGGCATCGGCAGCAGCAAGCGGCGATGGCAGCAGCAGCAAGCAGCGATGGCAGCCGCAGGGGAGAGCAAACTTGTTGGGTGAAGACATGCAGCGGAAGTAGGAGCAGCAGCAACAGCAGGAGGCGTTGATTTTGCAGACATTCTTGTCTGTGCATGTGCCGCGTGTATTTCACGCGGTACATCGAACAGTTGCCGCTTCGGTTGCAGCGGTCTGTTGCACCCTGTGTTGCGCACCACACCAAGCGGCTTGGCCTGGGTGGAGCGCTGAGCAAGGCGGCTGCATTCCTGTAGCAGCTGCGGCTGCAGCAATGTAAGCAGGGAGTGGGTGGTGCGGCCTGGCCTGCTAGATACCACAGCTTGATCAATTGCCGGGTATTTGCGGCATTGGAAGTGGCAAGGGCAGAGGCAGAGCTAGGAGAGTGTTGTGAGTACAGTTGAAAGCAGATTGCGAGTTGTCTGGGCATTGCCTGGCGAGGGTGTGCTGCAGCAGTGGTAGCTGCCACCTGTTGACAGGTGGTCTGTGCAGATTTGCAGACAGCCGATTCAGCCTGCTGCTGTGTGTTTGCCTTATGTGGCTGGGCTGCATTAGCAAAGAGCAAATATAGCTCGACTGTGGTGGACAGACTGCTGCTGTGGCTGCAGCGGCTGTTGCTGCAGCTGCTGCGGACATGAACCGTCCCCTACCATGTTCACGCCGCAAGTGCATGGGCCTCCCACCGCTGCTGGTGCATCTGTGTCACTTTTATGACGTGGCCCAGCAGCATGCTGAACCAGCAAGCACTGCACTTGATGACTGCTGGCTATCTGCTGGGAGCGTAACCAGCAGCATGATGGTCATGATGTTCTGACAGTGTGAACACACCTAGCCCAAAGAAGTTTTGCACAGTGCATGCTGTCGGTGCTGATGCATATTGGTAGTATGTCACATCTACACGCGGTGATATGCCTGTCAGAAGCCCTACCTTGCTGAGCAACTGCCTCAAGCAGGGTTACTGTGTGCTGCTGCTGCTGCGTGCGTCCAGCAGCTAGGCTGCACCTGCACTTGGCAGCTGCTCTGCGCCAGCAGCAGCAATGGCCGTTCATCACAAGCGACGTTTTGCTGTGTAAATAGATGCAAATCCTCGTGTAGACAAGCAGGCCAAAAGTGGTGATGCATGTGCTGCAGTGACTGCAGCAGAAAGTGGCAGAGCTAGGAGCTAGCTCTAGCATGCTGCAGTACAACAGCACCACACGGAAGCAGTCGTAAAACAACACAAACACGTGAACAAAAGCAATGAAGCTGCTTGAGATCGTCTGCTGTCTTCCTCGAGCGATCACAGGCACTGGCCCTTGTTCTGCTGCTGTTACTCCTTAGGTCTCACCTGTTTGAGCGCGAAGTGACACCCGCTGCTTTGATCGCCCTGATGGGGCAGCTGGTTGCTGTCTGCAGCTGCTGTGAATGCTTGTAGCTGCCCTGCTTGGCCACCCTCCTAGCACAGCACAACAATATGTCTGATCATGGCGATGGCCCCGAGCACATGGAGGAAGAGCAGGAGCCTCAGCAGCAGCGGATCAGGAGTACAGTAGTAGCAGGCGCAGGCAAGAAGAAAGGCAGGGGCTTCCACGAGCCTGAGCGGGAGGAGGGTGACGGCAATGCTCGCTACGAGGCCCTGGAGCCCGCGGGCGGCAGCGGGCCAGCAAAGTCAGTCGAGGGATGGGTGCTGTTCGTCACGGGCCTGCATGAGGAGGCGCAGGAAGAGGATGTGGCAGAGGCCTTCGCAGACTATGGCGACGTCAAGAACGTCTACCTCAACCTCGATCGCCAGACGGGTTACGTCAAGGGCTATGCTTTAATCGAGTATGCCACAGAAAAGGAGGCGCGCGAGGCCATCAAGGGCCTTGATGGCTCTGAGCTGCTGGGGCAGACCATCCACATAAACTGGGCCTTCGTGCGGGGCACCAGCAAGGGCCCTCGGCGAGGCAGATAGATTAACAGTGCTCTGGCAAGCCACGGCTTGCATCAGGCACAGGCAGCTATCAAGCAGAGGGCCCAGCAGCTGGCACAGCAGGCGCTGCTGCTGCAACCCCAGCAGCATTGCCTGCACATCAGTAGCTGAGCCTGCAGTATGCACTGCAGCAGCAAGCATCCGCTGCTGCTTGTGCCAAAGTGTCAGCAGTGGCCGTGTGCACGCAGCACACCGGCAAGCAGCAGCAGCTGCTGCTGCCAGCGTGCGCGCGTGCGGCGTACTAGTGGCCCGCAGCAGCAGCTGGTGTGCATGCTGCACAGTAGTTGCGAGCCTGCAGCAGCAGCTGGCGGCGTGCATGCTGCACATCCGTGCCCAGCCTTCAGCACTGAGCTCAGGCGTGCAGCAGCAGCAGCAAGCGCCGCGCGGCGCCGCGTGGTGCGTCCGCCACGGCAGCTACAGCTGCAGTGGTGGATCAGCAGGCAGTGATCAGCTGCAGCATACAGCAGCAGCAGCAGCACGCTGCAGCACACGGCGGCTGTGCTGCTGGTGCAGCGCTGTCATTGCACTGTCTGCTGTGTTGCGAGATGGGCATGTTACATCACAACTGGCTGCACATGAGCACAGCTGCAAGCTGGCTGCAATCATCGTAATTTGCTGTGGTGTGCAGCATTAACATATGCTGTGACTGTTGTAGGACCCTGTAGGACTTTCTAGCACGTTCTGCATGTGTTTTCCCAGCACCTGCCGAGCAGCAAGGCGGCGTTGCTGCTGGCAGGTGCTGCATGTTCAGCGTTTCAACGCTGACCTTTTCCCTGGCGTTGTGATACGCCGCTACACTGTTGCAGGTTTTTAGTCGGGCGTCTGTTGTTGGTGTGGGGCCTGGTTTGTATGCATGAGCAATTGAGGGTGGGCGGGGCTGGGGTCGGGTTTAGCTCAATAGGGTTTTGGCGGTGCCTTTTATGGCTGGTGTTTCTGCCGCCTGTTTATTTCGGATCGCTTGCATGACATGCAGGCTTGCATTGCTGTTGGCGTGTTGGCTTGCATGGTGGCCAGCAGCACAGTATATTTTGAAAGGCAAAAAACACAAAGCATGCTTGTTCCAGCATTGCAAGAGTGGACTCTGCTGTCAGCACGCAGCTGCTGCGCGTGAGCCGTTTGTGTGGCAGCTGCTGCTGTGCTATCACACTCCAGGCATGAATCTTGAGGGATGGTGACGGTGCAAGGTTGCTGCGGTTTCCATGTCGTGTGTTTGGTACTGTGTGTCTTGCAAGCAGTGTCTGTTTGTCGCGCACCGCAATGCTCGTGGTGCGTGTATAGATGCATGTGCTGTCAGTCGTTCTCGCTACCAGTATGCAACGGTTGGTGTGCAACTTTGCTTTCCTTGCAACTGCTTCGGAAGGTAGCTACCGCTATAGCGCTGCTTTAATGTGGCCGGCAGCTGTTGTGCACAGCGTTGACCCTCAGCCTGGCATTGCTGCTGCCGGCGCCACTGGCACGGCATGCCGCGACGGTGGCCTGCACCAAGCGTTGCGGGATTGGTGTTTGAACCTCGCAGCAGCATGACCTGTAACACTCATCATCATCATCATGACCTGTAACACTGTTACTTCTCATATGGCAGCGTTGGGTCTGCAGCAGATACCCGATAGTACCTGGCATAACAGTCATGCCGCTATGCACTAACATATTGAATAGGTTGAACTATGCAAGATCAACCAGCAGTACATGCTCATGTGGAGCATGGCTGCATGCAGTATGCAGCAGGATGCCTGCATGCAGGCATTGCGCATCAACACTGGCAGTTTTGTTCCTGACTATTCAACTGAACACACACCTGAGGAAACAGCAACTCTGTGACCAGGGCTATCGCTAAGTCACAAATGTCCGCACATGCAATTGGTTATGAAGCCTTGCTGTTGCACACTGCAAGCGAATGAAATGCCACTATGCAAGCAGCATGCTGCAGTGCGCACTGCAGAAGCAGCGCTTCTGCTTGCTTCCACCACAGATCACCAAGATAAAATTTGCATGCATATTATGTTGACCTTGAAATGCTTGCAAATCAACCACTGCCAGCCCCACCACACGCAACAGCCCTGAACTCTGGTCAAAACTGGTCAACTGGTCAAACTGGTCAACCTGTCCAAGCTGGCATCATATAAAGTCACGACATAGTGATGCTCAAATGAAATGCTGCGGCCAGCAGCATCGCATGCGCAGACCCTGCATAAGTAGCGCAGAGTATGATGATGACAACAGCAACTCCATGCAACGTCAGGGTTTGAAGTTTGTACACCTTCAGAGCATGCCCCACATGCACGCAACAACTTTCCCCAGTATGTGCCACGCCCAGTGGGCGTACGACACATTCAAGCTTTGAAAACTATTGCAAATACAGAGCTCCTCAGACTTCATCCACAGGACACAAGCCCTTGAGCTCATGCATCTGAAGGCCGCCCCTGCGCGCTTGCCAGTGCTGCCCTGCTACGGGTTAGCACGCCAGGTGACGGGGCAGGGCTGGCAGCAGCAGCAGACCTAGGAGTGCCAGTGGCAGCGACAGGTGAACCTGCTGCAGCAGCGATTGCTGCGGCACCTTGCCGTGCCGAGCCATCTGCGGCTGCGGCTTGCCCGCAATGCTCGCCGTCACCGCCGCTGCTGCTGTACTGGTGTGCTTCGAGCCTCTTCGAGCGCATAACAGCTAATGCAACACCAGCAAGCAGCGCACAGCCAACAAAGGCGGCAACAGTTCCACCAGCAACAGTCCTCCCATCCGTGCCACCCCCTGTTTTGGCTCCTGCTGACGCCCTGGATGCAGCATCTGCTGCAGCTGCCCGTGGCTGTTCCCCGGCACCCAGAAGCACTGTACCTCCCTGGACGCTGCCTGTAGTGCTACCACTCGACACAGCTGCTTTGCCTTCGCTGCCAGATGCATCGGATGCGTTGCTGCTGCTGCTGCTGCTGCTGCTTCCTGCCAGCCCTCCCACAATTTGTACCAGCAGCCCTGATGCTGATGCTGGCGAGCTGACAGCACCCTGCCCAGCCCCACCAACAACAACTGTTGCTGCTGCTGCCGCACTACCCCCACTACTGCTGCTGCTGCTGCCTGAAGGCTCGCTGCGTGGCGGCTCCGCCTCCACGTTGTCAAACGCGCTGTAGTTTGCAGGCACCCCAAACACCGGGTTCCTCCCCAAAGTGGGCTGCCCTAAGCAGCTGGCACATGCTGCATCTGCTGCTGCATCTGTTGGAGCAGCAGCAGACTTGCTGGGCATGACCCCAGGGGTGAGCCGCAGCTTGTTGAAGGTTGCCCGGATCTCATCCAGCTTGCCGGTGGTGACGTACACGGTGTAGTTGTACTGGCGCATGTTGACGTGCAGCTGCATGCGGATGGTGTGCGCAAAGTAGCTGCGGCAGGAGCGCGCATGGGTAACGGCAGTGCGGGAGTTGGTGATGGCATTGCGGTACTCTCAAGAGATTCAGGAACATCATGTTGGCTGCCAGGCGCTTTGCAGCAAGCCTCTGCTGCACTGCAACCCTGTTGCCGTGAACTAGAGAACAATTGGGTCCAAGCGTCACTAGGTGACAGCATCATCAGGTCAAAGCGTCACCAGGTAAAAGCGTCACCAGGTCAGAAGCGTCACTAGGTCAGACGCGTCACTATGACAACGCATCGCCGGCAATGCCGCCAGGCAATTTGACATTTGCCCACCTGCAATCCCATGGCAAGTCACTGCCGTCCTCCCCAATGCGGTACGCAGTAATGCCATGCCACGCAAGCGGGTTGAACAGCCCCACTCCAAAGCCCGTGGCAGGATCCACAAACGCTGCCCAGTGCTCTGTCGGGCGCGCGTAGATGTTGCGGCCGGGCGGGAACGCGTAGGTTATCGCCTTGTCACTCGTCCAGGGCCTGGAGCCTTGGTAGTAAGCAAGCACGCTGAATCGTCGGTGCACGAAAAGAGCGGGAACTTCTTGCGTCATATAGGGGTGTGTAACTTTGCCGGTGTACTTCATGGCGAATTTGAGGATGCCGTAATTGTCCTTGAGGGTTATGTCGCTGGTGAGCAGCACAGACTTGATGAGGTCCTGCTTGCCCCAGTTCCTGCAGCGGCGGCAGCAGCAACAGCAGCAGCAGCAGCAGGGGGTGCCAGCAGTGAGTATGCCTGCCATCAACACTCCTATTACAATGGGCAGGCTGTCTGTAGCAGGCGGTGGGCAAGCATGCACAGTGCTCGACAGGCCCTGCAGCGTGACTTGATGAGTCATAACAAAAGCAACACAGGTGCAAAGCACTTCAAAGCCCAGCCTGCAGGCGCCCGCTCGCTTGCGCCTCCAACAGCAGCTCCTACCTGGGATGCCCCTGCACGTACAGCCGTGATGGCTTCACATCCTTTTTGAGTGTCACGCCCGGCTCATTCTCCCAGGAGCCTCCTTGCACGGGGTTCCACAGCCAGGGGTTGGTGGCCCAGCAGGAGCCGTCCACACAGCCTGCGGCAATGAATTGTAGAGAATAGCATCAGGCCTGCTTACTATGGGTGGTGTGATATGAGGCACAGCGGTCCCACAGCCACGGGTTGGTGGCCCAGCAGGAGCCGTCCACACAGCCTGCGGCACAGCAACAAACCGGAAGTAATGGTGAGGCCTGCTTACAATGGATAATTCAACCAGAGGCAGAGGGGTCCACAGCCAGGGGTTGGTGGCCCAGCAGGAGCCATCCACACAGCCTGCGCAAACAGCAGTGCAGCCACAAAAAACAAGGGGAGCATGTCAGGGATAGTATCCCAGACAGCATGTATGCGCGCAGGCGTTCAAATGTTCTGTCAAGTGAATTGCTAATGCACATCACTATGCTGCCCACTGCCAGCATTTGATGTTCCACCACATTCCCTCTCATGCACGGGACAGGTTGAGCACTACATGTACAGCAAGCAGTAAAGCAGACCCCACACAGCAAGATGCAATATATCGCAAGCAGAATGCGAACTCCTGTGTCAACAGCACCCACCGTAGAAGCTCTGCTGCAGCAGCCGGCCCTGGTCCCACACATTGATCAGGTTCCTGTCCCTCCAGAACCCCGGCGCTACAGGAGATGACAGCCAGCTGATGGCACCAGCCCTGTCCATATCTAGTCCCAGCTTGATCCTGCTGTTAGATATGAAGGTGAGCTTCCGTGTCACTTGGCTGTCAGGGCCAGTGTAGGCTGAGCCTGGCTTGTCAACTGCTGCTGATGACGGCGAGGACGCTGCTTGGCGAGTGACTGGCAGCTGCTGCTGCTGCTGCTGCTCCTTGTTGCTGCTGGGAGTGGCTGTGCTGCTGCTATCGGCCGAGCAAGCGCCCTGGTTTGCATCACACGCGCTGCTGTTGTTGGCATCCATCATGTCCTGCAGGCGCTGTATGATTGCTGCCTGCTGCTGTGGCGTCTCCTGCGGCTCATCTGCATACGCATACTGGCTGGGAAGCACGCGCTGAGGCACACCCCCATCTGCTCCTGCAAGTGCTTCCTGCAAGCGCTGCTGCTGCCACCAAGGCACTTCTGCAGCTGCTGGAGCGTCCTGCGAGGGCTGCAGCTGCGTTGTTTGACCATTTGCAGCTGCAGCAGTAGATGCCTCTGCCAAGATTCGGCTGCACTGCGCGCCAGTGCAGTAGCCTGTGCCCTGTTCTCTTCTGGCTAGCGCTCTAGTGTTAGCACATAAGCCAGGACACCTTGCTGGTGCAACCTTTGGGCATGTGGTCGCCAAGAACTGCGCTGCAACCTGGCTGTCTGGGAATTGCACAACAGCTATGCACAGCAAGACTGCCACGTAGGCCCGCGATGGTGCCATGTTCGACCAACGATGTGATTCTAACTCAAAGATCGTACGATTGGATGTGCACGTAAAGGATAACGATGGCTTGACGAACAGGATGACCAGAAGTGGCGCCAAACGACAGAGGCTCTCAGGATGCTGTCGATCTTCAATTAAATGCTTGACACAGAACCAAAGAGGGGTTGAGGCTGTAATTGCATGCATACGTTAGGCTCTGCCCAACTTGAATGAAGCGTGCTTGCACCCACCATGGTGACCGTCAGTCTCCCCTCGCGTGACCAGTAATATGTACCACGTGCTAGACAACTGGGTGGGCATTTTGAGCTAGTTGATAGGTCAAGTCCCCTTCAAGCACGGTTGTGGCACTGACATCTCCAGCAGCTGCTACACTACGACCACTGCTCTTTGACCAGCTGCAGCAGCAGCAGCAACAGCTGAGAGGCTTAGCACTGCTTCCTGTCGTGTAGTCCACTCCACAGACGCCACTGACGCGTAGTTAATGACGTAACAAGCACTCTCAGGGCCGACTGCACAAATGCAAGTCATCTGGAGCAGCACTCCAGTGCATCGCACATAGATGGACTGCATGTGCATGCTCTCACACCAACTACGCCTGTGCCAGGCCTATGGAAACTCATGCAAAGCAACACCACATCAAGTTGCCATGATCCACTGCCAGTGCTGTGGAAAACAGCAGATAGACAGCGGCGTAATAAAGCAGGCCATCTCCCGCACTGCCAATGCTTGCAGGCGCTGCTGTTGAGTGTGAATTCCAGCGGCGCATTCATGTTGGCATCATATAGGCCGCATGCATTGTGTGTGCGACATGCTGCAGCAGCTGCCCATGCCTTCCACTGATATGATGATGATGTTCATCACGAGCCTGCATACCTGAGTCATCAGCGTCATCATCCAGAATAGTCGTGATGTGTTGTGTGTTGCAGCTCATGGTGCAGTGTCAGGTACCATAGTATGTTGTAGCAAGTCAATCAACATGGGATGCCTGCAGACCCACACAATGCTGGAGATGCACAGGTCCTTGCATGGTGTCAAGGTGATGCATGGTTCAACAAGTGCTGCCGCCTTTGTCTGCGGTCATTGAACCAGTGCCCAAGCACATGCAGCCAACATGAACATTTTCAAAGCAGGAGCACATGCAGCAAACCACATGCATGCATACAAGCAAGCTCTGTCGGCTTGAAAACTGTTTAACCACTTCTTCATGCAACATGCTGCATCATGGTGCACACTTGGTCGCAGGTTCAGTGCTGCTTCAGGCAAGCAGGCAGCGTCACACAAGCAGGCATGCAAAGCAAGGGTTGATCGCCCCGCAAGTAGTACCAATCATTCGAATACCAATCATGCAGCAGAAGATGATGTCACATGCAGAGTGTTGCAGGCGCTGCAGGAACATGTGCCTACACTGGCGCTGGCACCTGTGTTTGATTCCAAATGTCTGCATGCACCATGATGTGTCTTCTTCCAGCGATGCATTCACAGCTGCATGCCAAGGCAAGCATGCACTGCATAATATATGTTGCTGCTGCGAATGATGTACCCTGCAACACCTGGAACAGCACTGTCTTGAAAGCCTGCCTTTGCCCTGAGCATGGCATGGTGCCACGGCTGAAGATCAGAGTGAGATGCAGCCTCCTCGTCCCCTAGCTGGCATCACCAGCAGCAGCAGCAGCAGCAGCAGCAGCAGCCGCTACCCCGCTGGCGCCACTGCTTCTACTGCCTGTTGCAAACAGCCCAGGGTTCCTCCCCAGCAGCTCCTGCTTGGCCTCAAACCCAGCCGCCTTCTGCTGCTGTTGCTGCTGCTGCTGCTGCTCCGCAACCACTTCTGCATCACGCAACTCTTCAGCATCATTTTGTGCTGCTACAGGGTCTGCTGCTGGCCGTTTGTATGGCTGGAACCTTGCAACCTTTTCAAACAGCCGCCGCATGGCGCCAATTCTGCCGACTGTGACATAAACTTTGTAGCTGTAGCGCCGCATGGCAGGATGCAGCTGCATGCGGATGGTGTGCGCAAAGTAGCTGCGGCAGCAGAGGCAGCGGCACAAGACAACAACAGTAAGACAGGCGAATTGGGTCGTCAGCTGCGTTTTCGTGGCGGTTGGACTGCAGCTGGCGCAGCATGGTGGGTTGCTGTGTATGCTGGGCAGGTTGTACTGTGAAATCACAAGTGTGCTGGTGGTGGTCCTACAAGACAAGTTTCTTGCAGTCATTCATGTCACCACCGCTACTTGCTGCTTGGCTGAAAGCTGCAGGACAACTGCAGCACCCGAACAGTGCACATACAGCCTGGCTGCATGAAATTGTAGATGCAGCAGTGCTGCAAATGTCATTCACATGATGCAGGGGCAAGGCCGCACTGCCGCACCTGCAATCAGAAGGAGCAGTGCTCCAGTCTGGCCCCACTCTGTAGGCAGTCAACCCCGCCCAAGCATGCGGAGCCATAACACCCACACCCCACCCAGTGACAGGGTTCAAATAAGCCGCCCAGCCCTCAGTGGTTGGCATGTATATGTTGCTGGCTGGCGGGAAAGTGTAACTCAGGTTCCTGTCGTTAGTCCAGGGTCTGTCACCAGCATAATATGCCAGCACGCCAAAGCGGCGGTCTATGAAGACAGCGGGAACTTCATGTGTGAGGTAAGGGTGTGTGAAGTTCCCGGTATAATGCACGCTGAAGTTCAGCACTGCCACGTCATCGTGAACATGGGCGTGCTGCGTGAAGTGCACCGAGCGCAGCAGCGTGCCCTTGCCCCAGTTCCTGCAGCAGCAGCAGCAGCAGCAGCACAACTGGCAAAACACATGCAGAAGAAGCAGGCTGATTCTGGCTCGGTGCGCAAGTAGCAGTAGGTGTTCAGCTGGTGCTGGTCGCAGCTGAGCACCGTGTGCCCTGCGTGTATGGACGCCCTGCCTCCTGTGCCTCCACTTAGCAAACGGCTGCCTGAACCCAACTCAGCGCTGCACTCTTGCGTTCTACAAGGCATACCCTTCACATTCCAAAGATGGTTTTACTGCAGGCACATGCCTTTTTGGACGCATTTCCCCCCCACCTGGGGTGCCCCTCCACGTACACGCTGCCCTGTGCGTGGTGCACCTCGCGCCTCGTGGTCAGGCTGGGCTTGTGGTCCCACGACCCACCCTGCACAGGGTTGAAGCGCCACGACC
The DNA here is from genome assembly GCA_030272155.1 of Tetradesmus obliquus. Taxonomy (NCBI): domain Eukaryota; kingdom Viridiplantae; phylum Chlorophyta; class Chlorophyceae; order Sphaeropleales; family Scenedesmaceae; genus Tetradesmus; species Tetradesmus obliquus. The sequence goes on along the minus strand of CP126193.1, from coordinate 7,017,716 downwards.
TGCAGGCAGTGTGGCGAGCAGGGGAGTCAGAACATGCACAAGTCCACAGTTGAGACCCGCCCTGCACAGGGTTGAAGCGCCACGACTTGCAGGCAGTGCGGGGAGCGAGCACACAACAGCCATACAGCCGATCAGCACAGTACTGTTGCTGCTGCAGTGGTGAGGCTGGGCTTGTGGTCCCACGGCCCACCCTGCACAGGGTTGAATCGCCACGACCTGCAGGCAGCGTGGCGAGCAGGGACACAACAGCCATACAGTGCAGCCAATTCGTGTTGAGCGGGGGAGTAACGACAGACACTCACATGTGCACAATTTGAGACCCGCCCTGCACAGGATTGAAGCGCCACAACCTGCAGGCAGTGTGGGGAGCAGGAGAGTTAGAACAGACACTCACATGTACACACAATGAGTGGCGGCCACTGTACGCGGTTGAAGTGCCACGACCTGCAGGCAGTGCGGGGAGCGAGGACACAACAGCCATACAGTGCAGGCAGTTCGTGTTGAGCAGGGGAGTAACAACAGACATGGTGACTAACACGCTGATCAGCACATTGCTGCAGCTGGTGCAGTGCCTGTGACCAGCTGCTGTTAAGCCACTGGCTGCCTTGCTTTGAGCGGCGATCTTGGCTTGGCGAGCAACCAACAGGCTGATCGGGCAATGAAAGCAATGCAGAAGGACAGTGTAGCAGGCCAGTCGCAGCACACCTGCCGCTGGCTGCCTTGCTTTGGGCCACCTCCCCTGCTTGGGCAGCAACTAACAGGCTGATTGAGCACATGAAGCAATGCTCAAACGTCATCATGATGTTATGATAGCAGGCCAGCCGAGCGCACCTGCTGGCCCAGCAGCTGCCATCTTCACATCCGTAGAAGCTCTGCTGCAACAGCCTGCAGCAGCACCAGCAGCAACAGCAATCAGCCAGCAGTGCACACTATTGAGGGCATTCACGCTGCTGCTACTGCTGCTGCTGCTGCTGCTGCTGCTGCTGCTGCTGCTGCTGCTGCTAGTACTACTGCTAGTGCTGCGATCTCGATTACTTCGGCAGCAGCAGGGCACATCAAGCAAGCCTTGTGGGCTGCTGTTTCAAGCACTGTTCAGGATGCTACTGCTGGTGTACACGGTGGTCCAGCGCTAAGCAGGGTGCAGCTTCACCTGCCCTGGTCATACACGTTGATCAGGTTTCTGTCTGTCCAGGGTTCAGGAATCAGCGATGACGACAGCCAGGACACCGCCCCCAGGCGCTTCACATCCAGGCCGATCTTGAGCTTTTGGCTTTGCAGGAAGGTGAGGTTGCGCTGCACCAGGCTGCGGGGTACAGCGCCGCGCGGCGGCTGCGATGCATGGCTCACATCACTGCTGCTGCCGCTGCTCCTGCTGCTGCTGCTGCTGCTGCTGCTGCTGCTGCTGATTTCACTGCTGCTGCTGCTGCTGCTGCCAGTGGGGTCAGCTGCGGGTGTGTCGGCTGGCACTTGAGCTGTGAAGATGACAGGGAGCTCTTGAGGTGCTCCTGCTGCTGCATCAGCAGACCCTGCAGAACTGCTGCTGCTGCTGCTGAAAAAGGAGCTTGCAGGCGCTTGGCTGAGGTTTAGCATTGCCTGGTCCTGTGTCTCACTGGCGAGGTTTGCAGAGCTTGCAGCATGCAGCTGTGCTGCTTCTGCATCCTCCAGTGCACGCAGGTGCTGTATGATGGCAGCCTGCTGCTCTGATGGGGTAGCTGACTGCTGCTGCTCCTCATATGGCGTGGGTCCTGTCCCTGCTGCTGCTGCTGCTGTGGAAGCCGCACTCACAGAACCTGCAGATGCACTGCTGCATGATGTGCGCAGCAACACGCCAAGAGCGGTTAACACAACGTTAAAATGCAACGTGCAGGTGTCAAAAATGGGTGGTATGTCCTTGTGTGGGCGCTGTGGATGGTGTTTACAGCAGCAGGCAGGTATGTGTTTGTAGGGGTGTGGCGGTTGGGTGCATCTGCATTACGGGAACCGCAGCAGCCTGCAGTGACACACACCTGCTTTCACAGCGGGGCTGCTCCACATCGGGACAAACAGATGGTAGCGGTTCAAAGCAGAGTATGTACTCAAGAGAACTCGTCAGCAGCAGCAGAACCATCAATAGGCAGAATCGCCCCATCCTGGCGCTTTTGTTCGAATCACGGTAAATTGCGCTTACAACACAAACGTTATGATATTTTGATCTCAGGCCATCAAGAAGCGCGATACAGTCATCAGCTTCACTTCGAAAGCTGCTGCACAGTGAACCCGCGTGCAACCACCGTAACCACCAGCCTCGCTGACTGCCGCATGTTCTACTGGATGTCAAATGACTGAATTAAACCGTGTCTGGTGAATGAAGTTGCTCTGAAGGTGCTCAACCACTTCAGCATTCGGTGGCGTGCCATCCCATGATGGGAAGCTGTAGCGGGTTAATTTGTTCAAACGCAGACTAGAGATGCAGATGATGTGCTACTTTGTTTTGGATGACGATTGCTCGGGCTGATGTGCCTCTCAAGTGAGGGAATCGGGCTTACTCTTTACTCTTCGCACCGACCGTCAAAGTGACAGAGAGATGTATGTGCTCAAACTGCATTACCTGTTTCATCTGCAACCATACAGCAGCCAGTAGTTACACGATCAAATTTCAACCAACGAACCCAGAAAACACATGCTCAAACAATCCCACCCGACACGCTGCTCGACGTGCAGGCGCCACCAGCACCCTTAAACGTGTTAGAAACGATACAGAGCGACTATCGAAGCATTTGCACAGTGTCGGAGCTCGCCATGACGCGAAGCAGGTGGGTGCCGGGGAAACAGGCCGGATGGGTTCACTGAGCATGCTCCAGCACGTGCGCGATCCACGTTAACCATAAGCAGGAGGGTTTGGAACTTCTGAAACGAATTTCAGCTAAATAAGCAACAGCTATGCATAGTACCTGGGTCATGCTGCTGGGAAGGCAGCTGCACTGTCACCCTACTAGGCTAGGTTGCAGTGGCAGTGGCAAGAGTGTAACTAATTGCAGTATCTCGACCAGCTTGCCACGGGTATGCTGTCCCTGCTAACTGAGTTTATGTAGCTGTCGAGGTGTGCGTGCACATCAGGCACAACAGCAAGTAGCCGGCTGCCAGCCTTGGGCACTGCTGATGCCATCAGCTGATCGGATCAGAGTCGGGAGCTAGCTGCTGCTGCTGCTGCTGCTGAGCCCATACATCAGTTGTCTAATAGTGTTTGTCTGCCCGTTCAGAGCAAAGTTCACTGGTTACAGCGTCCGTAACTCTGAGCACCTGCTGTGTTGCTGTTACTAATTACAACTGCCCCTCAATCCATCCTGCAGGCCAACCGCAGCCGCAATGTCGCTGCTGGCAACGCTGCTGGCATGCGCGCTGTTACATACAGTGCCTGCAGGCACTGTTGAAGCTGGAGGCCGCACCTCTGCACATGGCGAACACAAGGTGAGCACCTGCATGCAGACATGCATAGCAAAGCTATCCTGTGCGTGCTGCCCGTGAACTTTGTGTTGTCCACAGCAAAGCAAAGCAGGAACCATTGGACACATGAAACAGCACTAGGGTGATGAGTTTACTACTGTGTGCCTGGTTATAACAGTATGCTGTGCTTTCAGGTGCTGCAGCAGTCGCCAATTCTTTAGTGCAGCCGCGGGCTTCGCCACGTGCTGTGTTATGCCGGAGCTCCGGCTGAAAGTTCATGCAGCGCAGCTGCAACATGCTATACAGCATACATGGGAGGGGAGCGACGGTTTGACTTGCTGCCTGTCTGCTTGCTGCTGCGCTGCTGCTGTTTCTAACTCAGTGCGCTGCTGTGCAGTCTCCGGCACCATCTGTAACATGCGCTGCTGCTGCTGCTGCTGCCGAAGAGGACGTCAGTGACGGCAACCTCCTAGTAAGTGATTTGCGGCATGGCAGACGCAAGTGTCCTTGTCGACTGATGTCACTGAAGCCGACAAAGCGTATGGCGGCGGCACAGAGCGTAATCACCCGCGCTGATGACATCTGCTACTGCTCCTTCCCGAAGTCTGGCTCAACATGGCTCGCGAACGTGCTGTATCTAATGCTGCACGATGGTATTGAGGCCGAGGGTGATATGCCATTGCGCTCGAACCTGCATTGGATGGAAAGTTCCTGGACTTTTCCAAGGACGCAAGCAGAAGTGGATGCCATGCCGCCCCCACGCATCTTCAAGAGCCACATGCCGCATGGCTATGCGCTGGGTGGGGGGCCTGGCAAGGCACCCTGCCGCTACATTTACATCGCACGCAACCCCAAAGGTGCGCATGCCTGCGCAGGCATAGGTGGAAATTGGATGAACCCTGCAGCGCATCAACTGTGGCGGCTTGTTGTTGCTGGCGACAGCAGCTGTTGCACAGCAACAGCATGTTACTGTGATGCTTTCATGTCCAGAAGCAACTGCATGCTGCTCTGGCGTCACGCCTGCTTACAGCTCAACAGCATTTGCATGGTGCTGGTGCAGCACAATCAGGGTGTAGTCACGTGTGCATGTTGTTGTGTCGTTAATGTTTTGCAGATGCTGCCGTCTCTTACTGGCACTTTGAGAGCAACCAGTCCTGGTCTGGCGGGTACAACGGCCCATGGGAGCACTGGCTCACTATGGCAAAGGCCCATCCACAACCCATCCACAAATTGTTCACAACAGGTCATCCACAGTGCCATCCACAGCGGACTACGGCCATCCACAAGCCATCCACACCCGTCTGGGTCCACACGGCGTGTGGATGAACTTCGAACACTTGTGGATGAAGTTGTGGATAGCGTAAACCAGCCTCGAATCACTTTTTAAAAACGTTAAACATTGATATGTAACAATAATCGATGAATTCCCGTCGCGCTGGTGCCGGATACGCGAGCACAGCGTGCAGAAGCAGAAGCAGCAGCAGGTAACAAAGCTTGCAAGGCGAAGTGGCCAAGTCACTGCTGCTCCTGCTGCAACTTTAACACCAGGCCACAAGTACACATACACAGACAAGAACGTCGCAAAATATGCTATGTCCTGCAATGCAACGCCATGATGTGACGTGCCACATGCAACCTGAACCATTGTGTTCTGTCTGACACTGCTCAGTCAGTAGCATGCTGCTCGCCACTCCAGCAACCCTTCTTGCTGTGTCAGGCCCTAAGCTGCTGCTAAACCTTGCATTTGATGAAATGAAAGCACCACGACGCCTGCTTGCTGCAGCACCACATAGCTTGCAACTCGGTAACCTGCACAACAGCTTGCACTTTACTTGGCAAGTCAGCAGCAGTCGCAGTAGCAGCAGCAGCAGCAACAAAGGCAGCAAAGTGTTTTAGGAATCTGTGTTGTACCTGCAACTGCTGCAGCAGCGCTGCTGCTGCCAACACCCCATGCAGGAACCGTAAATCGTCCTTTTACATGCAAAATGCGGCGCTGCTTCTTGAAGGAGTGGCCTGCTGCTGCTGCTGCTTCTCAGTTTAGGAGCACTGGCATATAATGATTCCACACAACATGTGGCACAAGTCTGACGCTGCTACTGCTGCGGAGGTGATCTGACACTAGGCAGGCATGTGATCTGTGTTGCGCTGCAAAATCATGGATGGCGCCCTGCATGCTCAACCCTGAACGTACCTGTCAACATCTCCCAGACTGTTACTGACAGTGAGATTGTTGTGCGCCAGCAAGCTGTCGCACTGCAGGCTGCTTGCCTGCATACTGCTCGATGCACTGGACGAACCTGCAGCAAACCAACAGGTGTGGTGAGTGCTGTGCAAACGGCAGCTGCTACTGCATTGAGGCTTGCAGGACCCCCGGTGGTGCGACCCAAGCCATCAACATGCATCACATGTACTGCTGCTGCTTCGAAGCAGAACTCTGCTGCCAGTGTTACCGTGGTGCCGCGCGCATGCAGGGCAGCCGCTGCAGCTACTAGTGCCATCACATGCTACTGCAGCCACTGCCAGCTGTTGTCGTTGCTGTGTACTGCCTCTGGGGTCATGTAGCTGTCGCTGAACCTGCTTCTTCTGTACACCTGGCAGCTGATCCTCTCACCTGGCATCAAGCTGTCGCAGCTGCTGAGTGTGCTGTTGTTGCTTGACATTATTGGCGCAGCATCGCAACTTGGCAACTTGGCAACTTGGCATCCAAGTCAAGGGATGTAGCCGTGGCAGCCTGTGCGCAGCGTAGCAGGACAACACTTACCAGGATCAAGACACGGTGAACAGAGAGGCGCTTGTGTTTTGCACAAGCCAACTGATCCGTGTTAGCATGTGCACAAATGCGATTTGTCAGGCCATGCATGCGCAACAACATACATGTGACCTGATGCATGTTCAGTATGCTACACAGCACTGCTTCACTTGCGCTGCCGTGACAAAGATGTTACAAGCTAAGGGTTGGCCCTACGACGTAATTGCCTGTCACAAAAGGACCACTGACTGCCGGCAGGACAAGATGCACATGCGTGCATAGGGACTGCAGTCCGCTGCTGTGCTCGAGTCAGCTGCTGATGTCACCACCTGCCTGGTGGCTTGCACAGCTTGCTCACCTGCTGTCTGCTGCTTCGACTTTGGCGCAATAGCAGATCCAGCGTCCAGGATTTGCCGCCCGCACATGTGTGCCTTGGCGTGCATGTATGTTGTGCATGCCTGCTGCTGCTGCTGCTGCTGTGCAACTCCTGCTGCATCAGCTTGCACTAGTGTGGCCGACGCTGCAGCAGCGCTGCTAGCACCATTGCGCATGTGGCTTGAGTAATGAACGAAGCAGGCGCACGACAGTGATCCGCCCAGGATCAACCACGACAGCCATGGTTGCTGTTGGCAGCAGCACTGTTGATCTGGCTGATCCTGGCCTGGTCGCTTGCATTGCGCCTGTCTTGTTGGATAAAAACACTACAAAGTAATCATTGCGCTTGAAGATGTCGTCATTGATCGCTGTCTGAAAGCAGCCCGGCAGGTACGCTGCATTGCCTCACGATGCTGTATATGCAGGCATTACTCAGGCGCAGTTGAACGCAAATCCGTTGGAGTCACAGCTTCGATTCCATTTGTAAAGCTTGCATCACCATAAGGTGCTCCGCACCATGCGGGCTGTCAGTTCCAAACCACGATGTTTGAACAGATGTTAGGAGCGCGACCAATGCTGTCGGGCGCATTCCATCTATCAAACCGTTGGATTCAAATTTGTACAATGGCCATCCAGTTTGTGCTGGCAGCAAGATGTGCCATCGGCACACCAAGTGCTTCAGCCCAGTCCTGCAGGGTTGCAAGGGAACTGCCGTAGTACAACAACCACGGCTAAACAGAGAAAAATGTTTGATGCGAAAATAGCATATTCTGCCTCTACCGTGCATGTGTCCTGCCAGGCCTGCACCTGCACCTGACATCTGGGGGGCTTCTGCAGTACAACTGTTGCCGCTGCACAGGTGTGCTGTCCTTTTATGACCATAACAGGCACTTAAAAGTCATCCACGACATCATTTACAGGTTCTGTGAGCAGCCACTCAACAGTCATCCACAGCAGCATGCTGTGGATGCACCAGTCAGGCGCTGTGGACGACTTGAGGATGGTTTGTGGATCAGGCTTGGCCATAGTGGCTGCAGCTCTTCGTTGACGGCAAGGTGCAGCGTGGCTCTTGGTTTGACCACGTGCTCAGCTGGTGGCAGGTCAAAGATGCGGAAAATATGCTGTTTTTGAAGTACGAGGACCTCAAACGAGGCTTCCCCTCGCAGCTACGACGCATCTCGAACTTCACAGGGCACGAGCTGTCAGGCGAGGCATTTGAACGTGTGGTCAACGCCTCGAGCTTCCAACACATGAAGCAGTCGCGCTTCGCCAACCACCAGACGATGCGGGGCTTCGAGGGGTTTTTCAGGAAGGGTGAGGTTGGGTCCTGGAAGGAGCAGTTCACTGTTGCTCAGAGCGAGGCGTTTGACAAGCTGTACAAGCAGCGCATGGCGGGCTCTGGCCTGAGCTTTGATTTTGAGTGAAGGTTGGGTGAGGGTCGCCAGCGGGCCGCTCGTAGTGCCTTCTGTATAGCTCGCCACTATGTTCTGAAACTCTGTTGACCATGGGCTGCCTGTGCGGCAAGTCATGGGCATTGGTGATGACAGCACTTTTCCACAATACCCTGCACCTCTACAGTCGCGATTGCCACTGGCTTTGGAATGTAGCAGTGCACATCATAGTGTGCATATTGGCAGCGTACCATTGTTGCTGCAAACGTCACTGAGTGTGGATGCCTGCACTGCACTAAGACTGGCTTCCCTAACCTGTCCCTAAATGAGTCCCTAACCTGTCCCTAAATGAGTCCCTAAACGCTGTATAGGGATCACTTAGGGACTGGTTAGCGACATGAAATAGGGGGATTGTTCCGTCCCTATTTCGCACTGACTTTCCCTATTTGTCGAACGTTCATGCGATGATTCCTGTTGCAATTTACCGATCACAGTAACTATATTGATGATAATTACGAAACAGGAGCCCATTCACGCCGCTGCTCAACCACCCGGCAGTGCCTCAGCAGTACCCAAGGGGCAGGACTCAGCGGCAACAGATGCTGCGTGCCAAGGGCAACACAAATATGATACCAGCAACATGGTGACAAGAGTGCTTTGGCTTTGGCCCACATCCAACAGAGAACAAGGTGCATAGCCATGCTGTGGTGCGCAGTACAACAAGCTTGCTGCGCTGCTGCTGCAGGATGATGCAACCACCACCAGATGCACAGTAAACAGGCTGTCATCAGCAGCACAAATTGCTGTGGTGAACATGCTGCTGGAAACAATCAAAGTACGCCGAGACACATCTATGCATTGCACACCAACCAACACCATCGCCTGCAGCTGTTGTAGCCGCATTGCCTGTCCCGCAAGAAGCTGCTGCGCCTTCTGGGTGGTTGGACCATAGTATGGTGTGTTCCCACTTTGCCTACAGCTGGCCACTTCACGTTGCTCTGCAGAATCCAGCACCCTGCACAGGCAATGCGTGCGAGCAGCAACACAGGGCACATGTTGCTTCATCCTCCTTGCACAGCCTGACATGCACTGCTGGCCGTGCCATATCAGCTTTGCAAACGTCTCATCCCTTGCTGCGTTTGCTGCGCAAAAGCTGTGACACCAAGCAATCAAGGCAGGACAATTCACTACATGCTTGGCTGTCAAGGCCGCTGCACCTGCTGCTCACTCACCTGTCTTTTGCGGCTGGCAGGCAGCAGAGCGAGCGCGGTAGTGGCAGCTGTCCAAGCCACGCAGCATGCCTCCTTTGTAGCGTCACTGTTGGCGGCAACAGAAGTACTGCACATGAAACAAACAACATCAAGATGGCAGGCATTGTTTTGAGTGAGTGCGGTACATGATGTGCGCACACAACAGTGCAGCTGTGCGGCGCTCATTGTGCCTATACTGACATCCACCTACAGCATTGCATTCATCAGCAACAACAGCAAGGATAGCGGCTGTCTCCACCCACACAGGCCGAGCTCACCTGAATGGTATCAGCTGCCACGCAGTTGACACAGCCGGCAGAGCACTGCTGGTCTGCCGCAAAGCTGTCACTTGTCACACTGTGTGTCTCAGTTGCTGCACAGGGGCGGCAGCAGCGATGGCACAACTGTAAGGCACGGACATCATTAGTCAATTGACTGCGAGCAACTGCTTGTGTATCAATTAACAGCGCATGACCAGGGTGGCAGCATACATAGTGCAGAGGGTGCCTCTGGCTGTTGGAACAGCATGCTGGTCCTGCAGCATATGGCCTCGCTAACTTGTACAAGAACATGCCGCTGCTGCAGATGTGTGCAAGGCTACACTCGAAGCTATTCACTTCTCGCATACTGCGTGTACGTTCTGGAGGCAGCACTGCATGCGCAAGCATGCCAGGGCAGCAGCAGTTGCTGCTAATGGTGCTGCAGACCATTGCTGCACTTACCTCAGCGGCCACGGCTCCGAGGGCTGAAGAAGACATCATCAGCATGTCTGTGCTGGGCTCGGGCTCCGCAGTTGGCGATGCTCGTGCAGGACAAGGCCCAGGGCAGTTCAACCACCGAGTGCACTGCAGGTCAAACCCCCACCGATCTCAGCCATACAGCATCGATACGGCCCAGCTGACGGCTTCAATGTTCTTGTCATCATCTTAAGGGACTCTTCACGTGCAAGCCGTGCTGCTCGATGCTAAACGCGGACTTATATTGTGCTCAGTACTGCTGTGCGAGCAACGGGTTGCTGTGTGTATATCACCGATTTGCAGGGCAAATCTATGGAATTAAATTATCGTAGCGAGTGGCTGAAATGGCTTTCAAGCACTGTTTAACAGCCCCGGCTGTCATGTGTTGGTCAAATGGCTGTGCTGAACCCCCTAGGGCAATGTGGCACCTATGACTGGACCTTGCATTTCGTTGCGCATGCGAAATTTGCCTTTTCATGTCCTGAATGCAATTTCAACCGAGCGGTGTTACTTGGTTGACGTACTGGTGCTGGCACTTGGCTCTGCTGCAGCAGCAGCAGCAGCAGCAGCAGCACTGGCCAGGCAGGAGGTACTAAAGCAGCCCCTGCAATGGGCGCTGAAGACGCTCAAAATGATACAGTAGTACACGAATACCCATAATCAAGTGAAATAACGGATGCAAAGGCCCTCCAGGACACACAGCAGCCCATGTCAGCCTGCAGCAGGTTTAGGGACAACTTACGGACGGGTTAGGGATGCCTGCCTCGCCACAGTGCTGAATGTCAGAGCAGCAGTCGACCTAGCACACTACCGCCATGCTATTGTTTTTTTCGTTTCCTATGGTGTTGAATTCTGGCGAGCAAGTGGCACTGCACAGAATGTTTAAATACTTGTGTCTGAAGCTTTGCTTGGCTCAAAGGAGCAGGTTTCAGGCACCAGCCTAGCCTCTATGCATGCAGATGAAAGCACCCTTCTGGACCTGCATTGCTTGCAGGTGAACAGTTGTGCGTTTAACATGCCATAACTGTCATTTCGCACCCTCCACCATACTGCACTGTGCTCTGAATTTGCCTGATGAGCTGCTTGTGAGCCCTGGATTTGCAGCGCACATGTTGTCTGGTGGTTGTTTGGGTTCTATCCGTACATGTGGACGAGTCAACGGTGTTGCCTGGTGATTGCAACGTCTTGCCCAGTTGACAGCCAGCGGCCAATGGATGGAAATGTTCACACTGCTTTAAGTGCTGCATGAAGTGTTCGGCATGGTCTGCACAGAGTGCAACAGAGTCTATGTGCATTGAGTGTGCATCTGATGATTATGGCACCAATGGTCCAATGTTTGACGCAGCAGCGCGAGCATGCGGGTCGACCCGCATGATGACATCATCATGCCCAGCAGCCTAAGAGTGCTGCTGCCTCTGGAACATTGTACGGCACGCTATTTTAAGATCATGGTAGCAACCTGCAAAATATGAAGCAGGATGTGTGGCCACATGGGCGGGCTCAATACTTATCACGATATAGGCTGCATTTTCCTTGTCAGTTTAACATTGGTTTGAAAGGTAAGAACTCCTGCGGCATGCGAAGGTCAAGGATGAGCGATTAGTGGCTGGGGTGTCAGGCGTAACAGGGGCATCTAAAGGAGTGAATGTTCCTGCGAGGCACTTGGCACGATGTGGTACTAGATGTGGCCGATTTGATGTCAAATGACAGCTTTAGGCATGGTAATTGCACAACTGCGCACCTGCAAGCAATGCTGGACCAGAAGCCCCCCTGCCCAAAGGCTGATGTTCGATTTGCACCATCATATGTCACATGACTTCTGTGATGCGGCATCATATGCTGGCCGCGCACAAGCTGTGCAAGCAGTGCAACCGGCTAGCAGCACTGGTGGGAAATTGACTGCAGCGCGTTGCTGTCGGGCACGGCTTGCATTTTCACTGCCCACTACATGCAGCAGCTTCATAAAGGCGGATACAACGCAGCCGGCAGGGCATTGTTGTTACGGTGGCCTGGATCTTTTCACTGCACGATCAAAGCCTTGCTCAAAATTGACTGCCATGCGCAGCCCAGACGGTCTGCTTGACTCAGCCACCCTCAACAAAGGGCACCTTTGAAGGCAGAGCAGCAACAGTAACGAAGCAGTGACAATGCAGCCCATTGCAGTCCAATGCACTGCGCAGTAGACTCCGAGTCTGCTGGCAGCTGTGAGCATGAACGCAGCAATGCTAGCATGGCAGTATACAAACCTTGCAAAGTAAAATCAAAATGGCACAGCTGCCGCACCATCACCCAGTGCAAAGCGATGTCAGGATCCCTCAACCTTACAGCAGTGTGCCAAAAGACAACAAAGGGCGCCTTTAGAGGCAGAGCAGCAACATCAGGATTGCACAAACTTTTATGACAGCAGCCGCGGGCCCAGCAACAAAATGCAAAGAGCTGGCCGCGTGTCTGGTCAGCCCAACCAAACATAAAGAATGGGTGTGGGACATATTGTACAGTATATTGTCACATAAAGTACGGCATGTGTGAATGTACAGCGCAAATAACCCGAGCATGCAAAAGCACTTGCCAATTGACAATATACTTGGACGCCGAGTTGTTATGCGTTAAACTGTTCATCATTGTGCACCTGGGCACCACAGCTGCACAAACCGTTTGTGTTGTGAATCACAGGGTCACCTTGTGGCACATTGTGCCTGTCGCTGTCCACAGTTCCGGCTGCTTCGCAACAACGCGCAGCACCACAGCCGTGTTATACACAGCCATTGCAGCACTTACAGCAGCACACATTGCCAGCACCGCAAGTATCACCCAGAACCGCCCGGTGTGCTTTATATACTGACTCACAGTCGCATGTCCCAGTGCAGTTGATGCAGCAGCAATCATCATCAGAATGCCCCCCATACCCCACGGAACCTGCCCCAGCAGACCATAAACAGCTAAGCCGCTCGCCGCCCACCCCAACACGCTACTTTGCAGCGTTGCGGCCATCGCTGCTGGGTGCATGTCAACAGCCAGCGCAATGCGCGCCAAGATGAACGCCCCACCAGTGCCGATAAAACCATTCAGCGCGCCAGCAAGCAGGCACGCAGCAGGTACAGCAGTCAACCGGGTAACAGTCCACTGCTGCTCGGGCATGTCAGGTGCAGCATAGCCTGCGGCTGTTGCGGCTTGCCGCCGCTGCTGCTGCCGCGCAGCTTTGCGCACATACCCACTCAGCCACACCGCAGTGAACCCAAGCAGTGCAAGCAGCACCGGCAGCCCTGAAAGCACCGCTAAAACCCAGACCCTTGAACCGCAGTGAGTCAGGGCTGCAGTGCTTGGCAGTGCAGCAGCTGCCACCATCAGGGCCAGCAGCACAAAGTGCTTTTTGCGCCACACCTGCAAGGGGCTGTTTTGCTGCAGCACCAGGAAGCTCTCCCAGCGGCTGAAGCTCTGCAGTTGGCCACTCTGCTGCCACTGCTGCTGCTGCTGCTGTTGCTGCTGCTGCTGCTGCTGCTGCTGCTGCTGCAGGATGGGTGGCAGGCTGCGTGATGACGCCACCAGCTCATCTGCAGCCGCAGCAGCAGCAGCAGCAGCAGCAGCAGCAGCAGCAGCAGCAGCAGCAGCAGCAGCAGCAGCAGCAGCAGCAGTAGTTTGTACTGATTGTGAGAAATGGAGGAGCGCAGGCGATCAGACCTGGCTGGTATGACTTTGCAGCTAGCTGTCAACCTCCAAAGCACCAGCAAAGCAGGCTATGCAGGTGAGCATGTGGCACATTGCACGCACTTCCGTTGACAGTTACTTCACCAGCAACCAGCAACATCACGTTGTTTGACCTGCTGTTGTACCAGCAGCCGCAAGATGTTGCAGGGCAGGCGAGGCAGCAACACATGTAAGCTTCCCCTCTTATGCTTCCCTCTTGCGCTCACCTGCATCTACAGCAAAGAAGTCAGCATCCTCCGCATCCTCTGCATCGTCACCCTGCAAGACAACCACATGCACGGTTTGCTGCTGCTGCTGCTGCTGCTCCTGCTGCTGCTGCTGCTGCTGCTGTGTTGGCGAGCCAACCCTTGCAGATTGCATTTCCAGAAGCTTGTATACAGCAGCTTGCCATTTCTGTCGCACTCTGCGAGCTGAGGCATCCGCAGCTGCTACTGCAGCAGCAGCTGCTGCATTAAGCCGTGATCTGGACCTTGCTGGTGCTGTCATTTTGAGGCTGTGACCAATGAAAGACCGCGACAATGCAACGCTTGCGGCCCGCTTAACTTGTACTGCTGCTGTGTGACTGTGGTAGGCTTCTACTGCCTTGCGATATAGCATGCAACTCACTGCCAGCATCACCAGCGTCAGGCACACATACACTAGCCAGACTGGCGCAACGCGGTGTGCTAAACCGCCTAATGCAACACCAGCAATGCCGGGGGCTGTCATGAGAATCAAGAGGTTAGGGTCTATCAAAGCCCTGTCCGTAAACACCGGGTGACGCTGGCTGCTGTAATACAGCACATGCGCGAGGCCACTGCCAGCCATTACACAAGATACCATGCCAACAGCACTGCCTGCAGTCACATGCTGAGGGCCGCCAAGGACAATGTAGAAGTTTACCAAGACTGCGACTGCCCCTACACCACCAGCAGCAGCTAGCAGGAGGCAGAAGGCAGTGACAAGGTAGATGCCTGCAGCACCACCACCAGCAGCAGCAGCAGCAGCAGCAGCAGCGCCCACAAATGTGCAGCAGCTTGATTGGCGAAAGAGGTTCTGCACGGCTGTTTAGCACCGTTCAACGCTGCAGTCAGGGTTGAACCCAGGCTGACATGCACTGCAGCATGGAAACTGGCAATTGCCACCTTCATCATGCACAGCAAGATTGAAGCAGACCATGTCTGTACATGAGACTTGACTAGTTTACAGCAATGTGGTTCCCACCTATGTGCCATGCTTGAGCGGGTGCCACAGGGGGGTGGGGGTCTGCATGCTGCTGCCCTGTGCCCGCTCCGACAGCTAATCGCACGAACAGCACCGTGGTGACAGCCAGCCATGCCTTCAAACACGTGACTGAACTCAAAAGTTTCATGTATTCATCGCTTGCAGGCGAGAAAAGCTACTTCTGCTTTGCTGAGCACGCACTTGGCCATCTCAAGGAGAAATTCTCCGACACAGGTTTGCGACATGGTTGCTGCTGGATTGGTTGGACATTACTCGAATTTGAACGTGAGGTGTACCAACTTCAATACACAGCGACTGCATAAAGCGGCTACACTGTCACGTCAGAGGTGTTCGGACGAGATAACCAACAGGTTTATTGCTTACACCCTTGACAAGCGGGCCCTGGTGCCATCCCCTACAAGAATGTTTGCAAAGACGCCATGATCCTCATTACAGATGACAATAACCGGCAGTGATGAATCCAGCCCTGCTGGCAGGCAACAAGACCGCCTCTTGAACATGCTCATGAGAACCTGATCAGTGCAGTTGCATCCCACGCCCTTCACCACTCCATAAAAGGCAGCACCCGCTCGACTTTAAATACACCTTCATGCCCCTTGCAAAACAACCTTCAAACGATTCAAATACGCATGTGCAGCTGTACACATGCCTGATGTTGCAGTGTGTAAGCACTTCAATGACGGCACACGTGGATGCATACTACCGCCTACAGTACTACAGGCAGGTTCAGGGTGTGACGACTCTGTGACCACATAAACACACCAGGAGAGGCTGAAACACGTGTGCAAGATGCACTTGCACCAACACAGCCGTGTGCTCTCTTTGCTGCCTAAGCACTTATAAGCTAATTAGCGACCCCTAACAGACAGCTGTTCAAGCCAGCAGCAGCAGCAGCTCCTGCATACACACGCCAAACCACTCATGCCGCCGACTCACACGCACAAGGCCAAACTCAAAAGTTGGTGTGTTCTAATCGCAATGCTGGGTGCTTCACCACACCTCAGATCTGCAAGTCATTGAGGTGATGGAATCCACTGAGCCGAAAGGTGACCACAACAACATGGCCAAAAGATTGCCATACACAGCAATGAACAGGCTAGTATGCGCGCTAAAACAAACGCAGCTGCATGTCAAGCATCTGCTGCAGCGCAAATGCAGCCATCGCTGCCACGCCTGCCCAACATGCAACGCTAGCACGATGCTTATCATAAAGCTGCATCGTGCTGCATCATCACATGCAACATGCTGCATCATGGTGCACACTTGGTCGCAGGTTCAGTGCTGCTTCAGGCAAGCAGGCAGCGTCACACAAGCAGGCATGCAAAGCAAGGGTTGATCGCCCCGCAAGTAGTACCAATCATTCGAATACCAATCATGCAGCAGAAGATGATGTCACATGCAGAGTGTCGCAGGCGCTGCAGGAACATGTGCCTACACTGGCGCTGGCAACTGTGTTTGATTCCAAATGTCTGCATGCACCATGATGTGTCTTCTTCCAGCGATGCATTCACAGCTGCACGCCAATGCAAGCATGCACTGCATAATATATGTTGCTGCTGCGAATGATATACCCTGCAACACCTGGAACAGCACTGTCTTGAAAGCCTGCCTTTGCCCTGAGCATGGCATGGTGTCACGGCTGAAGATCAGAGTGAGATGCAGCCTCCTCGTCCCCTAGCTGGCATCACCAGCAGCAGCAGCAGCAGCAGCGGCAGCCGCTACCCCGCTGGCGCCACTGCTGCTACTGCCTGTTGCAAACAGCCCAGGGTTCCTCCCCAGCAGCTCCTGCTTGGCCTCAAACCCAGCCGCCTTCTGCTGCTGTTGCTGCTGCTGCTGCTCCGCAACCACTTCTGCATCACGCAACTCTTCAGCATCATTTTGTGCTGCTACAGGGTCTGCTGCTGGCCGTTTGTATGGCTGGAACCTTGCAACCTTTTCAAACAGCCGCCGCATGGCGCCAATTCTGCCGACTGTGACATAAACTTTGTAGCTGTAGCGCCGCATGGCAGGATGCAGCTGCATGCGGATGGTGTGCGCAAAGTAGCTGCGGCAGCAGAGGCAGCGGCACAAGACAACAACAGTAAGACAGGCGAATTGGGTCGTCAGCTGCGTTTTCGTGGCGGTTGGACTGCAGCTGGCGCAGCATGGTGGGTTGCTGTGTATGCTGGGCAGGTTGTACTGTGAAATCACAAGTGTGCTGGTGGTGGTCCTACAAGACAAGTTTCTTGCAGTCATTCATGTCACCACCGCTACTTGCTGCTTGGCTGAAAGCTGCAGGACAACTGCAGCACCCGAACAGTGCACATACAGCCTGGCTGCATGAAATTGTAGATGCAGCAGTGCTGCAAATGTCATTCACATGATGCAGGGGCAAGGCCGCACTGCCGCACCTGCAATCAGAAGGAGCAGTGCTCCAGTCTGGCCCCACTCTGTAGGCAGTCAACCCCGCCCAAGCATGCGGAGCCATAACACCCACACCCCACCCAGTGACAGGGTTCAAATAAGCCGCCCAGCCCTCAGTGGTTGGCATGTATATGTTGCTGGCTGGCGGGAAAGTGTAACTCAGGTTCCTGTCGTTAGTCCAGGGTCTGTCACCAGCATAATATGCCAGCACGCCAAAGCGGCGGTCTATGAAGACAGCGGGAACTTCATGTGTGAGGTAAGGGTGTGTGAAGTTCCCGGTATAATGCACGCTGAAGTTCAGCACTGCCACGTCATCGTGAACATGGGCGTGCTGCGTGAAGTGCACCGAGCGCAGCAGCGTGCCCTTGCCCCAGTTCCTGCAGCAGCAGCAGCAGCAGCAGCACAACTGGCAAAACACATGCAGAAGAAGCAGGCTGATTCTGGCTCGGTGCGCAAGTAGCAGTAGGTGTTCAGCTGGTGCTGGTCGCAGCTGAGCACCGTGTGCCCTGCGTGTATGGACGCCCTGCCTCCTGTGCCTCCACTTAGCAAACGGCTGCCTGAACCCAACTCAGCGCTGCACTCTTGCGTTCTACAAGGCATACCCTTCACATTCCAAAGATGGTTTTACTGCAGGCACATGCCTTTTTGGACGCATTTCCCCCCCACCTGGGGTGCCCCTCCACGTACACGCTGCCCTGTGCGTGGTGCACCTCGCGCCTCGTGGTCAGGCTGGGCTTGTGGTCCCACGACCCACCCTGCACAGGGTTGAAGCGCCACGACCTGCAGGCAGTGTGGCGAGCAGGGGAGTCAGAACATGCACAAGTCCACAGTTGAGACCCGCCCTGCACAGGGTTGAAGCGCCACGACTTGCAGGCAGTGCGGGGAGCGAGCACACAACAGCCATACAGCCGATCAGCACAGTACTGTTGCTGCTGCAGTGGTGAGGCTGGGCTTGTGGTCCCACGGCCCACCCTGCACAGGGTTGAATCGCCACGACCTGCAGGCAGCGTGGCGAGCAGGGACACAACAGCCATACAGTGCAGCCAATTCGTGTTGAGCGGGGGAGTAACGACAGACACTCACATGTGCACAATTTGAGACCCGCCCTGCACAGGATTGAAGCGCCACAACCTGCAGGCAGTGTGGGGAGCAGGAGAGTTAGAACAGACACTCACATGTACACACAATGAGTGGCGGCCACTGTACGCGGTTGAAGTGCCACGACCTGCAGGCAGTGCGGGGAGCGAGGACACAACAGCCATACAGTGCAGGCAGTTCGTGTTGAGCAGGGGAGTAACAACAGACATGGTGACTAACACGCTGATCAGCACATTGCTGCAGCTGGTGCAGTGCCTGTGACCAGCTGCTGTTAAGCCACTGGCTGCCTTGCTTTGAGCGGCGATCTTGGCTTGGCGAGCAACCAACAGGCTGATCGGGCAATGAAAGCAATGCAGAAGGACAGTGTAGCAGGCCAGTCGCAGCACACCTGCCGCTGGCTGCCTTGCTTTGGGCCACCTCCCCTGCTTGGGCAGCAACTAACAGGCTGATTGAGCACATGAAGCAATGCTTAAACGTCATCATGATGTTATGATAGCAGGCCAGCCGAGCGCACCTGCTGGCCCAGCAGCTGCCATCTTCACATCCGTAGAAGCTCTGCTGCAACAGCCTGCAGCAGCACCAGCAGCAACAGCAATCAGCCAGCAATGCACACTATTGAAAGCATTCACGCTGCTGCTACTGCTGCTGCTGCTGCTGCTGCTGCTGCTAGTACTACTGCTAGTGCTGCGAACTCGATTACTTCGGCAGCAGCAGGGCACATCAAGCAAGCCTTGTGGGCTGCTGTTTCAAGCACTGTTCAGGATGCTACTGCTGGTGTACACGGTGGTCCAGCGCTAAGCAGGGTGCAGCTTCACCTGCCCTGGTCATACACGTTGATCAGGTTTCTGTCTGTCCAGGGTTCAGGAATCAGCGATGACGACAGCCAGGACACCGCCCCCAGGCGCTTCACATCCAGGCCGATCTTGAGCTTTTGGCTTTGCAGGAAGGTGAGGTTGCGCTGCACCAGGCTGCGGGGTACAGCGCCGCGCGGCGGCTGCGATGCATGGCTCACATCACTGCTGCTGCCGCTGCTCCTGCTGCTGCTGCTGCTGCTGCTGCTGCTGCTGCTGCTGCTGATTTCACTGCTGCTGCTGCTGCTGCTGCCAGTGGGGTCAGCTGCGGGTGTGTCGGCTGGCACTTGAGCTGTGAAGATGACAGGGAGCTCTTGAGGTGCTCCTGCTGCTGCATCAGCAGACCCTGCAGAACTGCTGCTGCTGCTGCTGCTGAAAAAGGAGCTTGCAGGCGCTTGGCTGAGGTTTAGCATTGCCTGGTCCTGTGTCTCACTGGCGAGGTTTGCAGAGCTTGCAGCATCCAGCTGTGCTGCTTCTGCATCCTCCAGTGCACGCAGGTGCTGTATGATGGCAGCCTGCTGCTCTGATGGGGTAGCTGACTGCTGCTGCTCCTCATATGGCGTGGGTCCTGTCCCTGCTGCTGCTGCTGCTGTGGAAGCCGCACTCACAGAACCTGCAGATGCACTGCTGCATGATGTGCGCAGCAACACGCCAAGAGCGGTTAACACAACGTTAAAATGCAACGTACAGGTGTCAAAAATGGGTGGTATGTCCTTGTGTGGGCGCTGTGGATGGTGTTTACAGCAGCAGGCAGGTATGTGTTTGTAGGGGTGTGGCGGTTGGTTGCATCTGCATTACTGGAACCGCAGCAGCCTGCAGTGACACACACCTGCTTTCACAGCGGGGCTGCTCCACATCGGGACAAACAGATGGTAGCGGTTCAAAGCAGAGTATGTACTCAAGAGAACTCGTCAGCAGCAGCAGAACCATCAATAGGCAGAATCGCCCCATCCTGGCGCTTTTGTTCGAATCACGGTAAATTGCGCTTACAACACAAACGTTATGATATTTTGATCTCAGGCCATCAAGAAACGCGATACAGTCATCAGCTTCACTTCGAAAGCTGCTGCACAGTGAACCCGCGTGCAACCACCGTAACCACCAGCCTCGCTGACTGCCGCATGTTCTACTGGATGTCAAATGACTGAATCAAACCGTGTCTGGTGAATGAAGTTGCTCTGAAGGTGCTCAACCACTTCAGCATTCGGTGGCGTGCCATCCCATGATGGGAAGCTGTAGCGGGTTAATTTGTTCAAACGCAGGCTAGAGATGCAGATGATGTGCTACTTTGTTTTGGATGACGATTGCTCGAGCTGATGTGCCTCTCAAGTGAGGGAATCGGGCTTACTCTTTACTCTTCGCACCGACCGTCAAAGTGACAGAGAGATGTATGTGCTCAAACTGCATTACCTGTTTCATCTGCAACCATACAGCAGCCAGTAGTTACACGATCAAATTTCAACCAACGAACCCAGAAAACACATGCTCAAACAATCCCACCCGACACGCTGCTCGACGTGCAGGCGCCACCAGCACCCTTAAACGTGTTAGAAACGATACAGAGCGACTATCGAAGCATTTGCACAGTGTCGGAGCTCGCCATGACGCGAAGCAGGTGGGTGCCGGGGAAACAGGCCGGATGGGTTCACTGAGCATGCTCCAGCACGTGCGCGATCCACGTTAACCATAAGCAGGAGGGTTTGGAACTTCTGAAACGAATTTCAGCTATATAAGCAACAGCTATGCATAGTACCTGGGTTATGCTGCTGGGAAGGCAGCTGCACTGTCACCCTACTAGGCTAGGTTGCAGTGGCAGTGGCAAGTGTGTAACTAATTGCAGTATCTCGACCAGCTTGCCACGGGTATGCTGTCCCTGCTAACTGAGTTTATGTAGCTGTCAAGGTGTGCGTGCACATCAGGCACAACAGCAAGTAGCCGGCTGCCAGCCTTGGGCACTGCTGATGCCATCAGCTGATCGGATCAGAGTCGGGAGCTAGCTGCTGCTGCTGCTGCTGCTGAGCCCATACATCAGTTGTCTAATAGTGTTTGTCTGCCCGTTCAGACCAAAGTTCACTGGTAACAGCGTCCGTAACTCTGAGCACCTGCTGTGTTGCTGTTACTAATTACAACTGCCCCTCGATCCATCCTGCAGGCCAACCGCAGCCGCAATGTCGCTGCTGGCAACGCTGCTGGCATGCGCGCTGTTACACACAGTGCCTGCAGGCACTGTTGAAGCTGGAGGCCGCACCTCTGCACATGGCGAACACAAGGTGAGCACCTGCATGCAGACATGCACAGCAAAGCTATCCTGTGCGTGCTGCCCGTGAACTTTGTGTTGTCCACAGCAAAGCAAAGCAGGAACCATTGGACACATGAAACAGCACTAGGGTGATGATTTTACTACTGTGTGCCTGGTTATAACAGTATGCTGTGCTTTCAGGTGCTGCAGCAGTCGCCAATTCTTTAGTGCAGCCGCGGGCTTCGCCACGTGCTGTGTTATGCCGGAGCTCCGGCTGAAAGTTCATGCAGCGCAGCTGCAACATGCTATACAGCATACATGGGAGGGGAGCGACGGTTTGACTTGCTGCCTGTCTGCTTGCTGCTGCGCTGCTGCTGTTTCTAACTCAGTGCGCTGCTGTGCAGTCTCCGGCACCATCTGTAACATGCGCTGCTGCTGCTGCTGCTGCCGAAGAGGACGTCAGTGACGGCAACCTCCTAGTAAGTGATTTGCGGCATGGCAGACGCAAGTGTCCTTGTCGACTGATGTCACTGAAGCCGCAAAGTGTACTGTTTCTCAGTCTGTCTCTTGCTTGCATAGGAGAGCACAAATGGAACAGTCATCACCACATGTCAAAGCAGGTTGTGTCATATGCTGCACGCATTATGCACGTGCGGATGCCCAACAGCTTCGAGGCTGCTGTCAGCTGTGTAGCAGCTGCTGCGCACAAGCTCTGTAGCTTTGATGAACACAGAGCAGCAGGCAGCGCAGCTGCCTGGGGGCATAGCAGCACTTACTTCAGCAGTAACACTCTAGGCGCTGCCTCTTGTCAAGATCTTAGAGGTTGCAGGCACGTGATCTGGTTGCCAAGGCCTCTGCTGCCCGTTCCTGCAAGCGATTACCCTCTGAATACATGTTTCCTGCACCACGCAGCCGCCTGCACCTCTTCAAGCGCCGGATGCAAAGCAGTACGTAACCGGAGAGTACCGGGATGAAGTTCACGCTGAAGGTGACCTGGCGGGAATTCATACCGGTGAATATGGCTACAAGTACCGCACCATTGACGGCCTCGTACTGCCGCCGTATGTCACCCCAAAGCGTATGGCGGCGGCACAGAGCGTAATCACCCGCGCTGATGACATCTGCTACTGCTCCTTCCCGAAGTCTGGCTCAACATGGCTCGCGAACGTGCTGTATCTAATGCTGCACGATGGTATTGAGGCCGAGGGTGATATGCCATTGCGCTCGAACCTGCATTGGATGGAAAGTTCCTGGACTTTTCCAAGGACGCAAGCAGAAGTGGATGCCATGCCGCCCCCACGCATCTTCAAGAGCCACATGCCGCATGGCTATGCGCTGGGTGGGGGGCCTGGCAAGGCACCCTGCCGCTACATTTACATCGCACGCAACCCCAAAGGTGCGCATGCCTGCGCAGGCATAGGTGGAAATTGGATGAACCCTGCAGCGCATCAACTGTGGCGGCTTGTTGTTGCTGGCGACAGCAGCTGTTGCACAGCAACAGCATGTTACTGTGATGCTTTCATGTCCAGAAGCAACTGCATGCTGCTCTGGCGTCACGCCTGCTTACAGCTCAACAGCATTTGCATGGTGCTGGTGCAGCACAATCAGGGTGTAGTCACGTGTGCATGTTGTTGTGTCGTTAATGTTTTGCAGATGTTGCCGTCTCTTACTGGCACTTTGAGAGCAACCAGTCCTGGTCTGGCGGGTACAACGGCCCATGGGAGCACTGGCTGCAGCTCTTCGTTGACGGCAAGGTGCAGCGTGGCTCTTGGTTTGACCACGTGCTCAGCTGGTGGCAGGTCAAAGATGCGGAAAATATGCTGTTTTTGAAGTACGAGGACCTCAAACGAGGCTTCCCCTCGCAGCTACGACGCATCTCGAACTTCACAGGGCACGAGCTGTCAGGCGAGGCATTTGAACGTGTGGTCAACGCCTCGAGCTTCCAACACATGAAGCAGTCGCGCTTCGCCAACCACCAGACGATGCGGGGCTTCGAGGGGTTTTTCAGGAAGGGTGAGGTTGGGTCCTGGAAGGAGCAGTTCACTGTTGCTCAGAGCGAGGCGTTTGACAAGCTGTACAAGCAGCGCATGGCGGGCTCTGGCCTGAGCTTTGATTTTGAGTGAAGGTTGGGTGAGGGTCGCCAGCGGGCCGCTCGTAGTGCCTTCTGTATAGCTCGCCACTATGTTCTGAAACTCTGTTGACCATGGGCTGCCTGTGCGGCAAGTCATGGGCATTGGTGATGACAGCACTTTTCCACAATACCCTGCACCTCTACAGTCGCGATTGCCACTGGCTTTGGAATGTAGCAGTGCACATCATAGTGTGCATATTGGCAGCGTACCATTGTTGCTGCAAACGTCACTGAGTGTGGATGCCTGCACTGCACTAAGACTGGCTTCCCTAACCTGTCCCTAAATGAGTCCCTAACCTGTCCCTAAATGAGTCCCTAAACGCTGTATAGGGATCACTTAGGGACTGGTTAGCGACATGAAATAGGGGGATTGTTCCGTCCCTATTTCGCACTGACTTTCCCTATTTGTCGAACGTTCATGCGATGATTCCTGTTGCAATTTACCGATCACAGTAACTATATTGATGATAATTACGAAACAGGAGCCCATTCACGCCGCTGCTCAACCACCCGGCAGTGCCTCAGCAGTACCCAAGGGGCAGGACTCAGCGGCAACAGATGCTGCGTGCCAAGGGCAACACAAATATGATACCAGCAACATGGTGACAAGAGTGCTTTGGCTTTGGCCCACATCCAACAGAGAACAAGGTGCATAGCCATGCTGTGGTGCGCAGTACAACAAGCTTGCTGCGCTGCTGCTGCAGGATGATGCAACCACCACCAGATGCACAGTAAACAGGCTGTCATCAGCAGCACAAATTGCTGTGGTGAACATGCTGCTGGAAACAATCAAAGTACGCCGAGACACATCTATGCATTGCACACCAACCAACACCATCGCCTGCAGCTGTTGTAGCCGCATTGCCTGTCCCGCAAGAAGCTGCCTGCGCCTTCTGGGTGGTTGGACCATAGTATGGTGTGTTCCCACTTTGCCTACAGCTGGCCACTTCACGTTGCTCTGCAGAATCCAGCACCCTGCACAGGCAATGCGTGCGAGCAGCAACACAGGGCACATGTTGCTTCATCCTCCTTGCTGGGGCAAGTGCCGCCTCCTTGCACAGCCTGACATGCACTGCTGGCCGTGCCATATCAGCTTTGCAAACGTCTCATCCCTTGCTGCGTTTGCTGCGCAAAAGCTGTGACACCAAGCATTCAAGGCAGGACAATTCACTACATGCTTGGCTGTCAAGGCCGCTGCACCTGCTGCTCACTCACCTGTCTTTTGCGGCTGGCAGGCAGCAGAGCGAGCGCGGTAGTGGCAGCTGTCCAAGCCACGCAGCATGCCTCCTTTGTAGCGTCACTGTTGGCGGCAACAGAAGTACTGCACATGAAACAAACAACATCAAGATGGCAGGCATTGTTTTGAGTGAGTGCGGTACATGATGTGCGCACACAACAGTGCAGCTGTGCGGCGCCCATTGTGCCTATACTGACATCCACCTACAGCATTGCATTCATCAGCAACAACAGCAAGGATAGCGGCTGTCTCCACCCACACAGGCCGAGCTCACCTGAATGGTATCAGCTGCCACGCAGTTGACACAGCCGGCAGAGCACTGCTGGTCTGCCGCAAAGCTGTCACTTGTCACACTGTGTGTCTCAGTTGCTGCACAGGGGCGGCAGCAGCGATGGCACAACTGTAAGGCACGGACATCATTAGTCAATTGACTGCGAGCAACTGCTTGTGTATCAATTAACAGCGCATGACCAGGGTGGCAGCATACATAGTGCAGAGGGTGCCTCTGGCTGTTGGAACAGCATGCTGGTCCTGCAGCATATGGCCTCGCTAACTTGTACAAGAACATGCCGCTGCTGCAGATGTGTGCAAGGCTACACTCGAAGCTATTCACTTCTCGCATACTGCGTGTACGTTCTGGAGGCAGCACTGCATGCGCAAGCATGCCAGGGCAGCAGCAGTTGCTGCTAATGGTGCTGCAGACCATTGCTGCACTTACCTCAGCGGCCACGGCTCCGAGGGCTGAAGAAGACATCATCAGCATGTCTGTGCTGGGCTCGGGCTCCGCAGTTGGCGATGCTCGTGCAGGACAAGGCCCAGGGCAGTTCAACCACCGAGTGCACTGCAGGTCAAACCCCCACCGATCTCAGCCATACAGCATCGATACGGCCCAGCTGACGGCTTCAATGTTCTTGTCATCATCTTAAGGGACTCTTCACGTGCAAGCCGTGCTGCTCGATGCTAAACGCGGACTTATATTGTGCTCAGTACTGCTGTGCGAGCAACGGGTTGCTGTGTGTATATCACCGATTTGCAGGGCAAATCTATGGAATTAAATTATCGTAGCGAGTGGCTGAAATGGCTTTCAAGCACTGTTTAACAGCCCCGGCTGTCATGTGTTGGTCAAATGGCTGTGCTGAACCCCCTAGGGCAATGTGGCACCTATGACTGGACCTTGCATTTCGTTGCGCATGCGAAATTTGCCTTTTCATGTCCTGAATGCAATTTCAACCGAGCGGTGTTACTTGGTTGACGTACTGGTGCTGGCACTTGGCTCTGCTGCAGCAGCAGCAGCAGCAGCAGCACTGGCCAGGCAGGAGGTACTAAAGCAGCCCCTGCAATGGGCGCTGAAGACGCTCAAAATGATACAGTAGTACACGAATACCCATAATCAAGTGAAATAACGGATGCAAAGGCCCTCCAGGACACACAGCAGCCCATGTCAGCCTGCAGCAGGTTTAGGGACAACTTAGGGACGGGTCAGGGATGCCTGCCTCACCACAGTGCTGAATGTCAGAGCAGCAGTCGACCTAGCACACTACCGCCATGCTATTGTTTTTTTCGCTATCGTGTTGAATTCTGGCGAGCAAGTGGCACTGCACAGAATGTTTAAATACTTGTGTCTGAAGCTTTGCTTGGCTCAAAGGAGCAGGTTTCAGGCACCAGCCTAGCCTCTATGCATGCAGATGAAAGCACCCTTCTGGACCTGCATTGCTTGCAGGTGAACAGTTGTGCGTTTAACATGCCATAACTGTCATTTCGCACCCTCCACCATACTGCACTGTGCTCTGAATTTGCCTGATGAGCTGCTTGTGAGCCCTGGATTTGCAGCGCACATGTTGTCTGGTGGTTGTTTGGGTTCTATCCGTACATGTGGACGAGTCAACGGTGTTGCCTGGTGATTGCAACGTCTTGCCCAGTTGACAGCCAGCGGCCAATGGATGGAAATGTTCACACTGCTTTAAGTGCTGCATGAAGTGTTCGGCATGGTCTGCACAGAGTGCAACAGAGTCTATGTGCATTGAGTGTGCATCTGATGATTATGGCACCAATGGTCCAATGTTTGACGCAGCAGCGCGAGCATGCGGGTCGACCCGCATGATGACATCATCATGCCCAGCAGCCTAAGAGTGCTGCTGCCTCTGGAACATTGTACGGCACGCTATTTTAAGATCATGGTAGCAACCTGCAAAATATGAAGCAGGATGTGTGGCCACATGGGCGGGCTCAATACTTATCACGATATAGGCTGCATTTTCCTTGTCAGTTTAACATTGGTTTGAAAGGTAAGAACTCCTGCGGCATGCGAAGGTCAAGGATGAGCGATTAGTGGCTGGGGTGTCAGGCGTAACAGGGGCATCTAAAGGAGTGAATGTTCCTGCGAGGCACTTGGCACGATGTGGTACTAGATGTGGCCGATTTGATGTCAAATGACAGCTTTAGGCATGGTAATTGCACAACTGCGCACCTGCAAGCAATGCTGGACCAGAAGCCCCCCTGCCCAAAGGCTGATGTTCGATTTGCACCATCATATGTCACATGACTTCTGTGATGCGGCATCATATGCTGGCCGCGCACAAGCTGTGCAAGCAGTGCAACCGGCTAGCAGCACTGGTGGGAAATTGACTGCAGCGCGTTGCTGTCGGGCACGGCTTGCATTTTCACTGCCCACTACATGCAGCAGCTTCATAAAGGCGGATACAACGCAGCCGGCAGGGCATTGTTGTTACGGTGGCCTGGATCTTTTCACTGCACGATCAAAGCCTTGCTCAAAATTGACTGCCATGCGCAGCCCAGACGGTCTGCTTGACTCAGCCACCCTCAACAAAGGGCACCTTTGAAGGCAGAGCAGCAACAGTAACGAAGCAGTGACAATGCAGCCCATTGCAGTCCAATGCACTGCGCAGTAGACTCCGAGTCTGCTGGCAGCTGTGAGCATGAACGCAGCAATGCTAGCATGGCAGTATACAAACCTTGCAAAGTAAAATCAAAATGGCACAGCTGCCGCACCATCACCCAGTGCAAAGCGATGTCAGGATCCCTCAACCTTACAGCAGTGTGCCAAAAGACAACAAAGGGCGCCTTTAGAGGCAGAGCAGCAACATCAGGATTGCACAAACTTTTATGACAGCAGCCGCGGGCCCAGCAACAAAATGCACAGAGCTGGCCGCGTGTCTGGTCAGCCCAACCAAACATAAAGAATGGGTGTGGGACATATTGTACAGTATATTGTCACATAAAGTACGGCATGTGTGAATGTACAGCGCAAATAACCCGAGCATGCAAAAGCACTTGCAAATTGACAATATATTTGGACGCCGAGTTGTTATGCGTTAAACTGTTCATCATTGTGCACCTGGGCACCACAGCTGCACAAACCGTTTGTGTTGTGAATCACAGGGTCACCTTGTGGCACATTGTGCCTGTCGCTGTCCACAGTTCCGGCTGCTTCGCAACAATGCGCAGCACCACAGCCGTGTTATACACAGCCATTGCAGCACTTACAGCAGCACACACTGCCAGCACCGCAAGTATCACCCAGAACCGCCCGGTGTGCTTTATATACTGACTCACAGTTGCATGACCCAGTGCAGTTGATGCAGCAGCAATCATCATCAGAATGCCCCCCATACCCCACGGAACCTGCCCCAGCAGACCATAAACAGCTAAGCCGCTCGCCGCCCACCCCAACACGCTACTTTGCAGCGTTGCGGCCATCGCTGCTGGGTGCGTGTCAACAGCCAGCGCAATGCGCGCCAAGATGAACGCCCCACCAGTGCCGATAAAACCATTCAGCGCGCCAGCAAGCAGGCACGCAGCAGGTACAGCAGTCAACCGGGTAACAGTCCACTGCTGCTCGGGCATGTCAGGTGCAGCATAGCCTGCGGCTGTTGCGGCTTGCCGCCGCTGCTGCTGCCGCGCAGCTTTGCGCACATACCCACTCAGCCACACCGCAGTGAACCCAAGCAGTGCAAGCAGCACCGGCAGCCCTGAAAGCACCGCTAAAACCCAGACCCTTGAACCGCAGTGAGTCAGGGCTGCAGTGCTTGGCAGTGCAGCAGCTGCCACCATCAGGGCCAGCAGCACAAAGTGCTTTTTGCGCCACACCTGCAAGGGGCTGTTTTGCTGCAGCACCAGGAAGCTCTCCCAGCGGCTGAAGCTCTGCAGCCGGCCACTCTGCTGCCACTGCTGCTGCTGCTGCTGTTGCTGCTGCTGCTGCTGCTGCTGCTGCTGCTGCTGCTGCTGCAGGATGGGTGGCAGGCTGCGTGATGACGCCACCAGCTCATCTGCAGCCGCAGCAGCAGCAGCAGCAGCAGCAGCAGCAGCAGCAGCAGCAGCAGCAGTAGTTTGCACTGATTGTGAGAAATGGAGGAGCGCAGGCGATCAGGCCTGGCTGGTATGACTTTGCAGCTAGCTGTCAACCTCCAAAGCACCAGCAAAGCAGGCTATGCAGGTGAGCATGTGGCACATTGCACGCACTTCCGTTGACAGTTACTTCACCAGCAACCAGCAACATCACGCTGTTTGACCTGCTGTTGTACCAGCAGCCGCAAGATGTTGCAGGGCAGGCGAGGCAGCAACACATGTAAGCTTCCCCTCTTATGCTTCCCTCTTGCGCTCACCTGCATCTACAGCAAAGAAGTCAGCATCCTCCGCATCCTCTGCATCGTCACCCTGCAAGACAACCACATGCACGGTTTGCTGCTGCTGCTGCTGCTGCTCCTGCTGCTGCTGCTGCTGCTGCTGCTGCTGCTGCTGCTGCTGCTGCTGCTGTGTTGGCGAGCCAACCCTTGCAGATTGCATTTCCAGAAGCTTGTATACAGCAGCTTGCCATTTCTGTCGCACTCTGCGAGCTGAGGCATCCGCAGCTGCTACTGCAGCAGCAGCTGCTGCTGCATTAAGCCGTGATCTGGACCTTGCTGGTGCTGTCATTGTGAGGCTGTGACCAATGAAAGACCGCGACAATGCAACGCTTGCGGCCCGCTTAACTTGTACTGCTGCTGTGTGACTGTGGTAGGCTTCTACTGCCTTGCGATATAGCATGCAACTCACTGCCAGCATCACCAGCGTCAGGCACACATACACTAGCCAGACTGGCGCAACGCGGTGTGCTAAACCGCCTAATGCAACACCAGCAATGCCGGGGGCTGTCATGAGAATCAAGAGGTTAGGGTCTATCAAAGCCCTGTCCGTAAACACCGGGTGACGCTGGCTGCTGTAATACAGCACATGCGCGAGGCCACTGCCAGCCATTACACAAGATACCATGCCAACAGCACTGCCTGCAGTCACATGTTGAGGGCCGCCAAGGACAATGTAGAAGTTTACCAAGACTGCGACTGCCCCTACACCACCAGCAGCAGCTAGCAGGAGGCAGAAGGCAGTGACAAGGTAGATGCCTGCAGCACCACCACCAGCAGCAGCAGCAGCAGCAGCGCCCACAAACGTGCAGCAGCTTGATTGGCGAAAGAGGTTCTGCACGGCTGTTTAGCACCGTTCAACGCTGCAGTCAGGGTTGAACCCAGGCTGACATGCACTGCAGCATGGAAACTGGCAATTGCCACCTTCATTATGCACAGCAAGATTGAAGCAGACCATGTCTGTACATGAGATTTGACTAGTTTACAGCAATGTGGTTCCCACCTATTTGCCATGCTTGAGCGGGTGCCACAGGGGGGTGGGGGTCTGCATGCTGCTGCCCTGTGCCCGCTCCGACAGCTAATCGCACGAACAGCACCGTGGTGACAGCCAGCCATGCCTTCAAACACGCGACTGAACTCAAAAGTTTCATGTATTCATCGCTTGCAGGCGAGAAAAGCTACTTCTGCTTTGCTGAGCACGCACTTGGCCATCTCAAGGAGAAATTCTCCGACACAGGTTTGCGACATGGTTGCTGCTGGATTGGTTGACTATTACTCGAATTTGAACGTGAGGTGTACCAACTTCAATACACAGCGACTGCATAAAGCGGCTACACTGTCACGTCAGAGGTGTTCGGACGAGATAACCAACAGGTTTATTGCTTACACCCTTGACAAGCGGGCCCTGGTGCCATCCCCTACAAGGATGTTTGCAAAGACGCCATGATCCTCATTACAGATGACAATAACCGGCAGTGATGAATCCAGCCCTGCTGGCAGGCAACAAGACCGCCTCTTGAACATGCTCATGAGAACCTGAATCAGTGCAGTTGCATCCCACGCCCTTCACCACTCCATAAAAGGCAGCACCCGCTCGACTTTGAATACACCTTCATGCCCTTTGCAAAACAACCTTCAAACGATTCAAATACGCATGTGCAGCTGTACACATGCCTGATGTTGCAGTGTGTAAGCACTTCAATGACGGCACACGTGAATGCATACTACCGCCTACAGTACTACAGGCAGGTTCAGGGTGTGACGACTCTGTGACCACATAAACAAACCAGGAGGGGCTGAAACACGTTTGCAAGATGCACTTGCACCAACACAGCCGTGTGCTCTCTTAGCTGCCTAAGATGTTGCAGTATGTAAGCACTTCAATGACGGCACACGTGGATGCATACTACCGCCTACAGTACTACAGGCAGGTTCAGGGTGTGACGACTCTGTGACCACATAAACAAACCAGGAGGGGCTGAAACACGTGTGCAAGATGCACTTGCACCAACACAGCCGTGTGCTCTCTTTGCTGCCTAAGCACTTAGCGACCCCTAACAGACAGCTGTTCAAGCCAGCAGCAGCAGCAGCTCCTGCATACACGCGCCAAACCACTCATGCCGCCGACTCACACGCACAAGGCCAAACTCAAAAGTTGGTGTGTTCTAATCGCAATGCTGGGTGCTTCACCACACCTCAGATCTGCAAGTCATCGAGGTGATGGAATCCACTAAGCCGAAAGGTGACCACAACAACATGGCCAAAAGATTGCCATACACAGCACTGAACAGACTAGTATGCGCGCTAAAACAAACGCAGCTGCATGTCAAGCATCTGCTGCAGCGCAAATGCAGCCATCGCTGCCACGCCTGCCCAACATGCAACGCTAGCACGATGCTTATCATAAAGCTGCTGCCGTGCACACATTTTTCGATCGCGGGTGCTATGACACACCAGCAGCAGGGAACAAATACCAGCAGCCAGGTGGAACACATGCACAGGCAGCCAAAGGTACCAGGCACGCCTCACCCACAGTTCAAACTTTCGAGCCCGGCCGTCGCAGCCACAAGTAACGGAGCCAATACTGCCCTGCGGCAGCTGCTGCACGTGCAGCATGCGTGCCCCGCATAACAGCCACCAGTAGATACAAACTACTGCTGCAGGAGTGCCACTGACCCCAACATGCAGTTACATGCAGGCGCCCAGCTAGAGCATGAGCACGCATGCAAAGGAAGCAAGACGGCCACCTCCAACACCACCCAATTCCGGCAGCCTGCTGCCTTATTCTGTACCACCCAGGTGTGCCTGGCTGCTGCTAGGGGGACACTGTGGCGTGCACTCCAACAGCTGAAGTAGGAGCGCGCGGCGCAACCACGGGTGCAGCATCAGCAGAAGCATCAGCAGAAGCATCAGCAGAAGCATCAGCAGAAGCATCAGCAGAAGCATCAGCAGAAGCATCAGCAGAAGCATCAGCTGCACATGCAGCACGCGTCAGTTGCACTTTTGATTAGTCCCACTACACTGCCTCACATACGCTGGTGTCCAGCACCTGGACTCTGTGCAAAGGCGCAGCACAGCAGCCAGAGCTGATCCACGCGTGCCAAGCGCATATTGTCTGCAGCACACAGAACACAAACACGCAGATGACCCCAAAGGGAGGGACAGCCATGCGCCCTCAAATCATGACGGCCCTCCACGCCAGGCACGACTGCAGCAGCATCACATCACCATAAATAACAACAGCAGCAGATCGCTGGCAACCTCAACGGCCCAACTGGCGCCAGCAAGCCCACAATCACTGCAACCGCAGCTGCCGGCATTGGCCCCCAACACGCGCCATGCACAGCCTGCAAAACGGCTCTGCCACAACACAACGCTGCAAGCTGACAACTTCAACAGACGTGCTGCAAGACCATCACGGCGGCCATCAAAAACAGCCACGACTGTGACAACAGCACCCAGTATGACCATGCCACAGCAAGTGGAGCTGAGGGGGATGGAACTGCCATAAAAAC
This sequence comes from Tetradesmus obliquus, assembly GCA_030272155.1. Taxonomy (NCBI): domain Eukaryota; kingdom Viridiplantae; phylum Chlorophyta; class Chlorophyceae; order Sphaeropleales; family Scenedesmaceae; genus Tetradesmus; species Tetradesmus obliquus. The sequence goes on along the minus strand of CP126193.1, from coordinate 6,984,748 downwards.
GCTGCCTGCCAACGTGCAAACGCGCCCTCAACACAACACAGCGATCCACATTCGTGCCGCGCGATAGAACAGAATGGTAAGCATTGCACCCTAAGCAAAACAGGAAAAGCATCCGCAGCAAAGTCATGCACAGCCGATGCACGGAACCCCTGCAGGCACGCCTAAGCTGTGGCTCGTTGTGCACACTCTTTTATAACCCTTATTGTCGCTTGCACACCCCTCATGCTGTTAATCACCAGCACCTGGTGACCCTAATCCACCTGTCTCAACCCAAGAAAACACAAGCAGCGGACAGCCGGCCCCCCTGCCAGCAGCCGCCACAGCAACGCCTCACCTCTCCCAGTTCATGCCGAGTAGTGACACATAATGTAACAGCCATATCATACACTCAGATCGCAAGTACTGCAACCGCAGGCACACTAAAAGACGCAGCAGCCCCACACTGGCAGCGCATCACTCGTCACACCAGCTCCAGCACCTTAATGTGGCCGGCTGAGTTGCCAGCCACAATCGTGCCCTGCCGCCGATTCCATGCCACACACGACACAAACGGCCCGTCGCCCTGCTGCTGCAGCCCACCAGCACCACCGCAGCCCTCGCCATGCTCCCCATGCAGCAGATCAAGCTCCGCGGCACTGCCGCCGCCACCCCGCCGGCCCCTGCCGCCAGCCCCACCAGCAGCAGCAGCGCCACCCGCACCGCCAAAGCTGTGCGCAGCTACCGGCACCGGCATCGACGTATGGTACGCATACACCTCGTTCGTCTCGCTGCCACACACAATGTACCCGCTCGCCGGCCTGCTGCTGCTGCCGCTGCTGCGGCCCAGGCCGCCGCTGCTGCTGTTGCCGGGGCTGCCAGGCAGCACCGCAAGCCCGATAAAGTTGCGCTGGTTCAGGTGCCCGCCATACGCCGTAATGCACGCCGTACTCGCAGCTGATGCAGAGGCCTCCCGGCCACCGGCACAGTGCGAGATGCCAGCCGAAGCCATCGTGGGCACACTCCACAGCTTCAGCGTGTTGTCAGTGCTGGCTGTGACCAGCTGCTCGCCGCCGAGCCAGCGCACGTACGAGACGGCACGCCGGTGGCCGTGCACGCACGCCAGGGGCTGCGCCGTGTTGCGCAGGTCAAACAGGTACGTGCGGAAGTTGGCGCATCCGCAGGCTAACAAATGCGGGCTCTCAGGGCTGAACTGCACGCTGCATACATTCGCGTGCAGCTGCAGCGTGGCTAGGCTTGCCTCCTCATGCACGCTCCAAAGCTTCACTGTAGAATCATCACTGCAGGAGACCAATCTTGTCGGCTCCAGCCGGCTGAAGTCCACTGCCCAGGCACGCCGCGAGTGCTCCTCAAACTGAACCAGCTCGCCGCCAGTGTTGGCATCCCACAGCGTGACAACGCCATCATGGTCGCTGCTCGCCAGATGCGCCTTCACATAGCTGCTCCACGCCACACAGCTCAACCGGCTGCGCGTGCTCAGCTCCAACACAGGATACACAATGCCGTCCGCGCCGCCGCCGCCGCCTGCTGCTGTTGCGCCCCGGCCAGGGCTCATCGGCCCGCCAAACCCTGCCGCCGAGCCGCCGCCAAAACCGCCACCCCCGCCGCTGTAACCGCCCATGCCGGGAGCTGCCGCCCTGCCTGCTGCGCAGCCAAAGCCGCCGCCGCATGCGCTGCTGGTGATCGCTGCGTATTCAAAGATGCGGATGCGCTTGCTGACGCCAGCTGTCGCCAGGTACTCATCATCACGGTCAAACGCAGCGGTCGACACCATCGCGCTGCCGCCGCCGAGCACGTCTGCAGCAGCACGTACAGTGCCGCGCACAGCCATGCCACTGTACCTGCTGAACGCCCACAGGTCCTCGCCAAAGGACTGCAAATAGCCCGGCAGCTGCCATGCGCTGCCACCGCTGCTGCTGCTCGCGCCATTGCCTGGCGGCGCGCCCGTCTGCTGCTGCTGCTGCTGCTTCTGGCCTTCCTCTGGCTGCTGCTTCTCCAACAGCTGCCTGTGCTTCAGGTAGACACCCTCCAGCACTGGGAACCGGTCAGCAACCCGCTCCCACTGCGAGTCAACAACAGCAGAAGCAGCGGCAGCAGCCACAGCTGCAGCATCACTGGTGCCAGCCGCTGCTGCAGCAGCAACGCCGCTGTTGGCGCTGCCACTGCGCTCCAGCAACAACTGCTGCTGCTGCTGCTGCTCTACCGCGCTTGGTGCTGCAGCTGCTGCCAGCCGTCGGCGTTTGGCTCTGCTCATCTCTCGCCTCTCCATCTCATCATCATCCGAGTCATGCTCTGCAGCGGCCTGCTGCTGCTCCTGCTGCTCCACTTCCATTGCTGCTGCTGCAGGTGCTGCTGGGGGCGCTGGCGCTGCTGCCGCCGCAGCTGCACTGCTGCAGGCACCTGCCGGTGCCAGCTGCTGCCCAGCAGCCACAGCATGGTGCTGCTGCTGCCGCCCCTGCTGCACCTGCCGCAGCGCCGCCTCCACCGCCGCAATCTGCGCGTCCAGCGCAGCAACGCCCGCTGCTGCCTGCTGCACCTCTGACTGCTTCCTCCCATGCATCGTCTGCAGGAAGAACACCAGCGAGTCTGGGTCCCTGTCTTGCCGCTGCCTGCGGCGCTCCTGAAGCACCTCGCACACCCCGCACAGCAGCTCGCTGGCCAGCAGCTGCTGCAGGCTGGGCCGCGCAGCAGCATCGGGGTGCAGCAGCGACAGCACCAGCGCAGCCTCCTGCGGGTGCGCTTGCAGGAAAGCTGGCGGCATGGCGCGCTGCCGCAGCTCTGCAAGTGCCCGCAGCCTGCCTGCAGGGCCGCCTGGCGCTGCATACAGCAAGTCAAAGAGCAGCACGCCTAAGCTGTAGCTGTACTTGCGCGCTGGATCCACTGCTGCTGCTGCTGAGTCTGCTGCTGCGGCCGCCTCCTCTGGCGACTGGTACGCTGCCTCCTCCTGGCCGTCTACTGCTGCTGCAGTAGCTGCAGCAGTCACCCTGCCGCTGCTGTGCAGCAGCAGCCGACTGGGCCTCACTACGCCTGGTGGCAGCAGGCCTGCACTGCTGCCTGCTGTCGCTGCTGCGATGTCCTGCAGCAGCAGCAGCACCTCGCAGAACAGCCAGATGGACTCCTTTGCATTGACAGAGCGCTTCGCGCGCTGCAGCCACTGCGAGAGCACCACCTTCTGTCTTTGCTGCTGCTGCTGCTGCTGCTGCTTGGGCCGCTGCTGACCTGGCGCTAGCGGATCCGGCTGCTGCACAACTTGCGGCGTGCGGTGCAGCTGCTGCATGGACTGCAAGAGCTGCCGCTGCTGCACTTGCAGCTGCTGTTGCTGCTGCTGCACCAGCTGCTGCTGCTGCTGGCTTGAGCCCAAGCTGGTGGTGTTGTTGCTGGTGGGCTGCGTGCCAGTTGTCGTCGCTGCTGCTGGTGCATCATCGGTGTGCAGGTCAGCCTGCGCCATGACAGCAGGAGCAGCAGCGGGCAGCATGGAACACGCATGTGTCAGCGCAGGCACACCAACACATGCATGCACACACATCACCGGTGCATACAAGCATGACATCGTAGACGCCTTGCCTCACTTCCCCAAGCAAGGCAACACAAATCTGTGCATAATCTCCAGCTGCTTGATCCATAACATCCAGCTGTTGAATACTGCTGTGGGGCCTGTTGCTCACCTCATGCTGATCCCTCAGCAGCTTGGCTGCTGACAGCCGCTTCCACACATGCTGCCAGATGTTCTGCACCTCCTTCTTGGTCACTGGCTTGACCAGATACTCCTCAGCACCACCCCTGATGGCCTCAAACACAGCATCCTTGCGCTCATTTGCAGACATCACTGCAGGAGGAAGGTGCACGCAGCACGGCAGATGAGCGGAGAATCAGGGCAGAAGCAGGCGCAGTGAGCGAAGGGATGTGGCTTGCTTGCAGGAAAGCAGCACGAAGCACAGATAGGCTTGAACTGCTAGTGCTAGCTGCATGCTTCCCCGGCAGCAGCCATCGCTGTTGTAGCAGGCGCAGCTGCTTCTGCAATGCTGTGCAGCCATGCGCAACAAGATGTGCGCATCCAGCACCAGCACCACCAGCGCTGTCCAACGGGCAGGCTTCCAACTGTTCGGCTGTGGTGCAGCGCCATACTACTACTGCTGCTAGTGGCAGAGCTGAATCCCTTCTGCTGCTGCTTGCCCTAGCTGCTGCCACTCACTGATGACAGGCAGGTCTGCCAGCTGTGCGTTTGACCGCACGTAGCGCAGGATGTCCAGGCCATCCACATCCGGCATCATCACGTCCTGCAGCAGACAAAGGAAACCAACAATTATTCGTGTGTTTGTATTTGTTGCACAGCTGTGGCTCTGGGGCAAGTGCAACTGGCAGTGCCAGGTGAGACACTTGCAGGAACACCACATGATGTGGATGGGCAGAGCACATGTATGCCCCTAGACAGCACATCTGCCAGCTGCTACAAACACCAGACAGCACATCTGCCAACTGCTACAAACAACAGAAAACCGTATAATCCATCCAATCCAGTGACTGTGATGTGGCTGCTGGCGGTAAGCTGTCTCACCGTGAGTATGAGCTGGAATGTGCCAGGCAGGGAGCGCTGCAGCACTTCCAAAGCCTGTGCTCCACTCTCCGCCACAGTCACTGCACAACAGAACAGGAAGCACAACCAAGACAGTTGGGTGATAGGTCATGGTCAGTTCAAGGCAAGCAGATGACCATTATGACTGAAAACACCGACACCTCGGCCTGCAGGCGCTTCTCCACCACTCCTGCTGCTGCTGAGCACAAGCACCACCGCCACACATCAACAGCTGTGCTGCAAACAACGACTGTCACGGTTTGCTTTCCTTCTGATACAAGCCATAGATGTGGACGCACAGCTTCTGCCGGAAGCGTTGCATGCCCTGCCTTTGGTCGCCTTGCACAGCCCTCCTCACCTTTGTAGTCGCATTTTCTCAGCAGGTTCCCAACGACAAGCCTGCTCAGCTGCTCGTCGTCCACCAGCAGCACGTGGACGTCCTGGGGGTGGAGCACACTTTCCAGGTGTGCAGCATGAACTGAAGAGAGCATGGAGGTCTTCTGCGTCCTCCTACGCCTTACTATCAATCAGCAAAGCATAATGAAAGCTTTTGAGAACACGTTGATATGCAGCTTTATGTGTGGCTCGCAAGTCCTGGTGGGCCTTGTCCGAATCGGTAAGCCTGAACGCCTTGTTTTGTTGATGGGAGTTGTAACTAAAGATTGGAACGCATAAGACTGCATCGGATTGTCCTGCCATACCAATATCTGGTAGATATGCAAAAGAACTTGGTACAGCGGGTTATGTCTGTGGTGCTCACGTGAGATGCGCCATGTTGATGGCATGGGCATAGCACTACAGGCTGAAGATGAATGCCAATCATATTTCAACGTCGGCTGCTATGCCAATGATGCAGCAGGGTTCTGTGCCTCTCTTGCCGGTGCTGCTGCTGCTCCATGTTGCTCATCATTCATCCAGTGAGGGTGGTCACCTGCACAAGTGGGCTATTTCGCCACAAGGATTGAGCTGACCCCAACCACAGCAACCAACGATACGAACTGACATGTACAAATAGCTGAACTTCTTCTTGCCAGCACGTGGCGGAGATCGGTTACTTCATCAAGCCTTGAACACACCCGCCACCATGCTGCTATCGACGCCGCCACCAGTTGCTGCTGCCACTACTGCTGCCGCTGCCGCTCTCACTACTGCTACTGCTGCTGCCGCTGCCTTCCTGCTGCGGCGGCTGCCATCTGCGCTCCTGTTGCTGGCCGACTGGCTGATTGTATGCTTCCTGCAATTGCCTGTAGTGTTCCCGGAACGCTTCGTTCTCAGGCGTACATCTGAGTGTGCCTGCAAGCAGTAGCAGCAGACCCATTCACTTCGGACACACTACAAGCAGGGATTTAATTATCAACAGCTTCCTGGCGCCGTATACTGCTTCAGCAACTGTCTGTGACAGTACCCTGAATCAGCCTGAGGGCCTGCTCTGTTCCTGCATCGTGCTACGCTGCAGGTTCAATGAGCCCTGCCGCAATGCACGTCACCTCTGCGCATCATTACATATGTACTACATGCACGCAAACTCTGCTGGCTATGCAATGCAACATCAGCATTTTTGGCTGCCACTTGTTGGCTGGCTAGTGGGGATCTCTCTCTGCAAGTGAAGCAGCCATATCATTGCGCTGCCATGCTGTCATGCTGCTGGCTCACCAAAGTACATGTCTGCAAATGGGCACGTCACTGCTGCTACAAAGAACGGCCGCTCCGTCTGCAGTGACACAAACCACAACCGCGGGAGGCATCGGGCATGCATGTGCAAAGCTGTGAGAGGATTGCACGTGGCGTCTGCGAACAGTCATTGGCTACACAGTTACATTGGCATGCAGGACTCTGTGGTGTGCTGGTGTACAGCGCAATGCTGCTACTGCAATAATTCACAACTGGCTCAAGCTGAAGTTCTCTGCTCCCTGGCAAAGTGCATGCATAGCTGATGTTTGCTGGCAGCTGAGGATGCATGCTGGAGCAAGGCATGGGCAGGCTGTCACTGCGGGTGCTGGCCACATTGGTTTTGCTCTTTACAACATGCATGGTAATGACGAGCAGCCAATGACAGCCAATGACAGGTGTGTTGAGCACACATTGCTGGGCTCACCCTGAACTTGATGCAGATGGGGATGGTGAGCAGCAGCCCTCCTGCAGGCACACACACGAAGTCAATAGCATGCCTGCAAGCAAAGGGCTGCACACGACTCCATGCAGAGCGTGCACTAGCAGTTGATGCAGCATCAGCTGCTGTAGGAGCAGCAGCAGCAATACGGTAGCAGCAGCAGCAGCAGTTGCGCACCTATAGAGAAGAACCACATATTCTTCTCCAGACAGGCGTCCAAAGTATCTCTCAGCTCCAATCCCTGTGAAATATTATCATAGCATTCAGCAGCTGCAATGGTTTCTGGCATCTGCATGCCGGGTGCTGATGCAGACACCAGCAGTGCAGTCAGGCTGCACCTTTTTGTCCAGGAACCCAGGGGGCAAGTTGCCCAGAATCACTTTGCCTGCTTCATCTTTGCTGCCTACTATCCCCATTACAGTATGACCGTTTCCGGGCTATGTCTGCAGCGAAACAGGTCGAAAACGTCTTGATCGCAGCAGTTCACAACTGGCAAGCCGGCCTGAGGTGTATCGCCTTGATTCAATGCTGTTTCCTGCTTCCTTGTTGTTGAAGTCCGTATGGAATCCAGGATTCTTCGTAATGGCATCGCTAAAGTCCCATCACTGGCAGTAGGGTTGTGGGGCACAGCAGGTTACCAGAGACGACCCTGCACACACCAACGGGGATGACAGTATGCATGGGTGCTGCACAGCCGTTTTGTATGTACATGGTACGTACACCGTTCCGTCAAAACTGTCTACACCACAGTCACCATCTACCACTGCTCAGCCGCTTTTCACAGCGTGAAACGCAACCCTGACAACAGCCCCCTCCTGCACTGTGGCAGCAACCTGCCTTAAATCAGCAAGTCCAGTTCAGAGGCTGGAACGCAGAAGCCAGATTAATCCTGTAAAACCGCACCGCCAGCGGAGCAGCCACAACACTGCCTGCATGATTCAAACTCATGCTGAGCTGCCCAGCCCTCAAGTTGTCACCACACCTCAAACCCACACGCATCCCACACCACTGCAGCACCCCAAGTATCAACCGTAACATCCTTCATCTATGCAGCGGTTGTGCCCCAGAAGTGAGCACGCGCAGCGCTGAAGTCAGGCCAAGTGCCCACCAGGTGTGGCCGCATCACCCTGTACACTGCAGCAAACGCGCCCGCATCCCCGCTGGCGGCTGCAACTTGCAGGAAAGTGCTCGCAGGCACACCGACAGCCGCCACGCCGCCCGCAGTGCGCGCCAGCCGCGCCGCATGCAGCACCTGCCCTGTGCTGAGCAGCTGCCGCACGAGTGCCGCCGTGCAGACTTTCCCGCCAGCACCAGCAGCACCACCTGCTGCTGTGGCGGCTGCGCTTGCACTTGTTGCGCTGCTGCTGCTGCTGCTGCCAGACACGGCACGCAGCTCTGGCACAGCCTGGCGGCCCATCATATCCATTGCGAGAGCCAAAGCCATGGCAGCACCCGGGCTGCTGTCATACACACTCTGCCGCTGCAGCAAAGGCCCAGCCAGCCCTGCAGCAGCATCACCAGCTGCTGCTGCTGCTGCTACTACGTCGCTGCCTGCACTGCCGCTTGAATCATTTGCGCTCCCGCCAGCGTGCCCTGCCACGCCAGCTGCTGCTGCTGCTAAGCCCAAGGCTCCATCTCTGCTGCTTGCAACTTCCAGCAAGTGCTGAGCAAGCTGACTGGAGCCGCAGCTCGGCTGGCTGTACAGCAGCTGTACTGCTTGGTAGTGCTGCTCCTGCTGCAGCAGCAGGTCGACTGCCAGCAGCTGCAGATAGGCAGGCGGCACCACTCCGACGGCGTCTGAGGCTGCGCAGTACTCGCTCACCACGGCCTGCGCTCGTGCGTGTGCAGCGAAGCAGCAGGAGCAGCAGCAACAGTGTGAGCTGAGCAAAAAGCAGTAGCAATGTGCCGCCGGCAGCAGCCGACCGCGGACTAACAACTGTACATTGCGCAGGCTGCGTGACCGGGCCTCAATGCAAACACCAGGGCTTTCAAGCAGTGGAGACCATGGCAGCGCTAACTCTCGCACGCCAACCAGGTATGCGGCAATGCACTGGCACACAGCCTGAAGATCCATGTGTAAAACATGCTGCTGCCGTTACTGCTGCTGCTGCTGCTGCCGGCTCACCTGCAGGTACAGTGCATCCACCACTTCTTCATCATGCACCCACTGGAACAGGTCACGCGCAAGCTCGTTGGGCGTTATGACAGTCACTGCAGGCACAGCCAGCAGCGGCACCGGCAAGCCTGCTGCTGCAGCAGCAGCAGCGCCGCTGCCAGTGGCAGAAGCAGGCGCAGCTGATGCAGGCGCTGCTGCTGCGGCGGCGCTGGTTGTTGTTGTTGCGCCTGTGGCACTGCTGCTGCTGCTGCTGGCTGCTGCTCGGGCCATAGCATCTGCGTAAGCCTGCAATGCAGCCGCACCAGCAACCCACACGTCAGCAGTGAATCAACATGCCACTGCTGGTCCCTCACGAGGAGAACTGAGCATCTGTGATGTGCCTCATGCATGTGGCAGACGACACAAACCCACAACAGCACTGCACCCACATGTAGCCACCAATACAGCCCCAAGCTGCTGAACAGGTCATGTGCGCTGCTTGTTATCGAGGCGTGCACACCGCCCACCTGCAGCAGCCGGTCAAAGATGAGCCGCACTGTGGCCAGGCTGAGCCGCTCCGTGAGTGCTGTGCGCGCCACGCCCACCAGCAGCTGCCGCGGCTGCGCTGATAGCGGCGCGGCGGGCGGCAGCGCGTTGCGGCGCTGCAGGAAGCCCACCAGGGCCGGCCAGTCGCCTGCGGAGTCCGCGATGGCCTGCAGGACGTGAAAGCAGAACTTGAGTCAGCAATTACGAAGAGATCCCGGTGGGTCAGGGCCGACAGCATGCTTGCAGGAGCGCGCGAGAAGACATTATTTGGTCGTTGAATCAAGGCTGGCTGCAGGATAGATACGATGCACGCACCACTGTACGCTGTCATGAACAGGCAGGTGCCACAAGTACACAGCGCTTGACGGCACAACAGGTGTGACCACAGACTCACAACGGTGTCGCAACTGCAGTCAACGGGCCCGTTTTGCTTTTACACGCATGCTGACATCATTCGCGCACCTGTAGGTGCAGCTACAGCCTGCCGATGGCCTGGCGACACAACAACTTGACCAAACAAGCTGGAAACTTCTCATGACGACATGTTAACACCCGTGTTCTGCTGGTACAGCTAGCGCACCTGCAAGTCCAGCTGCAGCCTGCCGATGGCCTTGCTGGCCACATCCAGGATCATACCAGGCATGAAGTAGCGCCAGCTGGCAGCATGTGACGCCTCGCTTGCCTCATACACCTCTCCACCAGCCTCACCAGCTGCTGCAGCTGCTGCTGCTGCTGCAGCTGTGACGCTGCTGCTTCCAGGCACGAGCAGCGTGCGGCTGCCAGCCCTGCTCAGGCTGCTACTGCTGCTGCTGCTGGCCGCAGCAGCATCGACTGGACCTTGATCTGCGTCGAGCGCTGCTGCTGCCAGCTCTGGCGGCAGCAGCTGCAGCCGCCGCAGCGGCAGCGGGTTGGCGAGCTGGCTGCTGGCTGGCAGTGCCAGGGCCACGTCATGCAGCATGACCACTGAGGTGTCCAGGTGGTGCACCAGCAGCGTATTGTCCACGACACTCAGCTGCACCTGCAGAGCGGTGTGTTGCATGGTGGTGTTGCATATATTGATGTAAGAGCCAGCCGGCACGCAGAAAGCTGAAGTGCAATTGAAAGAGAGTATCATGCACATCATGATACCGACGTGCTGCCATGCAAGTACAACAATGAAATGCATATTGCATTGGCTGTGCAGCCAACAGAAGCAGACACACAGCGTGTTGTCCAAGACGCTCAGCTGCACCTGCAGGGCACAACGTGTAACATCAAGAGTTGCGGAACACACAAAACGCTCGTCAACGATTGGCCAGCAAGAGTGGTTGTACAGCTATTACAGCAGCGATTTGTCCAAGCCCGCCAATGAGTATTTGTTCAGGGCAGAGATTATCTTCAGGGGTTCAGGCAAAATCCGGAATGCTTGTGGCCCTCACCTTTGGCGACACCAGCTCATACACATGCTGCAGGATGATAGTGTCCGTGTAGAAGCGGTACAGCTCTAGCCTGCTGGCAGCTGCATCCGCATGCGCCAGATACACGCGCCCGTACATCTTCAACAGCCAGATGCACTCAGGGCTTAGGTTCCTGTGCGCATGCCCCGAGCCGCCGGCAGCAGCAGAGCGCTCCTGCTGCTGCTGCTGCTGCGCTGCTACCGCGGCAGTGCCAGCAGCGAGGCCTGCGCCAGCTGCTGGTGTGGGAGATGGTGCAGCAGGGGGCAGCGGCTGCTGCTGGTAGGGGCTCGTGGGTGGCAGGAACTGCCGCACCGCAGCAGACGCTGGCAAAGGGCCCTGCAAGCACACGGCATTGCAGGAACCAGTTGCAAGCCGCTCTGAAAGACATCAACAAGCATGGCGAAACACGTACTGCAGGAAGGCTTCAGGCCACAACACAGTCATCGGCATGCTGCTGCATGCAAGAGCTGCTGTAGGCAACATATCCATGATGACTCATCACGGGTGGTGATATCACCCCTCGGGGGTTGATTGGGGGTGGCGCTGATATCACCCCTCCCAGGGGGGGTCAGGTGATAGGACCGGCGGCTATACGATTAACATATCCGCCAACAAGCAATGCACTGCAGGAAGGCCTCTGGCCAAAACACGAGACTCTGACGTGCTGCTGCGTGCATGCTAGCAGCCCCAGCCGCTCACCTGCAGCTCAAACAGCGGCAGCTGCGTAATGCCGTGGCTGGCAAACTGCCACGCGGCCAGCGCAGACTGAGGCGGCGTGGCAGAGCCGATAAGCGCCATGCGCGTCTCGTGCGTGTACAGCGCCCAGGCGTTGCTGCAGCGCACGCGCTCGCGGCAGCGTAGGCCCTGGCGCCTGCGCATGCACGGCGCATGGGCACAAAACACAGTCGGACGCAGCAGGTCAGCAGAGAGACGAATTCGGAATGTGGTAGTAGCAATGATATAACAGGAGACTGTTGTTCTACAGCCGAACAGCTAGTGCAATTGTGCATGCTCAACTGTGTGGGACATGCAGCAGCTGAGACACAGGACAAAAGCGCAGCAGAGCATCGCACACTCAGCAGCCACCGGCATCCTTCCACCTCCCACACACGCACTCATCTCAGCACGCACTTGCAAGCAGCCGATCGCTGCTATTCAACACGTCAGCCTCAGCAACAGCAGCTGCCACCCAGCCTCAGCCCGCTCACTTGGCAGCAAACTGGTTCAGCTCCACTGCCCGGCTCGTCACGATGACCATGTCCGTGTCTGGCGCGTCAGTGAAAAAGAAGCACAGGATGTCGCCCCGGCCCTTGTGTATGCTGTGCACAAAGCACAGCCCGCTGGCCAGGTCAACCAGCTCCAGCATGGCCGCGCTGCGCTGCACTGCAAGCAGCCGGTTGTCAAGTGAGGGCCGCAGCGCGATAACCGGCGGCCCTTCCTGCAAGCAACAACATGCAGATATGTTGCACAGGCAGTCAGGCAATGAGAACATTGGTGTGCTGTATTGGGAGCAGCCGGTTGTCGAGTGCCGGCCGCAGCGCGATCACCGGCGGCCCTTCCTGCAAGCAACAACATGCAGATATGTTGCACAGGCAGCCATGCAGGTGAGGACGGCGCTGCGCTGCACCGCCAGCAGCCGTTTGTCGAGTGACGGCCGCAGCGCAATCATCGGCGGCACTTCCTGCAAGAACATGTGAGGGTGCATAGGCAGCCAGGCAGGTGCGCACGGCGCTGCACTGCATTGCGGCCATACCATTGTACAGTTTGCTTCAGTAACACGATGACTGGTCATCAGCATAGCGTCGCATGCAGCACATAGCGCCAAACCCAACTCTGCTTACCAACAGCAAGCATCAAACGATTGCAAAACAGTGAAGATCAGTCCATTACACAGACCACACTTCCAACCCACCTGCAGCGGGTACATCCACTTGAGGCTGCTGTGGCCCGCTGGCCCTTTGCTCACATCGTACGCAAACACATGGCCTCCTTTCACCACCAGCAGCTGCTGCGTGGCGTCATCATACGTCACAAACTCCACTTCTTCATGACCGATGTCAGGTCCCAGCTCCAGCAAGTACACATGCGCAATGTCGCCAGCACCAGTGGATGCCATTTTGTGCTGCTTTTGCCGCTGCCGCTTGTTTCGTGTGATGTGCTCTGACACTGGCACCTGCTGTCTCAGCTGTACGGCAGCTGAGTGCGATAGCACAGCTGCAGTCCTGCTAGCTGTCCTGCTAGGTGTCCTGCAAGCTGTCCTGCAAGCTGTCCTGCAAGCTGTCCTGCGAGTCCTGCAAGCTGACTCAGCTCAGCTCTGCGAGCTGAGTGCGAGTATGAACGTCTTGATGCGCGTGAGCAGCTCTGCCTTGATGTTGTCTGGCACTGCTGCGCGGCCCTCTGGCCGGATGAACCGCACCAGCTCCTCTGCTGTCACATTGTCATGCCCCCGCGCTTGAATGTACTCTGTGTGTGTGAAGGCAGGCACACGAAGCGCAAGCAGGCAACATGAGGCAGTGCAGCAGGTGAGGGGTGCCCTGCGACCTCTGCTGTTGCAGCTGTGTGTTGTGCTGGACTGGCGGATGCAAGCAGAACAGTATCGAGCAAGGTGGCCAGTAACATTTACATACAACACAAAGCATGCTGCTATGGTGCTGCAGGTGCCGCTCTGCTCGACTTGACTGCTGCGGCTTCTGCTGGGGCTGCTGCAGCTGCACGCCCACCACGGCAGCGCTGCTTGACCTCGTCCCTCCAGCCGCACTCTGTCAGCTTTTCCCGCAGCAGCTGCTTCAAGCGCTCACGCTCGCCCGATTTGATGAGCTACAGTCAGCAAGTTGGTTTGCAAGACAAGGAGTCAGCATTTCTGTGCTACCAGCTGCTGCAGGCTTGCAAACGACATGAGCTGCGCAGGCGGATTGCAGGACTAGAACATGTGCTCAGAGGTCTATTAAGATGATACATGCTCGCAACATGACTACTGGAGTCGCATATGTGGCTTGCTTGAGCGACACAAGTCTGCTGCCAACGGCTGCAGCTGAGTTACTGGAAGTCATAGCCTTCGGTGATTTGCTGCGGTGTCCAGCATACATTGCTACTGAAAGATGAGTCAGGCTCTGTGTTGCTGAGGGTTATCAGGAGAGTACTGCAGGCTCCTGCAGATGCTGGCCTGACCTGATGGCGTATCTTCTGCTCCAGGCCTTCTGCAGTGCTGTCTTTTGCACTCATTGTCCAGCCACCATGCTGCAGCTCACAATCAATCAAATGCAGTGAAGAGCTTGATTTTGCGTTACAAGGGCGTGAGGCTAGGTGGCAGGGTGCACAGCAGGGCAACGGTGTGCAGAGAGCAGCAGTGCGATTATGACTTTCCGACTTCTGCACGCGTGAAAATACAACACAAGCACATTCATGCTGCGTAGCATGATGATCGAGGCTGATGATCACGGCAGGATCAGGGCACTGTATCGCGTTTCGAGGTGACAGTCATGTCCTTGGCTCTGGCATGTAGCGCCTTTTCTCTTGCATCATAAGCACACGTGCAACCATGGTTCGTGCACACGTTCTGTTACCCCTTCGAGACTTGCTCGGCCTACTGTCCACTACGAACAGCCTTGTTTCCCGGTTCTGTTGACGCTTACGGTCCCATCGCTAGGCTCGCTGGCTTCTCAAGCCGGCTCACAACAGACCCTATCACTTTACGGCATGCATCAGCAGCACAGCCAGCCGGGGATGAGCAGGCTACGCCAGAGCAGTGGCCCTGCTGCTGTGCATGTGCCCGCCCCAGTGCAGCAGCATTGCAGGCCATTGCAACCAGCATTCAGACATCCACGCAGATCACAACAGTGCAGAATCCAGTCACAACACTTCAGTTTTGAAGGTGGGCGCATGCTGCACCAGCATGCTGCAAATGCGCTGCTGAATCTGCTGGCAGTTTCACAGCAGGAATGGTCAGCCACTGGAGCACCTGAGAACACGTCAACTGCAGCAGTTGCATTCTCCACCTGTATTCAGGCTTGGTACCGTAATATGCATCACTGGAGTCAACACAGACGCTGCACAGCAGCCACATGCAGCTGTGCACTGTGCAGCCCGCCACGTGCATTCACCAAGCAACAGATTACGCGCACGCTGCAAGGCAACTGCTGCACTCTTGCGCCCAACAGCATCAACCAAGACGCATTGAATCCCACTTAGCTTATGCCATGATAAACCACCTGTCGTTTTGCCTGCTGACTCCTGCTGCTGCCTGTTGTTCTCGCCATGTACGATCACCCACCTGCTTTCCTGCAAGCAGGTGCAGGAGGAGACAGCCTTGCATCCGAGTTCAGCGCGCACCTCAACCAGCTCTCACCTGCTGTCTTGCCTGCTGACTCTGGTCCTGGTGCTGTCTCTTCCGTTTCTGGCCTGTCCTGCAAGCAGGTGCAGGAGGAGACAGGCTGGCATCTGAGTTCAGCGCGCACCTCAACCAGCTCTCACTCAAGGCCCCACTGCAGCACCGCCGGCCCAGCCCCTTGGACCCGCCCACAGCAGCAGTTGCAGCGCAGCTGGATGCGCTGCAGATAAACGACTGGCCAGAGCCCGATGCTGGTGAGTTGCTGCGATGGTGTAGAATAACCACAGCGGCGCAGGGGTTGACCTTGACCTGGCTGCATGTATGCTGCCTGTGTGCAATGCAGGAGTGGGGAGAAAGGCGCAAGCACCAGCAGCGGATAAGTGTGTTAACTGCATGCTGTACATGCTTGATGGTGGTGGGACTGTTTCCGGGTCAGCCTCTGATAGTGCTTGCAGGCCACTGCAAGCATCAACCGTCCTGTCCTTTGCACAAACCCCGCTCACTCACAATCACGTATGCTGTGGCTGCCCTACACCACTGCAGGTGTCCACACAGCGCTGGCGTTTGCAAAGCCGTACGAGTGTGAGCGCCTGCTCACAGCAGCACCCCAAGCAGCAGGCAGCAGCCCGCGCCCCAGCAGCAGGCTCGCAGGCAGGCGGCGCAGCAGCAGCAGTGGTGACGACAGTCCTGCAGGCACTGAGAGCAGCAGTCCAATCAGTGACGGCTGCAGCAGCAGGGTGCGCAGCTGGGCAGCGCAGGAGCAGTGGCTGACGCCTGCAGAGTTTTCGGAGCTGCTGCATTCGCCGCCGTATGATGTGCTGCTTGGCTGCGACACCTGGAGGGCTTGCAGCGAGATGGTGAGTCATGCTTGGCAGCAGCGAGCTTTGCTGTTGCTGTTGTGCTGGCTTGCACTACTAGCTTTGTGATCGCAGCTTTGTGAGCGCTGGTTTTACAAAGGGATTTGCTAGCGGTCAAGCATGTGCAGTAGCGGTTGTAGTACAGGACGCTTGGCTGATGCGGGCTACTAAAGCTGTGCTGCTCTTTGCTGTTGCTGCAGGTGTTCCCGGCCACACGCGTTGGGCAGCGGGCAGTGCAGGCAGTGGAGGTGCTGGCAAGCACACGGCACAGCAGCAGCAGCAGCAGCAGCGCTAGTGATGTTGGCGCTGATGGCTTGCAGCGCTTCACCTTTACCTTCTGTTTGGAGCTCATCCATACAGGGCCTTACAAGGGCTGCTGGATGACTGTGGGTGTGCGGCCCGGGAACTATGCAGTATGAGGTGCAAAAGCGTTCGGCACGCCGCACACTTTGTACTATGAACTGCTGTGATGCTGGGGTGCGGTGAATGAGTAGCACAGCCTGTCTTTTCTGTATGCTTGTGCCAAGATTCTTGGCCTTGTTTGTGGCGTTTGGTTTTCCTTGTTGCGGTATTGTGTTTTATAGAGTAAGCACTCGTTCTGCTTGAGGCTGCGGGTGCAGGTGCGGCTGTTTTATACGCTCTGGTGCGCGCGCTGGCGGTGTCTGGCGTGTGCGAGCCATCTGAAAGATGCTGCCGCGAGGGTGCTCAAGTTATGAAGGGTGTGACGTTGTATCGCCAGTCAAGTAACGCTGCATCACCATGTGTATGTGTACAACATTCTGAATCAGTGTGTTATAGTAGCATTGCAGTTGCTCAGCTGACGCCCACAACTGCCCTGGCTGGAGGGGTTTTTGCGGACGCTGCTTTGTCCCTGCTGCACACGCTTGTACAGTGCGCGCGATGAGGCGCAGGGCGACTGCCTTGCAGTCACAGGCCTGGTTGCATCCTGTTGTGCGTCTTCCAGCAGAGCTTTTGTTGCTGAGTTGTCTGCATGAGTCCAACAGCAAACCAGCAGCCGCAGGTTTGTACCTCTGAGTAAGCCGGCAACAGCGTCGTGGTTGTTACTATATCTGACTAGTACTCTCCCCACGGTCTGACTCTGCAAGTCCTGGTGAGAGGATCTTGCCGAAGCTAGGTCATCGGCAAGGTTTGCAGCTGCGGAACCAGATAGCAAGCCATGCTTGAGCTCTGTGTTTCGCCAACAGTGCACTGTGCTGAGGACGTGCTGAGGCAGTTGCACCTGTGCAGCGCGCTTTGCTACAACAGAATGGCTGTCCAGGCACTTTGTTGCATGTGCTGGCAATTCTTGTTCCGAGGTTGCCGGCAGGTGACATTCAGCACATCCATGGCTTGTCAGTTTCCACCAGCTGCAGGGATGATTGTATTGCGTTGGTCGAGGGACAGCAGCCAAGTTGTGCAGCTGAGCATACCATTGTACAGCCGTTGCTACGGCTTGGGCTGTCATGTGGCGATGACCTGCAGCATGCTGCACTGGCACGACCATCATGCATCATGTGACAGATTTGGCGCGCTTATGTGCGTTCTTTTTGCCGTTTTGTTTTTCCTGCTTGCTGCTGTGCATGCAACAGCATGATCTGGCGTGTGTTCTCTGTGAGTGCGGTGTACAGCCGTGCCACCATTACTACCATTTGCATGTGTGCTGCAGCCAAGCATGCGCTGCTGCTGCTGCTGTGTCATGGCAGTTTCAAAATGCCCCAAGTTGGTAGGAGCAGTCGCACAGCACGTACGCCAGCTTCATAGCAGCTGGCGGCGCAGCGCTTGAGCCGTTGTAACATGTCAACATCCTTGACGAATGGTGTGGGTGTGATTGGTGCAACAATGAGCAGCAGACAAGGCCACGCCCATCACGACATCACTCTCAATGTGATTCAGGCTGATGGCGCTGGTATGTTAGTGGCCTGCCGGCGCCAAACGGTGAACACAGGCAAAGCCACTCAAACTGCCCCCAGTGCAAGGCCCCGCGGCGGACGCCACTTGCGGCAGCCAGAGCGGTACCCCGACGGCTGTGCTGAGCACGCAGTTGCTGGCTTGTCCAAGTACTTGGCCACTAGTGGCTGAGTCGTGCAGACAGCTTGGCTGGGAAAAGCTGTTCAACAGTGCCGGGCATGTGCCACATACAAAACACCTCAGTCCTGCCACACTCGCACAGATCCCACGGCACCTAGCGCTAGATCCCCTCTGCAGCGCAACACCAGCCCAGAAAAGGCCCGCTGCACAGCTGCTGACCAGCCGTGCAACACAGCATCAGCTTCGCCTGCCGACCACAGTCTTGCTACACTCACAAATCCCCACGGCTGTCCCGCTGCAACTTGACTTGCTGCGCTTCGACCTGAACCCCGCATATGCCCTGTACCAGTTGAGGATGCAGCAATAGATGCTGGCCTACCTGCAAGCTTTGAAATAGCAACACCCTGTAATCTCTGCTGTCCTCTCTGTGTGAACACAGAAGAGCGCCTACCAGTACATAGTATGCTGTGATAGCCCTAGCGTACGGCGAGCAGTAAAATGTACAGCATTGGGTGCCAAGGTGCAGCAGCAACTTGATCAACCTGCATTGACTGCACAAGCCCCAAACAGCCACCGGTTTTTGGATAGCCTTGCATGCTTTGACAAGTGACCCCCCTAACATCTCTGCTTCTCGACACATGTGACCATTCTCGTAATGTGCGCCGCTGTGAGCGCCTCCCTAGTGTCTCTGCTTTTCAAACAAGTGACACGTTGCCATCCTCACTACAGCAAATGTACAGTATTGCGTCATCACAGATCAACACACACGGATACGCACAAGAAAGGCAGCAGCCATGCATGAAGCATGGAGCGTCCAAGCTAGGTAAACCAAATCAGGCAGCACCATGGGGCCTTTGAGGCTGCCCAGGCACAAAACAGAAAACCTTCTGAGCTGCTACCAACCCTGCCTGCAACACCACCCTAGCATCTGATGCAGCTGTTCTGGAAGAAAGTGCTGCGGGCTGATACACCTGCAAGCCCCACAGTGGTATGTTTTGTTGTTTTCACAATGATTGCAGGGTGCACCAGAAGCTCCACGACTGCACCTGCTGCCTTTGCTGCACCACATTGTACTGCCAAACTGCCAAGTACACCTCCAGCTCTGTACAGCCACCTGCCAAACTCTGACACACACCTCTACATATCACAACTCAATTGTTCTTCTGCCAGCCAACCATGTCCAACCGTCCCTAAACCTCTTCACCAGGGGCGCTCGTCAACACAGACGGCTCTGCACAAGTCTTCGAACTCAAGTCCCGCCACAATACAAGCAGCAACTCAACTATACAACCCCACAGCCAGCGCCAGCAGCAAACAGAAAGCTACAATCCTAGTCCCCTTCCCTGTGCGCCTGCGCTCCTTGTAGTGGAGCCGAACAAACCACCTAAATCACCACCAGCAGCAGCCAGCCAAACTTTGGATGAGCAACAGCCCCAAAAAGCAGAGATAAGGAAGAGAAATTGAGTTCAACACACAACACGCAAAGCATAATGGCATGTCAGCCAGGCCATCTGACCACCAGACACACCCTGCGCAGTATCCTGTAAGAACCGCATCCTGCACCCCAATCCCAAGCCAATCCTGCACCACAAGCCAATCCTGCACGGCAATTACCCCCTGCACCTCCTGCTCCTGCTCTTTCTGACCTACGCCTGGCCAGCCCAGCCATCTGCCCATACGTTCAGAGCAGGATATGCGTCAAACCCCACAAGCAGCCAACTCCCCACACCTCCGCAGCAGCAACTGCGATGAACACCAGAAGCAGCGCACATGTCGCGCCCCCACAGAGGCAACCAGCCACACCTCCAGGGCAGCAGAACCTAAGATGAACATCAAACCACATCTCAAGAGCAGCACAGCCACCACACCTCCACAGCAGCCGAGCCGCCACACCTCCACAGCAGCAGAGCCGCCACACGTCCACAGCAGCAGAGCCGCCACCCGCTCACAGCAGCAGCTGGCCCCGCCCCAACAGCAGCAAAGCAGCACCCTTCCACAGGTACGACTCAACACACCTCCAGAGCAGCAACATCGCCACCCGCTCACGGCAGCAGCCGGCCCCGCCCCAACAGCAGCAAACTCATATCGCCTCCACAGCAGCACATGCAGCGCGCTAGCACAGCAGCAGATGCGTCATGACTGCACAGCAGCAAACTTACCCCACCTTCACAAAAGCACAGCAAAACGCCTGCGCACCAGCAGAGCCATCATCTGCATCCGCCCCTCCTGACATGCCAGCCGCTGCTGTTGCCGTTGCATTGCTCTCAACCAAAACTGCCGCTGCTGCCGCTGCTGCTGCATGGCCCAGCGCCAGCCTGCACAGCCGCAGCCTACCGGCGCTTTTTCAGAGGGGTGCTGCTGCTGGAAACACCGCCAGGGCGCTTGGGAGCCTGCAGACAGAAATGCATGCGCACACATTTGTGGGTGAATGAGCTGCAGTGCTGCAACGTTTGCAGGCGTTTAGCTGACAATGCAGAGCATGTTGCACGCAGCAGCAGCAGCAGCAGCAGCAGCAGCAGCAACAGCGGCGGCAGCAGCAGCAGCGGCTAACAGCATCAAGGAGGTGCTGCTCTGTGTTCCTGGATAGAGAAGACCACATACATGCCAAGGCCAAAGCAAGCATTCAACAACACCGTCTGTCACACAGATTTTGATAGCATGCCACATGGAATCCACATGACGAAATCACATCGATCGCGTGCTTCAAGACGCCTGCTCACCCTGCGGCTCACGCCAAGGCGCGCAGCTGCAGCTGCAGCCTCCCCGGGCTGTGCGGGCAATGCGCTGCTTGCGCTGATGTTGCTTGCGCTGTTGCTGCGCGCCTCCTGCTGGTATGAGCCCCCCAGCGGCACGGTGAAGCTCTCAGGGGCATCGCCTGCCGGCAGCACACATCACAACGTGGACATGAGCACTACACACTTTCCCTCACGATCCAGAGCGCACGGCATGCAGCTGGCTGATTGCGCGCAGTCCTGCAACAGCACAGAGAAGCATTGTGCGCTGTTCGCCACACCAAGAGCCACGTGCAATCAGCCCTCGCTTACCCAGCAGCTCGGCCGCAGCGCTCTTGTTCACCGTGTAGTTCTTCTCGCCTGGGATGAAGACGTCGTTGACCTGAGCAGCTGTGATCGTCCGGCCAGCCA
Source organism: Tetradesmus obliquus (assembly GCA_030272155.1). Classification (NCBI taxonomy): domain Eukaryota; kingdom Viridiplantae; phylum Chlorophyta; class Chlorophyceae; order Sphaeropleales; family Scenedesmaceae; genus Tetradesmus; species Tetradesmus obliquus. Next base: position 6,963,636 of record CP126193.1, on the reverse strand, counting down.
CCATGCTCAGCAGCCCTGCACACAACACACAACAACAGCACACCTGGCGTCACTGTCACCGGTACTTTCCCCATGTCCTAACAGATGCATGGAGTCTGCTATCCCAGTAGGGTATGTCGGTCGCCTGCTTGCATGCAATCAAATGCAGTCGATTTGTGAACACATACGAGGCAAGAGTGGCACCATCATGATGCTCCACACGTGTACAGTTGACTTGCAGCTACAAAGGAGGTATGGGCGATGCGATCCTGTGATGGTAACTGCTTGTGAATGAATGTCTTTTGTTCAGCGTCTGCACAGACTGTCAGCGTGCCTGGGCTACCTGATTGCAAATGCATGGCTTCGAAACCCTGACACAAGCAGTTTCAGCACCAACGCATCAAGCCAACCCACAGCAGAGCTGTAAAACGGTGAGAGCTGCCGCTGTGTATGATCTCCCAAGCAAACTGGCCACTCACGAGCAACGTAGTCCAGCTCGCGCAACGGCGCGCACTCGGCCTGGGTCGGCGTGAACTCAGCAGCCAGATGCTCTGCCAGCACCTTATTGAAGAACAGCAAGCAGTCGTCCTTCTTTTGCTGGAGGCCTTTCTTGGTGAGCCCACTGCCCTCATTGACCTCCTTGTATATGGGGTAGGTTTCGGGCAGCAGCTTGGTGATGCGGCGCATGATGCTACACCGCAGCGTCTGCAGCAAGCAGCACGGCAGGGCAAGGTGCAGCAATGCGGGAGAGCAGACATGCAAGTGGATAGGTGCAACAACCATATGTGTGAGCGGCAGGGTAGTAGGTGGACGCAAACAGTGTGGCAGCCAAGCACAGCTGACCACTGCGTGCAAGCATGCTTCATGTAGCTTGCCTGGCAGCTGCTGTCAACGCCACCAATGCTGCACAGGAAAACAAGCAGCTGCACACAAGATGTCATGTACATGGGTTACGCCTCACTGGCACACATCCCACAGCTGCATGCTGCTTTGCAGGAACTTGCAGGAGCTTGCAGGAGCTCACTTGCTGCGGGCCCCTGATCACGTAGAAGTACTGGCTTGCTGCAGGCTCGTCGGCAACGCCCAGAGCTGCCAGCATCTGCTCGTCGCCTTTGCTTGGCTGGATGGTCGCCTTTGGCAGGTTGAGCTTTGACAGCTGCTGCTTGTCTGCTGCACTCAGCTTGTTCAGCTTCTTCTGCCATTCTCCCTCTTTTGGCTAATCTGCGCTGGCGACAGCTGCAGCTCCGCAGCCTCCTGCTGCTCAAGCTGCTCGTGCTCGGCCTGGTCCTGGTCCTGCTGCTGCTGCTGCTGCTGCTGCGTGGGGCGGCGAGGCCTTTTGGACATCCTCGCCTGCTGCACCTGCAACTCCTCCTCCTGCTCCTCCTGCTGCTGCTCTTCCGCGCCCTCCTCTGGCTGCTGCATGGCATACGCTGCGCCGCCAAAAGCTGCCAGCTGCGCAGCTGGCCCCGCTGTGTACGCAGCTGCGTACTCTGCCGAGCCAGATGCGTTGCTGGTGTTGCCCACAGGCACGCAGCTGGACGCTGCTGCAGCGCCTGCGCTGCCTCTGAAACGGGCTGTGAAGCCTAGGTTGAGCTTGGCAGCAGCAGCACCCTGAGCCGTGCGAGGTGCCATGGCAGGAGCAGCAGCATTCAGCAGGCCCTGGCTGCTCCAACCAGCTGCTGCCGCGCCAGGCAAGATCAGCTGCTGCTGCTGCTGCTGCTGCTGTTGTGGCTCAAGGGTAGCTGCGCATGTGGGCGCAGGGCTGTCGCAGATCCAGTCCATGAGTGGCTGCAGATCGGATGCTTCAGCAGCGGTCTGCAGATCAGATGCTTCAACAGCGGTCATCGAATATGGGTCGTTGTCAACTGCTTGCAGATAGCTGCCATCTCCCAGACGGGTTGCTGCTGCTGGCAGACCGTAGGCAGGCAGGTCAGGCAGGTCGTCTGACACCAGGCCCCCGTCATCATGCTCTTGGGATGGAGATGCTGGGCAGTACATGCCACACTCAACCTGTTTGCTACAATCAGGCTGCGGCTCCCTGCAAGCAGGCAGCAGCGGCGGACAGCGCAGCAGGTGTCAGGCTACTAGCTTAACAAGTGTGTGTCGCACAGTGTGCCGCTGTGCTTGTGCACTGCTGCCTGGAGTGAGCTACCGTGCTCTACGAAGTATCTTTGTAAGCCAAGTTTGCAGCTCGCCCGCTGCTCGATGCAGCTGGCCTGCCCACGGTTAAGCCATGCCAGGCAGTAGCCCGACAGCGCCTCAAACAGCAGACAGACCTTGGTTTGCTGTAGTGCAAGTTAAAGACAAGTAATAAAATTAACGCAGCGCACTCGGCTTGCAGGACGCAAGCCTGCTTCTTATTGTCTCTCGCGCCATGTGTGCCGTGCCTGTACAGAATTCTCACCTGGAGACCACCTGAAAAGCCTCCAAACACGCATTTAAACATTAAAATGTTCATAGGGTCGCTGTAGATGTATGATACGTGGGAGGGAGCTTGCGAGCTTCGCAAAATTTACACACACAGAGGGCATCTCGACTGGATTTACCCAGGCATCAGCAAGTTGATGACATCAACAACAACAAAAACTATCATCTGTTCACCTGATGGCGAATCTGCGCTTGTCCTCCGCCGACACTGCGATTGTGTTCATTGCAGCTGCTGTCAATTTCGCCGAGACCGTCAAACACACGATCTTACCACCTTAAGCATCTATAGTCTATAAGTAGAGTTGGCACTGTCGATAGTTCCAGCTGTTATACAGTAAACCTCGCTAAACCAACATCGTTCGGGACCACCGGAGATTTCATCAGTTCTACTGATGTTTGCATTCAGGTGACTGCTGTAGTAAACAAATATTTTTTTCATGTTGTCAAGAATCCTTCGATTACATAGTCAGGCAGTTGCATGCTGCTGCTGAGCAACAAAGCGTGCTGCTGGCCGGCCCGGGCCGGGCCCGGGGCAGCAGGTCCCCTGCACCCCAGGGGCGCTCTCAATGACGGCAGCACAAGTACCAATGCTGCATCCTAAGCAAGCGCGTCAGAAACATGATATAACTATAATTCTCCACACTCCAGCGTGTGCACCGACTTGAGTCAACACAGATACAGCACACAGATACAGCACACAGAGAAGCACACAAGCAGCATGCATGCGAGAAGCATGGAGCAAGCTGGGGGTAGAACTGAGTGGATGCCACTATATGGCCTTATATATATATGGCCTTTGAGGCTACCCAGGCGTGAAAGAGAACCTGAGCTGCTACAATCCATGCCTGGAAAATGCAACACCAACCCGAACATGCCGAAAAGAAAAACATGCTGTGCAATTGTGTTGGGAAAAGTATTATGTGCTGCGGGCCAACCACCTGCAGGCACGACAGTGTCATGTTTTTGTTGTTTTTTACAATGATTGTGTGCTGCCCCAATAACTCCAGGGCTGCATCTGCTGCTGTTGTTGCGCCCGAAGTGCTGCATATTGCCATACTGCCCACTACACCTGCAGCTCTATACAGCCACCTGCCAACTCTGACACATACACCTCTACACACCACAACTCAACTGTTCTGCTGCCAACCATCTCCAGCTGTCCGTAGATCTCTTCACCAAGGGTGTTTCACCAACACATATGTCCCTGCACCAGTCCTCAAACTGCGCATGTGACGCCACAATTTTTTGGCATGTGACCAGGGATGTGACGCTACAATAAAAGCAGCAACTCAGTCATACACACAGAAACGCAAAATCGGCCTCAGCAGCCAGCTGCAATGTTAAGATCCCGTCCAGCACTCCTGCACTCCCTGCAGAGGCGCCGAATGCACCACCACAACCACAACCAGCAGCAGCCAACCACCTTGGGACGAGCAAGAGCCCAAAAGTGAAAAAAAGGAAAAGAAACGACCGTGACAAGCAAGCACCTCATTGCCCAACAACAATGCAACATGGCACCCCATGCAGGCCGCCTGTCTACCAGACACACCCTGAGCTCCCTGCACCCATTTTCTGCAAGTACCGCACCCCAAACCCTGAACCCTCCCCAGACCAATCCGGCAGCACACTGACCACGTGCACCGCCTGCTCCCTACATTCTGGCCCTGCCAATAATATACATCGCCGCCGCTGGCAACCCAGCAACCTCATCACACCTCCACAGCAGCAACTCGACACCTCCACAGTATCAGATGCGACGAACTCCAGAGCAGCGCCGCATATGCATAACAGCAACTCGCCGCTCGGGCGCAGCAAACGCATCAAGCTTCAACAGCAGCAAAGTCTCCACACATCCACAGCAGCAAACACGCAAGAGCTTGGCAGCAGCAAGCGCGTCACAACTGCGCAGCAGCAAGCTGCCTTGCTCACACACAGCACATGCCACACCTGCATACCAGCAAAGTCATAGCAGCCACGTCCGCATCCGACTACTGATAAGCGCTCGCTGCTGCTGTAGCCGTCGCCACGCTGTCGTCCATGCCTGCTGCTGCTGCTGCTGGTCGGCCCAGCAGCAGGGGGCTGTGGGCCAGCGCAGCAGCCGCCTCCCGCCTCTTCTTCAGTGGGTTGTTGCTGCTGCTGGGCGCACCGGCACGGCGCTTGGGAGCCTGCAGAAACGATCGAATGCAAATAAACATGTGTGAGTGGGCAGCAGCGGAGCTGTGGCTGCAGAGGTGCAATCGTATTGCGTGGCAAGTCGCATCCTGCAGCAGCAGGTCGCAACATCATCAAGTGCTCAACAAAGTCTTGAGGGATGAACATTCACCTGCAGCAATGTTGACAGCACCAACATGTTGAACCACCACACCATGTCGAATTTGTGTGCAAGGTACAAGTCACCGGGCAGCACACCCTGCTCACCTGGCGGCTGTTGGTGAGGCGCGCAGCAGCTGCAGGCAGCGCGTCGCTGGCAGCAGCAGGCCACGCGCTGCTGCCGCTGACGTTGCTGGCACTGTTGCTGTGCAGCTGCGCCCTGCGCTCCAGCGGGGACGCTAGGGGCAGCGTGACTTGGTTGGCGACGATGCCTGCATGCAACAGTTCATAGCAGGCGGACGATTGGTTTCAAGGGATACATACAAACAAAGCGCAATCAGATGTCTGCCGGTTGATGAGTTGATTTCCATGAACAACTGCGGTAGGTTGCTGCAGAATGCATGGCTTGAGCTTGCATGCGTAGGGCAGTGTGCGTGTTCAATGTTGGCACCACACACATCCTTGCTTCAACACGTCTTTTGTGATTTTGAATTGCTTGCACATTTCGAGATACGCACCTTGCAATAGCAAGTGGCAGACCGACGCATTGTTGACAAGGGGCTTAGGTAAGCACGCCGGAGCACACTCACCGAGCTCTAGCAGCTTGCCAAAGTCCACCTCGTAGTTCTTGCCGCCTGGGATGAAGCACTCGTTAAGCTGAGCAGCCGTGATCTCCTCGCCAGGCGCCTTGCCAGCCGCCTTGCTTGCCAGCCCTGCACTCACACAACACAGGCAGAAGCGGAGTGCGGCAGCGGCACCAGCACGGACGTGGCACGTTGAGTTTATAGCAGGCGCACAGGGATCCAGCTGCTGTGTGTTAGATGTTGCAATCTTGGGCAATAAACTCTTTCGAATCGCCACAATGCAAGATATCCTTTTGCATACCCCAAACCCCTCATGCGGACCCATCACCACAGACTGTACACAGACAATGGCACTGCATATGCCAACGCATCATGCACGTTGTTACAAAGGGCTAGCAACCAACAACTCACCGGCAGTGAACTCCACCTCCCGAAGCGGCCTGCGCTCCTCCATCTTCGGCATGTACGCGGCAGCAGCAGCTGCAGTGCTGCCCAGTGGGGCAAGCAGGCCCGCAAAGAACTCCTCGCAGGCACTCAGGTCCAGCTGGCTGCCCTCCTCAGAGATGCCCCTCTCCCGGCAGATGCGCAGGTACAGGGCGTAGGCTTCGGGGAACAGTGCGATGACGCGGCGCACGATGCCTCGCAGTGTCTGCAGCAGGCAGCAGGGCGGAGCAAGGCGCAGAGCAGTTGCAGCTGTGAAAGATAGGCAGCAGGGTGTAATGACCACCCGAAGGTAAGCACTGCTGTTCCGTGCATGCGTGCCACAAGAATTGCTTAACGGCAGTGATTGCCAGCAGCTGCACAGGAAATATGCATCCCATGCGCGAGTCATGCTGTTGACATTCACACAAAGCACAGCAGCACGCGTGCAGGCAGGGACTTGCAGAAAGTTTCAGGGACTTGCAGGGACTTGCAGGATCTTGCAGGATCTTGTACGACTCACCGCTTGTGGGCCCCGCTGCATGTAGAAGTATTTGCTGGTGTCAGGCTCGTCAGCAACGCCCAGCACTGCCAGCAGCTGGGCCTGGCCCTTCTTGATGGTGGCCTTGGGCAGGTTGAGCACCGACAACAGCTGCCAGTCTGCATGGCTCAGCTTGTCCAGCTTGTCCTGCCACGCCGCCCTCTTTGCGCGCTGTGCTGCCGTCAGCTGCATCTCCTCAGCCGCCTGCTGTGGCTGCTGCAGCTCCAACTGCAGCGCGTCGTCAACCTCCTGTGGCTGCTGCGGCGCGTACGCGTAGTAGCTGACATCTGGCGGCTGCACAGATGAAGACGCTGCTGCGAACGCTGCTGAGTCAGATGCATAGCTGGGGTAGGCGATGGGTACCCAGGCGGCTGGCGCTGCAGCAGCTGCGCTATTTCTGCTGCTGCCAAACACTCTGGCGAGCTTGAAAGCAGCTGGCGCTGTGGTAGCAGCGCCATCATGCAGGCCCTCGCTGCTCCAGCCAGCTGCTGGCACGCTGGTAAGGCCCTGCTGCTCCTGCTGCTCCTGCTGTGGCATAAGCGTGCCTTCGTCTAAGCGCTGCGGGCTGTCACACCAAAAGCCGTTGAAGAACTGCGCATCGCTGCCACCTGCCAGAAGGCCTGCTGTTGCTGCTTCTGGTGGCGAATCACAGTCAGGCTCTGCTGACAGGTCCACAAAATCAAGCTGCGGGCTTGAGGGCGCTGGCCAAGCCATGCCACCAGATCAACAGTGTGTCAAGCAGGGTGCGAGTTCTCGGGACTCCTGCAAGGTGGCAGCATCACAGTTGCGGGCAGAGAGGGCAGGCGTCAGGTGGGTACCCTTGCTTCCACAGGTACGGGCCGCTCAAAACGCTGCTGATATGACTGTGCGCTGCTGTCAAGAGCGATATAAGGTGCATAGTTGGGGTTGACGGGCTATGAATGTCGCTGGCTGGGCGATTGACAAGAGCCTGCTCAGGCTGGACCAGGCCTGGTGGAAGGCAGAAAGGCATGTACAGGGCTTGTGGCCTACGTCCTTTTCGAAATATGTGAGCTGAACTATATGTGTAGCGCAGTAGGAGCGCACGAGGCGAGCAGGCCACGCATGCCTCGTCGAGCGACCTGTGCTGTGCGTGCTCAGAGCCCAAACACATACTGTTCCCACCTGAGCGCTCCGAGCCAGACTACTGAACCATCTTGTTGCTGAAGTGAAAGCTCTGCGCCTCTGATGTGTGTGCAGTGCTTGTAGCCTTGCGATTTTCGTGTAAACCGCTGAAGAAGCGAGCAAACTGAATGTAACTGTGATAAAGAACTTGATGATGTGTCTTTTGTTCCCAGCAAACAACCAGCGGGTTGCTGCTGAAAGTGTGGCTTGTGCTCTGCTGATAGTGGCTTGAGATGCTGCTAAGCACCTCAAGAGCGTTCAACACACGATCAAGAACGACGGCGTTGATATATGGCAAAGGTAGCGCTGTTGTCAGTAAAGCCCGCTGTACCAAAACCCTGCTAAACCAAAAAAAACGACTGGGAGTCCTGGTGACCCAGCCAATGCCCGGGCTCGAGTTTCAGTCGGACTGCAGCCGCGAAAACGCATCGGCAATTCTTGTTAAAGTGCCAGTTTGATGCTTTTGAACATTGCATGCTGCCGAGCACCAGGGAAGCCGTCAACTTCCGGGACGTGCTGGAGTCCAGTGATGCCGGAAACTCCTGAGCATGACGTCATTATCATTGATGCTCTACGAAGAATGGCAAGAACGCAGTGTACAGACCGTTAAATTCACCTGGTCTGTGGTGCCATGTGTTGAGCATGTAGTCAGTCACCGTGACTGTACGGGCCGTGACTGCAGCTGCCTACAGGCAGCTGCAGTGATATTGGTTCAACATTGGAATTGATGCAACCTGCTGACAATTTAAGACGTTTTTCAGCGAGCTACTTGCCAGGTGAAGATGGTTGAAGGCTAGATGTTGTCATTCGCGCCACTCTGTGTGGCAGGTGGCACCTCAGGGCCTGCTTGAGGGCCGCTAAAGTCTGTGCACACCACCTTGCCCTGCTTGCCAAGCACAAGCTGTTACAGCGAATTCAGTTGTAGCAGGTCTTGAGCAGTCGGCTTGGATTGCCATGCGGGGGTGCACGTGCGGGAACATAGTCAGTCTGTCTGTCCAGCTTACGCCCCTGTCACGTGTTTGCACTGCACCATTCTTTGCCGGCACTGAACTGCTGCCGCGACAAACGCTTTGTTTTTTCGACCATCTTACTGAGCCACACGTTGAACAGCCTCCTTACCCGGTTCCGAAAGTATGCTCCGAACACCAAGCATGCTGCACAGGGCCCGCTGCCTCGCAGCAAACCCGTTGCCATTCACAGCTCACGTCATGCCGCGACAGATATCCAGGCGCACTGTCGCTGCACGTGCTTTCCTGGGACAGCAGCTGCCAGGTGAGGCATGGGCTTGGGGTTTGTACGTGCCTCGCCATGCGGACCTTGCCGCGCACACTGCTCGCATTGACCCTGACACCGCTACAATCACTCCGCGCTTGCAGATGCTGCCACCTGCACGTTCACCAAGGCTGCCGAGCTCACAGGAGCAGTAGCACCAGCAGACCCAACGGTATGGCCCATCGTCATCGCCGAGAGCGAGCTGGCACAAAGTGAGTTGTACACTGGAAGCTTCAAAGACGTCGCAAAATCCGTCACCATCAACCTGCCGCCCAACGATGATGGGCCTGCAGCACCAGTGCTGGTGTTCTTTGGAGGCTTCCAGGTCAGCACTTGCAACACCAGCAGATTCAGCAGCAATGTGCATTGCCCAGCAGTGACTGCAAAGCTCAACACATCTGCGAGACAGTATGTTTGCACTTCAGCCAGTAGCGATCGGCTAGGCCCGTTGCGTTGCACGGCCGCACCGACTGTGCATGTTGTGACCAGCAGTGGCAGCGGCAGCAGGGCATGAAACAGCGCTACCCACAGAGTGCTGGTTCCTACCACAGTTTTGCCTTCCAGGAGCAGCTCTGCTCCCCCTGTTTGCAGTAATCGGGTTCACCTACCACATTCTTGCATGACTCACGCTTAAGAAGCCATGTCTGCTGCTAATCATAGGCCTGTTGCACCCCTGCAAATGCAAGCATGTCACTGACGATGCAACGCCATGCACCCCCTGCAGGCGCGCGCCTCGTGGTACCAGGCCGTCATGGCGCGCCTGGCCTCAGCAGGCTATGCCACTGTGCAGTATGACACGCAGCCCTACGGGCCGTTTGTTCAGACCATGGGCTTCGAACAGGAGGTGAGGAACAGGACTGCCCTGCATATGTGGAAATGCATATTCTTGCGCTGATAGGTACACACGCAACAGAGGATGGATCACTGCTGTAGGAGCACATGGGATGAATCCTCGGTGTAGCCCTAGGTGAAGCGTAGGTGAGGCGCAGCACTGCCTCGATATTGCAGACAGGCATATCCTTGCGCTCAGGCGTACACAAGCAAAGGTGGAGATATCACTGCTGTAGGAGCAAACACCATGGACCTCAGCTGCAGCCATAGCTGATGATGGAGATGCTTGAACGTAGCCGGTGTTGCAGGTGCTGCGCGCAAGATCCTGGCTGCGCCTGCTGTTGTGAGGCTCGGTTCCCCTGGCTAAACCTGGTAGCCGCAAAGACCGACGCGCTGTATGCAGCAAGCAGCTTTGCCGTTGTCCCTCTCCAGTTGCCTAGTTCCCCAATTGCTGTTGCCCCTGCCCTCCCTGCTGCTGCCGCCGGCACTGCTGCTGCTGCTGCTGCTGCGTTGCTCCTGCAGATCGCAGCGCTGCCTCAGCTGCTGCAGTGGCTGGCAGCGCAGAACAAGGACGCCAGCAACCCTCTGCTGCATAACAAGCTGGACATGAGCCGGGTGGCAGTGGCTGGCCACAGCAGGGGAGGCAAGCTGGCTGCGCTGCAGTATGCACAAGGTGGGGCCCTGGGCAAGAGCAGCCACATGACCTGCAGCGAACCACAGCTCTCCCACATGCAGGGCCCCACCTCAAGATTACCTGACAATGTTCTAGGTCAACTACTATGCTGCAACTCTCTGCCAATGATATCAGTTCTCCTGGCCTGCGCCCTAGAAATGCAATGCGCAGACCCCTCTGATGTCAAGGCGACCTACCTTGTCGACTGTGTAACATGCGCGGCACTCACTGCTTTGCCTGGCCTCTGCTTCTCAAACGATGCAGACCCCGCTGCTGTCAAGGCAGCCTACCTGCTGGACCCCGTTGATGAGCTGAGCAGCAGCGCAGTGCAGCAGCTTGCCGGCAGGGGCCTGGCGCTGGGGGTGACGGCAGCAGGCATCACTGGCGCGTTCAACCCGGAGCGCAGCGACTACAGGGTGAGTAATCAGTGGCGATGGTGACAGCTGTTTATGCTGCTCATCCGTATGTGCGGGCTTCACCAGCGCGTTCAACCCCGAGGGCAGCGACTGCAGGGTGAGTACGTGTGAATGTGGTTGAAGCAAAGACAGTGCACTGTGGTGTTGCATGCTGCTTGTGTGCATCGCCGTGGTAGCAGCATGCAGGCGCCTGCGGCAGCCAGCTGCACATCATGCGCACCACCTGCCATCCCAACGGCACTGCTGCTGCTGCTGGATCTCCTGCTTCTTGTGTGTCCTGCAGCACTTCCTCGCCGCTGCTGCCTGTGGCAGCCAGCTGCACATCATCCCCGACGCACACCACCCTCCAGCCTCTTAACCACACTGCTGCTGCTGCTGCTGCTGCTGCTGCTGTTCCTAGTTTTTCTGCAGCACTTCCTGGCCGCTGCAGCCTGCGGCAGCCAGCTGCACATCATCCCCGACGCGCACCACCTGCCATCCTAATGACTGCTGCTGCTGCTGCTGCCAAAATGTCGTGTTCTTGCAGCACTTCCTGGCAGCTGCCGCCTGTGGCAGCCAACTGCACATCATCCCCGACGCGCACCACCTGCCATTCTAATGAGTGCTGCTGCTGCTGCTGCTGCTGCTGCTGCTGCTGCTGCTAAACCTGGTGTTCCTGCAGCACTTCCTGGCCGCTGCCGCCTGTGGCAGCCAGCTGCACATCATCCCCGACGCGCACCACATGCCACCCCAACAACGACACTGCTGCTGCTGTCGCTGCTGCTGCCGCTGCCAAACGTTGTGTCCTTGCAGCACTTCCTGGCCGCTGCAGCTTGTGGCAGCCAGCTGCACATCATCCCCGACGCGCACCACCTGCAGTTCTGCAGCTCAAGCCCCTACCTAAACGCCCTACTGGACACAGCAGACAACTTGTTCACAGATGCCGGCATGTCACACATGGGTGCAAGCCTGCTGCTGGCTCTGTATCTGTACCTGGCTGGCTGCAAAGCCAGTGGGCGGCCGCTGCCGGCAAGTGCGATGTTGGGCTGCAACAGCAGCGACGAGCGCGTGGCGCTGTTTGACGAGCTGTACCACCACATGCTGGTGAGCTGCTGATGTTATGTAACATGTGTAATAACAGTTATATTTGCAGTCATCGCAGAAGGTGGTCAAAAGTACAACGTAAAGTGTGTGCATCAGGAGGATTGGCGCTGTTTGATGAGCTGCACCACCACATGCTGGTGAGTTGTTTATGTTATGTAACATGTTTCATAACAGTAACAGTTACAGTCATTGCAGAAGGTGGTCAAGAGTACAATGTAAAGTGTGTGCATCAGGCTGATTGGCGCTGTGTACAGCTGATTGATGAGCTGTACCACCACATGCTGGTGAGGGAACAACAGTGTTGCAACTGTGCCATTTCTCAGCAGCAAATGTGCGTTAATGCCTCTGCTGCAAGCATCTCAGCATCTGTACCTTGGCCATCCCCTGCAGCAGCTGCTGCGGCGGCTGCATCTTGCCACTTCCTGCAGCTTGAGACTGCCATGATGTCTTGCCTGTCGTCTGCTAATGCTGGTATGTTGACATGATGTCCTGCCCTGATGTACTGTCACATTGTACTGCTGCTGCATGCAGGACGACCTCACCACGCACCACGGCACCAGCCTGCAGCAGCTGCTGCTGCCCGGCCTGCCAGACGCCGACGGCTCGCAGCTCGCTGCAGAGTGGGACCACGTGCTGCTTTGCATGCGGGAGCATGATGAGGGAGAGCTGCTGGAGCATGCAATCCTTGGACAGCTGGCTTCCATTGACCGCCTTTCCTCCGGCGGACACCACCATGGTGGTAGCGGCAGCATGAACAGCGACGGCAGCGGCAGCAGCATGGCCGGCAGCTACACAAGCCTCAACAGCTTGAGCACTTTGAGCTCCGCAGATGCGGCCCTGACAGTGGATGGCGCAGCGGCGGCTGCTGCCGCAGCGGCAGCTGGCATGGCTGGTGCAGCGGCTGATGCTGGCAGGGAGCGCGTGGCTGCGCTGACTGCTGAGGCCATGCTGCTGTGGCTGGATGCGGCGCTGAAGAAGTAAGGGCCAAAGTGGCAGGGGGGATGCATGCACAGGAGATGGTGGGCTGTCTGGAGGCACAAGAACGTGCTTGATTGGCGCGCGTTCCTTTGATCAGGAAGAAGAGACACGGCCGAGCAGTAGATGGCGCAGCAGCGGCGGTGGCAGCAGTGGCGGCTGGCATGGCTGGTGCGGCGGCTGATGCTGGCAGGGAGCGCGTGGCTGCGCTGACTGCGGAGGCCATGCTGCTGTGGCTGGATGCGGCGCTGAAGCAGTGAGGGCAGAAGTGGCAGGGGAAATGCATGCACAGGAGATGGTGGGGAGTTTGGAGGCACAAGAACGTGCTTTATTGGCGCGCGTTCCTCTGATCAGGAAGAAGAGACACGGCCGAGCAGTAGATGGCGCAGCGGCAGCTGAGGCAGCGGCGGCTGGCGTGGCTGGTGTGGCTGCTGATGCTGGCAGGGAGCGCGTGGCTGCACTGACTGCTGAGGCAATGCTGCTGTGGCTGGATGCGGCGCTGAAGCAGTGAGGATGAGCACGGAGCTGATGGGGTGATGGCTGTATGGCGGTTGGGGATGATAACAGTAGTTGCTGGGATGCCGCGCATGCATGATGCCTGTCACTGACTTGAAAAGAGATGAGCCGTGTTGCTGGTATGATTTCAACAGTTGTTTGCGTTGTGGTAATCACAGAGACTTAGTTTGTGATCTGGCTCAAAGATTGTGCTACGGTTGGCACATGTCGGGTGTTATCCAGAGTATGTGAATGGTGCTTGGCTGCGTATGCGAGGGTGAGCGGGCAGAGAAACAGTCCAACTGCTGCAGGCACCGCGTATGAGTAGACTACAAGGGCTGCTGCAAACCAGCGCCGCCTGATATAGCAGCCACACAAGATTCTGGTTGTTTCTTTGTGGTGGCAACTCAGAACGCAGGCCAGCAGCTTGCATAGTGTGTGTGATCACTGTGTGCTGCGGCCGACACAGCCGTCGGAGGTGACTGCTTGGCTGCTTTGCATTGCCAGCTTCTACAGAGGATTGAGACGTTTTGGTTGGCGGCTTGCCTGGCTCAAGAAAGCAATCCTGTAGCTGCATCGTGGACTAAGCACACCACATCATGGCAGCATACACATTCTCAGCTGCTCTTGCGGGTTTTGGTTGGTGGCATGCCTGGTTGATGTTCTGGGAAAAAAAGGAGCGTGAACGGCAGCTGGCACTAAAAAACGCCCACCAGCTACACATGCTACGGTTGTTTGTCTGGTGCAGCAGTGCTTGGCGTGTTGTTTGCATGTGTGCCGCAGTGCGCTGAAGTGCTGGCCCGTCTGTGCACAATGCAGCTGCATGCCTGCTTCCTATCCTCTGTGCACTCTGCTGTGCTGCTGGAGCTGACAGCACTTGCAGGCGACTGCTGCTGTTGTACTTTGATACGCCTCTGTAGAGTTCAGCGCTGTACAGGCTTGTTGCTGCTGCTACCCTTCACCCTTACGTTTTCTTTGTGTGGTTGTGCTGGCAAACCAGCGTTTCTGTCGTGCATGCTAGTGCTTTTCCCACTGGCTTCTCATCAACAATGGTGATACACATAACACATTTTCATACATCAGGCTTCGCTGGCATGTACATCCATGCATGCATCGTTTTGGTTCACCACAGTGCCATTGCATGCATGCCAGCAGAACAAACAAAGGTTTTGCAGACCCTCTCTTGTAGGCTTGCCATTACGCATAAACTGTGCCGCACAGCATTTTGGTAGCCACCGGCACGGCTGGCGTGAATCTTTGTGTGGTGTTTGTGGGACGGCTGTAAACTGGGTTTGTGTGATACACCTTGGAGTATGTTTGTCCGCCTTCTGAACGCTTGCTGTGCTTCACACCACTTTTGACGCACACCAGCGCTTATGCTGGTTGTGTATACATTTTGGATACATCTGGTGCGTCATGCACCTTGTGGTTTGCACGTCATTTGGCTCGCAGTTTTGATGCTGCTGTTGTCTTGTGGTGCACGCCTGCTGCATATCCAGTAAGGCAGACCAAAGGCATTCAGCCGCTAACAAAGTGAACCCCTACATGTCGCAGCCAGCCAACTTTCACAGCTCTTTCACCATTGCCTCACAAATCATCATCATCGCCATGTTGGCATGCCATGTCATGCACCCCATTGTCCAGAGTTGTTCATGCTATGTTGATGGGGCCGCAGGCAGTGTAGGCAGCCAGCTTTCGGCCCGGGTCTGCTGGTGTTGGGGCTTGCAGGAAAATGGCCTGCAGGCTACATTGTCATGTTTCCTGCAGGCTGGCGTTGAAGGTGATCAGCATGTTTCCTGCAGGCTGGTGTCGAAGGCGGTTACCATGGTTCCTGCAGGCTTGTGTCAAGGCAATTGTTGCGTTTCCTGCAGGTTGGTGCCGAAGACGGTCATCATCATTTCCTGCAAGCTGGTGTCGCAGGTGGCGGCCGACCTGCTGACTGCACAGCTGGCATGTGAAAGGGCATGCCACACAGCTAGCGCTCTACTTGCATGCTGTGCGGGGCTTGCACACCCCTGCTTGCTTCACGGCAGTCGAGTAGACTAGCTCTGCTTGCTTGTGTTTGTTTTGGTTGTCTTGCTGAGTGCAGTGTACGTGTGCCTGCAGCTACCTACATGCGTGCAATGGCAGGTGACCATCCTGTTGCAATCAGGTGCACAGCATTCTGCAGCATGCAGCTGCATGGCAGCTGACACTCTTTGTAGTTGCCACTCTTCTGTGCTGGCGCATGCGCAATGGATGATGTTGCGTTTGAGACCGCGGTGCTGCCGCCTGCTCAGCTCTGCTCCAGTTGTGAACTGTTGAGCCTGTGTTGTTGCATTGTATCAGCTGACGTCAGCTAGGCACTGGTATATTTCAACTTGCGCTGCTATTGAGATTTTGTGCAGTGGGCAGTGGGCAGTGGCTGTTGAGTAGCACCCTGGTGTAAGGGCTGCGCTTGCCATGTTCATAGAACGCGAACCGGGGTATAAAGAGTTACAACGTGCATGGGGCCCGCACACGTGGACAATGTGGTGGACATGGGTCGAACATACGATGTTTGTCACTAGGCACCGTCAGACGGTTGTTGGGCCGATAACCCCTTGCAACAAAAGAACCTTGGTTGGGTTGTTTGGTGCCGGGGTTGAGGCTGCCAGCGTTTTAAAACGGTTGTTGGGGTGCAACCTATGCGCATTACACTTCAGCCTCCGGCATGATGGCAGCATGGCGCCACATGACTGACCCCTACATGTACAGCAGCGCAACAGCAGCTCAACAACGATGACAAAATTCGCAAAAGGGACACGAAGGGTGCAGTTGAAACCTTGCAACTGCCTGGCAGTGCTGCCATGGGCAGTCACCTAAACACAGCCTCAGGCTCTGGAAACGGCGCCCCAGCAGTTCGGGCGCCTGGCTAACACACAGCCCACTGCTGTTGCAACAACACAGCACGTTGCCTGCAGAGACCAAAGACCACTGCTGCAGCCAGCCGAATGTTCGGCTGACCTTATTTACAGTGAACTGACAGATCCTGCCTGACTGGCCAGCAACAGCATCCTGTCTGGTGCCACTATGTTTCAAAACCTGGCTTCTGACAGCCAGCACTGTAAGCGCATGCACATGCATATAACGTGTGATGCACTACTGTATGCAAATGTGGAGAGAGAAGGACAAAGCGGCATGCATAGCAGCCTTGCTGTTGTAACCACATGTACTACATAGTATACTGTCATACCGTCATAGTATGACCAGGACAGCCATGGCTATGGTATAAAGAAGACGCCAGTCAAGTCCCTGCAACAGCCGGCGTGGTTGATCAGCAGAACATGGGCAGCAGCAACATACTACCTGTGCTGCAGCTGCCATGCCGCGTCACAACCACAAAACGCGGTTTTACACCGCATGACAAGAGACAATGCATACTCCAATGCTCATCACCTGTCACCGTCCCGGAGCTTTGCAGAAGCAACAGATCATTCGGCGCGACAGGCGCACACCAACACAGACGATGTCAGTTCATCAGCCTTGCTCAGCCGTCACAGTAGTAAATGGCACAGCACCAAGAGGAAATGCTTCCGCGGCACAGCAGGGATGGCTGCAAATGTCCATTGCTCAAAACTCAACTTCAATGCATGCATATAGTACATCGTTCGACTAAGCCGAGCAAGTAAACTAGAACAGATCATCCGTGTTCATGCACTGCCATGCGGTGTCAGCATGCAGTGCAGCATCAAAAGAGGCAGAAGGCAGCAGACGGCTGCGCTCATCCACACCCACGACTCAGTCCTGCACAGTCCAGCACAGTCCAGCACAGTCTGCACAGTCCTGCACAGTCCAGCACAGTCCTGCACAGTCCAGCACAGTCCTGCACCATCGATTCATGACAAGCAGCCTCTGCTGCAGGTGCTCCGCAGCTACAAGTGCCGCGTTTCAAAGTTGCAGTGTGCCCTAGCTCTGTGCCTGTTACATACGCACCCAGGTTGTCCAAAAGCAGCAGGGGCAACCGAGGGCCAGCATCTGAGCTAAAGCAGCAGAAGCTCCAGCAGCTGCTGTGAAGCCCAGAACGTCTACCCCTTTCTGCTGACTCAGTTCCCCGTACCCAACATATCCAATGCATTCTCAGACTTAACCAAATGGACGGACTCGACCGAGTGGACAGGGGTCAGCTGTGCACCAAGCTGCTGCTATATAGCAGTGCAGAGGCATCACCCATTTGCGGTCGTATGCAACATGCGTCACACAAAATGCGTCCGAACGCAGTCCTTCTGATAACGACCCTACCTGCGCCGCAAGCACAACCAGAAAGCAGTACTCAGCATTCCTCAGCAAAATCCTCATCCTTCACCACCACGCAGGAGTCAGCACCCTCCCGCTCCTCCTGCTCTTTCGGCAGCTTTCCTTCACATTGCTGCTGCTGCTGCCGCTGCAGCTTCCGGCGCTGCTGCAGCTCCCAAATCCCAAACCCTGACAGCATGATTCCCCCGCACGTCAAAAATACGCCCATGAACACCATGGATGGCACAAAAGAGCCAATGCGGTTCACCAGCGTGCCCACAACCCACGGCCCAGAAAAGCCGCCTGCTGCTGCTCCAATGGCATTAAAGATGGCAATGCCGACGCCAGCGTGCCGCGTGTCCAGGGACTCTGGTGGCAGGCGGACAAAAGGCAGGCAGGCAGGTGCAAAGGCAGGCAGAGGGGGTGTGAGCAGGTGTGGAACGAACAGGCACAACAGGCAGGCGAGCAAATTTGCAGGTCTGGTGTCTAGGGACTCTGGTGGCAGGCAGACGAAAGGCAGGCAGGCAGGCAGGCAGGCAGGCAGGCAGGTGGATGGGAAGGTAAGCGAGTGATCAAAACAAACATGTAGTCGAGCATGCTGGGTGTCCAGGGACTCTGGTGGCAGGCAGGCAGGCAGGCAGGCAGGTGCAAGGCAAGAAAAGGGGGTGTCAGCAGGTTTGAAACGAACAGGCACAACAGGCAGGCGAGCAAATTAGCAGGTCTGGTTTCCAGGGACTCTGATGACAGGCAGACATGCAGGCAGGCAGGCAGGCAGACATGTACACAGGCAGGCAGGTAGGTGGATAGAGAGGCAAGCAAGTGATCCGCACAAACATGTAGATGCGCAGGTCGACAACCAGGCAGGGACACACGCCTGTCTAGGCACTGAGCAGGCACAACCACTAGGCAAGCAATCAGGCACGCATGGTGCGGCCAAGGACTGCGCAGGAAGGCAGGTTGGTGGCAATCAGGCAGGCCAGCAGGCAAGCTGACGGGTAAATAGACAGGCAGGCAAGCGCCCCTGCAAGCATCGACAGAGGCCAGAGCTCACCTGTGACGCGCGCAAACATGTTGCTCTGCCCGCTGTAAGCGCAGGCGATCGCAATCACCAGCACTGAAAAGCCCCCGGCAGACGATGCGCTGTACATCGGCTGAAACAGCGCCAGCAGGATGCCGCCAAACACACACGGCAGCCCAACATGCAGCGTGCGCTCGCGCAAAAGACTCGCGCTCCACGTGTTGAGCCACATTGCGATCGCCGCACAAAAGTAGGGGATGGTCGCGAGCAGTGTGGCGTGCAGGGTGTTGGTTGCCGAGCTGCCGCCGCTGCTGCTGCTGGACTGCAGCGCTGTCCCGGCGAGCATGTTCTTTATTATGATGGGCATCCACGCATTGAGGCTGAAGATGCCTAGGACTGCAGGGGAGCACGCAGCAGCAGCAGCAGCAGCAGCAGCAGCAGCAGCAGCAGTGTTGGTCCGGAGGTGGCCTCGAGGTATTGTAAAAGGACGCAAAGACTGACAAGCCCTGCACACATCCTGACCAACGCAGCAAGCACTGCAGCAGTGCACGCGAAGATTGACAATGTCAGGACATGCCTCTTTCTCACAGTTGCTTGGCAGAACAAAGAAATCTGTCACTACAGAGCAGCATTTAGTTATTGCTGGTACAATTGATGCACAAATGCAACACAAGTTGATGCAGACAGCTACAGAGCTATACAGCCCAAAACCCACCCCATAAGAAGGCCGCTATGCTGAAGAACCACAGCTGCGGCATGCGCAGGGCCTCCATGGTCAGGCTGATCATCTGCTTCCACTGCAGCCGCTGCTTGGCTGCCTCTGCTGCTTCAGCGTTGCCCTCGTGCACCTGTGAGGCAGCAGCAGCAGCAGTGGCAATGGCGCATGTCACACTACCACTCGTTGAAGGAGGAGCACACAATCTACTGCTGCCGGCTGGCGCGGTTTTTGCGGCACAGGTTCTTGAGTCAGCATGTGATTCAGCTTTGAACTACTGTGCAGGAATTGGCTCTCGCTTAGCCGCAGATGTCTCCCCTCAAAACTCCGTGGATACTATTCACAGACAAATCAGCTAGCGATCAACCGCGCGTCTCACCCTGTTGTGCAGGAACTGGCGCTCCCTTGGCGTGAGCATCCAGGCTGTCAGGGGGCCTGAGGGCAGCACCAGCATCATCACCGAACCCAGCGCAATGGATGGCAAGCCTTCAATGATGAACAGCGACTGCAGGAAGGCAGGCAAGCAGCATATATGCATACTCTTGAGCTGTGTAACCGTGGCGTATTGAACATCAACAAACTTGCAATATATACCAATTGATGTCAAGCTTTCGATGATGAACAGCCACTGCAGGAATGCAGGCCAGCGGCGTTGGAGTGAGGCGCATGTGCCATTCAATGTGTGATATCAAATTATTGAACTGCTGCCTGTTGCAGGAACAAGGCATACTGGACTTAACTTGAGTCCTGTTGCGTTGTGGCTCCCCTGTTCACACATGCGCACGATTACTTTCTGTACCAGAAGTGGCAAAAAAAGCAAATTTAACAGCAGCGCACTTGCCAGCCCCTGACATAGCGTTACTCACGTGCGTTACACACGAGACAGATAGTAAAGAAAAGCCCACCTGCCAGCCCCTGAGCCCTGCGGCCGTCCAGCGTCATGATACCCTGCCATATTGGTACTTGCGTTCAAAAAGTAACAAACGTGGCTAACCACTAACACACCTGTCAGCACATGAGCCCTGCGCGCCCGTCCAGCGCCATGACAATGGCACAGTCCAATCATGCATCAGAGATGGACAATGCAAAATAAGATAAACGATGCAGTCCAGCACAGCGCACCTGCCAGCCCCTGAGTCCTGCGCGCCCGTCCAGCGTCATAATGCCTGCCACCAGGGGCCCTGCAAACACCACGCTGACCACATTCCTAGAATATGTGACAATCCAACAAATTGCATACCTGCCAGCCCCTAAGTCCTGCGCGGCCGTCCAGCGTCATAATGCCGGCCGCCAGGGGCCCAGCAAACACCACGCTGACCACATTTGCCAGCGTCACCGCCAGGAACGGCTTGCTGCGCCTATTGCAGCAGCGGCGCGGCAGCAATGCAGCATGCAACATGTGAGAGGCAGCGGGCAGTGCGTACTGACGCGCCCAGGGTGGGTGTATAGCCTGTGCTGCCAGGCTAGTAATAAGGCAACTACAGCTAGGGTTGCAGTGTCACCATGTCTGTTGCTACAGCCCCGTGACAACATTAGCTTCGCCTATTTACTGAGGCCCTGCCTACTACAGTGTGGCTGCTACAGCCAGCTGCAAGGCCAGCTGCCTATGCAGGTACAAGCATGGCTAGCAGGTGCTGCTCTCAAACCACCTTGTTGCTGGAACAAGTATAAACTCTTGTGATGCTGCATTTGACATGGACCTGAACTGTCAGGGGCCCCAGCGCAGCAGCTCACATCTGCACTGGGTAGAACTGAGACATGAGGTGCAGCGCTGATGGAATGGCACCTGCGGCAGCAGCAGCAGCAGCAGCGGTTTGGTGCTGCTGACAGGCTTTCTTGCGCAGCGCAGCCGGCAGTGCCTTGCTGCTTGCGATGCCATGTGCAAGATGCTGACTGCGCAACTGCAGCTGTGAAGTATGTTTGCTATTGCAGCAAGCCTCTGCTGCTGCCGCTTCCATTGCTGGAGGCACAGGTACTGTTGGCTGCATCTGCTGTTTTGCTGCTGCTGCTGCTGCTGCTGCTACCGTTGCTGCAGGCTGCCAGCAAACGACTCAGCAAGCATGCTGCCGCTCACCAGCCTCAGCAAAACGCCTCTGCTGCTGCTGCTGCTGCTGCTGCTGCTGCTGCAAAACCCATCATGCTGCCGCTCACCAGCCGCAGCCAGCCCCAGGCAGAAGCGCTGCATGCACAGCCCTGCGCTGCTGCTGCTGCTGCTGCTGCTGCACTGAAAACCCTGCAAACAAATGCGTCATGCTGCTGCTCACCAGCCTCAGCCAGCCCCATGCAGAAGCGCTGCAGGCACAGCCCTGCGCTGCTGCTGATGAATGCGCCGCATGTGGCGACGATGCCCCAGGCTATCACGATGCTGCTGTACCAGCCCGCCCCGCAGCGCATGGTGGCAAACGTGGATGGCACATGGCCCAGACCGTACCCTGCAAGCAGTTTGTTGATGATGAAGCAAGTGATTGATGCGTCCTGTGTGATGTACTCTATGTAATGGAATTGTTGCCAGTCAAGTAGTTGTTCTGCTGCTCTACATCAGCACTCCTGCTCCTGTTACAGGGCCGCGGTGCTGTGGCATTTTGTGGCACCTGTGCCAGCCTTGCTACTGTTTGCACCAACCATGAACTGCAGGCGAAGCAGGGACAGCTGCTTTGGGCCCTTTCTGGTCATGCTGCTGCTGCTGCCTGTGGCACGTCTGCTCGTTGCTGCTGCTGCTGCTGCTGCTGCTGCCCACCTAGGAAGAACAGGCCAGCACCCAGGCCATAGTCCTGCAGGAAGCACAGCACAGTCCATTTGGAACTTGGTCAAACTTTGTTGACTAAAGGCGTTGACCTGCATACAGTGCATCTGGAGCCAGCCTGCTCTTGTGCGCTGCAGCGGGACACAGCTGTGTACTGCCAGTGACCTGTCTATATTCAAATGCTGAGATTGCCAGCTGGCAAAGCAGGACAACATGACACGAAGAGCTGTCCTTTTGAAGCACGACAGCAGACGCTTAGTGCCAGGCCGCAGCTGTGCTAACGATCAGGATCCCTGTTTCTGGGGGCTGGCCGTCATTCACCGGCAGCTTGTGCAGTGACAATCACCTGTGGGGCAAAGCCTAGGCCTGCATTTAGCTGCAGTGCTGCAAAGTTCAAATTGGTGCTCTCCAGGTAGCTGAAGACGCCAGCTAGGAAGCATATAGGCAACAGCCATCGCGACACTCTGGCAGTTACATGAAGATGGGCAGCAACAGTGCACAGGTGAAGGTGTGGTGGTGACAGCAGCAGCAGCGGGTGCATGTGCATCAGGATGCACCATGATGAGAGGTATGGTGCACCATGGCGGCGTAACAGCTCACCCCACATGAGTCACATGCCCCTTACAAAAAGCAGCGCGAAACAGCACGTACAAGAGTACAGACATTATGTATGCCATGTAACATTTGTTTGGCTGATTGACGATGGCTGGCCCTGGTTGTGTTCGCTCACTTGCTCAAAACTGCTTTCAGCTCAGGCTCTTCTTCATGTCCACCGCACTCCACGACTGACTGATCAAATAACTCTTGGTTGAGATTTAATATGTCTTTCGGTTGACCGGCTATGATTGGCGTCGGCATCGCAGAGACCTGCTGAAAGCCTGCAGCCATCTGTGCTGTGCTCGTTGGGTAACAAAGTGTTGCGCATGCCTAACATACGTCATAGACAAGCATCGACTGCCAATGCATGATGGTGAGGGAGCCACTGGTACACTGCCTGCAGGTTTACGCATTGACATAACACTTTACCTTTGGGCACACGCAAGCGACAGTAGGGTGTAGCACCTGGGAACTGTCCAGATAGCTATCTTTGCATTTCATAGTGTTGCTGATGGCCTTTGATGCCCGTCGATGGAAAGCAATCGGGTGTGTCATGCTCATACGTACTGGCCGTCAAATGTCACTCCCTTATGCAGGCAGCTATGCAGGCTACAACATGTCAAATAATCACAGTACTAGGTCATATGAACATTGCGTTCCGGTTTATGCCATCACGCCGTTGTTGACCGCCGCGGCACTTGCCAGTGACACTTTGCTGCGACCGATCAATCCAAGCCAGCTGTTGCAAGCATGTGTTAGCATGCAATCCACAATTATCAGCAATATATACTGTGTCACTGTACCCGGTCCTCAGTCTATCATGGTTGATAGATTTGGTGGTTGCCCAGTCAGCCTGTCATTGACTCGCAGGGGCAAAGGGCTCCCAACGCTGTCAAACCAGCAGGTGCTGCGCCAACCAGCTGCTCCAGCCGCTGTGCACACGTTGGCATGTTCTCTTTGTCAACAGAAGTGTGAAGCTGCGGCCTCTTAAAACCCCCCACCCTCCTGCAAGCGGATTCCGGGACCTCATGAGTGTCAGGATATGCATACGATGACGTGTACAGCCTAGGTTGATATACTGGCACTGATGATGCTTACCAAGGGCTCTCAAGCGCTGATGGTGGTGCCGGGCTGTGCTGCAGTACCGTACTGCCCGCTGCAGCAGTACTGCACACATGCTTTGCCGCTGGTGGTGATGTTGGGGTGCAGCTGCGCTTAGTGGAGCGAACTTCAGTCTGACTCTTGTAGCTAGCTGCATAAAATTTGAGCTTCACAGAGCATGTCTTGCACACGGTGGTGCTGGTGCTGGGCCATGGGCCCTACTGGCTTGGCAGCATCTGGACTGATGGCACAAACATACTCTGCAGGAGAGCCCAAAAAACTACTAGGTACAATTGGTAACGTTTTACAATCTTATCGAACTGATTTGCCACAGCAAAAGCAGTCTGGCCTTTTCGTAAGGCGAAGCATCGGTTCACTCGTGGAAACATGAGCTGTTGCCCCGATGTTTTGCAAGACGAATAACTGAAGTAGTGTTATTGTCTTCGATGAAATTACAATGCCTGTAAGGCTGCCTGCTGGTAGGTCAACCTCGCTCGGCGACCAGTCAAATTCCCCACTGTGGGGTTCAGGGTGCTTTGGGGGGGGGGGGGGGGTGCTCGCAGTATTAGCCGTTGTGAACAGGCAGTGTCCCTCTCGTCTGCCTGCTGTCACTGTACAATAAGCAATAAGCACAGTAGTGCCTAAGCCCATACTGACTGACATAACACCGCTTCATGCCTGCTGCTCTGCAGCTGCCTCAATTGCGGCTGCAGCTGCCCGCGCAGCGCGCCGAGAGGCCGCCATCTGTGCTGCTCTGGCATTTTCCCGCTGCTGCTGCAGCTCCTGGGCCCTCTGCTGCTTCCTAGCCAAGGCACTGGCCACGTCCCCAGCCTTGTATAGCCGCATGGGCTTAAACCTGGGGTTCCTGAAACCTGGGGTTCCTGAACCAAAAAAAAAAACAAAAAAAACCTGGGGTTCCTGGGGTTGGGCTTTGCCTCAAACGCCACCCCTAGGGCTTCCAGCTCACTGTACTCCAAGTCAAACTTGGTCAACATGTCCTGCTTGGTCAGCTTGCTCCACGGTGCCACCCCAGCTTTCTTGCAGAGCTTCTCTGACAGGCTTGACGGCGTGAGCGCTGCTGCTGCTGCCTTCTGCTCCGCTGCGATGCGCTGCTTTGTATCTGAGCGTTGCAGCTTTGCATCTGCACGCTGCTTGCGCAGCAGAAGGTTCTCTCCTGTGGGCCCGTTGACTTGCAAAGCCAGCCTTGCCACGTCCCGCATGCTGTATGTCTTCTGGGGAGTGAGGTGGCGCCCGTGGGGGTTCTCCTGCTCTGTGCAGTCCAGGCTCCGCAGGTGGGAGTACTGCGGTGCATGCTAACATGCAGTTTGCAGAGTCTTTTAGCATGTGGTAGATGATGTGTCAGAACGTATTCATACAGTGATTGCACAGTTCTGCACCTTCAGGCAATGCTGGACCAGGAGGCCCCCGCAGAAAGTCTCGTGATGGTAATTTTTTGTGCTTGACTTGATTGACAATGGGTGTGGATCAGAAGGGAGGAGAAGGTCACTTTTTAGGAAATGCTGCATAAAAATGCTGGTGCAAAAACAATGTTCATGTGGTGGCAAGTGACAGTCTAAACCCGGGGCGGCCACTCAGGCGATGACGTCTTCCTAAAGCAGGGTGCTAGAACATAGAAGCTGAGCAAGGTTGGCATCCTTCGGTGCCACCCTGCCAGCCACAACAAGTTTTGCTGACACTTCAATGATGCATACCACCCCTAGGTGCCAATGGCAGGCTATGCAACCGCTGCAGGGCGTGAAATGGTGCTGACCTGGCACAGTGTGCATGTGGGCCCACGTGGGCCAAGGCGTGCTGGTCTGCTGCTTCAGCACAAGCTGCTGACATCCGCTGCATCTTCCTGCTCACCTCGAGGTCAAACTCCTGCTCTGCCACAGTTTGGCAGATTGTATCTCGATGCATCATGCCCTTGCTGCTCAGCAGGAAGTCAATCGCGCTGCCTCTGCCATGTTGACGTGACAGTACCTCACCTGCTGCTTAAGCAGCGGGTAACGCCTAGGTTAAATCAGAAGGAAATAACTACGTGTATGATCTGCATTAAAGTGGTGTTGTGGCTAGTATGTTCAGCGCTGCTTGCGACAGTAACGGTGTTCGCAAAGCTCCTGTAAGTGACAGTACTGACCTTGACGTCTCGTGTAGCTGTATACATACGTCACATAATAGCAGACTGCTCCTCTCGCGCTGATGCTGGCGAGACAGTGTCACCTGCAGGTGTCACCACGCGTGTTTCAGCTGCACTAAACCAAAAACGTCATAAAGCGTTCAGCCACCGCCCAGCCGCGCTTAACAACGCCTGAACATGCATGTCAAGAACAGCAGCCTGTAGTTGCAATGACTACCAGTAGCGGTACCGCAGAGATCTGCAAAGAAGCAGCAGCAGGAGTGGATAGAGAGTAGCATCCACCTGAGGAGAAAGCACCCCAGCAATCACTGGTCACACACACCAAAACGCTTACAAGCCTGTGCGGTGCCACCGCGCTGCCTGCTAGCCTGTTGCCAAACCTTGGAGTGCCTACCAGATCTGGGATCTGAGCTGAGGTGCACGTACAAAGCATGACTCCATGCAATGGACCATAGCCAATGTCAACGGCTTGACAAAGCATGGAAGACACCATGCCAACGTGAATGCACGCCTTTGAAATGTCTACACTGCTGTTGCCTAGCGGCAGCTGCCAGGTGCAGTGCTGGTGCTCACACCCAGCCCTTGGCCTTGCCTTCTTGCAGGAAACCCAGCACTGCGGCTATCAGCTGCTGCAGCACCTGCTCTGATGCTCGGAAGTTGTGGTCCGCCCCCTCAACCTCAACCAAGCTGCTGCCTGCTATGCTTTCAGCCATCTGGCGGCCATCATCGATTGGGATGACGCTGTCAGCAGTGCCGTGTATGGTCAGGACCTTTGAGCGCTTGATGCCAGCAGCTGCTGCAGCCATGTCTAGGTTCATTCGCTCGTCCAGGTCCTGCAGACACACAGGTGAATGCAGACAGTTATGCCGCCAACACACACATTATGCACCGTGCCACTCTGGCTTGTTGCGACTGGGAATGGCCCTTTCCCTGCTGCGCTGTCACAGCATGCGTTGATCAGCATGCCACATGCCAGTGATGCGCTGCAGGAGCCACATCCTATGCACTGCTGCTGCAAAGCTCCTGGCGTGTTATGTTTTAAGACTTATGACATGTGAAGGTGCTGTACCAAACCATGCATTCCACAGGTCTGCCAGCTCGCTCACTTCTTTTGTGAGCAGCCAGGTGAAGGTGTGCCCATCATCTCTCTGAGCAGGCATCTCCACAGGGGCTGCTGCTGCACGCTCAAAAATGTCTTCCCCAAAGCGCATGGTGACGCCCCTGTCCATCCAGAAGCGCCCGGCTACGTTAATAACGAGTGGAATGTCGTCATATGACGAGGCGTACAGCACCACCTCGCCGCCGGCTTTGGAGTGCCCTGATGCGGCATAAAGTTCCGACAGAAGGAGGCAGTACAGGTCAGGAGACGCAGCTGCGTTGCTTTGCACGAGCATGCTGCACGTGGTCAAAGACAGCAGCATGTAGTGCGAATACCCCAGAACTGCCACACATGCAACAGGCCAAGGTGGCTGCACTTTGCCGCACTTCACCGCATCAAGCCTACCGGCCTCCGGCATCGCCGCACTACATTGTACTGCACCGCAAGGCTTGCATTGCAACCCCCGGCCCTTACCTAGCAGCCCAATGACGGCCTGCCCCTCATGCTGCTGCAGGTGCTGCTTGGCCGCATGGATCTCAGCCACCTCACCCCAGTAGTTGGCAAAGCGGAAGGTGCCTTCGCTGTCGCCATTGCCTGGCAGCAGCAGCAATTGTTGAGCAGCCAGCGCCACCAGCAGCAGAGAGGGTGTGAGCACGAAAAGCTGCAAACCAATGTCGGGAATGCGGCAGTTCCAAGGCCTTGCACCTGGCTTAGACATCAACTTGCATGAGGGCGACGAAGGGCGGGGGAGGCACGCCTAGGCACGCCTAGGACGACTGTGTTCTCCTCTGCTGCTGCTGCTGTCCCCTGCACTGTTTCCCTGGCTCTGCTGCATGCCGTGGCTACTGCTGCCAGTGTTCCTGAAGTGCTGCGCTGATGCCTGCATGGACATGCATTGCATGCCATCAGGGGGCAGGGCGCAGCCCACTTGTGCAGCTGCTGTAAGCACGCCTGCCGTGCACGTTGCCTGCAAGTGTCCTGCAAGCGTGCTGGTCAAACTCACCGCTGAAGTCAAACCTAAAGCTGTTGTAGCCTGCAAGCAGCAGAAGGTGAGGATCAGTTGTTTTGACTGCATGCTTTGGGCCTTGGGCGCGCACTCCCCGCAGCACACTGCTGCTGCAGAGACCTTTGCTGCAATACTGCAGAGTGAATGCGCCTGGCAGTACACAGCAGCAGCAAAGGGTATACCTGGATGAAGTGGGTGCATTGTGTGCTAGGCCATCCACCATGTAACACATGATCTTGAACTAGTGAACAAGTACACATTGGCAACTGGTACTGGCAAGCGTGGCGTGACCGTCAGCGTGAGCTGCATTCTGTTACCAATAGCTTACCTGCTTCTGCCAGAGCAGCTGCCAGTGCCGGCAGTTGGAAGCCTTCCCTGTAGCTCTGGTAGCCATGGCACATGATGATACATTGCTGGCTGCCTGGGTTGCTGCTGCTAGTGAGCGTTCCTGCAAGCTTCAGCCCCTGCAACCCCAAGCACAGGCTGATTCAACTGACACACATCATTCTTGAGCACTGCTCATGTGTCACATTCATTTCACAGCTGCAATTCAGCGAAGTCAGCAGCGCACAGCAGCAGCAGCACTGCAGCAGCAGCATGTGCTGTACAGGAGCAGAAGGCTGTGTGTCCACTGCAGTTGAACACGTGTGACTCACATCGTTGTTTATAAAGGTAACTGCCTTGCTGGTTGAAATATTGCTGCTCATGCAAACGAGCCTAGATCTGTCCCTGCTTTGCAAACGCGTAGCCTGCAGGCGTCTGTGTCGGTACGAGGGCGGGCTGGAGTAATGCATAAGTGCAGCAAACACGCAGATGAGTTAACAAAATACTGCAACCGCTCATTGAATCACACACTGCCTGCAGTAATTCACTGGTTCGGTGTAGGGTTTTCAAACTTTGCTGCCTGCGTTTCGTCCCGGGCGCATGCCTGCCAGGGCCGAGGAATGCTGCTGCGAACAACGCAAACTTGAGCGCAGCAAACAGCGGTGACGCGCACAAGTCACAACACTGCGACCCGATGAAAGCACCCAGCTGCAGCTGCGGATGGAGTTCCAGCTGGAACTGTCGCCACCCTTCAGCCAGACTCCTGGTCAGACAATGGACGCACCATCCGCTGAAAGCAGCACTTCCAAGGCTTGCCTCCCGTGATAAGCCTTCTACGGCACATGCTGCACCGCCACCTGGCAAGTGTGAAGTTGGCAACAGCGCACCATGAACTTCATGCATGGTGTAATGTTCAAGACACCAACAACAGACCAGTCAATTCCAACAACACAACATCGGCTCCAAGCCAAGGTTCTCTTACTGTCCGGAGTACCAACAGCAGGTGGCACCAACTTGCCGCTTTCTTCCCTGGACAAACACAACCGCCAATGCCGCTCAAGGGCCAGCTGACCACACCCAGATGAAACCAAGTGTAAGGTAAGTGCTGATGCCACCCTCCTTCACCAACCTTTTCGCTGCTGCTTTGCTGCAGGTCCTGAGCTGAACTCTGCCGCTGCTGCGTTGCTGCTGCATCTACACCGCAAATACTGTCAGCCCTCCACCCTCATCCCGCATGCTGCCATGCGCCTGCAGCCCTTCTTGTGGCTCCTCCAGCCAGCAGCCTGGCAGGCAGCGCTGCAGTAGCGGCAGCCGCACCCGCTGCAAACAAAGCGTGCAGCCGCTGCTTCCGAGACACCATGCAGTGCACTGCACTCGGGGTTGTTGCACACCACAGGCAGCGGCGCAACAGCGCTCAGCGCCCTGCAAAAGCCCAGCAGATGTTCCATCAGCGGCTGTATCTGCTCACAGCCTCCTGCCGCCGCCGCCTGTTGAGCTACTACAAGGGTCTCTGCATCTGCCGCTGCAGTAATACATGCACCACGAACTACCTTAGCAGCATCAGAAGTCCAGGCTGCAGAGACGGCTGCTGCTGCAGCCGCCAGCTTGCGCGACTCATGCAGCCGCAGCAGGTAATGCCAACGCACAGCCTTGCTGCTGCTGCTGCTGCCGCTGCTGCTGACGTCGTGTTGCGCATCTGCCGCTGCCGCTGATAATTGTCTTGCGCCTGAACTGTTGCTGCGTGCCTCAGCAGCAGCAGCAGCAGCAGCAGCAGCGTGCTGCGGCTGCAAGTACTCCTCAAACATTGCGGCCTCCAGCAGCACTCCTGCCACAACAAGCGTCAGCTCAAGCATCATGTACGCGCCGCAACCTGCCGCAGGTGGTGCAGAAGCTGCAGCTGCTGCTGCTGCGTGGAGGTCTGGCTCATGAAGTGCAGCACTGCCTGCTGCAGCTTCCAGCAGCGCCAGCAGCCGCTGGTGCAGCAGCACCATCAGGAACACAGCACTGGTCTTTGCTTGCTCAACCCTGCTGCTGTTGCTGCTGCTCACCGCAGCTGCTGCTGCAGCTGCGTCCTGCTCTACGGCCCGCACTGCTGCCTTCAGTGCACAGCACAGCTGCTGCAGCGGTGGCAGCAGCTGCATCGCAGCAGTGAAGTTGGTGGCGGGAGGCTCAAGGTTGCAAGCGCCTGCACCAACAGATGCTGTGCGCAACCCGGGAGTCTGCACCACCTCTGCCACTGCTGCTGCTGCAGAGAAGCTTCTAGCGCTAACCTTCAGTATGCTGCACAGCGCCGAGGCCAGCGCTGCTGTTGCTGCAGGGTCAGCGAGCAGCTCTGCCAGCCCCTTGGTGCCGATCCTGCTGCTGCCGTGCACCAGCAGCTGCATCAGATGCAGAACCTCGCGCGTGGTCATATGCAGCTGGCCCGACCTCACGCAGATGTCCAGGAGTTGAAAGAAGGGCACCGGGTTCTTGCGCGCCAGCTGGCTGGTGAACAGGTCCCGCCTGGTGCGGTGCAGCACACCCTCCTCACCGCAGTCTGTGCGTGCAAGCAGCAGCAGCAGCAGCAGCAGCAGCAGCGGCAGCAGCAGCTCGATGCATTGTATGTTATGCGTAGTGCACTCCTGTGCGGCACAGGGCTGATGTGCTGTTGAGTTGCATTTGGGTGATGAAGCATGGGGAATTGTGCTGCACATGGAATGCAGCAAAGCAGAGGCACCACACACCAATGAATGAATGAATGAGCTACGCGTGGTGTGTTCACACTTAACACCCGCATAAGTTACGGAAGGGGACGTGTTTGGCGATGAGGACCCCATGCGCCTCAACGTCTCCTACCATCCCTGCCGTACCCGAGGGTCCGGTGGGGTACCACACACCAACAGCGGGTTTGGGACACTCACCTCCAACATAGTCTGACAGCACAAACAGCATCTCAGATACGGTCAGATACTTGCGCAGCGCCACATCACTGCTGCTGCAGCGCACCGCCAGGCTCAGGCCCTGCAGCAGCACCTGCCCGCCGCTCTGCTGCAACAGCTGCATCGGCGCCTGCGCCTGCCCACCGGCCCATGCCTGCGTCACCTGCTGCCGCAGCAGCCGTTCACAGCTTGTCAGTAGCTCGTGCGCAGCAGCGAGCTTGCCGGTTCTGACCCCCTGTACTTCCGCACGTTCCTCGCTTGTTAGCTGCGCTGTCTGCTTGTTCAGCAGCCACTGCTGCCGCCCAGTCAAGCTGTAGTAAAGCTGCTGCCAGTGCGCAGCAGCCAGCAGCAGCAGCTCTGCTGTCAGCTGCAGTGCTGGCCCAGAGAGCACCAGCTGGCTGCCGCTGGCACTGGTGCTGCTGTGGCTGCTGCTGCTGGGTATGCAGGCGTCTATAAGCGTGAAGAGCAGCAGATTCAGCATAGTGCACGTGTCGTTCAGGTCAAACATGCCAACGTCCCTGCTGCTGCTGCCGCTGCTGCTGCGGCGGCGTGCGTGCATTGCTGCATCGGCAGCCGTGAACACGTCTCCTGGCAGCAGCTCAGCCAGCCTGGACTTCGGATCAGGCAGCAGCAGCAGGTCACCACGCATGCGCTTGCCAAGCTGCAGCGACAGCCGCAGCAGCCGGACCGGCTGCTGCTGCTGCTGCTGCTGCTGCTGCAGCTTGTACTGCTGTACTGCTTTCAGCTGCTGGTGCATGAGCAGACAGCGGCTCGCCAGCAGCTGCAGTGCCAGCTCTGCTGTCACTGACTGGAAGATGAACGCCTGACATGCCTCTGATGAGTGCACCTGTGCAGGCGTGCAGTCCAACAGGCGCTGCCGCTTGCTTTGCAGCAGCAGGGCCGTCTTGGCACACCGCAGCAGGCATTCAACAGGAGCTATGACCTGTGCGCACGCCAGTTTCTCCCATATCTTCCCGCTTCTGCTGCTGCTGCTGCTGCTGCTGCTGCTGCTGCTTTCTGCCCTGCACACCGCCGCTGACGGCGCTGCTGCTCCGCCTGGCAGTGCGCGCATCAGGCCTGCAGCCACTGCGTAGTTCAGCAGCTGCTGCAGCATGACTGCTGCCCAGGACCACTTGAAGCCAAGCGCTGCCACGCAGTGCTCATGCGTGAGCGCTCTTATAAAAGCCTCCACCACACGCATTGCAGTGCGCAGCGGCGAGCACACCACCGGCTGCCCGGCTGCTGCAAGGAGGTTGACGGACTGCAGCAGGAAGGCTGGCAGCTGCAGAGGCAGGCCTGCAGCAGCAGCAGCAGCAGCAGCAGCAGCAGCAGCAGCAGCAGCAGCAGCAGCAGCAGCAGCAGCAGCAGCAGCAGCAGCAGCACAGGTGAGGGCATATGGCAAGTGCCACCACGGGCCTGCACAAGTCAGGGGGTTGCACAATTCAGGGGCGCTACACTGATGAAACCGAGTGAAGCTATGGTTCATTTGGTAACAGAGTGAGTTTGTGCACTGCTGCGCCAACTGGGCTAGCGGCCAGGCAGCACACATCAGGGGGTTGTCAGGGTGCACTGCTGCCAGCATCCCCGCAAGCACTACCATGCCCTACCTTGCTGGATCAGCTGCTCGCCAAGCACCGCGGGCGTCTTGCTGCTGCTGCTGCTGCTGCTGCTGCCGCCGAATTTCAACACAAAGTCCAGCAGCGCAACAAGCCCTGCATGGCGCAGGTGGTCAGGGCACAGAGTGGTGCTGTGAGGGAGAGCAGCAAAGTTTTTGTAATAATAAAGGTATTCTGTTGCAGCACACCACGATGAAGCTAACCACAGTTGAGAGCAGCAAAACAAGGGTGGCAGCAGGTGCTGCAGCAGCAGCAGCGCCAGGATGACACATAGGCATGGTACTTGCTGCATGCTGCGGCTGCTGCCGTCCCATCACATCTCCATCACATCGGCAAAGCAGTCCCAAGCTGAGTTGAGCATTGCAGACGCAGAAGATGTCCTGCTATACTGCTGTGTATGTGCTCTCCACATAGCCGCCCTGTTGACACGTTAATGCTGTTCGCCCCCGGCTCTAACGCTGGCATTGATTGCTCCAGCTGAATACGCTTACCTCCAGCAGTCACCATCCAAAGGATCCCGTAGTCTAGATGGTTGCTGCTGCTGCTGCTTGCTGGGCTTGTGCTCCATGCTTCCAGCGCATGCAGCTGCAGGCGCTCTGGCTTCTGCTGCAGCCACATCAGCAGCCTGGTAAGCGTGGGCACTGGCTTGGAAGCCAAAACCCTGTCGACAAAGTCCTGGCCGTGCTGTGGATGGCCCTGCTGCTGCAGATCTGCGCATATTTGGGCTGCAAGCGACAGAGCATGTTCCAGCGCAGCTGTGTGCTTTTTGCTCTGAAGGAAGAGTGCTGCATGCTTGGCACTCATCTTCTGAGTGGGAGGCTGCTGCAGCAGCTTGGTGTGTGCAGACTGCTTCCACAAGCGGCTGAGCTGTGACGCTGCCTCTGATGCTGCTTGGCACAGCTGCAGTAAACAGCAGGGCAAAAGCAGCGGCTTCTTTGAGTGCACGGCAATGCCTGTGGACCAGAGCTGATGCAATAAGCTTTTAGAGTCACCATTGCCTTGTCTGACTTTGAGTGCTTGTTGCAGGTGGCAGGGAGCACTTGTGCTGGTGGGTGGACAAGTGTCAAGAAAAGTTGCGGATACATGTATCGTGCACTACCACGTGCAACAAGCATTGTGGAGCAGCACCCTGCACTGGGCACGCACCTCGTCCAGCCTAGCAACGTCACTGCCATTGCTTGAGACGTCTGCTACCCCTGACATGGCATCAACCTCTGCTATATCCTGCTGCTCTCTGCCAGAAGGCACTGCCAGTGTGCCCCACTCCTTTTCTTGCTGCTCCCACTGCAGCTACGTGGCGACGTCCGGCTCACAGCACCGCTTGAAAAGTTTTGAAAAGCGATTGTGCTGAATTGTGCCGTACTGGGAGTGTGCTTGACGTGTACTGGAGCTGGTGCATACGCTGAAGCCTGCAACGATCCGGAGCAGCTCTCATACAGCCGGAGGTGTGTTTGGCAAACACAATTGACGTGTATGAACACGACCATTACCCTGATGGGGCGTTTCAAGCATCGGTGCGTTTACTCAGTATGGATGCTGCCGTGACTTTCAAATTTCCCGCATGACAGTATCATGCCGCCCGATGCTGGCAGTTCGGGTCAGCAACATCGTTACGATAAATTCGGTGGGATGAGGAGTCATGACGAGGATCACGGTCACTGGCAGCACAGCAAACACACATACCTACACAAATGTGTGCAACAATATGCAACACAAGCACGCTGCCTCCCAGGCCTGGAGTCCA
Organism: Tetradesmus obliquus; assembly: GCA_030272155.1. Taxonomy (NCBI): domain Eukaryota; kingdom Viridiplantae; phylum Chlorophyta; class Chlorophyceae; order Sphaeropleales; family Scenedesmaceae; genus Tetradesmus; species Tetradesmus obliquus. Next base: position 6,929,212 of record CP126193.1, on the reverse strand, counting down.
GGCTGACATGTTGCTGTACAGCACATGTTGTGTACACAACGCCTCAAACAGCTGACGTGACAGGTCAAGGAGACTGCAACCACAAAGACCTGGAAGAGTTGGCCGTCAACGTTGGCATTGTCAATGCCCTGAAGTCACCAGTCAAGCCACACCAGGTAACGACAGCGCCAAAGGCTGCATAAGGATCTGGCGCAACAACCTGATACATATGTCTCGCTGATGCATCAGCATCAGCTGTATACGCGTCTGCAAAGTATGTTCATAAGACAGGCTGGCCGTGCACCGCAATGCAATGGCGCTGGTGAACGTGCAGCATTCTGTCAATACCCAATCTCAGCCCAGGGCCCAAGCAGTGCTAGCTAGCTGGTGACGTACGCGCAGCAGAACGCCTCCTGATCCATCAGCGCAAAGCTGCTGCCATCAGGCGCCCACGCCAGCTGCGACGCACTGAATCCTGCAAGCGGAATGTGCACGATGCTCGCTCCCTCAGCCGTCCACACATACACGCGGCAGTTGCCGGTGCCAACCGCCAGGTAGTCTCCTGCAGGAGACCATGCCATGCTGCGCACGCTGCCGATATGCACCAGCACAGCCGCCAGCGAGGCAGATAGCACATCCCAGATCCACACAGCATGCGGCATGTTCTCGTTTACTGTTGCCAACAGGCTGCTGTTGGGGCTCCAGGCAATGCTGCCGACTCCTAGCGTGGGGTTTGGCTTGTTTGTGGGCGGCGTGATGTTGGTGACCTCCACAGGGAGCGGGCACACCAGGTAGCGCGCACGCGTGTCGCGCTTAGCGGCGGGGGACTGCTGCTGCTGCAGCTGCTAGCACACACATGAACGAGGTAAATGAACGGCACCACAGGGTCAGCTCACAAAACAGTCCATGCGGTGCAGTACGCTGCCTGCCACGAACTGCCTTGAACGGTTGGCTGCACTGCCAATGCCACAACCCTTGAGATGTGCAACTCGTCTCATGCTAGCAGAGTGAAGAAGGCCGTAAAGCAAACTGCAGGACTCAAACATCCAAACACGCACCTGCAGCGGCGCCAGCATGCCGCTCGGCTCCTCCACTGCCTACCAACACGCAGAAGCAAACCCACATACCCACTGTCACTGGCCTGTCTGCATGCGTCTGAACAATTGCTCTTGCAACACAATGATACAAACCTGCAGCGGCGCCAGCACCCCCCGCGGCTCCTCCACCTCCTGGTACACTGCCACCTGCGCAGGCTCGTCCACTGGGCTGCCGTGGTGGCACTCCAGCAGCGGCTGCCACGTCACGCCGTTGAGCACGCGCACCACCTGCGCATGAACACAAGGCAGCACGTGTGGGTGTGTTCAGAATGCAAATGTGGCGGCACTCAAGCAGCGGCTGCCACGTCATGCTGTTCGATATGCTCACCACCTGCAGCATGCAAGCAAGGCAACACGTGCGTGAACACATGCGAGATGCAAGAGTGATTGCACCCCAGCAACAGCTGCTGCGTCCTGCCGTTGAGCAGCCGCACCACCTGCAGGGCGTGAGCGCAAGACACACGTGACACAGCACTGTGCAGTTCCTTTTGGTATGTCGCCACCATCGCGCAACAACCGCAACGCAGAGCACGACAACACCGTGCAGCCATCACAAGTGTTCAGTACAGAATGCAACTCACACTAGTGATCCAACGCCCAGGCCACCGCTCCCACCTGATCATAGCTGCCCACTGCCAGCAAGTCGCCTCCTGGGGACCACCCCACGCTGCGCACGCCCAGGCCATCACCATACGCGCTGTAGCTGCCCAAGGCCTCCCCATCAGCCCCCAGCACGTGCACAGCATATGTCAGCGCGCTGTCCCATACAGCTAGCTTGCTGCTGTCTGGGCTCCAGGACAGGTCAGCAGCGTCCAGGGTTGGCAGCTGCAGCCGCGCCTGCAGCTCCCAGCCGCTGCTGGTGCTGTAGAGTGCCAGCCAGTCCTTGCAGTCCTTGCGCTGCATGGACAGGAAAAGCGGACACACGCAGCAGTTTGTGGACTTGATCACAGGGAGAAGATGCAGCAAGAGGGTAATCACCTGCGCAGCCGCTGCTGGTGCTGTACAGTGCTAGCCTGTTCTGCAGTCTTTGCTGCATGGGCAAGGGAACAATAGGGACAGGAAGCAGCTTCCCAAAAGCAAGGCATACAGAAGCCGAGGTCACAGAGCACCATGCAGCAAACTGTGACAGGATGGGTGAGCGTGGAGGCGGTGAGGCATGTCCACGAAATTGATGACAATGACAAGCGTGCCAGACAGCACTCTGCTTGCTGCCAATGATGCGCCCTTGGCTGGGTCTGTGCAAGCAATTTGGTCGCAATGCCCCTGGACAACTACACCAGCTCTCTGCTTACCTCAAGCACTGCCAGCTGGTCTGCGCGTGGCGAGAATGCGATGCCCTTGCTGGCATGCTTGGGCCCAGGCAGGTAGGTGCACTTGCGGTCCACCAGCGACCAGATGGTCATGCGCACACAAAAGTCTGCCACAAGCACCACGGACAGCCCATCCGGGCTCCACCTGTGGCATTGTGCAGCAGCAGCAGCAGCAGCAGCAGCAGCAGCAGCAGCAGCGACGCGGTTGTCAGATACTGCAAACTTGCAGGCATGATGAACAGCAGGGTCTGCCGGCTGTCACTTCTGTGTCCTGCTACGGGCAACCTGTGCAGGAGACGCAGCTGATCCTGCAACACTTCTACTTCTTCTAGGGTAGCATACGTCCTGTCTGCATGATGTTTGCGCACCATATGCACCCGCTGGCTGCTCCCTGCCTGCCGGCTAAAGCTGTCCTATCGTCAGCTGCGTCAGTCACTCCAGCAGTGGCGGTGCTGCACCAGCACGAGTCAGCGCACCTGCAGTGCTTGATGCCTGCCGGGCCCTCATCTATCTTGCAGGCCCACTCTGGGTCCTCCACTGACCACACCTGCACTATGCCTCGCGAGTACAGCCCACACAGCACGTACCTGCGCACAATTGCAACAACAACTGTAGCTTCAGCAGTGGCTGTGGATCTCAGATACATAGAGGCGTAGTACGTGCGTAGGTGCGATATCTGTCAGCCAAAGCAAGCAGCTCTTGCTGCAGGATGTACTAGGCCATCCCTGCCAGGTGCACCAACATGCTGACTGCCGCCGCTGACGCTATGGCCTATCACTGCTCTCTGCAACAGCTGAGCTGTTGCATTTACTACACGACAGAAACCCCGTGCAGCTGTTGCTGCTGCTGCCGTGTCCTGCTGCAGCTCGTATCACTTTTGCTCACAAACAGCAGCTGCCTGTTGGGCATGCCTGCGTCCATCAGCACTCACTTGCCGTTGGCTGACCACTCTATGCGGTGGATCTTGTCCAGGCAGCTGTATATCTGCACCACTTTCAGTGACTCAACCTCACGCACTACCAGCCTGTACTCGACTGCTGCTGCTATGAAACGGCCATCAGGCGAGTAGGCTGGCAGCAGCGAGCATCGGTACGACTCGCTGAAGTCCTGCAAGTGGGAAAGGTAAGGACAGCAGGTCACAGCGTGTGATGCTGCGGTGCAGGGCGATGGTTGCAGGAGATGGCAGAGTGCTAGCCTAGAGCAGCGTGAATGTAAAGCTGCCATGGTGCATGCATAGGCGCTGCTATGTGCGGCTGGCTTAATCTGCATGAGTGAGGACAGCCTGACATAGCAGGCAGTGATTAAGATGCATGTTCAGTTGGCGGATTTGTCAGTCAGCTGATGCCATGGTGCGCAATGAGGGTGGAGATTGTGGTGCAGCAATGGTACAGCCAGCGCTGTGGCAGTGGCACGCTCTCAGAGTCTGGGTACTGCAAGCCGGAGTTGGGTGTATGGTATATGCAGGTAACTAACACAATGCGAACATGTTGGTACATGATGTCGTGCTATTTGTTGATACTGTGCTAAAGCATACCATGCTGGCTGCCTCTCCCTAGGCAAGTGTTGTTGCTCCTCTGCTGTTGCTCAGGCCCTTGAGCAGCGTTGTTGCCACACAAACGGGCCTAAAATCATGTCGATCCGAGATCAAATCCTTGTCTGATATCGTATCACGGCAAGCAGAGGATTGAGTATATCAACAGCAGGGCGGGCTTGGATTGTTGCGAAAAGCGAGCTTGGCCTATAGCGTGCATCAAAGTATCGTACCAATTGGAATGACAGGTGCAGTGCACACCGCAAAAAAAAACAGCAAAGCCCTGGACAGTTGTGAACAGGTTCAAAGTCGTAACAAGTGACATGACACAGTTAACTCTTGTAGAAGAACCTTTGCAACCGCAGCCTCGCTGTGAAGTAAGCAGCTCAAGTCCAGAAGGCTGTTTTCAGGAAACATCAGGGTCTGCTGCGCATTGCAGGGTTCCGTGCCGCCAGCCCTTCTGGAAAAAACAGCGCAGCAACAAGTTTCGCAGCGTTTACCATACACGTTGGGCTATAAAACATATTTTTTCTAGGCAGCCGTCTTCATTAGGCTCTTTAGCTTTCACAAGCAGCCATGGTGGGAGCAAAACGCTCAAAGAAGTCCAAGTCCAAGCGCTTGACGCTTAAGCAGAAGGTGTGAAGCGCTTTGTGGAATGCATAAGTCGACTATACGCGCAAGCATGCGCTGCACGCTGCATGGTGTGGGTGCATGTTGCTGCTGCTGCTGCTGCTGCTGCCGCCGGCACTGGTGCCGTCCAGCAGCATGCACTGTATACATACAGCACACATCCTGGATTCTTCACTGCATAGCATGTGCTTAACAATAGCACTTTAAGTGTTTGCACGTACGAAGCCCACCCATGCGCTGCCTATCACCACACATTAAACTGGCATCTTGTCCTTGCACGCGCATGCTGTGCCCCCTCCCCTTTCATGCTCCACCCACACTTCCTCCGCAACAAACACCCACCAACCCACCACCAACCCCTCACCCTAACGAAAACCTCCCACTCCCTTGCCGCCCCACAGTACAAGCAAATCAAGAAGGTCAAGGAGCACCACCGCAAGCAGCGCCGCGAGCTAAAGAAGAGCGGCCGCAAGCCCAAAGACCTAAAAACCGTGGGCCCTGAGATCCCCAGCCAGTGGCCTTTTAAGGAGGAGCTGCTCAAGGAGATGGCCTGGAAGCGGCAGCAGGTGCTGCTGGCAGACAAGGCCAAGCGCGAGGAGCGCAAGCGCAACAGAGAGGTGAGCTGTTCAGGTTTAGATTGCAGTAGCAGCAGCAGCTGGATGTTATAGTGGTGTGTTGTATGGCAGCAGGTGCTGCTGGCAGACAAGGCCGAGCGCGAGGAGCGCAAAGGGAACAGAGAGGTGAGCTGGCTAGGAGCAGAAGCAGAGCAGAAGCAGGGTGTTGCAGCATGGAATGCAGCTGCCTGGCCAAATGAGCAGACATTTCCTGCAGCACACCAAGGCAAAGCGCATGCGGTGAGCAGCGCACAGTACATGTGTGCTCCAGAATGGCTGTGCAGGGTGACTTTACGCATGTCAGAATCAGCCCCTGAGTGAAGACCTGTTCCGGCTCTGCCAGTGCTGGCCCGGGTACAAGACGGGGCGATAGCAGCAGCGGTGCGGATCTCCGGGGATGGGAAGAAAACAACATGCACTGATCTTCGAATATCCGGCACCCACAATCATGGCAACCACTTTGCTTCTCACGCAAGCAGAAGCAAAATGTCTTGAGGCATCAAGTAAATCGGTGTGGCCGCTAGCATTGCATGCATGCTGTATGTGATGCAGAAGCTCAGGCTAACATTACTACTATCACCACTGCTGCCATGTTGCACTGCTGAATCACGGCTGCCAACACACAGGAGCGAAATGCAGCTGCTATGGATGATGAGCAGGAGGACCTGCAGCAGCTGGCAGCGCTGCAGGCCAGTGCAGCACACAAGGCAACAGATTTTGAGGCGCGCAAGAAAGCAAAGCTGACCAGCGAAGGCACCAAAGCAGGAGATGCAGGTGTGTGCAAGTGCTCCGTATAGGCATCAGCAAATGAAAAGTATAGCGGAGAACAAGTCGGTTAGAGACAGCAAAGGAAGGCAGCAGGAAGCACTTGAAAAGCAGCAGACAGTGGCCAGGTTTCAGTATGTGCATGTTGTGTGTTCGCCAAGCCCCTGAGTGAAGACCTGTTCCGGCTGCTGCCAGTGCCGGCCCGGGTACAAGACGGGGTGACAGCAGCAGCGGTGCGGATCTCCGGGGATGGGAAGTAAACAACATGCACTGATCTTCGAATATCCGGCACCCACATTCCGCAGCTGCAGCAGCAGCCTGCTGCTCTGTGGTATCAGGCAGGCCGCAAGCACTCCGTGCTTTGTGCTTTTCGCTATTAAACGCACAGGTGCGTGGCTCACTGGAGCTTGCGTGCTTCACAATGTTGCTGACATGCATATGTGGCTGTGTGTGCGCAGACAACAGCAGGCGCGCATTCTACAAGGAGTTCAGGCGCGTGGTGGAAGCCAGTGATGTGGTCATCCAGGTGAGCCGCTGCCTCATGCTCTGGGTTGCATGTTTCTGATTATACAATTTTGAGTTGCATGGCAGCTGCGGCTGCTTGCTGTGCATGCATGGTGGAGGCCAGCGACGTGATGATTCAGGTGAGCCAATCCCAGCCAGGTCCCAGCCAGGGTTCTGCTGCACAGTGTTCCCATGTCTTGTTGCTGTACATGGGCTGCCTGGGCCTAGCCAAGCCCGTTGGTTCAACGGCTCATGTGCAGCAAGCATCGTGTGTGTTCAGCAAGTGTTGCGTGAGCCAGCTGTACTACTTCCACTGCATAGCTGCTTGCTCATTCTGTTGCCCCGCCGCTAAACCTGCTGACCCCTGCTGCTGCTGCTGCTGCTGCTGCTGCTGGTGGTGTTGCCAGGTGCTTGATGCACGCGACCCTGCGGGTTGCCGCTGCCCTGATGTGGAGCGCTACGTGCGCAGCCTGGACGCCAGCAAGCGCATCATCCTGCTGCTCAACAAGATGGGTGAGTGCGTCACCGTGATGGAATCGACACATGCTGCATGTGTGTCATGCAGTGAGCACTTCTCATCATAGCTATGTTGGAGCACAGCTGCAGTCATACTTTGATATGCTGTGCGCCAGCCGTTGCTGCAACCTTGCACATTGTTTTGAGTTCAGTGTAGCATGTTCACACCATTGCGCCTCCGCTGCTGCCTACAAACTTCACCAACCTCTGCTGCTGCTGAATCATTATATGTGCAGACCTGGTGCCTCGCAAGGTTGGTGAGGCTTGGCTGAAGCACTACCACCTCTACCTCTTTGCACATGACTAAACCCAGCTGCCAAAACCCCTGCCTCCACTGTAAACCCTGAACCCCGCAGACCTGGTGCCTCGTGAAGTTGGAGAAGCCTGGCTGAAGCACTACCGCCAGGAGCTGCCTGCAGTGGCCTTCAAAGCTTCAACACAGCAGCAGCAGGAGGGCCTGGGCAAGGCCAAAGCAGTAAAAGGCGGCAAAGGCAAGAAAGGCTCCTCAGCAGCAGCAGCAGCAGGCAGCGAGCAGTCGTACGCTGCTGCTGGGTCTGCGTGCCTGGGTGCTGACACGCTGCTGCAGCTGCTGAAGAACTATGCGAGGAATGCGATGGGTGGCAAGGGCAGCATCACTGTGGGCGTTGTGGGGCTGCCCAATGTGGGCAAGTCCAGCCTCATCAACAGCCTCAAGCGTGCACGCGTGGCGCAGGTGGGCCCTGGGTGTGCTGTGTGAGCTGAACTTTTAGCCGTGGGTTATGTTTTGCATTGCTTTTGCGAGCCCTGTGTGTTCCAAGCTTTACTTGCATGCTGATCAACAGCCTCAAGCGGGCATGCGTGGCACAGGTGGCCCTGGAGTGCTTGATAGATAGAGGGGTTTCACTGTGTGTTCAAGCGGGATACGCCACCACAGACATCCGATAAAATAGGAAGCTGCAAGCACCTCAGCTTGAAGTGCTAGATGAGTCGGGCCATGCATCGTGTTTGTGTTTATCAGAGCCATTGCATGCATATGTAATACTTTCGCAGCAGAATAGCAGCCGTGTCTAAATAAGGTGGTCTACGGATAATCTGTTCTCACCCTCACGCTTGATTTCATCTCACTCTTTTTTCCCTGCAGGTAGGCAGCACGCCAGGTGTGACCAAGGGCGTGCAGGAGATCCACCTGGATAAGCACATCAGGCTGCTGGACTCCCCCGGTATCGTGTTCACAAGCGGCGAGGGAGCAGCAGCAGCAGCACTGCGCAACGCCATCAAGGTGCGCTGCCGCTGTTATGTGGCTGTGGCTGAATTGGGTTAGGTGAAGCTGTTGTGTGTTTGCAGCGGCATTGCAGCAGCAGCAGCAGCCGTTGCGCTGCCTGGTCTAATCTGTTCTTAGTCTTGCTCCAGTTCATTGAGTTGGTTTGTAACATGTGACATAACATCTTCACCTGCAGATCGAGCGCCTGGAGGACCCGCTCACCCTTGTTGGCAAGATTCTTCAACCGTCACAATTAAAAGCTGCAAGTTAAATGCTGCAAGTTCAAACCATTTTGCCTCTTGCTTTCCTGCAAACGTCTGGTCTCCTGCAGGTGGAGCGGCTGGGGGACCCACTCACGCCTGTGGGCGAGAGCTCGAAGCACGTCACAATCATGTCATGCAGCATGTTTCACCCCATTGAACTAGTTCGTGACATGTTACACAACATCTTCACCTGCAGGTGGAGCGGCTGGCGGACCCGCTCACCCCCGTGGGCGAGATTATGAAGCGCGTGCCCTCCAAGCAGCTGATGGCGGTCTACAAGATCGGCGCCTTTGCGGGCGTGGATCAGTTCCTGCAGCTGATCGCTGCAGCACGCGGCAAGCTCAAAAAGGGCGGCATCGTGGACGTGGAGGTGGGCTGCTGTGCTTTGGTAGAGGTTGCATCAATGTGTGGCGGAATCGCATGGGAGCACAGCTGCAACTATGGGTGCCAGACCCTTTCATTGAGCAGTGTTTAGGATGCCAAAGGCATGTTGGTGTGGTGAGCAGCCTAGGTACAACAGCGCAGCAGCATGCACGTGTGTTGGTGTGTTTGCCAAGCCCCTGAGTGAAGACCTGTTCCGGCTGCTGCCAGTGCCGGCCCGGGTACAAGACGGGGCAACAGCAGCAGCGGTGCGGATCTCCGGGGATGGGAAGTCAAAAGCATGCACTGATCTTCGAATATCCGGCACCCACAACTCAAGAGCAATTCTGATCACATGCTATCTTATCAAAAAGGCAGTGTGTGTTCAACTGCTTTGTGCTACACGTGTGAGCTTCCTGCTGCGCTGCTTTGCGCATTCTCATTGCTTCTCGCATCCACGGCGCTGGCTGCTGCTCGAACTGTGCTGCAAGACTGGAATGAGCGCCACATCCGGTTGTGTTGCTTTTGCTCCACTTATATGTTGTGCCATCTTTCCTCATCTGTCGCGCAGGCTGCTGCGCGCATTGTGCTGCAAGACTGGAATGAGGGCCGCATCCCTTACTACACGCTGCCGCCCAAGGCAAAGAACACGCAGTACAACACAGCAGAGGTGGTGACGAGCTGGGCCGCGGAGTTTGATGCAGACACGTGAGTGGCTGAAACGTTTAAGACGTTAGGCACTCGCCCTGTGCTGCTGCTGTTGTGGGCTGTTGAGCGTGCTGCTGGGTGTGTGTGTCTGTCGGTTGTTTGAGGTGGTCACAGCATGGGCGGCTGTGTGTGGCGCAGGCACTTGAATGGCTGAACCCTGCGCTGCGCTGCTGTTGTGGTCTGTGAGTTGCCGAGTGTGCTGCAAGTATCGTCACTATTGCCGGTTTAACCTTGTCCAATGTTTGAGAGCTCGTATGAAATCGCGATGGTTTCTCAGCTGCGGCGCATAAGCATGCATTGGGCAAGGCTGGCGCGCCGCAAGGTTGCGAGAGTGTTGTGCAGCTGTGCGAAGTAGCTGCACAACTAGTATGTTCAACCAAGATCACAGCCGGATGTCAATCGTTACCTAGCGGCTCTGGCTGCTGCACCAGGTCTTCTGGCGCGGCAGCTGCGTGTGGGCTGCACAAGGCTCCATATGGCACCCACAATGTTGCTCTACCAGCTTGTTTTATCAAGCCTCAGAAACTGCTGTTGTGCGCCCTTCGTCTCGCAATGCACAGCTGCTGCTGCAGAAACCAACCATGAGTGTTTGGTGCTGCAGCCAGCTTTTACCATCACTGTTGACTCCGTCCTGCCCTGCGAACCTTGCGTGTCTTGCACCCTGCCTCTGCTGCAGCATCATGTTTAACATTTGCCGTATTTGTAACGTCATCTGCGTTCCTGCAGGGTGTTTGCTGACGAGGCAAAAGCTGTCATCCAGCACCTGCCCTCCCTGGAGGATGACGGCGCTGCATTCTTTGAGGCGCAGTCAGCAGGCGCAGTGGCAATGCAGCTGGAGGAGGCCGAGGAGCAGCAGCAGCAGCAGGCGGCAGATGGCGAGGGTGAGTGCGGCAGCGGCAGCAGCAGCAGCAGCAGCAGCAGCGCTAGCTGCTGGAACATACATGCTGAGACAGCAGCAATGATGTAGCGCTTGCTTGTTGCAGCTCAGCGACCGCATACAGGCAGGCGTGTGCATACCAAGATAGCGACACAGAAGTTGGGCTTACATGATATATTTTTAAGTCAGTTGGTGTGTTGTTGCCGCCCTGCAGATGCCATGGACGATGAGGATGGTGCGCCCAGCACCAGCGGCAAAGCAGCAGCAGCAGCAGCAGGCAAGGCAGGCCAGAATGTGGAACTGTACAATGCTGTGGGCCAGCACAACCCCAAGAAGGCCAAGGCAGAGCAAAAGAAGGCGAAGCGGGTCAAGGCAGACTTTGCCTCGTTTGCTGCTGCTGCTGACGGGGATGAAAGCGACTTTGACTTTGATGAAGCGAATGAGGCTGATGGAATCAAGGAAGCAGCGGTGAGTCGGGGTTTTGGAGTTTTGTTGGGGAAAGGGATGGCTGTGCGGGTCTATGTGCTGGTGGTTCTGCACATGGCAGGAAGGACATGATATGTTGCAAGTGCGCACTTGCAGCTGAGATGCAGCGGGCAGTGGGATGCTGTGCTGCGCTGAAGTTGGCTGCAGCAGCAGGTGCACACACATGCAAGGTTGCGAGAGTGTTGTGCAGCTGTGTGAAGTAGCTGCACAACTAGTATGTTCAACCAACACCACAGCCGGATGTCAATCGTTACCTAGCGGCTCTGGCTGCTGCGCCAGGTCTTCTGGCGCGGCAGCTGCGTGTGGGCTGCACAAGGCTCCATATGGCACCCACAATCTATCACCACATCGGCTGGTTAGCATCCAGCAGGATCGCCTTGCGCCTTTGTAAAATTCTGCTGCCGTCTTCAACTCACATTATTCCCTCGCACCTTGCTGATGCTGTGCTTTACTCTGGCTCTTCTGCTTCCTGCTGCCGTGTTACCACCCGCACAGAGTGGAGAGGAGGGCATGAGCGGCAGCGATGTAGGCAGCGGCAGTGGCAGCGAGGACGGAGAGCAGGAAGGAGGCAGCAGCGAAGAGTACGGAGCTGGCTCTGACAGCGAAGATGCTGACCGCAAGTATGAGGATGCAATGGAGTCGTGAGCAGGCTGCAGCAGTGTGGCACTTCGCAGGGCTTGAATGTATGTGTGGGTTTAGGGGTAGCAGTAGGTGTATGTAGCGTAGCGATGGCAGTGGCAGATGTAGGCAGCTGTGTAGGTAGCGTAGCTTCAGGCTGCAGAGGGTATTGCGGCATTTGTCTGGGTGAGTGTGTTTGCAATTGCACGGTACGAGCAATCTCAGTGCTTTGGCACATGTTGTGCCTAGATGGCCCAGCAGCTCTGCTGAGTGCCAGTAGACGGCAGCAGCACGGCCAAACAGCAAAATGTCAAAGTCTTTGAAGGATCAATGAAGGCGAAATCGGACTCACGACAAGCCAGCGTTGACTGGAAGATGCTTCAATTGCAGACGTGTATCGTATGAGGTGGTGCAGCATGTTGTCTGACAATCTTGCTTCAAGCAAGCTGATGTGAGTATCCTTGCCGGGACCTGCCATTGGATACTAACAAACTCGAGAGTCGCGCGCAAAACAGGCCTTGTGAAGATGCGATGCGACAGTGCCCCCACAGCTGCTCAATCACACCCAGCAGCACCACAACATGGAAGTTGAAGTAGCCATGCTGGTCCTGGGGGGCCCCTTCTTGCTATGTGAGTACGCATTATGTTGCATGCAATGATTGACCTGCAATGGTTGACCTGCTTGCACGTTGTACCAATTTTATACCCCTCAGGAGCTGGGTCTGCTTCCGCAAACCGCAAGCCAACATCCATGACCTGCTACTCTATTTAGGTTGATCGCTGGTTGGTGACTCACTTCAGCAGGAAGCAAGGGCGCTCAAGTCAACGCAAGCATGCCATGCATGCTGCAGCAGTGCTACGCCCGCAATCGTGGTCAGTCATAATACAGCATCAGCGCAAAAGATCACAGTGAAACAACAGACACCAGCACGCCGCCAGCAGCCGCCTGCCTACTACTCGCTGCCACCCGTCGCAGCCAGCGCGGCCGCCTCTGCCGCTGCCGCAGCCGCAGCCGCCGCAAGCGCGGGCGCCTGGCTCTTGCGTGCCACCTCCACCACCTTGTCCAGCTTCTGCCGCTCCAGCTCCTCCACCTTGGCGCCCGGCTTGTCCGGCTTGCTGCAGTACCAAGAGTTGCAGGAACTAAACAGTTTGCAGTGCAGCGATGCTAGCATCGCTAAGCAGCATATTGCGCACTCACATCGCAAGAAGGCGGCCCCATGGCTGCTTTGACCTCAGATGTCATGATGCACTGTGCCACCTGCTCTATGTTCTTGGTATTACCTGCAGCGGCGCAGGTTGGGGCTGAGCTTGAGCGCGGACACGTTGCCCTTGCTGTCGCCGATGAGCAGGATGGGGTGCTTGGGGTTGAACACCACGCGCGTGAGGCGTGCCTTCTTGGTGCACTGCGGGACACAGCAACAGCGCATGTACGCCAAACATAAGACATTAAAGGTTGTCAGGCAACGGCAGGGCACGTAGCAGCTGGTAGTGTGTGCATCATATTGCTGTGGTGGCTGCTGGTGATGTGCACTATGCAGCGGGTGGGTGCACTCCTGCTATGTTCACACAGCGTGCGCTTGAGAATCAGCCAGCAACCTTGCTGCAATGCGAACTGCCGCCCCTGCAGGCGCAGCACACCCTCCAAACATGCCCACCTTCTGCGCGCACAGCGGCAGCTGCCTGTTCTGCGCCAGGTCAAACACGTGCACCTTGCCGTCATCAGTCACTGCTGCAAACACGGTGCTGCTGTAAGGCGCCCACGCAATGTCGCCCACAGCTGCGCCCAAGTCGAAGCTCATCAGCGGCGCCTGCGGCTGCGACACATCCCACACCTGCGCACAGCAGCAGCAGCCGTGCATGCAGAAGTGATCTCAGCAACTGCCGCTCCCTGTGGTGGCACGGACGTCATAACATGCAGCAGTTCCTGCAGGTGTTGATAGACGTATGCACATGCGGAAGGTGCGTGCAAACTGTCAAAGGCAGCGCGCAACTGCTACACAGCGAGCTGCTGGTAACAGACGACAAGTGGTCAGGTGACCTTGCGAATTTACGCTCAGTTGTCTGGCCCAGCGACAGGCTGCGTTGCATGCCCTGCCCACCTTGACACTCCAGTCAGCGCTGCACGACAGGAACAGCCCTGGGTGCATGGTGTTCCACTTGACTGCGTACACTGGCATGCCGTGCCCGCTGTATGTGGCTAGGTAGTCGCTGCCGTAGGCCTTGCTGCACTTGTGAATGGAGCCCTCCTCAGTGCCCACCAGGTAGGTGTTCTCCTGGCCAGCCGCCTACAGGTTCAGCAGCAGCATTGACAATGACCTGTGCTGCTCAGCGCTAGCTCTGCCTGATATGCCGCCTATACAGGTTGGCCACGGCTGCTTTTTCAACGGCACACACGCCCGCGAAACAGCTGCACAAGCACTTGGTTCAGCCTGCCACTACTCTGCAGATTATTATTATTATTTGCTAGGGACGCACTGCTATGTGGCGCGCGGCATGGGTGCTGTGCCTTACCTGCGCAAAGTCCATGCACAGCCCCCCAACCGTGTGCTGGGCCACGATGTCAGCAGCACCAGCGCCAGCCTCGCTGCCACGGCCACCAGCCGCAGCTGCTGCATTGCCAGCTGCTGCTGCCACTGCCGCAGCTGCCATGCCTGTGCCAAAGCTGCCCGACATTGACAGCGCTGCCACCGCAGAAGCGCCTGCGCCTGCTGCCTTGTCCTTGGAGGCTGATTGCAGCCTCATCAGCCGCTCTGGCACTAGCTCCACCTTGGTCAGCGTCCATAGCAGCACATCGCCATCCGTCGAGATGGAGACAAAGGCCAGCGTCTTCTGCAGCTCATCAGGCTGCAGGAGAAGCAGGCAGCCAGCCAAGCAGACGACAAGTGTGTCACGCAGTGTGTGTTGAGTTTACAATGGCTTGACCGCCCGTGCGGCGCTGCCTGGATTGCCTAGCAAGGGAGGAACATCAACCACTTGCTGTCAACAAAGAAATGCGAATATCACTTGCAGGTGTGAACAGTGTAGTGCAGCACACCCACCTGCCAGCAGACTTGCCACACAGGGTCAGCATGCTTCTTGGTCTTCACTGAGGCCTGGCAGATGGGCTTGTCAGATGGGCTGCGCACATCAAACACCATGACGCTGCCGTCGTAGCAGCCCACTGCCAGCAGGTTGGCAAACTCGCGGTGGAAGTGCAGCGCCATCACACCTGACAGCATGCAGAGACAGAAGCGGACGACATGAGATGTGCTGCCTCAACTGCTGCTTGCTGCAACCATCCGCTTGCATAAACTGGATACAGCAGGCAGCCAGCAGGCCGGTAGTGTCCCAGAGTTGATGTGCAGGCACCAGCTGGACACGACTGCGGCAGCAGGCGCTTGCTGCATGCCTGGGCTGGCAGCTGCAGCACAATCGCACGCTGTTTCAGCACAGTGCCGACAACGCTGCTGCGGTTGGCCTCACCTGACTGTGTTGTGATGGTCCTCTCTGCATGTGATGGGTTCTTTAGGCTGAATACGCTGACTGCGCCCGTGCCCTGCTTCTGATAGTGGAAACTGCCGTAGCCTACTGCAAACTGGTCACTGTACAGGCTGCTCCAGCACATGGAGGTCACGTGCTTCTTGCTCTTCTCGCACTTGAACTGCCATAGCGGCAGCAGCGACCCTTCGCCAGGCCTGCGGGGTGGAGACAGGCAGCAGTTGTATGTTTGTGCCTTGCTCAGTCTGTGCCTACTGTTGTCAAGACAACACAGGTAAACTCTGGGCGCAGTTGAACACAGTCAGATATAGCGTGAACACACAGACACCACGAATAGCACACATGCGCTGCGGCCTGCATACGCAGACTGCGTATGCGATTGCGAATTGCCCGTTGCTCAATCTGCATGCATGAAGAGCTGCCTGCTAAGCACTTGCCTGCTGTAAACTTTGTCTGCCTGCCGCTGCCGCCGCCGCCGCTGCTGCTGCTGCTGCTGCCAGCTAGAGTGGTTGCGCATGTCAACTTTGTTTGTGCGCTCTGCTTACTTGAATACATCGCTGCTGTCATCCCAGTACTTGAAGTCCATGGTGATGTCTGCAAAGGTGTTCTGGTTCACCATGCGGTCCAGGATGCGCAGGCCATCAAGCATGCCAGCATTGCATGCCCATCTATCCTCAGCAGCTACACTGCTGCTGCGACAGGTGTCCCCGCCTGCGCCGCTGCTGCTTGTGCTGGCTGCTGAGCCTTGCGTTGCAGCAGCTGCTGCTGCTGGCTGCTTCTTGCCTGCTGCTTTCTGCTTTGCTGCCTCCTCTTGCCGCTGGCGCTCAAAGTCCCTGCAGTACTCATCATACACCTCCCACATAGAGCAAGAGCCTGCATCAGAAACAGCAGGTGCGCTCGCTAGGTTGCGCT
Organism: Tetradesmus obliquus; assembly: GCA_030272155.1. Taxonomy (NCBI): domain Eukaryota; kingdom Viridiplantae; phylum Chlorophyta; class Chlorophyceae; order Sphaeropleales; family Scenedesmaceae; genus Tetradesmus; species Tetradesmus obliquus. Next base: position 6,913,325 of record CP126193.1, on the reverse strand, counting down.
GCACTGCAATCAATTGTTGCATGATTACATATGCGCAAGGCAAGGCACGTGAGTGTGCTAGCCACGGCTGCCTTGCTATTTGTTCATCATGTGCACCAATGTTTATAGAAAAGCTTGGACATTAGTAGTGACCGATGACCCGTCAGTGGCAAAGCTCTCTGTCACATCTGTCAACAGCAGCCTGCTGTCCTGCAAGCGGTGGGTGCCGCCTATTCGACACATATACAAGGACAACTTGAAGGCGAAACATTTTTCACTTGTTGACAATGCCATGAAGGCGCGCAGATACCTATGCAAAATAGTTGCGTCATATTACACAATGGCATGCACCTAGCACACTGAACATGCTGCACCGCACTATGCCCTTGCCGGCAGTGCTGCGCTAGCCCTCCCCGCACCTGATACAGTGGCTGTTGGCGGAGGCTCTGTGTAGGTCGCCCTATCCCGCAGCGGATACGTAAAAGTCTGCGCGGCACGCTCGCTGAAGTTGAACTGGTTGCGCAGCTGCCGGCTGTCATCTGGCGGCTCTACGTCTGCTCCTGCTTCCTTGTCCCGCAGCGCTCGCTCCAGCTCTGCTTGGAACTTTGCAGCTGCCTCTGCCTCTGCTTTCTCTGACTCAGCCTGCCTGCGTGCTTCCTCGCCAGCTTTGTGCAGCAGCCAGCCGTCACTGCCGTAGTGCACCACTACCTGCTCAACCATGGGGTCAAACTTGTAGCAGCGCTCCTTCATGTTGAAGCGGGCAACGTTCTGAGGCGCTGCAGGGTTGTTAGCTGTGAGCATCTTGGCCATCTCCTCTGCTAGCTCTGCCTCTGTCAGCTGCAACTGGTTGGGCGGTCGCACCACCTCACGTGTGGGCTGCACACATCACAGCGGACAGAGAACCAGTTGCAGAGTGAAGGTCGTGGCTGCAGGACAGCATGCCCAGCTGTGCTGGGCGGGCTTGGCGGCAATGATATATGTCCACAGCTGTAGCCTCGCATGCCCCGGCAGGGTCTGTGATATAGCTGGCATGTGATATATTTGTACTGTACAAGGGCTTATGGTGCCTGCTGTGTGTAGACTTTAAACACGCACCAGTGCAAACTCATCTCCAGGCAGTGCCTGTGGCGGGGAATCTGGCATGGGAGAAGGTGGCTTGTCCTTCCCACCCCTCCTTTTGTCTTTGGCCTGCAAAATTGATACTTTTGAGCATTCCACATGGTGGTCCAGATCAAATCAACTGCACCCAACACATTCAGAGGCATGCTGTCAGGCCTAGCCTTGTGCTGCTGCTGCTTTCGTGCACACCTTGAGCCCGTCATCCTTTCGCTTGAGCAGTGACGAGAATGGAGGCATGATGTTGACTAATGAACTGTAAAGTTAATGCATGATTGCTTCCGTGTCGCCTGAAGTGAGTGCGTTGGCAGAACAATCACAGGATATGAGCAGTTTGGTGCACGTCCAAGACAGACATATGAACCGCATTATCGATGGCATCAATGAATCAGAGAACCCAGTAGGCGAGCCCTCGTGCTGTTATGTAACAGGTCAACGTGTGCAGTCAAACGCGATCGCGGCGCGGGAAGGCATCCGCCAGGCCGGAGTTTAAGCTCAAAACAGTCAAATGTCTTAGAAAAACTGGATACAACAGCGTGCCGTGCAGTGTTGGCTCCCGTGGGAAACAGCAGTTTCGGACCTAATGCTTCGCATGCTGACTAGGTGAAGATGATTCCATGCTACCAGTGAGGCTGCACAGGTTAACGAGCTCAGGGGTAAACAAAATATGTGCAACAGAAGAGGCATAGCTTGTTTGTGAGTAGGGATTTCACAGGATCCAACTCTCCATGCGACCATCAACACACGCAAGGCGGCATCAACACGTGTTAGGCGGCCCGCATACAGGCAAGAGCAGAGTGGGCGTCATGCGCAAGTGCTGCTGCCAATTCCTGGCATCTCATGACCCAAGTTGCAACCGTTACACTGACTCAGCATAACACTGTCACCAACATTGTCATAGTATAACAATTGTATCCAATAAAGCTTGCTTTATTGGCACTGCGCACTCGGCATGCCTCGGGGTCACTCTTGGCGTACAGCAGGAGTACACACAGAAGCCCTGACACAATTTCATCCTGAACTCACAACTGACAACATGCTGCAGATGTACAGTTGAACAGTGAAGTCTATTAGTCAGTGCTGTATGCAGCCTAGCCCTTCAGACTGGCTGGAGGGGCCCTCCAAAAGGAGAAGACTGAGGCACAAGCCATCAAAAGCCAACACAGTCGCTGACACCATATATCGACAAGCATCGCAAACAAAACGCGCCAGCATAGACAATCATGCAAACACGCACAAAGCCACGTCAACCAGGGACGTGCAGATGCAAGACAGCGGTCGTAACAAGCCGCACCCACACCGCCAGTCACCAAGCACCACTCAAACAGAAGATACGCAGGCAAACACCCAACGGTGTTTCACTGGCCATAGGCAGGCACGGAGCAGGGCACGTGTCACTCGGGTTCCAAACTCCGCCGCTGCTGAGTCAGCAACCACAGAGCAGGACACAGCAACAGCAGAGTGCTGCAAGCCTCAGGCTACAAGCATGAAACAGCTGTCACTTCTCGACCTTCAACTGAGCCAGCTGCACTTGACCTTGATATATCCGCTGCCAGCATGACCACTGACTACTGCGCAGTAGCGCATGCGCTGTAGAGACCTGCGGTCCAACCAAGTGGCTCCTTCCCAGAAAACAACACAAGCAGATGTCTGGACATATGTACACAAATCATGCACTGCTTTTTCCTCTTCCCTGCCTTTCAGTGGCAGGTTGAGGCATACGGCTGCAGGAGCACCGCCTGCAAGCAACACACACGCCTGACATCTGGCACCGCCTGCAGGTAGGATCATACATACTGCTGGCACTGCCATAACAGCTGCTTAGCCACAAGGCGTGCACGCCTGCCAATCAACAAGCAGAACAGCTCCCCAGCTGCACCAAGAATGCAGCAAGACATGCAATCCAGAGTACCACCTCATACGTACTTTGAGCACAACACACAAAAATGCAGCGGCAGCTGCGGTGCGCCCACCGTTCGTGCACGTTGACCTGGCGGCCAGGCGATGTATTTATTCAGAGAGTGATACACGTATGCTGCGATTCTGCCCGTACACCATACATAAAACTTAAATAGCCTCAGGGACTGCATCTGTCCAGCCAAAACTAAGTTGTACAGAACCAACTGAATTGTAGCAACCACCAAGCCACATTGCAGCCGTAATGCATAAGAAAGCGGGTGCAGGGTCATCGACACCATAACTCTTTAAATTGCAGAAATCACTCTCCCAGTGTTCACACCCAGATAATCTGCCAACATCACATCCATGCGTTCTGTAAACAAAGATCGAGAGTCTTGCATTGCAGCCGTGTGCACGCTGCTCCACCTCCAGCAGCCATACGCATGCAGTAACTACAGCTGCACCCGCGTGCTGGAGCTGCGGCATCTGGTGCTGCTTCCACAAGCAGCAACAAATTAGCTGCTACAGCAAAGGGGCGGGGTTTCCAGGAGTTTGTGGCATCATGCGCCACAGCACACAGAACCACAGACTGGCCTAGGAACACATGCACAAATGCACCCATACCGCCTTGCTTTGAACCAAATGAAAGTGTTTTACTCCCAGACCCAATATACTCACCAGTGCACGCATCCCCATGAAACATACTTCACAATATGATTGTACCCCTGGTGATCAGATGCACAGATGAGGCTCCTACAGAACGTTGCCGTACTGATCAGCAGCGCTATGCGTGACCTGCGTTTCCACTACCTTCAACTGAGCAGCACTGCAACTCGATCAAGCAAGCCAGCGTCTCAGTTCAGTGTCTGCAATAACGTCCAGTCATGTAACACCCCAATTCACCCACTCCATCCCTCCCAAGAAGCAGCTCGTCACAGCTGATGCAATCAGCATGCCGTGGCAACTGTTCTGATGTTCAACATGATGATGACACAATGTTCACGATGATGACACGTATTCCACCTCTTTGCTGCAGAGCAGGCTACTGCTGCTCCCACCAGCGCAGCTCCTGCTTCTGCTGCGCCATGAGTGCGCTGCGGCGCGCGATGTGGCGCTCCGCACTGCTGCTGATGTGTGCCTGGATGTGCGGCGGCAGCGGCAGCGGATCGCCGGTTGCAGGCACGGCATCCAGCGCTGCATGGCCAGCCAAGCAGATAACAGTGCACGGGTGAGCAGCATGCGGAGCAGAACTTTGCCTGAAATCAACCTGATTCTTCTATCAACTCGACCAACATCCAGTGTGCGAGCTCTGCAACAGTGAGCAGCTCGATCTGTCGATGGCAGCACTTCTAGACAGGCCATGCGGGTTGCTAGCACAACGCGCACGAAACCTAGCCTGCTTGCATGCACCGGTACCTGGGTACAAACACAAACACTCTTCTGACACACGATGCATTACCACTAGGTCTTCACAGCTTACACCTGCTAAGATTTGTAGATGACACAGGCAACACCAGCAGCTGCAGTGTAGAGTTTGGCTTACCTTCAGCCATTACACCCATGATGGGGGGGGCAGGGGTAGCTGGCCGTTCACAACAGATATGAATTGCAGCTGCTGCTACTGCTGCTGCCGCTGCTGCAGTTACTGATTCAGCTTACCTTCAGCAATTGATCCTGGAATGGGGAAGTAAGGGTAGCTTGCAATCCACATCAGCGCGTGCTGGTACGGGGTCACCGAGTTCATTATGAAAGCGTTCACCTGCGCAGGATCAGTAGTCCCAAAGCAATGCTGTCAGAGAGCTGTGCATCTGTGTGCATTGCTGCACCTGCTGCTTGAGTGCTTGTGTAGCCGCACTTGCCAGCCGCATGGCCGCCAGCAATGTTCAAAGCTGTCACATGGCATGCATAAAGTGCCCATGACAGCATCATGAAGTACACGCGCTCCGTCAGCAGGTGCTGCAGCTCATGCTGCATGCATGGCGCCTGCAGCCACTGCAGACTGCACAGCGCTGTGAAGGCAGCTCCTGAAGATGCAAACCACGCCAGCCGCAGTAAGCCACGCTTTGCCCATGCTCAACACACTCAAACACACTCAACTCGCTCCATTTACAACCCACCCTGCCAAGCATAGCGCCCAGTCAGGCGCTGTTACGACAGCTCACCAGCTGGATGTTGCAGAAGTAGCTGAGCCAGTGCCGCTGCAGCTTGGCATCCAGCTGCTGCAGCGGGCTGCCGGCAGCAGCATCGTCATCACCAGCAGCAGCAGCAGCATCGCTGCCGCCACCAGCAGAAGTAGCAGCAGCTGCACTGGCAGAGGAGCCAGCAGCAGCAGCAAACTCGGAGCCTCCGGCATCTGAAGTGCCTCGGCTCACACCCTGGGTTGCCGTGACATCGCTGCCACACATGCCTGCTGCTACCGCTGCTGCCTCTGGCGAGGCACGGCTGCTTGGTGCACCTCCTGCTGCTGCTGCTGCTGCTGGCTCCGCTTCGCCTGCTGCTGCAGCCGCAGTTGGGGGCTGGCCCTCTGCAATGAACCGTGCCGCCACATCTGACAGGCTGAAGTGCTGCATGTTTTGCACCAGGTCGAGGCCTGCTGCGCTGCCAGCCCTACGTAGCGGTGCAGCAGCCAGTACATTTGAATATGGTGAGAACAAGGACAAAACACTCCACGCGCATAAATCAAGCTGATTAGCACAGCACGGGCCTGTGTATGCGCTGTCGCACGCAATGCTACTTTGTGAATGCTCAATCGCGCTTGCGATCCCGGGAGTAGCAGTCACTTGAAAACGCGATAGCAGCTACCAGGTGCGTTCCTTGCGTTACAGGCGCTGTTTGTAACACGCTGCATTATACCCTGACAGCCACAGCCGCTTGCGCCGATGTGGGGGCCGCCGGCATCATTGCACATGTGTTGAGAGTGACATGTATGTCCCAATCACTGGCAGTACAACCCACACCCTGCACTTCGTGCCTGTTCAACCATGCTCATGTGAGCAACACTACTAAATTCATTTTGAACATTTCATTCTAAACAACATAACGCAAAACTTCCTCTCTTATGACTGACTCCATGCAAACGCGCACCGTGTGAGGCGGCGGTACTCCTGCACTGCCACCCTGAAGTGCAGCTGCTGCGTGGGGCTGAGGTGCAGCCGCTCCACCACGCCCCGCCAGAAGCGCGGGCTGGGCGTCTCTGGCTGCATCGTCTCCATGTTCAGGCTGCCTGCAGCAGCAGCAGCAGCAGCAGCAGCAGCAGCAGCAGCAGCTGAGGGTGGTGGCAGCAATAGCGACACTCATGACAACAGTACAAGCCTCTGCCACAGCTGCAACGCACAAGCGTGTGACAATGCAAGCCACGCCAATGTGCTGGGGTGCCAACACTGCAGGCTTTCGCGTGAGTTGTCAAGCTGCAGAGCATCTGCAAGCCGCGTCTGTTTGCAACCGCCTGCAGCCTTCAAGCACCTGCTAACTTGCAGCCGACCTGCATAGAAGAAGTTCATACAGGCATGCATCAGCCCCAGGTGGCACATCATTGAAGTTCTGGCCAGCGCGTCGCACAGCAGCCGCATGGGGTCCCGATCCCAGGGCAAGTTGCCATCCACAGCTGCAGCGACAGCAGCAACCGCATCCGCTTCTCCTTCCGGCTGCTGCTGCTCTGCAGGTGCAACGCTGCCTGCTGCTGCTGCTGCAGCTGCTGCTGTCTTTGTCCCTGCTGTGTCCGCCTCCTCTCCTGCCGACGTCGCTGTTGAGCTGTCCGCACCAAAGAAGACGCTTGCAAGGCTTGCTGCGGCAGTGGCAGCTGCGTCAAACGCAGCGGGGTCGTCTCGGTATGTTTCCTGCGGCCTGTTGACAAACTCCAGAAGCACTGAGAGCTCCCTGAAATGGCAGCGCCCCATCTCCACCCTGCAGGACAGGCGACAGCAAACCAGGTGGCAGGTTTGCTTGCCACTTTCTCTAGTGTGCAACGACGGTGCTGCATCCATTGTTCAAATGGTCATGTATCGTAAGCTGCTGGCAGTTGATGAATACAGGTGCCTTGTCAGGTGGTGTGTTTAATGCAAGGCTTTCCACACGGGGCGACATGGTGCTGTGCTGCTTGCTGCTGCTGACCCTGCAATGCAAGGTGAGTACCAGGCTACAGCATGAACATGTGCTCAGGTTGCAGCCATACTACATGTGCTCAGGTTGCAGCCATACTACATGTGCTCAGGTTGCAGCCGTACTACATGTGCTCAGGTTGCAGCCGTACTACATGTGCTCAGGTTGCAGCCGTACTACGTGTGCTCAGGTTGCAGCCATGCACACGTGCTCAGGTTGCAGCCATGAACACGTGCTCAGGTTGCAGCCATGAACACGTGCTCAGGTTGCAGCCATGAACACGTGCTCAGGATGCAGCCATGAACACGTGCTCAGGTTGCAGCCATGAACACGTGCTCAGGTTGCAGCCATGAACACGTGCTCAGGTTGCAGCCAAGAACACGTGCTCAGGTTGCAGCCATGAACACGTGCTCAGGTTGCAGCCATGTACATGTACAGCCCCAACGAGCACAGCACAAGCGTTCAAAACCGGATCACCCACCAGTCCTGGGGTGTCATGGTCAGTGCCCGCTGCAGCTGCTGTGGCGTGGCTGCCAGCAACTGCCTCATGCAGTTGTGCTGACCCTGCTTGTACTGGTTCTGGTGCAGTGTTGACTGCCCGCTGCTGCAGCTGTCCGCTGGTTGGCTGGTGGAGGCTGGCTCTGCTGCTGTTGCCTCTGGTGCCAAGTCATACATCCAGGACCAGTGCCTGCGCAGCAGCTCCATCACGCAGGCCTGCAGCGAGATCATGTCACTCAAGACGTTGCTGCGCTCCAGCTCAAACATTCGCTGCTCGTTTGCGACCTGCAGCAAACGATGAACACACGTGCCATGGCCAGTTAACCTCCTGTCACTGTACGGCCCAGCAAGGCAATGCCTGGCATGCGGCTCCGTCATTGCAAGCCGTGTAAGGTACTTCACGTGCTACTCACTTCCAACTGTGATTTTACTTGCTCCATCTGCCTCAGAGCCTTGTCTCGCATCAGTCTGAGGTGGTCCCCTTTGCCGATGCCGCCTGAGCTTCGACATCTGCTTTTGGACCGGTCCATGGACGCTCAGCTATATATGAAACCGTTGCGAAGCAATGGAGACTGACTAGAGGCAGCGGGCACGAGGATTTTACTTGTGTAAGCGTGGGGTGTGCTGGCAGTCTCGATGGTAGTCTGATCTTCCTTAAATAAAAAAAGGAAGTTGAGTCATGTTAATCAAGCTGACCATCCAACGCTACCCTGTGTGGAGTAGCGTGTCATGTCATCGATTGTTGCACCAGTGCCATGATCACACGCTAATGGTTACAGGCCCTGGATGCGACAGTTCGAACACTCAGGTCATGTGCCAGAGACTTGGTTGGCTCTCACGACGTGGTACGTGCTGCGCTATTGCATGAGGGGAGTGTTGTAGGTGAGCTCCATTGTCTGGAGGGAGGTGCCGGTTTGCAGGAGGTTTGCAGTGGCACCGCACAACCATCGGAGACTTATGACCCGATGCAACACAGGCTGCAGTGCATCAGATGAACAGCTTGAACATGCAACACCAATGGTGTGGGTGTACAGGTGATCAGGCAGCAGGCACGCCAAAATCTTTGACACCACTAGTGAGTACTCGCCTGCCAGCTGCAGCAGAGCTATCAAGCTATCTCTGCTATATTTCTCTGAAACGCTGCTGCCAATATCAAGAGCTGCACAGATTGCGATTGCAGCAGTACTCCATGTCAACAGCCGCAGCCCCTGGACACAGGTAAGAGCCATCGGGGCCAGTGCCAACTAATTGGGCAAGGCCACCACGGCTGCACCACAAACGCCGCCGCATGCAGGTAGCGGCATAAAATGTAACATTTTTACATCGTTAAGTTTGCGGCCCCAACACATGGCACACGCTGCAGGAACCTGTAACAGGAGCCGAGTACACTTGCTGCTTAGCCTCGTCGACGACGTCGTCACTCCCTGGCCAGGACGTCGTCACTCTCCGGCCACTCCAAGGATTCTTCAGCTGTACAAGCACTGCTGCGCACAACCACTGGCTGCCACATCACTCTTCATCTGCCAAGAATGGCCTACAGGCCAGAGTGTATTGTCAATGCCACTCTGTGACAGTGACTCCATCCCTTATGTCACTCCGTGACACCCATCGTTATGTGCAAGGCTGCACAACTGCATAGCTGCTGGCAACATCCTTCCACTGCCTTCATACTAGCCTTCTGCTGCCTCCAAGACACCGCCGCTGCACCATGTGCTGAGAAGCATTATGTGCATCGCTGCACAGCTGTCTAGCAACGATCTCCTACTACGTTGTGCTGGTCTCAGCCAAACACGTTCACAGGCACGCCATCAGTGGCCACACTCTCGCCCCCCAGAGGCAGGCTGAGAGCAACCAAAGTTAACGGGTACACCAAGCAAACCAAAAGTACCAGCCCAGACGGCACGCACTGCACTGCAGTGGTAACATTTACGCCCAACCGCTGCACACCAGACACCCCCCCAAATCAAACCTGAGATCCAACAGCGTGCAACAGCGCTGCCAGCGCACAAGTGCAGACAGTTGCTGCCACGCCGAGGGATCAGGGCACAGCAGTGCTTGTACAACATACATGAAGCAATAAATGCTGGCATTCATGCCTGCATCCATGCCCTAATGCACACGTACATTGCCCAAATTCAGAAAGAAACCAGTCCAATAAACACCTGCGCAGCACTTGCGGCACACTGCTCATTCTGCAGGTGTCCCATGGATGCTGCGGTGACACACAGCAGCACGCATGAACCCCACAGCAAACAGCCACAACTGATCAGGTGCTCATGAGCACAAGCAGCATTGCTTGCAGGTGCGCTGTTGTGCATTTACCACGCCTAATTAGGTTTTATAAAACTGTCATTTTGCACAAGGCAGCTGCAATACAAGCACCAGGTGATCACGCCTTCCTGACAGCTGACAGTACACATGCCTACTTCACTGTGTAATACACAAACCACCAAGCAAACTCTGACCAACAATGCTGCTGCAGGCCAACAACACATACGCAGCAACAGCTGGGGCGGATGTTGTAAAGGGAGCTGCTGTGAGGCGCAGCCAGGTCATGGCTGCAGAAGGACAACACCAAGACATCTCCATGCAGCCATGTGCACTTGTGAGCCATCTGCCAACATAAGCAAGTGCAGATAAGCAAGTGCAGATCATGAGTGCATGTTCCACATGCATGAATGTGCCTTGCTGAGATAAATTGAACGCGGCACCGTTCAGTTGAAGAAAAAGACAAATCACTGCCACATTGCGCAACTGACAAACCAATATGACCAGCTTCGCAAGATTCCGCAAGTGTTCTGACGACTTGGACTCCCGATTGGTCGCCATTGTGTAGACCCGCCACACCATATTGGTGCGCACCCTGTCGCGCACTGATCTGGACACATGGAAACAATCTTGCACGCAGAACAGAAACATTTAGTGCGCACTGACCTGACAAACAAAAGCAAGCTATTGCGCACTGATCTGAACTGAAGTAACGCATTGCGCATTGATCTGGACACGCATGTGATGAATCTGCTGTGTACGCTGCTGCACAGACATCAGTAACATGTTGCGCACTGAGCTGCACACACCAGTGGTCTGTGCTGTGCAGTGACCTGACAATGTCGCCGACAAATCAGAACAGATCAACGTTTGCGCAATGAGCTGGACACACACAGTGACCAGCTGTTGCAAACTGATCTCAACACACATACTGCACAGTCTGTTGCACACACTTGTGAACATACAACAGACAATAAGTTTTCAGTAGTAATTTCATCTGACGTGGACAACTGAAAGCGACAAGCAAGCGAGGGCGCCGGGGGTCGAGCCTGCGACCCAAGGATTTGAAGGTCGGTGCCCTGGGACTTTTAGCCGACTTTTAGCACTTTTACCACAAGTCCGGAGGGTAGTCGAATGTGTTGGGTATGAAGTTGTGTGCACAGAAGCTGATAGATCTGTTGCGCACTGAGGTGTGCGCACATGACAAAGAGTCTGTTGCATAGCAAATTGGGACTTCAACAGACAACCTTGTAGCCAAGAACCAGGACAAACAACTGATAAGCCTGTTGCAGATCGAACGGGAAGCACAACGAATGGTCTGCTGCATAATGAGGCACACACGCTGACAGGCAGGCTGACGTAGAAAGACCTGTCGCGCGCCCCACTGCTTACACGACAGACAAAGCGGCAGATGCTGGCCAGATGACAAGCATTGACCACAATGCATGCGTCTGCGCAGACAATGCCTGCCATGTATGTCTGCTGCAACTGCCAGACCAGCTACCTTGCTACAAAAATCCTGCAAGTCTTGTGGCCAGAGCCATGCACAAGGCCCGCTGCTGCAAGCCCGTCAATGAACAACGGCACAGATACAACTCGATTGAACTCAATTGACAGTTGTGCTGCTAGAAACACAATCGTCACAAAGCCAGCACACTGAAGCAGCAGTGTAAGTAGAGAGTTAGAAACCACGGTGCTGGATGCCACCGCTGCTGCACGCCGGTCATCATGAACGGCGGCACAAATTAAACTAAATTGACAGCTGTGCCGTGAGAAACGCAATTATGCGACCCTACAGACACACTAAACATCATGGGCTGCACATGCCATGCGCTGCCTCAAGTGCGCTGCACAGGCAGGCAGGCAGGCAGGCAGCGCTGCCATGTCACGCATGCAAAGCACTAGACAGTGTTCATCCCACAAAGCATGCAGTAGCAAAGTTGCACGCCAGGAAGCTGGCACAATGATAGCCAACTGGATCAGGCAAAAAAACAGCAGCGCGTACTGCAATACTGCAATGAGCGCGCTGCATCACACCTGGTGCTGTGCAGAAAGTCTGAAAGCATAATACGCAGCAGGCTTCCACTAGTATCAAGCCTGTGCTGTTAGTGGCAGCAGCAGCAGCAGCCCAAGTGACACAGATCAGAGCCCGCTGCCACCAGTGCTGACCAATTCGACACAGCCACCGCAGCGTAGCAGTACCACGGATCATGGCCCATGATAATCACAGAATACGGATCAATCACATGCACTAGGTGCGTGAAGGGAGGACATGCCGGCATGCGCACTGCGTCCATGCCCTAACGCACAGTTGGACGCCAGAGTCCTGAGACATCAACTGCAAAATCAACCAACTTACGCCCCAACCCAAATCCACAACTCAAACCAACTTGTCAAGCCTTCATGCGTTGCATGCACCTTCTGAGCTGCAGCACATGAGTAGCTGTGTATGTTGTGTCAGATTTCTGGTCGCGGATTGCAGCCCGCATTAGACAGCCTGCAAGCCAACCTCCCAAGCTGCCATGCAAAACAGACAAATCAAACCAGATATCCGATAAAAACCAGATTAAACCAGATCAGACCAGATAAATGCACAGCTGCGCACCTTCAAAGCAATGCTGGATCAGGCGAGCCCACGCCCCATACTCTCCCAACCCTCCCAGTGGACTGCCATGCGCCTGACGCACCCTGTGCTGATGCCGCGCTTGCGTTTGCATGCCCACATGGCCTTCCTGCAAACCCAACTCCAGGATGCTGTACATCATGATGCGCCTGCCCCTGCCCTCCAACTGAGCAGCACCACAGCTTGCAACTGCTGCAGCTTGCAACCGCTGCAGCAAGCTAGTGCTGCTGCAGCATGCTGCAGCATGCATTGCTTTCTTTCAGTCACAAGCAAATATGCCGATCTCCCAATCAGTCCCATTGAGCAGCCAGGCAGCAAGTTACGCCTGCAGGCTGCCAAGGCACACCCGTTATGATGCCTGTATACCTGTATGTAGGTGTTGTTCGGGCTTGGGATTGTGGTGCGGTTTGCTGGCGCTGTGTGTTTCTGACGGTGTCACTTCTCAGTGTCCGATGTCAAGGCAACGCAGCATGCAGCACTGCCACATGCAGCACGACCACCTGAGGCCTCTTCACTGCTGCTCCCACCAGCGCAGCTCCTGCTTCTGCTGCGCCATGAGTGCGCTGCGGCGCGCGATGTGGCGCTCTGCACTGCTGCTGATGTGTGCCTGGATGTGCGGCGGCAGCGGCGGCTGCGGACCGGTTGACGGCACAGCATCCAGCGCTGCAACCACAGTCAGGCAGAAAGAACGGCAGAAGTCAGCAACTTGCCACCTCGGCAGCACAGCCTTACCCCTGCTTTGCTGGACAACATGAACCACCAGCGCTGCACCCACAGTCAGGCAGTAAGAACGGCAGAAGTCAGCAACTTGCAGAGGCACAACGGCAGCACAGCCTTACCCCTGCTCTGCTGAACAAGCTGAACAACCAGCGCTGCATGCACAAGACAGGCAGTCAGTAGGCAGAGCAGAGCGTGCAGAGGCACAACGGCAGCACAGCTTCACCCCTGCTCTGCTGAAGAGCCTGAACACTGCATGCACAGCCAGTCAGTCAGTAGGCAGAGCAGAGCTCAACAGCATGCAGAGGCATCTCGGCAGCACGGGCATGGCAGCCCACTCGGAGCAACGGGAGAGTATGGACGGGCCTCTCCTGGTCCAGCATCGCTTGACGGTGCATGAATGTGCATTTACTCTTCAACCCCGGATCTTGTTACAGTCTCACCCCTGCTGTGCTAAGGAACCCGAGACGTGCACCAGCGGCGGCAGCAAGACCTGCTACTGCTGTGGATCATCAACACACCTTCAGCCATGGCCCCTGTGTTTGGGAAGTAGGGATAGCTCGCGGTCCACATCAGCGCGTGCTGGTACGGGGTGAGCGAGTTGGTGAGGAAGGTGTTCACCTGCACAGCATGGTCCCAGCACGACACTATCAGCAGTAGGCATCCGTGTGCTACTGCTTCTGCTGCTGCAGCGCTGGTATCAATGTGCAACAATGCACGCGGCCATCCGCCATCTGCATCTGCAGGACAGACAGGCATGCTGCACGCACGGCACCCGCAGCAACAGCAGACTGCACACACAACATAAGGAGCACAGTCCCTGGCGCCACACACAACGCATCCACCCACAGCCCACCATGAGCTGCATGAACAGCGCCTACTGCAGCTCACCAAGTAAATGTTCAGGAAGTAGCTCTGCAGGTGCCGCTGCAGCTTTGCATCAAGCTGCTCCAGCGGGTTGCCAGCAGCAGCATCGCCAGCAGCAGCAGCAGCAGCATCGCCAGCAGCAGCAGCATCGCCAGCAGCAGCAGCAGCATCGCCAGCAGCAGCAGCATTGCCACCAGCAGCAGCAGCAGCAGCACTACCAGCACTGGCACCGGCACCGGCAGCAGCATCGGCAGATGCACCGCCGCTGGCGCCAGCAGCAGCAGCAGACGCGGCAGAGCCTCCAGCGTTTGAACCGCTGCCACTCGTGCAGCGGCTCTCCGTGCCGTTGCTGCCGCTGTGCTCGCCCCCAGCAGCTGTGCCTGCTGCTGCACTGCCGGCATCCCCAGGGGATGCACGGCTGCTTGCTGCTGCTGCTGCCGCGCCTGGCTCGGGTGAGCCTTCTGGCCCTGTCGCGCTTGCCGGCTGGCCCTCGGCAACAAACTTTGCCGCCACATCTGACAGGCTGAAGTGCTTGGTGTGCTGCACCAGGTCGAGGCCCGCAGCACTGGCAGCCCTGTACACAGAGATAGAAAGAACAACAGACAGCGAGGTTGACCCAGTGAATTGGGTCGGTGAGAATGGTCTGCTCGGCAGATCGCCGGATCAGCACTGCTGCAGGCTGCACGTGCATGCTGCTACACATACAGTACATGTCAGTATGAGCTCGTCCCACATGCATCAGCCTGCACTACACGCCAGTCTAATTGCTTCAGATGCACAAGCACGGCGGAATCACCATCGACCCATCTGCAAATCAGCCACACCCTCCATCCTGCTGCTTCAGCTGCTGACCATCTTGGCCACTGGTACTGATGCACAAGTGCTTTGGATCATATGTTACACGTTAAAAAGACACAGCAGCTGACCCCTTTTCCAACTGCGCACTGCGCACCGTGTGAGCCGTTGGTACTCCTGCACAGCAACTTGGAAGTGCATGCGCTGTGTGGGGTTGAGGTGCAAGCGGTCCACCACGCCCCGCCAGAAGCGTGGCGTCGGCATTTCTGGCTGCATTGTCTCCATGTTCAGGCTGCCTGCAGCAGCAGCAGCAGCAGCAGCAGCAGCAGCAGCAGCAGCAGCGGATGAGGGTGGCAGCAGCAGCAGCAACAGGATCAAGCGCAGCACTGCACCCGGCGCTGCCACTGCTACAAGGAGCAAACGGCTGCAGCTCTGCTGGCCTGGCATGCAAAGCACACCCTGCGAGGGGTGCAAGCTGCACCAGGCTTCCCAGGGTACCGTTGTTGCTGACTTGCTGCAAACAGCTGCAAGCAACAACAATTGCGTCACCAGATTCCTGCAGTAGTCCGGCTCCTGCTTGCAGCCGCTTGGCTTGCTGCTTACCTGCATACATGAAGGCCATGCAGGCATGCAGCAGGGCCAGGTGGGCCATCTGCCCAGTCTTCCACAGGGCCTCAACCAGCAGCCGCATGGGGTCCAGCTCCCAGGACAAGCTGCCATCTGCTGCTGCAGATATGGCTGCCTCTGCATCTTCCTCTGCTGCTAAGGGCTGCTGCCCTGCGGGCGTCGTGCGTCCTGCTGCTGCTGCTGCTGCTGCTGGGTCTTGCAGGCAGCGTCAACGGTGCTGGAGAGGGATGCTGCCACGACGGCTGCTGCTTCAAAGGCAGAGGGATCGGCAAGGTATGCTTCTGGGGGCCTGTTTACAAACTCCAGCAGGACCACGAGCTCCCTGAAGTGGCAGCGGCCTAAGGTGACCCTGCGAGAGAAAGAGAGGATAAAGGTAGCAGTGTAGCAAGTTTGTTAGATGCGGCTTTGCAGGCAGTGGCAGCAGTCGCATGTTGTGAGCACGTGATCACAAACGTTTGTGCTGTTATGAACGCGGTGCCAGTGGCAGAGCTGATGCTTTGATAGAGGCAAGTTACACGTGGGGGCTGGCACCATCTTAGATGTACCCGAGTCAACGCCCCCTTGGGTATGAGACACAACCGCGCCCCTACCAAAACTTGCTAAACGTTTGTGTCCCATATGTCCCGCAGGCATGAGCCACAACAGGGTGTAAACATGGTCCACAGCCAGAGGATAAGAGAGTGCACACACACACACACCATGCTGATGCTGATGCTTCGTGGTGCAGTGGTGGTAGTAATGCTGGGCCCTGCTGCCAGCACTAAGTGCGTCAAGTTAATTGACAGACCACAACCGACTACTCATCCCTGGCTGCAGAGCCCACGTGCAACCTCTGAAAACACAGCACAAGCGTCCCCCCCCCATGCTGGTTTCACCCACCAGTCCTGGGGTGTCATGGTCAGTGCCCGCTGCAGCTGCTGTGGCGTGGCTGCCTGCAGCTGCCTCATGCAGGTGTGCTGCATGTACTAGTGCTGGTGCAGCAGCGACTGCTGCCCGCTGCTGCAGCTGTCCGCTGGTTGGCTGGTGGAGGCTGGCTCGGCTGCTGTTGCTTCTGGTGCCAACTCATACATCCAGGACCAGTGCCTGCGCAGCAGCTCCATCACGCAGGCCTGCAACGAGATCATGTCACTCAGGACATTGCTGCGCTCCTGGATGAGTACCCGGTGATCATTTGTCACCTGCAGGCAAATACACACACATGTGAACACCCTGTCACTGCCCATGTGCAGCACCTTCCAAACTGTAGGTCTGCGCTTCATACAGGTACAGACCAGTACTGCAGGGCAGTTCTTGCACAAATGCGCCAAGGCCTGCAGTCTCGCGCGTGCAGTGCAGAACGGCTGATGCCTGTCGCTGTGCACCTACTTGTAGCAGAGCTTGCGCTTGCTCCAATTGCCTCAGGGCCTTGTCCTTCTGAGCTTTGTAGTGGTCCTCTTTCGCTACGCCGCCTGAGCGTTTCCCTCCCCTCTTGGGCCGACTCATCCGCCTATATAAAGGCAACGAAGCTGATGGGCGGCTGCTGACAATAGCAAGCAGTAGCAGCGACTAGATCTGAGTGAGTGCACTCTGGTTCGAGCTGCGCTGGGTCACACGGGCAAGCTCTTACTAGCAACATATGCTATTAAATGCGCGTTTAAAATAGACGTAAGAACCACTAGGCACAAAGCGTTGCTGTCATCGCACTTTGATGTTCAGGACCAGGTGACCGAACCGAACGCACGGTGCCCCACACGCATACCAAAGAAACAGCAAACCCCGGCTTTTTTGTATTAAAAACAAAAATTAATTTGAAGATGCGCTGATTGGTGTGTGCGCCACAGCTGGTGCACCTACTCCACGTGGGTCCCACCTTACTCCACGTGGGTGCACCCTTCACCCCCCCCCCTACCTCCCTTCTTACCCTGGTCTCTCCCCCCTTCCTTACCCCTCCAAAGAAACTGCACAAGGTGCGATGAAGTTGGGCAGGGGTGAGATTTGCACAACCGTTGAGCGACTCTGGCAGCCACTGTGGGCGCATAGCTGCCACAGCCTGTGTGGTACAGTTAGTGTACGGTACACTAATGCAAAGTACTTTGTCACTACTAGTAAGTGTCCCCACCCCAAACGCAGGGGCATTGCTGTAGCGAGGGGTCAAGTAGACCATCGTCAGGAGAGACAACAGATGTCATGTTTGCGGCTCTTGGTCGTACCGCCCCACACAAGCTGCCACACACCGAAAAGAGTTTTTAAATCTCAGCTGGCACTTTTCCGAACTTGAGGTGACACAACATCAGCGTTTGTTACACCTTGGTGACACTCACATACACAAAACCTGCCAAACCTGCCAGTTTGCCAACCTGCCTGTGGCAACGAGCTGTCTCGGACAGGTGCACTTGTCCAATGCGGCAGCCTCAAAAGAAACACGCTGTCAATGCACTGCAGGAAGCCGCGCTGTGCTGTATTGATGTAAACTCCCGACTGACTCCACATCAGTACCCATCAGGGGAAACAGGCTGCCAGGTCATGGAACCAAAATACAGCGCCACGCTGGTAGCATCCTGCCCAGCACTTCGTAGACAGCAGCATACATGATGGTAACAAGGTTTGACGAAACCATTGCTGACTGCGACGTTGAGTGTGCTTGGTCAACATGAGGGCTTCGACACCATTGCGGCCGGCAGAAATTACTGAGGCTAGCTATGTAGACACAGCAACCCGTAAAAGCATACACATGACGTCTCTCAGCCAAATAGCACCGCCAAATAGCTCCGCCAAATATGCATCCGCCAGATATGCATCGCCAAACTTGCATTTGCCAAATCTGCATCCCCGGGGCTTATCATGCATGTGCAAGGTCCCAGCAAGCACCCCTAAATGAGCATGCGCCCTTACAAACCTCTCATTGGCTGGCTGGCCTGACGTGCAACCACGCCGCCGATTGTGACGCAGGTGCACTTGCGCTCAACATGCAACTCAATGACCGATGAACCTGATCCGTTGCAAACTATGTCGCGCCGGTGTCAGCTGCTGCGGCCGCCTGACCCACCAACCCTCATCCATACCCTACTCACACCGGAATCAACCGGGGTTGCTTTGTACTTGTCTTTGTTGTGCAGACGCCACCACAGTCCCCTACCCACGAAGCCCCACATTGCCAGCACCAGCCCCACTTCCGAAATTAAAATTGGCGTGCCCCATGCAATGACCCCAGGCATGCACATGCATGCACACAACAGCAGCAGCTCTGACACAGCAGTGCTGCCTCGAGCACCGACCGTGGGCTGCTGACCACAGCGAACTATGGCACCCTAGTGGCTTACCGCCTTTGGCAGACTGGCTGATCCTGCCAGCTGCAAAAGCCTTCCCAGAGCTGCGCAGTCTGCAGCGCGTTGTGCACGTTGCGCACGTTGCGCAACGTTGTGCAACAGCAGCGCATGAGCCAGGGCGGCTGCCCCCTGTGCAGCTGTCACTTCCACTCCAGCTCATCGAGCGCGTCGCACACTGCAGCACAAACACAAGCACCAGGAGTGGTGGCTGCGTTGGGGCTACTCTGTCACGCGGCATACAAGTGACACATGAAGGGTACAGCGTGCATGCTGCCATCATGAAAGCACAGGACAGGACAAGC
Organism: Tetradesmus obliquus; assembly: GCA_030272155.1. Classification (NCBI taxonomy): domain Eukaryota; kingdom Viridiplantae; phylum Chlorophyta; class Chlorophyceae; order Sphaeropleales; family Scenedesmaceae; genus Tetradesmus; species Tetradesmus obliquus. Next base: position 6,894,231 of record CP126193.1, on the reverse strand, counting down.
CATAACTGAACTCGATGGCAACAACTAAGTTTGGCAAATGTGTACAAACCTCAGCCAGCACGCGGCAGCTACCTGCGAAGGCATCAGGCACAAAGGGCCAGGCATACACGAAGACTGCTGCATGCTGCTTGTAGGTGAGCACGTTGTGGAACTGCAGCACTTGGCAGAAGTGCTGCATCTTGAGCTTCTCAGTAGTCACTTCTAGCTGCTGCTCAATGTCCCATTGCTCTCTGCTTGACATCTGCAGCAGCAACACGCAGCAGCACCACCAGATCACTGAGCGAGCTACAGGATATGCACCCACGTCTTACAACAGCAGCAGCAGCAGCAGCAGTAGCAGCAGCACCGCCCTAGGTGTCTGATTAATATACATTGTGGACACTTCCAGACCCATCACAGAGAACATACCTATCAGCCAGTCACAGCACATGGTCAGCAATCAGTTGCAGCTGCAACTCTCAGCCATGTCAACCAACTTTACACAGCCAGCCTACCTGCTATATCACAGTGCATAGCGAGCAAGACCTGTCTGCATGCAGCGGTGCCTGTGCCTGCCTCCCTCACTTACCGGCAGCAGCATCTCCTCTGAGTGTGTCATTGCGCTGCCAACGCTGCTGTGAGTGGCCTGAGGCATGCCTGCCACATCAGCTGCCACCCCCACTGAGGGTAAAGCACCAGCAGTGCCGGGCCTGGCAACAGGCTGGGACAAGGCTGGCATGCCTGCTGCTGCTGCTGCTGTTGCAGGGCTGGCTGGCAACAGCAACGACTGCTGCTGCTGCTGCTGCCTGCTCATACTGTCACTGGGCGCAAGAGTGCTGGGAACCTCACAACCGCTGCCATTGCTTCCAGATACCATTGTACGTAGCTGCTGCAGTGGATCAGCCAAGGACTGCCGCGGCGGCAACTGCGGCGGTCTAGGGGGCAAGCCAAACTGTCGCAAGCCACTGACGCCAGGAACGCGTCCCTGCTGCTGCTGTTGTACCTGCACCGGCCACCCAGGCTGCTGCTGTGGTACTGCAGCACTCGGCTGCAGCGTGCTCACAGCCGAGGCCTGTTGCAGCTGCTGACTTGCTGCACTGCCCTGTTCCTCCTCCTGCTGCTGCTGCTGCTGCTGCTGATGCTGGCTCTGCTGTGCTTGCCGACGCTGCGAAAGCGCCTCCTGGGTGCGGCGCTTCTGCTGCACACCATAGCTATGCTGCAAGCCCGGCAGGTGCGCTGCCTGCTCCTCAAACTCCTGCTGCACCTGCTGCTGCTGCAGCTGCAGCTGCTGCAGCCGTTCAGTCAGCCTGCTGTGCTGCTCAGTGAGTGCTGCGTTGTTGGCTTTCACGCGCACCCAGCACAGCTTGAGTGATGCCATTTGGTCAGCAGTCAGCTGCAGGTTTTGCGCAACCGCTGTCCAGTAGCCTGCAATACAGCACAATTACAGCATGACGCACGCGCAGGTTGCGAAAGGCTGCTGGGCATCACCAACAAACATCTGCAACATGGTGACACCAAGCACGTACAGTAGCACGGCACGCACATGACCGTGGCGACAGCGCCCCTGCAGGAAACAGCGAGCGTGCAGCGTGGTGGAAGCGCTATGGCTGCGCTTGCAGGAGCGAGTGCGCGACTGCTCGCGGGCCCAATCGTGGGAGTCTGGCTGTCAATCCGAGGCTGTGGAGTATGCAAACCAGCTGCAACCTATGCAGCCACAGCAAGAAGCCAGGCAGTCAGCCAACCATACAGCAGCGCTGCCAACATGTCTGCCAGAAGAAGGATTTGTTTTACACGCGTACCTTGCGGGTAAGGCTCCAACTCCTGTGTCTCCAGGTTTATCAGCATGTTGCACAGCTTCTTTGCAGGAGGGTCCAGCAGCCCACACACCAGCAGCCGCTCCGAGATCTCATCTATTGCTGCATGCAGCTGCTCCTTGGCACTGCCGAGGCTGGTGACGGGGCCCTCGCTGTCATACTTGGGCAGCAGCAGTGCCAGCTTCTTTGTCATTTTCACAAGGAAGTCCCGCCGCTCGCTGCGAGTTTTGTTCACAAAGACTAGGGCACATGCGGGGTCGGCAGTAGCCTTGCGCAGCACCTGCGTGCTGTAGAGCTCGCTGTAGCTGCTGCTGCAGCCCATCTGCGCTAGTACAGCCTGCACCTGCTGCTCCTTAGCTTCCAGAGCTTGCAGGACAGCCTGCGGTGCACAGGTCAGACCGCATGCATGCTGCGTTGAGTGCTTGGGCTGTGGACCAGTTGACTTCTGCAAGGGATGGATCGTCTGGTATGCTTCAATTGCTACGTCAGTTTTGGCTCAACTGCTGTTGGTACTGCTGACAGGTATGCAAAAAGCAAATACCAGTTGATACAGTAGATCCAGGTGTCGCTGTGTACATTGATACCGCACAGCCATCAGCTTGCATGCCATGGTTGAGTGCTGCAACACAGCACTTGAGTACGCATCTGCAAAGCAGTAGTAGGTTGCGGGCGGCTGTTGGCATAGCTCACCTGTGCTGCTGCGCCACTTGAACTGAAGGTCTGGTCGCAGCCGCTTGTGCCAGCAGCAGGGCCAAACACGTCATCGCCGGCTGCGTCGGTGCAGCCTGCATCTCCGCTTCTGCTTGTAGCAGTTTTGCCGTTTAGACTATCTGACTGTGCTTCTACCTGCAGCACTGCCCTGGTTGCTGCCACGCTGCCCTCAATGCCTAGGATGCAGCTCTGCAACGCCTGCTCTTTCTGCTTTAGCCGAGCATTTTCTGCCTCTAAGATGGCCAGCTGGGCGATCCTCCTGCTCAATATCTGCTCCAGCTGCAGCACGTGAATACTGCAAACACAACACAGCACAGAGACTAGATGTCACCAGCAAGCAAAACACAGGAGCAGCTGCAGCACATTGCTGTGCTGAGTGTGGGACGTGAAATAGCGATACTGTGGTTGTCGCCGACGTGAGGACTTGACAATCCATAATGTAATGCATAGCAGATGGACAGCTGGCTGGCTGGCTGGTTGGCTGAACAACACCCCGAGTCTACACCCGTCCTTGCAGGTCACCACGCTGCGTCCCTCACGTTCCCTACTGAAGCCAGCCGGTAGCACGTGCCTGTTGTGACTCCCGCTCAACCTGATTTTTCTTTAGAGGCTTTTGCTGAAAGCAGCTGCCTCGCTTGGCTGCACCAGCTGCGGCCTGTCACCATCATGGATCTTGCACTCGGAGCAAAGCGCTTCGCATCGCTTATCAATGTCTGTTTAGAACGACAAAAAATGCGTAAACGTCTCTTTGGGTGGCAACCAAGATGCGCGTGGGAATTGCAAATATCCAAGGGTTCTACCTTCTGAACACTACTGGACACTGCAAGTCAGGAGTTGCCGCATTGAACGCGAAGGCGATAGCACCGGCATGCTGTGGGATTCAAACAGCATAAGATTCGCCGGTATGGCATGCTTCAGATGATTGCTGGGATGCAGGGCACAGAGGACCCCGTTGCAGTGACGACAGATGTTGGCTTAGTGTCACCAGGTGTTAGCAATTCTGGTTTGTGGGTTTGCGGCTTGTAGGCCCTAGGTATCCTTCAAGGCCAACAGGTTTTGGGGTCGAGTCGTTTTACCCTTTCATTACATAGCTTCTGCGCAGAGCTGATCATCCAACTAGCCCGCAGGCCAGCGCAGACGCAAAACTGACTGAGAAGCAACTCGCGGCAACTGGTGCCCTCCCCTGCAATAGTATTCTTCAATGGAGCACGTGAATACATAAACATTCAGTTGACTTTGACTCCTGCAGCCGCGGCAGTGGCGGCGGCTGCACGGCCCACGCCCCCCACCCACCCCCCACCACCCCCACCACCCCAATGTTGATTGCTGACATGCCTTCCTTCATCACTTGAGATGCGGCATGCCCCACCCCTCAAGCAATGCATGTATATACCAGACCAGACCTCATGGGTTGAAACAGAGGTATAAAGGGGGTGGTGCAATCCCAGAAAGAGCTGCAAGTGGCACGCATGAGGCACAGCATGCAGCGCTGAGCAGGACAGCCACAACAGCTGTAATACCGGTGCATGCAGCCCCGTAAAAAGAAGAGCTCAAGCACCGGTGTGCAATACTATGCAAGCCACATGCAATGCTGTGCCAAGGGTAACATGGCAGCTGCAATCAGCAAAAGGCATGAAAACTTGTGCACCACGATTTGTGTGTTGCACGACGGGAACACAGCCCATTTTCGAGCCAATGACAGGCTCATTGGGCAACCACTGCAACCACCATCCACTGGATTTGGCCAGTGACTCTAGCGCACTGGCAAGCTGCACTATGGCAAGCAGCCCCTAATCCTGACTACACGTACAGCAGCCCTCCTACGCTTAGCCACTGCACGGCACCCTTCTGCTGAAGGCATTGCTGTGTCCTACAATGCAAGCAGCCAGTGCTGCAAACCTGATATGCAGTTCATCCCCGCTGCAGTGATCAATTCTTTGCAATGGCAAAGTTGACAGCTTCAAAGTTTGACAAATGACTTCCAGCACCGCTGCAGCGAATGGTCCCAACAATGATGCCTATGCATGCAATCAGCAGCATGCCCGTGCCTTGACATACAAGTTCCATATCTACACAACATCTTGCAAGTCTTCTCTGTCAACAACACCCTGACAGTCAGCGTTGCGGTGAGGTAAGTCCACACCAACCATAACCAGCAAAACGGTGCCGTGCACGTTGCTTGTAGTTGTTGACTGCTGGTGCACTCCATCAATGTGTGCCCTGCTCGGTGCTGCGAAGACACATGCAATGGAGTAGACAACGTGCTGTTGATCAGCGCACAGTGCGCAGGCTTCAGCACAGCAGAGACGCTCAGCCACACCTAACACTGACGTCCACGCCACTGGGCAGCAGATGGTGATGGCAACAAAGGTGGCAAAGCTGGTCGCTCAGATTGTGCTGTTGCATGCAGCAACGGGAACAATGCGAAAAGTGCAGCAGCCAGCAGGCATTGTGTGTTCCCTGACACATGAGCGGTCATGCCATACTCAGCCCCCCTTCCTTGCAGAAGAAATCAGCTCGAATACCATACACTCGCCGGATGACGCCGCTGCACAATTGCCGCTTGTATGCAAAGCCTTTGCAGCCACGCATGCTGGCAGCACGCCAGTGGCTTGGCCAGGCTGGGCGAACCAGAGCTGAGTAGGCTGCAGTGCAACAGCCAGCAGCAGCGCATGGGCCAGGGCGGCTGCCCCTGTGCAGCTGTCACTGCCAGCCCAGTACAAGGAAATTGAATTCTCCCCTACTGGGGGTACAAACCCTGCTGTGCACACAGGAGTAGGGGGAAATTCAACGTCCTCATACTGTGCGGCTGTCACTGCCAGCCCAGCTCGTCAAGCGCCTCACACACTGCAGCGCAAACACACAAGCAGCAAAAAGCAGAATGTTGGTGTTGCAGTGACTGGCCAGGAGCTGCGTTGCTGCAATTCTGTCACCCGGCACATGAGTGGCGCAAAGGGTGCGGTGTGCATGCTGCCGACATGGATGCACAGGGCAGGCCAGGTCGTGACTGAGCTCGATGGCAACACCTGAAGTTTGGCAAGTGCACGGGGTTATGTGTGAGGCGGCATACGCAATGCACAAGCGCAGCGCTGTCAGCAGATGGCACCCACTCACGTGACAACGCGTCAGGCACGAAGGGCCAGGCATCCACGTAGAGGCCTGCGAGCTGCCTGTAGGTGAGCACGTTGTGGAACTGCAGGGCCTGGCAGAAGTGCTGCATCTTGAGCTTCTCAGTGATGACTGCCAGCTGCTGCTCAATGCCCTGCTGCTCCCTGCCCGACATCTGCAGCAGCAGCACGCGGCAGTATCACTGAGTGCCGTCTAGGCATGTGCCAGTGCATCGTACCACCACCAGCAGCAGCAGCAGCAGCAGCAGCAGCAGTGCTTCAGGGCGCCCTTTTCAACTATGACTGATGTGTCCGTGCCGTGCAGGCGTGTTACCTGCGCTACCTGCGAGTTGAACTCAATGCATACAGATCACCCCACCGCAGCACATGCTCAGTACCAAGCATGCATGTTTCCAATTGTGTGCCAGCAGAACGGGTGTGGCCAGCACCGAAGGTGGTTTGGGAGTGGCTCCCTCCTCTGGGTCACCTCTTGCTAAGAAAATGCGTCATTGATTGTGCCAGCAGAACGGGTGTGGTCAGCAGGACATGTGTGCAGGTGAAGGCGCTGCCTTGAGCAGCTCACCGGCAGCAGCATCGCCTCTGCGTCGGGTGCTGCACTGCCACAGCTGCCGCGTGAGGTCTCACGCGTGTCTGTGGCACCGCCTGACACCTCTGGCGAGCAGAACCGGTTGCAAGTGCTGGAGCTGGCAGCGGGGCGAGATGATAGATGCATGGCTGCTGCCGCCGCCGCTGCTGTTGTAGGGCGTGCTGCTGCATGATACTGCTGCGCCTGCTGCTGCTGCTGCTGCTGTGCAGTCGCGCTGCCACGAGGTGCGAGGTTGCTGTGGGAACCCTCACAGCTGCTGCCCGTGCCTCTGTCAAACATCTCATGTGGATCCTGCAGCAGAGCAGTGAAGGACTGTGGCGGCTGCAGCTGCTGAGGCCCAGCATGCATAGCAGCCTGATGCAAGGCAGCAACAGCAGGTACAGAACTCTGCTGCTGTTGCTGCTGCTGCGGCTGGATATTGCGCTGCTCTGCAAGCTGGGTGCAGGGCTGGGCATAAGTCAACAACACCCTTGTTGGCAATTGGAGCAGCCCCTGCTGCTGCAGCAGCAGCTGCTGCTGCACCTCTGGCAGAGACGAGAACTCGCGCCGTGGCACTGTGCTGCTGAGCTGCGGCGTGCTTACAGCCAAGGTTTGCTGCAGCTGCTGACTTGCCGCGCCGCCCTGTGCACCCTGCTGCTGCTGCTGCTGCTGCTGCTGCTGCTGCTGCTGCTGCTGGCTCTGCTGTGCTTGCCGCTGCTGCGCAAGCGCCTCCTGGGTACGCCGCTTCTGCTTTGCACTGTAGGGAAGGTGCAAGCCCTGCAGGCGCGCTGCCTGCTCTTCAAACTGCTGCTGCACCTGCTGCTGCTGCAACTGCATCTGCTGCAGCCAGTCAGTGAGCCTGCTGTGCTGCTCTGTCAGTGTTGCCTTGTTGACTTTCACCCGCGCCCAGCACAGCTTGAGAGCTGCTTTCTGGTCAACAGTCAGCTGCAAGCTTTGCGCAACCGCTGTCCAGTATCCTGCAGCCACACCAAAAGAGCGCCATGCACTCAAGAGGTGACGCGGAGCTGCAGATCAGCAATGCTGGTCGGCAATTGCTCAGATCACAGAGCGCAGCTGCAGCAGCATGGCATGCACGTGCTGGTGACGTCCTCGCACGGCGCGGTCAACTGACTTCACACACATGCATATGCTTTTGACGTTGACCCGGCCAGCTGCTGCCATAGCTGTCGCAAGACACAATGCTGCAAACTGGTTGACTGCCTACAGTCCGCCTCCTGCTGCTGGAGCGACCTAGCTCGATGCTGCTGAGTGTGTGCGTAATCCTTGCATCGCTCACCTTCATCATCATCATGTTACCCATAAAGCCATAACGTCATCACCATCGGCCCCCCGCCCCGATGGAGCAGCAACAGGAAGGAGCACTACACTATCATGTTTGCAAAATCTCTCACCTTGTGGGTATGCCTCGGACTCCATGGTCTCTAGGTTGATCAGCATGTTGTCGAGCTTCTTTGCAGGAGGGTCCAGCAGCCCAGCTACCAGGATACGCTCAGACAGCTCATCTATTGCAGCATGCAGCTGGTCCTTGGCGCTGCCGAGGCTGGTGCTGGGGGCCTTGCTGTCATACTTGGGCAGCAGCAGCGCAAGCTTACGCACCACATGCACCAAGTAGTTCCGCCGCTCGCTGCGGGACAAGCTCAAGATTGCGAGCGCATGCGCTGGGTCAGCAGTAGCCTTGCGCAGCACCCGCGTGCTATACAGCTCGCTGTAGCTGCTGCTACAGCAGCCCAGCTGCGCTAGTGCAGCCTGCACCTGCTGTTCCTTATCTGCCAGGGCTTGCAGGACAGCCTGGTGCGGACAGGTCAGACAGGGCGGGGAATATCTTTGGTGTTTGGCGGTATCAGCGAGGGCGTCTGCATGTGCTGGATGCTGAATGAGGCACCCACATAAGCTTTAATCAAGGCTGCACTGCCATGAGCTTGCGCTGTGTCACTGCTTGCCAGGACGTCTCTGGCCAAGTGCTGCAAGGCCCTGCTGCCAGTGCTATCGCTGCACTGCTACTGCAGAGCGCAAAGGCAACCGCTTCAGCTTGCAGGAAGGGAGCACACGGACACACAAGACCATGCCAAAGCTCACCTGTGCTGCTGCTGCGCCAATTGAACTGATGGCCTGATCACAGCTGGCTGTGCCAGCGGCAGCACTGTACACGTCACCACTGACAGTGTCGGTGCAGCCTGCATCTCCGCTTCTGCTAGTGTCCGTAGCGCCAGTCAAACTATCTGACTGTGCTTCTACCTCCAGCACTGCCCTGGTTGCTGCCACGCTGCCCTCAATGCCCAGGATGCAGCTCTGCAATGCCTGCTCTTTCTGCTTCAGCCGAGCATTTTCTGTCTGCAGGATAACCAGCTGGGCAACCTTCTTGCTTAAGATGTCCTCGAGCTGTAGCACTTGGTTACTGCAAGGCAACACAGGGCAGAAAATGTACCTCAACAGCAAACAAGACACATGAGGGCACACTGCTGCACTGGGCTGGGTGCCCTGCGGCAGAGCAGGAGTGCTGATAACGCCAACGCAACGTGATTGTAGTCAACCACATAATACAGCCAAGCTCGGCACATGATCAGCTTGCTAAGTTGCCGAACAGCACCCTGGACAGCAAGATGTCCGTGTAGGTCCCGGACTCCGCATGCCTGTTGTATTCTGCTGATGCCAGCCAAGGGCGCTTGCCTGTAGTGATTCCCACTCATAGTGCGTTTCTATTATATACAGCGGCTTTTCTTGTGAGCAGCTGTCCCTGCTGGTAAGACAAGCTGTGGCCTCTTCCATCAAGTGCAGGTAGCATAGGGCTGGACGCAACCGTTCAACAAATTATTGCTTGTACTGATGCAGTAGCTTACGCGCCATTCGTGCACCATTAAGCGAATATGTGTGGGTGTAACCATCAGTGCCTTCAGGGTTCAGGACATACTATGTTACCACTGCAATGGGCAGTCTGCACATGCGCTTCATGCTGAAAGATGCAGCATGAAATTTGCTGGAAAGGGTTCTATAACCATCACGTCAACGGATTCAACAGGACAATGGTGCTACAGACGCGGCATGCATGTGACAGTGAGCCGTAGCGTGGCATCAGGACACTAGTTGCGCCACATCCACGCTGGCTGTGTATATAAAGCTCTTCAGAGATCAATCAGATCGACAAACTAAATGTACAAGGGTGTGCTGGTGATTACTAGCTGTTCACCCTCATGGCACACAAACCAGCACATGAGCACCAAATTTGGTGATAACTAAAACAAGGTGGCGTGGCGAACTGACGGTTTCACCGCATGTTCCTATGCAGATACATGTGTAAAAGGACGAATTCTAGACAAAGCCAGGATGCCGAAGGACATGTGATACGCACACCGTGGCATGCAGTGTGGTACATTGGATTGGCGACAGTAATACTGCACTGAGTCACAGCTCAGCTGCAGCCTCCAAGTGCACACGATATCACAGTAGGGCAGGCACGTGACCCATGCGTTGCACGCCAATGTTGGCGGGTAACATGTTGTCAGCTGACAGCAGATGCGGCACAGGCGGCCTATTGGCTGGGCGCTAAATTGCGCTGCTAGGTCATCCGCACAACGCATCCTTGGGACCCTGGAGCCGTATAAGTTCGTCCTTTTGCATCCATTCAAATAAAGTCCCAGTACTTTCTGCGGCACTGTAGCAACGTATGCATGATCAACACACCCGCAGCCTGCAGCTCTGTTGTGTGCCCAGAAGCGCATGGTTGCTGGCGCAGCGCAACATCTCAAATGACTGTTTCCAACATTGCAGAGCACATGCAAGCCTCCGTTCACAAATGAGTCGCAGCAAGTGCTGGGGACATTGTCACACAAGCTGCTGCTGGACACCACATAGATCTACACAAATGGGGCGTAGCTCACTTTGTGCACAGCAGGCAACTGCAAAAGCCAACAATGTTTTGATCAGACTCGTATCAACGTACGTGCAGTACGCCAAAATGCTTCACAGCATTGCCACCAGGCGTACACAGCAGAAATGCGGATCTGCAATCGCCGAGGATAAGCCAGCCAATATTTGTGCCAATCAGAGCTGCAAGAAGGGCACAGCAGTGCATGCTACGCAGCTTGAGGGCATACACCCCAAAAGTGACATCATCGACATGCAACCTGCCGTCCACTCAGAAGCGCTGACCTGGGCAGCAGCACTCAGTCAGCTGAGCCGGCAGCAATAACTTGCCAATACAATGCCAATTGTCACCATGCACCACTACGCGTCAGGGCACCTGATGCAGGTAGGCCGCTCAGCTCCAGCGACGCGCATGTTTCTCTTCTTTTGTGTTGCTGCAGTCGCAGCGCGCAAGGCGCAGCTCAGCGCACGCGGCATCACGCTGCAACCTCATATGGGCACCGCCGCAACAGCCAAACGACATGAGTACAGACAGCCGGCTTGGCTTAGCTGCTGCAGATGCATTACGCGTGCTGACGTCAGCGCCACCGCCTTGTTTTGCAAGACAACACGTGCTGGTTGCATGCACCCAAGAAGCCTGCATGGCCCCTTGCGCATTCAGCCCATATTTCTATCAGCTTCCCCGGCCCAGCAAGACAACTACAATATAAGCAGAGCAAAGGATCTGACGGGGGCATCAGCGCCGTGCGCGCACCTCGCCTGCTGCTGTACATGCTGGCGACATGCAGCAGCAACTCAGCTGCAACCGTGCTGCAGGCCTGGGCACAAGCGAGCGAAGGCAAACAATCGTGCCTGTAGCAGTGCTACGGCATGCTATGGGCAGTCCCATCGTGCCTGTAGCAGGGCTACGGCATGCTATGCTGTACACAGCAGATGGCACAAGCTGCCAGGGCCCTGGCCCGGCCGGGCTGCAGCGCGGCCTGCAGCTGCTGCAATAATCAAGCGACGAATTCAAGCAAGCAGCACCTTCAAAGCCGAAGCTAACATTGCAGCAGGGACCAGCCAACATCCCACAGATTCCTGTGCGTTATGCGGCGAGCTTCTGCATGGAGTGCCTGCAGCGGCAGCGACACGCAAGAGTGGATGATGTTGACCCGCTGTGATGTGCACCTCACAGACAAACACCATGCCACAACGATTGCATACAGGTGCATGGCGCATCCACAGCAGCCCAAATCCAGTATGTACACCACAGGTAGGACAACACACATAACAACAACACCAACGCCGCATGTACAACACACATGGGACATGATACACATACCAAGCCATGACGGACCAAACGGAGCACCACAGACGACGAGATAAACTGCGTGACAATACCCCACCTTGTGCCACGCAATGCATCATCCGTTGCTGATGCCGGTGTGTGCCCCCGACCATGCTAACAGGCATGATCACACACAACTCAAACAATGCACCAGCACCTGAGGCCGTCGCTGAGTGATGCAAGGGGTCGAACAGTGCTGGTGCAGAACCATGCTGGCATTGTGTTTTCCATCATCAAGCGCCGCATCAGGCTGTGAAGCTGCCAGCCTGTACGTCCCAGGTGTTGCCCAGAGCCCTGCCAGTCTGTGCGGCCCACATGCAGCAGACGACAACAGATGCACATGATGCTGTAGTAAAAGCCACACATGTACCAACACATGCGCGCACACATATGGCATCATCATCATGTTACCCATCAAGCCATAGCATCAACGCCATATATGCGAACACATATACCAGCACATATGCCAAGACATATGCCAATAAGCCGCCACTGAGTTCTGCAGTGGGCTTCCGCTGGCAGCTTGTGTGGCCTGCAGCAGTAAAATACCCCGGGGTTGCAATCAGTACAGCTATCAGCATGTAGCTGCCAACGCACAGCGCTCACGCCAGCAGCCCACTGCAATCGCGGAAGCCGCTGTTGTGAGCGCAGTTGCTGCCACAGGCCCTTCCACAGATGGCTGCACAAGTCACGCCAGCAGCAGTTCTGGCTGCTGGTGCGCAGCAGGGTGCTGAGACCAGGGCAAAATCACCATGGAGTGAACACAGCAGCCGCTTCAACGGCGTGAGATGCTGCTGTGTCGCGTCACCAGCTGCAACAGATGGCAGACCAACGGGCCCATGCCAGACTTTTGCTCAAAGACCTGCACGATGAGGCAACCATCAGCTGCTGCTGTTCCGGTGGTGCCAGGGGCAGCGCTGACATCACCACCCGAGCTCATCCAGCGCCTCACACACTGCAGGGCAGCGGCAGCAAGCTCACTTAGAGTGTGTGCCGGGCAAGTTAAGAGCATGCATGGGGGCACGGCAGCTTGATGCAGCACCCGCGGTACCTGTGTATGTCAGACGGCTGGCGTGCTGCGCTTGGGTGATTACAAACTGAAGCAAGTAGGCCGTTAGCAGCCATCACTCCAGCTATCTACAGACTGCATGTTCATGCACATCGACTGCATGCTGAAGGTGCACCATCTTGGGATGCTGCAGCTTCCAAGCAATGCTGTGCAGCACCAGCAGATGCGCACCTGCGAGGGAGTCTGGCAGGAAGGGCCATGAGCTCACGTAGAGCTCTGCCATCTGCTTGTTGCTGAGCGTGTTGTGGAACTGCAGGATCTGGCAGAAGTGCTGCAGCTTGATCTTCTCAGCGATGCTCAGCAGCTGCCGCTCAATCTTGCGCTGCTCCTTGCTGGCAACCTGAGCAGCAGCAGCAGCAGCAGCAGCAGCAACGGTGACAGGTGTGGTGATGGCACCAAGAGCGCAACACAGGCAACGGCACACTTGCTCAGGACAGCACAGACCCAATAAGCATGCTCTGGCAAGCGAGTGTCATCGCACCCTATGGGTGTCAGTGGTGTGCAGCATACGCCCAGGTTGCAGACATGCGCACGTATAACCCAAACACTGCACATGACAAAGTGCGGCCACAAGAGCAGAGCAAGCTGGCTCTAGTCGGCAACTATGATGCCTCCGCAACATGCAGGCTTCTGCTGCAACAACCATAAACATCTGCCCATGTACTCAGGACAGGCGTCCTGATACAAGGGCAGCAAACCCCACACAACGCAACGAGGCTTCCGCACTTTGTATGGCACGCACCAGAGTGCCCCGGTCCAATTGCAGGCTTATCAATATCTAGTGCATCACTCACCGGCAGCAGCACCTCCTCCACTCGCGATGACGCTTTCGTCATGCTGTTGTTGATGCTGTCCCTCGCGCCTGCAGCAGCAGTGGCTGCCAGCACGCCTGAGAAACTGCCGTCAGGCTGAGCCACAAGCGATGCAAGCTCAGGCGCAGCACTGCCGGCCACAGGCTGCTGCGGCAGCTGCTGATGGCAGCTGCCTGCGCTGTGGCTGCTGGTGCCAGCCCCGCTGCTGTGCCGCATGTGCACCTGGCTGCATTGCTGGGGGTGCGGCACTGCAGGCTGCTGCAGCACGGGCATCTGCAGCTGCTGCATGGGCATTTGCGGCTGCACTGACATATTCTGAACAGGTGGCAGCACACACACCTGCACCAGCGCCGGCTGCTGGTCCTGCAGCAGCAGCTGTGGCTGTTGAGGCATGGCAGACAGCTGGCAGGCCTGCGGTGCCTGGCTGCCGTCCTGCTGCGCATTCCCCTGCAGCAACAGCTGCTGCTGCTGCTGCTCTTGCTGCTGGTGCAGCTGCGGCAGCACGGCTGGCAGCACACAGACTTGCGGCTGCATCGGTGCCAGCGGGCAGGCCTGCTGCGCTGCGTGCTGCTCCTGCAGCAGCCCGCTGAGAGGCTCGTCTGGAGACCAGGCAGGCAAGCTGCCACGTGATGTGGGTGTTGCAGCTGCTTCCGCGAGGTCGGTGACGTCCAGGTCTGAAAACAGCAGCCGCTCCACCTCTTGAAGCTCCTCCTCAAGCTGATGCACCTGCATGCTGCCTGGCTGCTGCACGTCCTGAGCAGCGACAGGTGCCTGCTGCGTCTGCTGCTGCTGCGGTTGCTGCCACTGCTGCTGCTGCTGCTGCTGGCTTGCAAAGTGCACCCGCTGCGCGTACTGCGGCACCTGCAGCAGCGGCAGCTGCGCCGCCTGCTCCTCAAACTTCTGCTGGTGCTGCTGCTGCAGCTGCTGCAGCTGCTCCAGCCGTGTGCTGAGCTGGTTGTGCTGCGCTGTCAGTGCTGCCTTGTTTGCCTTCACCCGCGTCCAGCATGTCTTCAGTGCTGCCTTTTGGTCATCAGTCAGCGTTGCATGCACGCGCTCTGCAACCGTGGTCCAATAGTCTACAGCAGCAGCAGCAGCAGCAGCAGCAGCAGCAGCAGCAGCAGCAGCAGCAGCAGCAAAGCGACGTGAGGCAACAGTTCGAGCGGCGACAGTGCCTGTTACTCGCTGCCGCAGTCCTGCAGGCAACACGCGCTGCTTGCAGGAAGTCTTACTCGATACGCTGCCCCTCAAGGTGCAGCATTCTCCCAAAGCCGCAGCAGCAGCACCACCTCACAACTACCAGCCTGCACAAAGCCTCCACGGTCTTTGCTGGGGCAGCGAGCTGCACACAGCAGAAGCCAGTCCAGCCACGCATGCAGTAGACAGCCCACACACCTTCGGGGTAGGTTTCTGTCTCCATGGTCTCCAGGTTGACCAGCATGTTGCTGCAGCGCATTGCAGGGGGGTCCATCAGCGTTGTCAACAGGATGCGCATCGCCAGGTCATCCAGCACTGCATGCAGCCGCTCCTTGGCGCAGCCCAAGCTTGTGCTGGGTGCGGCACTGTCATACTTGGGCAGCAGGAGCCCCAGCTTCTGCATCGCTGCTTTCACATACTGCCGCCGCTCGAGCAGCGGCGTGTTAAGCAGCGCAGTTGCGACCGCGGGGTTTGTGGTGGCCCTGCGCAGCAGGCGCACGCCGTAGAGCTCGCTGTAGCTGCTGCTGCAGCAGCCCATCTGAGATAAGGCGTCCTGCACCTGCTGCTCTTTGCGCTCCAGGGCTACCAGCACATTCTGCAGACACGGTCAAACAAGGTCAAACACAGCGCAAGGTTCTGGTGTGATCTATTGGCTCAGCAATAGGGCAGCAAGCACCCATGCAAGCAAACACAGCAGCAGCACCTCATGGTGCGCGCCTCTGCCAATCAACACTAGCATCCATGGAACAGCGGGTGATGATCAAGTAGCACATCGCAAATGCAAAGCGCGGCCTGCGTTGCTTTGTCGCATCACGCGGTTCTCACTGCGTTGGTATCTTCAGGCCTCAGGGCCCCTATCAAGCTGCTGCTCACCTGCGCAGCTGCTCCAGCACTGTCCCTTGACCCAGTAGCAGCGCTCGAGTCGCCACTAACTGCAGGACTGCAAGATAAGCCCGACTCCCCACTATAACAGGGATCTGCCGCACCACCTGCGCTGGCAGAATCCACCTCCACCTCCAGCACTGCCTTGGTTGCTGCCACGCTGCCCTCAATGCCTAGGATGCAGCTCTGCAGTGCCCACTCCTTCTGCTTCAGCCGCGCGTTCTCTGCCTCCAAAAGACCTAGCTGCGCCATCCTCTTCTGCAGGGCGGCCTCCAGGTGCATCACCTGCTTGCTGCGGTGCCAACACAAAGAGCAGCAGTGGAGACAAACAGGGGACACGGCTGTCAGCATCCTACACTTCACGATACGTAATCTCTCTTTATCTCCCGAATTGATAAGTCTTCTTTTCGCTCCTTCCAAAGCTGTAGACAGCATTGGCTTGGGGGGCAAGCAGGCCTATTGTACACGCATGCGTACGCCCATCGCAGTGGCTTCATCCCTCACGAAAGTGTCGATCTACATACCTGTAGTGGTTGCCGCTCATGTTGACCCTGTCGGTGTCGTAGAGCAAAGTTCGTCATCTGCTCATCTGAATGCTCCACTCGGTATAAGTATACACAAGTTATTATTGTTGAGATTCAGTAGCAGGATCGGACTTAGCCCAGCCCCTGGTTTCCTCTCTGAGCTGCTTGCCAACACATCGTTGCTGAGACCATATGGTTTTAATGTCTTGATTGCCTAATCACCGTGAGGGTTGAGATGCGCGGGTTTCGATTACATCGGGCGATGTCCAGCGCGTGATGCAGTCGAACCATGTATCTTGTGCAGTGGGTGGCATCAGCTGTAGCTGACACTTGCTGGCTGCACTGCAGTGCAGGAACTCAAACTCGCGAGTCTCCTCTGTACCTTCACCAAACCTTCTCTGAGTACCGGGATTTCGTGAATGCTACGTTGACTGAGTGCTGAGTTGCCGGCGGAGCCAGTGGGGGCCATAACCATGGACTGTCATGACAACACCGGACTGAATAGATTATATAGTGCCTGCATAACAGCCCACTCGGAGCATCAGGAGACCTTGAGCGGGGCCCCCCTGGTCCAGCATTGCTTGAAGGTGCGTAACCATGCACTCACTGTATAAGTACATCCGTTTGCAACAACATTGGCCGCCCGTGTGACAGCCATATGGCTGCGCTGGCTGGCCAGCCAGTTTGACATCAGGCTGTTGAGCTCCATGGTATAACCGCCTGCAACTGCGCAACTGGGACGCCTTGCAACCCAGCCTCGCGCCATCAAGCATCGTTGAAACCACCAGTTTTACATGGTAGGACGGTCTTGGCCGCTAGCGGCTGTGCAGGCACAGCAACACGCGATGCGGCCTACGAGCACGGCCGCCAGGCGGCCTGGCTTCAGGTTTCAACCGGAATCAGCCAATCAACCGGATTGGCTCAACCCGGGTTGAGGCAAAACCTTGGTTGAATCAACCACGATTGACACCCCCGTTGATTCAACCTCATTGATTCAACACCTCACAAATTTCCAACGCTGTCGTGCAGCTGCAGCATCAAGTGCTTCAGCCGGCACACCACACAGCGGGCTTCATTCTGCGGAATGCAGCCGTCAAACAACCAGCCACACTCGTGCTGCTCACATGTGTATGTGGATGTTCAAGGTGAACCTCTCAAATAACGTGGCCACGCGCAGGTGCACTACGTATACGCACTGCACAAGACTGCAACAATCTCTCTTTTAAAGACATTCATGTACACAGACTGAACAACAAAACGGCAACGTTGATATGACTCGCAAACATCAATTGATAAACAGACGGCGCATTGGCACCAGCAACTAGTACTATTAGTACGCAAATGTAGTAACGCATGCCAGCACAAATAGGTGTGCCTTGTAGCTGAGCACCACCAAAACCTGCCACCAATGTGCATGGCGTCCTTAGCAAGCTGATCTCGGCGAGAAGCGGCAAACATTCACACCACAACATTCTGCCAAGCCACCAGCTGCCAGACATACCCACTCGCCTCGCATACCCAACATAGTCAGCATGTTGCTCTGCCTCTTGATGTTTGTTTGCATTTCTGTTCTGTTTCCAGCAGGCAGCTAACACAACCAACCACGCATGCCACGGCCTCTGAACCCTCGCTCGCCTCACCCTGTCTCTTTCTTTTTCCACAGCAAGGCATACTCCCACCCTCTCTCCCGCCACCACAGCACCATCATCACTGACCTGTGTTTTTCTTCTATCACAGGCCATGCCCCCACCCGGCGACATGCAGCGCACCCAATGATCACCACCATGGCCATGAAGCGGAGCACCCGAAGCTTGCAGCATGCACATCACAAGTTGCCAGCGTTGCTTTCCGTGCTGGCCCTCAATGCATGCTGGAAGACACCCGGCGACATGCAGCGCACCCAATGATCACCATAATGAAGCAAAGCACCCAAAGCTTGCAGCATGCACATCACAAGTTGTCAGCGCTGCTTTCCGTGCTGGCCCTCAATGCATGCTGGAAGACACCCGGCGACATGCAGCGCACCCGATGATCACCATAGTGAAGCAAAGCACCCGAAGCTTGCAGCATGCACATCACAAGTTGCCAGCGTTGCTTTCCGTGCTGGCCCTCAATGCATGCTGGGAGACACATCACACTAAGCAACAGGGACTCGCCTGCTGGTGTGATTTGAGGTGCACCTTTCATGTGCCACCGATACAGATGCAGCAGCCGCTGATGCGGCAAACATCCACTAGGAAAACATCACCACCGTACTGCAATCTGTTTATGCCCACACTAAGGGCATTGCATGCTGTCTTCATGTCAGGTTCGATGTCTGGAGGAGGCAATGCACACAACAAAGTTGGTAAAACCTATGCCCATACAAACACAAAGATGCTGGGGCCAAGGGCCACAGCTATGCAGCATATGCGGGGAACAAACAGATTCTGCCGTTCAAACGCTACGCAGGCAGCACTGCAACCCAAATTTAGGCCGCGGGTGAATGCTCAGCCAAGTTGCCGTGCTCTGCGCCCACACAGTTGCTGGCGAAGGCTATGCAAGCTACAGTGCACATCACACTGTCAGGCAATGCCGCTGCTAGGGGCATCTTCTTGTCCTGAAGCAACACAGATGATAAAAACATTGCATATAAGGGCGCAACAGGTAGCTGCACTAGGTTTCCATGCTCCTTCCTGACACAAGGTGAGACTCAGTCGGCTGAGCGCAGCAGCCAACCTGCTCTTGCCTGCTTGCGCTCAACAAAAGCCGCTTCGCTCACTTCAAACACATGCGTTGTTGTTGATGCATTGCAGCATACTGGGCAACGGTACAGTCTGGCATCTGTGTGTCGCACATCACCTTGTGTGTCAGTGCCGCTGCCACCTGCCAGCCTTCAGCTGCAGCCTTGATATGGCCTTCAGGCTCCGAAGGTATAACACACTGCTATACCTTCCATCTGCTTCACATGCTAAAAAAACTCTAAGAACTCCATGTTAACTGCTGCAGGTAGGGGCGCCGCCCCTGGCCACACACACCCTCTCAGCCTGAACATGCCCAGGCGCTGCAGAGCGGCTTGGGCAGCCACTCCCTGATTTGCTCATTTAGTGAGTGTCTGGCACACACTTCCAGCAAAAGCGCATGATGTTTCGATTGTAAGTCAGCGCATATCGCTGAGATGATGTGTCTGCCATCATCCAGCATGACTAGTATGGCTGCCAATGTGTGCCTGTTCCAGCAACACCCTCGTCTCGCCCCTTCAAGGGAAGCACAATCCCCTGCCCTTGCAGGAAAGCGCACAGGTTCCTGCAGGTGTCTGGCTGTGCCGCCGTCATTGCCAGCCCACCTCGTCGAGCGCCTCACAAGCTGCAGCACAAAGCACCGAGCAGCAGCGCACAGGCGGGCAGAGTGTGGAGGCATTGCACGGCCACAGAGAACAGTGTGATGCAGACGCAGAAGCCAGCTGCTGCTGCTGCTGCTGCTGCTGCTGCTGCTGCTGCTGCTGCTGCTGCTGCTGCAAAACGTGCCACGTGCTGAGCAAACAAAAGAATATTTGGCACCACAAGCTTCATTTATCTTACACGTTGTGCAAACGTCTGCAGTAGTCAGCAATGAGCTGTGCAGTGCTGCCCAAAGCTTCACTACCCACATTTGATGCCAACCACCTGCTGCAGCTACAAATGGCACAGCCAAGCACTGCTGTTGCAAGTTATGGGCCGCCTGTATTGCCACAGCAGATTACGGCCATCACGCGTACCTGACAGAGCATCAGGCACGAAAGGATATGCGTTGACATGTGCCTCTGCTATCTGCTTGTAGGTGAGCACATTACACCACTGCAGCTCCTGGCAAAAGAACAGCAGCTTGATCTTGCCAGTGATGATGGCTAGCTGCTGTTCAATGTGCTGCTGTTCCTTGCTGTAAACCTGGAGACACCAGATGACAACAGACGCGATGATAGCAGCAGCAGCGCAGTGAGGTAGACGCCATCACAGCCGCCACAACGGCAGTTACATGCGCAGCATGTACAGCGCGCAGCTGTGCTCGCATACTGTTCAATGTTGCTGCTTGCCATGAAAACCGCTGTGTCTACCGGCATGTAGATGTGCTGCAAGTTGCATGCATCAGCAGCTCAGTGGGTGCAAGCAAACAGGACTCAAGGTTGCTCGTAAGCCAAAGACAAACACCAGACAGCACGTGTTCCGCAGCAGGACAACAATGGAAATCTCGTTCTTGAAATATGAAAGTATTTCAGTGCCATCTCACTGCCAGCAGTGGACTGATAGCTTGGTGTACGGCTGAATCCAGCCCTGCAGCTCAACTCACCGACAGCAACACCTCCTCTGCACGTGATGGGCTGCTGCTGCCACTGGCTCCTGGCCCGCCCCTGCTGCTGCCATCCGACTGCTCATGCACCAGCCCCGCTGATGTGGCGCCTCCTGGGGCTGAGGAAGCTGCTGCTGCAAACAAACTCAAACTGCTGCTGCCTGCAAGCTGAGGCTGGCAAGCGACTCCTGCTGCTGCTGCTGCTGCTGCTGCTGCAGCCGCCAGTGCTTCCACCATTGCAGATGACCCCAGGGGCTGGCTTCTGGCGAACAATTCGCCAAGTGGCCACCACACATCGCCTGCCGAGCTTGCTGCCAAGCCTTGCTTGCAGGGCAGCTCACAGCGCGCCTGCTGCTGCTGCTGCTGCTGCTGCTGCTGCGGCTGCCGTGCCTGACAGTTGCCGACACACGATGCGCTACACAGCGCGCCTGCTTGCGGCTGCCAGCTAGCCCCATCACCCTCTTGCGCAAGCTGCTGCTGCTGGTGGTGCAGCAGCTTGTCCCTCTGGTAGCCAAGCTGTTGCTGCTGCTGCTGCTGTTGAGCCGGATCATGACACAGAAGATGCAGCCGCTGCTGCTCCTGCAGCAGGTAAGCTCTGCAGCTCCAGCCCTCTGACCAAGTGCAGATGCTGCTGCTTGATGGTGATGCTGCAGTTGGATCCTCTGCACTGTTCAGTCCCAAGAACAGCAGCCGCTCAACCTCCTGCACTTCAGCCTCCATCTGCTGCATCTGCATGTTGCCGGCTGCTACAAAGTGGAGGCTGCATGTGCCCGGTGGCAGCAGATCGCAAGACTGCTGCTGCTGCTGCTGCTGCTGCTGCTGCTGCTGTGAGGGTGGCATGCGCGGAGTTTTGCAGCGGCGCTGGGCAGCCAGGTGCACCGGCAGCTGCACGGCCTGCACCTCAAACTGCTGCTGCCGCTGCCTCTGCTGCTGCTGCAGCTCTTCCAGCCTCACGCTCAGCCTGCGATGCTGCTCTGTCAGCTTGGCCTTGTCAGCGCGCACATGCTCCCAGCACAGCTTGAGTGCTGCCTTTTGATCTTCTGTCAGCTGCAGGCTCTGCGCCACAGGAAACCAGTAGCCTGCAGCAGGAGCAACAGCACATGCAAACTCAGCTGCTGCATCAGCAAAGCTTGATGTTTCAAATTTGGTGGCGCTTGCAGAAGAAGCTCGCTCACATAAACGATTGTGTGTGCATGCGGTAAGCACTGCACTCGCTATGGCTGGCAGATCGACAAGTCAGAGAAGAGCAGCACAGCACGTCCCACAAGAGGTTGAAGTCAAAGGCAGCACATTCAGTGGCACATGGCACACAGCAGAAGCCACCGCATCGCCCGACCAGGCTGGAATAACAAACAGCGACAGATACGCCAAACACACCCAGTTGGTCAACACTTCTAGCTGCTGCTGGACAAAGCGCCTGCACACCTTCTGGGTACTTTCTCATGCTGCATGGTCTCAAGGTTGACCAGCAGGTAGCTCAAGTTGCTTGCAGTAGGCCCCAGCAGCTGAGGAACCAAGATCCTTTATGACAGCTGATCTACCACTGCATGCAGCTGCTCCCTTGCCTGGCCAAGGCTTGTGGTTGGTGCGTCGCTGTTGTACTTGGGCAGCAGCAGCGCCATGCGATGCACAGCATTCTGGATGTAGTGCTGGCGCTCTGCGCAAGTCATCTGCAGCACTGCCAGAGTGTTTGCCGGGTCTGCGAGGGCCGTGCGCAGAATGCGTGTGCTGTAGGGTTCTTTGCCGCTGATGCTGCAGCAGCCCAGCTGCGCTGTGGTGGCCTGCACCAGCTGCTCCTTTGCTTCCAGTGCTTGCAGGACAGCCTGCGACAGAGCCCACAAACAATATATTGGTAGGTATAGGGTGTGAGATGCAGCAGCAGCGGCTGCTGCAGCAGCAGCGCAAGGGTTGTACGCTGCTGCTTCTGTACAGGCATGAAGCGAGGCATTGAAGCATGTAAGGCTGCAAGCGTCCTGCAAGCAGTGGCATTGTGCCATCTGCAGCACTGTGCGGCCGCGGCGGCTGTGCTGATGCCTGCTGTGTTTAATACCGCATATACACATTACAAATACAAAACAATCCGGCGACTAATGATGTGAGTTACGGCGCTCACTCAATCGGTGATTGAATGGCCACCTCAGGTGCTATGATGCCAACCTCCTACCTGTGCAGTTGTGTGGGTGATGAAGCTGCTGCCGTGTGATCCTGGATGTGTTGCGCCGTGAGCTGAGTCTGCGGTACCCACAACGAACAGGCTACCACTACTGCGTGTATTTTCTTCATCTGCTTGTACTTCCAGCACTGCCCTGGTTGCTGCCACGCTGCCCTCGATGCCCAGGATGCAGCTCTGCAATGCACGCTCCTTCTGCTTCAACCGATCATTTTCTGTCTCCAGAGCGCGCAACTGAGCTCTCCTCTTCTTCAAAACGGCCTCCAACTGCAGTACATGCTTGCTGCAAAGGGTCAATGGCAGCAGCAGGGAGGCAGCAGCGTGTTGAGTGATCTACATGCACAACGTAGCTCGAAGTAGCACGTGTTACACGTAATAAAAGTAAATATGCATGCTTGACAAGCACATGTGCACAGGCGGCCATAAGGCCACCTGCGCTTCCCGGCGTGGCAACCGGTGCGTCCGGTTACCAACAGTATTGGGTGGCACCTGCAAACAGTGTAAACGAGGTGCAATAGCACCAATAAACTATTGTTATGTCTCATACCTATAATGGTTGCCGCTCATGTTGTTCCAAGCACGTGCTGTAGCCCCAGTTCACGAAACAGGAAAAAGCTCAACCTCTTTACCTGCGAATCTGCGTGCAGATAGATCAAAATACATCATATCTGTCTCTGGCAGGGGATAGTACTGTAGAGATCGCGACTGGAGCTCGCCTAAGGGGTGTGCAGCAAGGTTAAGGGTGCAAGGTTGCGAGTTGCAGCTGTTGATGACTGTCACTGCGCGCGCGCACACCAGTGGGATCTGTTCAAAAAAACAACCACAATAATGTTTGATATTCTATCATGTACTGTACGGCTGAGGTTGGGGTTTGCTACGCTCTTCCTGCCCTTGCGTAACCAGCGGCAAACACGTTTCGTCCTTTGACACACCCGAATAGTATCGATTCGTCCTGATGTGCGTGTTCAGAACGGTTCGATCAGATAAATGTGTTTCCTTCTGCTGGAATCACCACCAGATCTGCCTCATGCCTCGAACCGGCTTGCAACGGTCGTGTGTTCTTGCGAGACCGCAGCGGCAACGTCATCAACGCTTTTGGCTGCAGGTGGCAAGAGCATTGGGAATTGTTCCCAAACAGCTTCAAAATTCACCACTATGGTAGCTGCGGCTGTTGTGAAACAACCTCTGCGAGCTTTTCGCAGCGGTCACCAGTGGGTGTCACCGTGACATGTCCCTAGGCCCCTGATCCTGAAGCTTAAGCGTTTTCGGGTCAAGGGTACAATGGTTGCAGCGACTTCTATAATTGCACGCAGCGCCATCGAAAAGCGAAAACAAGTCATTTATCGCACGTGTAATGCTTCTGTTTGTACGAATTGGCTCCACGTGCCTTTTTCCGGCTGTAATAGCCATTTTACGCTGTGGGTAAAATGTAAAGGCAAAGACCCTTAACTTCAGGTAAAGGGGGTAAGGGACATGCAGTGTCACACCCTGGGCTATCAAACCCAAGGGAACCCGTGTGGCGCACATTGCCACCCAGCTACAACCCAGTCAACGTGTCTCAGTGAGATTGCAGCTGGAATGTGAAGACTTTGCCATATGCCCCTCAAGGTAGGGGCCCGTGACGCTGCATGCCATTCCTTGTATGCATGCGCTGTATGCATATGCCAGGTGCTCATGCATGAGCATGAATGCACCCGAATGGCATCAACCAGACACCACCGCCAGCATCCTGTCGACCTGCTCAGCCGCCAGCAGTGCATCTGTTCCATTGTCCTGCAGGGCTGCAGCCTTCACACCCTTCAGTGCCTCCAGCTGCTCGCCAGCAGGGCTGCAACCCAGCAGCCGCCCCAGCCTCAGACCTCCCAGGCATGCCTGCCAGTTCTCCTGCTGCGCGCTGCTGATCGACAGCTGCATGCACCTGCCTGCCAGCGCTGTCCCAGACTGCAGGAAGCACAGCACAGCAGGAGCATGAGGGTGGCGGGGTTAGGGGTGAAGTTGGCATATACATGTGCTGGCTGCTGCTGAGTAGGCTGCAGCTTCAGACATGCACAGCTGCTGCACAGTCATGAGGCACGCTTCATGTAGGAACGCACAGCGCCAACTTTTTTCAGCCACAACATACTCCTTGGCAGTGCATGTAATATTGAAGCCAGCAGCTGATCCCCAGAAGGCATATGCCATGTGCTGCCTTCCCCACCTGTTTTTGACGTGCCACTGTTGTAACAAACGCCTGCAGCAGCGGCGGCAGGTGCCGCCCAGCGGCAAGGCGAGCCGCAGTTGTCCTGGCCGCTCCGCCCTTGGCCTTGGCAGCAGCAGCAGCAGGCTGCGCTGCTGTGCGCGTGTTTGGGTTCTGGTTCTCTGTAGAATGGCAGGTTGCACACAAGGAGTTCACATGTGCCGATTGACAACTGGCAAAGCTACCATCAAGAGCAGATACGAGCAACAGGAACAACCCAGAACCTCTATCAGCACAAAGTGCAGGTAACCATGCGTATGTCATCCGGTGCAGGTACACTTCCTGCTACTATGCCCCAATCAGAAGCACCAGGCCTGAGGCATCTCAGCCTGCAGGTGCAAGTGCCTGCAGCTGTCGACGGTGTCGTCAATTAACGGCCATGCTCTACATGCAGCTGTGCTTACGAGTGCCATGCGCCTCACCTGTGTCTGCATCCTCATCCTCATCCTCACTCTCCTGCTGCTGCTGCTGCGAGCCGTCCTGGCCTTCCGCAGTGTCCACGTCATCAGCCTGGGCAGCAGCAGCAGCCAGCAGCGGCAGCCACTGCTCCTCCTGCAGGCCGCCAGCACCGCCCAGCACCGGCACGTTGCGCATGCCGGCAGCAGCCCTGCCGCCTGCCTGCTGGTCTCCCAGCAGTGCTGACAGCAGCACAGGCAGGTCCTGCTTGAGGGCAGTGCCAGCTGCTGCCAGCGGGGAGGTGGCCAGTGCCTCCAGCCACAGCAGCAGCCATGCGCTGAGCCGCTGCTGCACGGCAGGGCTGCTGGGGGATGCCAGCAGTGCACGCAGCAGCTGCGTGTTGGCGCCCAATGCTCCTGCAAGGAGAGAGAGCAGGCGCAGGTGCACAGTGCAGCCCAGATGTTAGACACACACATGCATGCACACGGCTGTACGAGAGTGTGGGTTGTATGTGCAAAGCACGCATTTCACTTGGATAAACCTGCTTGGGCAGCAAGTTGTGGGTGACGCCCTTGGACCAAGTGTCATTCGCTTGCCTTCGCCCTGGCGGCTGTCTGAGTCTAGCATCCAGTTTGCTCACGCTTCAATGCATCTGCCGTGTCTTCTGCCTCCTCAGCTGCAGCGCTAACAGCCACCAAGCCCGCCAGCAGGCTGCAGCCGCACTCTGCTGCAGCAGCCGCAGCAGCAGCCACTGCTGCTTGAGCAGCCTGGCCGTCTGCGCCAGTGAGCAAGCGCAGCGCACACCAGACGTCCTTCAGCAGCCCCAGCAGCTGCTGGATGCAGGCCACCAGCTGACCGCTTTCTTCTGCATCAGAGTTGGCTGCTGCTTCTGCTGGTAGCTGCCGCAGCAGGTGGCAGCAGCTGGCCAGCTGCTGCAGGATGCTGACAGCACCTGCACGTGCAAGCAGCCAACAGCATGCAAGCTGTGTCGTAATGGGGCATGAAAAGCAAGAGCGTGCAGATGCTTGGCAGGCAGGTGGTGACTTGCACATGCTCGGCCAGCAGATGGCTCTGCAGCTGTGCCCAGGCAGACAGGTAGACAGCATGCCAGCCAAGGTGCTGCCCAATGCCAGCCACCTGCAACCGCTCTATCCACTCCAGCCCGGCTAGATAACCTGCTCGGAGTTGAGTCAGTAAGCGCACCCACCTTCAGCCAGTGTGGCAGGCTGCCCCTCAATGCCGCCAGCCAGCACATGCATGCCTGCACGCGCATGCAGCGCACCAAGCCTCAGCGCTGCCACAACCCCCTGCACTGCCTCATCAGCCTGCCCTGCTCCTGCAGCGCGGCGGATAGCTGTCTGCGCAGCCGCCGCTGCTGCGGCAGCCTCCTGCTGCACCAGCGGCATTGCGCGCTGCAGCAGCCCCTGCCTGCTCAGCAGCTGCCGGCCGCTGTCGCTGAGCAGCAGCAAGCTCATGCACGCCACCGCAGCACCCCTGCTGAGGCTGCACTCCTTCACTTCAGTGCAGCACCCGGGGCAGAACCAGTCGCCCTCTGGCACGCATGACAGCTGCGGCAGCAGGCAGCTGGTGTGGAAGCCAGCATCACAGCCGTCACACAGCAGCAGGCAGTCCTCTGGCTCACTCTGCCCACATGACCTGCAGGGGATGCTGTCCACATCCCCGTTGGCAGCTGCCTCTGCCTCCGCAGCGGCAGGTGCGGTAGCAGCGGGCTTGCTGGTGCTGTTGCAGCCCGGCCACTCCAAGCCCAGAGCAGCACAAAGCATCGCAGCAGCCTTAGTCCCAGTCGTGCCAGCTGCCAAGCATGCAAGCACTGCTGCTGCGTCCGCTGCAGCAGCTGCCAGCGCTGCGCTGCTGCCGGCTGCACCTGCTGCGTTGCCAGCACCAAACACTGCTGCTGCTGCAGCCGCTGCAGCGTCCAGCCCTTCTGGCAGTAGCTGCCCGGAGGCCAGCAGCTGCATCCTGCTGAGCAGCAGGTGGCGCGCTGCAGCCAGGCAGGGCAGTGCCTCAGCGATGCGCCACACACAGCGCTCTGCTATTGCACCTGGGCAGCCTGTCAGCAGCTGCTGCAGGGATGCCTCGCTGAACAGGCCCTGCACATCTTGCTCGTCGCCTGCGGCAACAGATGTGGCAGTAACCAGCCCTGAGCATACACTACAGGCTGTCTATAGCTGACTTGCTGGAGCAGGTGTAGGTGCAAATGCTGTTGGGCAGCTGTACAATGCCGAAGCAGTTGGGTTGCACCTACAGGCATCATACCCTGGAACTGTATGCGTAAGCGACAGGCAGCCGCTGCCAAAGAAGCAATCTGGATCATGCCAGGGCTGTCAGCGCCACTCACAGAGCTCGTGCTGCAGTGCCATGCCGATGCCAGCACAGATCTCAGCAAGGCCTGCCAGCAGCGCCTGCCAGCTGTCAACAGACTCCTCCTGCACGCCAACCGCCATCACATCGACCTCCTGCTCCTCCTCTGGCACCTCTGCATCAGCGCCAGCTGCTGCACTGCTGCCTGCAGCAGCGGCTGGTGCCGGAGCTTTCTTCCTCTTGCCGCGGCCGCCACGGCCTGCGTATACCGACAGAGATGCAGCGGCAGCCACAGCAGTGACTTGCACTCGAGCCATTTGGACGCGTGATGCGTAGTAAGCGATCAACACTATGAGGCACACCAGCATGTTGAACATCGCTCGGGAACAACCTGAAAGCACTGCATCTCGCGCCACCATGCCGACCCACCAGCTGCTGTGGATGGCCGCCCTTCTGTGCCATCAGCAGCTGCATCCCTGCCGCCCCCTGTCCCACGGTTGCGCTGCTTGCGTGGGGGGCTGCGCGCGTCTGGCACCGGCGGGTGCTGCAGCAGGTGGCTCATCAGGCAGCTGGCCAGCTGCAGGATGTCCTCCAGAGGCACCTGCACCTGGTGCGAGCCTGCGCAGGATGAGAAACATAGGCATGCACGGCAACAACAAAACGTTGCGCAGGTAAGGGCGACATCTGGGATCCCAAGTCACTGCTACTGCTGTGAATATGATGCAAGCCATTAGCCGCAGAGCGGATGCTCATTTACGTTTGCAGCCATGTTGGGTGCTGTGAGTGTTGCTTGCGCCCTCCCTACTATGTCATTTAGTCGAGGCTCCCCACCTTTGCCGCTGTCCATGTAGTGTATGAAGGGTGCCACCAGCATCCTGCAGAAGGACTGACCAGCAGCAGGATTCTCCTTGAGCAGCGCAGCAATGCGCGCCTGCAAGCACGGGTGCAACAGCAGCATGGACAAGCGTGCGTGGTGTGTTGTGGTCAGCATTGTGCGTACAGAAGTGTGTGTCTGCTGAGATGCAGCAGACGTGGTGCGACACGGCCGTGTTGTGCTTGTTGGACGTGACTTGAGCCAAGGGGCACGGTCGAGTCCAAGTTCCTTCGTGGGCAGTGGAGCGCCCTCCAGCCATACATGCATCAGCAACTAATCACTGGCAATTGTCTTCAGCTGTTCACTTCAACTGTTACTGTGCAGCAGGCAGCGCTCACCGCTCCCTCCTGAGGGTTTGGGAAGTAGCTGGGCACCAGCAGCTGGTGCAGCTTCTGCGCCACGCTGCTGCTGCCGGGCGCTGCTGCGCCTGCGCCCACCAGCTGCTCCAGCAGCACCTCCAGCGGCACAACCTCCCAGAAGTGCAGCCCGCGGCTCGTCCTGCAAGCAATCACATGCATGCAAATGTTGAAGAGACGATTTGTGTCTGGCATTGCAAACGTTGTGATGCCGTGTTGAGGCTTAGCTGACACACAGCATGCAAATGCTGCTCAGGCCTGCGCTTGACTTGTGGCGGGTGCTGCAATTACCAGTAGGTTATATATTGTGCTACTGTCTGCTTGCTGGTGCCAAGTAAGCATGCATCACACAAAGCGCTAAAGAGAGGGCAGCAACACCAGAGGTCACTCACGAGATGCACAGCAGCAGGTCTGCCATCGCCTCCCTCACACGGGGCGAGGGGTCCCACATCACAGGCGCCAGCTGTGGCAGGGCTTTCTGCAGGACATAAACAGCACAGCAGCAGCAGCGCTTCAACTTGATGCCAGCCCCATTCAGATTGGACACTGCAGTCGAGAAAACGTTGCACCCATTGGTAGAAGCAAGGCACACCTAGTAACGCAGCGAGTACTGGGCTGGCTACCACACCTAAGCGGATCAGTCAGAATGTCACTCACGCTGAGCACCGGCTGTGCGTGCTGGTTGTCCACCAGCAGCTGCAGCCCTTCCAGCACTGCCACACGCACGGCAGGCATCGCAGCATCGAACGCGAGCTGGCCTGCAGGACGCAAACGTCACAATGTGTGTTGGCCAGGACGTGGCTACCGCACATACGCTGAGCTACAAACAGCGGCCAGCAGCCAAACATCAGCTCCGCCGCAGCCATGCCAGCTGCAAGCAGCTGTGGCTGCGCATGAGCACAGTCTTAAGCTGCACTGGTGAAGCGGCGCGCAATTCATGTGATGATATCTTTCTATGTGTGTGCTTAGCCATGGCGCAGCTGCCCAGGCTCACTCGTCAAGCGCGACACAAAGCCGGCGGTGGTTGCACTAGGGATGATCTCCCAGTACAGGTTGAGCACTCCGCAAATGCCCTGCGCCGCCACCACGCGCACGCTGGGGCAGGCGTCGGTCAGGCCGTCCGACAGCGCCTGGAACTGGCGCACCAGCAGCTCGTCCTGCTCCTCCGTGGAAGCCTCGGGGTCCTGAGGGACGGCAGTGATAGGAGTGGCGGCAGCAGTGGCGGTGTCGGTGGTGTGATGAGATGAGAGTGCTTGGAAGAGACACGGGGTTGCGCTTGCAAACTTGCACAGTCAGGTGGTCAGGCGAGGGGGTGTGATAGTAGGAAGGAGCACAGACGCTGCGGCCGAATGGTTTGTGCAGTTGCATGGAGGCAGGGAGCTCAAACACCTTGGAAAGAGGTTACGTGCGGCACACTTGCTTGCAGCATGATTTGCCCCGCATCACTTACCAGCAGCGGGAAAGCATCCAGCAACAGCTCCAGCGCGTTGCGGCGCACGCCTGCATTGGCGGCTGACAGCGCCCTGAACAGGATCGGCTCGTACAGCCGCACAAGCATTGCGTCCACGCTGCCAGCGCCGCCCAGACGCTTGCAGCGATGCAGCTCGCCCAGCACGCGGCGGATGTTGGCCACCAGCGCCTGACCGGAGCCGTGCAGCGCTGCGTTCATGAGGTTCTGCAGCAGCAGATGCCGTGCCAGCAGGAGATGCTCTTGTCAGTGTGTGACCATCGGCGCCTGCACGTTGTAGTTCATCAGCTGCTAGCAATGCTGATGACGGGTCGCGTGTGCAGGCAGCCCAGACGGTACTTGATGAATTCAGCAACTGCTGCTGTGCTTCCACCTTGACGCTTGCGCTAGGTGGCTGTTGCTTCTGCTTTTCTGTGCTGTGGTCAGGTTCATTCTGCGCGCACACCTGGATGAGGTTGGTCTCGATCTCAGCCAGGCAGGGCCCCACAGCCTCCCTCCAGCCGCGCAGGATGACCTCACCATACGCATCCAGCACAGAGCGCCGCCCAGCAGGGATCTGCAGCATCATGCGGTGCAGTACATGTAATGCAGAGGGGTTCTGTGCAGACAGCGACAACTGCAGTAGATGCTGCAGAGGCATCCTGCACGCTAGTGCTGTGGATTGCACGGAGCACTTTCAATGGTGATGCACTATGGAGACTGCTCAGTTGCAGCTGCTGCTGTGATGGGTGCGCCTGCCACCGCTGCTGCTGCGTCCGCTGCTGCTGCATGATCTGCTGCTGCAGCTGACATGCCGCACCTGGTTGCGGATGACTGAGGTCATCTCCTGAACCATGCTGGGGTGCACTGTCAGCAGGCAGGCCAGGAACTTGCGGCCCTCTGGGCGCCTCACAAAGGCAGGGCAGATTGCAGCCTGAAGCAGCACAGTGCAGCAGGCACACAGAACACATGGGCACCAGAGCTCGTCGCCATCAGCGCAGCAGGAGCAGCAGCGACGACATGCAGTGTATGCAACCAAGCAGTACAGACAGAAGAAAGAAACATCAATCACGAACCACCGCGCGAGCACGCATTCAGAGCGCATAGCTCTCACAAGGTTGCTGCTGCGGTTGCAGTGCATGTGCATGTCGCGTGACCTGTCCGCAGTTCTGCTGCCGCTGCTGATGTTGCTGAGCAAAGCCATACCTGCAGCAGCATGCGCTTCATGTCGTTGATGGATGCATCCTCAAAATCCAGCAGCTCCAGTGCACCACGCATTGCGTGGCAGGCCTTCACATGCGCAGCCTTGCTGCTGCTGATGGCACGCAACTGCTCAGGCAGTGGTGTTGGCCACACACAGGCACATGAACAGCAGGTTCAGATCCTTGTTGATTCAATAGCAGAGCAGCAGCATGAGGATGCGCAGCACTTGCTGCAGCAGCTTTTCCTGAAGTGCACAGAGCATTCTTTGCCCTTAGCTAGATGGCCAGTCTGGAAACAGCTACATCTCTGATACACCACTTGTTGAGCCAGCAGCTGCAGCAAAACAGTCTGCTGTTATTGCAGCCACCCACCAGCAGGAAAGGCAGCGTCTGCGACACCAGGAACTCCCTGTTCTCTGCGCCGTACTGCCACCAGGTGCAGCACAGCTTTGCGACTGCGTCCTGCACATCTGGCCGCGCATCGCCCAGTTCCTGCAGACACAGCACAGCAGCAGCAAGCCGCAGTGAGCACGGCACTATGCTTGCAACAGCTCAGCTAAAGAAGGCTGGGAGCTACTGACATACTGCCGGCCACCATCGTGTATTAAGATGGCTGCACACAAGTGCATCTTGCACACAGTCCGCATTCCTGCTTGCAGATACCACCCTTGTCATGACGCAACAGGTGCTGTTGCGCGCTTCCAAAACATGGGGGGGTGTACAGGAAGACAATTGCATGTGTCACAAACAGCCTGTTGTTTAACAGTTGCTCACCAGCAGTGCATGGTCGTGCAGCATGATTGCTGCTGAGCACAGCGCGTCAGGAGGGTTGGCATGACACTCATGCAGCGCATCTGTGCAAAGCAGCGCTGCCAGCCGCAGCGCCGCCAGCGCAGCTTCCTGCATGCAGCACAACCAGGCAGCAGTGAGCAGGTGAATTCATGCTTTACTGAACTGCCAATGCTGCTGCGCACTATTCTGAGCTCACCGAGCAAGCACCTGGCCGACACATTGCAGACAGTGGGATGCATGAGCTGCCGCGCCAATGTCTGCCCCCGGCAGATAGGGCCGTGTGCTGTATGGCTGGCGTGGGCAGGGGTCACAGATACTGCACGTGCTCACCAGCGGCTCTGTCTTGGCTTCATCAAAGTCCTCCCCTTCCTCAGGCAGGCAGTCCTGCAGCTGCTCCAATGCTGCATTCACCTGGCGCAAACATGCAGCATTGCAACAGCACTGAACATGTGTTGTGGTTGCTGATGTCAGTTGCTGACATTCCCCTGATGTTGTTGCTTCGTCAAGGCACCGACCGCATGCACATAAGGGTGGCCACCTGTAAACCAGATGATGCATGTTGGAGATGTGTGAGTGCCGTACTACTTGCCTGGATCAGCAAGGCATCTGCAAACTGCACCAGCACAGCTCTGGTGCAGCTGCTGAGCTTTTCCTTCAGGTCATCAGAGTCCTGTGGGTGCAGTTCAGCTGCAAGTCAGCCACAGCCAGTCCAAACAGCTATGCTTTTAAGTTCAAAGCTGAGTGCGTACATATTTGCCGTGTGTACCAACGAAGGCAGCAACATCCAGGTCCTTCAACTTCTCTACGTCCATCACACCGCACAAGGTTCCCGACGTGGTTTCGAAGTTGCAGTTTCAACTATTCAATTAACTTTGATCGACATGCAAGGCGTTAGTATGATGCAGGGCGACAGAGGAACGCATGACCACCGCTGCACAACAATGGGAAGACGTCCGTGGTGCAACATGAGAAAACCGTATGTACATTAACCTTCAAACAATGTCAGACGCCCACTTCCGCATCCCGTGCGTGGCAGGCTTTTGAAAATGTAACAGCTGTTACTTGTACCTGGATGCAGGCGTGCACCAGGTGCACTGCAGTGATCCATCACTGGCTTGAAGCATCGGTGCTTGTTTATGAACGAGAAACGACAGCAGTAGCAGCAGCACACGCAGCGCATCAGGTACTACTTGGCACAATGATACGTGTTAAGCAGCTGCAGTGCACACTACCGGTATGGAAGTTCAACGGCAGGATCGCTGGAACCTGTCTGCAATTTTGAGATACTGCGGCCAGACAGGAGCTTGGGATGTAACGATGAGATGCAATGTGTGGATGTTGTTGTGCAGGATGCTGAGCACACCTCAGGCTGAAAACTTTGCCAGGGCTTGTGGTTTGACCCAGCCCAGATTGTCACAGGCAGGGTTATTGCTTTTAACTCAGCGCATCCCGCTGCAAACGTTCCAAAGACAATTGCCTACCTTTGCTGAATGATACTTTTGCTGGTCGTTTACATCACAGGCTCGTCGCCATCTGCAGCCTGTGGCAGTGCCTCGCTGTAGTCGCTGGGTCACTACGCCCGGAGTCTTGCACAAGGGCACTTTCGTGAATGCTGCAAGGTGATTTTCAGCAGCTTCGTGGTGGTGTCGATGCAGCAGCAGCAGCAGCAGCAGCAGCAGCAGCAGCAGCAGGAGTAGCAGCACCAGCAGCACCAGCAATAGCAGAAGCAATCATATACTTGCAACTGAAGCAGCATCGCCCTTGCCCTACCTGCTGCACGAACTAAATTGTCACCAGCAACAGCAGCTGGATATGTTTGTCCTTCATTGGGTCAAATAGCACACCACGTGCTCAACAGCTCATTTTGTCAGCAACGTATACCACATTGGCAGCAGCAGCAGCAGCAGCAGCAGCAGCAGCATTAGCGCCAGCAACATGAAACAAACCTGCCATTTTCGCTCTCGTTGTGTTTGCTTGCAGGGCTGCAGCAGTCTGTTCCACACTCCCTCTGGCTCCCGACCCGCGCTTGAACCCCCAGCACAGCAGCGGGAACAATCTTCTGTGGCTGCCAGCCTCTGTTGCATAGCACACAACAGCAGCAGCAAACAGAGCACAGCCACAGCTCCTCCAGTGCAGCGCGACGCATCACAGCAGCAGCAGCAGCAGCAGCAGCAGCAGCAGCGCAGCAGCAGCAGCAGCAGCAGCAGCAGCAGCAGCAACCAGGGGTACAAATGGGCACGGCAAGCGCAGTGGTGCGCAGTGGCCTTGGCGGGCTGGCTCTGGGTGGCATCTTGTACCTTGCAGGGGACACTGCCAGTGACCTCATGGTATACAACAGGCTGCACAGCCAGGCGATGCTGCTGGTGGCGGCAGACCCAGACATACCGCAGGTGGGCTGGGGTGCTGCAGCGGCCACGAGTGTGGCAGCAGCGCATCTTGCAAATGCTGTCTTGTGCTTTTTTTCTTGAAACACATTCCTTGATGCGATGTGCGCCGCAAACACGCAGGCTGATGCATGTGCAGCCGCGGCAGCAGCAGGCCTCCATGTGTAGCAGCAGGCCTCAATAGATGTGATCCACATGCAGCAACCCGCTTCCCCTTTTTCATCGAGTAGCTTGTGATGCACAATGCCATGTCTTTGCTCTGAGGTGGTTGGGTACTGCAAGCAGTACATAGCGCGGCGACACTGGTGTAAACACCGCTGTGCTCAAGCTATGGCATCCAGCGCACAACAGCTGCAGGGCATTCTGTTCACATTCATTTTCACTCAACACTGCATGCATGCCACTCGCCCAACATCTCTTGCCGGTGCTTGCCCCGCAGATTGTTGGCTACCCCTACACAACTGGCTCCTGGTATGATGCCACACTGGCTTTCAGTCATCGAGACAAAGTGGCGCACTGCACCTTCCAGCTGAAAGGCACAAAAGGCGTCACCGACATAGCAGTGAAAGCGGGCAGGCAGCCAGGCTACAAATCTAACGTGTTATATAACATACTGGGGCCTGGCACGTGGCAGGTGTTGAGCTGCCAGGCAATGGTGCCTAGTGAAGGAGGGCTGGTGCAGGCCAGGAGCCTGCTGCCAGAGCACAGGCAGGAGCAGCAGCAAGGGCAGGCAGGCCATGCAGCAGCAGCAGTAGCAGCAGCAGCTGGATGTCAGCCTTGCCAAGTGCAGCAGCAGCAGAAAGCAGGGCAAGCAAGCGGCAGCTGGTGGCGGCGGTTAGGGTGGCGCAAGCAGGCGCAGCAGCAGCAGCCTCCAGTGCAAGAGGGCTGACCAGGGCATGCAAAGCGTTTAGTAGTGCTCTTCTCTTCGAGAAAACAGGAATTCCTTTGTAACCCTTTGTTACTTGTATAATGTGACATTCAACTCTGCAATGTCGTGTGCGTAGACACAGTATTAGCTTTCAGGATCTGCAAATGACTGACACACGGAGTGATTGCAGTGGGATGTTGATGAGCAGGACCTCTCAGAAGGGGGGGACCTGAAGATGCAGAATCCTGTCACGCCATGCGAGTTTATGGAACATGCTGGTGGTGGTGGGCCACATCTCGCGTATGCAGCCCTTCAAAAAGCTTCAAACACTGCACCCTGAGGTGCTGTGTTATGGTGCCTGGGACCTGAACCCACCTAACACCTCTCCTGCCACTGTGATGACGCCTGTGCTGCATTCTAGTCCCCAATAGCTTGTTTTCATCATCAGGTGCTTCATTGAGTGGTTGAAATTAGTGAAGTCACGTTCACAAACACGCCTGTGCGAAGCGACAGTGCAGCAGGCCAGCAACAACCCTTTGCACCTGAGCGTGCAACCACTCGCCAGATCTGTTCACTGTACAACCTTTAGACTGCTCCGATTTGCTGGTGTAGCTGACACGCAGCAGCTATGAACCAAGGAGGAGGCATGGGTGGAGGGATGGGCGGTGGCGCAGGCATGGGCGGGATGAATCCGATGATGGCCATGAACCCCATGATGGGAATGAACCCAATGATGATGGGGATGGCAGACGGCATGGTGAGCGACCTGGGCAGCTCTTCAGACCTCGCGAGGTGTTGCCTGGAGTGATCCGCTCAGCTCCTGCCGCTGTGTACTCTGCCATTGAATGATCCAATATTTACGCAAGGTCTTCTTGCATCTCCTTCATGTAGCCCTTATCCCGGGCAGCAGTTTCCCGGCAGCCGGTGCCACCTCCTCACTCCTGTCGTCCTCCTGCTGTTCTGGTTCATTTGCAGGGCATGCCTGGCATGGGTATGATGCCAGGCATGGGTATGGGCATGGGTGGAATGGGCATGGGCCCGCCTGGAGGCATGGGCATGGGCCCTCCTAGCGGTGGCCCCATGGGTGGAGGTCCTATGGGTGGCGGTCCTATGGGTGGGGGACCCATGGGGGGTGGCGAGGGCCCCATGGGAGATGGCAAGTTCTACAAGACAAAGATCTGCCACAAGTGAGCTGCCTGCTGCCTGGCTGGGCAGCTTGGGATGTATGCAGGGGCCGTGGCAGAACAGCAGTAGCAGATGCCTCCCAGCAGCAGCTGGATGTCTTTGAGTCTGCCGTTCTCCTGTGTTGTGGGTTCTGTGCTCGGTGCACCGGGCAGCAGTGCTACCCAAACTGCTCCACATGGACCACTCACAGCACGAGCCCAGCACGCACCACTCACATACTTTGCCGCTGCATGCATACTTCACTGCCTGCATGCCGCAGGCACTGCGGATCATCACTCAACACAATTCTCTCAACGCGCCCGCTGCTGCACCTCTCTCTCTCCGCATCCGCGCAGGTTCATGGAGGGCAAGTGCAACTACGGCCCCACCTGCAAATACGCACACGGAGAGGTCGACCTGCGCGCAGGCGGCGGCGGCGGCCCCAGCCAGCCCCGCCCCACAGGCAGCGGCAAGATCATGACCCCACACGGCCCAGCCATGGGAGGGCCAGGCATGGCACCAGGCCCCATGGGGGGTGGTATGGGTGGCAGCATGGGCCCAGGGCCTATGGGTGGCCCAGGGCCGATGGGACCGAAGGCTTCTACAGGGGACAAGGGCCAGCACTTCCGCACGCGGCTGTGTGAGCAGTTTATGAAGGAGGGGCAGTGCAGATATGGCGCCGCCTGCACCTTTGCGCACGGGTGAGCTGCTGCGGCTGTGCGTGTGGCTGGCAGCGCGTGTTGTACTGACGTTGCACAGCGGTGGAGTTGGCAGCTGATGCTGTGTTGCTGCCTTGTGTGGCAGGTATAGGCGATGCTGCTTGTGGTTGTTTGCGCTGCTGTTTGCCACCGGCTGCGGTTGTCGTTTGTGTGCGTTGTAGCGTGCAGCCAGGGCTGATTCGTGCGTGCAGCTCCTGCAAAGGTGTGTTGTATTCGACTGCTGCTGTGGCTGCTGCCGCCTGCAGGCATCAAGAGCTGCGCGGCTTCCAAGCAGGCGGCGGCGGCGGCATGCAGAAGTGAGTTTGCATGCATAGCAGCTGCCAGTTCAGTTTGCTTGCAGGACGCACAGCTGGGCAGTGTTTGCAGCTGCGCACACCAGTGCAAGCAAAGCGACGTGTGTATTGCAAGGCAGTGCGCAGCTGTGCGGTTGTGGCACTTGCAGCAGCCCACTCAGCTTGAAATGCCGTTGTTGCTGTTGGCTGACTGCTGTTGTCCCGCTGCCTTTCTCATCTGCTTGTATTCATCCTCCGCTTCCCGCCTCCTCTCCTTTCCCTCTGCAGGGCCGGTGCCCGCCCAGCCATGAACGCAGGCGGCCAGCAAGGCGGCGCA
Organism: Tetradesmus obliquus; assembly: GCA_030272155.1. Lineage (NCBI taxonomy): Eukaryota > Viridiplantae > Chlorophyta > Chlorophyceae > Sphaeropleales > Scenedesmaceae > Tetradesmus > Tetradesmus obliquus. Next base: position 6,856,497 of record CP126193.1, on the reverse strand, counting down.
CAGAAGCGCTCGCTCGATGGCAGTGCAGGCGGCAACATGGCAGAGCAGCAGAAGCGCGCGAGGCTGCAGGAGGGCCCTGTAGTGCCGCCTGAGCAGGAGAGCTTGCCGCAGGAGGGCTCCAGCATGGACCTGGATGCACTCAAGCGGCGATTTGAGGCGCTGCAGCAGGAGGTGCGTTTGTGGTTTGTGTGTGGGAGGGGGGGGGGGGGGGAGGGTTCTGTGGCTCCAGGAAAATGAACTGTGCTGCGCCTCCAGGAAACCGGTATGTGCTGCGCGAGTGCTCGCGTACAGGTCTGTCGCCATTGTAATGGCTGTCATCCTTCTGCTGTGCCGGCTGCCGCCGTTCTTGCAGGCCAACTGCTTTGCGAGCCGACTGCGTTGCGAGTGATATTGGCCACGGCGTTACGCTCCTCACATCGTTCGGCACTCCTCCATAGGTTGCTGGTGCCGCGTCAGCTCATCCTGTGCTGTGCTGCCTGTCCTCCGTCATCTGTCCTGCAGGCCAACCGCTTTGCCCGCGATACCGGCCACAGCGTGGCGCTGTTCACTGTGGGCGGCATCTTCTCGGACATGGAGGACGCCACAGACTTTGCAGGGGAGGCCTACGTGCTCGACGTGAAGGACAAGAACAACAGCCCCGTGCAGCAGGGCCTCAAGGTGGCAGTGCTCAAATACGGCACTGGTGGAGTGTCAAAGCAGCTCACGACAAGGGGAGAGATTGTGAAGTTTGTGAGTGCGCGCGGCAGCAAGGCGATGCAGGAGCTGCACGCGATGAGCCGGGAGGAGCAGCACCAGGCCAGCGCGTGAGCTGCACGCGCGTGGTTTTGGGGTGGGTCTCAAGGGAGCTGCAGTGGGGTCCGGGTCACATCATGCAGGCTGCGGCAGCTGGTACATGTGCTCGCTGAGGCGATGGTGTGAGGCGAAGCATTGCTGTTGGCTGGAGTCGGCTGGGACAGATCCGCGGCGCACGTGCAGTTGAGCAACAGCTCCTGTGCAGTGCGCTGGGGGCGCTGTTTCGCATGGCATGTGTTGCTGCTGCTGTTTCAGCAGTGTTCGCTGCCATGTGAGCATCATTGGTCCCCACAAATTTATCAGGGTGCTTCTGTGTTCCTACTTTTGGGTGTGACATACTCGGATTCCGTTTGGTTTGCAGCTGGCAACCAAGTGCAGTTTTTTTGGGCACACTTTCCTTATTGCCAGGCCACCACAATGTCGCAGGCCGTGTGATTGCAAGTGCTTTAATGGTGATTGAGGCAGTTAAGCTACAGGTGTGCGAAGCATGCAGGTTGGCCTGCAGCAGTTGAAGCATGGGTTGGTGTGACCGGGAGAGTCACCTGAGTGTTGGGTGTGTGGCATCGAAGGTGCCTCACCGCGCATGTTGGTTAGAGGACAGAGTGCCAGTGCAGAGCGCTGGCAGTTGGTAGCAGGTGTTGGAGTTGCGCCTGAGCTTGCATGACAAGCGAGGCACTAAGTTGGCGCTAAAGTGTTTTGTAATCTCTTGTAATGGCTGTTTGTTTTGTATATGCAACATTGTAATGTGGAACTTGTTTGGGGTGAAAGGTCGTGACAGGCGCTGCTGACGACGGCCTGTGGCTGTTGCTGCCTGCAGCTGGTTTGCCTGCAGATGTATATCCGATCTGTATTCAGCTGGTGATAAGCTCGTACGCATGTATCTGCTCGTATGCTGAGGTGTAGTACGGTCAGCAAGTGGTACTGGCAGTATTATACGCTTTATAGGTATGCATGTTATACAGCAGCAGCACAACTTGGGGGTTTTCGTACACGTTACTTCTGCTCGTCTGCACCACAGGGGTTCAGCAGTATTGGTAGCATCCAGTCTTACAACACGTTGTCTGGTCATAACTTGTCATTGTCGTCCAGCTTACACTACACTGCTGGGTGCTGGGTGTTGCTTGAAAGCCATCTATATCAAACACTGGTGTATGCACTGTACCAGCAGCTGCCACGTTTTCACCGCACACACTGCACGGTGAAGGTGGTGGTTCACGACACTCACATGCTGCGCGTGTGCAGCTTTAACCTTGTGTTTCTCTGCCATAAACTCTGCTCAAGCCTGCAACACTTGGCATTTCACTGCATTTTCTTCTCATTCCTGTACAGCTTCAGCATGCACATGGTGGCTGTGTCGTGCTACTCATGTGCACTGCATACGTATACGCAGCTGCTGTTTTTCTCAACTGTGATGCTTGCAGGTCAGCCAGGTGAGTAGGTGCTGCTTTAGGGTTCGGCTCTGCTGGTTCATCATCATGAAAAGATGTGCTGCGTTGTTTAGTGGTGCAGGTTTAGTGGTGGTGTCTGTGCAATTGGAGGGTGCTGAAGGCCATCAGGCAGCATGCGTGGGCTTGCAGGCGAGGGGTTGCTTTGTCAGCAGTAAGACGTTTGGGGTTGTAGTAGGTGATATGAGGGGCCCGCCACTGGTGCGCCGCTGGTCCCTTTGGAATGCTTACCATTGTGATGCCTGTTCCTGCAACAACTGCTGTTTTAAACTGCCAAGTTGGCAGTTCTTCAGAGTGGGCCCACCCGGGTGGTGCGTAGGGTCTGCTGTGCTGGCTGTGCTGGCATCATAGTTGTCCTACTGGCAGCCATACAAGGGTGAGGAAACCATTTGTTTTATGCAGCCAACAGCCAACAACTGGTGAGGAGGGTGGTGGCTGTGTGCTGGCAACTTTTTTTTAAATGGTGTGGCAGCTGCTTTCTTTGATCAACTGCCTTTATTTCAGGCCCGTGGGATGGTACTGTTGCCGTGTTTCGGCTTTTCTTCACACTTGTCGACCAGCGTTGATCGCCTTAAACGCATTGTGTGGTCGTGGGCTGGCGCATCATCACCCGTTGTGGCGAATCTATCTCGTCACCTTTGACGAGCAGATATGGGTCGCGCTTTACAGTGCACCATGACTTGCTGCATCTTCAAATGCGCTGATTAGTCAACAAGACGATGCATATTTTCTTTGTGGTTGAAGGCATTGTATCACGCCGTGCTGGTATGCGCGTGCTCGTCGTTTTCTTAGCATGCCGGGCCGGTGGAACACGCATTTGTGAACAGTAGGAACTTCTGCACCTGCAGGTTCAAGTCAAGCGGCGTCGCATAGCCAATATATCACATGCTCCCTGCACTATGTTGTACTATGTGGGCGAGTTGTGATGGGTTATGCCCTGGATCATCCTGCAAGCCTTGTGTTCCAGCCCGCACGTCCGCGGACGCCAGTGCAGTGCAAGCAGTAATGCTGCAATTTTCAAACGCGGTGCAGATCACACGGTTGTAAGGCTGCTTCCCTTACACCTTTGATGTTCCTGTTCCCGCTTGTTGTCGTCTACCAGACGCAGTGCGTTGGCTTGCCACTTTGCTTGCCTGGCTCCTTGGCTGTGGTGTACTTGGCCTGTAGTCAGCTGTGAATGCCGCGCAGAATGACGCTGCTAGCATCAAGTGGACCTGCATACCGTGCGCTGCAGCACTGATTGTACACAGCAGCCTGGATGGCAGCTGCACTGCTGTGGGCAGCTGCACTGCTGGGCCCCAGCACTCAGCTTTTGTGTCGAATTCCAGCGCTCAGCATTGAATGAACGAAAGGCAGAGTCTGCGGCTTTGTGTGCAGCATGCAGCCGTGGCGGCAGTGTTGCGGCGCTGCTGGTACCAGCTCATTACAGGGGCGTGCCATGTTTCTTACTTTGTGTCCGTGCTGTCAGCCTTCAGTGCATTGCTCGAGCATTGCCGAGCTCGGCAGACAGAGCGCGCACGCATGCAACATAATGCTGGCGAATGACCAGCAGAAAGGTTTCAATGGCGTCTCAGGCGGTGCATTGGCTTTTCTGCCAGCTTATTTCAAGCCAGCTGTTTGCGGGTGAACTGGTAGCTTCGTGATGACGTCAATCCTTGGCACTTCAGTCTGGCCCTTTGATGGGGCCAGGCTTTGCCACCTCACATCTGCCCTGCAAGATTGCGTGCTGAAAGCAGTAGCACGTCTTCCACAGCAGTGCATGGAGGCCTGGCAGGGGCGGCCGACCCGTAGGACATCTTGCTCTTATGTGGCCTGGCAGGAGCAGCCGACCCATGGGGCACTTCGCTCCCATGTGGCCTGGCAGGAGGAGCCGGCTGTTGGGGCATTCATGCAGCCTGGCGCAGAATGGAGGCAGCAGCAGAGTCGTATGCAGTGATACATAACCACTCCGCAGCGCAGTGGGAAGTGTGGGCATGTTTCTGGTTGTGAGGCAGCAATCTGAGGCAGCAATGATGGTTGGTGGTGTTGTGCGTTGCCACTCGCCACGTTTGGTGCATGTACTGTTTATGCACTTGATTGGTTCGACGGGAGCAGCATGGCTGGCACAGTAGCGACCAGGTCCGCCAACAACAATTGCCGGTTGGTCGCATTGCATGTACTGTTCCAGCCAGTGAGGGTTTTTGGCGTTGGCTGGTTTTTCTCTCTCACGACGCTGCCATGATCAGATTTCTTTGTTGGAGCCGTTGTCTGAGCTGGTGGGGCTTCTTGGAGTTGGTATGGCTTTTCCATGTCCAAGATACTACCTTGATTATAGACTCCTTTATTGGGGCGGCTGGCACTGAGTGTTGGTCGGGTGTGTGCAGCATGCAATTGAGCTGTAGCACACCAAGGGGGTGTGGGGGTTCAACTCCCCCGCTTATTTTTTTGGTCCGGGCGCTGGGCACCTCCTGTATAGGGTGTTGTGACGTGTTCTGCTGGTGAGGCACTGCCTCCCGCTCCCGACAATTGGGCTTGCCCAATTGTGCTGTGGTAGCGAGCCAGTAGGATTCCGTCCCCCCTGGTACCCAAAAAAAATATCCTTGGCACTCACGCACGGCTGTGTCTATTTTTAAACATGGCTCCGCAGCCATGACAACCTTTTTCATACAATGCCATGATCCGACCACGTGACGTGGGTAGGCCCCAATATGAAGGCAGACGTTGTGATCGTCTACTTGGTTACACATTCAATCCTGGGTTCAAAAAGGCACAGCGAGCACAATCCTCAGTGCTTGCGGCAACCGCAACGCTTCTGAACACTCAATACTAGGTGACCACAAAAAATAACTAGGTGACTGTACAAAACTGTGCTCGACGCGCCAAGCATCTAGTGCCAGCAAGTTGAACTGGATGCAACGTGCATAGCTGACTTGCCCAAGGCATACTCCTACGGCAAGTAAAAACGGCTCAAGGTTGAGCACTTGATGGCCAGGCAAAAACCTGGTCAGTCACACGGCTGTGACATGCACCCAGCACTCAGACCAGCACCTGCACCAGCCTGTCATGAGTTGTGCCCAAGCAGAAAAAACAGGGAAATCCTGCAGGAAAAACCTGTAGGGGCAGCGGAAGCTGTGCCCAAATAGCCTGCAAACAGCTGCAGCTGTCCAGTAATAGTGGTACCTGTAGCAGTGTAAGTAGAATGCTGCTGCACCGGCACTCACAGCGATGCACAGCCAACACTGAAAGGCTGTGGTTGCCTCTCGTCAATCGTAGAGCCCAAAAGTGCACATGCACGAGTTCTGCAAAAGGTACCTCAAACATGCAGGCCTCCACTTACTTTATGCAATTCATGCCACGACACACAAACAGAGGCCTGCACGGCACGTGTGAGCTTGATAAGATGCTTAGTGGTGGTCCCAAGTCTGCAGGCAACTCACACCTGCTTGCCTGTACAGGCCCCAAAAACGGTCTGGCCACTCCATGTGCTGTTGACTGGGGTGGGAAAACATTGATACCCCAAAAAGCCCCCTGCCCCCCTGCCCCTGCTCATGCGTTCAAACGCTCTGCAGCTGCGCGCAACTCCTGCATCTCACCCATGCTTCACACACCACGCAGCAATGCATGCATGCTGTCCGTCGTCTCATTCGTATCCAGTCAACTGCAAACCACAACTCTGGTCAAAATGGTCAAACATGGAAAACTCTCTGCGTTTCCCTGCACAACATTGGCAGGCATCATTGTGTAGCGTCGGCACCAAACTTCAAACTCACGCAGCTGCCATTGACACAGCAGTCTGCAGAGCCTCACCAACTGCAGGAACTCCAAGCATTGCAGCGCTCAGCACATGCACAGCAGCACACGCAAGCACACCGTTAGCAAGCGCAACACCCCCAGCAGGCTGGCCCTGCGATACAGCAGCAGCACCAATGCCACCCGCAGTGCACCCTGCTGCAATGCCAGCTGCAGCCTCGTTTCCTGCAAGCAGCTTGATCAGGCTGCTGCCGAGCACAACTGTGACAGCTGCCTGCAGCAGCACAGCGATTGCAGCGAGCTCTGGGGAGGCTCCGACGCTGCTTGCCACAGCTGGCGCCAGGTTGGTAGGTATGCCGCGAGTCACAAAGGCCTTGCACCACACTGCAGCAGCGAAGGACAGGAAGGATAGCGGAGGACAGGGCAGTGAGCATGAGTGCATGGTGAAGTATGCAGGGTTGATGTGCACCGGTAGAAGCTCACAAGTGAGTCTATGTGTATTGGCTCGTGTCAGCCGCCTTATTGACAAGAGTAAGCTGTAGATATGCACTATGACAGATGATGCAGTGCGACAAATCTAACATAACATATTCAGCATGTTGCTGCAGCTGCTTATTGCTGCTGCTACAAGCTGCAGCAACTGTCGAGCCATGACAGCATCTCACCCGCAGTCAGCGGCACCAGGTGTGTTGCGCCCACAGTGCTCATCACGTTGAAGGCTGCAGCGGCAACGGCTGTCAGCGCAACAGCTGGCATGCTGATGCTGCGGCGCTGCTTGTAGATGACAACACCTAGGCCTGTGAGTGCCATGCCCACCACAGCAGTCAGCAGCTCCCCTGCGCCAGCACCCTGCAGCAGAACACACGTTTGCAGGAACAGGTGTGAACTCACAGCCTTCGACAAACTACGCAGCATCATTAAGCGCATGGATAAGAGCAGCGCTGGCTGCTCGAGTTGAGAGGAAAACGGCGGCAGCCGAGTCAGGAGCGGCAGGGGTGCTTGCGCAAGCGCACCAGAGTGTTTGGCATCTGCTGCACAGTGCAACTGCACGCCGTAGCGCAGCCCAACCCACCTGCCCAAAGAAGGCGTCCATAGCAGCAGCATAGCCCCACCCCATCAGCTTGCCATGCCAAAACACGCCAGCGTTTGCAGCAGCAGCGCCAAGCAGCATGGGGTTGAAACCCACAGCCCTGCCGGCCAGGAAGCCAAACAGGCTCCACGCAAGGCCCACTGGCACTGTCATGAGTTGACCAAACGCGGTTGGGTCAAACTTGGTCAACACCAACGGCCCAACTGCCGCAAAGGCAGTGACAGCTAGCAGAGCTGTCTGCTGGCTGCTGCCCTTGGCAGCTGCGGTGCTGGTTGTGAGCAGGGTGTCTGGTGCTGCAGGCTTTTTGGTGAGCAGTGAGGCAAACAGCGCTGCAAACAGCAGGCTCGCCGCTGTTCCTGCAAGCGAAGCTCCCAGGAGGCCTGGGATGTCTGTGCCTGCATGCATGACAGGTGTCGAGCACATACAAAATGTTCAGTGTGATGTGATTTTCAGCAGTTGAGCTGCAGGCGGTTCTGTTGAGAGCCATCGACCTCATGTGTGTGACAAGTGTGACCAGCACCACGCAGGGAACACAAGCAAAATGTGCACTGGGTCTTGCATCATGTTTGGCACACAGGAGTCGCATGCAACACGACTTCAATCTGTTGGGTGTCTTAGCTTGCACATCTGTGGGCTGTCAGAGGTCAAGACCATGTGCTGACACCATCGTACACATGCTTGATGACAGAGCACGCACTGAAGGTCCACACAGACCACATGGAGCACGACTGTGGACGGATCACAGGTGTCTACTCTTCTGTGAACTGCGCTGACTCGAGCACATCATCCGCACTCACCCTGCAGCAGCGACGGCACCACTGCCAGCGCCGGCACGTAGAACAGCGGCAGCATGCCAGCAGTCCAGCTTAGGTAGGAGTCGTAGAACTGCACCAGCGGCTCTGCGCCAGCCTCGCCCACTACTGCCAGAAGCGCTGCCACACCCAACATGCCTCCCAGAGCGCCTGGCAGCGCGAGCCCCGCCTGCAAGCAGATGCAGAAGTGGGCAGAACATCATTGTTGACAGGCTTACACAACATACAGAGAGGCCTGGGCCTGGGTAGCAGTGTGTGGCTGTGGCAGCAGCCGGCATGCAGGGTTCCATGCACCGCAGGCAGGCTTGCAGACATTGCACACACAGCGACAGCTGACCCGTGTATGTAAGGCAGGTGAGCCCTTATAACACGTGTTATAACGTACCATGGTCAGGTACACAGGCTGTGTAACACAGCGCAGCTGCGCCACAGTCCTGAGCGTCTTTCCCATCAGCACCACAAGCACTTGCAGAGTCAGCATATCACCAATCAATTGCTTGACCAGCAGCTTACCCGCTCCAAACCCATGCCTGCTCCTGACTTCACCAGCTGCAGCGCCCCCACACCAACAGCTGCTTTGAACGCCCACGCAGCCAGCTGCCCTGCAGCAATCGCCTCCTCCAGCCCATCTGCTGCAGCTGCTGCACGCTCCTTGCGCGCAGCAGCAATGGCAGTTGCCAGCTGTGAAGCCAGCTCATCTTCGCTCATGCTTATGCTGGCGCTTGCTGAGGCATTCTGGCTCTGGGACAGCGAGTCCAGCAGGCAGGAGCGAAGCTCGCCTGCAATGCTGCTCTGCATGCTTGTCAGCAGCTGCAGTGGGCATGCAGCAGGCAGTGCAAGAGGCATCAGGCAGAGGGTTAGGCAGCAAGGACAGCTACAAGCAGAGGTTTGCTGGCGACAGACACAGCATGACTGTGTCGCATCCTGCAAGCATTTGCAGCAGCCCCGCACGCCAGGCATGCTGACAATGCTTGAACACAAGCTCCTGCGATCGCAAGCTGTCCTGCCTACACACGCTTGCCACAAAGACACACAACATACAAGCAAGTGCATCCTTGCTCCAGGTGCACCTTGCCTTCGCTTAGCACCGCCAAGCGTGCCTCACCTCATCCAACGCAGCAGTAGGCTTGACCTGCCCTGCCTCCACCCTGCCTGCAAGCTGACGCACCCTGGTCTCAACATTGTCGCGCAGCAGCTGCAGCGATGCCGCAGCAGCAGCGCCCGCCTCACCACCACCAGAGCTTGCAAGCATCTCTCGCTGCAGCTCTGCCAACTGCCCCTCCACCTCCCCTGCTGCTCCTGTCAGGATGCGTGCCGCTGCCTTGCGGCCTGACTCGCTGTCACCGCCAGCTGTCGTAGCTGCCAGCGCCTGTTTGAATTCAGGCAGGCGCGTCTGCAGGGATGCAGCAGTGGCTTCAGCTGCTGCAAAGCCCTTAGCTGCTGCTCGCACCACTTGATCCTTGCGCGCGCCAGCAATAGCAGTTGTCAGCTGTGCTGACAGCTCATCATCGCTCATGCTCATGCTAGCGCTTGCAGAAGCGCTCTGGCTCTGTGAGAGGGACTCCAGCAGGCAGGAACGCAGCTCGCCTGTAATGCTGCCCTGCAGGCTCGTCAGCAGCTGCAGTGGGCAAAAAGCAAGCAGCGAGTTTACACCAGGCAGGAGGCGGGGAAAGAGCCGTGAGTGGAATGTTGCTAGTCTCATGCCATACACAGCACGTTTGAAATGGACTCTGCGCAACTGCTGGAGGCAATTCAGGCAAGCCAGGCTGCTTGTGCAATAGCTGCTGCTGTTGAAAACTGCCTGCCTGCCACAAGCTAGCTACAAAGACACACTCATACAGTACAAGCACCCTTGCTCTAGCAGCGATCGGCCATGCACACACAACCAGCCTCCCCTTCCCACTGAAGCGCCGAGCATGCCTCACCTCATCCAACGCAGCAGTAGGCTTGACCTGCCCTGCCTCCACCCTTCCTGCAAGCTGACGCACCCTGGTCTCAACACTGTCGCGCAGCAGCTGCAGCGACGCCGCAGCAGCAGCACCTGTCTCGCCACCGCCAGAGCGTGCAAGCATCTCTGCCTGCAGCTCTGCCAACTGCCCCTCCACCTCCCCTGCTGCTCCTGTCAGGATGCGTGCCGCTGCCTTGCGGCCTGCCTCACTATCACCGCCAGATGCTGTAGCTGCCAGCGCCTCTTTGAAATCAGGCAGGCGCGTCTGCAGGGATGCAGCAGCGGCCTCAGCTGCTGCAAAGCCCTTTGCTGCTGCACGAACCACCTGGCTCTGGCTAGAGGCATCTTGCAGGACAAGCTCCAGCTCATCCACACTGGCCACCACAATTGCACTGTCCTGCAAGCCAGCTGCTGACACACCAGATGCACTGGCTGCAAAGCCAGATGGCGCACGAGGTGCAGCAGCGCCTGCTCCACGCGTCGCTGCAGCACCTGCCTGCTGCTGCTTGCCCTGCGCAGCCAGCTCACTGGAGACATCAGCAGCCAACTGCCGCAGCAAGCTGCTCAGGTACTGAACAGCGCGCTCGCCGCTGATGTCCTGCTGCGCTGCTGCCTCAGCCACCATGCGCGCACCCGACACTGCATCTTTCCTGCAGCGCTGCAGCGCCGCCTGCAGAGAGGAGCTGGCGCCACCAGCAGCAGAGCCAGACGCTGCTCCTGCAGCCACGCTGTCTTCGATAGCCCCCAGGGCATCAGAGAACTGGCCTAACAGTGCTTTGACTGCCTCGCTTGTGGTGGTGCTGCCTGATGCAGCCTGCAGCTGCAGCTGGCCTGCCTTGGCACGCAGGCTGGTGACCTGGGCATCAAGAGCCACAGCCAGTGCCTGCAGGACAGCGACAATGACACAATGTGGAGCATATGCTGAACAAATTAAGATAACGACGAATTGACCAGCGGGAACAAAGGCAGGTTCGGCAAGCAGGCTGCTGGTGTTTCTGCACCGCCAGCACTAGCAGCAGCTCAGTGTCATGATCGTGTCCTATTGTCGGAAGACTAACAGCTTAGCAAGGAGGAAGGCGCTTGCAGCTGGTCACAGCATGTGCACTGTTTGGAAGGTCGGCTGCACAACTGTTGCAGGGAGTAAAAGTATCATATGTCCAGCAAGCCTGGCTTTTCATCGCCTCTTAAGTGGCATGCAGCGCACCTCGACATCTGTTGCGCTGTCCACCATAGCCATGCCCTTCTCAGCAATCACTGCAGCAGCAGCTGCAGTCGCCTCCAGCGCAGCAGCAGCTGCGTCGTTCACAGCTGCTGCAGCGGGTGACCCAGCAGCAGCTGTCGCTGTCGTTGTTGCTTTGGTGGTTGCAGCAGGCTTGGCTGTGTCTGTCTTTGCTGCTTTTGCTGTCTCTGCCACCTTTGACGCGGCCCCCGTCATTGCAGCCATCGCTGCCTTGGCAGCCTGGCCAGCGGTTTGACCAGAGGTTTGACCTGCAGTGTGGCCAGCTGTCTTTGCAGCCTTTGGGGTCAGCAGGTGCTGCACCTCCTGCAGCATTGCCCGGGCAATCTCAACCACCTCTTCTGCTGCATGCTCAGCAGTAACAATGCCCTGCTTGGCATCACTGCGCAGCTTCTGCGCCTTGGCTACTGCTGCATCAAGCGCCGCATGTGCTGCATCAGCAGCGTGCTTGTCACCTCCTGCAAGGGTGCTGACAACCTTGCGAGCATCGGCGCCAATCACATGCACCACCTGCATGCAAGCAACACTGTTTTGTCTGAAATGATGCCCCCTGGTGTCATGAACTTCTATAAATGCAGCTGCCGGCACGTCATCAAGCCTCTGGTACCTTGATCAACTGGCATGGCAGCACAACAGCACACAACACGCAAACGTTTCTGCAGCATGCAGGGGTCTGCAGCAGCAGCTCACCTCATCCACCATGGCTTCCACATTCTTCTCGCCCTTGAGCAGCTGCTGCTTCAGCCCCGCCACCCTGCCTTCAAGCCCTCCGAAGGCCTGCGTCACTGCTGCAGAAGCATCTCCAAGCATATCCTGCAAGTTGGCAGCAGCGGCCTCCACAGCATCCGCTGCCTGGTGCACCTTGGATGCGATGTCTGTCACGTCAGGCACATCTCGCTCCTGCAAGCATAGCACGGAGATGAAGCCAAACGGGCAACAGCGCAGTTCACTCGTGATTATGTTGAGGCAGATGTGCAGTCTGAGAGCAACAGCAGCAGGCGCGGATGTGTACAAGCACATGTGCAAGCATACACAAAGCGAATGCAGCAGCAACTGCATATCTACACCATCCTCTACACTGCTAGTGCACCGCTGTCATTGTGTATTTGCAGCTTGCAAGCTACCTGCAGCTGTGCAGCGCGCCTCCTGGGCCCGTCCCTGGCACCCTCAGTGATGTCCTCAAAGAAGTCCAGCAACGACTGAGTGACCGGGTTGCTGCTGCCTGGCTTCGTCCCTGCAACAGATGAAGAAGTCGTTGGCCAGATGCTTGCATACGCATGCTGCTGCAGTTCACGTGTCTGGCCCAGTGGGCTACTCCTGCTGCTGATGCTGCTGTTCGCACGGGCATATGCCAAGGCTTGCGTGCTTTACTTGCAAATGAAACGAGCGCTACAAGCTACAAACTTCAAGTTTGCTAAGCTCACCTGTGGCTCGGACGACGCAGATCCTGCGCGTAGAGCTGCATAGCCTGGCCAGGGGCTTGCAGGCACCTGGCGCTCTGCTTAGCTGCATGCTGTGTCGTAAGCAATTCACCGTAGTTTGTAATAGTTTAAGCGCCAATGAGCGTGCTTTCTTAGGCTACTCCAGCCCGTTAGCCCAACAGAGACTCCGAGAGATGCGACGACCACCAGCAACCGAAGCAGAGCAGATCCTGACAAGAAAGCCTTTCTTTATGTTGCTTTGGTCCTAGAAATGCGGTTGTGCTTGCTTCTGGTCGTACCGTGTCAGAACTGTTAGCCTAGAACTCAATTGTCGTGTCAGCCTTGCAGCGTGGTATACGGCGTGCACCACCTTGTCAGTAATTCAACGGCAGTTCACGCCTGTTACTGGAACCGCGAACAGCGGCGAGCTTCTGCCGCTGTGTTTGAGGCATTTGCCGGTAAGCATTGGACTGGGTGGGCAGGTGCTGCTGCAGGCAGCAAGAACTGCAGCAGCTGCCCAGCTGACCAAGTGATCTAATCGTTGCCGAAATACGCTTCCCAATACCAATATAGCAATGACCAGTAAGAGCTGCTGCCCTATGAGATAGTAGGTACCGTGCAAGTGTTGCTGTGCCACAGCCAAGCAGTGCATGCTGATCATTTGCGCCAATCATAGTCCGCATACTGCTCTGCATACCCCATCATGTGCGCAACCAATGGCCGGTGTCAGGATGTGTAGTCCACAGATGCTGCGTGTCACACATAAAAAATGCAGTACGTTGTGTTACACTGGAACAAAGCAGCTTCCAAACCAACTGCAACACAGCTGCAACTGACCACCAAGCAACACCACAACGCCTCCAGATTTGATTGGCCAATACGCAGCATATGCACTGTAGCTGTACATTGTTGTCGACACCTTCAGCTCAGCAGCAAGTTGGAGCCGCAAGCTACATGCTGAGCTGTGAGCAGCCGCTGCTCTTGTCAAACACTCTGCAGAGCGGCTCTGCTGCTGAGTAGGCCACATCAGCGGCCGGCCAGCAACACAAGCCTTGCCAAAACCAAAATCATGGGCTCAGCAAAGCACACTGCGAAATGCAGCACCAAGCACAACACTCGGCAACGGCCTAGCGCCATGCACTAGTCAGACGCATGCTACTCAGCCATACAGCAGAGCTACATCGTCACCGCATTACAACGCCACTGGCCGACGGCCCTCTACTTGCGCTGCTTGCGCGCGGTGTCCACCTTCTTGGCGGAGCAGCCCAGCAGCGGGGCCCCAATCGCCACCAGCAGTGAGCCCAGGCCCAGCAGGATCTTGTGGCGGTTGTACTCGTCATCATCGATCCAGTCCTCTGCAGAATTGCATCAAGACAGCAGGGACATGGCAGCAGCACGATGCAGTGCGGCAGGTGCAGGCGTTGGTCAGCGCTGTGTGGCGGTTGTACTGGTCATCGTTGATCCAGTCCTCTGCAGGGTTGCATCAAGACAGCAGGGAAATTGCAGTGGTCAGGGTGAGGCACAAGAGCAGCCGCAGGCAATGGTGAACGCGTGTGCGGCAATGTACTAGTCATGATGCTCCAGTCCTGTGCATGGGTTCAAAGGGCTGCAGAAAATGTGGTGGTACGGACCGCATGAAGCAGGGCAGCAGCAGCAGCAGCAGCAACAACTTGACTAGCTGTGAATTGCTGTCCATATGTGCCTGCCTCCCATTGAATAGGAGGCAGGCACAGATGGACAGCAGTTCACAGCAGAGTGAGCAACCCAGCATCATCACAAGCAAGACAGGAAATACATGTGCTGCACATGCAGCAGGATTTGCGCACAGGGCAGTGCAAAGCAGCAGCCACAGGCCGCGGCATGTACGCACACCACCCTGCACTTCGCAAGCTGCCAAGTCATGACACCACTCAAGCATGCAGAAGAGCCAGCAAGTTGCAGAACCTACTAGGCGTGCATGCCTAAAAGCAGCAGTGCCAATGGTGGGTGACTTACACTTGATGTGTGTTGACCAGAGATTACAAGATACAAGATTACAAGAGATTGTGTAAGCAAGGATCACATTATCACTGCCCTCCAGCAATGCACATGTACACCCATGAATGTCAAGTGATTGCTGACCAGCATGTGACTGCAGCAAAGCAGGGCTGTGTGTACGTATGCCCCGAACAAGATGCCACTGGTACTTGGCTGCTTCAATCAGCTGCATGCTACAGCAGCTTTAAACAGCAGCCAAGTACCAGTTGATCTGTGCTGCTCCTTTCTGCGAGCAACTCTGCCTGTGCGCAATCAGCCATGTGCACTCACCGCCCTTCACAGACTTCTTCACGGCCTTGTCAACGTTTGCCATCTCTTCGACTGTAGGAGCAGCAGGTGCCTCTGTAGGAGCTGTGGGTGCAGGCTCTGCAGTACAGCAGCAGATGCAGCAGCAGCACCAGCAGCGGTTAGTCCAAGGAAAGCATAGCAGCAGCTGGGTCAGCTGCTGCGCCCTAACGTTGATGCTGGCTAAGCCTTATGAAGTTTTGCTCCAGCCGAGGTAGCAATGGGCATCCAGGAAGTCTGCCAGGCTCGATTGGACCAGATCAGCCTCGTGTGGTTCCGCTGAGTGATGGCGGTACGCAGACGGTGCTGTGCCACTATTGCTGCAGGTAATTCAGTTGATAATTTAAATGGGAACGAAGCAAGCATCCATGCGGATCGTCCTGGGCTGGCAGGTTGATGCAGCTGCACGTCTGCAACACCGAGACATGCATTTTGCGAAGACGAATCCATGCACCCAGCTGAGCTGCTAATAACCCACAATGGCTGGTAGTAGACGCAGCGAGGCAAGCTGCACTTGTGCTGAGCGTCTCTGCTGAGCTGATCCTCGTCACACCGATACTGATCTGAGCTGCTGGCGCACGAAGCAATGCATCAGGCCTGAAACACCATTGAAAGGATGAACATTTGCTGCTTTTATCACCTCAATGGTCCTCGGACAGACGTGGCTCACCTGTTGACTTGATGGGTGTCGGGAGGCAGTGCAGATCAATTCACGTGTAGCCGAGATGAGGAGAATGAATGCTTCGTATGTTAGCTGCGCACAAGTTATGCCGTGTGCGTGTTAGGGTGGATGGAACCTTGCACTCCCAGGTTATGACGAGTGGCTTCCTGGGCAGTTGCCGAGCGTCTGAGCGATTCCTGCAGTTCTGCGTGTTGCTGCTATTGCTATTGCTGTACATCGTTCTACGAAGGTCAGGAAGATAGCTGTGTAGTTGGTCGCAGGCTGCCCAAATGCAGCTGTTGACCGCCAGCAGACAGATTTTCTGCTTGTTACCTGAGCAACAGACCAACTGATACTGGAGCCAGACCAAAAAGAGCAATCCAAGCCCTGCAACGGTCTTGCTCCCATCAATGCCACTCCCTTCCCACCCTGCCCTGCACTCGCCCTTCCACAACCCTTGTTCCCCCACCCCTCAAGCGTCCTATCATTGAAGCCAGGCCAAACACCTACTGAAGCAGTACTGCAGTACTAGTACTTGGCTGCTCCAAGCGCACCAACACACCAACATTGCATTCCAAAAGTGAGCACATACGTGGGTGCCATATAGGCTCCACACGCATCTTGAGCTTTGCTGAGTTAGCACCCTTGGCAACTGCTGCAGCCAGCAACCCTGGACGAGGTTGCAGCCGCTACATTACAAGGTGCTGCTGTGCTTTGGTGGCAGCCTGGCTGTGCAGCTGCTGCAGTCGCCCACCCTGCCCACCACCAGCCCTGCCGCTGCAACTTCAGCTGGCCCCAGCTGCTCCTGGGGTTGACACCAGCATGCCTCAGCTGTCGCTGCACCAGGCTGCTGCTGCTGCTTGGCTGAGGCGTAACCAACAGCGCCCCAGCTGCTGGCATCCAGCTAGTCACAGGTCGCTGCTGTCTTTGCCAAGCCGCTGCTTCTGCACTGCTAGTGCTGACACGGCACACCCCAGCAGCTAGCTCCAGCATGCCACTGCTGCTGCTGCTGCTGCTGCCGCCGACAGCCACAGGGCTGCTGCTGCTGCTGCTGCGCTGCTGGCGCTTACACGATGCCTGCAGGCAGCCGCACAATGCCAGAGCCCTCTGCGTAGCTCTTGACATAGTAGAAGCTGCAGGCAGGCAGGCAAGGCAGGCAGGGAGCTGTGAGGTGGCAGCAGAAACAGGACATACGTTCGTTCTTTACAAAAGCGCAGCAGCAAGGGCTGGCATCTGCTGCATGGGAAAAGCTCCTGCATGCCATGGTTGCTGCACGTGATCGAAACACCCTTGCATGCAGCCCTGCCACATCCCGATTATGCACACACCGAAGACGCATGTGATACAGCAAACCAGCCAATCAGCGCAGCACAAGTTGTTCACGCGCGCTCACCAGAAGTCAGCCAGGAGACAAGCACATCACAACGCTGCCACAGCACCAACCCATGCCTCCACCAGTGTGCAGCCAGGTTTCACACCCTCACCAGAAGTCAGCCAGGATGAAGGTCTGCACAATCTCGCTCAGCAGCACCATCACGGGCCACAGCCCGCTGCCCAGCGCGTTGAGCAGGTAGCGGTTGCCCTCCAGCAGCTGCAGGATCCAGTGCGCACAGCTGAAGAAGCGCGACAGGCCGAGGCAGAACACGTAGTGCGCGGTGAAGCGCTCCACCACCTTGCTGTTCTGCATCATGCGCAGCTGCGGCAGCACGCTGACAGCCTCCAGGTACACGCACACCGCCCACAGGATCTGCAGCAGCAGCGGTAGCAGCAGCAGCAGCAGCAGCAGCAGCGTGATGATAGAGGAGATCGCAAGGGCTTGATTAAGTGAGAGGCACAGACGCACGCAAGAATGCAGATCTCCCTGAGAGCGCGCTCTAGAGCAAGACAGCAACACTGAGCACCTGCTGCATGCTCCTGCATAAGAAATGAGAGACCCTCCAGTTGCTGCTGCCCCTATTACTGCAGCCGCAACGACAGCAGCTGCTACATCTGCTGGCTCACCCTGAACATGATCCAGTGGGAGGTAAAGGGGTGCGCAATGGCTGCCATGATCACGCAAGGGATGACCTGCAGGAACACCAGCAGCAGCACAGCAGGCAGCGTGACACACACACTTAAGCTGCATTGTCGCGCTCAGCAGGGCCTGCTGCTGATCTTAGGTGGCTGCAGCTTGCAACTGCAAGCAGGTGGCTCGCCTGCGTGCCCAGTCACAAAAGCATACACACATGCACCTCATTTAGCTTGCACAGGACAACGCCCAGCTACCAGGTTTGCCTGTAAATGCACAGCTGCTGAGCTGCGCGTCCTGCCCCGTCAGCGCTTTTCCAATGCACCGCCGCACCTCCCTGCAAATTGTTGCGTCTGCGTGCCTTGTAGCATATTCCTACTGCTGGACAAACAACATGCACAGAAGCAACAACAACTTCCTGGCCCGCCTTCTACTGCCACCTTGTGCTGCTGCTGCCGCTGCCCACACTGCTGCTGCTGCCCCGACCACCTAGTAGGATGTACAACTTGCGTGCTTGCATGTATCTAATGCAATCTCTCTACACTCTCTGTCAACAGCCCCGCGCACGCACCACGTAGTAGAACTTCACGTTGTCCAGGTCAGCCTGGTAGGTGGACTTGATGGGCGTGAACCACAGCGCGTACAGCACGCCCGAGGTGGCGATCAGCGTCATGCCGTCCAGCACGGTGTGGATGTCATACTCCATCATGAAGCTGGCGTTATGTGACAACATTGTGACACCATTGTAACAACATTGCAGCAACATGAGACACATGAAGATGCGTTTTGAGAAGTAGTTGCATGGTGAGTCCTAGGTTGCATGTGTTATGCTGTCATTGCGCCACGCAGCACAACTTGAACAGCGGCAAGCGTACATTGGGCGGTGCGGCTGCATTGCAGTCCATCCATGTCTAGCTCCTCTCAAACATTGTTGCTGCTGATGCTGCAAGCACACATTTACCAGCTGATGTGCATGAAATGCGCAAACACGGCAGTTGCCAGCTGTCATTTGCAAGTGTGCACCAGTGTGTTGCGCCTGGCAGCTCGCTTGCATATGCTGTTGCATCTTCTGCTACACTGCCAGCACACGCAACACTACAGTTGTTGCGTTGCTGCAGGAGTTAAGCGACTGCTGAGGTGCTGCAGGCCAACGTGCTTGCTGGAATGCTGCAGCTGCACAGCACAGGTTTGCTTGCCCACCTGCAGTACAGCCTGATGACTAAGAAGAGCATCGTGAGAATCTGCGTCTGTGCTGATAAGCCTGCAGGACAGAGCAATTGCAGGCCATGACAAATGATGTAGTCTGATCTCTTGCAGGAACTTGGAGCGGCTTCTGCAGGGACTGCTTTTGCCTGCTGCTGCTTCCTGCCAGCTGCTGCTTCAATACACAAGCAACGCTGTTGCAGCATCATCTGTAGCTGCTGCAGGCGTGCAGCTTCACGGTCAAAAGCTCGGTCATGTGCATGCTGATGCAGGCCGGGTGTTGAAACTGCCTTCACCCACCTGCTGCAGACCGTTTGCTGTACATCTTGAATGCCAGCAGCCCGATCCCGACAAAGTGGGCCACCTCAGCCAGCACAAACAGCGTATCATGGTCCTCGATGGTTCGCCACAGGATCAGCAGCGCCTGAGCAGGACGCCAGTGTAGCAGTGCAGGTGATGGGGTAAGCAGCTACCTCGACAAGTCTCTCGCTGGACTGCCGCAAATCTCACTTTCATTTCTGGACAACAGTGTAAAAACATTCTAACCGCCCGAAAACACTTACCACGACGCCAGCGAGGCATCCGAGAACCAACTTCTCCTGGGACGAGCGACCCTTCAGCCATCGTACCGCGGTCAGCAGCGGATCCTTAACCTTTGAAAGCTTGTCATCATGAGCGTCCCTGCCTGCACCGCCCTGGCTGGATGGGCCACTACCGAATGATGGGCCAGAAGGGGCCCCACCAAACTGACCATATGCTGGTGCTGGGGGTCCGCCAAAAGGGGGCGGAGGGGGCCCCCCGAACCCTCCTGTGGGTGGTCTGTATTGATTGTACATGATGATGTCGGACTGGCAGCTGCTGCACAGCTGCAGCAGCACTATAGTACTGCCTTGCGAGACTTTAAACTGACACAGTAACAAGTGCCTAAACACTGCCACCAATGACCTTCCCTCAGCAATGACCTCTCAACTCAAAAACTGCAGACATTGGTTGCGGTTTGTGGTACGGTTTTATTGCAAACGATTCTAGCAGCGCTGCCTTCAAGTCATGTGTCAGTGGCTGCCTGCAAGTCATGTGTCAGTGGCACGTGAAGACACCCTGTCCCCACTGCTCCCAGCTGCACAGCTCAGTGCTGCTGGCTACTGGGCCTGGAACACAGCATATTGCCACGTTGCATGCTTGAACATTGTCAATATACAATTCATAGTCGAATTGGGCTCAATGTTACCCACGGCACGGGCTCAGCCACACACAGCGCTACAACCGCCGACGACTGCTGCAGGCATTTGATGCATTCACCAGCACTTGCGCTCTCACACAGCCACGCCTGGCAAGCATCTCCGAGCAGCCACACAGCTGAAAGCAGCCACACAGGCGCACGCACGTCATATCATATATCAACACACAAACTACCTCAGGGCAGCGCCACATGCACCTGCGGCGCGTCTCTGTAGCACGCCACCGGCCACCTGCTGCTGTCCACGCTGCCCTCCACGCACCCCAGCACACACAGCTCACACCGCAGCCCACCAGCCGCCTGCCACTGAGCCGCCTTTGTGCCCTGAACCCTGATCGCCACACAGCCGCCAGGACCCACCACGCCAGCCGCCGGCGACACCTCCAGCCACGTCGGCAGTGCGCCGCCAGGGCTGCAGGACTGCACCGCAAATATGCAGCTGCAGCTGCGGCTAGGGTTGCGCAGCTGCAGAGCAGCTGGAGCATACGAGCCCTGCAGCAGCAGCTGCTGCGGCTCCACCAGCAAAGACAGCGAGCCGCTGCTGCTGCCATCTGCGTAGCCCGAGCTGCCGCCGGATGCTGCTGCTGCTGCCGCTGCCTGCCAGAGCCTGCCCAGGCTGCAGCTGCGCTGCTGCTGCTGCTGGTACCATGGCAGCTGCATGGCCAGCACAGCGTACACTGGCTTGTGGTCCGAGTCGTTGACCTCCATGAGGGAGTTGTACGCATGAGGGCCCGCCAGGCACACCTAGCAAAAGCAGCAGCAGCAGCAGCAGCCACCACAGCATGTATGCGTCAGCGCATTTGGACGACATGCAAGCCTCTTTGTCCATCGCAATCACCCTGCAGCACCTACACATGCACATCCCATCCGCCCCTTAAGTAGCAATGCGATCCATCAGAGACTACCCTGTGCTGCCGCTGCCAAGGATGCATGCAGCTGTCAATATCACCATGGAAATAGACACGCACCCGCACGTCCGAGCGCTGCTCAACCGCATTGCACTCCAGCGCGCTGCGCTGCGGCCCACTGCCGCGAAACAGCACGCGGTCTGTCCAAGCAGGCACGCGCTTCTTCTCCCCTTGGTCATAGAATGGCTGCAGCGCGTTACTTTCGCGGCCCTTTTCAAACTTGTAGGTGGGCAGGAAGGAGATGGGGCCCTCTGCCAAGCCATGGAAGATGGCGCCGCGTGCCACCTCGCGCAGGCACTGGTCGCCAGACAGCAGCGCCAGGTGCTGCTTGGCGGAGATCTGCGGCGCGGCGGCAGCAGCAGCAGCAGCATGATGGCACGGCCGATGCAATACACACCAGAGATCACATGGGACGCCGCAGTGACATCGCTAATCATTGACAACCCAATCAGATGTGGGTGCAGTAACAGCAGGTGCATTCCTGAGCACTTCGCAACACACCACAACCAATCCCCAGCCCAATGCACATGCTGTGCCAGCTCACCTTCCTGTGCACGTACTGGTAGAGCTGTGCGCCGATCGGGTTGTTCTCCGGATCTGACTCATCCGGCACAAAGCCATCGGGCCGATCTACTCTGTAGTTGAAGTCTCCCACCCACACCAGCAGCTCGGCATCACGCATGCCTGCACCCCACTCCTCATCCGCAGCAGCAGCAGCAGCGCCACCGCCGCTGCCGCCAGCGTCTGCATTGGCCCCGCCGCCGGGCGTTTTGCGCGGCGAGATGCCGGGGGAGCCGCCACCCAAGCGCCTGCTGCTGCTGTTGCTGCTGTTGGGGTCGGCGCAGGGGTCTGCGCCCAGCACCACCTCGTCTGAGGCCTCGTACTGCTGCTGCTGCTGCGGCTTGTCGGTGGGCACGTTGTGGAAGTGCAGGTGGCGCACAATCTTGACATAGTCCGCGTTGCGTGACTCCACCTTGTCCTGCGGTGGTGGCGCAGATCACAGAGGTGCAGCACGGGAGCACACATCACAGTGCTTTGATTAGCCACAGCAGTGAACGACGATGCATTGTGTGTGCTCGCTCGGGGTAGGCCGCGCTGCGCGACTCCACCTTGTCCTGCAGCGACAGTGTGTGTTGCGAAGGTTTCACGGGCAATGAAGATAGCGCGATGGTACAAAGCACAGCTGGGTTCAGTGAACAATGATACAGTACGTAAAGAGCAAACTCACCGCTGCTAGCTGCCAGCTGCTGTAGGTTGTGGGCTGGCAGTTGTTAGACGCACTCAACCTCCCATACAGCTGCAACACGCTTGTCACGCATGGATATGCAGACGGTCTCGCTTCTTCTTTTGCAAACACAGCAGTGAAAGCTGCGCACACCAGCAGCAGCCCTAACCGCCTCACCTGGTGTGCTGCAAAGTGTGACGACACGATGACCACCCGCCGCCGGAAGAGTGAGAAGCTGACCGCCACGGCGCCCTTGTTGCCGCCGTAGCCCATCACCCCGCATGCAACAGAGGCAGTGGCCACCTCGCCGATGTGCGGCTCCAGCTCCGCCCTGCAGGCACAACCACAGCAAGACAACACTTCAACACGACTCAAAGAGAGGGCACTTCGCACGCAATAGACGCGGTGGCCACCTCACCGATGTGCGGCTCCAGCTCCGCCCTGCAGGCACAACCACAGCAAGCATAGAACAACGTGCACAAACGCTTGAACACCTGCAACTACACTATCGGCCGACAATCATGCATATCGTGCGCATGTCTATGTGCTTCCGCATGTAGAAGACCACTGGCGCAACCTGACGCGCCTGGTGAGCCACGCGTAACAGCAGAACCCAAGTGCCCTGCTCTGCATCTGGCCAAGCACGGGTGTCCACCCATCCACGCTCACCGCGCGAAGACCAGCACCAGCACGCCGCTCATCTGGCGCAGGCCCACCCTCCTGAAGTCGCCCACGCCGCGCAGCACCTCGCCAATCATGGCCACCCACGCCTGCGCTGCCTGCAACAGCAGACAGCCACACACACGTGTGCAACATTGACACAACAAAGTGGTCACCACCTGCAACTAGATCACGCAGTTGCAGCAATCACCACGATCAATGTGTGTGCCAGCTGTCAATTGGTGGACAGTTGCACAAACCAAGCCGCTGGGAGCATTGTACAGCACCACACGTGTGTACCCTGCCTGACTGGCGCCAAAAGCTTGCTGTGCGTGGCAATTTCTGCCATCAAACATCATGCTAATCACTCACTGCTGTGGCCGACTCCGCCTTTGACTTCGCCAGGTACTGCGTGATGGCGTCCTTGCCCACACTCATTGTGCCCATCTCCACCTCCTGCAGTTCCAGCAGCAGCAGCAGCAGGCAATGCAGCTTGATTGTCCCCCAAAACAGCGCACAGGCACACCACAGTAACGGTACAATGCTGGCCCGATGATTGCAGGCTGCTGCATTGCCCATCACACCCTGCAGCTGTCTTCCCTGGTTTCTGGCATCACTGCTGCTTCTGGCTGCCTTTGCCTTTTTAGTGAGCCGCACCTGCAGCCCGATCATGACCAGCTGGGCCGAATTGGCGCGCTCCGCCAGCCACTGCTGCAGGCCCGGCCTGCTGGGCTTGGTCTCGTTGACGTTCCAGGTGCCCACCAGCACCTGCAGCAGCAGCAGCAGCAGCAGCAGCAGCAGCAGCAGCCACAGCAGCCACAGCAGCAGCAGCTCAACGTTGTCAAGACTGTACTCTGGCCCTGTGACGGGTTGCTGTGGTAAACCCAGCAGCAGCACCAGCACTGCCTGATCAGCGGTGATGCTGGGGTTCAGGCTGCATGCCTGCCGCATCAGCCTCGGATTGGAGTGCCTCCTGATATTGCCAGCACAGCAGCAGTACAGCAGCAACCTTCACTTTTGTAGTCCTTCACTTCTGCAGTTCTTCTCACATGTGTCACCGCAGCACTGTCCAACCATCAACAAACAGCTCACCGTCAACTGCTGCTCCTTCAGGCACTCCACGAGGTCCTGCTGCCATGCGGCCGTCAGCGCTGGCGGCGGCGGCAGCGCCGGCCACGCGCGGATGCTGCCAGCCTTGCCCAAGCTATACACCAGGTGGCCGCCGGCAGCAATGCTGCGCACAGGGAACACATGCCCTTTCCAGCTGCGCTGCAGCGCTGCACTGCGTGCATCCAGCACCCACAGCTGCCCCTGGTTGTCACCCGCCCACACGCTGGTGCCCACTGCAGCGAGCGCAGTGATGCCAGCTGGCCGGAACACACCGGCTGCTGCTGCTGCTGCTGCTGTTGCTGTGGTGCTGCTCCAGAGCAGCTGCCCTGCTTCGGAGTACTTCTCCAGCACGCCGCGCTTGTAGCCCACCCAGATGCTGCCATCTGCAGCGGCTGCCAGCTTCTTGATGTCACCCTTGCTGGCGGCATCAGCAGACTTGGGTGCTGCTGCTGCTCCTGCTGCACCAGGCGCGTAGGAGCTGGCAGCGGACACACTGCTGCTGCTGTATGCTGAAGTGGCACTGCCGTCATATCGAAGGTCTGTGCTGCCTGCCCTGCCCTCATCCAGCATCTTGGATGCCTTCTCCTGTAGGTTCTTGCCCAGCTTGCCCAGCAGCTTGCTGGCCTGCGCACCACACACGTGTGCACACGCAAGGTGTTTGTCTTACGTGTGTATGCAGATGACATAGAGAGCACGTGCAACATCAACGCTGGATGCGCACATTGATGCCCAGCCAAGCACATGAGGGCTGTGTTCTTACTGTGTGTTGCGCACACAGATATTGCTGTGGCTTGGTCGGTGGTTTGATGATGATAGCAATGCGTGTTGCGCACCTTGCCCATGGCCTTGACACCTGTGTTGATGAGCATGGCTGCAGCGTCCTTCTCAGCATCCACAGCCTCATCGTCTGCTGCCAGCTGCAGGCGTGGAACACAAGCAGGGTCGCAGGGCGCACAAGCATGCATACATGAGCATGCAATACACGAGCATGCAATACGTGAGCATGCACACGTAGACTACATGAGCATGCATGAGCATCTGCACGTAGCTGGCAACCGGCTACTGCATGCAGGCATGTGCGTTTCGTGCCACCATATCTCACGAGACATACTGAGCAAGGCCATTCAAGCTTGCAAGCAGGCCCCCCATGCCGTCCATAAAGCACACAGTATCCACATGCTGCGCTGCTGCTACTGTGACGCTGCATGCAGCAGCCGCCAAGCGGTCTAATGACAGCAGCGACAAGCTGTTGCTGCATTGCGCACACAGCCCTCTCACCAGCTCTGCACTTGGCCGCTCAAACTGGCCGGCCAGGCGAGCAGCATCCAGCCCTATCCTGGGGTTGATGTCTGCTGGCGACTGCTGCATGCCACCCATGGCAGCATAGCCGCCATACTGCTGCTGCGCGTACTGCTGCTGTTGCTGCTGCTCGCTGCTGTCACTGCTGATGGTACCTAAACACTCGCCGTCTGGCGGACACACAACAGAGGTAGCCAATGAGTGTTACGCAACCTTCGGTAGCATCAACTGTCCCGGCATGAGAGGCAGGCATTGCCAAGCTTTGAGCAGTGGCAGCAAGCCCCTGCTGGACGGCACATGCAGATTGCTGATGCAGGAACCAGTTTGCCTGACTGGCCTTGCTTGAAGCTGGTAGCTGAGCGCCGACAGCATTCATGTACACAGCAGCTGGGGACTCACTGTGTGTGCTCCACAGGCTGATGGTGCTCTTGCCGGCGCTCCACAGCACGCGCCCGCCGGCACTCACTGCCAGCGCGATGACCTTGCTGTGCGGCGGCAGCTGCACGCCGGAGCGCGCGTCCAGCTTGCACAGCTGCCGCAGCAGCCGCGGCGCCGCCTGCTCGGCAAAGGCAGGGCTGCCGTAGCTCCACATGCGCAGCGCGCCGGTGGCGGTGCCTGCCGGCAGCATGCGGTGCAGCGCAGCCGCAAGTTGGTACAGTGGCAACATGCAGGCGCATGCATGCAGCTGATGTGCGTGTGTATGTGCAGACCCTGTACATATGTTTTTGTTGCAGTGGAAGCAGCAGGATGTTGGGAGTTGTGGCTCTGGTTGGGTTATCGGGGGCTTGCATACCAGATTGCAGCGCTGATGCCATGCACAACATCCTTGGCAATTGTATGCCAGCTGACAGTGCAGCGCACCACAGACCACTCTCACACAGCACATCCGTATTGTGCAAGTTTGTGAACAGACGCACACCTGTGAAGAGTCGCCCCGTGGGGCACAGCGCCAGCGCCTTGATCTTCTTGCCGCCATGCGCCTGCCAGCTGTGCAGCCAGCGCGCAGCAGTGCCCGTGCCATCCTTGCACAGGCCCCAGCAGTGCACAACACCATCGCTGCAGCCAGCCCACAGCATCCCAGGGCCAGGCGCCAGCAGCAGCGCTGTGACACGGCCCTTGGCTGGTTCGATGCTGCGGGGGGTGAGCTCTGCGCATGCCGCTGAGTCGTGGTCGCCACTGGGACAGGGGTGGGCGCCTGCGAACCACAGGATCGGCCACAAGGGTGGGTGGGTGAGCACAGGGTCGTGTTACATGAACAGCACAGGTTGACTCGCAGAGCTGCAGGGCATGCATCATCCTTGTGCGGAACCAGTCTACGCCACAAACATGGTAGCTGCACCTCAGCAAAGGCAGAGTTTGCTGCGCCAGGCGTTATGTTTGACTGCCTGCTTATCCTTGCTAATCGCACCTGGCGGCAGCGTTGATCCTGACTCATTTGGGCTCCACTGCAGCAGCTGCCCTCCGTCACCTACAGGCCCGGCAAACAAGCAGCCCAGGCCAGCCGCCAGGGTTTTAAGGGGCGCGGCAGTCTTGGGATTCAGCGGCGGCAGCCGGATCTGCGCGCTGAGCTCCCGCTGCTGTGCCTGATGTGAAAATGAACAGTCAAAGTACCGCACACAAGTTGCAGTGGTCAGGCAGGGCGATAAGATGCAAGCTAACAGCCGGTGAGGCATGCAATGCAAGCAGGTATGCAGGGTTGTCTGCTGGCTGCATTGGGGTGAGCGCCACGGGCCCACACATGCATTCTCTGTCCGCAGCATGTGCGGCGGCATGCAGAGTGTTGCAGGTTGCTAGCACCTGGAGGCAGCTGACAACAGTTCAACTGCGATGCCAACAGCCTCACCTGCTGGCTGTTATAAATGCCTCCCCTGGGCGCTGCTCCTATGCTGCCAGTGCTGAAGTAGCTGCTGCTCAGCGTGCTGCTGCTGCTGGTGCTGCTGCTCATGCTGCCAGCCGACACGTGCACGGCTGTCATCTGCTGCTGCAGCTGCTGCATATTTTTGCTAGCTGCTGCGGGCGCTCCCACGCCAGCTAGCCATTCCAAACCGTCATCTGCTGTGCTGCGGCTGGTAACTCCAGCTGCTGCTGCAGATGGCGCTGGTGGTGCTGCACGTGCCGCCTGGGGGGCTTGCGGTGCTGCTCTTGCAGGAACAGGCCCAGCTGCTGCTGCTGCTGCACCAGGTGCTGGGGGTGCTGGCCTTGCAGGAACAGCACCAGCTGCTGCTGCTGCTCCAGGGGCTAGGGGAGCTGGCCTTGCAGGAGCTTGCCTGCTTGCAGGCATTCCTGCATGCAGCGGGCCATGCACAGCTGGCGCTGGCGGCGCTGCTCTTGCAGGAGCTAAGCCGTGCTGCTGTGTTCCCATACCCATGACGTCTTCATAGCTGGGAGGTGCGGATGGCAGCACAGCTGCTACCTCGTATGCTGGTGGCGGCGGCAAGTCCATCGCAGCGTTGTAGCTGGGAGGTGGTGGGGGTGCCACATCAGCGGCAGCTGGCGCTGCTGCTGCACCAAAGATGTCATCATAGCTGGGCGGTGCTGCTGTTGCTTGCACTGGCGCATGGGCGCTACTGCTGCTGCTGCCTCCAGTAGTTGCACTCAGCAGACCAAATGGGTCGTCATCTGCAGCTGATGTCTGCTTGCTGCTGCTGGTGTTTGTAGGTGGCAGCTGGCCAAATGGGTTAGCTGTTGCAGCAGGTGCAGGCCTCGGTGGGGGCGGTGCAACACGTGCTGGCTTCAGCCCTGTGCTTGCACTCTGCTGCTGCTGTTGCTGCTGCTGTCGTTGCGGCTTGCTTGCTGGCAGCTCACCAAACAGATCCCAAGCGTCCTGCAGCAGCAATGGCAGTTCACTGCTGTGGCGCCATGCTTGCCCATGCACGTGAGTTGAGGGTGCATGCGAACGTACTTAATGCTGTTATGACAAGAAGCCATGCTGCTTCCAGTGGTGCTGATTTTGCTTGATGATGCAAAGTCAGGTCAGCAGTGTGCAGCAGCGTTGCAGCATTGACCCTGATGGTGACCGTTTTGCATGCAGTACTTGGGCGCTCAAACACGTCGGTTCGGTGGAAAGTAATCACCTGAGCAAATGGGTTGCTCATTGTAATCACGATTTGCTGACGTTTGCTTGCACACAGATGTCCTCCAACAGCAGGACAGCAACTGCTACGCCAGCATCAGTGCTGTGTGTTATTCAAGTACTTGAAGCGAGCAAATGTCAGTCAACAAACAAATAAGTATAATGTCGATCACAGGACGACTGGGCAGTTCAAAATGGCACCCTAGTGGGAAACACGGATGTTCTGCACGTGCACGTCGTGGTACAAGCTACGGACGCAAAAACCAGGTTTCTGTTATACAAAGGCGCAAGTTCATCGTGCTGATCACATTGTATAGCATCGTCACCAGCCAGGTGGAGGTTGGAGCAGAGACAGTACACACGCCCAATGTTCAAGATTGAGTGCAGTGGTACACAACAGTAACCCAGCCCGACCAACTAGCACCACTGTTGAGATCTACAAATACTGTGAAAGCACCACCATATGGCAGCCAATGTGACAGCAGCCGAGCCTGGGCAGCAGCAGTGCAGGGAGCTGCTGCGGAAAGATGCAGAGGCTGCCAACCTGCTCAGCACCTTTCTGGCCAGAAGAGACATTCACGACGTATCAGCAGTGCAAGCAGACCTCTGCGTGGTGTGTGGCAGCTCGGTCTTGGCAACAGCGTGAGTTGTGTCTCCCCCAATCGCCACCCTGGCTGTTTCTCTGTGATCACCGCAAGGCCCGCATATGGCAACAACGTCATGCCTGCTTGCCAAGTTCTACAGCTTGCACCCTCCAAAGGGTAGGGAATTCCCTACCCTATGTTATATCTGGCACTAATCTTACTGTCAACCAACGGCCAGCCCAATAGGTGCACAGCTGTTGTCAGCAACCAGCGTGCCAGCAGCACACCTGTAACACCTCCAATGCGCTGCAGTAAAGCGCCTCCCAAGCAACTGTCGGCTCTCAGTGCTCCCTCTAAAATGATTCAAGCGCAAGTCTCCATGTCAAAGCTCACACACATTTGCATGTTGCGGTCGCCAAGTATATGATGCCCTGCCTGCGCCCATCTAGTTTCCATCTCCATGCTGCTGCCAAGGCACATGCTGCTTATGTGAGCATCACCACGGCTGTGTGATTGGCTGCTGCTCCAGGCAGGTATGTCGCTGTGAGGGCACTGCAGAGCGGCAGCATCCCACGCTTGCTGATCAGCGGTGGATACGGCCACTCCACTGCCCACTTGTACAACAGCATGTCACGCCATCCATTGTGGCACTCGATTGACACCACGGAGGGCAGGTGTGTGTGTGTGTGGGACAAGCAGTGCGGTAAACATGTTCTGTTTGTTGTTATTTCACAGGCGTGGCACTTGTATTGAGCATGCCTGCTCTGCTCCCTTCAATGCTGCTCCTGCCTGCTTGTATGCAACCACCAGCCCGTTACATCATGCCGTCTCCAACCATGTCTCCAAGCATTTGCGATACTACATATGATGTCCTATGCTGTGCCGTGCTTCCCTGCTTCCATTTCCGCACCAAGGCACGAGGCGGAAGTGCTGCATGACCTATTCCTTGCACTGGGTGTGCAGCCACAGCAGCAGCTGCCTCTGGAGCTGGACTCGCGCCACTGCGGTGGCAACGCCTCTTGCTCCAAGCAGCTGGTTGACAAGCTGGGTTTGGCAGTCAAACGGGTGCTGGTCATTCAGGTTAGTTTGACTGGGTAACATGATGATGTTGAGGTTCATTTGACCTACTGCTGAGCGGCGGTTGATATGTCTGGTGAGCAGCACAGTAGCCATACGGCTACCTTGCTGGTGCAGTATGTGACTGCTGGCTGTAGGCAGCTGCTGCACTGGCGGCAGCTGCTGACAACAGAACTGGCAGTGCGACGTGTGCAGTGTTGAGTGGCCAAGGCCGTCATTGAAACGCCGCACTACCGGCAGTACCTGAGCACCAGCAAGCACGTCCTACAGCAACATGAAATCCAAAGTCATGTGCATCTACAGTGGCTTTGATGTGAAGTTCTCAAGAGAACAGTCTCGACACGCTGTTGGTAACACACGCTGCTCTGTGCGCTGCTGCCGTCATTGTGGCTGCCCAGGATCCCACAATGCAGCTGCGGACGCATGCCAGCTTCACAAAGTGGTGGTCTCGTGGCGTGGAGCCCTGCGAGGTCATGAGCTACAGCCCGCTGCGGCCGCGGCTGTGTGTGAGTGCAGACTCGTCAGAGCTAGCGTTTGTGCCGGAGTCAGTTAGCATGGAGCCGCCCGTGCCGCTGCAGCAGCTGCAGCAGTGGGCAGCAACGCAACGGCCAGCAGCAGCTGCCCACGCAGCTGAAGCCGGCAGCAGCGGCAGCGGTGTTGGCGCTGCCCTAGCGGCCACAGCAGTAGCAGCAGCAGTACAGGGCCAGCCAGGTTTAGATGCTGCTAGCTTGAGTGATGCCCAAGGGTTGTGGGGTGTGGAGCGCTTTCTGAGTCTGCTGTTGGGTGAGATCCCCAGGCTCAGAGATGCACCTGGCGGCTATGGACCGCGGGGTTCAGGGTTCATTGACGCTGTGGATATACCACAGGAGGTGGAGGCGGCCTGGGCTTGGCTTGCTGGAAGGTACCCTCAGCTGCTGCGGGCATGACAGCGGTGAGCCGCTGCAAGGAGTAACGGCTCATGCCAGCCACTAGAAGCTTCTTGATATATTGCTCGTGTGTGCTTGCGTGGATTGGCGCAAGTGGCAGATTGCAGGCTGCTGCTGGTTGTCGTGCTGTAGCTTGTGCAGGAGTAGGAGTGTGTGTGTGTGTGTGGGGGGGGGGGGGGGGACTGCTGTGGTGTGACACGCTCCCCACGGAATTATGGCTTACTTGATCTCTCATGACGTACTCAGATACTTTTTTGGCTTAACAGCTGAGCTAATTGCTCCTGCGCAGCTGGTGTGCAAAAACGCAGTTTTGACCGGGGAAGGTGACCATGCTCGATTACGGCGAGTGTGAACCGATCGAAACTCACAGAGCTTGCATAATACTCTAAAACACTCATTGAAATGGCAAGATGCCGATGCGATCCATTCTTCAATGTTTCGGTTGCAACCTGACACATAGCTACTGCTAGTGTAGCTACCGTCTGTCAATACTTTGTGACTATATCACTCTATTAACACTGTACGGTCTCTTTTCTACTGATAGCTTGCCCGGCTCGCGCCCATCTGGCTACAGTGGCCAGCATCCCATTTCCCTCAACTAATTCAGCAGCTCCATAACACCATCGCAGCACTGGAAGCTTCATAGCATAGAATATCGAGCCTCATGAGGCTTAGCAGCTGGCCAGCTTTGCTGGCAGCGCTGGGCCTCCTGTTGGTAGCTTGCCGGGTAGCAGAGGCAGACGGGAACTGTCTTCCAGGTAATTACTTGTAACACAGCTTGAACTATATACCAATAAGCTATATAGCATGTTTTGAGCGATGCTAGCGGCTGTCGTCGGAGTTCGCAGGCCGTATTGCCTTATGCTGCAGGCTGTACGCGTTTCCGCAGCAGACCGTAGCACGCCTGACGCACGATTCTTGTTGCAAACTGCAGTTAGCGCCGAGTTTGTGCTCACGGGGCTCAGCAACGCAGATGGCAACAGCAGAAACCACGAGATTGGTGTCTGCTTGCCCCAGTTTACCCTGGACCTCACACCAGCTTGTAGACTCACAATCAAGCCCAAGTTTGCGAACAATGCGTTCATATCACTCATACAAGTGGGTGAACCGGAGCCTGGGAAGCCAGTGATCCCCCGGGCCACAGACAGCATTGCAGCAATCAATGATGCAGTGACAAACAAGCTGGGGTACTATTACCTGGACCCAGTGCGCTGCCCATCGCAGTACACCGGGTATGTCAAGGGCAACAGGCTTCTAGCATCAGGTGGGTTGATTGCAGGGGGCAGCGGCAGGCATCAAGTGGCAGCGGCTCTTTCCGTTGCAGCTGTGCGGCGACGGCAGCAGCAGCAGCAGCAGCAGCAGCAGTGCCGCACGGGCCAGGCGGCAGCAGCAGCAGCAGCAGCACTAGATGACCCTGACACACATTGCCAGCAGCAGCAGTTTTTGCAGCAATAGCATGCAGCGCAGTCATACCAGTAGTTCCACTTATGCATTGCCGGCACATGCCAAGCCTGCTCTGATGTCTGCCGCTTTCAGTCTTGCTCGAGCATGTCAGCAGCATTGGCAGCACACGTCATCAGCTTAGGCATCTGAACTTCTTTGAACACGATTCCGACCATGGCCTGTTCTTGGCCTGTATGCACTTTACCAGCACATACGCATGGCACTCCACACAAGCACAGGAAAGCGGCAAGCGCCCACATGCATTATCAGCGTTTTACATATATTTTGTGACGTGTCTACGCCTTGTCATACTTTTCGACCCAAACGTGCTCGTCAAGCTGTTCAAGCTCATTTTGTGCATCAGCCGCGCTGATGCTGGCATGAGCAATCATTACATGGGTTGAATTGATCAGGCGCATGTGTCACCCGTTTATGTCCTGCTGTGTCGCTTCCTTGGTTTACCTGTCTGCAGACGTTGCCAACTTGATCTCAAAGACACTGAATGTGGACTCCACAGTGCTCACAGCCGTGCTGTTCACTCAGTTTGGGCTCACCATTGGCTGGAAGACTCAGGGCACCACAGCCAATGAGCTGTCATACACGGTGAGAGAGCCAGCACCTCGCAGCACAGCACAGCACAGCACAGCACAGCACACCAAATGCTTGCAGGCGGATGCACAGCAAATGCAACTGATACAACTGATAGGCTAATGGTAGGAGGCGTGAAGGCGCATGAGGTATCCTCATCGCCACACACGTCCCCTTCCCTAACTTACGCGGGTGTCAAGTGTGAACACACCACGCGTAACCTCATTCATTCATTCATTGATAGGCTAGGCATCAGCAGTAGACAGTGTGAACGTGGCAGCAGCTGTGGGGTCAGCAGCTGAGCCAGCACCAGCAGCAGCAGCACACAGCGCTGATGTTTCTAGCATGCGAGCAGCAGCGGAGGCCATATATCAGCGACTGCTGGTCACATCAACAGTACTCATCAGCATCAGCAGTGACAGTGCCTGCCAGCAGCCACCGCAGCACCTGCAGGGCAACGTGGGGAAATTAAATCAATGTTTCAGCCTGACCAGCGAACTGGCTTGCCTAGTATCCTTGTCCCATTTCATGCTGTGTACATGGGGCACGCATCGCACCTTTCACAGTACCAGCACCCATCATCCCATTTGAAATCTCTTGAACCCTGTAACCGCAGGCCATCAAAAAAGAAGGCGGCCCCACCATGCCAGACTTCCAGGCCTTCGCAGGCAGCACCAACAACTTCTGCCCGCTGCTGGACATCAACCCAGCGCCAGACTTTGACAGCAACCCCCAGGACGGCATCGTTGACGCTGAGTCAGCAACACTGGTAGGCCGCGTGCCACGCGAGATCCCCGGCCGGCCGGGTTATTTTGTCTGCGCGATCGCGCCAGCCGGCGGCTACGTGAAAGTGCGCAAGAATTCCGGAGGCTTTGCGAACATGGCGGTGTCGTACGCGTACACCGTGGACGCGCCAAACACGTACGTCACGTGCGGCGCGGGCGGGTTTCTGTATAAGCTCGGCGCGGTGAATGCAGCGGGCGATGCCGGGACGGACGTGTGCATTGCCTGCCTGCGCGGCAGCTATGCGACGACTGGCGCCACACTATGTGAGGCTTGTGCTACTGGGCAGTACCAGGATCAGATGGGTCAGAAGGCGTGTTGGCCCTGCCAGTACGGCTATGCAGGGTTTGAGGGCGCGCAGCGCTGCATGGCATGCTTCTACGGCCGTGCGTACTGCAGCGAAGGGTTCAGCCCGAACGAAAACCTGTTCACCTGCAACAGCGCGCGGCTGCCATCGGGCTACAGCCCTGAAGGAGGTTACAGCATTGTGCGGCCGTTCACAGACCCCACAAATGTCGACGTGGCGATGAAGTATGCGCCAATGTTCAACAGCTGCACGATCACCAGTGCGGAGACGCTGATTGGGTTCAACGTGTCGGCTGAGTGCCGGGTGGATGCGTATGTCATGGGAGACTTGGGCATCAACGGCAACATCTGCAGCGCAAATGCGGCGCTGAACAGCATCTCAGGCTTCTACACAGGTGGGCGGTGATGAGGTATAAGGAGTAGCAGCAGCAGGGATAGACCGGCAGCAGCAGCAGCAGCTGTAGAAGCAGCAGCAGCCGGCAGCAGCAGTGGGAGGGCTACAGGCAGCAGCAGCAGCGGCTTCCAGTGACTGCAGAGAACCACTATATGCCATTGCTTGCCACGTGTGTAACCACCAAAGCTTCAAACATTGTTGCTCTGTACAAGCATTGGTGTACATGCATAGGTGCACCTTGGGGTGAAGTCCACCAGCAAGCATTGTGAATCCTTGGTCAGGTGCGTTACAGCGCCATCACCATTCTGGCAACCACCTTGCTGAATCGCCACATCCACTGCTACTGCTGCTGCTGCGGGATGCACTAAACTATTCCTATCTTTGCTGTGCAGCGCCCAACATCCTGGCTGGCTTGTCGTCCAAGGGTGAGCGCAAGAGCAATGTAGGCATGTATGGCACGCTGGGGCCGGCAGGGTTCAGCACGACCATCTTTGCGGCCAGCAGGAGGACGCAGGTGCCGCAAGACAGGGCGCTGCCCACCACAACGCTACTAGGGGTAAGCAGCAGGGCGCAATGTGAAGCGTATGTTGTACTTAGCTTTAATTAGCAGCCATCATCCATTGTCCAGATTGTGTTATGTATCCGGTGTGGCGCCATATGCTGTGGCTGCAGCTCGCCTTCACAGGCTGGGTCTATCTGGGTGGTGGACACAATGGCCGCATGTGCTGCTGATATGCTGCATGTCTTGTCACTCAGCTATCGCCTAACGTCTGTCATCCATCCCATGTGCTGCTGTGCTGTGCTGCTGCAGCTGACCTTCACTGGCTGGGGCTACCTGGGCGGAGGCGACAACGGATTGGGCCAGAACGCCGGCGTGCGCGGTGTGGCTGCCGACCCCTGCCCCGCCGGCAGCATCAAGCAGATGATGAACGGCGACGGCGTGTCAACTCCAGGAGAGGATCCTTCCGTGCTGCTGAGCGATTACTGCGTACCCTGCGGCCCTGGCGTGTTCTGTGACGAGTCAACTTCTCAAGCCTCCCAAAACTGCCCTGCTGGCACGTACGGCGCAATCATCGGCGCTAAATCGTCCCTGGGATGCATGGAGTGTCCCGTGGGGACATACCAAGACATGGACGGGCAGTTTGACTGCACGGTGTGTCCTCCCAACACGTTTGCGTCAGCGCCGGGTGCTACAAGCTGCCTCAGCTGCGGAGATGGTTATGAGGTCTCGGTTGCCGGCAGCAACATGTGCAATGCGTGCCCGGCGGGCAAGTTCAGGGATGCTGCGCTGTCAGACTCTTGCCAGGAGTGCCCTGCTGGCACATCATCCGGAGAAGGTGAGCAATGGGTGATACAACAGGGTTGCACAGCAAGGGTTGTTCACAGCAGCAGGAGCGGCACTTCGTGATGATGTCTGTCAGGACTTGGCCGTGCTGCTTGTCAGAAACCCTGCTGCATCTGCTGATGTGATCTGCACTCTGACATGCTAGCTTGTTATGCAGGCACTGACACAGCCAGCCAGCGCACACATCTGCTCTTCAACAAACACTGACTTGCCGCCATCTGCCTCCCACTCCGCACTGTCACGGTGCTGCGTCATGGTGCGTTATGACAACGTGTTATGACGCGCAGCCGCCTCGCAGTGCAACGTGTGCCTGCCAGGCAGCTACTCAGCCGCCGCCAAGTCAGCCACATGCACAGAGTGCCCTCGTGGCATGTACCAGAGCAGATATGGTGCCAAGGCCTGCATGCAGTGCGGCAAGGGCACCTATCAGGACACCAGGGCAGCAGCCAAGTGCAAGGTGTGCCCGGTGGGCACCTTCAACCCGACAGATGGAGCTGTGTCGCTGTCGGCCTGCAGGTGCGGGGTGCTGAGCAGCTGTTGGCCCAGCCAAGTTTCATCGAGTGCTTGCGGCTTGATTACAGCATGCAACCCAGCAGGAAAAGCAACAGCAGCTTGGTCATGTGGTAGCCTTGCGCGATGTGTGTTCTACTGCGTGCTTTGTCAAATTCTGCTTGCGCAGCTGCACAACTGAAACTTTTTTAGCTTGAGTTAAACATCAGATCACTTGCTTCCTCTACATCCTACAGTCTACCTACAGCACTAATTCACTCCCCGCCCGCCACCCCGCCGCACCCACTCACACTCCCATCAAACCCAAAACAGGAAGTGCCCCACAGGCAAGGCCGGCACCAAGCCAGGTGCAGGAGCCTGCGACGAATGCAACCCAGGCTATTACACCAACAGAGACGGCCAGTCCAGCTGCACACCTTGCGCAATGGGCTACTTCTCACCCACAAAGGGTCAGAAGCAATGCGAGCCTTGCCCTCGAGGCAGCTTCACAGAAAAGCCCGGAGCCAAGGGCTGCAAGAAGTGCCCGATTGGCTTCTACTCCTCACTGCCGGGGTCCAGCAAGTGCCAGTCCTGCCCTGCGGGCTCGTTCACAAACTCTACGGGCGCGCAGAAGTGCCAGCGCTGCCCGCCGGGCACCTACTCGACGCGCAATGCAGCCGATTCCTCCATCACCTGTGTGGATTGCCCGCCTGGCTCCTTCAGCTATCAGTACGGCTCCACAGAGTGCATGCTGTGTCCTGCAGGGCAGTACACACCTGCTGCGAAGTCACAGGCGTGCCTGGATTGCCCGCTTGGCACGTACAGCACCACTGACGGCAGCAGCAGGTGCCTCCCTTGCAAAGCTGGTTTTACCACCTCGAGCCTCGGCACTGACTCATCGTCTGGCTGCAATATAAAAATCGTGTTGAATGGCGCGCCGGCGCCTGTTGGCAGCAGCTGATCGATGCGTTGGTGGTTTCGGCTGGCCAGTGTCAGCGGAAACATACAGCACATTGCGGCGGCTGACAGGTTTGCAGGAAAATGCGGCAGCAGCGGCATCTTGAAGCTGATGTGGCCATTGGTGTTGCAGCAAGCATCAGGCCTGGAGTTGTGGATTGGTGCTGTCTAAGGGCTGCATCCTTGAAGTGGCTTGCTTGATTCACGGTGAAGGATGCGTGCAACCTGTGCAGCAGCAAGGCGTGCTGTGCGGTGTTGGACAGCAGGAGCAGTAGCATTGCGCCAATCCCTGGTGCTGCGCTGCTCAGTGCTGTCCAACGTTATGTCGGTGACTGTGCACGACAGCTGAAACATGCTGTAACAGCGCGGGCGTCGCCGGCAGACGTTGCTGTGGGCACATGCTTCGCAAAGTGTGCTGCCGTACCTGCTCCCTTGACTGAGATTTTGGGATGCATGAGGCGTTAGTCGGCATGTTGGCCGCTGCGCAATCACTGGGCTTTATTGGTCTTCCTGTGCTTGGGGCAGTGCCTGTCTGGCAAGCTGCGCTGCAATGAATGATGTGCAAGTGCTGCAAATGCACAGGGCGCTCATCTGCAGCTGATGTAGCTTGCCAGACTAGGGCTGCTTGTTTTTGCCGAATAGTGTTAGCACTGTCACTGGGCTTGCCTGGCAGCAGCCACTTTACTTGATTCGGCGTAGTGTTAGGCGTGTGATGTGTTATAACAACATAGTGTTGAGCGAGATCAGCCAAGGGTGGATAGGGGTTGTGCATGGGTTATGACCTGCTTTTGGGAGGTAACTGGTGGCACGTACCGTGCAGTAATTGGGTGGCACGGTTGCGTTGATGCTATGGCTTGATGAGTAACATGACGATGATGATGGTGGCACGGTGGTGTTTGGGATGGGTAACTTGCATGCAAATGCGGATGTAGAGACTGGTGGCTGTCACGCGCTTACTAAGTAGCAGCAGCACCAGATGCTGCCGGAAGAGACTGACTGTTGATCATGTCCTATTTCTTTGAACAACTGATTATCATCACAGCACGAAGCTGAACATAAAAGTCGCACGACAAGGGTCAAGTGGACCGCTTGACATTGGGGATATGTCAACGAGGTGCTTGGACATGCTCAGCATGCCCAGGCTGCTGTTGGAGAGCTGCTCAGGCTGGCGGACACCGTGACGTTATGCATCCATTTGCAGCTGTACAGGATACGGTGCGTGCTGAGAAGCAGGTGCGGCTAAGGTGGCTATGCTTTCTGCTGGTGTCACCTCTGCTGGTGGACCACCCACTGATCATCCTCACCCACTGATGGTGGCACAGCTGCAACGGTTGACACCGGGCCGGTGGCAAAACTGCGCCAACTGCAGTCCAAACCTTCCAACATAATATACCATTAACGGCTTTCTCAAAGCGATTTGGTTGAAACCTGGTACTAATTGCTCATGTGCTCGAAACCCTTGTGCAAGCTGGACCAGGGTGCATCGTCGCGGCAGTCGATGCACTGTGAAAGCTGCCAGACAGCAGTTGCTTGATTTCCAGGTCGATGCGGATGACTGTTTGTCGTGAGAACGCGCTGGGGTGAATGCGGCCATGAGTTCTTTGCTGAAGGAGTATGAAGCAGGGCGACTGTCCCTGAGCGAGCTGCTCAACAAGGTGCAGCCAATCACACGCACGAATGAACGTCTCCTGCTGTTGCTGCATGCTAGTGCAGTGCCTGCCGCGTACATCTTGCAAACAGCAGCAGGGAAGCTTAAGCAGCACCATAGCTGCTGCGGTGCCAGCTGCTGACGCGCAACACCAACAGTACGCATGAAACACGTTGCCGACGTATTCCTCTGCTGTCATGCGCTGCAGCTGCGCAGCGAAGCTGCAGGTACTGCGTCCAGCCTGACTCGCTTGTGGAAGCAGTCAGCACATGCCAAGCTGCTGCAGCGGCCACCAGCTGACCGCATAGCTGCCAAACACGAAGCAATACTCCAGCAAACCTACGAGCAGACAGCCGTGCTGTGGTCATGTGTGGACACAGTCCTTCGGGTGCACACAGAGGAGCACCCTGAGCAGGTAGAGACGTTCCTGCAAGCTGTGCTTGCTGCGCGGCCGCTGGCAACGCTTGCCCGGCTGCTGGTGTGGCTGCAGCAGAAGCCGGAGCTGCTGCAGCTGGTTGAGCATGCAGCAGAGGAGCCGGTTGCTGACCAGATGGGCTATGGCAAGCTATGGAGGTGCAGCACCCAAGGTGACCCAGGACAGCAGCAGCAGCAGCAGCA
Organism: Tetradesmus obliquus; assembly: GCA_030272155.1. Taxonomy (NCBI): domain Eukaryota; kingdom Viridiplantae; phylum Chlorophyta; class Chlorophyceae; order Sphaeropleales; family Scenedesmaceae; genus Tetradesmus; species Tetradesmus obliquus. The sequence continues at coordinate 6,817,159 of CP126193.1, read as the reverse complement.
GCAGCAGCAGCATCAAGAGTGGATAGCTAGAGCGATGAATTTGGCAGCTGCCTCCTTGCCAGCAGCAGTGGGCATGCAAGCTCACAGCATAGCAGTCCAGGACTGCCAAATGCAGAGGCTGCGCACGCTACCTGCTGCAGCAGATCTGAGGCTCACATCATGCTGCGCAGTTGGGCCCTTGCACAGCAGTTGCACACACATACAGAGCTGTGCATGTAACAGTCTTCTGCTGCTCATAGCAGATGCCGACTCGCCCTTCCAATGCTGTGTTGCCACTGCATACCTCAGCTCTGCTGTCAAACCTGTTCAATGCTGCTGGCGCTGCTGTGTAAGCTGCCTGATGTGTGTGCTGTGCGCAGCACTGACTGACCTCTTGCAGCTGGTGCACAACAGTCGCAGCAACGCCAAGCTCTTGGTGCAGGCTGCGGAGGAGCTGGTCGATGCTGGTGAGCAGCGCTGGTTGAGCAGCAGCAGCAGCAGCAGCGGCGGCATCAGCAGCAGTAGTACAGCTTGTGTCGTTCAAAGCAGAGCAGCTGGTCTTCTGGCTGTTGCTTCCAGTAGGCTGGTGTCAAGATGTTCTAAGCACAGCATTGTCTGTGAGCAGCACACTTACTGTACGTATGTAGCAGTCGTCCGTGTAGTTTCAATCAAAAGCACAGCCAGTGGTTATTTGCAACAGCTCGGGGGCCCCGATTGAGGCATCTGCTGCTTTAGTGGCCGGGCCCTGCAGCTGCACTCCGCAGTGCTGTTCCTGCCGCTACCAGCGACCACAGATTGCAGAACAGCTGAACAAGCATCAACTGCCTGCGTCGTCACCAGGCCTGCATACTGGGTTGCATCAACCACCGGGCAGTTTCTTACGTTGCTGCTGCTGCTGCTGCTGCTGCTGCTGCTGCTGCTGCTGCTGAACGCGTTGGCAATCGCCACAGGCCTGCCGCAGATCCTGTTTGGTGTCATATGGCACTGCGGCCTGATCCTTGCAGCAGCTAGGCAGCCGCTGTGCTGCCCCGCTGTTGGTGAAGCGGTCAGGCTTGGCAGATGGACAACTGCCATTGTGACGGATGAAAGCTTTGAGACCTCAGCTGGCGTTGACTGGCCCTGGGCGGCTGAGCTGCTGCAGCAGCTGCTGAACTATGCAGTGGCTGCAGGCCTGATGCGGGCACTGCCTGGCGGCAGCGTGGCAGCAGCAGCAGTGGTAATCAGCCAGAGCAGCGGCAGCATTCAGGCAGGCGCGGGCGGCAGCAGCAGCAGCAGTGATGCGGCCAGCAACAGGCACCTCCAGCTCGTGGCCAACGACATTGCAGCAACTGCAGGCAACGTGCTTTCTATCGCGGGGTCTGCGCGCTATTCGAGTTGGGGAGGAGATAATTGCACTGCGTTCGCTTCCAGTGCTGCCGCAGCAGCAGCTACGCTGCAGCTGCTTGCGCTGCGCTGCTGGCAGATGCACCAGCAGCAGCAGATGCAGCAGCAGGGCCAGCGGCGGCTGTCACAGCAGCTGGGCAGGCGCATGCGTGCGGACCTGCTGCTGCTGCCGGACCCTCAGGCTGGGCCACTGCAGCAGCTGCTGCCGCCAAAGGTGCTCCTGGAGGCGCACGAGTCAGAGTTTGCAGCAGCATGCACAAGGGGCCACACGTCAGCTGAGCAGGAGTGTACTGTGCTGCTTGGTCAGGCTTGTGCATTGGCCACAGCGCTGTTCCGCCATGTGGGGTGGCTTAGCTTCCGCAACAGCCTTGTCAGCAGCAAGTCGCCTGCACTATCTGCTGCTGCGCTGCAGCTGATTGCGGAGCTGCTGCTGCGGGGTGCAGCGGAGTGGCAGCGGCAGTACGTGCTGCTGCCAGCGGAGCAGCAGCAGCAGCTGGCAACTTGGGCGGACGAGCCGGGACGTGATGATGGCACTGCAGCGGCAGTGCAGTCCCTGCTGCTGCCGGCAGAGCAGCGCACGCTGCTGTACACTGAACCAGCAGCAGCAGCAGCAGCAGCAGCAGCAGCAGCAGATGCGGCTGCCAGCTGTATACCGCAGGGGCGTGAGCAGCTGATGGCAGCACGTGGGCTCATTTATGAGTGCTGCGTGCTGCTGCGGATTCAGATGAGTCATTTGTGGTCCAGCGGCCAGTGGCAGCAGTCATTTCAACTGCTGCAGCAGGGTGGCGGGCAGGTGCTGCTGCAGGGCCTCAGCCTGGCGGTGCACTGCGGCAGCCTGGACTGTCAGCTGCTGATGCAGCCGGGCCTAGCAGCAGCAGACCTGTTCTTATTTGTGCAGCCAGCTTATGGTGAGTGTTGGGCCAGTTGATCAAGCGGTATTGCTGTGCATCACAGCCAACTGTTGTACACCGTGGCCCCAGAAATACATGGCTACCAGAAGCAAAGCATCATACGGTCTGACAAGGCATGTCGGCTTCCATGCAATGCAGTGTTTGTACACCACACAGCTGCTGATTTTGTGTTTGTTTGTGGGGTAGTCAGAAGCTGCGGTGTTGCACGAGCAGCTGCACATGTACTAACCGGCTGTTTGCTGCACCTCCTCTGTGCTGCGTGCTGCAATCTTGCAGGCAGCGATGATGCTGCCCTCAACACCCGGCAGGAGCTGTTCACTAGCCAGCTGGCGCGCAAGCACCCGGTGGCCTTCTTCCAGTTGGCCGACATCTGCGCGAGGTCAGGGCAGCTGGATGCAACCAGTGCACAGCACTTGTTACATCTGGTGAAGCATGGGGCTGCCAAGATCGGCACCAAGGGGCTGGCAGAGCTGCTGAACAGCTCAGCAGCAACAGCAGCGCTGGGCTCTGCGCTGTGCAGCAGTGTGAAGCTGTGCATCAGCGCAAACAGTGCAGCAGATGCTGGTGGAGCGAGCAGTGTGTGGCCTGGTGCTGTGGCTGGTTGCCTGAGGGATGTCGCCAGTGCACTGAAGGCAGCAGTGAAACATGCGGCAAGAGAGGCAGCAGCCTCTGACAGCAGCAGCAGCAGCAGCAAGGAGCAGGCCTCAGCAAGTGCTCTGTTCCTTGCTGTGCTGATTAGCAGGTGCCTGGTAAGCCTGCATGAGGTGCTTGAGGAGGCATCCGCAATCATCCGTGGGTACTTGCATGCAGGCATAGAAGCATTTCAGGGGGTGATGGGCGTTCTGGTGCTGCTTCGAGGCGACATTTCAACAGGTGGGAACGCAGGCAGCACAGCAGCAGCAGCAGGAGCGGCGGCCACAGCCCCGGCGGCAGCTGGCCCACAGCTGGGACATGACAGCAGCAGCAGCAGCCGCCGCAGCAGCAGCAGCCAGGCTGTGCGCTGGCAGTACCTGCTGCGGCTGCGTGAGTCGCGCAAGCTGGCGGCTGCAGCAGCAGCCTTCCACCAGGCCTGGATCCCAGAAGATCTTGCGGCTGTGTGCCAGGACATTGTAGAGGGGGCTGGTGATACTGGCCTTAGTCCTGCACAGCAGCAGCAGCAACAGCAAGGAGCAGAAGGCGCTGTTGGTGCAGCACAGCGCATACAGCAGCTGTATGAAGACGAACTGACTTTCTGCAGGGTGCTGGCAGCGGTTGCGCCGCTGCCTGTGGTGTGCAACAACCCCGGGTGTGTTGAGCTGCGTGGTGTGTCGGAGGCGGCAGCTGCGCGGCACGTGTGTGCGGTGTGCGGCTGCCGCTACTGCAGCGCTTCCTGCCAGGCTGCTGGCTGGAGGAGCCACAAGAAGGGCTGCAGGCGCATGGCGGCATGCGGGATGAGGGTGGAGGGCAGGTGATGAGCTGGTGCCTGCAGTGCATCGGTGGCAGGGCTGGTGCACTGACAGGAGCATTTCAGCGATGGATGTTGAGGCACTGCCAGCCTTGTGCACACATGCTTTCTGGCCTTACTTACAATGAGCCTTTGGGCAGGGGGGCTTCTGGACCAGCATTGGTTGCAGGTGAACGATTGTGCATTTAGCATGCCTACAACTGTCATATTACAATGATATGTCCTTATAAGGTCTAGGGCCTCCTGCAGTATCTGAGGCGGGGCTTTGGTGTTAAACAAAGAGCTGCATGTGCTGCTGCCAGTGCATAGTGTTGCAGCTGGCATACAGCAGCAGCAGGCTGTGCCATCGTGGCACTGTGACAGTTGCTGCAGAACACGCTCGCGTGCGCAGGCTCTCAGGTTGGTGTGGTTGTTGAAGCGGCGGCGTTTTCAATTGTATGCGGCATGCAGCATGAGAGGCGGCTGCAGGGGGCATATGGCAGCTGCAGGTTGTACGTTGCACATGGATGTACCATACAGTGGTGGCTGCAGCGTTGCTGAAACTGTTGTTGAAGGGAGTTGACCATACGTTTGGCATGACATTAGCGCGCCAATGCAGTCAGTTGATTGCAGCACGTGCCGATGGCAACAAGAGTTGAACTGTACTTGCCTTTTGCATGGATTGATCAGTTGGCAGGAGTAGCTGGCAGCCTCTGTGACGTTTACTTTGTCATTTGTGTTGGTTTGCTGTGGCGACAGAGGTGCTGATGATCAGCATTTCAATTGCCACATCATGTGGCATGCGGAACGCATGTGTCCTGGCTGCATGTGCAGACACATGCCGTGACAATAGGCTGCACACTTTCACAGCACTTTTACAGTAGTAATGTAGTGCTTGTCTGCAGCGCACGCGCCTGCACTGCGGGGACCAGTAGCCCGCGCACCACACATTGACAGCTGCAATGCACCTCACACAGGGAGTTTGAACGCACCTGAGCCCAAGGGGTTCAGCAACGACCGGAGCGTCCAACATTTTGCAACACGAGTCTTGATTAATCATCGACGGAACTTTATTGAAAGCGTCCTCGTGTAGCTTGTACATCCCACGCCAACGTCGTATATCCTCTCAATCCACGTCGCGAGCTACCTCGTTGGGCTTACCATCAATCAATCCATCACAGATGCAATCAATCTGCAGCACCCGCTTGCAGAGCAAAGCAGGCGTGGCAGTGAGATCCGCCGTGACCAGGCGCACGGTGGCACTAGCTCGCCCAGCGCAGCGAAGGACTCTCACAAAAACAGCAGTCGCGTTCGACCCCCAGGAGCTGCAGAACCTTCCTAAGGAGGTGCTGCTCGGAGGAGCAGCTGCTCTTGGTGAGCTATCAGAGTGCTGCAGCCCGCACTTGGGTGCTACATCCACAACAGCAGCGCAACAATAGCTCATTGGGCACACGTGAACGTGTATTTACACGTGTATCATGCTTGCGCGTGCTGACCCATGTCTGTGACGGTCCTGCACTGGCACACACCTGCTGCTGTGGTAGTGGTTTGAGTGGTCAATGTTGCATTTGCAGCACCAGCAATGTCCTGGCACTTCTAGGATCCAGAGCAGCAATCAACTATTTAACAAGCGCAACCAGCAAGCTTTTATGAATTGAGGTACACCTGCTGAGTCCTGTGCGCCCCTTCTTTGTGGAAAGTCACATGCTGACCGCTGCTCCCTGCTGTTATGCCTCCCTGCGCATCCTTGCAGCTGGTCTGGTGGGACTCATCGGCTACGCAGCAGCCAACAACCCTGCCGCAGACATGGCAGGCGGCGAGGCAGCTGCTGCTGAGTCAGCGCAGGCGGCAGCACCTGCCCCGCTGCCGCGTGTGAATGCAGTGCTGGTGTTTGGGGCCAGTGGCAAGCTCGGCAGGAAGGTCGTGGAGCGGGTGAGGCGGCACATCACCATTTTGTTGTTTTGCTTTCGTTGAATGATATGTGACGTTAACAGTTCTTGTGGCAGGCAGCAGCAGCACAGTGTAGTATTGTCCTGCAGCAGCTGTCCTGCAAGCGATGCATGTGTAGTGCTGGTGCTGCTGTGGGCAGTTGCGCGTGCTCAACTTGCCGCATCTCCCTTCCAACATGTAATGCACCCATGCATTGCATTTCTTCCCTGCTGTTGTGTATACCACCACCGCAGCTGGTGCGCTCCGGCCGCACCGTCATCGCCGCAGTGCGCAGCGCTGACAAGGCTGCCGAGGTGTTTGAGGCAGCAGGCCTCAAGGAGGGCTACCAGCAGCCTTCTGGAAACGGCAGCGGCAGCGGCGGCATCCTGATCACTGCTGCAGGCGTGGATGTGACCAACCCTGCAACATTGAGTGCGCGGCTGTTTGAGGGCGTGACGCAGGTGGGTGTGAGAACTGTTGATGAAACCAGCAGCAGTTGAGAATGGCAGCAGCCGGCAGCACACCAATCCGCTGCTGCAGTTATGAACAAGCTGCTGCTCTCTCGTGTGTGGCGGTTACTCGCTTGCGTGCTCGAATGTGCGTCAGAATGCTGCATCGGGGCTACTTTACACAGATGTAGTGTTGCGCTTTTGGGCATAGCATGGCTAGGCTACCGCTTGCGCTGCACCTGCAGTCTCTAGCTGGCAATGCGCATTCTGCCACCTCTGCTTCTCTCCTCAGCCATGCCCCCAGCACTTCTGCTGCTGCTGCTGCTGCTGCTGCTGGCGCAGGTGGTGTCAGCGCTGGGTCCTGTTGCGGGGCGGCTGCCTGACGGCAGCTTTGGCTACATCGACGGCATGAGCCCGGAGCGCGTTGAGACACAGGGTGAGCGGAGGCGGCGGCAGCAGCAGCAGCAGCAGGAGCAGCAGTAGCACGCTCAGCAGCAGCACCAGGCTTTGGTTGATGTTATTACATGAGCCCCGAGCGCGTGGAGACACAGGGTGAGCGGAGGCGGCGGCGGCAGCAGCAGCAGCAGCAGCAGCTTGGCATAGAGAGCAGCACGCTCTGCATAGTTTCGTGATGTATCATGGGTGCTGTTCGTGCATGCGTTGCGCATCACGTGCCCAGAGCGTGTGGAGCCGCAGCGGTGGACACAGCGCAGCAGAGCAGCGATCAAACAATGCAGATGCCTCACATTGGGGGCACATGCCAGCACGCTTTGCACAGCTTGCTGTGGTTTCATGCAGGCCCTGCGTGTTGTGGCGCAGGGTGGGCGGCAACCCCGTAGTAGAGGCTCGGCCTGGCATCAGGTATGCATGCCTTGAAAACCGATAGCTCCCTGTTTTCTTGACACAGTGCCTGATAAGCTGCTGCTGCTGCTGCTGCCGCTGCTGCCACAATGGCTGCCGTTCATGCATCTGCTGCAGGCATGGCCAACATTGTGGCTGCGCTGGCAAAGCATGCCCCAGGCGTTGCATCAGCAGGCAGCGGCATCAGCAGCAGCAGCATCCTGCCAATGGCCAGCGCTGAGGATCTGGCTGCGTGGGAGCGGCTGGATGACGTCATCATGGTGAGAGCCTTAGAGGTTGACCATGTAACACCAGCAGCAGCAGCAGCAGCAGTATCCTTGCATGTGTCGTTGCCAGATCCTGCCCATGTGCAGCGCAGCTGGCTTTGTGGGAGCATCTGGATGACGTAATCATGGTCAGTGTGCATATGGAGGAAGTCAGTGTGCCAGCAGCAGGAGCAGCAGCAGAAGCCTTACATGCTCTGTGTTGCAGTGGTGTGGGCGCAGCTGGATGACGTCATCATGGCGAGTGTTTATATGTGCGGAGGCAGGGTGGGTTGACCATCTTGCAGCAGCAGCATCACCACCACCACCACCACCACTGACAGCAGCAGTGTCCTTGCTTGCTTCGTTTGACAGCATTATGCTCTGCCCTGAGGCACCTGATGCAAGACCAGGTCACGCGGAGAGGGACCTAGCCTTGCAGCAGTAGCAGTAGCAGCAGCAGCAGCAGCAGTAGCAGCAGTAGCAGCAGCAGCTGTGAGACAGGTTGCATAGCTGTGAGACGGTCAGCAGCAGCAAGGTTCAATGCATACCTTACAAACCGCTGCCTGCCTGCTTGCCTGCCTGCTGGTGTCATTATGTGTGCTGCAGGGTGGCAACAGCAGCAGTGCGCTGGAGGCTGCTGCAGACGGCAGCGGCGCTGTCTGGAAGGGCGACCTTGTTGTTGAGGTGAGGGCGGAACAGGAACGGAAAGAAGCGATATGACATCAAACTGTGTGGCACATGCGCGCCAGTGCAGCAATTGTAGCACAGTATGACGGAGTGGAACACAGACAGGTATAGCTGGCACCGCACAACACTCAATTGTATGCGCCCATACGGTTTAGCCGGGCGGGGACTGAAGGAGATGCGCGCACCACGGCGTTGGACGTGCAACATCACTTAAGGCTAACAGTGCTGCTGCTGCTGCTGCTGCTGCTGCTGCTGCTGCTGCTGCAGGGTGGCGGCTTCTGTGGTGCGCGCACCAAGGCACTTGACATGGACCTGTCTGGTTATGATGGGCTGCAGCTGCGCGTGAAGGGCGACGGCCAGATCTTCAAGTTCAACATCAAGACGGTGAGATGTTTGGGTGGTTCTTGGTGGGAAGTTCACGTGCATCCTTGTGGGAATTTCACACCTCCCAGCGGGAAGTTTGCCCTGCCCCTCGGAAAGTTCCTCCCCTGGGAGCTGTGTTGGCGTAATGCGCATGGCCCAGGTGAAGTACACACCATTTAAAACAACACATACTTCTGCAGTGCTGTGAATGCTGAGCTTACAGCCCAACTGCTGCTGCTGGCACCCCTGCCCCCCAAAACACACATACGCATTTCGCAGGACCAGGAAACCACACCAGAGTCACCCTGCCAGGTCACCTCACCTGAGGGTGACTGGACCACTGTGCGGCTGCTGACCAAACAACTGCTGCTGCTGCTGCAGGACCAGGATGCCACACCAGAATCGACCTACCAGGCCACTTTTGCCACATCACCAGGGGGTGACTAAAACACTATGCGGCTGCTGACAAACAACTGCTGCTGCTGCTGCTGCTGCTGCTGCTTTTGCAGGACCAGGATGCCACACCAGAGTCAACCTACCAGGCCACCTTTGACACATCACCAGAGGGTGACTAAAACACTATGCGGCTGCTGACAAACAACTGCTGCTGCTGCTGCTGCTGCTGCTGCTGCTGCTTTTGTAGGACCAGGATGCCACACCAGAGTCAACCTACCAGGCCACCTTTGACACATCACCAGAGGGTGACTAAAACACTATGCGGCTGCTGACAAACAACTGCTGCTGCTGCTGCTGCTGCTGCTGCTTTTGCAGGACCAGGATGCCACACCAGAGTCAACCTACCAGGCCACCTTTGACACATCATCAGAGGGTGACTGGACCACTGTGCGGCTGCCCTGGTCCAGCTTTGTCCCAGTGAAGCAGGCCCAGAGTGACCCCAACAGGGGCCCGCTGGACCCCTCTCGCATCAACAAGCTGGGCCTGGTGCTGAGCAGGTGCGCGAATTTGCATCTGGATAGCGTTGCAAACGGCACAAGGATACCTTTTGGTGTTTGAGGGGCTTTGTGCGTCTGCCCTGGTCCAGCTTTGTGGCAGTGAAGCAGGCCCAGAGTGACCCCAACAGGGGCCCGCTGGACCCCTCTCGCATCAACAAGCTGGGCCTGGTGCTGAGCAGGTGCGCGAATTTGCATCTGGATACCGGTGCAAACGGCATAAGGATATTTTTTGGTGTTTGAGGGGCTTTGTGCGTCTGCCCTGGTCCAGCTTTGTGCCAGTGAAGCAGGCCCAAAGCGACCCAACCAGGGGCCCGCTGGACCCCTCTCGCATCACAAGCTAGGCCTGGTGCTGAGCAGGTACGGCGGCACTGTGTTGCTGGCTTGAGTTATCGACATCATGCCCTAAAACACAGTATGCCGCCAAGTTGTTTGCATGCTTTGAAAAGCAACGAGTCTGTAACACACACAACACGGGATCCCTTGTCATGTCTACGGCAGCGCATTCATGTGCCTGGACATTCAACGCCAACCACGGTGAGAACACAATTTGTCACTTGTTGCTTGCAGGTTTAAATTCAACAAGGCGCCCAACCCCAGCTACAGGCCCCGCAAGTTTGAGCTGGTCATACAGGGAGGCACGGTTCAAAACACTGATCTGTATTCTTGGATTTCTGCTCGCCGCAGGTTTGAGTTCAACAAGGCGCCCAACCCCAGCTACAGGCCGGGCAAGTTTGAGCTGGCCATTGATGGTAGCGGCATCTCCGCCTACAAGGCGCCTCGCCCGGCAGTGGTGGCCATCTCATCGGCAGGTATGCTGCTGCACAACAGATAGGCTGTTGCTGTTGTTGACGGCTGCAGTGACATTGTGTGGATAGATGCCTTGCCATCATGTACGTTGCTATGGCTTAAATTGTAACATGATGATGATGATCATTGACAGCAGTGGCATCTCCGCCTACAAGGCGCCTCGCCCGGCAGTGGTGGCCATCTCATCAGCAGGTGGGTAGCTGCACATTTGTTGAGCTGCTGCTGTTTTGTACAGATAGATACGTGTTGTTGATGGTGGCATCTCAGCCTACAAGGCGGCCCGACCGGCAGTGGTGGCCATCTCGTCAGGAGGTCGGCATCTGCACAGCAGATAGACCGTTGCTGTTGTGTGTGTGGATAGATGTCTGGCCATTGATGGCAGCGGCATCTCAGCCTACAAGGCGCCTCGCCCGGCAGTAGTTGCCATCTCATCGGCAGGTAGGCCTCTGCACAGCAGATAGACCGTTGCTGTTGTTGACGGCTGCAGTGATGTTGTGTGGGTAGATGCCTCGCCATCACTGACGTTGCTATGGCTTATATGGTAATATGATGATGATGATGGTGATGATCATTGATGGCAGCGGCATCTCCGCCTACAAGGCGCCTCGCCCAGCAGTGGTGGCCATCTCATCAGCAGGTTTGTGTGGTAACCCTGAAAGCTTGCAATGGGTGTTGTGCAGAGCAGCACAGCAGCACATCTTGATCACCTAGCTGCAATCCGGCTCAACAACTGCATGCTGCCTTGAGTTGCGTAGCGCGGCCGCAGGTGTGAACTGCAACACAATCATTGGCGATGCAGCTGCCGGCATTTGTGCTGACATTCCCAACACCCAGCTCAAGCCCTGCTATAACAACACACCTGCTGCTTGCTTCCCGCGACAACAAACCTTTTGCAGGTGTGGGGCGCAACGCGCTGATTGGCGGTGACGCAGCGGCCCGCAATGCCGACATCCCCATCACCTAGCTCAACCCTGGCTGACTGAACACCTGCTGCTCTATTTTCCCAACCTGATGCTGCCGCAGGCGTGGAGCGCAACGCCCTCATTGGTGATGATGCAGCGACCCGCAAGGCCGACATCCCCATCATCCAGCTCAACCTCGGCTAACTGAACACATGCTGCTTGCCATCTGCTTTCGTAACACCTCTGCAGGTGTGGAGCGCAACGCAATCATCGGTGATGACGCTGCGGCCCGCAAGGCGGACATCCCCATCATCCAGCTCAACCACGGCTGACGCATCACACACTGTTTGTTATGTTGTGCTGAAACGTCCGCAGGTGTGGAGCGCAACGCGCTCATTGGTGATGATGCAGCAGCCCGCAAGGCTGACATCCCTATTATTCAGCTCAACCCGGGTGGCGTGCTCAACTGGAAGTACGAGGCGGAGTGCGTGCTGAGGGCCAGCGGGCTGCCTTACACCGTCATCCGCTGCACAGGTGAGCAATCTGGAAATGAACACACATCAGAACACGAACAGAACATCAAGTATTGACCAAGGAAACATTGAATACAACCTCGAAAGGGTTGGATGCTCCGTGTTGCACGAAGATCTGCCGTAACCTTGCGGCGTTTATTAACGCCGTGTGATTACACAAACCCCAGCCTGTTGCCAAATACAAAGGTTGCTGTTACATCCCATTCACTTTCACTCAACCCTGTGCCCCTCTACATCCCAATGTGCGACTTTTTTCTCAGGCCTTGATGACAAGGGCATTGAGGGCCCAGCGCTGCTGGAGGCAGACCAGGGCGACATCATCATCACATGCCAGTTCTCCACACGCTCACAACTCACCCCTGACCAATCGTACCTGTCGTATCATATCGTATCATTGGCTGTTGTTTCCTGTGCCCTGTTGACAGGGCTTGATGACAAGGGCATCGAGGGGCCAGCACTGCTAGAAGCTGACCAGGGTGACACCCTCATCGGCGTCATCTCGCGTGACGAGGCAGCAGACACAGTGCTTGCTGCACTGGTGAGGCCCGATGCAGCAAACAAGACGCTGGAGCTGCGCAGGGGTGAAGGTGCTGAGGCCAAGGGGAAGAGCATGACTGAAGCGCGCTTCAACAGGCTGTTCCTGAAGCTGGCGCTGGGTGAGTACTCATTAGTGATGTTAGCTGGGTTTAGTGGTTGCTGCTGCTGCAGATGAGGGAGTTTGTAATGTGGTGAGGTGGGCTATAGACTGGGCTTCAGCAGGTTGTTCCTACGGCTGGCGCCAGGCGATTGCTGCTGCCGCTGCTGCTACTGCCCCGGCTGCTGCTGCTGGGACATGTGGCATGGCCATGTAAGCATGACGCTAACCACAGACATTGTACATCGACACCATCTGTCTGTACACGATCCAGTACACTACGGGTTCTCGCCTGCAGCCCTTTCCGCGCGCCGTGCCGCCTCCACTGGCCCCAGTGAGGAGCGCACCAAGGAGATACCTCTTGCATATGACAGATGACTGCTGCTGCTGCTGCTGCTGCTGCTGCTGCTGCTGCTGCTGCTGCTTATGATACCATGATTTGCAGGGAATTTTGTTCAAACTGCATGTAGCTTACTGTTATGCCTGCCCGTCTGCTTGCCGCATCACCTGCGTCGTCGCCGCAGACCGCAACCGCTGGAGGGTGGGTCTGCAGCCCTTCCCCCGCGCTGTGCCCCCTCCCCCTCCCCCCAGCGAGGAGCGTACAAAAGAGATCCTGGCAGACCCAAGGGTGCAGGCAGTGAAGGAGCGTGAGAGCAAGGCCAAAGAGCAGGAAGGTGTCAAGGAGAAGGAGCTGGCCAAGGCCAACGCCTAAAAGACTGTGAGGATATTATTATTGTTCCACTCCATGAGCAGCATGGTTGAGCTTTTTGATGTGTCACAATGTGGATGGAGGGTTTGGCGGCAGGTGGTGCACCCAAGGAGATCCTGGCAGACCCCCGGGTGCAGGCTGTGAAGGAGCGTGAGAGCAAGGCCAAGGAGCAGGAAGGTGTGAAGCTGCAGGAGAAAAGCTGGCAAAGGCCAATGCGTGAGCGCTGCGCGGTCCTCCCAGGTTTCAAAATGCACACGATTGAGCAGGATGGCTGAAGAATGTGGCTGCAGGCGCAGTGCAGGTCGTCTGGTTGAGCGTGCGGTGAAGCAGCTGTGAGTTAGTTGGGTTGAGGCGTCTGCGGTGGGCGCACCGGTGTTTGGAGTTGGGTTGGGCATATGCAGTGTGATAAGACAGGAGCATGTTGCTGCGCAGGTGTTGCCTGGTCTGGTGTCCGATTGTGTGGCTACTGGTTGCGCCCAGCATTGCATGAGTTTAAATTTTCTTATGCGTGCCGGGTGGTAGGCCTCACGTCTAGACACAGCAGCTCGAGAGAGGAAATCATGTGGTGGGTGCAGGAGTGCTACTCAGTTGTGTGGTGCCTGGTTGCTGTTTGAACCCTGTCGACAGGGTTGCACTGGTGTGTGCTGGTGTGTTTTCAATGACGCAGCTGGCAGCATGTGATGTTAATAGTGGATCATACAATATAATGCAGATTGTTTGAACTGCATGAGAGAGACCAGGTTGTAATGGTGGCAGGGGGCGCCTCCTAGATGCGTGAGTGAGCAGCATGTTGCATTCAGCTATTTCAAACTGTGTTTACATGCCAATGCAAGCTTTTTACTGTAAGGGCTGTGGATGCCCTCTTTTGGGAATGACACTGTGACAATGTGTCATGTGTTGGCTGTCATTTTTGAAACAGCTAGCCTGCGTGCTGCACTTCCAGATGCAATCTACATCACTGCAACTGACTTTTTTTTTGTTTGTTGTTTGGATTGTGAAGCGCAGTGATGGTTTGTTGCAATACCGGGCCGGAACTGACACACAACGCGCCGTGCCACGCACAGTACAGCACGATGGATGAATACACGTTTCGAGTATACAGCAATGACCATAAACGATCCTTCACCCAGCAAGAACCTGTCTTCGTCTGGCTGAAATCGGACAGGAGCACTGGAGCAGCAGTAGTGCAGCAAACGCCCGACAGCCTTCCTCCCGATGGCCCATACGCTGGCAGGTATCTAGTTCACTTCAAAACTGGTCAAACAGCGCATGTAAGGCCCGAGCGTCTGCTGCCTGTGTTCCAGCAGCCGAAGCTGATCCTGGTGACAGCAGCAACAGAGGACTACCGACGGCTTGCCCGCTCACAGGTACATCTACATGCAGGACACTGCTTGACCTTCTTTACTACAGCTTAAATACTCAGCAGATGGCAGCACGTGGCTTATTTTCTTACCACCACAGCGCAGCAGCACAGCGGATGGCTGACTAGGTCGCCTGCCCTACTTTGGGGGTGCATTCACACCGAAGCCGTACATGCTATGTGCGCAGCATGGTCACTGCATGCACCACGCACCATGCACGCACCATGCACCATGCACCACGCACCATGCACGCACCAACCGTTGCAGTTGTAACTCTGCATTCAACACCGCAAGGACCTCCTGGTGTGGTGCTGTGTTGTGTGAACATGTGCACGCATGCACAATTCATCGCGAAGCTGTGCTGTGCTGCAGCTGCGCTGCCTTGTATGCCTGCTTTTTGCTATAAACATTCATGTGCTGCTCACGTCAAGCTTGTTGCCTGCTCTGCACTTTTAAACATGCAGGTCAGCAGCAGCGATGTGGTGCTTGAGCTAGGCTGCTCGTACGGCATGGCCACCAACATGCTCGCAGAGCACGCAGCAGCAGTGGTGGGCATAGACAACTCAGAGGAGGCTGTGGCGCAGGTGAGCAAGCTGAACACTTGCAACATAGCTAGATACATGATTTCGTAACATAAATGACTGTTTGAAAGTGACATGTAACAGCATGTTGCCGACAACTTGAGGGAGGCAGTGGCAGTGGCAGGTCTGCAGCCAAGTATTTGCTGCATCATTGACACTGTGACAGAGCTGAATGATAACATGGTGATGATGATGACCGTGACAGAGCACCACCCGCATTTTGCTGCGCTTGCTGCAGGCCCGCAAGCGCTACCCTCATGTCAGGTTTGAGGTCGCGGATGTGCTTGACCAGCCTGGAACAGTGCTGGACATTGCCCGAGGATGCAGCAGCAGCAACAGCAACAGCAGCGGCGGCGTAGTAAAGCAGCCAGCAGCCAGTGCTGCTGGTGGTACTAGCGACCGTATAAACAGCAGCAGCAGCAGCAGCGAGCAGCGATGCAACGTTGTGTTTGCAGACATAGGAGGCAACAGGCAGCTGGAGGCGTTGCTGCGGCTGCTGCCTTGGGTTTTGGGGCACCTTAAGCCCCGGCTGCTGGTGGTGAAGAGTGAGGAGCTGGCAGCAGCAGCAGAGCGGCAGCTGCTGCAACAGGTGCAGGGCCCGCAGCAGCAGCAGCAGCAGCAGCAGCACAAGCAGCAGGGGCAACAGCACAGTGAAGTGCTGCAGGTGCAGCAAGCACATAGCCAGCAGCTGTTGCCACAAGAAGTGCAGCTGCGGGACAACATGCAGCAGCTGCAGCAGCAACTGCAGGATGCTACACTGTCAAGAGGTGCTGCAGGCGGTCGCGTGGTGGCTGCTGCAGCAGTTTGCGCTGAACCCAACGGCAGAGCGGCTGACAATGCAGGAAACAGCAGCAGCAGCCAATTTCAAGAGCAGCAGCAGCATCAGCAGCCGTCATCAGCAGGAGCAGCGGCAGCAGCAGGACAGATCCTAAACCCTAAAGCCTGGTGGGACTGGCTCGAGGTTCAGTGTGGCCTAAACCCTCTGCTGCACGCTGGCCGCGCTGAACCCTGGTTCCTGCAAGCCAGGCAGCAGGGTTTTGTCAAAAACCCTCTGCGCTACCCACAGCGCTTTACAGCAGATGGCACGCGCATCTGCCGGCCGCACAATTATGACAAGTGCTTGAAGATAGCAACGTGCGGCTTTGACCACGTGCATTGCCACCACTGCGGGGCGGCAGGGCACAGGGCAGTTAACTGCCACATCACTGCATAACCTGACTGGTGATTGTCAGTCATGTGTTTGTCTGTGTGGTTTGTTTGTTCGACCCATGGGCATTGCCACGTGGCGACAGTGGTGCACCACTGTCGGGCGGCGCTCAGCAGCTGTGTGGGTTGGCGGCTAACATCATGTGACGTTGCGACTCAAGAGCTTTCGAACACGCCTGTTGCTGGTCATGGTGCTGCTACTAGGCTGTAAAAGACAAGTTCTATGGCTGTGAGCTGGGGGTCGCTGTGGAAGTTCAAGCATTATTGGTCGCAACCTTCCTGTTACAAAGACAATCCTTGCAAGGCGCCATGTGCACCAGCAGCGCGCACCTACACGCCCACACCACAGTACTAGTCCCCTGTTAGTCATTGGTAAATAGCCGCCATAATGCATATACAACTACAGCATGTGCACCCAGGCTGGTCCGGTCAACTAGCGGTGCCAGCACAACCAGGCCACACTTCCAGGAACCCAAAAATAAGCAGCAGCAGCAGCAGCAGCAACAGCAACAGCAGCAGCAGCAGCAGCAGCAGTGGCTGGCTGCTGCCATAGTACAAAACATGCACCATGTACATTGAGCAGGTGCTCAGCTGCTGGCCCCACCGCCGTACGTCCGCAGCTCCAGCACATTTGAGTCAGGGTCCCGCACATAGATCGACAGCGCATTGCCCTGCACACCAAAGCGCAGCACCAAACAGCGGCCACCAACTGCAGCACAGGGCCAGCTCACTGGTACTAGCAGCATTTGAACAGCACCTCCAAAGCCTGAACACCAACACTTCCAGCAGCAGCGATGGCCTACTGCAGTACTCATATGTTACTGTAGTAATCTTCTAGCTGCTGCTCAGCTGCTGCTTGCCCCGCCATACGTCCGCAGCTCCACCACCTTTGAGTCAGGGTCCCTCACATAAATCGACAGCGCATTGCCCTGCACACCAAAGTGCCTCACCACCACCCCATTAAACTGCTGCAGCACGTGTGCACAGAACCACTACCGCTTTCTGCGATCAGCCAGGACCCCAAACACAAGCAGCAGCTGTGGCTGCTGCAAGAGTAAAACTGACACAAATCGGCTCTGCTGGTTTCAGCTGCTGGCCTGACTGCCGTATGTCCGCAGCTCCACCACATTTGAGTCAGGGTCCCTCACATAGATTGACAGCGCATTCCCCTGCGCCCCAAATCGCTTCACCACCACCCCATCAAACTGCTGCTCTGCCTGCACACCAAGCGCCGCTAGCCGCTGCTTAACATCTTCTATATCATCTCCCCCGACAACTAAGCACAGGTGGTCCAGGTTTGCCGGCGCTGCAGAACCGCTGGTCTTACTTGTGCCTGCTGCTGCTGCCTGCGGCCCGTGCTGCTGCTGCTCTGCATCCGCTGGCTTTTGCTTCATGAAGTCGATCAGAAAGGTGGGGCTCACACGCACAGATGGGAAAGGGACTTTTCCGTCTTGATACTCCTGCAGCCTCACTGGCTGCAGGCCTAGCTTGCTGAAGTACCAAGCAACTGAGGCCACTGGATCTGCCACTCGAAGCACGATGTGGTCTGGCCCCACTACGTTGATGCCAGCTGGTGCTGATGCAGGGGAGTCAGCTGCTGCTGCTGCAGCAGCTGCTGCTGGTGATGCTGATGTTGCCATGGTGGGGGTGGGGTGCTTGTATTGGGGGTGGAGTGGGAGGTGTTGGGGACGAGCACACTGCTGCTGCTGTTGCTGGTGCTGCTTCGCTGCTGCCGGCCTGAAAAGACCTCGACGGCAGACTATACGAACAGCGATATGGCTATAACGCAACGTTGAACTTTGCACAGGTGCAGGGGCAAGCATGCGGGGCAGGAGCTGCGACGAAGAGGAGCACACGAAGCGTTCCAAAGAGGGCGTCCAGTCGAGATCAGGGTGGCTTTGGCAACGGAATAATACGTCCGAGTAAACACGTAAGTTGTTGGTAACATCTGCAGAGCAACCAGCGAGGCAACATGCGCATCTAACAGTGCTGACATCACCACCCAAGCAGTGCACACCAGCTGCGGCCTGGCCAGTGTCTACGGTCATCAGACGTCTCAGAACCTCTCAAACTCATATCGGTGGCGGTATTGTTTAAATTTGATGTTGGCTGGAGCATATCCGACCCCAAAACCGCACAGGCATAGCAGACAAGACCACAAAGTGGCATGCAAATGCTTGTCAGTGCAACAGCCAGCCCAAGGTGAGGGCTGCCACCTCGTGTGCATGCACGTGCTGTTTGATCATGTTCAGATGTCAGCCCTGCACTTGAGCGCAAAAGATGCAAATAAGCTGCAAGCTCAGCACTTCGCTGCCGCGTCAATAATTACAACATACAAGCACACCAGCTGCAACTCCCCAAGCAACCGCACACCTACTGCTGCTACTGCGCCGCGCTACAGCCACTGGCACAGCAGCAGCAGCAGCAGTAGCAGTAGCAGCTGCTGCAGCAGCCGCCGCCACCAGCGCGCCCACCCCAGACGCCGCCAAAGCCATTGCTACAGCAGCAGCTACTGCGCTGCTCGCCGCCGCGACACCACAACAGCAGCTGCAGCCGCCACCAGCACCCCCACCCCAGCCGCCGCCACCCACACTGTTACATCAGAAGCTACTGCGCCGCCCGCCCCCGCGCCACCACAACAGCAGCAGCAGCCGCCGCCGCCACCAGCACGCCCACCCCAGCCGCCGCCACCGCGATCTGCGTGCTGCTGCTGGCTGTGGCCCACTTGAAAGCCAGCCGACCTTATCAAGCCTGGCGGGCGCGGCATCATGGTGATAGCAGCCACTGCCACAGCAGCAGCCACCAGCACCCCCACCCCACCAGCCGTCGCACCCACTGCTGAAAACAGCAGCTACTGCGCTGCCCGCCGCCGCGACACCACCACAGCAGCAGCAGCAGCAGCCGCCGCCACCAGCACGCCAACGCCAGCCGCTGCCACTGCAATCTGCGTGCTGCTGCTGGCTGTCGCCCACCTGAAAGCCAGCCGGCCAATCAGGCATCCACAGCCACTGCTACAACTGTAGCTACTGCGCCGCCCGCCGCCGCGCCACCACCACAGCAGCAGCAGCCGCAGCCACCAGCACGCCAACGCCAGCCGCCGCCACTGCAATCTGCGTGCTGCTGCTGGCTGTCGCCCACCTGAAAGCCAGCCGGCCCAACAAGCCTGGCGGGCGCGGCATCATAGTGATGGCGGTATATCTGCTGCGGCAGGGGTGCGGGAAGAGCCGGCACAGCATGGCCTGCAAGGTCTGTGGAGTCATCTCCGCCATGACCTGCAGCAGCAGCAGCAGCAGCAGCAGCAGCAGCAGCAGCAGCAGCAGCAGCAGCAGCAAGGCATCATAGTGATGGCGGTATATCTGCTGCGGCAGGGGTGCGGGAAGAGCCGGCACAGCATGGCCTGCAAGGTCTGTGGAGTCATCTCCGCCATGACCTGCAGCAGCAGCAGCGGCAGCAGCAGCAGCAGCAGCAGCAGCAAGGCATCATAGTGATGGCAGTGTATCTGCTGCGACAGGGGTGCGGGAAGAGCCGGCAGAGCATGGCCTGCAAGGTCTGTGGAGTCATCTCGGCCATGACCTGCAGCAGCAGCAGCAGCAGCAAGCCAATGTTTTGGACAGCAAACACATCGCCACTTGCAACGAAACCAATGGTTGTGACACTGGTATGCTGCTGCTGCTGCTGCTGCTGCCGCCGCCCTTCACCTCGTCGCGTGAGGCGCGTACGCACCCAGGTCCACTTCCTCCTCGCCCTCCGTGTACTTCCCTGCTGCTGCTGCTGCTGCTGCTGCTGCTTCTGCTTCTGCTGCTGCATCTCACCTCATGCCTTGACTCCCTGATCCGCGCCCGCACCGCATCCACATCTCCGTCCTCCGAGACTTCCTTGCTCTGGTAGCCGTTGACCACCACATCATGCCTCGCTATTGCTACTGCTGCTGCTGCTGCTACTACTACTGCTCACCTCATCCCGCGAATCGCGTATGCGCGCCCACACCGCATCCAGGTCCCCTCCCTCTGCATATTTCCTGCTCTGGTAGCCATTGACCACCACATCATGCCAGAAGCTGTTCTCCTGCTGCAGGTTCTCCCAGTCAAAGCGCTCCACGTTGCTGCCAGGGTCAGCGCGGCAGCAACAGCAGCAGCAGCAGCAGGTGAAGCATACATTGATGAGATGCGTCAGCATAGTGTGTCAAGCTCAGCGCAGCAGGCACATGTTGCGAGGAGCAAACATCCACCTTGACACTGCATGCTGCTTAACCGTCGCTTAACATCGACCCCAAACAGCAATGCTGTGTCACTCACAGCAGGGTGTCCACCTCCGCCTGTGTGGGCCCCTCCTCCTGCAGCCTCTCCAGCGTGGTCAGCGCCAGCTCAACCAGCCGTTCCTGTATCACATGCAGCATCAATAAAACCCACAACATTCAGCAGCAGCAGAAGCATCGGCTGTAATTGCAAGCCCTCCATGCCAGTGTGGTCAGCGCAAGCTCCACCAGCCGCTCCTGTGGCAGCAGCAGCAGCAGCAGCAGTTGAAACAAACAACAGCATTGTCAACAACAGCAGCAGCAGCACCTAGGTATAGCAGCGCGCAATTGCTCCAGCGTGGTCAGTGCCAGCTCAACCAGCCGCTCCTGTGGCAACAGCGGCGGCAGCGGCAGCAGCGAAAGCATCAGCGTCAGCAGTTTCGGTGTCAGCAACTGTCAGTGCGTACTCTAACAGGCGCTCCTGCACAGTGGCAGCAGCAGCAGCAGCAGCAGTGTCAGCTGCAGCAGCTAGCTCAATTACAAAGGGCATTGCAGCTGTTACCGTGCAAACGGAACCGCCCACCCACCTGCTGTTGGCGGGGTCGCAGGTGAGGACGGCCCACAGCTACAGAGCGAGGCACAGCACAGCAGAATGGACAGACCAACCCACGACCGCCGCACCATGGCCACGTTAACCCACCTTGTTTGCGGGGTCGCAAGTGAATGCGATGCTCACATCACCCCACAGCTGTGCACCGGTGCTGCTGGGCGCCTTGCAGCCACAACAAGAAGAGGAGCTGTAGCCGCAACACGGCGGCCACGCATGCTCACTTTATTTGCAGGGTCGCAGGTGAAGACAATGCTCACATCACGACGCAGGTGGACTCTACTGTTGCAACAACCGTGCGCAAAAACCTTGCACCAAAAACCATGCGCACACACTTTTCACCTTGTTTGCAGGGTCGCAGGTGAACGCGATGCTCACATCGCCCCACAGCTTGGCCCTAGTGCTGCTGGGCGCCTCGCAGCCGAAGAAGCTGGCCACACTGACTGTGTACACGTCGCCAAACTCAAAGCGCAGCTTCTGCAGGCAGAAAAGGCAGTGCGGCACAGCACATAGCACTCGAGGCATGCGATGTGGGGCGGCAGGGCGTTCAGAGCTGCCTGTATCAAGCGGAAAGAGGAAGAAGGAAAATTGGTGAGTCTGCAAATGCCACAGGGGCAGCTTTAGGCGCCTCGCAGCCAAAGAAGCTGGCCACTCTGACTGTGTATGCGTAACCAAACTCAAAGCGCAGCTTCTGCGATCCATGTGTTATCAGAGCAGGCGCTGCGGCACAGCTTGGGTTGGTGTCAGGGACGGCAGGGCGCCAGGGAAAGAAAAGGGTTGGCTTTCTGGCCATGCCAGCTGAGTTGAACAGGCACTGGACCGCGCAGCAGGGAAGGTTGGTGACTAGCCAGCAGCCGAAGAAGCTGGCCACATCCACGGTGTACGCGGCACCCAACTCAAAGCAAAGCTGCTGCTGCCAGCAGCAATGCCAGTCCTCCAGGGCGTTCCTACTTCCTGTTGCTGTCCTCAAAAATTCAGCTATCTTTTCCCCACACCTGCAGCAGGCGTGTCTCCAGCAGCCGGCATGCCGCGCTGAGCCACCACAGCTGCTCCCGCGCCACAGCACGCTCCAGGCCCACTGGCAGTGTGATCTGGCTTTGGGTTAAGGGGGACACCATGTCCACCTAGAGCAGCAGCGGCAGCAGCAGCAGCGGCGGCGTACCGCAGTCAATGTGACGAGACACCAGCAATGACTTCACACACGCACTCGGATAGCTGCTTATACACAGCCCCTCTCCCCATGATCGTGAAAGCAGCATGACATGTCACACCAAGCCCATGAAATACAAGTACTGAATGAAATGCAGTCTCACCTCCTCATCATTCTTCGACCACAGGCTGCTTAGGGAACTTGCACGGCAGCAGCGTCAGAGTCCCGTGATCCTGCACCCCTGAAAATTACTCCACCCTGATGCGTAAACCGCGAGCCTCACCTCCACATCCTCAACCACAGGTTGCTCAGGGAACTTGAACGGCAGCGGCCTCAGCGTCCGGCAATCCCTCGGGCCGCCGCGCCCCGGGGCCGCAGGGATTGTGGCCAGGTAGGTTGTTATGACAGGCAGCAGCGCCGTGAACTTCACGTTGCCTGTGAAGACGACCGTGAACTCTGCGGGGTTGGAGAAGGAAGACCGGTGGTGGCTGCAGGAGGCCTCCAGATCAACCTATAGGGGCAGCAGCAGCAGCAGCGCCGTGAACTTCACGTTGCCTGTAAAGACGACAGTGAACTCTGCCGGGTTGGAGAAGGAGGACCGGTGGTGGCTGCAGGAGGCCTCCAGATCCACCTGCGGCGGCAGCAGCAGCAGCAGCAGTAGCCGGGTGGTGGCAGCAGCACCAGCAGCAGCAGCAGTAGCCGGGTGGTGGCAGCAGCAGCAGCAGCAGCAGCGCACGCTTTGGTCAGCATGCAAGGGCCCTAAGGCATTCCTCCACAGCACGAGCACATAAGCAGTTGCGGCAGTGTTTACTGCCGGAGCAATTTTATGCAAAACTACTTCGTATGACGCTGTCATGCTTGCTCTATACTACTTGAACTTTGATCCTCGACCACACCTTGTCCAGTTCTTGCAGTGTGATGGGGTCGAAGAAGTAGCAGGCGTCGTAGTTGACCTGCCTCACGCGGCTGTGGTAGGCGTGCAGCGGGCTGCGCAGCTGCGCCTCAATGCCCTGGCGCACCTGCAGTGACAGCCGGAAAAGAACAACAGATTGCAGCACGTGTCAGCAAAGGCCACAGCACAGAGCAGCTGAGCCTCCATGCCCTGACACACCTGCAGGCAGAAATCAATGCACGCACAGCCAGACAGCAGAGGCCAGCAGAGAGAGTAAGCCAGTAGCTGCAAAGAAGCCAGCAGTTGCGCAGCTGCACCTCAGTGCGTCAGTGTGAGGCATCAGCAACGCACCAGCAAGTTGAGCAATGGTGGGCAACAAATTGCAACCTGTGTGGGAGTCATGCCCAAGCCTACAATCCACAAACCATTGACCTCAAAGCTTTGCACGGCGCACCTGCAGCATAACGCTGTCCATCTCGCCTGGCTCTAGCTGCATTTCATACGTCATCAGGCTGTGCAGCAGCTGCCCGACCACTTCCAGGTCATGCGGGGAGGCGCTGCCCTTGACGCTGCGCGCATACGCGCCCTCGCTGGGAGACAGCGACAGCCGCCGGCCTGTGCAGATAAAGTGATATTAAAGTGAGTGAGTTGTGTCGCGGCTTTAGCCTGGCAGCTCAAGCACATCAAATGGCTGGCAAGCAGCTGCTCCGTCGGTCACCCTGAAGCATAACATGGTGCCAGGATCCACGTGCAACGACCCTCTCTCAAAAGAGGTTCGACTTTCACAACATTGTCAACACAGTTGCCACTGCAGCCCCTCTCCCACCTGTCAGCAGCTCACCCAGCACCTCAGCCTGTAGCCAAAACTGCACCAGCTGGCTGCCCATGCCCCATTATGCCCTTTGAACCACTTAAATTTTGCCTTTATGATCAATGATTCATCACTTGTTCTTAGTCATATTAGCATGCTGCTTTTGCAGCCCCCACCTGCCAGCAGCTCGCCCAGCACCTCTGGCTTGTGCCCAAACTGGCCCAGCTGGCTGCCCACCACGCCGCTCATGCTGGCAGTGTAGAAGGAGGGGCGAGGGACCTGCAGTGCAGCAGCATGCGCACCTTTTACGTGTGTTGTGTTGTAAACCTTTTCATGCTCTGAGTGTCAAGCAATGAACGAATGCAGCAGCATAATGTTTGAGGCTGCTGTGCGCCAGTGCATCACCCACCAGGTGGACATCACACTGCAGGCAACCGCTAAACCAGCAACTCATCAGCCAATGATACTGCTTGTTTGATGGCCAGTCACTGGCTGAAACCGCGGACCTGTTGACATCTGTGTGGTGTGTTATGTTATACTTCTTCAAATTTGTGGCCTCACCTCACTCAACCCACCAACTGCCACTGCAGTCACCAGCACCTCATCTGCCAAAAAATCTGTCTCCTTGATGGCCAGCCGCATGCCGTTGGCCAGCATCAGTTCACGCAGCTGCAGCTGAGGGTACAGCCGCTCGCTGACAACACCTGGGTACAGCATGGCCCCAGGCTGCCGTGGCACTGCGCTTGTTACGGCTTGCAACTGCTGCTGCTGCTGGTCCTGCTGAGTTTTCTGCTGCTGCGGCTGCTGCTGATGTTCCTGCTGATGGTCACTGCTGCTCTCCACTGCTGCTGTCAACTCCTCCAGCACCTCTTCTACTGCTGCTGCTGCCTCACCACTGCTGCTGCCATGCTGCGCGCTGCAGCTGCTGCAACTTTTGAATGATCCCGCATGCTGATGCAGCGAGTGCGCATGCTGACGTGGCGAGCCTACTGCTGCTGTGCCATGGCTGGTCAAACCAGTCAAACCAGTCAAACTGCCGGTTTGACCGGTCAAACCTGCCAGGCTGTCTGCTGCTGCTGCTGCTGACTCAGCGTCCAGCAGCATGCTGGGGTATAAGGGCAGGCTAGGGTCTGGAGGCTCTAAACCGCAGCAGGTGTACCACTCCTCAGGCACTTGGGGAATCTGCGGGCAGGTGGCAGAAAGAGTGAGCACTGGTGAGGCAAAAAATGTGAGGGTGCAGGATAAAGCTAGATCCGTCACCTTGTAGGCAGCAGTGTTACAACACACTTTTGCCACCTTCTCACCATGATCACATGTATCTGAAACAATATTTCAAATTCAAATTTCATGCGCTGACTCAACTTCAACTTCAAAACTCCCACCTGCTTCATGATGCTGTCAGGCATTTCGGGCTCCTCCCATGGCCCGATCCTGCCGCCAGCCTCAGCAGCAGCCACGCCCTCCACCACCTTGCGCAGCGCAGCCTCACTGTGCCACTTCCTGCAGACACATTTACATCAACCATAGGCTGTTCTTAATGAAAAACCAACACACGAGAAAAAGTGACTTGATGGTCTCCGCAGCCTCAGCAGCAGCCACAGCCTCCACCATCTTGCGCAGCGCAGCCTCGCTGTGCCACTTCCTGCATGCAAAACGAATAACTCACACATCAGGCCTGCTTTTCCAGTGCGTACAATCAACAAGTTTGTCAGTGGCTTGTGACAATACTGAGAAAGGTTTGCTGGATTGAAAGACATCTTCAGAACCTGATGCCTCCTGCTGCTCACTTGTGCTCCACGGAGTTGAACAGCGCTTGGCATGATTGAACTCCTATTTTCAAAACCATTACATAACACAATTCCAGTGCTTCACGTTGCTCACTTGTGCTCTACGGACTTGAACACCGCGCTGTGCCGGTGAGTCAGGGTAGCGGCGCGAGCATTGATGTCTTCCACGGTGATCAGTGGCAGCAGCGTCTTGTTGAGCCGCGCCTCGTACTGCTGGCCTGCAGAAGGATAAGATAAGAAAAGGGAAGTACATGCAGGGGTTCAGGTCTTAAGGATCTGCGGAGGAGCCTATTGAGGTCTCAGTAATCAGCGGCAGCAGCGTCTGGTGGAGCGCCGTGTATTGCTGGCCTGCACGCATTTGAGCAACCACAAGGAAGTTGGGTGTGGGGTTCAAGAATACATACATGGACGTAATCGCGACTTTGAAGCCCTCAAAACACTTGAAACATGAAGGAAAAACAGTAAAAAATAAAAGTACACATTATGAAACTTGAAATAGTAGTGATATGTTGTGCAAGCCCACACTGCCGCACCTGACACGAACTCCTCGCCCAGGAAGTGCCTCACGTACTCGTCCCGTATGTCGGTGCAGTAGCCCTGGTCAGCTTCCAGGTAGGTGGTCTCAATGTCAGCCTGGCGCAGCAGCAGCAGCAGCGGCAGGCGCAGCAGCAGCAGCAGCAGGCGCAGCACCGAGCAAGGGCAGGCACAAGCATGTGGATGTGGGGCAATGTTTTCCGCCCTCTCCCAGGCATGCTGGCCCAGGCATGAGCTGAGCTTGAGACTGCCGATGGGGGGCGACTGCGCTGGCGTAACAGATGTACAATCCAGGGATTGCATGGAAGCTGGCGCTGAGGTGTTTGCAATCATATTCAACAACGGTTCAGCAGCTGCACGCCCAGCCCATCACCCACCCACCTGCATGCTCTTGACTGTGTGCTGAACTAGACCTCCCGCAAATCATCTGCTCAAACAACCTGAGTATGGTATGCACACTGGATGAAGGCTTTGCAGCAGCATGACTTTAAGAACCGCCCTCCCACCTGCATGCTCTTGACGGCGTTGCTGAACTCGCGCTGCGAGAAGCCGTGCAGCCTCACACGCGCCAGCTCCACCAGCACAGCCTCCAGCGCCCTGCAGTGCCGCAAACACATACAACACACGTTACATGCGTAGATAACAGTAAGTGAGGTTAGCAGAGGCAGCTCCACCAGCACAGCCTCCAGCGCCCTGCGGCGACAGAAAGAGATAACACACATGGCTAATGTTCATGGTATTGAAGAGCAAGCAGACTTGAGAGCGCCAGCTCCACCAGCACTGCCTCCAGCGCCCTGCGGCGACACAGCATACGCAAACTTTCACAGTACAAAGCAAAAAGCGAAAAAGTACAGTGGCAGCAACAGCAACAGCACGTCTAGCATGCTGTCAGATACCCTTTTTTAACCCATCCTGCACCATGCCCAGCACAAACATGTCCACCGCAGCGCATGCTGATTCGTTGCTGAATAACCCTAGACGCTTCAGACATATACCCTGAGGCCCAGACACCTACCGCAGCGTCTGCTTTTCTTCGCACACCACGCCCAGCACGAACATGTCCACCGCAGCGCATGCTGACTCATCAGCCAGGCTGGCA